>CM077563.1:27795561-29045561 GCA_039657345.1 Stephania japonica | reverse complement strand
CAGGGTTCTATTCTTTCATATTGGAACACAACACAACTATTTGCTACTTAGGAATTATTCAATTTGAACAAAATCAATGGAGCACAATGGAAAGAGTTTCATCCACGTACCCGACCCCAATTAATTTGGGATTTAGGCTATATGAATTTTTATTCTTTCAGAACTGTCTCATGTGCAAAATAATTTTGGAGTCTTTGGATCCATATTTTTCTTTCATTGTGATTTGGAGTAAGTAGCTGGCTCAGCCTCATCAAAACTTGTAACCTCCCAACTTCTTGGGTCAGATATTTAGTGTAAAGTCCAACTATTGAAATTAACAGGGTAAGTAGTTGCTTTTGCCTAGTGGATGTGTCTTCAGACCCTTCTTGTTTCAGAATTTAAACACTACCACACTAGTACTGCGTGTGGCACAAAACGTATATGCCATGCCCATGAGTTATATTATCTTGTCAAAGTAGGGGTTGTGGTCTTTATATGTTTTTTGTGAAATCTCTTTTCATGTGTGCAAAAGATATGTTTTATCAATTATCATACCACTCTTGGCATGTAGTGCAAGCGATTAATCTTTGAGTGGTAGTCGTAGTTCTCTGCAGCAGTGTGGAACATAATAATAATTCAACTTATGATTTACATAGTTGGTCTCTAAGTCTAGATAAAGGACGTTTGTTCACTGCCAACACTAAAAGATTGTTTGTTACGATCCTGACCCTTTCCTTTTCTCTTATTTTTGTGTTTTTTTGGGGGGTTTATTAGCTACCACCAGCTCCTCCACCTCCTCCATTCCCTGAGGGCTACACTCCAACTATTGAAGCCGATAAAGACACTGAGAAGCATCAAGGAGCCGAGTCGCAACATCCTACACTTGATCCAATTATTGACCAGGGTCCTTCTAAGAGAATGAAGCTCCATTAGCATTACACAACTATATTACCAGTACGTATGTAGAAAACTTGTCCAGAAATTGGAAGTCTAATCTGCGATGCAAGGTGTGGTGATGTAACAATTGCTAGGTTCTGATATCTTCATTGTTAGGAAGAGTTGTTGTTGCTAGGTTCTGATATCTTCATTGTTAGGAAGAGTTGTTGCTGTTTATAGCCGCGACGGATAGAATATAAGAGAGACAAGCATTGGCAAACCTAATTGCAGCCAGAAATAAGAGAGACAAGCAATCGTCAAAACTAAATGTTGTACATAACGTTTTTAACTCTTGCTGTTTTTGTTCATATTTCACCACATTGATTGATCGTTATTGCTTATTTAGTTTGAAAACTGGGATTAGTCAAACTGGTTCGTGTCTGTGATACGAAAGAGTTTTTTTTAAAGGAATATCTTGACTCTTTTTTTTTTTCTTTATTTATTTATTATTATTATTGAAAATGGTGATACTTGCCTAATTACACAGGCAAAGCCTAAGAAAAGCAGTAGCAAGATAAAGCCACACATTACATCTACATAGGTACGCTACAGCAGTACAGCCTATTAAATTCCAAAGTCATCTTTTTTGGGACAATAAAAAGGAAAAGGACAATAGCAGCGGAACATTTTACAAGGGAAGCCATCTGTTATTGCATCTATTCTCTCGCAACACCATATATGCTTTGTTTGGCATAAACAAATTAGTTTATCAGCTTGATTATAAATTAAGTTATTAACTATTTTCACAAATAAGTTATGTTTGGGAACAAGATTATTCTAGAATCTTAGACGCTACTTATTTTTTAAAAAAAGGTCAGATAAAGTTTCTGTGCCCTTTTAAATGCGGCAAATTAATATTTCGACAAATGAAATCCAAAAAACTAGGAAAGCATGCATCAGTTGTTTCCGTTCACATGTGAATAGGAAATACATACTTATCTTTTTGCGTCCTTGTCTTTTTTTAGAGAGAATATATACTTATCTTAAATACGCAATATATATAAATATTATGGTGTATTAGTAATGTACATATATATATACTCAAACATATTAGAAATTAGCTAACACATCAGGTTTTTCTTATAAATTATAACTAAAAATAATTAAAACTACATACATAATGTTTTTCTATTTATATGTTTGTATAAGTTATTTCAAAAATACAATCACTTAATATTTTTGCATAATATTACTAATACAAATAAATTACTAATATAGTAAATAATATATTTATATCAGTGACATAAATAATATTCTATCAAGTACGAATAATATGTTGGTATAACAAATCTATGTAATAACTCCAAAAAAAACAAATGTATTTAATATTTAAATTAATATAAGTGTGTCCTTTCTTGTCAATTAACATTCATCGTCTACTTAATCAGTTATTTTTTCCAAATAATTTTTATTGATTAGTTAAATTATCAGCTCTCAGCTACCAGCTAATAGTTTTTCATCTATCAGATAGATTATCAGCTATCTGCTAGATTAGCTATCCGCTAGATGTATCCATAAGGCTAGATCTACATGTATATAATGTTGCGGATCGAACCGAATTGGATCTGCGAATTGTACATGTGATATTTGCAAGTCGATTTGATCCTGGATTGATATTTTCGCAATTCAATATGGTCCAACTAGTTATAAAACTTGATCCAATTTGCAATAATTGGACCAAATTGAATTGAACTGGCAGATCACTGGATCCTTGTACACCCCTAGCTTTACCCCTACTTTTCTTTTTACAACAGCTTTACCCCTATTTTAAATGTACACATGATAAATTATACAATTCCAATAGATATTAACGTTTTTCACCATCACATTTTTTTCCCTTTTTTTAGGTCCCACTAAAGGCACTCTAGTGATTAGGTAAGGCAAGTGATTGTGACCGCAAGTGTAACGGTTCAGTTTTAATAATAGTATGATCAACAAAGGTTGATTATGGATATCGTTCCTCTGAGAAAGGTGTATATGGACACAAGTATTTAACTAGGTTATTGAATTGTTAAGAAGGTCCCTTTTAAAATTTTTAGAACTAAAACTAGAGAAAACTCTTAGTTCAGAACTTCACCTATGTAACGAAATACTATGCTCTCCTCTTCCAACTTCCTTTCATATTTCTTATGTGTGTGCAATGCATAATTAGAAGAGACAAATTTCCTTAATATTCACTTCAACCCACTATCATGGTGAAAAAGATCCTAATGTGCAAACTAGAGCTCCACTTATCAATGTGAATATCGTAAGTCTCACAAAGTATATCCTTAGGCTCATAAACAATTAAGTTTATTATCTATGTCCCCCCAATCAACAACTATCTACCGATGTTATATGTTTTATGGTCGTGTTGTTCATATCTGACGTAAAAGCTCCACGGTCATGGTTACTTCTAATACCATTAATCAATAAACACGTGATCAAGATGTTCATAGCATTAAACATAGAATCAAACACAAATTCTAATCATTACACATCTAAAACATTATAATCCATTCATATTTTGCATAACATTCATACCAAAGGATCCATTGATCCCTAAGATAAATAGACTACTCACTCATCATTGAAACCAACGTCATACAATTCATAAACATCGTTGTAATAAGAGATTAAACTAAATAATACCTTTAATTGCATCAATGAAACAAAGATTGAGTTGTAAAATAGGAGTCTTCAATGTATTCTTCTTCAAAACTCAAAATAAACTCTCACAACTCTCTTGAAAATCAAAATCTAGGGCTTAATATTGTGGTGTATGATAATGTAAGGTAAGAATATGTGTTTATCACGTTCTAGCAACTATTTATACTCCTAAACATACTTAAAGTAAAATTAGAAGCTCCAAATAACAATCTTAATTAAATGAATTAGAAGTATAAGACTTTCTATTTTCTTGTCCATCTTGAAGTTGGCGTTGTTTATTAAGTGAGCCCACATCACCAGTGGATTTGACTGTGCCAACTTGTTCTCTTTAATTTCCCTCTCGGTATACTTGACGTTGTCTATGCAAATGATCTAATGCCACCTGTGTTAGCCCATGGCGCCATGGCTGCGCCACTTTGCTACTCTTTATTCCCACGTTGTCTGTGTATTTTTCACACATCAACTCCTCTATGCATGACGCCAACTCCATTTTTGTGTGTTTTTTTTTTTTTTTTTCATAAAATCCTTCATTTGCCTCTTTTACACCATGTGGACCTGAAAACACATAAATACCATCAATTAGAGTTCATTTAGAGATATTTAGACCAATTATGCAACTAAACCACTCCTATATATAAGTCTAATTATGAACTTATCAAATACCTCTAAACGTAAGATTTTGCACGTCCCGAGCAAAAGTGCATTCTACCAAGTCTTACTACTAAAACACTTACTAAACCATTTGTTTTTTTATTGTTCATTGTACATCGTTCATGGAGTATCCTTCAATTCAAGTAAGTGTCAAGTTAATAATCTACTCAAGATGTTTTTATAAAAACTAATATTTTGAAGACAAGTAGCTTAGACAAACATGTGTAATTCACTTCTAAAACTAAAATGTAGTTCACAACTGATGCGAGCCGCGACCCAAACTAGTGTTTAAGTCACGTATATTGAACCACAAGGACGGTGTATCACTAATCTAAGTCTAATCAAGACATAAAGTTAGGGGCGTGGTTATGAGTTATAAAATAAAAATTGAACTATCTAATGAACTAAATTAAGCTATCAATAATTACAAAGAATTCAAATTGGTCTTAAGCTTTGGAGAAGTAGTCCAAGGGATTTAATCTCATCTAAGTTGTTCTCTTTCTGTAACGACCTCAGTTCCCTACAAAATGGGCTCTGCCTGGCCTAAGCCTAAATGGACCTCCGAGTCAACCTTCGTGAGGCCAGCATTGGCCTAGTCAGCATTCCTTTCCAATATTTTAAGCCATTTAATGATTACATGTTGAGTTATGCGTGATTTGCAAGTTTTACAAGTTTAGCGGAAGTAATTAACTTAAAAAAAATTAAATAACTCGATATAATAAAGTTAGGACAACCTATAGTGTGGAACCTTGCATATATACATATATCATGTATGTCATGGGATGAGAGTGCAAATATAAGCCATATACACGAATCAGTATGTCTCACATCCCAAAATATCCCAAAAGTGATAAACATCATATATATAAGTCATACAATACCAAAAGAAAACCTACAAAAGTGAGTAAGATGAAAGTCTGCAACTCTAAGCTTAGAGGTGGTCGCCTATCTTCCCTTCCCTGATCTGCTACTCGAGGGATCACCGTCAATAAAAAGACGACGAGTATAGTAAAGTAAAAGTAAAAGCTAGTAGGATCTAAATAGTACTTCGAAATAAATAAAACAATATAAAATTAATGTGGATAGAAAGTGTGACGGCCCCAGCAACCACAAACTAGGCCCCGCCCTGCCTAAACCTATATGGACCCCCGAGCCAGTCTCTGACGAGTCAATGCAATTCTAGTCAACCTTAATTTGCCAATTATTCAATACATTATTCACTCACTCACCCTGGATTACTCTCTTTAGATTCACCTTAACTCTATCTAATCATTTATCCTCCAAGTTAGTTAGGTGTGCAGCGGAATTGTTTTTAACACCAACTTAAAACGGTTTACACCTCAGTCAACCTAGATGTGGAAAATCCTGTCCAAACAACATCACATGTATATAACAAATTAACTGAAAGCCCAAAATGTACATATACATGTATCAATAATCAGGTTCAACTCCCCAAAGGCCCAAAATATCAAAACAAATGGATACATAGCCAAAATATACAACAAAAGGACAAAATACCTACAAAGTGCGAGCAAAGCTAACAGCTCTGAGTATGCTTCAGAGGATATTTCCAAGCATCGCCGCCTTGCCCCTACTCGTTTGTGGATCTGCACCCATCTTCATAAAAAGTACGGTGAGTACAAAATATAACAGTAAACAACAATAATAGATATATCAACATAAACTACTGAATTCTCAATAATCAAAAGTCTATGAATCATGCAGGGTATAACAAGAAACTGAAATAGATAGCAAATCGCATGATAAACAGATTCAACAAGCTCAAACAACGATAATCAAGTGACCGAAAAACAAACGGATAGGCGAATAGATAGTCCCAATCAAACGGCGGGTCACAAGACCTCATCAACTTGCGATTGACACAGTGAGCCCAAAACCACCTCCCCCTGCTCAATCCACCTCGTACGAACCATGGGCCCGAAGATCGCCTCCACTGAACGCATACTCTGTTAGGAAAAGCCACAGACAAAGTTGGCTACTAAATTCCTAATACACTACCGAAAGAAAAACCACAGTCATAAGGTGGATGCTAAATCATTTCGATAGGCTCAAACGAGAAGCCATAGTCTATGCCGGCTGCTAAACTCGTTGAGACTTCTCATCACAGTCGGACTATCTAAACCCTAGGTCTCCCGAAGTAGAATGGAATACAAAGGGCTTACATTTCAAGAATAATCAATCAAGAAATAGAAAAATAATCATGTTGATTCTATTGTTGCCTTTACTCACATCGAATCCCACTAAAAATGCCCTCGCGTAGCTCCATACGCTCTCCAATTAGTTGCCAACACTCCTCTGGTCACCTGACAATTATTCCAACCAATTTCCATTAATTTTCCCTAATTATCCCAAATATTCCTCAATTTTCTCAAGTTTGACCCATTTTCTACAATTTTCTAAATTATTGCTCCTTTGCACAATTGGGTCACTTACCCGGTATTGGGTTGCATTCAGACCCATTAGGATACTCGAACGAAACCCCAAAGTTTTCATACAATTTAAAAAAATATTTTTCACTATTTTTCTGATTATTTTTACCAATTTCCCACTTTACGAGGAAAAAACCCGACAAAAGTCTTGCCACAAATCTCAAATTCTTCATTTTTCATAAAAATTCCCAAATTTCTATTTATTTGGTTGAAATATAATTTTTCAGGATTTTTTCCTATTTTTTCTAAATTCTTCCTGATTTTTTTCTAATATTTATTTCTAAAAAAACATATTTAATTTATTTATTTGTTATAAATAAATAAATTATTATTTTAATAATGGGTGGGTCCCCGGGTCGGGTCGGACCCTGTCCGGCCCAGCCGATTCGGGCCCGGGTCACCACGACCCAGCCCACATCTTCTTCTTCTTCTTCTCTGGAAGGAACACACTGTGTGTTTCAGCAAACTTTGTTTTTCTCTTTGTTTCTTTCTTTTTCTCTCTCTTCTACAACAAACAACAACAACCTCAATTATAATCAACAAACTCACCTTCACGATGCTCAACCACCCTTCGATTCCGAAACCTATACCTCAATCTCACTTCAAGGATTTCAGCATCCACACACCTCAATTAATCGATCTCTCTCTTCAATTTCTTCTCTCACTCACTCTCTCTTTTCGTTTTTTGAGAAAATGGTGGTGTCAGTGGTGTTTTTGGAGATATTTTGGATCAAATGACCAAAATGCCCATATCCTTATCCTCTTTTCCTTCACAGCCAAATGTCCCTCTTGGTCATTTCACATTTTTCTTTTTTACTTATATATATATACATTTATATATATATATATATATATATATATATTGTATTTTCGTGCCTACAATTTCGTTGTGCTCGCCAACGAGTTCACTCGAGCGTGCACACTACCATTCGACTCACGTGTGTTGCCCACAACCCCGCGTATCACTCGGCGCCCATAATTTAGTATTTAATCCCATTAATTATTTTCATTTGTATTTGTCAGTGTTTTTATTCCGTTTTCATCCCCGAACTCTCAAATACCCATTTAGCGTGTTAATTCGTACCGAACTTGTTCAACGGTACCAATGCACATTCACCACATCCTCACACATTTGCGATATTGAATTTAATGTTCGGTAATAAATAAATAATACGAATCACCAAACAAACATAAAATACCTCGGTGTCGACTCCCAAAGACTGAAACAAGTATACCACGACTAGCTGGGCCCACAATATGACCCTGAAATGTCACGTGGCATGAGTTAGAATTTTAGGGTCGTTACAGAAAGAAAACTGTAAAGGTTGTATTAATAATAATAAGATTGTAAAAATGGAAATAACAAGAAATGTGATGGCTCCAGTTCCACAACCTTAAACTAGACTTGTCTGGCTTAGACTTACGTGGACCCCCGAGCCAACCTCGCGAAGTCAACGCAAGCCTAGTCAGCTTTCTTTACAATTATCAATTAATTAAACATTATTAAAACAATTTAAATGAGTTATTCTCATTAGTTAGTTATCAAAGTATAGAAGAAGCAATTTAAATCCTCAAACTAACAGATTAATCTCCAAGACACTAGTCAAGACAACCTAGAGTGTGAAAACCCCGCATAAGTATACCAGCATCAAGTATAATCAAGTTTCACTTGAACATATAATATACATGTGTAACGGCCCCAGTTCCACAATTCAAAACTGGACCCCGCTCAGCCTAGACTCACATGGACCCCCGAGCCAACCTCGCGAAGTCACGCGAGCCTAGACAACCTAGAGTGTGGAAACCCGCATATGTATATCATCAATAAACAAGTCATAGGAGAATCACATCCAAATATACATGCCTAAGATCTATCAAAAACCTAAATCCCATTGTTTCAAAATCATATATATACAATAATACAAAATAAATCACCTACATCAGTCAAGAGGAGAGCAGCTCCGTATCCTTAAAGCAAATCCCCTAGTTGTGGAGCCTTCCCTTTGCTAGACTGTAGATCTGCACTTCGTCAAACATAAGAATGATGAACCCAGGTAAGTAACTCCAAGTAAGACATATATACAACATTTTGAAATAATACTGTAAATAACTGTGAATCAATAAAAAATGAGTGTCTCGAAAACAATAGAAAGGCGCAAGTAGTCCTGACCAAAAGGTCATTGAATCGAGAAAAAACACCTACAAGAGTCAGAGTTTTGGACATGGTACACTCATACCATCCTAAAGTTCATGCGGATGAGATTCCCTAGTAGTCCATATAAGAGCTTTCACCCCGTATAGAACCAGAAACGAATATCGTGCATCTCGAGTTAGTGTCTTTGGCATATTGCCTCAGATAACCCGTCCTACTAAAGGATCACATTGACTCACTTGCCCTCGGACAACTCAAAGGAATGGAATTTCCAAAAATAGGAATAGAGCAATAAGAATAACAAATTAAATCTCAAGAAATAACTGTAAAATTCCTCACTGGTTTACTTACCTGTATCCAAGCTAATGTGCACTCACACGAGCTCTGACTCGTCTTCTACATCCCCCTGTGTCCCGTCAATGATTAAAACCCCCGGTTAGTCATTTAATTATAATTTCCTTTAATTAACCTCCAAATTACCAAATTCTCTATATTTTATTCATTAATGTAATTGAGTCAATTTCCCGAGTATTAGGTCGTATTCGAACCCATTTCGATACCCAAAAGATTCCCAAAGGTTTTCAAAATTTCCTCAAAAGATGTCCCCGTGAACAGTGTCACGCTGTAGGTGGCACTGTGGGGGTCAGAACCTTGCAGAGTCACTTAAAGCGTGAAACTTGAGACCTTTTGTCTCAGATGTCATAAGTGGCGCCCTGGGGTTTTCCCTTCTACGGCGTCACTTAAAGCGTGACAATCCCACAGCCTCTGTTCTGGGCATCGTGATCAACGCCGTGGGGCTTTGTGCTCCACGACGTCCCTCGCGATGTCAAACCTTGAAAATGAATTTTGGGTTTTCCAAAACCCTAGCTCGTGTCACCGCATTTCGAGTCTATCCCAAACTTATAAGGATGTCTAATACTAGACAAAACACCATTCAACCACTTCAAAATGTCAATAAACCCCCGATTCCGATAATTCATCCAAAAATCCCTAAAAATCCAAAAAAATTGCATAAAAATCCCAATCCTTGGAACAATCATACCAACATCACCAATTCATTCTCATGATCATTAAATCATCCATGAAACAACCTAGAAAAATTGAAACCCAATGTCGCCCAAAATCATCGCGACGAAAACCCACGAAAATAGGCGTCAAAACGTAGAGAACTGAACGAGGATCCGAAATCTCACCTTATCACGCGTGGTTGGTCGATTCGAGCTCGAAAACACCAAAAACCTAACACCCAAAATCGATTTCTCGTAGGAAGAGAGAGAACAGAAAATGAGTGGAGAGTGAAAAGGTGATGGGGTTATTTATACCCCCCTCATCATCATCATCACCCACACACGTATCCTGAGGCACATCCTTTGGCCCTCCATCACTCCAGCTCACAACTCTACACTCATTTGTGTGACTCCATTGGGTGACTTGAACTCACAACATAACCATTTCTAGCTCAAACCTTGTATTCTTGGAACCATACCGCACCACAACTCGCACGTCATGTGCTCCTGGACACACCAACCTAACGGACTCGTAAAACATTGATTAATTATTATTTACTTTGCATTTTGTCGGTGTTTTAATTCAATTAATCCCCCAAACTACTAATTACCCGTAAACCATTCACCATACAAAAATAACATACCTGCTGTCGACGACCTAGAATTGGACATACATATCACGGCAAATGGACACATGTATGACCTAAAATGACACGTGCATGAGTTAGATTTTAGGGTCGTTACAACATGTCCCATGATCTCTCACAAAAAAACATAATCCAATGTGATGAAAACAATATGCATATGTGATGGCCTCAAATTCCGAGGTCATCCTGTGACCCACGCTCTTCGCCCACAAGCACAGTAGCGCCTGTCACGTCACCAGATAAGTCATCACTACTGCCATATCCGCAACTCTGTGAAGTGACGCTCCGTCTAACAAATCCTACTATATTGAATTGTTTAGTTCTTTTTAGCATCTAGCAGGTTAGTTAATCATAGGGGAAACCTTTAATGCGTATATTATGAAAATTTATTAAACCTAGATAGTGAAAAACCTGGAAATAGAATACCATGCATATAACTGAGACGAAATATACAGTAATCCATATACATGTACCAGTGTTCTAAAGTCCTAATAACCCAGCAAAACAATATATACATACTCTGATAATAAAAAAACACAAGCTGTAAGTAGCAACGACCTCAGAGATAATCGCCAAACCTCTTTTCCATTGCTCATGCTTGTACCAACATCTGCGCTCAGTTGCCCAACATATACAGTAATGAGCCCAGTGAGTAAATTCCCAAGAGAAGTCTACACAATAGTCATGAAAACATCGATAACCAGCGAGACATGTGAATATACCCTGATAATAGGGATCATATTCCCATGGCTGGCAGCAAGCAACCATCACAGTATCACATCAATCACATAACAACTGTGAATGTAAAGCATCCAAAATATCCAAGAACAGAAAATAATTAAATAAATGGGCTCGAACGTATAATCAACAAATAAATAAACAATCACTCATTTAATTACGATAAAACCATGACCCGCCGGTCATACGATAATAAAACTGGAGTTCTTAGCACAACCCAGTGCTTAATAACAGACTTACAAAAACTACACCTCAACTCAGTAAACGGGCGTACTCCTTTCCAAGCTTTTTAGTTCTAAGAGAACCCTTAATCCCTCGAGACAGTTGTAGATACATTCTACTCTCATCTACATAGTCGCCGTCGCAGACTAACCTATGCTTAAGCATGTAGCCATAACCAAGATGAAAAACCATGCGTGTCCACCAGCAGTCACCGCATACGATAAGATAATCGATAAATTACACGCTATGAATTTAAAGTGTAACTTTCTCAAGAGTTTTAAGCACCTAAAAATACGCACTCCGACTTCTGGACCCGCCAATCCGACCTACCTAGCTCCCCGATGCCCGAGCTACGGTTCCCTAGTTCTTGAAGTTCATTTATAGTGTTTTATATTATTTAAAAATACATTATATAATTTTTATGATATTATATCATATATTCAAATTTTCAGTTGTGGTACCTCTCCCGGACTATGTCGGGGTTCCAAAAATACTTGAAAAGTCGTGAAACCACTTTTTTACATTTTTCTCAATTTCTTATATTTTCTATAATTTTTCCAATTTTTGTGGAATTTTCCAACTATTTCCCTATTTTCCAGAAAATAATATATAAAAATATAAAAATATTTTTTTATTTAATTTTATTAATTTAAAAATTATATTTAAATTGGGGTCCCTCTGGACCAGCTTGGGCGGGTTTGGTCCGACTAGGGAAGCACGTGCATCCCTTCTTCGTTCCCAAGAACCTCTCTAGTTCTAGGTTTGAGAAATTTTTTTTTCTTTTCCATTGGTTTCTTTCCTCTTCTCTCTTCTTTACTCATCTTTAACCTCAACAACAATCCAACAACCCCAAAAATGACAATATTAACAACACTAACAAGGAATTAATCGGATCAAACATGCATGTAAAATTTTTACCAATTTTCACCCAAAACCCAAAATTCGGTGGTAAATCCGATTAAAACCTTGATTTTACATTCCCAGAACCAAGAGTTCTCATCAATATCATTAAAACATAACCCCCAAACTTAGAAATTTGTTTTAATAGTAAAACCCTTTTTTTAAAGCTCCTTTAATGGAAAACTTGTGGAGTTTGGTGTTTACCTTAATGCTGAATCCTACCCCAGCTCCCTAACTCTGAAATTTCCAGCAACTCTCCTCTAGACCCTCAGCTCAACTTTCCACAGATTGCATGTATAATCTTCGTTTGTGTTTTCAAACAAAACCCACCCATCTGTTCATATTTACATGTTTTTGATTTCATCAATTGTGTTATGCGAACCTCGAGGACAATCTAAGGTCTCTCTTCACCTAGTCTAGCTGTTCCAGTGACACTCAACTGTGACCTAATTTCCTTGTAATTCATCAACTTACACATCTTTATGCATATCTATGGCCATTGAAATTCCCTACAACTATAACCCTTGATTAATTTAATCAATTTGTCACATTGACTCCTATAGTTAGTATATAGACCTTTTTAATTAAATTTAATTTATGCCCTACTAACTCTCAACTACCCTGCAACCAATGCCCTGTACCTCGGCTACCCAACACCGGTACCTGTACCTGACACGTACTTCGAGTTCAATACCCGACTTGTAACCTTGCCCAACATCAACTTACATACATGTGATGTTTATATAAAATAATAATAAATTCCCACATCACAATAATAGACATACAACATACACAAATAACACAATATAACCTGGGTACTCATATCCAAATCAGTCCAGTTGTCTACGTAACGCCTGAATTAACCTGTTAATCCTGAGGATTAACACTAATCCTGATTAAATTAATTTGGGTCATTTCAGCATACATAATACAAAAGTAAGGAAACCTACATCAGTCAAAGAGGGAGAACCGCTCCGGTATCCTCAAAGAAAGTCACCAAACTGAGGAGCCTTTCCTTTGCTCGACTGTGGATCTGCACTTAGTCAAACACAAGAATGACGAGCCTGGGTAAGTAACGCCAAATAGGATGCATACAACATTTCAAAATAAATAAGCAGTTAAAATTCATGTAGATAGAAAGAAAAGTATATGGAACACATGAATATATAAAGACTGTAAATAAATATAAATCAATCGAAAGATGAGTGTCCAACAATTCAAAAAGAAGAGAGGCACAAGTGGTTCCGACTAAACGGTCGTTGAGTCGATGTCGATTTAGTAAGACTTCGAGTTTAGGACTTGGTCAACATCCAACAACCCTTGAGATCGATAGTCTTCCTTGCAATCTAGCTAAGAACTCATATCTCGCACAAAATCAATAAAACGTGCAGTGCATCCTGAGGTCATTACGATGGTATGTCTCTGACTGCCACTCCTCCCAAGGATTATCGTTGACTTACTTGCCCTCGGACAACTCAATCAGAATGGATATCTAAAGATAGATACTACACGCTCTCAAACGTCCCAACATTCTGTCAAATCAAATCTCGTACACCTGTCATTGAACTACACCCCCTGGTAGTCATTTAATTACAATTTTCGTTAATTTTCCTCAATTTACCCAATTTTCCTTAATTTTACTCATTCGCGTAATTGGGTTGATTACCCGGGTATTGGGTTATATTCGGACCCATTGGGATACACGAGCAAAGCCCCGAAGTTTTCAAAAAATTTTCAAAAATTGTTCTAATGAACAATGTCACATCGCAAGTGGCGCCGTTGGGGTCTAAACCCTGTGGCGTCACATGAAGCGCGGGGATAGGGCAGTCCCTACCCCATACACTGTGAGTGGCACAGTGGAGAACAACTCACCACATTGTCACTTAAAGCGTGACTTCCAGGGCCCCTTACTGCTTTAAATGTCGTGGAGTTTAAAGCTCCATGGCTTCTTTCGCGGCGTCGTATCCAATTCGAGAATTTTGGTGTTTTTCAAAACTCCGGCTCGTGTCGCTGTGTTCCGAGCCTATCCAAACTCGTAGGGACCTCGATACAAACCCAAAACATCATTCAAACATACCAAACATGTATGAATTCATCGATTTACAAATCGAAACGAAAATCTCCAAATATTCCTTAAAATCAATAAAAAATTCAATTTCCATAAACAACCATAGCAACAACCTTAATAACTACTCCATGATAAAAAATCATCACTAAATCCACACCAAAAGTTCCAAAAAATCGTGACCCAACTTGGGGTCTGAAAAATCACGATGAAAACGAGCAAAATAAGCGTCATAATAATGAGAATTGAGAGGTGAGTCAAGATCTCACCTTATATCGTGTTGTCGATCGCTCCACGGCCTTCGATTCACACCGAAAATCTTGACCCCAAGCTCAATTCTGATTTTGTTGAGTGAGAGAGTGAGGATGAGAGAGAAAAGGCAATGGGTCCTTTTATATTTGGACTTCATCATCATCCACGTACGAATCTCAAGGTTCATCATATGGTCTACAACCACACCAGCCCAACAAGTACACACTCAACTTTATGACTCTCATGGGTGACTTTCCCTTATCCTATTTATTTCCACTCAAAACTAAAGGCTTTCTCGGGTGTTCCCATACCACGACTCGCATTATTGTGTGCTTACAGATGTACCAACATACCGGGCACGTTCTCATATTGATTATCTATTATATTTAATTGTATTTTGTCAGTGTTTTATTTTAATTATCCTTTCAGTTAGCTAATTACCTGCCAATAGTTCGCCCGGCACCCGTAATGCACGTTTTTGCAGGCTGAACACGTTCCTCTACACCAACGAGCACACACAAACCTCCTCACACGTTTGAGACATCAAAATTTACATTAGGGTAATAAAATAAATAATACAACCACCAGAAAATACAAAAATACCTCGGTGTCGACGACCGAGAACGGACATGCGTATCAAGTCAAGTGGGCCCACCTACGACCTAAAATGATACGTAGCATGAGTTAGATTTTAGGGTTATAGTTTTCCCAACTAATTGAAATTTCGTCCTTGAAATTAAAACAAACTAAAGGAAAGACTTATCGAACTTAAAAGAAGTAGGGAAAATACTCGCGCATATATGACCCAAGCTCCCACGTTAACTCCTTGTCCCCATGGTGCTGCCATTTGATAAGGACTGATGCGATCTCCTTGTTCCTCAAAGTTTTCACCTTACGATAAAAAATCTGAATAGGCTACTCGTTGTAAGTGATATCCTCCCTCAAGTCTATCTGGCTCAAGTCCACCGTCGGTCGTCTGCCCTCTTTCAACCTATCTAGTGAAGCATCGAAACATGAAATACAAGGTGGATCCCAAACAACTGAGGTGGCAACTCCAACTCGTACGCAACTCTGCCTATCCATTTCTTAACTATGAATGAACCAATGAATCTCAGCGCAAACTTCCCTTTAATCCCGAACTACTTGTGACCTTTCATCAGAGATACCTTTCGATAAACATAGTCCCCGACCTGATACTCTAACTCACCGTGATACATGCCATACAACTTTTTTTGCCTCTTCTGTGCACCTTTCAGTCTCAATCTGATAATGCGTATCTTCTCTGTGTGATCCACTACAATCTTTGGCCCAATAGTTGCTATATTCTCGGGCTCTACCCAACAAGATGGGGAGATCTGCACAACCTCCCGCATAGTGTCTCAAATGGTGCCATACCAATTCTGGCCTGATAACTGTTATTATAGCAAAATTACATAAATGAAGATACTCCTCCCATGATCTACCGTACTATAACACATACATCCCCAGAATATCCTCGAACACCTGAATCGGTCGTCGGACTATCCGTCAATCTGTGTATGATAGGTGGTACTAAGATCCAATTGTGTACCGAACTGTGCTTGCATGCTCTGCTAAATCTGAGACATAAACTGTGGCCTTATGTTAGACACAATCGATAACAGAACACCATTTGATCAAACAATCTCTCATTCATACAAAAATCACTAGCCTATCCACCTGATGTGTGGTAGAGATCAGTAAAGTGCGCATACTTCGTCAACCTGTCCACTTTCACCCAGATTCTATCATGTTCGCACTGAGATCGAGGTAAACCAATGACAAAATCCATGAAAATATGTGTAACAACCCTAAGTTTTTAATTGACTTGCGTTACACTTGTCAGTATTTTGACCCGACTACATGAATGCTGGACAGTATTTCGAACTTCGGGAGTCGACACCGAAGTGATTTTATGATTCTCTGATTGTGTGTATTAGTATTTTAGTATTTTACGGGTCTCGAGCCGTTTAGGCAATTTTTAGTTGAGTGAGGTTTCGCCTAGTTAAACGGGAGATAAAAATAAGTAAAGAGTATAAATAAATGAATTTTTAATTAATTTAATTAATTAGTTGGCGAGACAAAGCGAGACTACGCGCGTTACGGGAGTCGAGGCAAGGCAAGATGGATTGAGGAATGTCGTTTAAACGCGGGAGTTGGTTAACTATGCAACATACACGCTATGGAATAGAAATTTTTAAAGTGACACAACTCAAATGAGGAGAGCCATGAGATTTGCATTGAGATGTGTGTGTATGTTGAGATGTGATAAAGGGGTAAAAGACCCATAATGGCAATTGATTTGAAGTGTGTGTGAAGTAAATTGGAGGGCAAATGGGTCATTTCACCTATGTCCCATATATATAAACAAACAAAAACCTAATCCACTATTCACTCATCTCCTCCACACACACCTACCCGAACCTCACATTCTCTCCCACCACCATCGCCCCTCTCCCTCTTTAGACCAGTCACGCCTCTCGCCGGAACCCTCACCGGAGGCCCGTATCTCTCTCTCTCTCTCTTTCTCTCTCTCTCTCGGTCCCTCCATCTTGGCCTCATGTTCTCTCTCGTCTCGGTCTCTCTCTCTTTTTAGCCATGTTCCACGGCCTCACTGCACCACCGGCTCTGACCGAGCTAGTGGTGGTGGCCGGGGTTCACTCTCTCACTGGAGATCTCTCTCTCTCTGCCTCTCGTTCTCACTGTTTTTTTTTGTCCTCACTGCTGTCCGCCTCTGGCCGTCGCTGCCGTGGGTGACGGTGTTTGGGGACAGTCGGGGACGGACCCTCGTGGCCCACCGGAGCTCCCATATCCCCGAGAGACCTCTGGACGTTGGATACATAGAGTGGATGTTGTCCATTCTCTATTTTTCACGTGTTGGTTATCATTTTATGCCCTCGCTAGAACTGCCATGACCGGGGGCGTTGCTGGTCAGACCGCTAAGCGTGGGGGTTGTCGGGGACCTCTCCATGACCTCGATGATACCTCATTGCCCTTGTTGTGATCGATTTGGTTGTGTTGGAACTGTTTTAATGTCTTGAATCTAAGTCATGTTGTGTGGACTGCCCTTAGGGGCGGCGCCGCCACTGGACCACCAGGACTGGAGGTTGTCGGGGACCCCACTGAGCCTTGGCTTGGGTCCGACAGCCCTCCGGAGTGGTCAACAACAGTGAGGCAAGCACAAACTTTTGATATTTCATGTTTTTGTTCATTTCATGGGTGTTATGCTCCTCCTCGTCGGAATTCGCTACCGTGGGCAATGCTACTACTGTGCCACCATGACCGGGGATGTCGGGTACCAAGCTAAGTCCATGCTAGTGTCTCACGAATCTCGGAGTGGCCTAAAACTGTGGCGTTATTGTTATATTATGTCATTTATGTAATTTTATGTGTGTTGTAACCTTCTCGTCGGAAACCACCCATCGTGGTGGCACTGTCGTCGACGCGATGACATGGGGAACTGCCGGAGACTTTACTATGTCCGTCATGGAGTCTCACAACCCCAGAGCATCCATAACAATGGTGATGAGTCGTAATGGCGAAGTTATGCGTGAGTTATTTCTATCACGACGAGTAGTCATCGATGTGACGTAGGGCATGCACATGACCTTCCCATGTCGTGTTGACACTCTACGGACGTTAGACCACACCCGTGAGGTTCCCAAACTTGTTGGTGCATGGTCATTTTGAGTCGTGTTATTTTACAAATTTGCGTTAAAGGTCGGGAATCGATTATGACGTCGTGGTCACACTGCCGGTCCTCGAGGCTATGGCGTGACCCACATACGACTGAGCCGAGCCTATGATTCATGAATAGGCTTACATGTGTCATGGTTATCGATGTTGTGATATCGTAGTCGTGGTTATTGTTGTGGTTTTTCAAACCCGAGAGAGAGTAATCATTATTTTATCGATTTGTCAAATTGTTTGAATCCTTAAAACGTTGGGAAAACACTAGGGAATTAACCTAGGGTTAGTTGATGACTCGACCCATTAATTAGAGTTTATGACCTTGTCAGGTAGCGGGAAACTCGGGGATACGTGTTAGGGACGCGAGAGTGTTGTTACACGGGTTTTGATTAGTCAGGTAAGTACACTTGCCTTAAAAGCTTGTGTATGATTTGTAAGACAGTAAGAAAATGCCATGTGATTCATTATCATTTATTCAGTCTTGTTATGCTCTATTATTGGTATTCCATTCCATTCCTTGTTGTGTGTTTTCTGGCGTAAGTGTTTCGTCTTAAAAGTACTAGGACCTGCACTAGAGGGATAAAATGGGGGCACTCATGTACAGGAGTGTGTGACCACCCTTAGTGACCGTATGACACCGAGTACTGGGTGGTGGCTTGAGTCCCTCCCATCATAGCTGTGCCTTCATTTGTGTTGATGCTCGGGAAAACCTCGCGAGGTCTTCGCTGTTATGCTATGATTTAGACCACTTATGAGCCTCTTTTGATTCCTTGGAACACACTTGACTTTCTATTGATATATATTAGTCTGTTTATCATGCACTTGATCTATTTAAATTCCTATCTTTCTATTACCGCATGATATTTAGACTGCTTTACTTGTTATATCATGAATTACTGTTATCTTCTTCTAGCATTACATTCGATTTCTTCAGTTGCTCACCGTCTAGTTTGTGACGGTGGGTGCAGATAGAACAGAGCGCAGTAGAGGCAAGGAGCCCTGCTTAGGCGACTTTTTGTAAGGATTAATAGCTAGACTTAGAGACTATTTAGTAGGTTTTATGTTTTGTTGATTTGTATATCATTTTATACTTATGTTTATGGGTTTATAGAACTTGGTATTATTATTGAGATTGGTATCATGTATGTTGGTTTATCGAATTGTACATGAATACCCGAGGTTTTTCCACATTATAGAATTCCTAATTTCCCTTTGATTGAGTTATTTCCCCTTGTTATTTACTGTTTAGTCTTCCGCTGTGTATTATTGCAATAACTCTTTCATAAATTACTAAATTGATTAAATCGAAGGCTGACTAGGCTCGTTAGGTTGCTAAGTGATGAATTAGGGTCTGCACGGGTCTAGGCAGGGCGTACCCAATTGCACGGGGAAATTGGGGCCGTCACAATATGCTCCCACTTCCACCAAGGAATGGGTAGTGGTTGTAATAATCCACCGAGTTTGCGATGCTTAGCTTTAACTCACCATCATATCTCACAACCTCAAACGTAGTTAGAAACATTGGTCTTCATCCCCGAACACCAAAAATGACGACGCACATTTGCATACATCTTGGTCTTTCCCAGATGAACCGTAAAACTTAAGCGGTGTGCCTCATGAAGTATCTCATCGCGTAGCTTAGCCACTGATGGAATCCACAGTCGCTCTCTAAACCTCAGGTATGAGTCTATCAATTGAATTTAATCTAAATGATCTGAACTTTGAGCCAACCCAAGAAACCTTTGGTGTTGCTCATTAGGTCGCTGACCATCGAGTACACTCTAAATCGACACAATTTGAGTCCTCATCTGCCCACAATTCAACACTCTAGTGCTGGTCGGGATATCAACAGAATATATCACCTCGACCGCCTCGAGCAAACCATACTCGTGTGTCATATGGAATGTAGCAACCTCCTAGTCAACCCTTCTGCGACTCAATGCGTCTACAACAACAATGGCCTTTCCCGGGTTGTAATCCAAAGAGAAATCATAATCTTTAAGGAACTCAAATCAACGCCTTTGTCGCATATTCAACTCTTTCTGAGTGAAGAGCTACTTCAAACTCTTTTGGTCGGTAAAAAACACAAATCTCTCACCGTAGAGATAATGGCACAAAATCGTCAGTGCGAAGACCACTATCACTAACTCCAAATCGTGTATAGGATAGTTCCTCTCATGGATCTTGAACTGTCGGGACACGTAGGTTATCACTCTACCATCCTGCATCAATACACAACCCAAACCGACTTTAGAAGCATTGGTGCTTACCTCAAAACCTTTCCCTAACTCAGTTGTAATGACCCTCAAATTTAACTCGTGCCACTTGTTACATTTCAGGACTGTCACTCGACTGTAGTGACTTGTCGTACTGTCTAAGCTTCGGGAGTCGACACCGAGGTATATTTTATTTTTTTGTGATGTGTGTATTATTATTTAAACCCGAATGAGAATATCGAATGTCTTTGTGCATGATTTTATTTTGTTTATCACACCAGATTTGCTCGTGAGGTTTTGCCTAGGAAAACGTGGTTAGATTGATTATTGGGAGAAATTTAGGTAATTTATACACAAAAATTGATAATTATTAGATAATTGAAAAATAATAAAAAAAAATAATATGTAAATAAGTCTCGATCTTTTGATAGACGCAAATACGTGACTTGCGAGTCGCAGTGCTGTGTCAGGTACAGGAATACCCATTAACGGGATATTTTTCCTCAAAGGATAAGTGGGGGTGTGTGCAACAATGTCAAAGGAGTTTTTTGACAGCTCAAGTGTAAGCCATGGATTTGCCTCGAGATACATGTTTGTCTTGTTGAGTGTGGTTTTGGTGAGAGCCTGAATGTGGCGGCGTCGCCCTCGACATCCCGAACAGTGAAAAAACTGATTTTTTTAAAAATATTTCAAAACTTTTAGGAAACTTTAGGGATTAATGTAGGGTCATAATATGACTCTAATATAATCAAATTGGGTCTAAATGAATACCACGAATTTAGGAAATCAATTTGGACAGATCAGAGTCGCGCGAGGAACGGTTTTCACGTCGACTGAGGTAAGTTAGTAAGCCAATTAAGGAAATGTGTAGTAATTCATTCTTCTCAATTATTGTTGTTCTATTGACAGGAGCTATTTATTGGGATTCCATTCTTGATATTCCTTAGTTGAGTGTCTACGGTATAAGTGTGTCTAAAAGGTACTCCTGGGACTTTGGCTAGTTGAGCCAATAAAAACACTACCTACGGTGGTGCGGCTACCCAACCTAATGTGATTCTTCCCCGAGTACTAGATTGTTATGGTTTGTTGTGGATATAAGACCGCTTAGTTACCTCTTTAAATCATTAGGCACTCAAATATTATTGAAATGCTTATCAGACTATTTATCATGCAAATACTTCTTATTTATTTCTCTTTAAGTACCCGTATGATTTCTGGACTACTTTTCAAATATTCGTGAATTACTGTCTATATTCTTTTGGTATTACTTTCAATTTATCACGTATTCACCGTCTAGTTTGTGACGATAGTGCAGATCGGGCAGAGACAAGCAAAGGGAAAGGACCGGTGATTGGTGACTTCCTCTGAGTACTCTCGGAGGGGTTATTTTCTTTTTACCACTATATGTTTGCCTTTTTATTTTGTGCATAATGTATATTATATTTTGATGACATTAGGGATACTCTTGGGATCGAGTGTTTAAGATATCATGTATTATCGTCTTTGTATGTTGTTGATCACTAAATATACATGTTTATCCAATTATTTTAGTGTTTCCACACTTTAGGTTGTTCCTGACTTTTATTTGTTAAGGATATTAGAAATGTTTAAGTTATTTCCGCTGCATTTAATACTCAGGGCTTACATGATCTAATTACTTAACTTAAAATAGTCAAAATATTGAGGATGAAATAAATGGAGGCTGACTAGGCCTGCATTGACTTTGCGAGTATGGACTCGGGGGTCCACATAGGTCTAGGCTGGGCGGGTCCAGTTTTATGGGGAACTGGAGACGTCACAGTTGGTATCAGAGCATAAAGGTTTAACATCTGACTCTTGATTAACCTTACAACCAACATAAGACACAAAGAAAATTTAAATTAGGAAATAGTTAGAATCTAGAGTGAAACCTTATGATCCTGACTAAGAATTTTAGTTGAGAAATGAGGAGAGTTGGGGAAAAAAATTGATCCTATATGTTATATTTATTGTTGTGTACTATACTATATCGGTAGCTATCCACTAATTTGGGGATTTCCTTTCTATTTCAGATTGCGATGACGGATCAAACTGAGCCTAATGATGACAGTAGGGCTATTGGTTCTCAATTTGCGAGTGCAGAGGAGCTTTATACTCTGTTAGAGAGAGTCCCATCCCTGGATCAACGATTAAAGGAGATCTTGAGGATATTGAGGACACCGGTTATGGCCACACAATCACCACCATCTACATCTACTTTTCTCGCTACTCAGGAGACGAATACACCGATTATATCAGTTACTTCTACAGTTCGTACTATCATTGCAGTGATACTAGAGACTACGGTGCTACCACCGTTACAGACTGAGGTAGTACCTGTTGTACTTACCGTACAGACTGAGATAGTGCCTGCTACACCAGCAGAGAAGGGAAATAAAGCCACTACAGAGGCTAGACAGTTACGGAAGTTCAAGAGGCCCAACCTTATGGAGTTCTATGGTGGCATAGATTTGGTGGCTGTAGAGAGGTTTATGAATAGTCACAAGAAGTTGCATAGTATCATCGCTACTAAGGAGCACATGAGAGCTTCTATTTCTTCGTCGATGCTACTGGAGGAGGCAGAAGACTGGTGGACTACAATGGTAGCTACCAGAGGAGTACCCAAGGATTGGGAAGACTTCAAGAGGCAGTTCAACTTGAAGTACTTTTCTCCTACCGTGCTAAAGGAAAAGAGGAATAAGTTTACTACCCTGCGATAGTATGCTAATGAGTCTGTAATGGATTTTATAGGATGGTACTTGCAGCTACTTTCGTATGCTAGAGGCATGGTAGATAGAGACGTCGAGTAGGTGTACTACTTCACTGAGGGTTTGTTGCTTAAGATTGGAAGAGTCATTGTTGGGGCATGTGCCTTAAGTCAATCTATAAACATTGTTTATCTTACAGTTTTTAGTTAATAAAATAGAGGTTTTTCATTTGCTATTTTATTATAAGTGATTGCATGTTTACCTTATAATAAGATCCATGGGTATTTGTATCCTAAATGTCCCTAGTCAGTCATTATACTAGAAACTATAATGAATTAAGACTAGTGTGAGTCTTGATTGATGGTCATGTGATTATCATGCATATAGGGATACGAATCGAGATCATGAGTACTTGTTAAGGAACAAGGTACTGGACTAACTCGCTATGAGAACACCACATGGATTAAGTCATAGGTGTTACTCTTGATAGGTATATCATTTAGTCATTCGACTTGAGATTACTATAGACTTCAATATTAAGAGCATGGTAATTTGACACAATGAAACGTTGTCTTTAATCAGACGATTATAAAGATTATGATTGGTTATCATTTGAGCAATATATGAAGGTGTGTAATCAAGAGAGAATTTGTCGCTCTCGTAAAGAGAGAGATATCAGTGGATCCCTCGATGTGTTAGATTAGTAAATGGCCAAGTCCAAGTGAATTGATATGATCAATGTCACTTGGATATTTTCAATATATCTAAAGATCGAGACAAATACGATTGAATATTAAGGGTGACTTTCCATGCCTTATATTTAATCGATGGATATCACACGACAAAAGGATATGATATATGTTATTTAATAAGTTGTATTGATTTTGATATTCATAGGTTGTATTGATTTTGATATTCATGCTACTTGGGTAGTCATAATGCCTTGTTAGAGACCATTTATGACTTGTGTATCAAAATGGTTTTGATTCACTACCAACGTCGCATGAACCTATTAGGTCGCACATAAAGAATGGCTTTGCGCAATTTCAAATGGTCTAGAGTATTGAATTTTATAAGATAAAATTCATAATATAATAAGCCCTTTCGATTCGTTATATGATAACTTATTAATAGGCGTATATGTGTAATTTACTTAAACAACGTAAATACAATAGTTGTATTATGAATAGGGTTTTAAGTTAGAACTTATCTACATATATAAATAAAAGGTGATACCTAAAAACGAAATCAGAATTTTTTTTGTTTTTCCAATTTTCGTACTCTCTGGATTTTGGGAAAGAAAGAAAATATGTTTTCTATCTCTCTTGGGGCTAGCACTTTAAATTGTGGTCACCGTTCGTGTATGGATTTCTGATAGAGGACGCTCGCTTGAACGTCTTGAAGATCGAACAATCAGAGAAGGAAATCACAAATCAAGGTATGGTTTACTTTTGTAGATCTTGTTTAATGGAACTTATTTGCGATCTTATTGGGGTTTTTCAAAATTGTTTTGTATTTTCCGCTGCGTATGAACCCCAAAACCCAACAGTCATTGTCTCCACTAAGTCAGACACATTGCAGAGTGCTTATGAGAAGAGCTTAGCCAAGTAGGGTTATTTGTGTACATATCCTGATGAGGCAAGACCTACTCGACCGGAGACAGTCAGACCGCCAATCTGATAGGAAGAGGAACAAGAATCGATAGGGTTTTAGGGATAGTAGAGCTCAAAGTGTTTGGTCTGTTGCATTACTACCATGACCTGCTTAGACTACTTATGTTCCACCTATACTTGCACTGAGCTTTGTTAATCGACCACCATAGACTACCTAACCCGTATAGTAGTCACAGTGACATTATTTTGAGAGCAGGGATGCAGGTAGAGGGGGTGGGTAAACATAGAGATCTGGTCAGACATAGACTCAGAGACCTGCAGAGGGACGCAGACAGGGTCAGACTCATGGGATTTCTTTTGGATCGTAAGAGACGCATACATGCTTTAAGCGCGGTCAGATAGGTCATCTTTAGAGCCAGTGTCCACAACTGGGTCGAGTACAACCGCAACATCATTAGCAGAGGGAGAGATTCTAGGTTACTATTGAGCCAGACCAGGGAGCTTCTCGTAATATCGTTGAGGGTTTGGCTTTGATTTGCAATACTTTGATGCATACCATATTTGATTCTAGTTCTACTTTTTCATTTATTTTCGGACACATGGTAGTTGCATTAGGGTTGAGACCTACTAGGCTTAGTAGCCCTTAATCCTTAGCATAGTTGTTGGAGACAAGATATACTCGAACTTGTTATGCATTGACTATTTAGTAGAGATAGTCGGTCATGATTTGCCTGCTAACTTGAGATTGTTAGAGTTTCTTGAGTTCGATGCTCTACTTGGTATGGACTAGTTAGGTGCTTATCATGCTCATATTGATTGCTATGGCAAGACTATTAAGATTCTGTTGTCAAAGGGTACAAAAATTAGCTTTCAGGGGACAACTACTTTACTTTTGATCACCAAGGGAAGGATTGCCACTAGTAGCAAAACTTAGATGCTTGTAAGTGTCAAGTACAACTGAGGGATTGGAGATCAATATTGGAGATGTGCCGGTAGTGTGCGAGTTCACTAACGTATTTTTGAAGGATTTACCAGGACTACCACCTCACAGAAAGATTGACTTCATGATCAACTTAGTCCCTGAGACTAAACCCATTTCTATACCGCCGTATAGGATGACACCTAGAGAGTTGGAGGAACTGAGGACTCAGTTGGACAAGTTATTGGACTTAGGGTTCATTAATCCTAGCATGTCACCATGGGGTACGCCGGTGTTGTTTGTGAAAAAGAAAGACGACAGCTTGAGATTGTGCTTGACTATAGGCAGTTGAACCGGGTGACTACGAATAATAAGTACCCGCTTCCACACATTGGTGATCTTTTTTACCAGTTGACAAGAGCACATTGGTTTTCTAAGATTAACTTGAGGTCAGGCTATCACCAGCTCAGGATTAGAGCTGAAGATAAGGAGAAAACTGCATTCAATACGAGATACGACCATTATCAATTTACAATCATGTCATTTGGTTTGATTAACACGCCAGTTATGTTTATGGATCTCATGCACAGAGTGTTGGACCAAGTGTCTTTGATATACACTCCACCTGGAATTTTGATGGCAAGAAACAAAATAGTTCTAACAAGTTTGTTTAGTATTTCAGAATATCAAACCTTGTTAGGAACATCATGTTCAAGTCTACTCGTCAAAATGAAGCCGGATAAGTTCAAGATTCAACACATACAAGGATACAAGGACCGAAAAGCCTATACTACAAATTGTACGAGTCATGTAAGGTATTTAGGTCCCTTCTTACAATCCAAAGAGCTTAGAATCATGCATTTCATGTTTTTCGATTTTTAAATAACTTAAAATTATGAACTTTGTAATTTTCAATTTCGTGGATTTTAAAATGTTTTAAATCTTGCAAACATGTTTTACAACATGTATTTGAGGTGTATGAACTGTTAGAATTGATTTTGAATGCACCGGTATGTGTTTAGACGACTTTTAGATTGACATTAAAAATATTTGTAGAAAAGCCCCTATGTTTTCATGAAACTGGGATTTTTGATTTTCGTGGTTTATCCGGGATGTCTAGACATATTTTATAGACCTTACTAAACATCAAAGTGATTTCAGAGGTTTAGTAGAGTCATAGAGGTGTTAGGAGGTCATTTTGAAAAATTAGCAAATTAATTATTTTCAGGCCCCTGCACCCAGCGCACTGGATGTTCTGGCCAGCGCGTTGGATAGATTACCTAGCGCGCTGTGCAGTAAAACGGTCAGAATTTTCTAACTTCTACCCAGCGCACTAGACACCTACCCAGCGCGTTGTACATGATTCTGACAGTTTTTTTAAAGCTTTGATCTACACCTTCCATTTGAATTTGGAGATCATTTAGGACCCTTAGATCACTAGCGACGGTCATATGGGCATATAAGTGGTTTGACCAATTGCCAAAACCACCAAGAACACAAAATACACCATAATTGCTCACATACTCTCCAAAATCGAAGTTTGCTCCAAAATTTGTCAATCTTGTTCACACTCACTTGGATCTTCTGAGGGCTTGCATTGGAACTTGAAGCTGGTGTTCTAAAGCCTACAACTAGTGCTCCAAATCAGATTTTTCAGAGTATATACTTGGGATGTAAGGTTTCTTGAGCTTAATATATATCATTTGGTAAGTGTTTTTGTTTGGAAATCATTTATTGTGTTCTTGATCAACTTGTCTTGGGTTTTACACTTATATTTGATCTCTTTAAGCCTAAGGATTATTTGAACAAGTTTTTGGTCTTTATCTTGATTATCACATACTACTTGTTCATGTGTTTTTGAAACTTCATATACTTCATCGATATCGTCTTGTCAGTTCTTTTGACTAAATATTGCATATACTTGTTGATTTTATTTGCATATTAGTCGGTGTTCATACTTGCATACATAGGAGTGTTTTAGCTCTAGGTGGTTTGTAAGTTGTTGGACTTATTACCGCTTTACTTTGTAAGGCACATTTCCT
This sequence comes from Stephania japonica, assembly GCA_039657345.1. Lineage (NCBI taxonomy): Eukaryota > Viridiplantae > Streptophyta > Magnoliopsida > Ranunculales > Menispermaceae > Stephania > Stephania japonica. Next base: position 29,017,689 of record CM077563.1, on the reverse strand, counting down.
TGTATTCATCAACTTGATTGTGTAATATTGATTGTAAGACTTAGTGAGATCTAAGTCAAGGGAAGACCTAGTTGAGGCTAGGCAAAAACCCTAGTGGAAACTAGGTGGGAAGTCCTAATTTGAATTTATGCATTCTAGGCTTGTATGCTTAGGTTGTAACACTTATTGATAATATAAGTTGGGGGTTTGAAAATCCTAATCGGGGGGGTTAGGTAATGGATGTAGATCGTTAGGATCGAACCACTATAAATCTTGTGTCTCATATCCATCTCTTATGCCACCTTCTTCGTAGCATAGCATATATACTTATTGTTAGTGTTTGCATTTTCATTGATTCTTGCTTAAATTTTTAAAAAGGAGATAAGCTCTCGGTTCACCCAATTCACCCCCCTCTTGGGTGTGGTTTCACAGAGTAGTGAGGGCTTATTTTGATAGATTTGTGATTGTATTCATTGATGATATTCTTATCTACTCCAGGAGTCATGAGGATCACGAGGGACATTTTCGGGCAATTCTGCAGACTTTGAGGGACCACTGGTTATACACCAAGTTCATTAAGTGCAAGTTTTGGCTTCCAGAGGTCAGATTTTTGGGACATATTATTAGAGACAACGGAGTATCTATAGATCCTGCTAAGATTAGAGTAGTGATTGATTGGCCTACACCGACTAAAGTAACCGAGATTTGTAGTTTTCTAGGATTAGTTGGATATTATCATCATTTTTTGCAGATTTTCTAAGGTTGCTACATCGATGACTAGACTGACTCAGAAGAATGTGAAATTTAACTAGAATAATAGTTGCGAGCAAGCATTCTCCACTTTGAAAGAGAAGCCGACGATTGCACCAGTTTTGGTGTTGCTTGAGTCAGGGAAGAATTTGGTTATGTATACTGATGCTTTCAAAGACTGGTTTGGGATGTGTATTGATGCAGGAAGGCAAGGTGATTGCTTTTGCATCTCGATTGTTCAAAGTTCATGAGAAGAAATATCCGATGCATGACTTTGAGTTGGCTACTATGGTATTTGCATTGAAGATTTGGCGACATTACCTGTATGCTGTGAGATTTGATCTGTTTACTGATCACAAAAGCTTGAAGTACCTATTCTTTTAGAAGGAATTGAATTTGAGACAAAGACATTGGTTGGAGTTCTTGAAGGATTATGAGTTTTCGCTTGAGTATCATATAGGAAATGCCAACGTAGTTGCTGATGCTTTGAGCAGGAGTGGATTTGATGTTGAGTTTGTAGTGTGTCATATGACTCACGAGTATGCGTTACTCGAGGCTGCTAAGATGATGAGTTTCGTTGATCTACCGGCTACTACCAAGACACAGATTTGTGGTCAGATGAGGATGCAGACTGTATCGATTCAGACTGTTCTTAAGGAACAATAGATAGATGAGTTGTACCAACATTTTAGTGATATGGCTGATAGTTCAGATTATCCAGACTGGAGTTGGTCGATTGACTCATGTTTGAGGTATTGAGGGCGAGTGTGGATTCCATTAGTGGTTGAGTTGTGCACTGAAATACTTTAGGAGGCTCACCGTTTGTATTTTTCTCTTCATCCGGGTTGGACCAAGATGTATGTTGACATGCGACGTCTCTTTTGGTTACTGGGATAAAAGCCGATGATTCAGAGTTCATACGAGCGTGTGAGGTATGCCAGCTTGTTAAGGCTAAACATAGGTGACTTGGAGGTTTGTTGCAGCCATTTCCCATTCCACAGTGGAAGTGGAGGCACATTGCTATTAATTTTGTCAGTGATTTACCTCGATCTCCTCATGGGCATAACAATATCAGGGTAATTGTGGACATGTTGATGAAATCTGCACATTTTATACTAGTATCCACTACACACAGAGTCGACAGATTGAACAGTCTCTACAAGCAAGAAATAGTTAGATTGCATGAAGTTTTTGTAGTCGATTGTGTCGGACAGAGGTCGATTGTGTCGCACAGAGGATCGCAGTTCACTTCATTGTTATGGTAGAGCATGCAGGCTCAGTTTGGCATTAGGCTTGATTTGAGTACGACGTACCATCCACAGGCAAACGGATAGCCGAGAGGCTGATTCAGGTGTTAGAGGATATACTCAGGATGTGCATACTAGAGTATGAAGGATCTTGGAAAGGGTATCTTCATTTGTGTAAGTTTTCATATAACAACAATTTCCAGGCCAGTATCGGGATGACACCATTTGAGGCACTGTATGATAGGCCTTGTAGATCAACATTGTGTTCAACGGAGCCAGAGGATGCAATAACATTTGGGCTAGATATTGTTGTGGATCACATTGAGAAGGTACGACAGATTCAATAACAGCTGAAGGGTGCACAAGAAAGACAAAAGAAGTACTATGACAAGTACCGTGATAAGCTACAGTACGACGAGGGAACTTATGTTTATTTAAAGGTTTCGCCTCTTAAGGGTCACAAAAGGTTTGAAATAAAGGGAAAGCTTATGCCTAGGTTTATTGGTTCGTTCAGGGCTTTAAAAAGAGTTGGCAAGGTTGCTTACGAGTTAGAGTTACCGCTTCAACTCGCTGGAGTTCATCTAGATTTTCATATCTCTATACTTCGACTAGACAAGTCAAGCGAAGGACGATGACCGACGGTAGACTTGAGTTAGATTGATTTGAGAGACGATATCACATATGAGGAGCAGCTAATTCAAATTGTGGGCCTGAAGGTGAAAGTATTGAGAAACAAGGAAATACATTAAGTTCTCGTTAAGTAGCAACACCACAGGGACGAGGAATTGACCTGGGAGTTAGAGTCCTATATGCGCAAGCACTTCCCTTATTTGTTTTGATTCCGGTGAGTAGTTATTTTGAGCTAATTATTAGTTTAATTTCGATGAAGAAATGCTAATAAGTTGGAAAAACTGTAATGACCTTCAAATTTAACTTGTGCCTCGTATTACGTTTCAGGACTATGACTCGACTATCGTGACTTGTCATACCATTTAAGCTTTGGGAGTCGACACCGAGGTGTATTTTATTTTTCTGTTATGTGTGTATTATTATTATACCCGAATGTGAATATTGAATGTCCTAATGCGTGCTCTTATTTTGTTTATCGCACTAGATTTGCGCGTGAGGTTTCGCCTATGAAAACCTGGTTAGACTGATTACTAGGTGAAATTTGGTTAATTTATATGCCGAAATTGATAATTATTACATTATGGGAAAATAATAAATGAAATACATAAATAATATGTAAATACGTCTCGATCATTAGATAGACGTGAATATGCGCCTTGCGAGTCATATTGTTGTGTCATGTACCAGAATATCCGTAAATGAGATATTTGTCCTGAAAGGATAAGTGAGGGTGTGTTCAACAAAGTCAAAGGACTTATTGGACAGCTCAAGTGTGAGCCATGGATTTTCCTTAAGATACGTGTGTGCAAGTGATGAAATGATGAGATATAAATAGGAGAAATCTTGTGGTTGACTTACCAAAACCACACTCAACAAAACACACACACTATACCACCGACTCACCAACCAAATTGGGAGATTAGAAAGTATTTCTTAGCGATTTTCGTGAGGATTGAAGGCGGGGAATCCATCCAATACCTCGGTAAAGTTGAGATCCCGTATTTCCTTTCGATTTTGGGCATTTTGAAGATGGTTTTGGGGGATTTTTCTTAAAAATCCAAAATTTGAAAGTGAGCATACAGGTGTTGGGTATTTATTGGGAGTGTTTGGTGATCATTATGAAGCTTAAATATTGGGTATCAATGGTGGTTGAAGTTATGTTATATTTTTGTCTTTTAGTTAGATTTTTGGGAATATTAGAGAATTGAATGGGTTTAGAGGTTTTTGGTGGGGTTTGAATCGGGTTCCCTACGACGATAGGGTAGGCTCCGAAAATGGCGACATGAGCCGGGGTTATCGAAATTGTCGGAATTCAATTCATGCTAAGGGCGTCGCTGTGGAGTACAAATCTCCACGACTTTGATCATGATGCCAAAACCAGCGAGGCAATTTAAGAGACGCTTTAAGTGACATCGTGAGCTTTTGCTCTTGACGGTGTCACTCACGATGTTCAATCCAGTGAGACACAATTCTTACGCTTTAAGTGACGTCGTGGGAACCTGAACGTGGCGGCGTCACCCACGGCGTCTCGAACAGTGAAAAAACTGAATTTTTTTTAAAATATTTCAAAATTTTGGGAAACTTTGGGGATTAATACAGGGTAATAATATAACTCTAATACAATCAAATTAGGTTTAAATGAATACCAGAAATTTAGGAAATCAATTTGGGCGGATTAGAGCTGCGCAAGGAATGTTTTTGTGTCAATTGAGGTAAGTTAGTAAACGAGTTAAGGAAATGCATAGTAATTCATTTTTCTCCATTATTGTTTTTCCATTGACATGAGCTATTTATTGGAATTCCATTCTTGAGATTCCTTGGTTGAGTGTCTACGGTTTAAGTGTGTTGAAAAGGTACTCCTGGGACTTTGGCTAGATGGGCCAACGTGAACACTACTGACGGTGGTGCGGCTATCCAACCTAATGTGATTCTTGTTATTTATTTGTCTTTAAATACCCACATTATTTCTGGACTGCTTTTCAAATATTCGTGAATTACTGTATATATCCTTCTAACATTACTTTCAATTTATCACGCATTCACCGTCTAGTTTGTGGTGATGGGTGCAGATCGGGCAAAAACAAGTAAAGGGAAAGGATTGGTGATTGATGACTTCCTTTGAGGACTCTCGGAGTGGTTCTTTTCTTTTTACCACTGTTTGTCGGCCTTTCTATTTTGTGAGTACTGTATATTATGTTTTGATGGCATTGGGGATACTTTTGGGATCGAATGTTTAGGATATCATGTATTATTGTCTATTTAGGATATCATGTATTATTGTCTTTGTATATTGTTGATCACTAGATATACATGTTTATCCAGCTATTTCATTGGGGATACTTTTGGGATCGAGTGTTTAGGATATCATGTATTATTGTCTATTTAGGATATCATGTATTATTGTCTTTGTATATTGTTGATCACTAGATATACATGTTTATCCAACTATTTCAGGGTTTCGATCCTTTAGGTTGTTCTTGACTTATATTTGTTGATGATATTAGAAATGCTTAAGTTAGTTTCGCTACATTTAATACTCAGGACTTACATGATTCAATTACTCAACTTAAAATAGTCAAAATATTTAGGATGAAACAAATGGAGAGTGATTAGGACTGCGTTGACTTCGCGAGTGTGGACTAGGGGGTCCACGTAGATGTAGGCCGGGTGGGTCCAGTTTTATGGGGAACTGAGCCGTCACATCAGGTAAAACCAAAACTGTAGCGGTAGTCAAATGCTCCTTTAATGTCAGAAATGCCTACTTACAACTATCATTCGACATAAAATGGGCATCATTATTCGTCAATTGCATCATAGATGCGGCAATCTTCGAGAAGTCCTATACAAATTGCCTATAATACCTTGCCAAGCCAAGAAAACTGCGGATATCTTTCACTGATCTCGGTGTAGACCAATCAATCACTGTTCTTACCTTCGCAAGGTCCACTGACACTCCGCTAGCTCCGATGATGTGACCAAGAAATCTGACCTCCTTAAGCCAAAACTCACACTTACTTGACTTGGCATACAATTTGTGCTCTCTCAGTATCTGTAAAATCGTCCGGAAGTGCTCCTCATGATCCTCACGAGTCTTGGAGTAGATATAGTTGTCATCGACGAACACAATGACGAACCTACCCAAGTATTGTCTCAATATTTGATGCATGAGACCCATAAACATTATTGGGGCCTTAGTCACCCTAAAAGACATGATTGTGAATTGATAATGGCCATATCGAGTACGGAATGCAGTCTTCTCCTTCTCCTCTGTTCTAATCCTTAGCTGATAGTACTCAGATCTCAAATTAATCTTCGAGAATCAGTGTACTTCTGTCAACTGATTGAACAAGTCATCAATGCGAGGAAATGGATACGTGTTCTTTACTGTAACCCTGTTGAGTTGTCTGTAGTCAATACACAACCTCAAGTTGCCATATTTCCTTTTAATAAACAAGACTGGTGCGCCCCAAGGTGACATGCTCAAGTAGATGAAACCTTACTCTAGCAATTCATCAAGGTGTGCTCTCAGTTCCTTAAGCTCTTTGGGTGCCTTATTGTACGATGAAATCAATACAGGTTTGGTCTGCAGGACCAAATCAATAATGAAATCAATCTCCCTAAGTGGTGATAAACCTGGTAACTCAACAGGAAAAACATCTAGGAACTCACATACCATCGGTACCTCCTCCATCCTAGTTTCAACTCTCCCCGTCGTACTCAAAACATTAGCGAATGTCTCAACATCTACTCTAGAAGCTACCCTGCCTATAGTAATCAACAAACTGGTCGAAGTCCTATGAAAACTAAACTCTTGATGTCCAAGAATTGGAAATGTGATCCACTTGCTAAAGCAATGAATCTGTGCATAATATGCACCCAACCAATCCATGCCCAACAAAGCATCGAACTATAGGATGTCTTTTTAACACATCTGCAAGTAAGATGTGACCCCCTATCTCAACCGAACAATCAACACACAACAAGTTCAGGTAAATCTTATCCCCAGTGGCTGTGCTAAGGATCAAGGGTCTCTTTAATCTAGTGGGTCTCAATCCCAACTCATTAACCATACGACCTGAAATAAATGAAACCATAGAATCATAATCAAACATGATATGCATAAAACGATTGCAAATATACATGATACCCTCAATCAGGTTACGTGTAGTAGTCTGGTCTGGTGCGGCAATGACATGAATGAGCTCCCGGCTTTACTATAGTTGCCCTTAGCCCAATCGTGGACGCGCACTGGAGCAATGACCAAACTGTCCACACTCCCAACATCCTCTTCAAGATCTCGATTAAAACGCACAACACTGTCCCATTCTCTGTGCCTGATTAGACCTTTGCCTCTATCTCTGCACCTAACTGGAACTCTGACCCTGTCTCTGGCCATACCTCGTACCTGGCCACTGCCTCTGTCATCAGTCCTCTGATACTGCTGGTACTTAGGACATGATTGTGCCTGCTGTTGTGGTGTGCTAGCATAACTCTATATTGGAACAGTCGGTACTATCATTGTAGTAGGCCGAGACTCAACTGAATGTCACCCAAAAGGGGGGTGAATTGGGTTACCAAGTGGTTATCGCCTTTTTAAAACATTATGCTTAACTAATAATAATAATACACACACCAACGATAAGTAGTTGTGCAATGCATTCAAAAATGGGGTAGAAGACATGGAAATGAGACACACAATATATAGTGGTTCGATCTAAATGATCTACATCCATTACCTAACCTCCCCGGTTAGGATTTTCAACCCCCTACTTATATTACCAACAAGTGAATGTTCCTAAGCCCGCAAGCTTAGTAAATGCCTAGCCTTACCAAGGTCTTTTACAAGACACCTTATCATAATAAGGTCTTATACAACCACCTAGACTCAACAAGGATTTTCCCCACCTAGACTTACCTAGGATTTTCTCCACCTAGTCGCAACATGGATTTTCCCTTACCTAGCCTCAACTAGGATTTATGCTTAGCCTCAACTAGGTCTTCCCTTTCGACTTATATCCCACTAAGTCTTACAATCAATGTTTGATGAATACAATGAAAGTATGCTTTACAAGGTAAAACGTTATAAGTTGTTCTCCTCTCACAAGCCAAATGTAATCTTAAAATGAATCGATGTAAGTGAGACTTTGCCAATTGAGATGCCTTGAAAAATTAAGTTTTTATAGGCTAACTCTCAATATTGAAAGCAATTAAAAGGAGTATAGATTAAGCTCAACTTGGTTCTAATAAATGGCTAATTGATGCACAAATTAAATATGCAATTTAAAGCTCAAGTTGTGCAATCAAAACCTTGGGTCACAAATAAGTTTATATTAAGAACAAGACCTTTGTAAATATGTTGTTAAAACAACACAAGCATGAAACCACAAAATCAAGTATAAATTGAGCACAAGTAGGTTTCAAGTGAATGTAGTGCACGATGAAAAATCACTATTAATTTCAAACAAGTGCACTCAATATTTCGGGTTTATAGAAAATTAAGTTTAAGTGCAAAAACCCTTTTTGTTGTACTTTACATACACTTCAATGAAACCAACAACAATGAATATAGATTAAGCTCAATATAGTTTCAAGCAATTTTCATGCACTTTGTGAATCATGTTTAAGCCCTACAAGTGCAAATTAGTCTTAGGATTTATGACATCAAGATTAAGCTCAAAATCCAAGACAACTATTTCCAAAAACACCACAAATGATGTCCAAGTAATACTCCAAACAAAGAGTATAGATTAAGCTAAAAAAGAGTAGGAAATCAAGAAATCATACAACTCCAAGTGTGAAATCCGAAAATCAGTTTTGAAGTAGTGGTTGTAAGCCTTGGAACACCTCTTTAATGTTGCCTTGACCGACGAATCGATAGCTCCGAAAATCACCAAGTGTATGTGATAAAAAATCTAGCCCAAATGTGTATAAAACTTGAATTTTTGAAAGTGCAGGAGAATAAGTTATGGCTTTGGTGTTCTTAGTTGTTTAGGTATGTGGTCAAACCCTTTATATGCCCATATGACCGTTATATATGATCCAAGGCCCAAAATAATCTCTAAATTCAAATTAAAGGTGTGGATCAAAACTTTAAAAAAAACTGTCGGATTACTGCATAACATGCTAGGTAAACTTTTAAAAAACATTCAATTTACTGCACATCGCAATGGGTAATTTTTTGGCAGTTTACTACGTAAAACGGTGGGTATACTAGCCAATGCGCTGGGTGTTTTTAGGCAGTTTACTGCACAACGCACTAGGTAGAGTGGCCAAGCGCACTGGGTGAGTTTTGGCAGTTTACTGCATAGCGCAATAGGTAGACTCGCCGATGATCTTCGGTGATTTTTGCGAGTTCTTGTACAACACACTGAGTCTTCTCGGATAAAGGGGTCTGAAAATAATTATTTTTCTAGTTTTGTAAAACAACCCTGTAATGACCAAATGACTCTACTAAATCTCTTAAATCACTTTATACATGTTTAGTAGGGTTTATAAATCATGTATAGACCTCCCAGATGTTTTCAAACCCCGAAAATCAACAATTCCAATTTTATGAAAAACATAGGGGCTTTTTTACAAATATTTTTAATGTCAATTCAAAAGCCGTCTAATCACATGTCGGTGCATTAAAAACAATTCTAATAGTTCATCATGTTATAAAACATGTTTGCATGATTTAAAACATTTAAAAACCATCGAAATTGAAAATCTCAAAAATCATAACTTTAAGTTCTTTAAAACTTGAAATTTATGGAATGCATAATTCTAATGCATTTGGCTCATGGAATTGAACGCTTATACCTTACAAATGATGTACATGACTTCATACATGCTTTATGATGTCTTTCCTTGTCTCAACCTCTTCTTGAGCTTTTTTGGTCTCATTTCTTCCATTTCTCTTGAACTTGAAAAGTTTGGCTTCATTGGAACTTGTGACTCTAACAAAGTTTGATACACTGAAATACTTGATAAACTTATTAGTATCATTTCACGTTGTTTGTTGATATCAAAATCTCAAGCGAATATAAGTGATAAAACACTTAGTCCAACAATCTCCCCCTTTTTGATAATAACAAAGAACATGAACTTGACAAATAAAAGGTAAATATTAAGCTCATTATCAAGTTCATAATTGCAAGTTCAAAGCAATATTTCTCCTCCGTTTGATAACATTAAAAAGTGAGGCATGTATGGTCATGATGCAAATAGAGAAATAGTGAAGGAATGAATCGAATAATTCAAGTTCAAATACATTCTCCCCAGTTTTATAAAAATGATACCAAATTAGGGCTCCCCCTTTCAATATGCATCAAGTATAAGCTTAAGGTAATAATTGAAAGCATAACGTCCCTCTATCAACATGCATGTTCAAATTCATGGTACAAATATTTCCCATTTTAGATATACGTCTCCTAAAAAAATGGTTAGATACCAACAAACATGGACATGAAGTCTCCCCTATCAATATGCATCAATATTATTCACACTATCTATGATTCTCCCCCGATATAAAACAATATATACATAAGTTTTCCTCTTTAATTAAAAATTCAATCAAGACTAGATTCATTCATTCATATGCATCGAGGAGATGAAACAACACAAAGATAGAGTCACTTAGCATATGTGTAGAGACAATTAGTGAAAGCACAAACATACATGAACTCTCCATTTTGAATGTAACTGTGATTCACACATAATGCACATAAGATCCAAGCATAACATCAAAAATAATAATATATGCATGCTATGATGTATATTTCTAAAGCTAGACCTATCATACTTAATTCTTATACAATGATTTATCATTTAAGCACATTCATGTTCCAAAGGGAATCTAATTCACTCTATGAATCATGGACTTTGGTACCATACACCTTTGTGTTCTATAAAATGTGTATCATACACATTCTCTTCTACACATACTAGTTTGCCTCTATTGGTCTTATTTAAGACACATTTGCCAATATTAAGAGATCTATTTCATTTGAGACATCTCTTAAATTCGGCCAATAGCTTTCCATAGCTCAATAGGAGCCTATGCCATTCTTATTGAGTGCACATCGTTGTGCTCCCAACATCATGTCAAATATCTTAGTACCACTTGTGAACTTGGTCACCGTGGTGTTCAAGTCCTCTATATCTTTTGCTAAGTCGTTTATCTCATTTATAACCAATTCTAAGTCATGTTGGAGATCATCAATAATCTCATTTTGAGACTCAATCTCACTAATGGCTTGGATCAAGCTCTTTTTGAGTTGCTTAGTCTTTTTGATCTCTTTTTCCAACTCTTTCCTAAGTTCATGAACATTACGCATATCATCCAATGCATTAATATCATCATAATTAAAAGAGTTAAAATCGTTTACCTCACTTCTTGCCAAAAGAAAAAGGATAACCTTCTCATTTTTTGACTCAGAGTCGGAGCTAGATGATGATGATGATGATGAGTCATATCACTTGCTTTTCTTCATGTACTTGCATTCCACCATCATGTGTCCCGGTTTGCGATACTTGTAGCAAATCATCTCGCGTGATTTGCTTGCTTTGTTTTTACCTTCATACTTTTTCTTGTACTTGTCTCTTTTTTATGTAGCATTTTTGAGCTTTCTTGAAAACATGGCTACTTCTTGTTCAATGGAATCATTCTCACTTGAACTCACATCATCTTCAGCCGATGAACTAGTAGCTTTCAAGGCATGCTCCTTTTTTTACTCTTGCTTAGTCATTCCACCAAGTGCTTCCAATCTAGAATGGTCCTTTAACTCGAATTCATGGATTGCCAACTCTCCACATAATGCATCAAAAGTGTAGTCTCCAAGGTTTTGCGTCGATTGAATAGCATACTTTTTCACATCCCAATCCTCAGGCAAGCCTCTATGGAACTTGTACACCGAGTTCTCTTAATCATAATATTTGCCAAGGTTTTGGATCTCATTCAAAAGATTTATGAGCCTTGTGATGGCTATGGCTATGTCTTCATAGGGCTAAACTCGAAAAGTCTTATAATGTTCTTTAAGAATCCTCAATTTAGTGTTCTTGACATGTTACGTCCTTTCATAATGCACTTCAAGCTTTTCCCATAACTCCTTAGCCGTCTTGCATGCACTAATATGGTTGAACTCATTTTCACTTAGTGCACAAAACAAATGATTCATTGCTTGATCATAAGATAGCTCAAGTCTTGTCTCGGTGGGAGTGTAGTTTTTTTCAGCCTTATTTGGTGGAATGTAGCCATCCATGATAGAATCCTACAAATGTCTAACTTGTGCTCTTATGTAGAACTTCATTCGAACTTTTCAATGAGCATAGTTAGTCCCATCAAAGTAGGGAGGCCTAACGGATGAGTTGTCTTCCCTAAGGCGAGCGAAATCTAATGTTTGCATCCTTCCAAGAAAACACTCAAAGATATGTTAGTAACACTTTAGCAATAACCCGCTCTAATACCAGTTGAAGGTCTCCCAAGAGGGGGTGAATTGGGTTACCGAGTGGTTATCGCCTTTTTAAAACTTTATACTTAACTAACAACAATAATACACACACACCACCGATAAGTAATTGTGCAATGCAATCAAGAATGGGGTAGAAGAGATGGAAATGAGACACACGATATATAGTAGTTCGATCCAACCGATTTACATCCACTACCTAACTTCTTAGTTAGGATTTTCAACCCTCCACTTATATTACCAACAAGTGAATGTCCCAAAGCTTGCAAGCTTAGTGAATGCCTAGCCTTAATTAGGACTTTTACAAAATGTCTTATCGCAATAATGTTTTATACAACCACCTAGATTCAACTAGTATTTTCTCCACCTAGACTCACCTAGGATTTTCCCCACCTAGTCACAACAAGGATTTTTCCTTACCTAGCCTCAACTAGGATTTATGCCTACCCTAAACTAGGTCTTCTCTTTCAACTTAGATCCGACTAAGTCTTACAATCAAAGTTTGATGAATACAATGAAAGTATGCTTTACAAGGCAAATGGTATATGTTGTTCTCCTCTCACAAGCCAAATGTAATCCTAAAATGAATCGATGCAAGTGAGACTTTGCCAATTGAGATGCCTTGTAAAATTAAGTTTTTATAGGCTAACTCTCAATATTGAAACCAATTAAGAAGAGTATAGATTAAGCTCAACTTGGTTCCAATAAATGGTTGATTGATGCACAAATAAAAGATACAATTTTAAGCTCAAGTTGCGCAATCAAAACCTCGGGTCACAAACAAGTTTAGATTAAGAGCAAAACCCTTATAAATATGTTGTTAAAACAACACAAGCATGAAACCACAAAATCAAGTATAAATTGAGCACAAGCAGGTTTCAAGTGAATGTAGTGGACTATGAAAAATCACTATTAAGTTCAAACAAGTGCACTCAATATTTCGGGTTTATAGAAAATCAAGTTTAAGTGCAAAAACCCTTTTTGTTGTGTTTTACATACACTTCAATGAAACCAACAACAATGTAGATTAAGCTTAATATGTTTTCAAGCATTTTTTATGCACTTTGTAAATCAAGTTTAAGCCAACAAGTACAAATTATTCTTAGGATTTATGACATGAAGATTAAGCTCAAAATCTAAGACAACTATTTCCAAAACACCACAAATGATTTCCATGTAATACTCCAAACAAAAGTATAAATTAAGCTAAAAAAGAGTAAGAAATCAAGAAATCTTACAACCCCAAGTGTGAAATCTAAAAATTAGTTTTGGAGTAGTAGTTGTAAGCCTTAGAACACCTCCCTAATGTTGCCTTGACTGGCAAATCGATAGCTCTAAAAATCACTAAGTGTATGTGATAAAAAATCTAGTCCAAATATGTATAAAACTTGGATTTTTGAAAGTGTAGGAGCATAAGTTATGGCTTTGGTGTTCTTAGTTGTTTGGGTATGTGGCCAAACCCTTTACATGCCCATATGACCTTTATATATGATCAAAGGGCCCAAAATGATCCCCAAATTCAAATTAAATGTGTTGATAAACACTTTAAGAAAGTTGTTAGCTTATTGCACAACGCATTGGGTAATACTTTAGCAGTTTATTGCACAACGCGTTGAGTAGACTGGCCAGCGTGCTAGGTGATTTTTTAGTTTACTGTGCAGCACGATGTGCGAGTTTTGGTAGTTTACTGCAAAACGTGCTGGGTAAAATGGCCAGCACGCTGGGTGATTTTTGGCAGTTTACTAGACAACACACTGGGTGTTCTGCCTAGCACGTTGGGTTAAGAGGCCAAAAAATAATTATTTTTCTGGTTTTGTAAAACGACCCCCTAACGACTCAACGACTCTACTAAACCTCTTAAAGCACTTTATACATGTTTACTGGGGTACATAAATCATTTCTAGACATCCCAGATGTTTTCACAAACCCCGAAAGTCAACAATTCTAATGTTGTGAAAAACATAGGGGTTTTTCTACAAATATTTTTAATGTCAATCCAAAAGTCGTCAAAACATATGACGGTGCATTCAAACACAATTCTAACTGTTCATACACCTCAAATATATGTTATAAAACATGTTTGCATGATTTAAAACATTTTAAAACCCTCGAAATTGAAAATCACAAAAATCATAACTGTAAGTTCGTTAAACTTGAAATTTATGGAATGCATGATTCTAATGCATTTGGCTCATGGAATTGAACATTTATACCTTACAAATGATGTACATGACTTCATACAAGCTTTATGATGTCTTTCCTTATCACAACCTCTTCTTGAGCTTTTCCGGTCTCATTTCTTCCATTTCTCTAAAACTTGAAAGGCTTGGTTTCATTGGAACTTATGAATCTAACAAATTTTGATACACTAAAATACTTGACAAACTCGTTATACCATTTCATGTTGTTTGTTGACATCAAAATCTCGGGTGAATATATGTGATAAAACACTTAGTCCAACATCAACAGATCCCACACACTGAGCTCGATCTCTCTGCATCCATTGTCTGGGTCTCTTCCTCCTCCTAATACCTCCCAAACTAACCCTGACATTGATGGTGCTATAGACACAACTAATGGTCTGATGCACATGCTCATAAAGGTCTCACAGGCCATACTCCTCTTGTAGACTTCTTGTAATGTCTTTGGAGTTGTGGTCACCACCGTATACTAAATAGAATCCGATAGGCCATGCACAAAGTAGTAGGTCAGGTCAGGATCAATATCAGCAATGCCCATGAAATACTCCATATGCTGTAAATACCGATCCATGTATTGCATCAGTGTCTTGCTGGTCGCCTTTCGGATATTCTGGAACTCAATCCTATTCAAGTTATGGAGCGAAGGAAGAAAGTACTTATGACTGAATCTCTCCTTAAACTTAACCCAGTCCTTGGGCTTCCCATTCTACGCCACCAAACATCAACCTCCCCAAGTAACGAAGCTGATGAAATACTAGACCTCATTGCTCTTGTGTAGCTAACAGGTCATAAATATTCTTGTGGCTCCTAATATATAAGTCAGCTGCCTCGAGATAAGTACCCCCACGAAACTTCTCCGGATGGTGCCACTAGAACTCCTGAGCCTACCTCACCTCAGTCGTAGCCCTAGTATCTGTGTCAATCGGCATACTCGGCACATCCTCAACAAGTATGTCAGGCATATGTGGTACTATCTCAATCTGAACCTATGCTTCTTCGGTTCCATAGGTCCTGCCTGTATTACAGGAGCTGCAAGTGTGTCCTGAATGGTCGAAGCATTCCCAGCCTGCGTAACTGGTGTTGCAGACGTAGAGGATGATGGTGTTGCGTAGGTCCTCAACAGTTGGAGGATCTCCAGAAACTGCTAGCCGTGTGACGCAACCAGCTGGGACACCTCATCTAGTCTCCCCTAAATATCTCCCGAACCACTATCGCTGGTCTCGGACTGATTGGCCATCGTAATCTGAAAAGAGAGTGATTTCATGATTAAGACATAACTATCGATAATAGTATATATAATACATCAAATTGCTCATATAATCTAGTTTTAATTTCCTAACTCTCCTCACTTCCCAACTAAGACTTAATTCAGGATTATAGGGTTCCACTCTAAGTTCAACCATTGTTCTAACTATTTTCATTAGATTGTGTTTTAACTGGTTGTGATTTAATCAGAAGTCAAGTTTTAAAACTTTAGTCTCTGATACCAATTGTGACGGCCCTAGTTCCATATCCTTAAACTGGACCCTGCCCGACCTAGACTTACGTGGACCTCCGATCCAACCTCACGAAGTCAACGCAAGCCTAGTCAACATTCCTTACCATTATCTATTAATTAAACATTATTAAAATAATTTAAATGAGTTATTCTTATTTGTGAGTTATCAAAGTATAGTAGAAGCAATTTAAATCCTCAAACTAATGGAACAATCCCCAAGACACTAGTCAGGACAACCTAGAGTATGGAAACCTCGCATATTTATACAATCATCAAGTAAAATCAAGTCATAGGAGAGTAAAAATATAGTATACATGTCCCAAGATCTCTCACAAAAACCAATAATCCACTGTGATCAAAACAATATGCATACATAATACAAAAGTAAGGATAACTACATCAGTCAAAGAGGGAGAACCGCTCCGGTATCATAAAAAAAGTTACCTAATTGAGGAGCCTTTCCTTTGCTCAACTATAGGTTTGCACTCAGTCAAACAGAAAAATGACAAGCCAAGGTAAGTAATGCCAAGCAGGATGTATACAACATTTCAAAATAAATAAGCAGTCTAATTCATGGATATAGAAAGAAAGGTACAAGGAATGCATGAATATATAAAGACAATAAATAAATATGAATTAATCGAAAGATGAGTGTCCAACAATTCAAAGAGAAGAGAGGCGCAAGTGGTCTCGACCAAACATTCGTTGAGTCGAGGTCAATTCAACAAGACTCGGAGTTTAGGACGTGTTCAACACCTAACAACCCTAAATCCTTGAGATCGATAGTCTTCCTGATAATCCAGCTAAGAACTCACATCTCGTACAAAATCAATACAATGTGATGCGCATCCCGAGGTCATGACGTGGGTATGTTACCTCAGACCGCCACTCCTCTCAAGGATCACCGTTGACTCACTTACCCTCGGACAACCAATCAGAATGGATATCCTAAGCTAGATACAGAATGATAACAATAACAAATTAAAGCTCAATGAAGTAACTGTTCAATTCCTTACTGGTTTACTTACCTCTATCAGATACTATATGCTCTCAAATGTCCCAACACTCAGTTAAATTGAATCTTGTATGCCTTTTAGTGAACTACACCCCCTGGAAGTCATTTTAATTACAATTTTTGTTAATTTTCCTCAATTTACCCAATTTTCCATAATTTCATTCATTCGCATAATTGGGTAGATTACCTGGGTATTGGGTCGTATTTGGACCAATTATGATACCTGAGTAAAACCTCGAAGTTTTCAAAAAATTTTCAAAAATTGGTTTGATAAACAATGTCACGCCGTAGGTGGCACCATGGGGGGTCAAAACCCTGTGGCGTCACATGAAGCGTGGGGACAGGGCAGTCCTTGTCCCAGACACCGTGAATGGCACCATGAAGAACAATTCTCCACGGCGTCACTGAAAACGTGACTTCTAGGGACCCTTCCTGCCCTAGACTTCGTAACTGGTGCCGTGGAGCTTTAGGCTCCATGGCATCCCCTGCGGTTTCATCCAATTTGAGAATTCTGAGGTTTTTTGAAACCCCGACTCGCGTCTATGTTCCGAGCCTATCTTAAACTCGTAGGGACCTCGATACAAACTCAAAAGATCATTCAAACCATACCAAACACATACAAATTCATTGATTTACAAATCAAAATGAAAATCCCCAAAAATTCCTTAAAATCAATCAAAAATTCAATTTCCTTAAACAACCATAGCAATAACCTTAATCACTACTCCATGATCACAAAATCCACACCAAAAATTCTAGAAAATCGTGACACAAGTCGATGTCTGAAAAATCGCGATGAGAACCTGTAAATAGGCTTCAAAATAATGAGAATTGAGAGGGGAGCTGAGATCTCCCCTTGTCTCATGTTGTTGATCGCTTCTTGGCCTTCAATTCGCACCAAAAATTGCGAAACTCCCAAGCTCCATTTCATTTCGTTGAGTTAGAGAGTGAGGATAAGAGAGATAAGGTGGTGGGTCCTTTTATACTTGGACTTTATCATCATCCATACATGAATCTCGAGGTTCATCGCGTGGTCTACAATCACACCAGCCCAACAATCATACACTCAACTTTGTTACTCTCCCTTATCCTATTCATTTCAACTTAAAACTAAAGGCTTTCCCAGGTGTTCCCATACCTGAACCGCACCACAACTTGCATTGTCATGTGCTCACAGATGTACCAACGTACTGGACATGTTCCCATATCGATTAATTATTATATTTAATTGTATTTTGTCAGTGTTTTATTTCAATTATCCTTCCGGACAGCTAATTACTATCCAACAGTTCGCTTGGCAACCGTAACGCACATTTTCGCAGGCCAAACTCGTTCCTCAACACCAACATGCACAGACAAACGTCCTTAGACATTTGGGACATTGAATTTACATTCAGGTAGTAAAATAAATAATGCAACTACCAAACAAAAATAAAATACTTCGGTGTTGACAACTGAAAATTGGACATGTGGCACAAGTTAGATTTTTGGGTCGTTACATGAAATAATTGTCAAAAAAATCCAAATGAGAGACGTCTAAGTAGTCCAAGGCTATCGAGTGTGGGTGCCATAGGATTGGGGTCATAGGGTCATGACAACGCCAAGCAGACTCGAGTACCTAGACCGTCATGAATGAGGGATATGTACGGTGCCCTTGATAAAACATATCTTACTACGACTAACATATAGTGAATCGGGCATATGGCCTCGCTTGCAAGTTGGCAACCATGCCCCGAAAACACTTCCATGACTCACTTGGCCCTTGGACACTCATATAGGAGTAGGAATTCTAAAGAAGGGATACAATGCAACAACAATAAATTATGAAGCACATTGAACTATTGTGCATTCCTTAGCTGGTCTACTTACCTTGAATCTGCGCTATAATGCGCTCTCGCAGCTCCCATACGTCACCAAAACTAGTCCCCAATGCCCGTCACTAGTCCACTAGTTCCCTGGTATCCATTTTGTATTAGTTTAGGTGTGCTAGATACCCTTCGTATGGCATAGCTGTAATAATATTGTTTTTGCGAATCCTTGTGATTACAGATGACCCTTGTGGGCACAGACGTGCATACGTTCTTTGTGGGTATAGACGTACATACGCCCCTTATAGGTACAAACACCTATTGTGGGCACAGACTCAAACGTTCCTTGTGGGCATAAACACTATTCATCTTCTCCAACAGCCCAATATGCATTTTGACATGAAGAACTCATTTTTTACTAAACAACATGCAAACTTCAATCAATTATAACTCAAACAATACACCTTCGATTTTTAAACTTCTTAATAAAAGATTTAGTCATTTTTCATGAGGAATCCAAATCCACAAACAAAATTTGAAAATAAGCTCATTTACCTTATGAAAATACCCAAAAATCATATCTGATTTCAAAACCAAATTGGCCAAAAACATAAATTTCGACAATAGGGGTTTGAAGCTTCAAATTGGGGCTTATAATGAAAGAAATATCATAAATTACAACTCCAATTTCGTTTTTAAACAAAACCCCATGACTAGAGATCTTAATTCCACTCAAATTGCATCAAATGATGGATAAGAACTCACTTAGGTTTCTTAATTGATTTCCTAGCTCCTATTCCTTAAAATTGGGACGAAATCTCTCTCTTGGTCACTTGTTCTCACTAAATTCCAACAAGTTTTCTTCTTCTTCACTTCTTTTTTGCCAAATTCTTCTTCACATCATATTTTCTTTTCTTGATATTTGTCATGCATGTAGAAGCAATGCACTATGTGTGCTTTATATAGTTGTACATCATGGTCCACCCATCTCAAAGTGAATCAATGGACACCATTTACTCCATCCAACTCTGCTAACTTACTCATTCTATCACACAATATGACACTCGTCTTGCCTCGAAACCATAATCTAGGATCATCTAGATGTTGATCAAGGGCCTTAATAAAATTGTTCATACTATAGGATTTCATTTATAATCACCAATTAATCAACATAGATACCTTTATGTACATTTTACATGTCACATAGGCATGGTTACTCTAACCCAAGAGTACTCAACATACTATGCCCCACGCCTCGACACATATCTCGAGGCATGCCATAGCATATATTTGATACATTAAACTTAGGCCATGGTTTTATTTACACATTTTTAAGGTCACACTATTCGAAAACTTAATTAATTTTTTCACCAACTTAGCTTATCACCCTACTTGCTTGAATTTGTATTTATATAGCAAAATATTTTATGTTGTCTAGGTATCGACCTACCCAATTACTTGACTTGCATGCCTTCCTAGATGAGTCTTACCCGAAATTTTGTTGTGATAAATGAATAAGTGATGAAAAATTTGTATATTATAGTATTATTAATTAATACAAGACATCACACAAAAATAATATACCTCAGTGTTGGCTCCCGAGGGTTAACCAAGTACGCCACATCACATCAAGCCATAACAGGGTCCTGAAATGTGAAACGTGGTACAAATTGGAAATTTAGGTTCGTTACAACTTTCCCAATTAATAAGGATTTCGTCCTTGAAATTGAATAAGCTTAAGTAAGACTCACTAGAGTCTAAAATAAGTTAGGGAAATGCTTTTAAATCAACCCTTCCACTACTCCTCACGTGGACCCGCCCAAACATGGTTTAGGTAGGTCATACACTCCCTAAACTGTGGGCCAGCAATCACTTCAAATAGCTTATCAAACCGACTTATCCAAGTCACTTCAGGCGGCTCGAATGCCAACCTGAACTGTGGACTCACTAAGAGTCACTTTAGAGAACCCAATTCTTAATTTGGAGAGATAGACTCATGTATCCCCATCCGTTCAACATTTAATAATAAACTACAAACTTGTGCGAAGTCTCTTCAAAAGCTCGACATTTAACAATGAACTGTGGACTTGTGCAATGTCTCTTCAAACAACTTAACATGTTATGATGAATTGCGAACTCATTAGAGTAACGTCAAATAGCTCGACTCCCAAGGTTCATCAAACTGTGGGCTTCGACCACTTCTGACAACTTAATGTCCTATAGATCCACCAGACTATGGTTTATAACTAGTTCTGGTAGCCAGATTCTCCTAAAATCAACTGCATGCCTAACCTAGTGTTGTAGTGTTGAAGTGCACTATAGTTTCCTATGTATTTATAACTTGTAGTAGTGGTTAGTGGGATATCGTCTCCATAGAGATTTTGCAAACTTCTTAGGAAATAGGTTTTTATTCTTTTAGTTTATTTTGATTTAACTAATTTAATTAAAATGAGAATTAAAAACTATCTAATTAAACTATAAAAATCAATTAAACTAATCAAACTAACTAAACTAAACTAACTAACTAATCAAATCAAACAATCAATATAAGATAAACATTTAAGCAAAACCACTTAAACAATGAAATTAAACCGGATTGCCTTTGAACATTCAAACTTAATTAATTTAACAAAACATCGCATACTAGTTATAATTATATCATAGAATCATTAGTTCATTAAACTCAATATCATATATAGGTTGATAGCCTTTATCCAGTCACCGATGTTCCTATTATTAATGGAAAATCCTTATTCTTACCCATGTCACTCTAATAATTGGATAACACACAATTAATATAAGAGTACACGATAGCATTAACACTCTGTGAAAATCATGCCTAATCTAAGCCAATATTAACCGAAACCATATAAAAAACAACTTAGAACATAATCACCTAAGACGTCCACTTGGAGGCGTTGTAGATTAATATTAGTTACTACTTCTATAATTGTTGTCAATAACTTTAGACATAGAATCAGAATCTTCATATCACAATACACATTGCGCACTATGCATGCAATACAAATCTTCTTAAGTTGTAATACTCCAAACAATTATAGATTAAGGAGTGAAACCCATAAGTGTCCACCGGCAGACACATACAAACGATACGAATAAACCTCATTAAACCATAAATAAAGTAAAACATTTGCAAGGGTTTTACGCACCTCAAATCACACACCAATTTCCCCATAACTAATCCCAGGTCCTATCCCATTCTTAGCTTGGAATGCGCTTAATACCCGTCGATTAATCCTAATTTCCAAAATATCAATTTAATACCTCAAACTGGACAATCCTTAATCAAATTTATATAATAATTTCCCCCATTTTCGATTAATTTGATACTCGACATTGGTTCTTGAGATAGACCCCCAATAGGCCAACCCATTTAAACAAAGTTAATTTTTTTTAATTACTATTCACGACGTCACAGGTGGCGCTGTGGGGAGTAATCTCCCCAAGGTGCCTCCCACAACATCAACTGGGCAGGGATCACTGCCCAGTTGCGTCGTATGTGGCGGTGTGGGAATTACTCCCACTATACCACATACGGCGCCAGCCCTGTGACTAAGTTTCTGGGGGTTTTTTGGAACCCCAGCTTTGTCGCCACGATCTGAATTTGTCCCAACCTCTTATTGTTCTCCAACCCAACCATAACCTTTAGAGGTTCTCCAGCCCAACCGTAAGAACCCTTCAGACCACGTCCAAACTCGACCAATTCGATAAACCCAACGATTCTCATCAAAACGCAAATAATTTTTTTTTTTCACAACCATCAACAACCTTAACAAATCCTTTAATAACTAATTAAAATCACCATTGAAAACCATGAATACTAAACCTAAAACAAGTAAGCTCATCTCACTCTTCGAAACCAACACCGAAATCTGTAAAATCATGACCAAAAGATAGAGAAAGACAAGAGGAGTTCAAATCTTTCCTCATATTCTTGATCTCCTAGCTCAAACTCCTTCAAATCACCAAGTAAAGCTCACCAAACCCTCCAGCTTCTTCACCAATTTCGTTCTAACCATTGAGGAGAGAGAAAAGGTGGTGGAAACAAAACAAATCCAACTATTTATACTTCCAAGCTTCATCATTTGTGTTTGGCCATCCCAAGGCATAACCTAAGGCTAGGATTTGGTAAAAAAGTCCTCCTTTTGGGACATAATTGGTGACTTGGTCCTCTTGGTCTTATGCTCTCAACCCAACAATCTTTTATTCCTCGTGCGTTCGGTACCTAGCACTTGATAACTCGACTTGCCAAACTCAACTTTGACAACAAAACTGGCCTACACCACGTACCTATATTCATCATTTCTCGCTTTTAATTGTTTTATCTATCTGAACCGAATCCGCAGCTTAGTATTTTTGTCGTTTGCTAGCCCAATACCTGTGTTAGAACGTTTTTTGGTGCGACTACCCTTCACACTACCTTGCTTGATAACATCGACATAATTTACACATGCGATGTAATAAGTCACATAATAATACTTACCATCACATGTACGCAAACAATCAGTCAAAAATAACAGTTCATGCCAATGTGGCATTCCCATGGACCTGAACTGGCATCCATGTCTGAAAATCCTCGACGACAGCATCAATTGCAAATTGGGTAGTTACAGGTTCTCTGCAAACGATTGAAATGAATACGTTCAAAAAGTCCAGTTTTTCTAAGAATGTTGATCATGTTAAGACTAGTACTCTTGATAATTTGTTGGGAGGTGATTTTGCTATGATGGCTCAAAAGTTCTCGAAATTTCTCAAAAACTATAAGAGAAATTATATTGTACTAAACTACAAAAAAGGGTAAAGACAACAACAATTCTTCTACTAATTATAAGAAAATTGATGCTAAGAATAAACTTAAAGGCATTAAGTGTCATGAGTATGGAGGAATAGGACATATTTAGATTGAATGTGCAACCTTAAAAAAAGAATTCTTTCAATGTTACATGGAGTGATGATGCCTCATATGACGGTGATAAATAATCTTGTGAATCTAACTACTGCACTTACCGCTATATTTACTTAGTCAAATACTATCCTTGCTTCTACATCTGTTGTTGATGTCTTTGCAGTTGATTATGAAGTTTCCAAGGGGACAGATATGGAAAATATTACTGTAAAAGCCAAAGAAGAAAGTGGTGCTGATATAATTAAGGATTCTATAAAGGATATTCAGGTTTCCTATGATACGTTGTTCACAAATTGGACATCACTATATGATTAGAATTTTGACTTGAAAATGAAACTATTCTTTGTTAAATTGGAGTATGAAACTCTTAAGAAAGACCACAGTGACTATACGACATTGCAAAAAATGCGTAAGACTGAAATCTCAACTTTGAAGAAACCTCTTTCTGATTCAGAGGCTGTTACTTCTAAGCTACATTATGGTTCTCAGAAATTAAATAGGATGCTGCAAATTGGTCAATCATCGCAGGTCAAACGTGGTCTTGGTTACTGTGGAGGTTCTTGAAACGCTCCTACTATCTTTGTCTAGGTTAAGTAATCAACAAAAGTAAAACTGATGAGACTTTAGTTGAGAAATGAAAGGCAAGGAAAGATGTATCTCAAAAGATTGTTGCAAGTGTGAAGAAAAAGTCTACTGCTGGTGCTGACAATATACCTCCTCTTACATGTCATTATTGTGGGATTGTTGGTCATAAACGACCAAGTTCTTATCAGATGTTTAAAGATTTGAGTACACTTCTGAAAAAGAAAACATCTAATATGGTTTGGAGATCAAAATCTCATAAGGCTATGGCAGCATATATACAACATCCAACAACTACTAGTGAGTTATGGTATTTGGATAGTGGCTGCTCCAGACACATGACTAGAAAATTCACTTTCTAAAAAAGTTTGAATCTTTTGAAGAAGTAGCTGTTACATTTGGTGATGGAAAGAAAGGCAAAGTAGTTTGAAGAGGAACTCTTGATGCTGTGGGACTTCCAATTCTCAAAAGAGTTATACATGTTGATGGGTTAAAATCTAATCTCATCAACATTAGTCAGCTATGTGATCAGGAGTTGTTCATCAATTTCATTAAAGATTATTGCCAAATAATCATTGACGAGAAGCAGTGCATCATGTTTGGGATCCGCACTATAAATAATTACTATATGTTATTACAATATTCAATATCACCTCATATACTGCAAGTCATGTGCAACTCTATTTCATTAACAAATACAGAGCTTTGGCACAGAAGACTTGACCATCTCAACTTCAAGTAACTTTAGAAACAACTATAGAGGAACTCCTAAATTGACCTCTAAGTCTGATTCAATTTGTTATTGTCAAAGAGGTAAACAACGTTCCGTTTCACATCCTAGCCTTAATGACATATTGATAAAAAGAGTCTTGAAATTACTACACATGAATATTTTAAGTCCAATACAAGTTGAAAGCTTTAGGAGAAAGAATTATGTTTTTGTCATAGTTGATGATTACTCAAGATTTTCTTGGGTTTGCTTACTGCATGATAAGATAGAAACTTTTGATACCTTTAAGGAGTTAATAGTATTACTTCAGAATGAGAAAAGTGATGAGGATATGTCCATAGATCCTATAAGCAATGATCATGGAAGAGAGTTTGAAAATCAACAGTTTGTTGATTACTGTGCAAAATTAGATATTTTACATGAATTTTTTGCTCCTGAGATACCACAACAAAATTGTGTTGTTGAAAGAAAGAATCGCACAATTTAGGAGATGACAAGGGTCATGCTAGCTGAGAGGAGTTTGCCTATGAATCTATGAGGGGACGTAGTAAATACTGCTACCTATGCCATTAACACAGTTTGTTTCAAGCCACTGACTACTAAAACTCTGTATTAAATATGGAAAGGCAGAAAACCATCTCTTAAACACCTTCATGTTTTTGGCTGTACCTACTTTATACTGAATGATAGAGATCCCCTAGAAAAATTTGATTCCAAAAGTGATGTTGGGATCTTTCTTGGTTATTCTCAAAACAGCAAAGCTTATAGACTCTACAATAAACAGAATATGACAGTGATGGAGTCTATTAAAGTTGTGTTTGATGATTGTGCAAGTACTGAATTACTGTCCTTATCAAAGGATGATGATGATGAGCTACCTATACCATTAAGCTCAACATCAAATACACAACCTATAACTACTGAATCTGATTTAGGAAATAGTACACCATCTGATGATGATGATAATGATTCTACACTACCATCTACTTCGGAACATAGTTCTACATCTGTACCTCCATAGTCAAGAATGTTAAAAGATCATCCTGATGAGCAAATCATTGGTTAAGTTAACGATCTAGTACACTAGAGATATTCCTCTTATTGATTACAAAAATATGATTTGTTTTTCTTGTTCCATGACCTAATAATGTTAACATCATTAGTTCTAAATGGATATTCCACAACATGACATATGAGAAGGGTGTCATTGTTCGCAACAAAGCTAGACTAGTTGCATAAGGTTAGAAACAGGTGGCAGGGTTTAAAGTCTTGGAAACTAGGGGAATTGAAGAGATTAACAAATCAGTGATGAACTAAGTAACACACAACAAAACTAAATACAAAATTGATATCGCAGTAAGACCTTAATGTCTTCCTCTATGTTGGCTCAGGCTAATCAATTAATTAAATTGATAATGTGTACAACCATTATAATGAACTCTCATTTTCATAAAACTCAAGGTATGAATGATGTACCATACAACGACGTTCATGAGTATTTATAGAGTCAGTCTATGTACTCTGTCTAGGAATTCAGTCCCAAACAATTTACAACTCAGAAAACATCTTCGGTCTCCAATTATGAATTTTGTTGGAGTCATCCAACGATCAACAACTAAGTGTTTTATTCCTTTAAGAATCTTGACTCATCGTCTCCATAAAGTTCTTCAATCCTTTATGCACCTTTATTTCGGATTTATTATTGCAATCCATTTTGAAGTTCTTCTCTTGCAGTATTGAACTTCTTCGTGTTATAAAATAATATTGATAGTTACTCTGTAGCAGTATCCATCTCGCATTCAATTCCTGCTTTGACTTCAGCTGTGTCTTCGTCTTCAATTTGAACTCTGATATTGTAGTCTACTCTGAAAGTTGTGTTGTAGTCTAATTTTGGGTTGTATCCACATTTAGACATCTTGTTGCATTAGGGCTTTAATCTTCATTGCAGCTTTCTACCTAACTAACTTAACTTTTGTTTTGAAAATATACTGCCAACAAGGATAGACGAATCCAAACACAGTAAACTACTAACAATATCACCTTTTGGCGTAGATTGGTCAAAAGCAGTAAATAGCAAGATAACCAAATTTTGAGGAACTTCAAAAAATGTTCTATTATCGATGGGTTAAAAGTAGCTACACATAAAAGTAAAAACCTTAAAAAATTTAAGTTATCAGCCAAACAAAGTACAATCATCAAAAAAAAAGTTTCAAGTAGTAGTACTTTGACAAAAACAAAAAAACTTGCTCTTTCTCACATATACACCCCTTTTTTGACAAAACTACATCAAAGAAATTATAGCTGAGTATTAACCAGCCAATGTAAATAACGAAGTTCCACATTAGCAATGTTGAGCTCTTCTTGCACTGGTCTCATCTAAGCACCTATATCTTCTCCATAGGTTGTCAGATAGGAAATTCAATCTAGGAAGTAGTAAAATAATGGAAGGTGTGGTCTCGTCACCACTGGAGAACCATGTTGAGGTATCGATTCTTCTTGAGTAGTGGCAAAAATGTCTTCTAGAATGTCTGCTTGTATTGTAGCTCCTAACTTAGTAGTAGCAGCATGGGTGACACTAGTAAGCGAAACTTCAGTAGGTGATGTAACACCAGTAACATCAACTG
This sequence comes from Stephania japonica, assembly GCA_039657345.1. Taxonomy (NCBI): domain Eukaryota; kingdom Viridiplantae; phylum Streptophyta; class Magnoliopsida; order Ranunculales; family Menispermaceae; genus Stephania; species Stephania japonica. Next base: position 28,990,249 of record CM077563.1, on the reverse strand, counting down.
CAATAGGTAACTCTGTTAAAGGAGTAGAAATACCTTAATCAACTTGCAGATCCTCATGCTTAAGGTCAGTAAGAGGTTGTTCAGATATACTTGGCTCGCTATGCGTGACATCATTTATTGGAGCCTTAACAGCATGATCCAAGCTTGCAGTAATTGAAGGCAGCAGAATGCCCTCAAGGTTATCAATAGTAGTAATATCATCAAAAGGATGAGTCTTAGTTAGTGCTTGAGGCTAATCCTGTTCAGTAATCTTAATAGAAGGAACATCACTTAGTGTTACACCATCTTCACCATAAGTTCCATAATTCACATGAAGGGACTCAAGAATACTTGTCCCAACAATAGTAGTAATAGGAGTTACAAAATGAATATCAAAATTCAAACTAGTAAAAGTACCTTGATCAGAATTGAGATCAACTCCATCATCATCCTTAAAAAGCTCAGCGGGTGAGTTAACTTCCTTTTCGTTATCAGGAAGTGGAGCAATGAAACTTGCACTATGTGTTAAGGTTGATAGCTGTCCGTTTTGTCCTGCAGCAGTAGTAAGAGAATCTTCCCCTATTGCAATTTTCTCCCCAGAAGAATGCACTTGAATAGGACTTGTGCTTTCAGCATCAACAAATTTCTCTTTTTAAGAAACTTTAGCAATCTTTCACTTCATTATTCTTCTTAATTGTCTTGTTGGTTTTGTGGCAGGGGTAGGAGCAGTCGTTGTAGGCTGAGACCCAAAAGCAGATGTAATCGTCTTCTTTTTCAGTAGGCATGAAAGGTCCAGGTACATAATCCTATTACTAGCCTTCATCTAATGATTTAACCTAACTTCATTAGCTACTTTGTCCATACTTTCTGTGGTCTGATGGATGACAAAGTATCTCTAGATCATAAAAGTGAGAAAATAGGGCAAATAGACCTTGTTCGACTTCTTCCCCAAACACACAATTGAATCATAAATTTCCTTACCAACGTTAAACTTCTTCCCCAGAGATAAAGCATACAACGACAAAGCCTTATCTTTAAAGACATGGTTCTGGTGGAAAGTAGCAACCACATTGGTGGAAAGGACAATCTATAAAAATACGCCTTGCAAGTGATCTTCATTGCAGGAAGCCCAAACAAAGAGTCAACGGGCCATTTATCAACCACCCCACTAGTTTGAAAAGAGATATCTTCATCAATGTTCAGTTGAGAGCCCAATTGATCAGTAGTTAGCTCATTTCCAGACAGTCCCAACATGCAATTTATAGAAGTAAAACTAAATTGAATGTTAAAATCACGAATGAATACCTTGTCCGCAGCAGTATCCGAAAAATTGAGAGGAAGCTTGTTGTAGAATTCCATGACAATCTTGTCATTGTAGAGGCTATCTTGAGACATCAGTTTGTATATTCCTGACTGAACCAGCAGTCTCTCCAAACTAGTTTCTTGAAAATATGCCTTGTTAATTAGCAAATCAAACCAGTACTTCGTCTTGACAATCTCATTGTACTTCTCTACACACGCTAGCGAGCGAAAATGATGAAATGTATAGGTAGCAGGCACAACAAAGAATTGACTCGTAAACATGAGCTTTTTCTGATCGGTGGCTTTGGTGATAGCCATGACCTCATTTAGCATCCTCTCCATCAAATCAGAGGAGGCTTCAGTATCTTTGTCAACCATCTTTTTTCCTTTGCCAGTGATTAGGTTTATCATGAATTTCAAAACCTTTAGGTTATGCAACATACACCTTTTCTTGCAAATTCCCATTTGAAAAAGAACTTTTCACATCTATTTGTTGTAACTTAAAGCCTTTGTTACAAGCAATAGTTAGCAGTAGATGAATAGATTCCAATCTTGCAACTGGAGCAAACGTTTCATCAAAATCAATACCTTCCACTTGTGTATCCTTATGCAACTAGTCAAGCTTTGTTGCGCACAATAACACCATTCTCATCTGTCTTGCTACGGAATATCTACTTAGTGCCTATGATATTAACACTGGCAAGTCATGGAACAAGCTCCCATATGTCTTGTCTTTCAAATCATTTAGTTTGTCTTGCATAGCATTGACCCAATATTCATTGAGATGTAAAACAAGCAAAATGAGCCATATTCTTATAGTGAACAGGAGGAATACCTCTTCTTTATACTGGATTGATTAATGAGCCAATAATTTGTTCACTAGGATGATCTTTTAACATCCTTAACTGTGGAGCTAGAGATGTAAGACCAAGTTCAGAAGTAGATGGTAGTGTAAAATCAACATCATCATCAGATGGTGTTTTGTTTCCTGAATCAGATGTAATAGATGTGGACTGAGTGTTTGTTGTTGAGCTTAATGGAATAGGAAGCTCATCATCATCATCCTTTGATAAGGACAGTAATTCAATACTCGCACGATCATCAATCATAACCTTTATAGATCTCTTCAAAGTCATAGTCCGCTTATTATAGACTCTATAAGCTTTATTGTTATGAGAATAACCAAGAAAGATTCCAACATCACTTTTGGAATCAAACTTTCATAGCTGATCACTATCATTCAGTATAAAGTAGGTACTACCTAAAACATGAAGACGTTTAAGAGATGGTTTTCTGCCTTTTCATATTTCATTCGGAGTTTTAGTAGTCAGTAGCTTGAAATAAACTCTGTTAATGATGTAGGTAGCAATATTTATTACCTCACCCCATAGATTCATAGGCAGATTTTTTCTAGATAGCATGACCCTCATCATCTCCTAAATGGTGCAATTTTTCCTTTCAACAACACCATTTTGCTGTGGTGTCTTAGGAGCAGCAAACTCATGTAAAATTTCAAATTTCACGTAGTGATCAACAAACTATAGATTTTGAAACTCTCTTCCATGATAATTGCATATACGATCAATGGACACATCCTCTTTACTTTTCTCGTTTAGAAGTTGTGTAAACTTCTGAAAGGCATCAAAAGTTTCTGCCTTATCATGCAGTAAACATACCCTAGACAATCTCAAGTAATCATTAACTATGACAAATACCTATTTTTTCCTCTTAAGGCTTTCAACTTGCATTGGACCAAAGAGATTCATATGAAGTAATTCCAATACTCTTTTTGTAAGTATGTCATCGAGGCCAGGATGTGAAACAGAACATTGATTGCCCCGTTGACATGGCTCACAAATTGAATCAAATTCATAGGTTAATTTTGGAATTCCTCTAACACATCATTAAATAGCAAAATTTGAAGTTGCTTGAAGTTCAGATGACCAAGTCTTCTATGCCAAGGGTTTGTATTTGTTAACAAACCAAAGTTACACTTGACATGCAGTTTATGTGGTGATACTGAATATTGTAGCAACATGTAGCAATTGTCTGAAGTACGGATTCCATATATAATATACTGCCTCTCGTCATTAATTATCTAGTAATGATCCTTAGTGAAGTTGACAAACAACTCTTGATCACACGGCTGACTAATGTTGATAAGATTGGATTTTAACCAATCGACATGTAGAACTCCTTTGAGATTTAGAAGTCCTACAACATTAAGAATTACTCTTCTAACAACTTTGCCTTTCTTCCCATCACTAAATGTTATAGCTCCTTTTCAAAAGATTCACAATTCTTTAAAATATAATGTTTCCATTCATATGTCTAGAGCAACCAGTATCCAAATACCATAGCTCACTAGTAGTTAATGAAAGTTGTAGATGTACTTCCATAGTCTTCAGAGATTTAGTTCTTCAGACCTTCTTTGATGCTTTCTTCTTCTGAAGTGTGCTTTAATCTGTAAACATCCGATAACATCGTGGTCTAATATGACCAACAATCCCACAATAATGACATGTAGGAGGAGGTCTGTTGTCAGCAATAGCAATAGACATAAGTTTCTTACTTGCATCAGTCATAGTACGATTCTTTAACCCCTGTTTTGATTCCTTAATTAGGATCACTGACCCGTGAGGTGGAACCCATACTGTGATACGCGCAACGACCGAGGCACGTGGTCGAGATATATTGTATATTTTTGTATTAATGTATGCCTAGTGTTATGTAATTGTGTAGACTTACAAAGTCAGTTCGTTCAGTTGTAGGTGTCGAGACCAGAGCAGGGACTCGCATCGAGTTACGTGCGAGCTGTAGGACCAGGTAGCTAGGCTATGGTGAGTTTTATGTGATTTTAATAAGAATAAATGGATTATTTTATAAGCCTATGGTTGTAGCTAACTAATGCAAATCAAATTACAATCCTATAGTTTAATTAAAAATCTACAACAGATAGATACGTCTCGAGATTCACAAGAGTAAGGAATCCTAGAAGTTTTAAGTTAGAAATTTGTGTTAGAGTGAGAGAGTTAGTGGAGAATGATGGAGTGATTATGGATCACTAGATTTCCTAGAGATGGGCTAAGTACACTACATGAAACTCAAAACTATATAAGTCACCACTTCATCTCTCTCTCCTCATTTGCTTCTCATTGCATGCTCAAAAAAATTAGAATTTTCGGATTCATGAGCTACTGGAAATGTTGGGTTAGCGAGAGAAAGCTCAATTAAAGAATCTAAGCTTTATGTAGAGATTTCTCAAGTTAGGAGTAAAGGAGCCAACAGTAGGTACAACTTCTTGTACTTCTTCAGACAAATTGTGAGTTTTGGCTTTTAAATCAAAGGGGTTATTAGTTATAAACTATTTTTAAGTCTAGTTTCACTGATTTTAAGCATTTAAAACATTCCAATCGAGTCTCTAGTCTCATTTTTGGATTTTACAAGTTTTGCCAAAACTTTGGATTTTTCTCATGAATTCAGTTTTCTAATTTTCGAGCTATAAAATTGTATTGTTTTTGAAATCTGATTTCATTTTCGAATTAGCTAGGCAAATTGCTTGCATTGTGAGTATACCCAATGATGACTTTACTTGTCATTTAATTTTCATTGTTCACTATAATTTGGAAGTCCTTTTGACTATATTGCCTTTGTATTCTGATATCATGTGTTTGTTGTGTGTATGCTCACTTGATGAGTCTTGCTTTCATGATATCTATTCACTTGAATTGGTTCATTGACTTTATTTCCAATGCTATGTCTATTCTTTGATGTTGAATGATTTAAATTATCTATAATAGCATGCTATTAATTTTAGAGGTTGTGGTAAATGTCTTAATGGATTTGTATTCCCTATTGCTTAGGTGTTTTAGATGTTCCTATGCCTTGACTAATCCATACCAAGTCATTCTTGAAAGTAAAAAGTAGTTTTCGCATTTAGGTCCCGTACTCGATCGAGGTGTGCGCGACTCATAGGGTTTGAGTCCCTGGAGATGTCGGCACAAGTTACTTAACACTGTATGACACTCGGGGTTAAAGTCCCTGAGGTGGTCTACACACCGGGGTTAGAGTCCCTGGTGACACTTGGGTTAGAGTCCTTCGTGCTATATGACTATTGAGTTTGAGTGACAAGGTTCACTGCCGACCGGACCTAAATCACTACTACTTAGCCAAGTGTCAGCATCACTTGCTTAACTCTGGTATTTACTCGCATATGGTTTATTTTCTAGCCTTTCCTATTTATATGCTTTTAAATACCTTTTGAATATTTGAAAATGCAAATTAAATTTGTCATCAGGGATTACTGTTATATTCTGTACTCATAATCCTTTTTATGACGGTGGGTGCAGAGCTGTCTACCAGTAGGCCGGGCAAGGAGAATATCGACGATTATCTCTGAGTTAGCGGCGCGACATTGCTTATACTGTAGGTCTTTTGATATTTTGTTTTATTAGTTGTGTATGTCTTCCAAATACTATTTGGGTTATATATTGGGTTGAGCATTAGTTCCCCGACCTGACTTAGACTATCATACTATTTTTACTGTATTTTGGGGTTTACTTACATGTGATATAATTCCCTGGTTTTTCCATAATTAGGATTTTTCAAATGGCTTCCGCATAATTACCAATTGCTTCCGCATAATCAATAAGACTTCCGCTAAATAAATAATTTTATAAAATGTTTTAATTAACTCTAAATTTCATAAATTGGTAGGAATAGTGTATTTACTTATCCTGAACACGAGAAATGAGGCGTTTAGGTTGTAAAGGCTGAATATTATGTAGTTAAGTCCTGCGTGGATAAGATTAGAGCTTAATTACGAGATTAGGTCGGTTGGTGCCCTAGATTAGGAGAGGGGCCATCATAATAGGTATCAGAGAATAGGTATTAGAATCTTAGGGATAGAGTATAAAGTTGTCAAAAATTGTGATACCAAGTTCACAGTTGGTATCAAAGCATAAAGTTGTCAAAAATTGTGATACCAACTTCACAGTTGGTATCAGAGCCTAAGTTCTCGATACAAAAACTTGTATAAAACACAAACCATATAAGTGGAAAATTGATGATCCTTGCTTAAGAACTATTTTGTTAGGAATTGAGTGAGAGTGAGTTGGGGTATTTTTTTATATACATGTTAATTTTATGCGTATATAAATACAAGATACGTTTCGTAGTAGCTGATTCGGGTGCGTTATCGACATGCAAACACCGATGGAAGATTCACGCGAGGCCAGAGACATGGGAGCTGCGACAGTCAGCCTCACAGCAGTTGACGACTACCAGAGGCTGTCTGACCGGATAACAGCTTAGGAGCAGCAGATCGCCGACTTCATCGCCTACATGACTGCACAAATGATGGCACTTATTCCGACTGCCCCTATCACCACAACTACTACTACCATGCCTCTGACTAAAGAGGCTACTACTGCATTAACACCACCTGTAGAACCAGCCGCACTGCGTCCACCAGAGCTACCCATCGTCACGGTACCAACGGCAGAGATAGTAGTAGACACGCCGATACCTACTACATCTGAGACCACTGGCTTATTGAGGGATGCCAAGCTAGTGAAGGAGTTCATTAGAATCAGCTGGTCAGTCTACTTCGCAAGGGAGTGAAATCATGAGAAAATTGAGAAATAGATTTTGTCATGGGAGAAGCTACATCTACTGTTAGGTATTGAGGACTATCATCAGTCTGTCCTTTCATACTACACCCTAGAAAAGGGTGTTGATGTTTGGTGGAGGACTACAGTCGCGAGCTAAGGAAATTTCACATCATGGGCAGAATTCAAGTTGGGCAGTTTCACATCATGTTGTAGAGGATGAAGGGGAGATTTATGAGTTTGAGACAGGATGAAAGAGAGTTAGTGATGATGTACCATGACAGATATGACTATCTGAGGCTATTCGCGGGAGATTTAGTTAAGAACGACGTTAAGGATGCCTTGTACTTCAGAGACGGATTGCGACCAGAAATTGCTAGGCATGTCATCGGCACTAGGCCAGCTCTCTATAAGAGATACATAAGAGGGCTCTTACCTAAGAGACTTATGAGTTGGGCTAAGATGAGGATTAAGCAGCTGAGGGTTCAGGCTAGGGCTTAAATTATTAAAGGAGGCAGAGGGATAAGGGACAGAGGAGATGGGACAGGGGTCCACAGAGGGGTGGGGAACCTGTTGCCTCTATATCTGAATGCCCTACGCATGTCACCCTGCACCCACACGACTACTTATGGTAGAGGTCCTTTGCCACCTCCTTCCATATCAGCACTACTAGCTCTACTGGTACCGCGACAGTTATAACAACATCAAGGTAATCAAGACAGAGACCGGGATGGACCATAATAGGGTCAAAGGCAGACACAGGAATAGGCCGAGCAGGCAGGGCAACGTCATCAGATTACATGTTGGAGATGTGGTTAGGTGGGACATATGTCTAGAGAGTGCAAACTACCATCGGTACATGCCCCACAATAGGGTAGGGAGAGAGTTCATATGGTCGCAAAGCCAGACGCCAGGGTGACGCGTAGTCTCATAGTGGGTATGATTTGAATTTATGGTAGATAGGCTTATGTACTGTTTGACTATATGTTTACCGTATCTTTTATTGCTGGTCACATTATAGGCGTCCTAGGATTAATACCTGTTAGGCTTAGCGTACACCTGATTTTGAGTGTCGTAACCAGGGATAGGGTTTACCCTAATAGTTTAATTGAGGGATGTCCGGTGGAGATAGGCGGTCTAGAGTTGTTACTTGCAGAATTTAAAGTCCTCGAGATGTTAGAGTGCGACTCGCTGCCAGGGAGGGATTGGTTGTCAGCCTACAATGCACACATTGACTGCTTCAGTAAGTCTGTCATATTCGAGATTCCGGGACGTCCAATGTTCGTTCATCGAGGTAATACACCGAGACTAAGCACCATGAGAGGTCGACTTGCATCTAGTGGGGAGATGGAGACTCTATTACTATTGTACATAGTGGCAGAGAGTTAGGGACCCTGACTTGAAGAGATACCAGTCGTTCAAAAGTTCCCAGATGTTTTCCTAGAGGATTTGCTTCAACTACCGCAGCTGCAAGAGGTAGATTTCATTATTAAACTAGTTTCGGGGTACTAGACCGATTGCGATACCGTCGTATCGCATGGCTCCGAGTAAGTTAGAAGAGTTAGGAGTCAGCTTAAGGATTTGGAGGAGAAGGGATTCATCACTCTTTCGATGTCACCATGGGGAACGCTAGTCCTGTTTGTGAAGAAGGATGGCAGTTTGAGACTATGCAGTGACTACAGACAGTTGAACAGAGTCACAATCAGGAAAAAATACCTGCTTCCACATATAGACGATTTCTTTGATCAGCTGAGAGGAGCGCAATTTTTCTCTAAGATAGACCTGAGATTACGATATCATTATCTTAGGATCAGGGATGAAGATAGGTCCAAGACGACATTCAGCACCAGATACGAACACTAATAGTTCACGGTCATGCCATTCGGGCTGACCAACACTCCTGCCATATTCATGGATTTGATGCACTGAGTACTTACACTGAACCTTGACCGCTTCGTGATAGTCTTCATCGACGACATCTTGATATACTTTAGGATACGAGAGGATTACGAGCAGCACCTCAGAGAGACATTGTAGACTTTGAGGGAGCACCGACTTTTCACCAAGTTCAGCAAGTGTGAATTCTAGCTTGCAGAGGTCATGTTCTTGGGGCACGCTGTTGGAGCAACAGGGATTGCAATAGATCCGATCAAGATTCAAGCGATTATGGATTAGATGACACCGACGTCGGTACCGGAGATCAGGAGCTTTATTGGATTAATTGGGTATTACTACAAGGTTCGTGAAGAATTTCTCGAAGATCGCTTCACCGATTATGAGGCTGACATAGAAGGACGTCATGTATGAGTGCATTGAGAAGAGTGAGGCTGCATTTGCTTAGTTGAAGAGGTTATTGACTACCGCACCAGTGTTAGTATAGCCAAAGGCTGGACAGGGATTTCTAGTTTACACAGATGTTTCTCATATGGGTCTAGGCTACGTGTTGATGCAAAATAGAAGTGTTGTGGTATACGCATCGAGACAGTTGAAGATACATGAGAAGAACTACCCCATGCACAATTTGGAGGTGGCAGTAGTTGTATTTGCGCTGAAGACTTGGAGACACCTTTTGTATGAAGAGATATTCAAACTCTTAATTGATCACAAGAGTCTGAAGTATCTCTTCGCATAGAAAAAATTGAACATGAGACAGCACCGATGGTTGGAGTTCTTGAAGGACTACGATTTTTCCTTGGAGTATCACCCAAGAAAAGCGAACGTAGTCGCAGACTTGTTAAGTAGGAGACAAACCAGAGATGCCAAGGTTGTCAGATGTCACATGTCGCATAAGTATAGGTTACTCGAGCAGCACTGACAATGTGTCTGACAGAGGTTCCTACCAATACTCAGGTAATGATTTACACACGAGATGTGACTACAAACTGTGTCTACACATAGAGTGTTAGAGGGTTAAAGGACCAATTGGTTGTACTCGAGATTTAGTGAGCTGGCACAGAATGCAAAGTGTATAAACTAGGAAGAGTTGACAGATCAGTGTCTGAGATACTGGGCAGGTTATGGATATTAGAGGTACTGAAACTAAGAGGTGAGATCCTTCAAGAGTAACACCATTCTAGATTCACTGTTCATCCAGACAGGACTAACATGTACTACAACATGAAGAGACATTTCTGGTGGCCTGGGTAGACGTGTCCAGGTTCATCAGAAACTGTGGGATATGTCAGTAGGTGAAGTTCGAGCATCACAGACCCGAAGGATTACTACAGCCACTTCCCATTCCTCAATGGAAGTGGGAAGACATTTCAATAGATTTTGTTAGAGGATTGTCGAGGACTGCGAGGAGACATGACTCGATCTGGGTGATAATTGACAGACAGATGAAGTCTGCTCATTTCCTGCCAGTGGCGTCACATTATACATTCAATCAACAGAGCGTACTATTTGAGAGAGTGATTATCGGTTGCACGGAGTATGCAGGAGCAATATGGTACGCACCTACAATTCAGTACGGCTTTCCATCCTCAAACCGATGGGCCGACTGAGAGGTTAATTCCAGTCCTCGAGGACATGTTTCGGGCATGGGTGTTGGAGTTTGGCAGATCTTGGGTAAAATACCTATAGTTGTGTGAGTTCACTTACAACAACAGTTATCAGGCTAGCATCGAGATGGCGCCATTTGAGGCTTTGTATAGTAGGCCGTGTCGCTTACCATTGTGTTGGGCTAAGCCAAAGGACCGAGAGATTATGGGGCCTGAAATTGTTCTTGACCACACGGAGAAGGTAAAACTGATCTGTCAGAGACTCAGAGGTGCACAGTTGAGACAAAAGTGGTATGTTGATAAGTATCGCGGTGATTTCGAGTACTCCAAGGGAGCTTTTGTCTATTTAAAGGTTTCCCTGCGGAAGGGTTTTAAGAGATTTGGGGCGAAAGAAAACTTGCACCAAGGTTCATCGGGCCATTCAAGATTAAGAAACGGGTCGGGAAAGTAGCATACAAACTTGAGCAGCCTCCACAGACGTCACGGGTCCATCCAGTGTTCCATATTTTGATGCTTCGATTAGTTGAGTCGAAGGCAGGAGTACGACCGACAGTTGACTTGAGTCAGATCGACCTTAGCGAGGACATGTCTTACGAGGAGAGCCCATTCAAATCCTAGATCCGAAGGTACAACAGTTGAGGAGCAAGTCCATCCCAAAAGTACTCGTCAAGTGGCAATTCCACGACGACACATAACTCACTTGGGATCGGGAGGACTACTTGCGAAATAGATTCCTGTACCTGTTTGAGTTAGGTATAGCCGTAACTTAAACTTAATTTCGAGGAAAAAATTTCCATTTTGTTGGGAATATTTGTCACGGCCCAAATGATTACGTGTCGTGCAGCCAAGTATAACCCGTAATTGAGTCACCAATCCCATAAGGGTGTAGTAGTGATAAATACGGAGTCGAATCCACAGGACTTAAGTTTCACTCTAAGTTAACTAAAAATGGGGGTTTTAGAAAAGAAGTTTTAGAGCAAACAATTAAAATAAAAATAGCAGGAATCAAGATTGTAAGAATAATATCAATGAAAGAAAACACCTGGGTCTATGGTTCTACAAGACAAGATCAAGATTCAATGGCATATCATGGTCGTCAATCTTTCCCAAAACAATTATTAATTCAAATTCTCCTAGACTAGCTATAGAAAATCGACATCCGCCAGAAATTCCTAATTCCCCTAATCTCGATAGCTAGGACATCCGCCACTAACTATTTCCATAATTAATGCATAACCCTAGACATCCGCCATAAGGTTTAACACACTAACATTAGTAAAAACTTCTATGGGAATACTAATCCTAGATAATCGGATCGCGTACGCTCCTTAACCTGGATTCAATTGTTGCACACTCAAGAACCGAAAGGTTTTGACGACAATCGGGTGAATGTTTGTCACTTATATTGTCCCAAAAGTATAATTACGGATACAATTGAGTCAATTGACTATAGATTTTCTATCTAGAAGCATGCAATGGCCATATACATACCCTAGATTTAAACCATATTCATAAAAACCAACAACAAAGAAATAGAAGAAATTAAATTAAATTAAATAATAAAAACAATTAGATCTCACAAGTTATGCCATGAATCCATAATCCTGACTTGATTCACCTCCAACCTAGGCAATGATCTGATTAGCCAGACATATTATTCATAAAACTGCAAAGAAAAATAATGCAGAGAGTTCTCTCAAGAATAATAGATTGTTCTTCTAATAATACCTAAAGTCCTAATATATAAAACTACTAAGAATTAGTCTCTAGAAGAGAGAAAAAACTGTTTTGGGTTTTTTTCGCTCAGGACATGTTTCAGCGTGTGATTGGCTAAGAATTTGGTATCGCACTGACGTGTCGGTTTAGATAGGTTGTAAAGATGAATTGGTGATGCGCTGGACCAACCGAAGTGGACACGTGGCGGGCGAAAGTGGAGAAGAAGCTCGCGTGAAGTCGTGCGAAGATCTGGGAGTTCGTATGGGCACACATCCCTAGGAAAATCAAGCAGCTGGATGAGAAGAGAAATGTGAGATAAGACATGGCAGAATCGGATTGGGCGAGAGGACTGCTGGACTAGTGATGTGGCGCGCACCGATTAATGGAGACGGCATGTGAGACGTGGCCTGGCGAATGGGGAGGCGACACGTGGCATAAGTTGTGAGTGACAATATGAGATTTGACCTGTGACAGCGTGCAAGACTCCAATTACCTAACTATCGGTGTATATTTCGAGACAAATTCTTTCGATATCCGATTACTGCAAGTAAATACCCTATTTTGAGTATTTTTCCACCCTGAATTCAACCGTGCACTCTGTTTCATCTGAAAACCAAAACTAAATATAATTATATATATATTTTAAAGACTTTTCACACTAAACTATATTAGAATAGACTATTAAATCCTATAAATATCGACTTATCAAATACTCCAAACTTAAGACTTTGCACGTCTCGAGCAAAGGTGTAAATGACAACACAAACTAAACTAGACTCCTAATGCATTAACTAAACTAATCCTATACCTATACTCATATCTATACTCATACCTACACTCATACCTATACTCGATTCAAAATTCATGGAGTTCTTTTGATTTACATAGTCGCCAAGTAACAAGCCACTCAAGAAATTTCAGAGTTACGATATGTCAAGTCTCGCAACCCAAACACAGTTAAGATCACACTTTAAAGATATAGATTTGGTCAAAACGAAGGCAATCAACTACTCATGAGTTTTTTTGGTCTATATATTCAAGCATGCAAGTTTAAAATCTTACTTAATCTAGTGAAAGCACTCAAGCTAAATCTTTTTTATTTGAGGAGTTTTCATAGACTTTCGGCTTTTTTCATTCAATGAATACACTCTATTTTTTTCTCCATATTATTTTTTTCAAGTAATACGGTCCCTGCTCCATTTCTTATGGACAGTTTTTCTCACTTTTTCCCACCACAAGATTTCCTGCTCCATTTCCTATGGAATCTTGTGGGACTCTCTATATTAAGAAAACTCATGTTAGCCCTTCTCACTTTCACTATGATTAAGCAGATTATCAAATATAAATTAAAGCACTATTACTTGCACAATTTTGACCGTCTGCCCATTTTGGTATCTAGCACAAAGTTTAACCATCATACTAAGTCCCTAATCATGAAATCATAAAAACGCTGAGCTACGGTTTGATTGAATGTTTTTCCTAATTTTTTCTAAGTTTCAAGTCAAAAAGCAACCATAATGTACTCATCCACAACCAAAGGCATGAAAGAAAGTTTTGGGTGACTCTAAATGCAACATATGTGACATATGACACTATGTAAGGTCTAAATGCAAGAACAAACATAAATAGACACATGTCTACTCCTAATAAAACTATACTAAATGTATGCATGAAAATGTATCATATCCAAATGAAATGGAAGATGGAAGTATCAATGACAGAAGAAAAAGAGATGGAAACATAAAAGAATGAGAATAACACCACCATTACTATCCTTCAACCGCATAATTTTAAAAAATTAACGATCATACCTGCGGCCTTTAGCAAGAAAATTCATCCAACACTATCCACAATCCCTAAAATACCCCCAAACTTATTCTGAACCTTGTCCTCAAGGTTCTAAACAAGTCAAGTGGTCTAAACACAAAAAAAACAAATGAAAATGGATAAAAGAATATGATAGTGATAAGAAGAAGGAAATGATATAAGTTCATGCATAAAAAAAATTAAAAAAAATAATAATAATAAAAACTAAATAATACTTATCAAAATTTGGGTTGCCTCCCAATAGCGCTTTTGTTTAAAGTCTTTGGCTTGACTTGGTCTGAGTCTATCAATCAGCATAGACTAGTTGTTCAAGTGATACGCCCTCTACATTTTGACTCGGGAAGTCTTCATAAAAGATCTTCAATCTGTGGCCATTCATTTTAAAAGCATTACCAGTCTCCAAACTCTGAATCTCCACTGCACCATGATCATACACTGCAATCACCACATACGGTCCTGTCCACCTTGATCTCAGCTTACCTGCAAAAATCTTAAGACGTGATTAAAACAAAAACACTTTTTGACCAACACGAAAAGATTTCCTAGAAAGAATGCGATCATGGAACGTTTTCATTTTTTCTTTGTAAATTCGCGCATTTTCATATGCGTCGTTCTTGATTTCCTCCAATTCTTGGAGAGTGAGCTTTCTCTCTTTTCCTACTTTGTCAAGCTTCATATTAAGCTGTTTCACAACCCAGTAGGATTTATGCTAGAGCTCAACTGGCAGGTGGCAAGATTTTCTAAACACAAGGCGATAGGGGGACATTCCAATTGGCGTTTTAAATACCGTTCGGTAAGCCCAAACCACACATCAAGAAGTGTACTCCAATCCTTCCAAGTAGGATTCACCGTCTTTTCTAAGATAGATTTGATCTCCCTAAAAACCTCAGCCTGGCCACTCGTTTGGGGATGATATGTCGTAGATGTTCTATGAGTGACATTGTACCTCCTCAGAAGACTTTCAACTATACGGTTGCAAAAGTGAGTGCCTCTATCATTGATCAGGGCATGCGGGGTACTGAATGTTGTAAAAATTCTCGATTTGAGGAATTCACAAACCACTTTAAAATCATTAGTGCGGGTAGCTTTAGCTTCCACCCACTTAGACACGTAGTCCACCGCCAAAAGTATGTAAACATTACCTGACACTAGAAACGGTCCCATGAAGTTTATACCCCATACATCAAATATCTCACAAATATGAATCGAGGTAAGTGGCATTTGGTCCCGATGACTAAGGTTACCAGTTTTCTAACAGTTAGAACAAGTCTTGGTGAACATGTATGAATCATGAAAAATAGTGGGCCAGTAAAACCCACTTTCAAGAACTTTCGTAATTGTCCTATGGAGACCAAAGTGGCCACTGCAGGCGTAAGTGTAACAAAAAGCCAAGATTGAATGACTCTTAGTCTAAGAAACACACCACCTGATAACCTGATTGGAGCAAAATTTCCATAAGTATGGGTCATCCCACACATAATACTTAGCATCACTCCTAAGTTTATTCTTCTCAGCCTTCGAAAGATGAGGAGATAGCTCACTAGAGGTGATATAGTTCACCAAATCGGGATACAAGGGAAGATCCTCCATGACAACATAGATGTACTCATCAGGCAAATCATCCTTTATAGGGTTAGGACGTTCACCATTCTCAATCTTACTGAGATGGTCTGCGACTAGATTTTCTGCACCACTTTTATCTTTAATTGTGATGTCAAACTCCTGTAATAGGAGTATCCATCGAATGAGCCTAGGTTTGGCATCTTTTTTATTCATCAGGTACTTCAAGACTGCATGATCAGAGTATATAATAACTTTGGTACCTACAAGATAAGGCCGAAACTTCTCTGGTGCGAAGATAACGGCAAGGAGCTCTTTCTCAGTAGTGGTGTAGTTCATCTGAGCCACGTCTAAAGTACGAAAAGCATAGTAAATAACATGTGAAGCTCTCCTAACTCTCTGTCCTAAAACTGCACCCACTGCATAATTACTAGCATCACACATGATTTCAAAAGGAAGCTCCCAATTAGGGGCTTGAATTATTAGTGTGCTAGTAAGTGAGGCTCTTAGTGCATCAAAGCACTCCTACATGCCTTATCAAACTCAAAAGGTATGTCCTTTTTGAGTAGATGACATAGGGTTGTGTAATCTTTGAAAAGTCCTTGATGAAATGATGGTAAAACCTGACATGTCCAAGGAAAGATCTAATCTCTCGCACATTCGTAGGGTAGGGAAGTTTCTTAATAACATTGATTTTAGTTTGGTCTACCTCTACACCCCTGGCTGAGACAATGTGTCCTAAAATAAGACCTTGATCCACCATAAAATGACATTTTTCATAGTTCAGAACCAAGTTCTTCTCGATGCACCTGCTAAGTACTTTTGTCAGATTGATGAGACAACTATCGAATGAATCACCGTAAATAGTAAAGTCATCCATAAAGACCTCTATGAAATGCTCAAAAAAATCTGAAAAGATACTCACCATGCACCTTTGAAAGGTGATAGGTTCATTGCATAACCCAAAGGGTATGCGTCAATAGGCAAAAGTACCAAATGGACAAGTGAAGGTCGTCTTTTCCTGGTCTTTAGGTGCTACCGATATCTAGTGAAAATCGGAGTAACCGTTAAGACAACAATAATGAGAACGGCTAGCTAATCTCTCCAACATCTGATCAATGAATGGAAGAGGGAAGCGATCCTTCCTGGTAGAAGCATTTAACTTCCTGTAGTTAATGCAAACCCGCTATCCATTTTGAATGCGGGTTGGAACCAACTCACCATATGAATTGGTGACTACTGTGACTTTTGTTTTCTTAGGAAACACATAGACAGGGCTTACCCATTTACTATCAGAGATAGGGTATATCATGCCAGCATCAAGGACCTTCAGTATCTCCTTCTTTACGACATCCATCATAGGCAGATTGAGCCTCTTCTGGGCTTCTCTCGTAGGTTTTGATCCCTCTTCCATATATATATGACGCATGCAAGTGGAAGGGCTTAAACCTTCGATATCTGCTATGGTCCACCCAATAGCTGTTTAAACTCCTGGAGTACTCGCAAGAGTCTTTCTTCCTCCAAATGTGTAAGTTTGGCTGAGATGATCACAGGAAGTGTGTCATTCTCACCCAAAAACATGAACTTTAGGTGCTCAGGTAGTGGTTACAGCTCAAGTGTGGGAGCTTTAACCAAGGGGGAGAAAATTTAGAGTCAGTAGTGGGCAACTCCAAATAACAGACATTTGGGGGCAGTGGTTGGAATGAATCCAACTCTAAAACAACATCCTTGACATCAATATCGGGGGTCAGAACACTCTAGTGGATATGAGTAGGGTGGACATTGTTCCCTAACACTACTTTCACCGCATTGTTACTCGTGAGCAAAGCCTGCTCAATGAGTGGGTCCACACAGTCCATGGTACATACCACATAAGACACATCATTAGGGTATCGCGTCGCATCATAGATGTTAAACTTGATGACTTCACAATTGAACTCCATGGTAAGAGATCCATCATCAACATCTATCTTCATCTTTTCTGTCTTCAAGAACAGGCGTCCAAGTAGCACTGACGAAGCATTAGGAAATGGGTCCTCCTTCGTATCTACCACGTAGAAATCAACAGGAAACACAAACTCATTCAATCGAACTAGAACGTGCTCAAGAACATCAACGGGTCTGGCAACTAAACGATCTGCCAACTAAATGACAATACATGTCTCCTCTAATGGGCCTGGATTCAATGTCTCATAAATAGATAATGGCATGACATTAATGGAAGCGCCAAGGTCGCACATAGCCCTCTGAATGCTTACGTCACCTATAATACAAGGCACTGAGAACATCCCAGGATCCTTGCATTTAGGAGGCAACTTCTTTTATAGGGTAGCCATGACGGTTTCTCCCATTTGGACTTTTTCGTTGCCTTTTAGTTTCCCTTTGTTAGTGCATAGTTCCTTAAGAAACTTTGCATACCTAGGGAATTACTTCAGAGCATCGAGGAGTGGAATATTGATTTCCACTCGCTGAAAGGTCTCGAGAATTTCTTTCTCTTCCTCCTTTTTCTTGTCTAGGATAAGTCATTGTGGAAAAGGAGGTTTGACCTTAAATGTGGACTGGGCTTCTTTTTGAGTAGTTACCATCTGTTTAGGGATAGACGGGGTCACTACTAACTCATGCTCCTCATTTGCTTGGTCTTTGGCATCAGATGACCCATTGTTCCTTTTAGGTCCCTCCAGCTCTTTACCACTTCTAAGTGTAACTGCGTTAGCACTCGCGTTAGGATTTGGGTAAGGTTGTGAAGGTAACCTACCATTATCCTCAAGACATCCCAATTGCTGTGATATTTAGTCTATTCAAACTTGAAGGTTCTGGACCGTTGAATTTGTGGCACTAATGGATTTTTCAGTGGTAACCTTAAATTAGGCAACATCTCTTGTAAATTGCCTCTGTTCAGCCATAAGAGCTTTCATCATATCCTCAAGTGAAGAGGACAGGTTGGAAGGTGTAGGCAACGATTAACCTCTCGGGATAAAGGTCTGGTATTTCTAATTTTGATGCCCGTAACTGAAGTTTGGGTTGTTCCTCGTCGTTACGTGATTATATGTATTCCCAAATGGGACTCTAGATTGTCCCTGGAACTGATTACCCATGGCATTGGCCTGTTGATTATCCTCAAAGAGAGTAGGACATTCATCAGTTGCATGATTTGTGGCCGTACAAATGCCACAAGACTTGACTTGCACTTTGCCAGAGGAGAGGAGACGTTCCATCATGGAGCTTAGTTGGTCAATTTTCCGGTTAGTAAAACTTAAGACACTTCCTATAGTTAGACTTTGGTAAGCAGTGTCATCAAGATCTCCATAAAGGCGTGACTGCCGAGTGATGTCATCATACAGTTGCTTCATTTAGGCTAGAGTTTTATTTCGAATGTGACCCCCACACGCATTATCAATCATGCGTCGTTCTTTGGGCAACAGGCCAACATATAAGAAACAAGCTATGGCCTTCTCAGACTGGCCATGCTGTGGGCAACTAGCAATTAATCGATTATAGCAATCCCAATATTCACCAAATGATTCACCCGACTTCATTTTGATGCTGCTAATGTCCTTGATGAGCTGAGCAATTCTATCCTCAGGGAAATATTCATTTAAAAATGCATTTGTCATCTTATTCCAAGAGTTAATGCAGCCAGGTGGAAGGTAGAAAAGCCATTCCTTGGCTTTGTCTTTAAGACAAAACGAAAAAGATCTAAGCTTAACCGTACTTTTATCCGCATTAGGTTTCATAGACTTGCAATTAGTCTAAAACTCCTTCAGAAAAGTAACAGGGTCTTCATTCTCGCCACCACGAAAGGATGGTAGGAGTTGAATGAACCTTGACCTTAACTCAAAATCTCCGGCATTATTCAATAGTTGATGCAGAGGGGTTGTTATGCCAAAAGAGCTTGAAGCTCTTGATTAGCATGCCCCATAGTGATTTGGCGATTTTCAGCCATTTCTGAAGGATTTTGGCCTTATTGTTGCCTAAGTTAGGTCTCTCTATTCAACCTATGAAATGTACTCTCCGGTTCATGATCGAAAGGTAACAGTGAACTAGTCGATTTTGACCGAGTGAGTCGTGGGAGCATAAAACTAAGAAAAAGAAAAAAAAATCTAAGCTCAGAATCAAAGACTAAGTCCCCGGCAATGGCGCAAAAATTTTATCACATGTCGTGCGTGCCAAGTATAACCCGTAATTGAGTTACCAATTCCACAAGGGTGTACATAGGACTTGAGTTTCACTCTAAGTTAACTAAAAATGGGGGTTTTAAAAAAGAAGTTTTAGAGCAAACAATTAAAATAAAAATAGTAAGAATCAAGATTGCAAGAATAATATCAATGAAAGAAAACACCTAGGATTAAGGTTCTACAAGACAAGATAAAGATTCAATGGCATATCATGGTCATCAATCTTTCCCAAAACAATTATTAATTCAAATTCTCCTAGACTAGCTATAGAAAATTGACATCCGCCAAAAATTCCTAATTCCCCTAATCTCGATAGCTTGGACATCTGCCACTAACTACTTCCCTAATTAATGCATAACCCTAGACATCCGCCATAAGGTTTAACACACTAACCGTAGTAATAAACTTCGATGGGAATACTAAACAATTTTAAGAAAAACCCCAACAGGATCAGAATCTAATTCCATTAAAACACGTTTAAACTATGAAAACTTAATCATACCTCAGTCGCAATGTACCTTTCTAAAGGTTAATCGATCTCTAAAGCACTGCCAATGACGAACGCCCTCTATCAGCAGTCCACACACGAACGGCAGCCAAGATTTGAAGTGCTAGCTTCGAGAGATTACCAAACCTTTTTGTTTCTCTCTAAAACAATCCAGAGCATACCAAAAACCCTAAGTTGTTTCTTAAAACGAAAATAGAGTTTCGGCCCTTTTTTTTAATCTCTCGTACTTGTATTATAACTCAAAGTCGTCTATTTATACAACCCTTGTATATAGACGGTTAAGTAAATTACACATATACCCCTACTTAAAGAAGTATAAGTGTAATACACTACAAGGACGTTTCTGTCATGAATTTTATCATATAAAATTCGTTTTTCTGAACCATCTTAAAATCTCACAAAACCATTCTTAGTGTGCGACCTAATAGGCTCATACAACGTTGACAGTATACCAAAACAAATTTTGGTATACAAATCATAAGTAGCTTCTAGCAAGACATTATAACTACCCAAGTTGTACGAATATCAAATCGATACAACCTAATCAATAGTGTATATATAACATCATTTTGTCACACGATATCCTTTTGATCAAACATAAGGCATGGAATTATCATCCAATATGTTCAACCGTACTAGTCTCGATCTCTAGGTAGACTGAAAACATCCAAGTGATATTGATCAATATCAATTCACTTAGACTAGGCCTTTTAACAGTCTAACACATCGAGGGATCCACTGGATATCTCTCTCTATATGAGAGGGACAAATTCTATCTCGATTACACAACTTCACTACATTATTCACACAGTAACCAATCACAACCCTTATAATTGTCCGGTTAAAGACAACGTTTGATTGCGTCAATTCACTGTATTCCTAATGTTGAAGGCTCTGGTAATCTCAATTCAGAGGACTGAATAATATACATATCATGAGAAACAACTATGACTTAATCCATGTGATGTTCTCATAGCGGGTCAGTCCAGTACTTTATTTCCTAACAAGTACTCATGATCTTAATTCGTATTCCTATACGTATGATCATCGTATGACCATCAATCAAGACTCACACTAGTCTTATTTCATTATAGTTCCCAGTATAATGATCGACTAGGGACATTTAGGATATTTCTCTAAATACCCATGGATCTTATTATAATGTAAACATGCAAATCAATTATAATAAACAGCAAATGAAATCCTTTATTTTATTAACTAAAATGTATTCATAAAGACTATTAACGAATTGACCTAGGGCACATTTTCCAATATCTCCCACTTGCTCTAGGGCCAATCATTCATGTATCTAATGCCTAATGGTCTAACATGACCATAATGTTTCGCTTATGGAAGAGCCTTTGTCAAGGGATCCGCAATGTTGTCTTCAGTAGGTACTCTGCAAATCTTCACGTCTCCCCTCTCAATGATTTCTCTGATGAGATGAAAACGCCTGAGTATATATTTGGATCTGTGGTGTGATCTAGGTTCCTTGGCCTGTGCTATTGCCTCGTTATTGTCACAATACAAACAAATAGGGTTAGCAATACTTGGAACCACACCTAATTCAGAAATGAACTTTTTGATCCAAACTGCCTCCTTTGCTGCATCGGACGCTGCAATATACTCAGCTTCTGTTGTAGAATCTGCCACAATCTCTTGATTCGAACTTTTCCAGCATACTACACGCCCATTCAAAATAAACACATATCTAGACTGCGATCTAAAATCATCTATATCAGTTTGAAAACTTGCATCTGTGTAACCATTTACAACTAGATCATTTTCAAAACCTCCATAGACCAAGAACACTTCCTTAGTCCTTCTTAAGTACTTAAGGATGTTCTTTTACTCGCTATCCAAAGGACTCTCACTTGGATCTACGATATCTCGCTTATAGTGCTCAAAGCATATGATACATCAGGTCGAGTGCATAGCATGGCGTACATGATAGATCCAATAGCAGATGCATATGGAATCTTATTCATACGGTCTCGCTCATCATTTGTCTTAGTACATTGAGTCTTGCTGAGACTTATGGCATGAGACATTGGCAACAATCCTCTTTTAGAGTCTTGCAAATTGAACCTATTCAGCACCTTGTCTATGTAAGCACTCTGACTTAGACCGATTAGCCTCTTAGATCTATCCCTATAGATCCTTATTCCTAGGATATAGGCTGCATCTCCTAGGTTTTTCATTGAGAAACACTTCCCTGACCAAGACTTGACACTCTGCAATGTTGGGATGTCATTTCCAATGAGTAATATATCATCAACATACAGTACCAGAAAAACAACTACACTCCCACTGACCTTCTTGTATACACAAGGCTCATCTTCGTTCTTAATAAAACCAAAATCCTTGATTGCTTCATCAAAACGAAGATTCCAACTCCGAGAAGCTTGCTTTAATCCATAAATGGATCTTTGAAGCTTGCATACCTTCCTAGAATTCTCAGGATGTATAAAACCTTCATGTTGTGTCATATACATGTCCTCAAGCAGCTTTCCATTAAGAAATGTTGTTTTTACATCCATTTGCCATATCTCATAGTCATAATATGCAGCAATGGCAATTAAAATTCTTATGGATTTAAGCATGGCTACTGGCGAAAAAGTTTCATCATAATCAACACCTTGAGTCTACCTGAAACCTTTTGCTACAAGTCTTGCTTTGAAAGTATGTACTTTACCATCTATGTCAGTTTTCTTCTTAAAAACCCATTTACATCTAATGGTCTTACCACCTTCAGGTAAATCAACCAAGTACCAAACTTGGTTATCATACATGGATTGCATCTCAGAATTCATGGCACTTAGCCATTTATCTGAGTCTGGTCCAGACATAGCCTCCTGATAAGTGGTGGGCTCATTTTGATCCATAAGCAACACATCACGACTATCAGTAACAAGAAATCCGAATCTCTCTAGCTCATGTCTTACCCTACCAGATTTACGTGGGCCTTGTGTCACTTGCGGAGGTTCAACTGGTTCAGAACTTTGTTGAACTTCCAGTAGCGGTTCAGAGTTTATCTGTGATTCTTGAACTTCTTCAAGATTTACTTTTCTTCCACTAGTGTCTTTTGAAATAAACTATTTTTCCATAAAGGCACCATACCGAGCAACAAACACTTTGTTCTCAGCGGGATTATAAAAGTAATATCCTTTTGTTTCCTTATGATACCTCACAAATAAACACTTATCAGATTTAGGTGCTAGTTTTTCTGAGACTTATCGCTTTACATAAGCCTCACAACCCCAAATCTTAAGAAAAGACAAACTAGGTCTCTTCCCGTACCATATCTCATATGGTGTTTTATAACCCGCTTTAGAAGGAACTCGATTAAGAGTGAAAGTTGCAGTTTGTAATGCATAACCCCAAAAGGATAATGGAAGATCCGCATGACTCATCATAGATCGAACCATCTCTAATAAGGTTCAATTTCTTCTTTCAGAAACTCCATTCCATTGTGGAGTTGCTGGTGGAGTTAATTGAGAGATAATCCCACAATTTCTAAGATGATCATCAAATTCTTGGCTTAAATACTCACCACCTCGATCTGATCAAAGTGTTTTGATAGTGTTACCAAGTTGATTATGCACTTCATTTTGAAATGTTCGAAACATCTTAAATGATTCAGCTTTATGTTTCATAAGATATACATAACTGTATCTGCTGAAATCATCAGTAAATGTAATGAAGTACTGATAACCTCCTCTAGCCATTGTGTTTATAGGACCGCATACATCAGTATGTATTAGACCTAATAAATCACTTGCCCTTTCACTATGTCCAGTAAAGGGACTTTTAGTCATCTTGCCTAGTAAACAAGATATGCACGTTTCATATGATTCCAAATCAAATGAATCTAGAAGTCCATCTTTATGGAGCTTCGTTATACGTTTATCATTTATGTGACAAAGACGACAATGCCAAAGATAGGTTTGATTCACATCATTTGACTTGAATCTCTTTGTATTTATGTTAAAGACTGGAGTATCAGTTGACCTTTTCATGCTTAGAATGTAAAGACCATCACACAAATCAGCATTTGCATAAAAAATGCCTTTACGAGAAATTGAACATCTATTATTCGCAATAATAAAATCAAAACCATCCATATCCAAACATGAAACAGAAATGATATTTCTGCTTAAAGCAGGCACATAATAACAATTATTTAAAGTTAAAATAAGTCCACTAGATAAGACTAAGTCATATGATCCAACAACTATGGCAGCAACTCTTGCTCAGTTCCCTACGCGCAGGATGACTTCTCCATTTTTTTAGCTTCCTACTTCTGGTGAGTTCCTGTACATTTATACAAATGTGAGATCCACATCTGGTATCCAATACCCAGGAATCACTAGTAGATAAATTAATTTCAATAACATAAATACCTGAGGTGGTAGTCGCACTACCCTTTTTCTTCTTTAGATCTTCCAGATAGAGTTTGCAATTTCTGAACCAATTTCCAGGTGCATGGCAGAAATGACAATTTCCTTCCTTTTCCTTTTGGTGCTTTGAAGCAGGAACAGGCTGGGGCTTGACTTGTTCCACTGGCTTTGCGACAAGTGCAGCAGCAGCCTTGGCAACTAAAGCCTTGCCTTTGCCTTTCTTTCTTTCATTCGCTTTCCTTTTGGACCATCAAGACATTACTAAAGGGTTTCTTGATATTTTGTTCAGCAGTTTTGAGCATCAAATGCAACTCTGAAATTGATTTCTCCATATTATTCATATTGTAGTTCATCACAAATTGTGAGTAACTCTCCGGTAATGAATTTCGGATTAAATCCGTAGCCAACTCTTGGCTTATGGGAAATCCAAGTCTATCAAGTTGGTCAACATAGCCCTTCATCTTTAGAACATGAGGACTAACTGACGCACCCTCAGTCATCTTACAAGAATGTAGGTTCTTGACTGTCTCGAACCTTTCTTGCCTAGCTTGCTGTTGGAACATTTCCTTCAGCGTTACAGCCATGTCGTAGGCTTCCATTAGTTCCATGTCCTTCTGAAGTTTAGGAACCATAGTTGCCAACATAATACATGCAACATCAGTGGAATCATTGACATGCTTATTATGTGCATCCTTCACAGCTTTCGAAGCATTGGCTGGTGGGTACTCAGGGATCAGAGCATCCAAAACATACAACTTGCGTTCATGCTTGAGAACGATTTTCAAGTTTCTGAACCATTTAAGAAAGTTAGTCCCAGATAGCTTATCCTTCTCAAGGATAGATCGTAGTGATAGGGGATTATTGTTACTTGAAGAGGCCATTGATCTACAATAAAGATTATGCAGAGTTTATTTTAGTATAGAGGAATAGACTCCCACTAAATTAACAACCCTCCTAAACATATTGTTTATTTAGGGGACTTAAATCCATATTTCACCTAATTCTATGACAGCTATGGCATGAAATATAGAACTAGATTATTTAGGTAGGTAACAATTACCAATTACATCTTATGTAATTTTATATACTTTTATGAGATACAGGACATCTTATGTCTTAGCATGTTTTTATCTCATCATATACCTAAAGCCCAAAACTATTTTGATAGCTTTATTAAGTCAGACCAATTTAAACATTTAGGTAACTCTTACCACACTTATCTCACCAAGATAACACAATACACCCAACTATGGCTGAAACTATATTAGTGCGATCGAGGCCTTGATAAGTGTTTAAAATTGGATGGCACAAGACTTAAGATTTAATAGAGGGATTTTGTTCAGTTTTAGTGATTTTAAGTAAACAATGAAATATCATATATTTTATTGATTTGTAGAACCACTAAACAATTTAGGAAATTTTTTTCTATTCACTAATAGAAGAATTTCCGTATGCTAGGATTAGTTAGACAATGGTCCCATTGGGCCTAAGCAATGGCATGTGGTTCCAACCGCTGGTGGTGGTTCCGCTAACCGACGGCCGAATGGGTACAGGGGTAAGGGGGCCTTTTTTTTTTTTTTTTTTTTTAGAAGACGAATCTCAATTCCGAAAATTGAAATTCGCTATAGAAAATCATATTTTTCGCTAATTTTACTATACTAAATTTACCCCTTAATTTATCCAAAATTAAGTCAATTAAAACGTTTTTAATTAACTCGGGCCCACATCTAACTAATCATCTTATCCTAATCCAATTAGAACTTTAGATATTTGAATCCTAGCATATCACCAATAACAAACTTCTCCATATTTATCTCCTATCCAATAGGGATAATGAAACCGATTTTGCATATATCTCCTAATCTAATTTGTTATCTATCTTTATCAAATAGAAACTTCATAACAAAATAGATATAACAAGATAAATAAGTAATTTTGAAAATTAATTATTTATTTTGGATTTAAGATATTTGAATCCTGGTATATCACCAATAACAAGATTCTTGATATTTATCTCCTATTCTAATTTGTTATCTATCTTTATCAAATAGAAACTTCATAACAAAATAGATATAACAAGATCAATAAATAATTTCAAAAATTAATTATTTATAAATAAATAATTTCAAAAATTAATTATTTACAATTTCGATCTTCATCCAAATAATCACAAACATGTAATTGAATCATGAACTGCTATCCCAATCGAATTTAATGGTGTCATGGATCACAGAACACGAAACTCAATTCATGAAAATTATTCAAATTAACCTAACATGGTTACTAGCATATACGAAACTAATTTCAATTAAATCACGAATATATGTATTATATACACAAAACATGACAATAAATCTCACAGAAAACTTATGTATATCACATATACATCAACTATTAACATGCTTTCAATCATATATCATAAGAAAACATGCAATGAGTTTAATGGAATCAAACTCGAAGGCTCTGATACCACTGTTGGTGTTTGGGGTTCATACGCAGCAGAGATTACAAAACAATTTTGAGAAAAACCCCAATAGGATTCGAATCTGATTCCATTAAAACACGTTTAAACTATGAAAACTTAATCATATCTCAGTCACAATGTACCTTTCTGAAGGTTAATTGATCTCTAAAGCACTGCCAACGACGAACGCCCTTTATCAGCAATCCACACACGAACGGCGGCCAAGATTTGAAGTGTTAGCTTCGAGAGATTACCAAACCTTTTTGTTTCTCTCTAAAACAAACCAGAGCATACCAAAAACCCTAAGTCGTTTCTTAAAACGAAAATAGAGTTTCGGCCCTTTTTTTAATCTCTCGTACTTGTATTCTAACTTAAAGCGTCTATTTATACAACCCTTGTATATAGACGGTTAAGTAAATTACACATATACCTCTACTTAAAGAAGTATAAGTGTAATACACTACAAGGACGTTTCTGTCATGAATTTTATCATATAAAATTCGTTTTTCTGAACCATCTTAAAATCTCGCAAAACCATTCTTAGTGTGCGACCTAATAGGCTCATACAACGTTGGTAGTATACCAAAACAAATTTTGGTATACAAATCATAAGTAGCCTCTAGCAAGACATTATGACTACCCAAGTTGTACAAATATCAAATCGATACAACCTAATTAATAGTGTATATATAACATCCTTTTGTCACACGATATCCTTTTGATCAAACATAAGGCATGGAATTGTCATCCAATATGTTCAACCGCACTAGTCTCGATCTCTAGGTAGACTGAAAACATCCAAGTGATATAGATCAATATCAATTCACTTAGACTAGGCCTTTTAACAGTCTAACACATCGAGGGATCCACTGGATATCTCTCTCTATATGAAAGGGACAAATTCTATCTCGATTACACAACTTCACTACATTATTCACACAGTAACCAATCACAACCTTTATAATCGTTCGGTTAAAGACAACTTTTGATTGCGTCAAATCACTGTGTTCCTAATGTTGAAGGCTCTGGTAATCTCAAGTCAGAGGACTGAATAATATACATATCATGAGAAACAACTATGACTTAATCCATGTGATGTTCTCATAACGGGTCGGTCCAGTACTTTGTTTCCTAACAAGTACTCATGATCTTGATTCGTATTCCTATACGTATGATCATTGTATGACCATCAATCAAGACTCACACTAGTCTTATTTCATTATAGTTCCCAGTATAATGATCGACTAGGGACATTTATGATATTTCTGTAAATACCCATGGATCTTATTATAATGTAAACATGCAAATCAATTATAATAAACAACAAATGAAATCCTCTATTTTATTAACTAAAATGTATTCATAAAGACTATTAATGGATTGACCTAGGGCACATTTCCCAATACCCTAGACATCCGCCATAAGGTTTAACACACTAACCACAGTAATAAACTTCTATGGGAATACTAATCCTAGATAACCAGATCGCGTCTGCTCCCAATTTAACCTAGATTCAATTGTTGCACACTCAAGAACCGAAAGGTTTTGATGGCAATCGGGTGAATGTTTGTCACTTATATTGTCCCAAAAGTACAATTACAGATACAATTGAGTCAATTGGCTATACATTTTCTATCTAGAAGCATGCAATGGCCATATACATACCCTAGATTTAAACCATATTCATGAAAACTAACAACAAAGAAATAAAAGAAATTAAATTAAATTAAATAATAAAAACAATTAGATCTCACAAGTTATACCATGAATCCATAATCCTTGCTTCACCTCTAACCTAGGCAATGATCTGATTAGCCAGACATGTTCTTCATAAAACTCCAAAGAAAAATAATGCAGAGAGTTCTCTCAAGAATAATAGATTGTTCTTCTAATAATACCTAAAGTCTTAATATATAAAACTACTAAAAATTGGTCTCTAGAAGAGAGAGAAAACTGTTTTGGGTTATTTTTCGTTCAGGGCACGTGTCAGCTAGTGATTGGCTGAGAAACTGGTATCGCGCTGACGTGTCGTGTTCTGATAGGCTGTGAAGATGAGCTGGTGACGTCTGGACCAACCAAACGTGGACACGTGGCGGGCAAAATGGAGAAGAAGCTCACGTAAAGTCTTGCAAAAATCTGGGAGTTCGTGTAGGCAGGCATCCCGAGGCAAATCGTGCAGCTGGACGAGAAGAGAAACTATGAGAGAGGACGTGGTAGAATCGGATTGGGCGAGAGGACTAGTGGACTGGTGATATGGCACGCACCGATTGGTGGAGACAGCATGTGAGATGTGGCCTGACGAATGGGGAGGTGACATGTGGCATAAACTGTGAGTGAAAATATGAGATTTGACCTGTGGCAGCGTGCAGGACTCCAATTACCTAACTGTCAGTGTATATTTCGAGACAAATTCTCTCGGTATCCGATTATTTCAAGTAAATACCCTATTTTAAGTATTTTCCATCTTGAATTCAGCCGTGCACTACGTTTCACCTGAAAACCAAAACTAAATATAATTAGATATATATTTTAAAGACTTTCCACACTAAACTATATTAAAATAGACTATTAAATCTTATAAATACCGACTTATCACCAAATCTCTAACCCCCATTTTGATTCCTTAATCAGGATCAGCGACCTGTTATATAGGACCCACACCATGATACATACACTGACCGAGGCATGTGGTCGAGGTATATTGTATTTTTTGTAATTATGCATGGCTAGTGTTATATAATTGTGTAGACTTACAAAGTCAGTTTGTACAGTTGTATGCGTCGAGACGAGAGTAGAGACGTGCCTCGAGTTGCGTGCGAGCCGTAATACCAGGTAGCTTGGCTATGGTGAGTCTTATGTAATTCTAATAAGAATAAATGAATTATTTTATAAGCATATGGTTGTATCTAACTAATGCAAATCAAATTAAGTCCTATAACTTGATTTATAATCTACATCACATAGATAAGTCTCAAGATTCACGCGAGTAAGGAATCCTAGAAGTTTTAAGTTAGAAATTTGTGTTAGAGTGAGAGAGTTAGTGGAGAATGATGGAGTGATTATGGATCACTAGATTTCCTAGAAATGGCCTAAGTACATTAGATCAAAAGTATATAAGTCATCAGTTCAACTCTCTCACCTCATTTGCTTCTCATTGCATGTTCAAAAAAATCAAAATTTGGGGATTCAGGAGCTTCTGGAAATTTTGCGCTAGAGAGAGAGAGAGCTCAATTAAAGAATCTAAGCTTTATGTAGAGATTTCTCAAGTTAGGAGTGAAGGAGCCAACAATAGGTACAACTTCTTGTACTCCTTCAAACAAATTGTGAGTTTTGGCTTTTGAATCAAAGGGGTTTTCAGTTATAAACTATTTCTAAGTCTAGTTTAACTGATTTTAAGCATTCAAAACACTCAAATCGAATCTCAAGTCTCATTTTCGGATTTTACAAGTTTTGCCAAAAATTTGGATTTTTCTCATGAATTCAATTTTCTGATTTTCGAGCTATGAAATTGTTTTGTTTTTGAAATCTGATTTCATTTTCGAATTCCTTATGGAAAAACACTTAGAATAGCATAAGAGGTTTTTAAGATTAGTTTTGAGAAATTGAAGTTTGAAATACCCAATATCATGGTGTTCTTAAATTTTTCTATTTCATGCATGCTTTGATTTGTTTGAATTCAATGAATGCATGATAAATACATGAAGTGCATGCCTTGTAAATGTTTGAAGGATGTGTTTGAATCCCTGTTGGAGGAGAACAGGGATCTAAGAGCTTTGGAGTGGCCAAATTCGGGTTGCAGGAAACCTAAAAAATTTTGGGTTTTTGCACTCAGTGCGCTGAGTATGCCCAACGCGCTTGGAATTTTTCCCAGGGCACTGGGAGATCTGAACAGCTCTTTTCCTGTAATTTTTCCTATTTTCCTGCAATACCAATTAACACCTAAACTCATCTTAAACCGACTCTAAACCACCCTAATGAATGTATAAACACCTCAGGAACCTAGGGAAGTGTTTTGGGAGTCCAGGTATGCATGTCGAGGTGTCAGGAGGCTAGATTAGCTAGGGAAATTGTTTGCATTGTGAGTATACCCAATGATGACTTTACTTGACATTTTATTTCCATATTTCACTATTATTTCATAGTCCTTTTGACTATATTGCCTTTGTATTTTGATATCATATGTTTGTTGTGTGTATGCTCACATGATGAGTCTTGCTTTCATGATATCTATTCTTTTTAATTGGTTCATTGACTCTATTTCGAATGCTATGTCTATTCTTAGATGTTGAATGATTTAAATTGTCTATAATAGCATGCTATTAATTTTAGAGGTTGTGGTAAATATCTTAATGGATTTGTATTCCTTATTGCTTAGGCATTTTAGATATTCCTATGCCTTGACTAATCCATACCAAGTCATTCTTGAAAGTAAAAAGTAGTTTTCGCATTTAGGTCTCTTACTCGATCGAGGTGTGTGCGACTCACGAAGTCAGAGTCCCTGGGGATGTCGACACATGTTACCTGACACTCTATGACACTCCCTGAGGTAGTCTACACACTGGGATTAGAGTCCCTGGTGACACTTAGGTTAGACTCCCTTGTGCTATATGACTATTGAGTAGGAGCGACGCGGTTCACTGCTGACCAGACCTAATTCACCACTACTTAGCCTAGTATCAGTATCACTTGCTTAACTTTGGTATTTACTCGCATATGGTTATTTTCCAGCCTTTCCTATTTATATACCTTTAACTACCTTTTAACTATTTGGAAATGCAAATTAAACTTGTCATCGAGGATTACTGTTATATTCTTGTACTCACAGTCCTTTTATGATGGTGGGTGTAGAGCTGTCTACCGGTAGGTCGGGCAAGGAGAAGATCGAAGATTATCTCTAAGTTAGCGGCGCGACACTGCCTTGATTGTAGGTATTTTGATATTTTGTTGTATTAGTTGTATATGTCTTTCAGATACTATTTGGGTTATATATTGGGTTGTGCATTAGTTCCCCAACATGACTTAGACTGTCATACTGTATTTTAAGGTTTACTTACATGTGATATCATTTCCTGGTTTTTCCACACTTAGGATTATTGAAATGGCTTCTGCATAAATTACTAATTGCTTCCGCATAAACAATAAGACTTTTGCTAAATAATTAATTTAATAAAAAGTTTTAATTAACTCTAATTTCATAAACTGGTAGGACTAGTGTATTTACTTATCCTGAACACGAGAAATGAGGAGTTTAGGTTTTAAAGGCTGAGTAATATGTAGTTAAGTCATGCATGGATAAAATTAGGGCTTAATTACGAGATTAGGCCAGGCGGTGCCCTAGATTAGAAGAGGGGTTGTCACAGTAGCAATCTTCTATGACACTTCTTTCTTACAACAATCTTCTGTGACATTTCTTTCTTTGCCTTTGTTTTAGTATCTAAAGTCTTTTCAAAATGACTTTTGTTGATTACTTTACCTTTTACAAAGACAATAGGAGCAGTTAAAGAACCTCTTATGTAACCAAGACCATGCTTCACTTACGTTGATTGACTAGTTTGCAGCATTCTGTTCAATTTCTGATAGCCTGAATGCAATTTTACAGTAATAGCCTCAGAATCAGAAAAAGCTTTCTTCAAAATAGAGATTTTAGGCTCACGCTCTTTTAGTACCGTCGTACAGTCACTATGATCTTTCTTAAGAGTTTTATACTCCAACTTAACATCCAATAGTTTCATCTTCAATCAAAAATTTTGATCATAAAGTGATGTCCAATCTACAAAAAACATATCATAGGAAACTTGAAGACCCTCAGTTTTAACAACACTTTCATATCCTGCTTTCTCGGTAATCTTTTTCATGTCTATTTCCTTGGAAACAACATAATCAACTTTAGTAATGTCAACAGTGATCTTGAAGTAATGACACTATTTGACTCTGTCAATATAGCAGTAAGTGCAATAGTAGATTCCTTAGATTCTTTATTATCGTCATTCGAGTCATCGTCAGTCCAAAAAGTATTCAAAGACTTGTTCTTTTTTTAAGTTGGACATTCAATCTAAATATGTCCAATTCCACCACACTCATGACACTTAATACTCTTGTGTTTATTCTTAGCATCAGTTTTCATATCATCAGTAGAAGCTTTATTGTTGTCATTACCCTTCTTATAGTTTGGCGCAATAGAATTTCTCTTATAATTCTTAAGAAATTTTGAGAACTTCTTAGTTGTTATAGCAAAATCATCTCCCATCGAATAGTCATCAGTACTAGTCTCAACATGACAAGCATTCTAAGAAGAACTAGGCTTTTTAAACATATTCATCTCATAAGTTTGCATAGAACCCATTAATTCATCAAGAGACATCTGTGTAATATCATGAAACTCTTCGATTGCAATAATCTTGGAGTCAAATCATGAAAGGAGGGCATGGAGAGCGCGATATACTAACTACTCATCAGAATATCTTTCTCCAAGTTGAAAGGCTTGATTTGCAATGTCTCAAAGTCGACCATTAAAAAAGTTAATATCTTTATCCTGTTTCATCTCGAGACGATCAAACACTGAACTTAGTTGTTGTAACTTGAAAATTTTAACAGAATTTGTACATTCAACAAAAAATTTCAGAACATCTTATGCTTGTTTTGTAGTAGTGCAATTAACAATCAGTTTGAAGCCTTGAGCATCAACAACACTGAAGATTGCATTGATTGCCTTGTAATTGGCAACTTTTTTCTTCTTTTCAGCTTCCGCCCATAAAGATGCAGGTTTTGTAATAGCATGACCATCTTTGTCTGGTTGTGTAGGAGCAATATACTCTCTCTCTAGCAATTCTCCAGTAATATCATCAATGGCAGAGACGAAGTGAACTATCTGAACCTTCCAGTGGGCATAGTTGGATCCTTCCAATAATGGCAGTTGTGTAATTGAACCACCTTCTCGTCCTTCACCAGTACGTTATCGTAACAACTCATCAATTGATCATATGGCAATAAAACTCTCCAGAATCTCATTTTTCTACGCTAGTAAAATCAACAAAGTGACAAAGCTCTAATACCACTATTAAAGTTTTGGAAACTAGAAGAATTGAAGAGATTAACAAATCAATGATGAACTAACTAACGCATATCAAAACTAAACACAAAATTGATATCGTAGTAAGACCTTAATATCTTCCTCTGCATAGGCTCTGCCAAATCAATTAATTTAATTGATGATGTGTACAACAACTATAATGAACTCTCATTCTCTCAAAACTTAAGCTATGAACGATGTACCATACAATGGCATTCATGAGTATTTAAGTTTATGTACTCTATCTAGAAATTCAGTCCTAAACAATTTACAACTCAGAAAACCTCCTCGTTCTACAATTATGAATTTTGTTGTAGTCATCCAACAATTAACAATTAAAGTCCTCTATTCCTTTAAGAATCTTGACTCATCGTCTCCACAAGTTCTTCAATCCTTTTTGCAACTTTCTTTCTAATTTGTTGTTGTAATCCATCTTGAAGTTTTTCTCTTGCAATATCAAACTTCTTTGTGTTGTAGAATAATACTGAAAGTTACTCTATAGCAGTATCCAACCCGTATTCAATTCCTGTTTTGACTTTACCTATGTCTTCGTCTTCAACTCTGACTTTGATACTGTAGCCTACTCTGGAATTTGCATTGTAGTTTAACTCTAAGTTGTAGCTACACTCAGACATCTTATTGCGTTAGGGCTTCAATCTTCATTGCAGTTATCTACCTAACTAATTTAACTTCTGTTTTGACAATACACTGCCAACAAGGGCAGACTGACCCAAACACTGTAAACTAGGGTCTAATAGAAAGTATTGATTTTGATGAGACGTTTGCTCTAGTTGCAAGAATGGAATCTATTCCTTTACTGCTAGCCATTGGTTGTAACAAAGGTTTCAAGTTACAACAAATGGATATGAAAAGTGTTTTCTAAATGGATATTTGCAAGAAGTGTATGTTGCACAACCTAAGGGTTTTGAGGTTCATGATGAGCCTAATGATGTCTACCATTTGAAAAAGCATTATATAGATTGTAACAAGCACCACAAGCATGGTATGAAAGGCTGACGACCTATTTATTGCAAAAGTGTTACATGTGTGCTGAGAAGACTCTGTTTCTTAAGAAGTAAAACATACAATTTGTGGTTGCGCAGTTCTATGTCGATGATATTGTGTTCAAGACAACTTCTATAAAGCTAGCTTTTTTATTGATTTGATGAAAGTTAAACAGTCTCAAGACAGCATATTCATATCTCAGTCCAAGTTTGCTAAATCTCTAATCAAGCGATTCGGATTAGACACTCTAAGTCTATTCAAATACCTATGACACTAGTGAGAAGATTCATAAGGATGAAAAAAGAGGTGATGTTAATCCTATACAGAGGCATGATTGGTAGCTTATTATCCTATCCACTCTCAAATGACGATTTGATCTTGTTATGTTGTATATCTAGCATTCCATGAATTACATTCCATAAAGCCTCGAAGTTTGCAGTACAGGTGCCGAGATGCTGTTTGAGAGTGGAATGTGCAGACTCAACCCTTTACATTGTGGTTTCCCCAGGATAAAAAAGTGGATCTGTCCATGCACATATAAATCTATTCTTGTAATTCCACAACCAAATATCCTCCAAATAAGCAAACCTTTCACATCTGCATACTCAGCATGTAAGGTAGCCAACATAAGCTCGAATGATGCTTCGGTCATAGCATACATCAAATCTGTCCACCTCTTATCGAAGAGTTGAAAGTCCTCTTTTCGTGTGAACAAATTTTCGGTGTTGGTCAACACCATTTTGTTCATATGCCACATAAAAAACTGGTGGGAACATTATGAAAAAACTTTTTCGATTGTATTAATAAGGCCCAATTCTCTATCAGTGACAAAAACACTAGGTGTTGGCCACCCATCTAGTAAACCTCTCAAAATGCTCAATGCCCATGTGTAGTTGGACTTGGTCTCTGATGATAAGAAACAAAACCCAAGTGAGAATGTAATGTCTATCGAAATGACCACAACAATCTCCAACAGTGGCAATCAGTACCTATTGGTCATATATGTGCAGTCCATTAGAAGAACATATGGAAAACACCTCAACAAGTTGATGGAGTCAGGATGTGACCAAAACAAGTCTGTAACTACATCCGTTTCGGGGTCCTTCCTATGCCATGACAGATACATATTGCCTTCAAATAAGTGTAAGAGTTGTTGCATTTAAGTTCTCCCACCGGCTTCTTTAACTCGATTCCTTTGTCGTGCATTGTATATTGTCTGCAATGTTGAAGCATTGTTCTTATCCCTTTGCCTCAAAGTATGTAGGATATGTTATGGCCTAACATTAGCCTTACTAATCTAATCCAAAATAGTAGCCTCGTCCTAAGTCAATCTTTCAGCATATGAGTGCCCTTCCAAGTAATTCGCAGAGTTGTGGTTGTACTTACCGCATACCATACTTACATACCAATATGAGTCCGAGTGTTCCTTGAGTTGAATAAGAAAAGGGCACTGACATTTTCTCATTTCAGTGTTCGGTCTTGTGTTGTCCTCCTCTTCCTCTCCGTTTGTCAACTTCAATGGTATCTTCTCAATTAGTTCAGCTTTAACAATTCCAACTCATTGGAAAATATCCCTATATGTTCTCGGTCTCTCACACGCAATTGTGACCATTTCCCTACGGCCATTCCCTCCGGCATCAGGCTTCTTTGTAACTAAGACAAACATTCTAGCACGTCCTGTCTCTTGAACGCATTCTAGTGCCTCTTTTCTAGTTTGAAACGGTACCTCCCGTTTGAAAAGATAAGAGATATCTTCAAAGGCACTTGTCGATGGTACTTTATGCAAGAAAAAAGTCAAATATCATAAGTACTCAGTATTAGAAGTTAGAAAATCATTAAAAACGTAATTCTCGGTAGTACAGGTTCGACAAGTAATGGATAGTATCGGTAGGGCACAACCGAGACCATGCAATATATATCGGCACAGACCATCGAGTCAACTATCAACCCGTTACAAAGAATATTCGGTTATGTACTACCGAGAAATACATTTAAGTCTCGGTTGTGTATCACCGGTATATACACAAATGTCTCAGTCCTATATGACCAAAACAATTGTGTACGTTTTACATTAGATATTGGGAAACCCTAAACATAAGAAAAAACTTTAAAACTCACCACCAACTGCCTCGATTCAGCCTCACTTGAGTTTTGTTCATCCATTGTACACTAAAATACCAAAACATTTGTGCCAAACTATATGTAAAATAGAATCAACAAACAACACCATTGTCAACACTAAAACACACCAAACGCAAGCTTCAAACCCTCAAAAACTAAAAAATGGATAAGGATACTAACCTTGTATAAACTCTTTCAGCCAATAATGTCGTGTGCGACTGTGGATGGAATCGGGGTATTAGGATTCCAATTAAGCGAGCTCCAATGTAGGGTGGGGTGCCTTGGTAATTCTGGTTTTTGGTTTTTGTTGTAGATTTGAGTTGAAGGGCACATGAGTCATTACACATATAATTGGAAATAAATGGGGTGCCCTGAGTAATGACTGTGGTGCACTTAGCAGGCCTAAAAAAATAGTGTATCTTTTAAAATATTGAGATTTGCTTTTTTTTTTAAGAAAAAGAAGAAATAACGGAGACCAAAGTGCATCACGAAGCTAAGAGGTACTCCCTTCAGTCCCAAATATAACACTTTCTACAAAATCTCTCATTCAAAAAATATAAAATGTTTTTAAAATTCGAGAGAACTTTGTACCTTTTATACCTATTTTACCCTTATTTTAACTCAAGCAATTAGTTATAATTAAACACTTATTTTTCTTCTATTGTAAGAAATAAAAAAAATAAATGTGCACAAAAATGTAATTTAAACACATAATTAATGCATTTCCATAAAAAAAAACTCATAATTAATGCTTTAATACGTGTGTTTTTGAGCAAAATGCATCATATTTTTTTATGGGAGGGAGTATTTTGTAATTTACTCATTCATGACTTGTGATTCACATTACAATGGGATCTTAAATCGTTTCCTTTTTTTTTTTTTCTTGTTTAGACTTGAAGTGAGAGTCAAACTCACTACCTCTCTAAACCATACCTTTTGGCAAGCGATAATTCTACCGTCTCACAAAAGATGTTTTGGTGGTGGGAACTTAAATGGTTATCAAATTAATTTCGATGGAAAAAATTCAATTTCTAGGCTTCGAATTGAAAAATTGGAATGGGATTAATTTAACCAGGATGTTCAAGTAGAAGAGTTGTTACAACGAAATCTGGATCAGTGACCTAGCCTATACCTGCCGCCAGCCTTCCGTGGTCATTTTTTTTTTTATTTTGAGGCTTCCAAGGTCATTTTCGTACACAACAAAGAAAAGGAATTATAAAATTATAAATAACGCCCACTGATTCTACCCTACAAACGATAGTCTTATTTCTCCTATCTAACATATTTTCCTTTTTTTTCTCTTAAAAAAAAACATATTTTCCTTTTTTACTACTACTATCACACATACATGCAGTGTCTTTTTTGTTTGCTTTTCGTTTTATTTTTCTGATTTTATTAATATGATAGTAATTTTTGTTGAACCAACAAAACAAAAGAAAAATGTGGGCCTCGTGATGCATGCCCACACAGTTCTTGATGCAAAATACTTTGATCATGTATCCCGTGGCACACGCGGTTGATGTGTGTAACGGAGGTAATGTTCGAAAATCATTTGAGCATCGCTATGGGCACCCCACCAATTACTAAAGACACCCTGTTGTTGTGGGCACCAACTGATTTAGTGAGGGCACCCAAAAAATGAAGGTGAAATAGTAAAATACCCCTCATCAGCACGCCACCTCAATTCGTCAAAACCTCCCGAGTGATGCACCCCCACCCCCTTTTCGAATCTATCACGCACCCCACTCCCATTGTCCCCACTCCCTCGTTGAAATCTCCAAAACCTTAAGTCAGATTCCGGTCTTCCCTACCTCTCTCCCTTGTAAATCTTTGCTCTCACTTTGTCGGGGAAAAATTTCATCATCTTTGTGCGAATCAATTTAGTTGTGGTGAAGCTTCTACACAACTTAGAGTTCAGATTTGGAGATTTGTTGTTGTTTTTTGTGTGTTTTTTCAAGTTTTATGGTGGTGAGGTTGGACACGATAATGTCGGTCACACATGACCGAGATTTATCAACTAGTCTCAGTATATGATGACCGACACAATCACTTTTTAAGTTAAGTTCAATTGAATGAGTCTCGGTTTTAGGGTACTGAGACTCATCAAGCAGTCTCGGTCTTAGGGTACCGAGACTCATTAAGCAATCTCGGTATATTTCAACTGACACTGCTTGATGAGTCTCAAACATGTAGTACCGAGACAATGTATATAGAGTGTTTGTTGCAGTGTACACACTGTCTCGGTATTATAGGTCAGAGACTTATCAACTAGTCGGTATGGCCGACCCTGACAATTTTGGGGCCTAAGGCGACATGAGGAATGGGGCCTTAGTATGTTCGACTTGCTTTCTATAAAAAGAAATTGACTTAGTCAATTTTTTAAAATGCTTACGCTGTTATTAGATTTATACACATTTCGTGATTTTTTAAAGAAAAAATATAAAATTCATATATAAAAAGTACATCCAATTAATTTGGGACTAAGGCTATATTGTTGTTGCTGTAGATAAAAGAAATATTACATGTATTTAAAGATAATTAATTTGACCAATACGGATAATAGTAAAAGGTTAAGCAAGAAGTTAATTATTTTTTGTAATAGTCTTATACATCAGTTAAATTGTTTATAATGCTAATCTTTTTTGAGTAGTCATTAATTATTTTTTAATAAAAGTATCAATTAATTTTTAGAAAAAGAAATGTTAGTTTTGTTAATTTATTACAATTGTGCAAAGTGTATTGTTGAGTTTAGGTATATTACAATTTTTTTTAATTAAAACAATACTTAGTTTTTAGAAGGAAAAATGTAGGTTTTATTAATTTCTTACATATAGAGAGGGAGTAGTCGGGTAACTTGATTTAAGGGGAGGGAAGGGTATCATATATATGGTCCTTCTTCCCTTAGTGTTGGAGGCCCAACCAACTCAAAAAAAGGAAAGGAGAAGTGTATCAACCCGAAAAATATTTTATTTGTGGATAATGACGTGTACTATTATTTATACCCATGTGCAAAATTTGTGAATTTATCGTCGAATTTGCGTGTGAGCTTTCGCCTAGGAAAACATGCTGAGACGAATTACCAGGCGGTTACGGGTATATAAAATATAGGAAATGGATAATAATTAAATTATTGGGAAATTAAGAAAAAAATTAGAAAAAATGTGGAAATAAGAATTTAATATTAGGCGAGACTATTTGAATCAAAAAGTTGAAGTTTCATGCGACTCGTGCCGCGTGTCGACGAACGAAACGCCCAGAAATTTGTAAGTCAAACAAGATAAGGATGAACTTGTGAACCATTTGAAGTCACCAAAGTGGTTGATCAGCCTCACTAAGAGCCATAGACTGTTCTCGAGATTCGTGTTATACATTGGATGATTTTTTATTGTATAAATATCAAGAGATTAGGGTTTTGACCACCAATCCTCACCACTTTACAACACAAACACCTACACCCACTCAATGAATCCAAAATTTAGGGTTTGGAGGAGAGATTCTTGGCGATCTTATGGGGTATTGATGGCAGGGAATTGATCAAGCACATCGAACAAGGTGAGACCTCACTTGTTCATCAATTTCTTAACATTTTTAATGTAGTTTTGAGGATTATGATGGAAAATTCTAATTTCGAGTTGGGCTCACTGATTTGGTGTACTTATTGGATGTTGTAATGATCATTAATGAAGTTATGGTGTGTTTAATTGTTGTTGAGGTTGTTGAAGTATTAAATTTGATCAATTGTCAATTTGTTGTCGTTTGGGAACACCCCTTGGTATGTTTAGAAGTCATTAAGTGTATCGAGTTGGCTCAGAACGCGCTGATGATGCCGGGGATTTTGAAAACCTCCATTACAGTCAACCAGCCCCGTATAGTGTCGCCGAGGGCGCCATGGGTATCAAACCCATGGTGCGACTTGGGCAGGCTCACGGCTAGTTCCATAATGTGGGTGACGTTTAAGCACTTTGAACGTGCAGCGCCACCCACGACGCCGATGAAACAAAAAAAATGAAATTTGACAAAGTTTTGTAAAATTTCCTCGGACTTTTACGGGCCTCACCCGTGGTTTCCACTAGTCCAAATACGTATAAATTACCCTATAAATTATGGAAATGGGGTTTTCACAAGTTTAAGTATTTCTAA
The DNA here is from genome assembly GCA_039657345.1 of Stephania japonica. Classification (NCBI taxonomy): domain Eukaryota; kingdom Viridiplantae; phylum Streptophyta; class Magnoliopsida; order Ranunculales; family Menispermaceae; genus Stephania; species Stephania japonica. The sequence goes on along the minus strand of CM077563.1, from coordinate 28,948,874 downwards.
TAAAAATCAGGATTTAAATTGGGATGTAAACTATAAAATGAGATGCTAAAACTAACACGACCAATAATTACCTAAATGGACACTAGGAACACAACGGACTGGTAAGAAGGATTTTGGGACCGACTTGGGATGTGTAGGAGCTGCGAGAGGTATTTTCGCATCGATTGAGGTGAGTGAAGCCAGTTATAAAGTACATAGTAATTTAGTATGTATTCTTCTTTTTTGTATTATACTTACTGCGTTTCTTGGATTCTATTTCTTTGCGTTAAGTGACCAAGAGTCTAAGTGGTCGGGGTTGGGAAATGAGTTGTTTGAAGTAACTGAAGTTAATCCGTAGTTCAAAAGCTACCGTTAGGCGGTTGGAAGTGGCCTGAGGCCCACCGTTTAAAATTCAAGCTATTGGAAGTAGGCAAGTGCCCACAGTTTGACCTTAAGCTGTTGGAAGTGGCTTTAAGCCCACAGTTAGAGGATGTCGCTTAAGCCGTTGGAAGTGGCCTTGGGCCCGCGGTTTGAGAATGTTTGGGATTACTTTAAGTTGTTTTGAAGAGGTCATAGACCCACAGTTTGAAGAGTGTTGAGACCACCTAGACGTCTATCTTTTGCATTCCATCACTCGTCTATTCGTTGTTAATTTATTTAGTCTGTCTATCATGCATTTACTATTTTCCTTTCTATTTCATTTCCTACATGATTTATGGACTATTATTATTGGATTCGCTGAATTACTGTGTAAATCTTTCTGGTTATTACTGTTATTATTACTATACTCATCGTTCTTTTTATGATGGTGGGTGTAGACCCGTTGCGTAGCAGGACGAGAAAGGAGATGATCGACGACCACCTTTGAGCTGTGACCTGCAGCTAGAACTGATTTATAGGTTTTTGACTTTTGTACTACTTATACATGTTTTTTATATCACATGGGACATTTTAGGATCAAGTGACATAGGATATCATGTATTATCGCTCTTTATATTGATCATCACTAGATATGCATGTATATCCATTTATTTCAAGGTTCCACACCTTAGGTTGACTTGACTTTATATTTTTTGAGTTATTTAATTTTATTTCCACTGCGTAACCCTTAAAACTTTCATAACAAAATAACTCAACTCTAAAACAGTAAATTTACGTGGATATAGTGAATTGGAGGCTGATTAGGCCTGCGTTGACTTCATGAGGATAGTCTTGGGGGTTCACGTAGGTCTAGGCCAGGCAGGATCTAGTTTGTGCGAATAGCGACCGTCACAGTTGGTATCAGAGACTAAGGTTTAACACCTGACTCTTTATTAACCTTAAAACCAACATAAGACACAAATAAAGTTTAAAGCTAGGAAAGGTTGGAACCTAGAGTGGAACCTTATGATCCTGACTTAGAATCTTAGTTGGGAAGTGAGGAGAGTTGGGGAAAAGTAAAACTTGATCTTATATGTTGTAATTGTTATGTTGTACTCTACTATATCGATATCTATCCACTAATTTGGGGATTCAACTTCGATTGCAGATTTTGATGACCGATCAGACCGAGCCCAGTGATGATAGTGGGGCTTTAAGTCCTCGAGTTGTCAGTGTCGAGGAGTTCCAGACCTTGTCACAAAGAGTTGCATCCCAGGATCAGGGATTGGAGGAGATCCTTAGGATACACCATCACCACCATCTACATCGACTTTTCCTGCTACTCAGGAGACGAATACACCGATTATAGCAGCTACTACTATTGCAGCTATACTGTAGACTACTATTTTACCACGAGTATAGAATGAGGCACTACCTGTTGTACCTCATGTACAAACTGAGATAGTGCCTGCTACATCAGCAGAGAAGGGCATTGTAACGGCCCCAAACCACTAAGGCCCGTCACGGGTGCTACACGGGCCTACAACCAGCCTCGTCAAGGCCAGTTGTGTCCCACGACAATCTACTTTACCCTATATCATTTAAAACTCATATTATAATCTTTACTATTATTTAAATTATATTATTGGACTCCAATCATCTATTAGATCATTAAACATCAGCGGAAGCATAAAGACATGATATATTAAAATAAATAGTCCTATTATGTTAGTAGAGCATAAACCTAATGTGGAAAACCTGTAATTATCATATAGAGTAAAGTAAACCACAAATGTATCAAAATATCAAAATGTGTCAAGGTATCTCTCAAAATCCCAAAACCCAAGATAAAGGAGAGAATACATATAACACAAACGTACAAGTCTGGTCTATCGTCTCATAAAACATAGATAGTCTGCAAGTTTGCCCTTGCCGCAACTAATACCAGGATCTGCACTCAACCATCATAAAAGGCAGATGACGAGTCCAGAGTGAGTATTCCCAAGGAAATTCAGTGAGTAAATACATAAGTAAATGTTGTAATTTAATAAGCTATTAAATAAACACGTGGGTCAATAAATAGGCAATTGTTCTCATCGCATGAATAAATAACAGTAAAAGCTTAAAGTGTGTATCTAAGCCTAAGTCAGACTAGCACCATACTTCGAACTCTCCGCGAGCACTAACAGCGAGTAAACTCTAGCATGGCCAGCTTCTGGGCCCTCTCGATGACTAGCATATACCCACGGCGCACCAACATGTACCCCGTCATAATACTCGGGTCAAACTATCCACCGAAACCCCTGGTAACACATGCTATGGACTACTAGAATACATACAAGAATAACACGATGAGGAATCACCCTACCAACTGTCTATATAACCACAACAGGTAATAAATAATAGAAACAACTGAATTGAATATTCAAATTATAAATAATATGTAAATACGCAAAGAATTTCAGTTAGGATATTGCACACCTCAACCTAGTCCAATATCGTCCCTACACACCTCCCAATGCGTGTCCAATCACCAATCAGTCAATCTAAACTCCTGATAATAAAAAACTTCATTTAATTCCTCAAATTCGTAAATTTCCATATTGCCTTCCTATGTCCCATTTCTATCATATTAAACCACAATATACCCAGTATTAATCCTCGGGAACAACCCAAAATCCGCAAATCAAAACCCGAGTTTTTAAAAGTTTTTTTTATTCCATCCCTAGTCCGACGTCGCCCACAGCGCGACAGCAAGGATTGCTCCTGCGGTGCCAGGTCTAAGACTATATTGGATGGGTTTTTCAACCCATCAGGTACTTCGTTGTGACCTGATTTTGACCCAATGTCGTTTGAGACTTCAAAGTAACCCTACAAAGTCGTCAAAACCCAATAAAATGTGTCCAAGACAAAAACCCCGATAATTGCAACAAAACCTAATAATTCTTTCAAAACTCAAAAACAACAACAACGACCATTCCAATTCCTCACTTAGAGCTCAAAATCAAACCCAAAATCAAAGAAACACCACAAAGCTAGTGTGCTCAAATTCCATTCCCGAAACCCACGTTAAAACCTAGAAAACTACACCTGGCGTATAGGAAATGAGATGGAGAGTGAGAATCTAACCTCACTTCGTCAATTCATCATCGTTTGAACCTCCAAATGATATCTTGAAACTCACCATTCAGATTACGAGAGAGGGGAGAGAGAAAAGGTAGTAAGTATGTTGACAAAATGACTATTTATAGTCAAATGGGTCATTCAATGTATTTGTGGATCTTAAGGCAACATCCTAGGCTCATGAGAGGGTCAAATAGTCCAGCTTTAATGACTTAGGTGGGTGACTCCCCTCCCTTGACCTTATCTTGATCAACACAAAATCAAACCCTCGGGTGTTCTTGCACCCGACTCCTACGCGTAGTCTCGTCTCTCTCGCGTACTCTTACGTAATGAATGAACATACGACATTTATTATTAATTATTAATGCATTTTATATCATTTTCATGTGTCTATTACTACTCGACCTAGTATATTGTCATTCACCTACCCAGTACCCACGTCTACACGCTAATCGAGTTGAATACCCGTTACACTATTTCACATAGTCAATATCAATATAAATGTCTACATTGTGATGCAAATAAACATAATGGAACATGAACATCACAAAATTATACAAAACATCATGCAAAATAGCTTTTTACCTAACTTCGGGCACACCCTGGCCTAATTGCGGGGTCCACAAGGAACTGAGCTGACGTCTACGTCTGTACACACGTCATAATAACTCTTTAATTAAAATGGGCTATTATAGGCACTAAGGCTACTGTAGAGGCTAGACAGCTACGGAAGTTTAAGAGGCAGAATTCTAAAGAGTTTTACGGTGGTACAGATTTGGTGGATACCGAGAAGTTCTTAAAGAGCCATGAGATGGTGCACAGTATCATTGCTACTAAAGAGTACATGAGAGCCATTATTTCTTCATTGATGCTACTAAGAGAGCTGATGACTGGTGGACTACGATGGTGGCTACCAGAGGAGTACCCAAGGACTGGACAGACTTTAAGAGGTAACTAAACTTGAAGTACTTTCCTCCCACCATATTGAGAAAGAAGAGGACTGATTTTACGACATTGAGATATTATTCAAATGAGACCGTCATGCGGTATATGGGACGGTGAATGTAGGTGCACCAGTATGCTGGAAGTGTGGCAGACACAAACACCAACCAGGTATATTATTTCGTTAAGGGTTTGTTACCTAAGATTGTAGGCAATGTTGTCACTACCGAGCTCGAGACTCTACAAAGGGGTTATGAGAGGAGTTTTGTAAGGACCCTAAAATCTAACTCGTGTCACGTATCATTTTAGGTCGAATATGGGCCCATTTACCGTAATATGTGCCTAATTCTCGTTCAACACTAAGGTATGTTATTTCATTTGGTGTTGTGTATTATACAGTATTTAGTTTTGATGTTAGAGTTTGTTGAGGTATAACCTCAGTTTTCGTTATAATTATGATCGAGGGTCGTGTAAAGTGAGAAAGAAATTGGTACAAGACCTTGCCTCGAGTTTTGTGTCAATTGCCAGTAGTCAAGGTTAAGATTAAGTCTAAATTGGTGCAAGTTTAGTTAAGTATGGCAAGATAATTGTTCTATAAAAGTTTGATATGTCGTGGACAAAGTTTGGTTAAGTATGGACAAAGTTTGATATGTCGTGGACAAAGTTTGGTTAAGTATGGACAAAGTTTGATATGTCTTGAACAAAGTTTGATATGTCGTGGACAAAGTTTGGTTTGACAAAGACCAGTGTTAAGGACATTTTATGAAGATAAACTATTTTGCTGAAAGTTTAGCTCAATTTGGTGAAAAATTGGATCCAAAACGAGCACCGAAAGTAAAAACATGTCAAAATAGAGATTTATGAGAATTAATAAATAAAAAGAAATTAAGCTGCTGACAAGAAGCTATCGGTTTATATATAAATATAAAAAAATCAAAAATCAAAAATTTCAATCGTTCAACAGAACGAATGTTCTTCTCTCGCACGCAGAGCTCCGTATGTACGATTTTTATCGGGTTTCACTCTCCTCAAAACAATAGAGTATCACGAGACGGTCAGTTTGAGCCAAGTTTTCATGGTAGAAAGGAGGGATTCAGCTCAAAATTTGGTAAAATATAAAATCATGGTGTTTTTTCTCAATTCAATTTGAAATCTCGCGATTGGAAGTGGCTTTAAGCCCATAGTTTGAGGATGATCACTTCAGCCATTAGAAGTGGCCTTGGGCCCATGGTTTAAGAATGTTTGGGGTTACTTCTAGCTATTTTGAAGAGGTCGTAGATCCACAGTTTAAAGTGTGTTAAGACCACCTAGGTGTTTATCTTTTGCATTCCGTTGCTCGTCTATTCGTTGTTCATTTATTTAGTTTGTCTATCATGCATTTACTGTTTTCCTTTCTATTTCATTTCTCGCATGATTTATGGACTATTATTATTGGATTCGTTGAATTATATTGTAGATCTTTTTGGTTATTACTATTATTGTTACTGTACTCACCGTCCTTTTTATGACAGTGGGTGCAGACCCGTTGACTAGCACGCTGGGCAAGGAGAAGATCGATGATCGCCTTTGAGCCGTGAAGTGCATCATGAACTGATTTGAAGGTTTTTGACTTTTTTGTACTACTTATACATGTTATTTTTTGATATCACATGGGACATTCTGGGATCGAATGACATAGAATATCATGTATTATCGCTCTTTATACTAATTATCACCAGATATGCATATTTATCCATTTATTTCAGGGTTCCACACCATAGGTTGTCCTGACTTTATATTTTCTGAGTTATTTAAGTTTATTTTCGCTGCATACCCCTTAAAACTTGCATAACTAAATAACTCAACTCTAAAACAGTAAATTTATGTGGATATAATGAATTGGAGGCTGACTAGGCCTGCGTTGACTTTGTAAGGACTGTCTTGGGGGTCCACATTGTTCTAGGTCGGGCTAGGTCCAGTTTGTGTGGGAACTAGGGCCGTCACAAGGAAGTACTTCTTAAACAGAGAGAGATTCATATAAGTGGGGCCTACATAATGAGTTGATGTACAAAATAACCATATATGGCACACGATTCATCTAAATGGGGGCCTCGAACCCACCATGCAAACAAATTTTGTGATAAAAAAATAACTACATATATACTATTACTACATTAGCAAATTTTGGGGCCTATCTTTGGGTGGGGGTCTGGAGCGGTCGCTTGCCCCGCCCACACCTAGAACCAGACCTGAGTGTCAGTTGGAGTATATCGAGACTTCATGATGAGTCTCAATACCCTAAGATCAAGACTCATTCAATCGAAACTTAACTTAAAAAATGATTGTATCGGTTACCATATACCGAGACTAGTTGATAAGTCTCGATCCTGTGTGACCGACATTATTGTGTCCAACCTCACCAACATAAAAGTTGAAAAAAATCACAAAAAAGCAACAATTACCTCTTTTTGTAACTCGTCATACCCCATTGTTGTATCTTCATCCATTTCACGCTGAAAACCACTTCGAAACAGTCGGATCTAGCGAGCCCTATAATGAAAAACCAAAATATCAAACTCATTTTTCCTACACCAAAATAGTTGATTTGAACCTCAATATGGTTGGAATCGATTGTTACCACGCAACTGACTGATCTGAAAGTGAAAGAATCGATGCACGACTGCCTACAAAACACTTGGAGTTCGGGCACCATGAGATGAGGCGACGTTGGGTTGCCCCAAAAATTGTTTCAATGTGTGTTGTGGCTACGGTGGGTTGTTTATATGAAGGGGCAATTGCATCATTTCCATCAAGGTCCAATTTAGAGGAAAAAAAACTAATAAATAGGGGTACCTTCAGTGGAAACTATGAGGGAATGGAGGGAGTGACCTATGGGTGGCAAAAATCTGGGTTCAGATGGGTTCAGGTCTGGACAACCCAAACTATATAGATAACTTCTACTATAAAGAGTATATTCATTGTTCGAACCCGGTCCGATTTTAAATTCGGACAAGACTAACTTGTCCATACTCGGTTTGCTTAAGATTCGGGTTGTCCGTCTGTCTGGATTTATCACAATTTTTAAAACTTACATCTCATATTTAAAACCACTTCAAATGTTAAAATATACAAAGATTATAATCTCATATGTTGTAATTTAGAAAAGTAACGTCAAAGTCTCAACAAATATTGCAAACTATAAATCATTGTAACATTACTGCATATAATTTAATGTAATTAAAACATTTAATGTCAATAAACAAATATGCAATTATAAAAAGACTAAAATTTAATTTATTTTAAAATCAAAGATATCTTTAGTACATTAATTTATGTGTATTAAAGTAGATTATTGTTTGTTAATCTATTTTATAACTACTAAGTTCCCAATATATCTTTTTAATCAAAGATATTTTAACTCTATTTAAAATTCAAACCTTGTCCGGGTAAGGGTTTCCAGGCCCTTGTCCTGACCCTGCCTGGTTTTAAATTTGAACAAGAGGTTTTTATCCAAACCCGACCTGAATTTATCAAGACATTATCCGAACCCTTTTTATTATGGGGCGAACAAAACCGGGCTGGCGAAGTCGGATACTAAATTGCCAACCCTAGAGTGACCCCAAATACTAGATGGGACGTTGAACGCAATCCTGCAATCCAACTTTTGAACTTTTTTTTCTTAATTTTGCGTGCTTTGAAACAAAATGTTAACAAGATTGAGAATCTAAAAAAAAAGGGCGCCACCCAACATCGATCACCACCAGTGAGCAATGAAGAGTGAAGAAGATCGAGAATTGATTATGGGGCATGACGTCTAAGTTCAACAACGATGACAAAAGGCGTCGTCGGTGATGAGGGAGTTGAAAATGGTGGTGAGGCATCAAGATCTGGTAGAGATTGCGGCGGCCATTAAGGACTACATTGAAAAGGCAGCAAACAAAGGGGAGCAAATCTCTGAGCTTCTTGATGTTAGGAATATGCACAACGGAAGAAAACAATCTCACAAAAACAATAAACCAACGAACTTTATTAACTCACTCAAAACTTGATTAAAACTTGTATATTACAAACTAACTTAATGTCTTTATATAGACACCCATATTTGACAAACTTACAAATTAAACCAAAAACATATAAACAGACATTTTCCGAAATATAAAACAAAAATAAGAAACTTCCTAACACATTGGACATCCTAATTAATGACACACTAAAAACTAGAAATTAGGATTTGAGCCAAAAAAACCAACAATCTTCACCTTGGAGAAAAAACTCCACCAATCACACAATCGAACCAATTAATCAATCCAATCAATCATAGCCATCGTGAACAACCACGATCTTCACTCAATCACCCACTCAATCATCGTAACCACCAAGAATAGCAACAAACCACCCACTCAATCATTCTGTGGTTTAACAACCACAAGTGAAGATGAAAATTCAAAGAAGACTTATGTTATGCTTCCATTCAATGTCACTCCACAACACACACACACACACTCAATTAACCAATTCCTTGTTCACACACTCACTCCATCGACAAGTTCTTCTAGTCACACACTCACTCAATCAACCGATTAGTATGGTCACAAACACTTATCTGATCAATTTTGATCTCAAACAAACACCCACTTATCAACGTAGTTGACCCACTCACACTTGCGCGCATATACACAAAACCTACCTTGAACAAACATCTTCTTCAAGCAAATCATCAATCGGGCTCAATCATTGCATAGATCCTTACGACACAATCTCTGCACCTTTTCAATTTACGAAATCAGCCATGAGCCAAATAATTAATGTTTTTCATTAGATTGGTCATAACACCTGCTACATTTTTTCACTTTAATAATGTATCAATCAAATCAATTTTTTTTCTTAAATCATTTTATACAAACAATATAAAAAAAAATTAAAGTTGAACATATAAAAAAATTAAAGTTGAACATATCTGTACCCAAATTGAACAAAGAAAATCTCAATAAACCAATTGATTAATGTAACACTTTGATCCTAATGAAGCATGCACATGCACCACAATCACGAAGGACGACCTTCCTACATTGTTGCACCTCTAAAAGAACTTCAACGATGGAAACACAACTCATGCAATTCAAACAAAAAAAAATCACACCCCAATAGTGGCAATTTTTTTTTCAACACATAGGCAACCTCACTTTTTTTTTCTTTTTCTTCGTCATCTTGAACAACTAATCTTCAATCCCAAATATTGAACCTCGCTCTATTACCACTTGTTTGGAAAAATCTTATGCACAGTGGACGCAAACAATCTCATAAAAATACTAAACTTAAGAACTTTATTAAAACTTGTATATTACAATCTAACTTTGTGTCTTTATATAGACACCCACATTTGACAAACTTACAAATTAAACCAAAAACACATGAATAGATACTTTCCAAAATATAAAACATAAATTAGAAACTTCCTAACACATTAGACTTCCTAATTAATGAAACTAAAAAATTGAAATTAGGAGTTGAGCCAAAAAACCCAACAATCTCTACCTTGGCTAAAAAACTCCAACAATCATTCAATTGACTAATTAATCAATCCAATCGATCATGGCCGTCATGAACAACCACGATATTTACTCAATTACCCACTCAATCGTCATAGCCACCGAGAATAGCAACGAATCACCCACTCATTGATTCTGTGGTTTAACAACCACAATTGAAGATGACAAATCCAAGAAGACTTATGTTATTCCATCCAATGGAACTCCACAACACACACACACAATCAACCAATTCTTTGGTCACACGCTCACTCCAACAACTGGTTCTTCTAGACACAAACTCACTCAATCAACTGATTATTACGGTCACAAACACTTATTCGATCAATTTTGATCTCAAACAAACACCCACTCATCAACATGGTTAACCCACACCCACACACACTCGCACGTAGACGCACACAATCGACCTTGAACAAACATCTTTTTCAAGCAAATCATCAATCGGGTTCAATAATTGCATAGATCCTTTCGACGCAATCTCTGCACCTCTTCAATGCACGAAATCAGCCATGAGCCAACTATTTAATGTTTTTTTATTAGATTGGCCAGAACAGCTGCTACCCTTTTTCACTTTAATAATATGTCAATCAAATCAATTTTTTTCTTAAATCGTTTTATACAAACGATGTACAATAAATTAAAGTTGAATATATCTGCACCTAAATTGAACAAAGAAAATCTCAATCAACCAATTGATCTATGCAATACTTTGATCCCAATGAAGCATGCACACGTTCTACAATTATGAAGAATGATCTCCCCACATTGTTACACCTGTAGAAAAACTTCAATAGAAGCACAACTCATGACAATTCAAAAAAAAAAATTCACACCCTACTAGCCACAAATTATTTTTTCAATGCATACACAACCTCACTTTTTTTCTTTTTCTTTTTCTTCTTCCTTATCTTAAACAACTAATCTTCAAACCAAAAAATTGAACCTCGCACTGCTACCACTTGTTTGAAAAAACTTTATGCACAGCGGAAGCAAATAATCTCACAAAAACACTAAACTTATGAACTTTGTTAAATCACTCAAAAATTTATTAAAACTTGTATATTACAATCTAACTTAGTGTCTTTATATAAACATCTACAATTGACAAACTTACAAATTAAACTAAAAACACATGAATAGACACTTTCCAAAATGTAAAACATAAATTAGAAACTTCCTAACACATTGTATTTCTTAATTAATGACACACTAAAAAATAGAAATTAGGAGTTGAGCCAAAAACTCCAACAATCTCCACCTTGGCGAAAAACTCCACCAATCACATAATTGAACCAATTAATCAATCCAATCGATCATAGTTGTCGTGAACAACCATAATCTTCACTCAATCGTCGTAGCCATCGAGAATAGCAACGAATCACCCACTCAATGATTCTGTGGTTTAACAACCACAATTGAACATAACAAATCCAAGAAGACTTATGTTATGCTTCTATCCAATGTCACTCCACAACACACTCAATCAACCAATTCTTTGGTCACACTCATTCCAGTGACCAGTTCTTCTAGACACACTCTCACTGAATCAACCGATTATTACATTCACAAATACTCATCCGATCAATTTTAATCTCAAACAAACACCACTCATCAACATGGTTGACCCACATCACACACACATACACTCGCACGCACATGCACACAATCCACCTTGAACAAACATCTTCTTCAACAAAATTATCAATCAGGCTCAATCATTGCATAGATCCTTACGACACAATCCATGCACTTCTTCAATTCACGAAATCAACCATGAGCCAACTAATTAATGTTTTTCATTAGATTGGTCATAACACCTGCTACCCTTTTTCACTTTAATAACGTATCAATCAAGTCAATTTTTTTTTCTTAAATCATTTTATACAAACGATATAAAAAATTAAAGTTGAACATATCTGCAGCCAAATTGAGCAAAGAAAATCTCAATCAACCAATCGATCTATGTAACACTTTGATCCCAATGAAGCATGCACACGCACCACAATCACAAAGAACGACCTTCCCACATTGTTGCACCTCTAGAAGAATTTCAACGATGGAAACACAACTCACGCAATTCCACAAAAAAAACTCACGCAACCTCACTTTTTTTAACGCACATGCAACCTCACTCTTTTTTACTTTTTCTTCTTCCTCATCTTCAACAACTAATCTTCAATTCCAAAGATTGAACCTCACTCTGTTACCACTTCTTTGGAAAAACCTTATGCATAGCGGACACAAACAATCTCATAAAAACACTAAACTACAAACTTTATTAAAATTTGTATATTGAAATCTAACTTAGTGTCTTTTTATAAACACCCACATTTGACAAACTTACAAATTAAACCAAAAATATATAAATAGACACTTTCCAAAATATAAAACATAAATTAGAAACTGCCTAACACCTTGGACTTCCTAATTAATGACACACTAAAAAATAGAAATGAGGAGTTAAACCAATAAAACCCAACAATCTCCACCTTGGCGAAAGAAACTCCGCCAATCACATAATCGACCAATTAATCAATCCAATTGATCATAGCCGACGCGAACAACCACGATCTTCACTCAATCACCCACTCAATTCTCGTAGCCACCGAGAATAGCAACGAATCACCCACTCAATCATTCTATAGTTTAACAACCACAATTGAAGATGACAAATCCAAGAAGACTTATGTTATGCTTCAATCCAATGTCACTCCACAACACACACTCAATCAACCAATTCTTTAGTCACACACTTACTTCATCGACCAGTTCTTCTAGGCACAGACTGTGACAGCTTCAATTTTTCCGTGCAATTGGGTATGCCTGGCTTAGACCCGTGCAAGTCCCGAGTCGAAACTCGGCAAACCTGATAAGCCTAGTCAGCCTCTATTCGTTTAAGTTATACAATTTATGAAAGAGTTATTGCAAGTTAACGCAGCAGAAAGTAATCAAACTATAGTACGGGAAATAACTCAATCAAAGGGAAATTTTGGAATCTATAAATGTGGAAGAACCCAAGTATTCATGTACAATTCGATATGCATAGATACATGATACCAATCTCATCAAAATTCCAAGTTCCATAACTTAAAAACATGTATATAAAACAACATACAAATAAACAAATAGTAAACCTATTTTAATGATCTCTCAGGTCCAGCCGCTAAGTCCTCAAAGTAAATCACTTAGGCAGGGCCCCTTACCCTTGTTGCTTTCCACCCTATTTGTACCCATCGTCACAAACTAGACGGTGAGTAACTGAAGAAATCGAAAGTAGTGCCAGAAGCATATAACAATAATTTATGATTTAACGACAAAACAGTCCAAATATCATTCGGTAATTGAATGGCAGGAATGTAAATAAATAAATCAAAGTGCATGATAAACAGATTGATAGATAGCAATTGAAGTTTGCGTGTTCTAAGAATCAAAAGAGGTCCATGAGTGGTCTAATTTCACAACAATACGACAAAGATCTCGCAAGATTTGCCTAAGCAATGTCACAACACTAGCGCAACTTGAAATCGAGGGGCATCGCAACACCTCTCGAATCCAGTACCCAGTACACACAACACTAGAGGTGGTCAGTTACCCCTACAGGAGGCACCCTCATTGTCCCAGCTAGTGTGGGACCGCATGATGCCTTTGAGACACACACTCATGCCAAGAACAACAACCAATAATATAGAATGGAATATCAAGCAAGAGATCAATTCAACAATAGCAATAAATAGAGGATGTATAAATCACATGATATTTCCTTACTGGTCTACTAACGTACACACATATAAAGCACATGTGTACTTACCTGACTAATCGCAACCGTAGGCACTCTCGCGTCCGTAACATGTATCCCCGAGTTTCCCACTACTTAACAAGATCAGAAAAACTCATGTTAATAGGTCAAGTCATCAACTGAAAGTGTATCCCCAACGTTTTAAGTGACTCCAGAAGGCTCGATAAATCATTCAAAAACTCAACGAATCTCTTGGATTTCGAACACCGCATCAATGTAAGCCCATTCATAGAATTATTGGCTCGGCTCAGTCATATGTGGGTCACACCATGGACTCAAGGACCGACGGCGTGACCACGATGTCACAACCTTTCAATGACTCATAAGCATGCCCATACACTAAAATGGAATACATGCACCACGCACTTACTCGTGACTTGTTGGACTCTAGAACGTCTCCAAGTCATTTTTCACGACTCAACAACTCCTATACACATTAAACACATGCATACATACTCCCATGGACTTTCCCTTTGGTCCATAGGTTTTATTGGGCCCTTGTTGGGCCTAAACACCTTGAATATCCAACACAAAACACAATCATATACAAATATGGGCCTTAGCACCAAACTGCCCTATTGGGCCCTTATTGAGCCCTAACACCAACCCATTCACCTACACCATAGTCACCAAACACAACACACAAAGAAGGTGTATACAAATTGTGACACACACATAGACACATACACACAACTCACACAAACACCCACATCTCACTGTCCAAAACACACACACGAATGCCCATAATTGTTGCACATTTAAGGACCATCTCCAGCCATAGGAGTCATCGAAGGAGCACCCCCGACCAGTTCCAACCAGGTACAGGCCCTAACACCAAAGAAGGAGTCGAGCCAGTCGACAACATTCCCCCCAACATATGAACTCACACACACAGTTCGTGCCAAACAACACCCAAGAAAGCTCACCGAAAACTCCCACATCCGTCGTGCGTGAGGTCCTCCGGGAACGTCTAGACGCCCATGGGTCATCTACGCCTAAGTTCCCTGTCAAAGCAGCCCCACGGTGACCGGAATAGTGAGTGTGTGTGTCCAAAACCGTGATCAACGAGAGAGAGACAGTCGAGAGAGAGATGAGAGAGACGTGAGGAACAGAGAGGGAGAGTGACAGAGAGGGAAAGGGATATACTCACTTAGGTAGCCGAGACATCTCCGGCGAGGGTTCTCCGTTCCAGCTTCGTTGAGGGAGGTGGTGGCTTGCCAAGGATGGAGGAGAGGAGTGGGGGAGAGGATGATAGCCGAAAGAGAGAGAGAGGTATCTTACTCCGGCGATTGTGGTTCTCCGGCCACCAATAGCGTCGTCGGAGGTCAACGAGTCTCAAGCGAAGTGAATAAAGGAGAGGAGGAGAGGTTCGGCGGTGAGGGGTAAGGGCCGAGAGGTGTATGGGGGTGTATACCCTAAAACAAAGAAAAAGATGATGAATAGTAAAGTTAGGGTAGGTCCTTTATATAGGCCCTTATTTACATCTCAAAACCCACACGTGTCTCGAGGCCAATCCTATGAATCTCTTAATTGGGTTGTGTCACTTTAACAATTCCTTATCCCATGACCCGTATGTTACGTAGCTAACCAAGTCCCGCCTTCAAACGACATTCCTCGGTGCGTCATTCCTTGTCTCGACTCTCGTAGCGCGCGTGGTTTCACTGAGTCTCGTGAATTATTTATTTAAATTTCACAAATATTCATTTATTAGTGTTTTTACTATGTTTTACTCCCCCGTTTACCTAGGCGAAGCGTCACTCAGACTAATATTCGCCCTAATGGCTTGAAACCCGTATTACATTACAATACTAATAAATACATCACAAAATCATAAAATTACCTCGGTGTCGACTCCCGAAGTTTGAAATACAGTCCAGTATCACATAGCCAGGTTACGGTCCTCACAAGTGTGGCATAAGTCAAGTTAAATTTGAGGGTTGTTACAATCTCCCCCACTTATTAGAATTTCGTCCTCGAAATTAAACTAATAAGTAAACTAAATTACAAACTTACTAGAATCAAACAGGTAGGGAAAGTGCTCGCGCATGTAGAACTCTTAATCCCAGGTTAGCTCCTCGTCTCCGTGAAATTGTCATTTCACAAGAACTAAAGGAATTTCCTTGTTCCTCAGCATCTTGACCTTTCGGTCAACAATCTTAATCAGTTGCTCCTCATACGTGGCATCATCTAGCATGTCGATCTGGCTCAAGTCTACTGTCAGTCGCTGTCCTCCCCTTGACCTGTCTAGTCGAAGCATCGAAATATGGAATACTGGATGAACACCGGCAAGCTCTGGCAGTCTAACTGGTACGCAACTTTACCGACCCTCTTCACAATATTGAAAGGATTGGTAAACCTCGAAGCGAGCTTCCCTTTGATTTTGAACTGTTTATGACCTTTCAAAGGTGAGACTTTCAGGTATACATAGTCTCCCAAGTCGTACTGAAGCTTATCGTGATACTGATCATAGTATTTCTTCTGCCGCTCCTGGGCACCCTTAAGTTTTTAACGAATCTTCCGTACCTTCTCAGTATGATCAATAACAATCTCAGCACCAACTGTCACAACATCCTTTGGCTTAGCCCAGCAAGAAGGTGATCTATAAGGCCTACCATAGAATGCCTCGAACGGTTGCATACTGATACTCGCCTAATAACTGTTGTTGTACGTAAACTCGCACAAATGAAGGTACTCTTCCCATGGCCCACCGTACTCCAAAACATACATCTTGAGCATGTCTTCCAACACCTGGATCAACCTCTTAGATTGTTCGTCTATCTACGGATGGAACACCGTACTCAACTCTAGTCTGGTGCCAAACCAAGCCTGCATGCTCTGCCATAACAACGAAGTGAACTACGCCCCTCGATCTGACGTAATTGCTAACGGAACTCCGTGCAATCTAACAATCTAGCACTTGTACAGGATGCTCAGTCTGTCAACTCTATGTGTAGTGGATACCGATATGAAATGGGCAGATTTCGTCAATCGATCCACAATTACCCAGATGTTGTCGTGACCACAAGGAGATCGGGGCAAGCCACTAACGAAATCCATAGCAATGTGCTCCTACTTCCATCGAGGAATGGGTAGGGGCTGTAGCAATCCTCCAGGCCGTCGATGCTTAGCCTTCAAGTGCTTTCATATCTCATACGCTCAAATAAACTCTAACGCATCGAACTTCATCCCTGGCCACCAGAAGAGACGCCGCATGTCAGCGTACATCTTGGTTCGACCCGGATGAACAGAAAAAGGAGAACGGTGAGCCTCTTGAAGTATTTTGGTGCGCAAGTCAGCCACCAATGGAATCTACAGTAACCCACAATACCTTAAACAAGAGTCTATCGACTGACTCCAATCTGGATACTCTGAACTATCCGCCATCTCACTGTAATGCTGGTACAACTCATCGCCCTGTTGTCCCTCGAGAACAGACTGCAATGAAATGGTCTACAATCTTATCTGACCATACATCTGTGTCCTGGTAGTCGTCGGCACGTCCGCTAAACTCATCATCTCGGCTGCCTCAAGTAACTCATACTCGTGAGCCATACGACATACGACTACCTCTGCATCAGATCATCTGCTGCTCAATGTATCGGCAACAGCATTAGCTTTCCCAAGATGATACTCGAGTGCGAAATCGTAGTCTTTCAAGAATTCAAGCCAACGCCTCTGTCTCAAGTTGAGCTCCTTCTGAGAAAACAAGTACTTCAAGTTCTTTTGGTCTACCCTCTTACATCAGCAGACCACCCAAACCAATCTTCGACACATCGGTATACATGACTAGGTCTTTCATGATCTCGGGTAATGCTAAGACAAGCGCATTCATCAATTTCTTCTTTAGAGTGGAGAATGCCTGCTCACACTCTTTATTCCAATCAAACTTTGCATTCTTCTGCGTCAGTTTCGTCATCGGTGCAGCGATCTTAGAGAAGTCCTGCACGAATCAGTGGTAGTAACCTGCTAATCCCAAAAAATTGCGAATCTGTGTCATGGTAGTCAAAGTAGTCCACTCAATCACGGCTCTAATCTTCTCTGGATTAACGGCAACACCATCAGCTCCAATTACGTGCCCTAAAAATCTGACCTCTGGCAGCCAAAACTCGCACTTGCTAAACTTAACATAGAGTGGTGGTCCCTTAGAGTCTACAACACTGTTCGTAGATGCCCCTCGTGCTCCACACGAGTCCTAGAATAGATGAGGATGTCGTCGATGAACACAATCACGAATCGATCTAGGAAATCCCTCATCACTTGGAGCATCAGGTCCATGAACATCGCCGACGCATTAGTCAAACCAAACGACATGACTGTGAACTGGAAGTAACCGTATCTCTTACTGAATGCTATCTTCTCTTGATCCTCAACCCTGATCCTGAGCTGATGATAGCCTGACCTCAGATTTATCTTAGAAAACCATTGCGCTTCGGTCAACTGATCAAACAAATCATCAATGCGCGTCAACGGGTACTTATTCTTCACTGTAATCGTGTTCAGTTACCTGTAGTTGATACAAAGCCTCAAACTACCGTCCTTGACAAACAACATTGGCGCTCCCCATGGCGACATACTAGGACTAATAAAGCCTAACTCTAGCAACTCATCTAGCTGATTCCTCAGCTCCTCAAGCTCTCGAGGTGCCATCCTATACGGCGGTATTGAAATCGGTCTAGTCCTTGGGACTAAGTCAACAATGAAATCGATCGTCCTCTACGGTGGTAATATTGGCAAATCCTTGGGGAATACGTTAGTGAACTCGCACATGATTGGTACATCTTCTATGTCAACCTCTCGTCTCACACTAGTTCTCATGACGCTTGCAACAGTCTTTACATCGCCACTCTTGGCCTCTCTGCCTCTGGTGATCGGAAGTAATGGTGCGGTACCCTGAATGCTGATCTCTGTACCATCTGTCAATGAAATCGTAATCGCCTTCTCGTAATAACCGATTTGAGCATGGTACGCTCCCAACCAGTCCATACCCAACAACGCATCGAACTTAAGAAAATCAAGTACACTCAAGTCAACAGGAAACACACAGGAAATTCAGATATATCTTGTCCCCACCAGCCATGCTAAGTATCAAGGCTCTACTAAGTTTAATGGGTCTCAACCGTAACATGTCTACCATACGTCCAGAAATAAACGAAACAATGGAACCAGAATCGAACATGGTATGCATGAATGTACTACAAATAGAAATCATACCCTCGACTAGGTTTCGGGATGCCCCATGATCTGGCTCAACTGCGGCTTGCACCCGCTCCCTCTGGTGCTGATGATGCTATGTCTACGTCCTCTCGAGCTTAGTACACTAGCCTGGATGTGGCCAACTCTATCGCATCTATAACATGTACGTGTATCCTGTGTACCCTGAGTCTGACCCTATCCTTGACTCTGTGTAGATCTCTAGGTCTGAGTCTGCCCTGACCTCTATGTCTGCCTCTGTCTATCTCCTCTACCATAATCTCTACTCACGGTAGACTGTCCCTGTGACTGTTGTACAGTCTCGTAGGCTGTGGAGGGTGACTAGCAAAGCTCGGCACCGGTGGAGTCGTCTGTCCCAGTCGAGTAGGTGGTGCAATGGATCTACACTAGGAGCTCTGGAATTTCGGTAATAAAGTTTGTTCTTCTTTCGTTTCTTGTCCTGATGATCCTCTGATCTGGTCTCCAGTCTTGCCGGTCTCACCTCCTCTGGGTGAGAAATTAGGTAACTCACTTTAGCCAAACTCCGTTCGTATGCTCTCTGTAGAGTCTCTAGCTCGATAGTGACCACTGAACCTCCAATAGTAGGTAGCAAACCCATCGTGAAATAGTAGATACGATCGGTCTCTGAGTCTGCTAACCCTCCGGCATAAGGTAAGAGCTGGATAAACCTACCCATGTAGTCCATCATCGGCCCTCCTATAGACTGTCCCAGAGAAGTGAACTCACTCTTGTTCATCTGTAACATTGTCGGCGGAAAGTACTTTTGGTTAAACTAGGTTTTGAAATCGATCAAATCTTGTGGAATGTCGTGGGCAGTGACAATGGTCATCCACCAATCATCTGCCTCTCTCTATAGCATGGATAAGGAAATTGTTGCCCTCATATGATCCTCAGTCTCGATGATGGTATGAATCTTCTCATGATTCTTCAAGAAAAGCTCTGCCGCTGCTACATCTGTACCACCGAAAAACTTGACTGGGTCGTGCCTCTTAAATTCTCTCCATTGCCTCGTCTCAGCAGTGGCCCTAGGACTCTTCTCGGAGTAGTGACCGGAGTAGTCTCTGCAGCAGCTACAGGTGTCACTTGTGTCTCATCAGTCTGGACCGGATGTGCAACACCCTCTGTCTGTGTTATCTGTGCAACTGTCGTCCCTAGCATCACTGTACCGGAATCGGTGCTGTGGAAGCTGTAGCCATTGGAGTCTCCATCCCCTGAGTAGTCGAAATGGGTGAAAACGGTGTAGTCGGAGTCGATGATGTCATGGTAGTCGGTGCGGGTGTCCTCAGCGACCGCACTAACTCCTCAATTCTCTGGTCCTGCGTAGCGGCTCTCTGAGTCAACATGCGTATCTCCTCAAGGCATCGTGACAACAACATGCCGATATCATCGCTCGGACTTGTTTGATCCACCATCGTCGTCATCTGAAAAAAAAAACGAGTTTCTTGGATCAATGGATAGTTACCACATACCATATAGTACAATCAACAATCATAATATCTAAAAAATATCACATCCGACTTCTACCAATTCCTCCTTGCACATGAAACTAAAGTTCTAATTTGGATCGTAGGGTTTTCCACTCTAAGTTCAACCATTCCTAATTTTCGCTGTCTTAATGGTTTGTGTTTTGAATCAAGAGTTAAGTCGTTATAACCTTAGGCTTTGATTCCAACTGTGACGGCCCCAATTTCCCTGTGCAATTGGGTACGCCCGGCCTAGACCCGTGCAAGTCCCGAGTCAAAACTCGGCAAACCTTACGAGCCTAATCAGCCTCTATTCGTTGAAGTTATACAATTTATGAAAGAGTTATTGCAAGTTAATGTAGTGGAAAGTAATCAAACTATAGTATGGGAAATAACACAATCAAAAGGAAATTCAGGAATCTATAAATGTAGAAGAACCCCGAGTATTCATGTACAATCCGATATGCATAGATACATGATACCAATCTCATCAAAATTCCAAGTTCCATAACTTAAAAACATGTATATAAAACGACATACAAATAAGCAAATAGTAAACCTACTCTAATGATCTCCCAGGTCCAGCCGCTAAGTCCTCAAAGTAAATCACCTAGGCAGAGCCCCTTACCTTTGCTGCTCTCCACCCTATCTGCACCCACTGTCACAAACTAGACGGTGAGTAACTGAAGAAATCAAAAGTAGTGCCAGAAAAATATAACAGTAATTTATGATTTAACGACAAAACAGTCCAAATATCATGCGGTAATTGAATGGCAGGAATGTAAATAAATAAATCAAAGTGCATGATAAATAGAATGATAGATAGCAATCGAAGTTTGCGTGTTCTAAGAATCAAAAGAGGCCCGTGAGTGGTCTAATTTCACAGCAACACGACAAAGATCTCGCAAGATCTGCCCAGGCAATGTCATAACACTAGTGCAGCTTGAAATCAAGAGGCATCGCAACACCTCTCGAATCCAATACCCAGTACACACAACACTAAGGATGGTCAGTTAGCCTTGTAGGAGGTACCCTCGTTGTCCCAGCTAGTGCAAGACCACATGATATCTTCGAGACACACACTCATGCCAAGAACACACAACCAACAATATATAATGAAATATCAAGCAAGAGATCAATTCAACAATAACAATAAATAGAGGATGTATAAATCACATGATATTTCCTTGCTGGCCTACTAACGTACACACATACAAAGCACATGTGTGCTTACTTGACTAATCGCAACCCGTAGACACTCTCGCGTCCCTAACGCGTATCCCCGATTTTCCCACTACCTGACAAGGTTTGAAAAACTCATGTTAATAAGTCAAGTCATCAACTGAACCCTAGGTTAAACCCTAGTGTATTCCCATCGTTTTAAGTGACCTCAGAAGGCTCGATAAATCATTTGAAAACTCAATGACTCTCTTGGATTTCGAACACCACATCAATGTAAACCCATTCATAGAATTATTGGTTCGGCTCAGTCGTATGTGGGTCACACCATGGACTCAAGGACCGGTGGCGTGACCACGACGTCACAACCTTTTAATGACTCATAAGCATGCCCATACACTAAAACGGAATACGTGCACCACGCACCTACTCGCGACTTGTTGAACTCAAGAACGTCTCCAAGTCATTTTTCACGACTCAACATCTCCTATACACATTAAACACATGCATACATACTCCCATGGACTTTCCCTTTGTTCCATAGGTTTTATTGGGCCCTTGTTGGGCCTAAACACCTTGAATATCCCACATAAAACATAATCATATACAACTATGGGCCTTAGCACCAAACTACCCTGTTGGGCCCTTATTGGGCCATAACACTAACCCATTCACCTACACCATACTCACCAAAGACAACACACCAAAAAGGTGTACAAATCGTAACACACACTCACATAACTCACATAAACACCCACATCTCACTGTCCAAAACACAGACACGAACGCCCATAACTGTTGTACATTTAGGGACCATCTCTGGCCATAGGAGTCGTCGGGGGAGCACCCCCGACCAGCTCGAACCGGCTACAGGCCCTAACACCACAGTACGAGTCGAGCCAGTCGACAACAGCCCCCCTACAACATGAACTCACTCACACAGTTCGTGCCAAATAGCACCCCAAAAAGGTCACCGGAAACTGCCACATCTGCCGCATGTGAGGTCCTCCGGGAACGTCAAGACACCCATTGGTCATCTACGCCCAAGTTCCCTGTCGAGCAGCCCCACAGTGACCGAAACGGTGGGTGTATGTCTGCAAAATCGTGATCAATGAGAGAGAGAGAGAGACAGTCGAGAGAGAGAGATGAGAGAGACGTGAGGAACAGAGAAGGAGAGTGACAGAGAGGGAGAGGGAGATACTCACTTAGGTAGTCGATATGTCTCTGGCGAGGGTCCTCTGTTCCAGCACCGTAGAGGGTGGTGGTGGCTTGCCAAGGTAGGAGGAGAGGAGTGAGGGAGAGGATGATAGCCGAAAGAGAGAGAGAAAGATAGAGAGAAAGAGAGGTATCTCACTCGGC
Organism: Stephania japonica; assembly: GCA_039657345.1. Lineage (NCBI taxonomy): Eukaryota > Viridiplantae > Streptophyta > Magnoliopsida > Ranunculales > Menispermaceae > Stephania > Stephania japonica. The sequence goes on along the minus strand of CM077563.1, from coordinate 28,925,931 downwards.
GATTGTGGTTCTCCAGCCACCACTGGCCTTGTCGGAGGCCAGCGAGTCTCAAGCGAAATGAATGGGGGAGAGGAGGAGAGGTTCGGTGGTGAGGGTTAAGGGCCGAGAGGTGTGTGGGGGTGTATACCTTAAAACAAAGAAAAAGATGATGAATAGTAAAGTTAGGGTAGGTCCCTTATATAGGCCCTTATTTGCATCTCAAAACCCACACGTATCTCGAGGCCAATCCTATGAATCTCTTAATTGGGTTGTGTCACTTTAACAATTCTTTATCCCATGACCCGCGTGTTACGTAGCTAACCAACTCCCCAGATCAAATGACGTTCCTTGATCCGTCTTTCCTTGTCTCGATTCTTGTAGCGCGCGTAGTTTCACCGAGTCTAGTGAATTATTTATTTAAATTACACAAATATTCATTTATTAGTGTTTTTACTGTGTTTTACTCCCCCGTTTACCTAAGCGAAGCCTCACTCAGCCTAATATTCACCCGAATGGCTTGAGACCCGTATTACACTACAATACTAATACATACATCACAAAATCATAAAATTACCTCTGTGTCGACTCCCGAAGTCCGAAATACAGTCTAGTATCACATAGCTGGGTCACAATCCTTACAAGTGCGATACAAGTCAAGTTAAATTTGAGGGTTGTTACACAAACTCACTCAATCAACCAATTATTACAGTCACAAACACTCATCCGATCAATTTTGTTCTCAAACAAACACCCACTTATCAATGTGGATGACCCACACACACACACTCGCGTAGATGCACACACTCCACCTTGGACAAACATCTTCTTCAAACAAATCATCAATCGGGCTCAATCATTGCATCGATTCTTTCAACGCATTCTCTGCACCTCTTCAATTCACGAAATCACCCATGAGCCAACTAATTAATGTTTTTTATTAGATTGGCCATAACACTAGCTACCCTTTTTCACTTTAATATTGTATCAATCAAATCAATTTTATTTTTCATGAATTGTTTTATACAAACGATGTAAGAAAAATTAAAGTTGAACATTCTCAATATCTGCATATAAATTGAACAAAGAAAATCTCAATCAACCAATCGATCTATGCAACACTTTGATCCCAATGAAGCATGCACACGCTCCACAATCACGAAGAACGACCTTCTGATATTGTTGCACCTCTAGAAGAACTTTAACAATGGAAACACAACTCACTCAATTCAAACAAAAATAAAATCATACCCCACTAATCGCAATTTTTTTCTTCAACACATACGCAACCTCACATTTTTTTATTTTTCTTCTCCTCATCTTGAACAACTAATCTTCAAACCCAAAGGTTGAATCACGCTCTGATACCACTTGTTTGGAAAAACCTTATGCACAGCGGAAGTGAACAATCTCACAAAATTACGAACTTTATTAATTCACTCAAAACTTTATTAAAACTTGTATATTACAATCTAACTTAGTGTCTTTATATAGACACTCACATTTGACAAACTTACAAATTAAACCAAAAACACATAAATAGACACTTTCCAAAATATAAAACATAAATTAGAAACTTCCCAACACATTGGACTTCCTAATTAATGACACTAAAAAATAGAAATTAGGAGTTGAGCCAAAAAATTCAACAATCTCTACCTTAGCGAAAAAACTCTACCAATCACACAATCGAACCAATTAATCAATCTGATCAATCATAGATGTCGTGAACAACCACAATCATTACTCAATCACCCACTCAATCGTCGTAGCAACCAAGAATAACAACGATCCGCCCACTCAATCATTCTGTGGTTTAACAACTATAAGTAAATATAACAAATCCAATAAGACTTATGTTATACTTCCATCCAATGTCACTCAACAACACACACATATACACACTCAATCAACCAATTCCTTGGTCGCATACTCACTCCATCGACCAGTTCTTTTAGTCACACACTCACTCAATTAACCAATTATTACAATCATAAACACTTATCTGATCAATTTTTATCTCAAACAAACACCCAGTCATCAACGTGGTTGACTCACATACACAGTCGCGTGCACATGTATACACTCCACCTTTAACAAACATCTTCTTCAAGCAAATCATCAATCGGGCCCAATCATTTCATAAATCTTTTCGATGCAATCTCTGCACCTTTTCAATTCACGAAATAAATCATGAGCCAACAAATTAATGTTTCTTATTAGATTGGTCATAGCACCTGCTACCCTTTTTTCATTTTAATAATGTGTCAATCAAATCAATTTTTTTCTTAAATCATTTTATACAAACGATGTAAAAAAATTAAAGTTGAACATTCTCAATATCTGCACCCAAATTGAACAAAGAAAATCTCAATAAACCAATCAATCTATGCAACACTTTGACCCCGATGTAGCATGCACACGCTCCACAATCATGAATAACAACCTCCCCACATTGTTGAAGCTCTAGAAGAACTTCAATGATGGAAACACAACTCACGCAATTCAAACAAAACAAACTCACACCCTACTAGTCGCAATTTCTTTTTTCAATGCATACACAACCTCCCTTTTTTTTCTTTTTCTTCTTCCTCATCATGAACAACTAATCTTCAAACACAATGATTGAACCTCACTCTGATACCACTTATTTGGAATAACCTTATGCACAACTGAAACAAACAATCTCACAAAAACACTAAATTTATGAACTTCATTAAATCACTCAAAAGTTTATTAAAACTTGTATATTACAAACTAACTTAGTGTCTTTATATAGACACCCACATTTGACAAACTTACAAATTAAACCATAAACACATAAATAGACACTTTTGAAAATATAAAACATAAATTAAAACTTCCTAACAGATTGGACTTCCTAATTAATGACACACTAAACAATAGAAATTAGGAGATAAGCCAAAAAACCTAACAATCTCCACCTTGGTGAAAAAACTCCACCAATCACACAATCGAACCAATTAATCAATCTAAACGATCATAGTTGTCGTGAAAAACCACAATCTTCACTTAATCACTCACTTAGTCGTTGTAGCCACTAAGAATAGCAACAAACCACTCACTCAATCATTATGTGGTTTAAAAACCACAGTGAAGATGACAAATCCAAGAAGACTTATGTATGCTTTCATCCTATGTCACTCCACAACACATACATACTCAATCAACCAATTCCTTGGTCACACACTCACTCCCTTGAACAGTTCTTCTAGTCACACACTCACTTAATTAACCGGTTATTATGGTCACAAATACTCATCCGATCAATTTTGATCTCAAACAAACACCCACTCATCAACGTAATTGACCCACACACACACTCGCGCGCACATGCACACATTCCACCTTGAACAAACATCTTCTACAAGCAAATCATCAATCGGGCTTAATCATTCCATAGATCCATTCGACGCAATCTCTGCACCTCTTCAACTCACGAAATTAGCCATGAGCCAACTAATTAATGTTTATATTAGATTGGCCATAACACCTGCTACCCTTTTCACTTTAATAATGTGTTAATGAAATCAATTTTTTTCTTAAATCGTTTTATACAAATGATGTAAGAAAAATTAAAGTTGAACATTCTCAATATCTGCACCCAAATTGAACAAAGAAAATCTCAATCAACTAATTGATTTATGCAACACTTTGATGCCAATGAAGCATGCACACGCTCCACAATCATGAAGAATGACCTCCCCACATTGTTGCGCCTTTCGAAGAACTTCAACGATGGAAACACAACTCACACAATTCAAACAAAAAAAACTCACACCCCACTACTCGCAATTTTTTTCAATGCATACGCAACCTTAGTTTTTTTTATTTTTCTTCTTCCTTATCTTGAACAACTAATCTTGAAACCCAAAGATTGAACCTCACCACTTGTTTGGAAACACATTATGCACAACGAAAGCAAACAATCTCACAAAAAGGCTAAACTTACGAACTTTATTAAATCACTCAAAAAATTTATTAAAACTTGTATATTAAAAACTAACTTAGTGTATTTATATAGACACCACTAGAACAATTTAGGCTTTTTATAACACTTAATTGATAGAGGTTTTTGAGTAACCCCTATGTATTAGATGATTAAGGTTTCTATAACACTTAATTCATAGAGGTTTTAATTAACCCCTATGAATTAGACATGTAAGACTTTTAATAGGACTAATTCATAGAGGTTTAAAAAACCTCTATGGAAAGTTGACCTAAGAACAAAACTGCTCGTCCCACTCTCACTCACTAAAACTCATTCAAAGAGGCTCTTCAACCTCTGCGACCTCTTCGTCATCTTCGTCTAGGGTTCACTCACTCCGTTTGAAGGATCGAAATCGTCTTCGTCTTCATCTTCGTCTTCTTTCATTTTCGGTATCTCTTTGTCTCTCTCTTTGTCTCTCTCGTCTCTCGGTCTCTCGATCTCTCGATCTCTCGATCTCTCGATCTCTCTCTCTGTGTCTCTCGGTCTCCCGATCTCTCTCTCGAGTGAGTGCGACTGTGCGAGATCTCTCTTCATTGTTGTTTCTTCTTGAATTCAATTCACATTGCTTCGTCGATCTCACCGTCTCTTCATTGTGTGATTTTGATGGTTCTAGTATGTTGACTAAATTCGGTTTGTTGTGTGGATATTTTTTGTGAAATTGCTCATTTGAATGTAGGTTTTGTGGATTTGATGAAGTGGATGATTAATTGATGATGTTCAATTGTTGCAAAGTGTTCAGAAAAGTAGGAAAGTGAAATCTCATTTTGATTTTTCAGAACCTTTGAAATGAAGCTATGTTTAGGTAAATCTAGGGTTGATTTTGACCTAGGAAAGGTAGATTTTAGTTTAAATAATGAGAATCCCCGATGTTAGGCACTCGAATCGAGAGCTAGTACTTGAATATTTGTCTACTGTTTGCATTTTCCTAATTACTATCACTACTAATCGCTTTTGTCTAAGGTTGAGAAAATGTGTATATACTTTGATCTCACCGAGGTGGAAAGATATTGATCTATTCCAAAGAAGAAAAAAAAGACTCGCTGGAATAGTGCCCCTTGTTCAATGGATTAAAACCTATTATCATAGATAGCCATGGCTTCTCAGGAGTTCTCCTAATCATGCTTGCTATTCTTGGATCCATTGGATTTTTTAGTGCCATTGGAGTAAAGTCCACCCTAATCAAAATGAAAGTAATCCCTTTTCTTATTTTGGCTGTAAGTTCTTTTTCTTAAAACGTTTTAGTTTTTACATTGATTAACATAGACTACTTTTAAGTCTAGATACTTTAAAAATCTAATGTGATGTTCCATATTTTAATGTATTTCTATAAATCAACTTTCCTTTCAACTATCAATTAAAATTGAATGTTTCCAACCTTGATTGATATGGGTTCTTAGATATGCTTTGTCTACTACTGCTTAAGCTTGGAAATAACACCTTCATCTCTTTTATTGTTCTTTTGAAGAATGTTTACCCTTTTAAAATCATACGAATTACACTTTTGTGTTTTCTAGTATGTGTGTTGTGAGTAAGCACTTGATACTGCATTCTTATAAAAAGTGCTTAATAATACAAATTTTCAATTTGTTATGTGACCTCTGACCATTTACGCATCTGAATAGAACCTGAATTGCAACAAATTGAACTAATTACAAGAAGATAATATGACCTTCATCATGTTAGTCTTCAGTCTATAATTTTGTATTTGGTATTTCTGATTTTGAACAGATTAAGCCCCCATCATCTCCAGCTGGACGCTTCACGCAAATTCTTTCCGTTAGGATTGGAGGCTCAGCTCTAGGTCCTCTAAAGGTATGTCTGCAAGTTTATGAGTACCTTCATGGTGTCATGTCTGCTTTTGATCCTGAACTGTTCTTTGAACTAAGAAGTTGTTTCATATTTCTTTATTGACATTAAATAATTTATACTATTGTTCGAAGAGATGCTTAATAAATGTTCTTATATTAGGATAGCGATTTGGTGACATACTTATTTTCATACGATTCTTTAAAGTTGTTGATTTTCTTTTGGACACACATTGAAATTTACAAGCACGTGTCTTGATGCATATTTTAGAGGAATGTAATAACTATTTGTATCAGAAGTATATCACCTAATTGTTTTCATTTATTTTGTTACTTTCTGATTTCCATTGAATGACACAGACACTATGTGAAAGCATTACTAACTTGATAAATTTGTGAAGCACTGAAGTTTATATTTATCGCCTTCCACTGTTATTTTTTACTCATCTCAGGAAGAAGACAGTATCTATGTTCTTCATAGGTAGTTTTCCCTTTCATCTGTGTTTCCTTTGTTTTCCTCTCTTTCATGTTTGTACTTTGAATTGCTTGCTGTAATTTTTGCACTTATGCTTTTACCTTTTGTCTTTTATTATATGTGCTCTTAGTATTTGATTATTTTCCACTTTAATTAATTTGAGACTAAGGCTATGTTATGTTGTTGTTGTTGTATGAGCTAAAACTAAATTTAGATTTTTATTAGATGTACATATATGATTAACATTAATTTTCCATCAATTGCAATAATTGAATTACTTCTTATTAATTTTAAATGCAAGAAATTTAAAATATGTACAAATAATTTTAAACAAAAAGGATGTAATAGATATTAACGTTCTTCAAATTTAACAGAGCAAAGATTACAATCTCAAGATGGATAAAGGTTGGGCTAGACATTCGAGGTTAATATTATCTTTTTATAGTAATAGAAGCATTCATATTTTAACGTTCTACAAATTTAAAGTTTTTTTTGTTTGTATTAGAGTTTCAAAAGAATATTGTAAAGGAGCAAATGCATTCGTTCTTCAAGCTCAAGCTAGAGAAAGACATCCAGAAGGAATTAGGTGTCCTTGTCAAAACTGTCGAAACATGTCTCGTGTGAACTGTGATATTGCATACAACCATCTAATCATATATGAATTGGATCCCATGTATACAATTTGGTTCCATCATGGAGAGAGTAGCCCCATTGTAAGGAATGAAGTCACAAATGATGAAGGGGATAGAGTTGCTACGGATGAAGGGGATGAAATTACTACGGATGAAGGGGATGGTGGGGATGGAGTTGCTAGGGATGAAGGAGATGGAGTTGTTAGGGATGATGGGGATGGAGTTGCTACGGATGAAGATGATGAAATGGATGATGGGGATGGAGTTGATAGGGATCAAAGAGATGGAGTTGCTAGAGATGATGAGGATGAAGTTGTTAGGGATGAAGGGGATGGAGTTGTTAGGGATGAAAGAGATGGTGGGGATGAAGATCTAGAAGATGTCAATATCCAAGTTGACGACGAAAGGTTATTTTAAGAGGACAGAACTCCACCTCTTTATTCAGGTTGCACAAAGTACACCAGATTTTCTGCCGCCGTGATTTTGTACAAGCATAAAGCTACTTATAGTCTATCTAATAATGGTTTTAATGAACTATTGAATATTGTGGTAGACATGTTGCCACAAGAAAATATTCTCCCTAACTCGTTGCAAGAGGTGAAGAAGTTGCTAAAGGAGTATGAGCTTCATTATGAAAAGATTTATGCTTGGGTGAATGATTGTTGCTTATTTAGGAAGGAAAATGAAGCTTTAGATGCATGTCCTAAATGCAAGTCATCTAGATGGAAAGTAAGTAAATCCAACAAAGAGACCAAAAAAAGAATTCTTGCTAAGATCTTGAGATATTTTCCTATCATACCGAGATTCAAAAGAATGTATGGGTCATTGGAAATAGCTAAAAATTTACTGTGGCACTCTTCCCATTTGAGCCAAGATGGTAAGATGCGACACCCAGTAGATTCAATAGCATGGGATTTAGTTAATCACAAGTGGCCTGAGTTTGCATTAGAGCCTCGAAATCTTAGGCTTGGCCTTTCTGCGGATGGATTCAATCCTTTTCGTGATTTTAGCTCTCCATATAGTTGTTGGCCGCAATGTTAGTCACTTACAATTTTCCTCCTTGGCTTTGCTTTAAGGAAGATAGTATGATGTTAACATTATTAATTCCAGCCCAAAGCAACCAGGAAATGACATAGATATCTATCTACAACCTTTGATTGAAGATTTGATGAAGTTGTGGAATGATGGAGTAGTTGTATTTGACGCAGCAACTCAAAACATTTTTAATTTGAGAGCAATTTTGTTGTGGACGATCAACAATTTTCCAGCTTATGGGAATTTAGCTGGATGTTTTACAAAAGGAAATTTTGCTTGCCCAATTTGTGGGGTTAACACATGTTCAACATAGTTGACTTCAAGCAAGAAAACTGTATACATGGGCCACAGACGATTCCTTGAGCGTGATCACATTTTTCGAAATAAAAGTACTTGGTTTGATGGAACTTGTGAAAAGCGCGGAAAACCTGAAGTAATGACTGGATATGATGTTGCAAATGCAGTAAAGAATATAAAAAATGATTGGGGGAAAAAGACAAAAAGAAAGAGAGATGTGAATCAGGGGAAAGGGGTACGAAAAGAAAGAGAAAAAAATCAAGGAAGAAGAATACATCGGAGGCCATTGAAACCACTGGAATCTGGAAGAAGATGTCCATATTTTTTAGTTTGCCATATTGGGAGGTATGATACTAAGTTGATGTGTAAAACTTTCTTTAATTATTTGAAATTGCATTAAACTATTCATCGTTCTTTTCAGCACTTGGTTTTACGCCACAATTTGGACGTTATGCACATCGAGAAGAATGTTTGCGAAAGCATTATTGGCACAATTCTTGATATAAAAGGTAAATCAAAAGATGGACTTAGTTCACGAAAGGATTTGGAAAATATGGGAATTCGGCGAAGATTGCATCCTCAAGTTCGTGGGAGTCAAATATATCTCCCGGCAGCATCATTTAGACTTTCTAAAGCTGAGAAGCATATATTTTGCCAAAGATTGTCAAATATGAAACTTCCGATGGTTATGGATCCAATTTTGCAAATCATGTATCATCGAAGGATTGCGCCATTGTAGGTCTCAAATCTCATGACTCACATGTTCTAATGCAACAATTGCTATCTCGTTGCTTTGAGGGGACTTCTACCCAAAGGACCTCGGATTGCAATATTTCGATATTGTAATTTTTTTAATGAACTATGCCAAAGAGTTGTAGATAAAAATAAACTCTTGGATCTTGAGAATGGAATTGGGGAAACTTTATGCATGTTAGATATTTCTCTCCTTCATTTTTTGATATTATGGTTCATTTACCAATCCACTTGGCAAAGGAAGCTCGCTTAGGTGGACCGGTCCAATACCGGTGGATGTATCCATTTGAAAGATATATGAAAAAGCTCAAAAGTTATTGTAAAAATCGAGCAAGGCCAGATGGATGCATGTCAGAATGTTACATTGCCGATGAGTGCGTGCGATTTTGCAGTAGAAAGTTGGAACAATCAACTGATATGAGAGATCAAGAACGTCAGGACAACAATATTCATAATGAGACAATGCTGGAAGGAGAACCAATCTCAGCAGTATATACAAAAATGTTGTCAGACGATATGTTGGAAAAAGCACATCGATGTATATTGTTCAATTTGAAGATTGTTGAACCTTATTTGGAGTAAGTATGCTGGTTAATTAGATCATTTTATTGATTTGAATTCCTGATCCAATTTCTTAATTTATATGTTTAGAATGCATACCAATGAATTGAAGCGTAGAGACAAACGCCTTGGAAGGAGTGCAAGCCAATAATGGATGAAACATACAAAGACATTTAGTGAATGGTTTGAAGAAAAGGTTGTAAGGTCTTCAACTATATTTTTAGGTTTAATTCCAACAATTATTTTAAAACTCGTGCATTTTTTGCTTACAACTTACCGTGCATATCTTTACAAGTTAAGTCTCAGAATGTTGATGTGTCAAACATGTTACATTGGATTTCTCAAAAACCAAGAAAAAATGCACTTTCTTGTTCATGTTACGCAATTAATGGATTAAAGTTTCACGCAAGAGATATTGAAAGAGTTACTCAAAATTCTGGCATGTTTGTTGAAGGTGCCGATAGCCTTTATAGATCAAGTTCACGGGACAATGCACAAAGAAGAAGTGAAGTTGATTATTATGGGGTTATAAGAGAGAAAATTATATTGGATTATTTTGTATATCGATTTCCATTATTCTTGTGTGACTGGGTTAATGAGGGAAACGGTATGAAAGGTGAAGATGGGTTTACCCTAGTAAACTTTAACCAATGTCACAATCATAATGATCCATTTATTTTGGCAACTCAGGCCAAACAAGTGTTTTATTCTAGTGAAAATGATTCATCAAACTGGTGCGTTGTGTTAAGGGCACCTCCTCGAGGATTGTATGATATTGCAATGTACGGCGAGAATGCGCAACCATCATTTTCTGCTGTTGACATATCGCGTGTAGATTTGGACACTTGCGATGAAGATGAAAGTTATGTTAGAATGAATTGTCAAGGTCAATTTGTGTAATGGAGTTAAGTTTTAGCCTTATTCATGAATGACTGATCAAATGCTTATATTAATCACTTTATGGCTGATTAAGTTGTAGCAATATTATTATCTTCTTTTATTCTTTTGTTAATAATTTCTCTTTTGCTTTTCTTTGTCTTTTCACATGTACTAACTGGAGCATTTGTAGGCATTTTTTACAACCATCTATTTTGTTGTTGACATAGCGTGTGTAAATTTGAGGAAAATAAATGTATAAAGGAGAGGTAAAAAATTGATTTAGTTAATCACTTTATAGGTTGTTGAATTTATTTGTGCTCATTTACTGATTATGATATTTTCTTTCCCTAAATGAATAGAGTTCAAAAGCTGCAAAAAAGAGAGCAAGTAAAGAAAAGAAAGCTATAGAAGCATTGATGAGTCGAAACTCAAATGTTGGTGTGAGGATAAGGTGTCCGCAAAGTTCTACATATGAAGCACCTCCTTCATTATGTGACTCTCGTTCTCAATCAATAACTAGGAGCTTCAATCAACAACAACGAGAACAACAAGAAGAAGAGGAACACGAAGAAGAACAAGAACAAGAACAAGAACAAGAAGAACGAGAAGAAGAACAAGAAGATCAACAAGATGAACAACAACAAAGGAAGAAAAGAGGTCCAACCAAGCTTCCTTCACTTGCCAGAAAGAAAAAAGTACTCGTTACTTTCAATCACAGAAATCAGCCCATTGTTGAAAATGCAGATGTCTTTTCTTCTTTCTTGGGAATCATGTCACGCGAAATGGTGCCAATTACTTTGTCAGATTGGCGCCAACTCAGGGGAGATAATAAGAAAAGAATATGGAAGTTTATTGAGGTTAGACTTCTATTTTTATTATATAAAATTATAAAAATTACTCTATTTGATTGTGTTTCATTCTCATTGCAGGAAAGATTTATAATTCTGGATAAAGCATCTCATGAAAAACATATATTACAAAGAATTGGGCGATTGTTTGGAGCATGGAAATCAAGGCTTACTAAGGAGTTAGAAAATGGCAACAACGAGAAACCCGCCACAATTGATGAAAAGTTATGGAAAGAGTTCAAAAAACAAAGGAGATCTAGCAACTTTCGTGAACAAAGCAATAAAGCTAAGGAAATCGAGCAAAGCAAACGATTCAAAGATACGACAAGTCGAAAAGGATATGCTCGCCTTGAATATGAGATGGCAAGTTTTATTCATTTATTCTATTACTTATACTTATATTTTAATCTTGTATTATTTATTGTTTTTATGCTTATAGGTTGAAGAAAAAGACGGTGCTAGTGTTTCCAGAGCTCAAGTGTGGATTAGAGGGCATTCAGATAAAAAAGGGAAACCACACAATGCCGAAATTGCCAAAATTGTGGTGAATTAACTAATAGATCTTTGATATTTTATATTATTAAATTTTTCTTCCATTTGATGCAAATAGTAGTCGTTTGTTTTGAAGGATAAAATCAATGCATGTAATCAAAGTCAATGCTCAGAATCTACTGCTCAATCAATTAACAATGACCTATCTCACAAGTTTTTGGTACTGAACACCAAGGTCGAGTGAGAGGTCTTGGTTTTGGAGTAACTCCTACTGGTGTAGGTGCAACAACTCATAATAGCGCTATCATCAAAGAACTTATGGGTTTGAGAGAGAAATATGAAGATTTATCTTCTTATGTTTACAATCAATATAAACAGGTACAAATTGATATTTTCACTGTGTACTTATTCATATCGTGAACAATATTCATTCTTAAATTGTGTTGGTTATTTTTATGATAGGGTCAACAAGGGGGAGACGGGCACACTTGTACATGCCAGGTAAAACAAAATATTAATCTATTGAATGTAAATGTTACGGATAATGAAACTTCATAATTTTTTATTGAAGCCACAAAACGGGAACTCTTCGAATAAGTGTGGAATGAAGTGCAAGTTGATCGATTGGGTTGTTGGTACCCATATAGTGGCAGAAGGAGAGATTGCAATTGATGACCCGCTACATGTTGTGGAGGGTGCTCCTATTGGGGTTGGATCTTACATGGTGTGGGTGCAAACAGCAATTGACCACAATGCTTTGATATGGAGGACTCAAGCTAATATGAGGACAATAGAGCAAGCTTTAGGGGAATCGATTCCATGGCCCAAACAACATGTCTTCATACCTAACACTTAAGGAAAGTACGTTTCAACCATTTAGTTTTATTTTTTTACTCATCTTGTGTCTCTGAATTAAATTTTTTTGTGATTGCAGATGATGGGAAGAGTGTATAGATGGTGCTAGAAATTTGATGAGACTAATCTTTGTTATAGAAAAGGAGCTTATTTTGTCTAGTTTTAAGTGCTTTGTATGAGACTAATCTCATGAGCATCTGCAATGCTCATGAGATTTTTCAAGTTTTCAGTTTGGTTCAAGGAACTCACCAAGCAGACTGTAAGTTTCTACTCATTTTGCTTGTTTTTCTAGATCCTATGCTCTTAGGAGTTGCATTGCTTAAATAATTGAAGACTGGCTATGGTTTTTTTTTTTTTTTGTGAGTGTGTGTGTGTTTGATGATCCTGATTTGAATCTAACGGCTGGAAACTATTTAGTTCTTGGGTTAATGCATTCACTGTTTTTGTGTTTGATTTCAGTAATTTGAGCTTCAATCACTTCGCAGGGAGCATTCCATCATTTCCGGTGACAACATTGTTGATGTCAATGTAATGTTTTTCACTTTTCTTTAGTTACAGTTTATTGATTGTTTGGATTTAGCCTCTTAGGACATAATGTGAATTAGATTAGTAATGTTGAATTTGCTTAGAAAATTAGACTGCACATTATCTGATAACATTGTTAGAAAGGGGATAACTTACTTTTTTTACTTAGAAAATTAGACTGCACATTATTCGAGTAAAGTTTCACATGATTTGTCTCCTTAATTATCCTTTCAGACCCATTAAGATTAATATTTTTGAAAGTTCTGTCAAATTCTTTTGGATAACTTACTTTTTTTATTTTAATGAATTAAAATATGAATCGGTAAGTGCTACTTAGTTACTGATTATGCATTGTCCAGGCTTGAGGAGACGTTGGAATGTTTTGGTGCTAAACTTAAGTCGATACATGATGCCTCGGGGGTAAAAAAATAAACATTATCACTCACTCAATGGGAGGTTTGTCGGTGAAATGTTTCATGTGTCTGCATACTCATGTAAGGAAGCTCTTAAGTTTTCCTCTTCAGGAATCTCTCCCTTTCTGTTTAAATGTCACGCCGCTTTAAAATAGGAAGCTTTTTTTCGTTTCTCTGTTTGTTTTCTTATGCTTTTTAGTGCCAAGTTGTATATAAATAGTAAAATTATTCACTTTTTTTATGATACTTTTCTATTGTTTCTTATTCCAGATATTTGAGAAGTATGTGAAGAGCTGGATTGCAATTGCTGCGCCATTTCAAGGTAAGTAATAGCATTTTTTTTCCTAGTTAATCTTTTGTTTTAGAACATGGTTCGTTGAAAATAGTTTGGGCTCATTGCTAAAAAGAGCTATTCTGCATCTAACAGGAGCACCTGGATATATTACAACTAGTCTATTGAACGGGATGTCATTTGTGAATGGGTGGCAACAGAATCTTCTCATCTCAAAATGGAGCATGCAGTAGCTGGTATCATGCTATTTTATATACATAATTTTATGAAGAGGACTAATGCTTCGTCATATTGCATCATGAAATTGTCCTCAGTTTTCTCTTCTTTTGCTCTGCGCATCTTAGTTATTTGGATATTAAACATGTAACTTTCACGCATTGCATTTTGTTCAGGGATCACGTAGTGGTATTTTCATAAAGTATTTTTGTAATATTTCTTACTTCTCTTTATTTTCTCCGCTCAATTTTAAAGCTACTTATCTGTGGATTTAATAGCATGTTTCAAGAGGCTTAAGTATATCGATGAAAGTCTTAAACAACTGGTCTGTCATATGGGTCTATATCGTATTATCAGCCCTTCAGTTGTTTCCACATGCTCTTCTGTGAATTGTAAACCCTCCTATCATCGCTTCTTTTACTAAGAATTGAAACATAGCTACCGCACCCGCTTGTGCTTCCCTTTGCTTATTTGCCTAGAGTTAGTTTAAAATTTGTAATTAAAACATTCTTTTCTTTCAAACTTATAGAATGTCCATCAATATATGAATTGATGGCTTCTCCAAGCTTTGATTGGAAGACAACTCCACTTTTAGAAATATGGGAGGGGAGTACGGATGCGATGGCGAATCCGTAATTATGTTGGAATCATATGAAGGACCGTAAATAATTGATATTTTGAAGCAAGCCTTGGCAGTAACCTAGGGTGAGTAATAAATCATCCTTATCTTGTGGTCGTGGGATGCAAAGATAAAGAATCTTGAGCAATTGGTTTGCTTCCTCAATCACTTCGAGGCATTTGTTGTGACGCCGGCGGAAGAGTTTGTGCTCTTCATAGTCCGGGATGGTGTCTTGTTGTGGACCAAGATGATTGTTTATGTGCCTAATCCAATCTGTACTTATTACGGGTTGTCTACAATGGAGTGGAGGTCGTGGCACCCTTCAACTTAGATATCTTGAAATGGGCTAATGAAACTCACAAAGTTGTTGTCTTATGCTAAGGTCCCGGCTCGAGTTAAATTTTAAAACATATATGGGATAAATAATGAAACGCCCCATAGTGTGTGGTAATGCTTCTGAAACTTCTTGTGCGGTTTTATTTTCCTTTGGTTTTCATTTGGAGTCTTTTTTGTGCGTCTATAGTGCCTTTCCAAACATCTGTCTTTATTGGTTAGGTAATAAGGAACATTTAAAAGTGTGTGTATCTGATTTTACATGATGATTGGGTGTGGCTGTGGTCTTAAAGCTAAGATAATGCCTTGTTCTTTTGGGAATCAAAGAAACAGATACGCGGAGACATATAATTTTCTTGTCTTTTCTTATATTGTGTTTATTTCTTTGCAGCTATGGAAGTGAACAAGCACCTGTTACAGACCCAAAGCAAATTTTTTCTATTCCGGTAACTTTTCTGTTTTAACTAATACGAAGCATTGTTGGTTTAATTGTGTTGCATATTTACCATTTTTATCCTTTATCTTCAGGCTAAATACATTTGCGTTGATGGCGATGGAATTGTTCTTACTGAATCAGCCAAGGTATTGTACTTGTTTTCAGTCAACATTTGTGGGTCCGACTCTTGAATGATACTTAACTCAAATTTATGTCCGGAACTGATATGGTGATCGGGCGATGAAACCAATAATAGCAATAAGAATATGCATGAACAATATTCATATGGAAAATGCATGGTTTCAAACTTTCCTGAGTTTGCATAGGCATGGAGCTACGGTTTCCAACAATATTTAATTTCCTTTGTCAGACTTTCATTGATAATGATAAGTAACTTTTCATGCTTTCATCAAATCAACTTTCTATATTTCTTCTTAATTCCTTCATTTATAGTTCCTTTGTTGTTCTACATCTCAAATAGAAACAATTAATATGGCATGTTGATAATATTAGGACCTTTCGAGCCGATTGTTTTTCTCCTATATCAGGCAGATGGCCTTAAGGCCGTGGCAAGAGTTGGAGTCCCTGGTGATCACCGAGGGATTATCTATGACCGACATGTGTTCCAAATACTCAAACACTGGCTTAAGGCTGATCACGACCCCTACTACAACCCCATGAACGATTATGTGATTCTACCAACAGCCTTTGAAATGGAGAAGTTCCATGAGGAAGGCTTAGAGGTGACTTCGCTCAAGGAAGAGTGGGAACTAATTTCATATGACAAGAGTGAACCAGCCGACAAGAAGCCACTGGTGAGCTCAATATCCGTTTCGCAGGTTTATTTTAATCTTTTCTATGAAGGAATATGTGCTCATCTCATATTAGCCTTTGTGATGTAGAAGTTTGATATTAATTTTCTGATCTTGTTCAGGTTTATTCTACCTGCACACTTTTGCCGGGCGTGGAGTCATTCATAGGGATGTAAAATCAAGCAACATTCTTCTAGACCATAGTATGTGCGCTAAGGTTACGGATTTTGGTTTTTCAAAGTATGCTCCTCAAGAAGGTGATAGTGGTGTTTCTTTAGAAGTAAGAGGGACTGCAGGATATTTTGACCAATGGGGCCGTTTGAGACATAATTTAAAAGTTATTTTCTTAGATAGAAAAATACTTCTTTGATATTTCTGTCTTCTTTACAGATTTTATGTTTGCAATTGAAAATTGTTTTTGAAATTCTACAAACAACAGAACTAAACAATCATGCCTTGGTTTGATGTCATGCCTTGCCAAATCCACTTGTTCTTCCTCTTTATATTGTGATATTTTTGTTGATATGTTCACCTTATAGTTCTATGGAATAAGTGTGGATTTGTATTAAGATTCCTTTTATTAATTTAACAGGGATGCTCGTAGTCGAGAACTTCTAAAAGTCTTCAATGTGGATGGGCTGATTGGACTACAGCCCGTAATTATGTGTGCTGGGGAGTTGGAATCAGAAAGAGCAGGTGACAAGAGTGTTTAAGTTCTCATTATCATAAATGATTCAGTAAACATGTGGGAAGTTGGAGATCTGCTAACAGTCCAAATTTTCTTTTGTTTATTAGAGGCTTTGTTTGTTACAACAAAAACAAGATTTTAGTTATCACTACAACAAATGAACTGAGATGAATACAACAACAAGAAGATTTTGTTGGTTGAATTTTTGCGTAGAGCATCTGGCTTGTTGTCTTGATAAAACTGAATATACAGATGCTATCTCATGTCCTACATGGTGCATCTGATTGCTTCGATATGATGCATCTTATTTTTCTAGTGTCCTCAAGAAGCTATTTGGATGGTAGTTTCTATCTCCTGCCAAATGGTGGTCATCCCTTCTAAATGATGTCATTCATTTCTCTCGCTGAATATGTTAATTCAAATTTCTGATTAAATTAAGCTTTTATTTCAT
Source organism: Stephania japonica (assembly GCA_039657345.1). Taxonomy (NCBI): domain Eukaryota; kingdom Viridiplantae; phylum Streptophyta; class Magnoliopsida; order Ranunculales; family Menispermaceae; genus Stephania; species Stephania japonica. The sequence continues at coordinate 28,908,526 of CM077563.1, read as the reverse complement.
AGTTATCTAAAACCATATGGAAACTGTGCTCATTTCCCGCATATATGCATGCTATGTCATTTTTCAGGAGAACCTGGTAAACTCATTCGTGAACGGTATAGAGCAGCTTCTCAAGTTGTCCAGAACCAAGTTAGAAGCCTTCTCACTTTCATATCTGATGTATGTAGGTCCTGGGTTGTCCAGAACGGTATAGTGCTTGTCCTCTCCAGGTTACTCGAAAATGGCGTGTAGCAACCTGAAAAACTGGAAAACTGAGTTTTGTTGATTGGTTTCATGAAATGTGTAGCTATCAATTTGTCGTTTTATTGATTGGTTGTAGAACACTGCGAATTTCTTAATGGAATAATAATATTGCTAGTGGAATGTAGATTTGTATATTTTCAATTGAAAATGGAAATAAAAATTAATTTTGAGCATTTTCAGCTATTATTATTTTTTTTTTAAATTACATTTGATAGGGGTTTGAAACCCCTATGTAATCCTTTGACGATAATATAGAGGTTTCAAACCCCTATGAAATCACTACAATTGATAAGGGTTTGAAACCCCTATGTAAGCCTTTGAAGATATTATAGAGGTTTCAAACCCCTATGAAATAGCCAAGATTTGATAGAGGTTTGAAACCCCTATGAAATAGTCAATATTTGATAGAGGTTTCAAACCCCTATGTAAGCTTTGAGGATAAGATAACACCTTAAAAGATAACACTTTTCATAGAGGTCAAAAACCTCTATGAAAAGTCTTTCATAGAGGTTCAAAACCTCTATGAAAAGTAGAATTTGTTCTAGTGCACCCACATTTGACAAACTTACTAATTAAACCAAAAACACATAGATAGACACTTTCCAAAACAAAAAATATATATTAGAAACTCCCTAACACACTGAACTTCCTAACTGACACACTACAAAATAGAAATTAGGAGTTGAGCCAAAAAACCCGACACTTGAGGCTGGTCGAGCACAGCTGGATAGAAGCTTTCGCCAATTGAAGACTAACTCCCCTCCCATCCATTGATTAATTAGTTGATTGATTCATTGAATTTTATCTTTTCCATTGTGTTGTGTTGTGCTGTTTTTGTTATTATCAAAAATTGTTTAACACTCAAGTAATGTGTTTAGTAATTTGAGCTCCAGTTGGACTTCCAAGCCTCCATTAGCGATAAAGTACCGGTTTGAAGAGCCGGACGGCGGTCCGAAAATCCATTGTGCCACGTTGGACCGATTGTTGGCTTGGGAAAATAAGCTTTACGCGGAAATAAAGGTATTGAATTTTCCTTTTCCTTTTTCAAAAAGGTGGAATACAGAGAATTTCACTTTTCTTACATTTCTTATTCATGGATGATAAAAGTCGCCAGCCCATATTTTTTCTATAGAATCTACTAATAAATAGACACACACACATACATACTCATATGATGCAAGCCCAAATTATGTAGTAGGCCCAATAAAGGAGCAAGAAGGCTCAATTGAAGGAGCACTCGCGTGGTCCGCAAGCCTGCTAGGTCCAATGAATAGATTAGAGCACGTTTTGGAACGTTAGAAAAGTTGTTAGGATTTCTGATAATTCTGTTTAAATGTCAGGGAATATTATGTGAGCAAGAATTTGTAATTGCGGCAACTAATCAATGTAATCTTCCACATATATACATGGAATGAAGAAATGAAGAAGGCATGAATTAATGAATTACAAACCAATTCTCTCCAAATTCTCTCCCTGTTCTACTAAACTTCTCTCCCTCCCAATTTCTTTTCTCAGCTTCTCTTCCTTACATTAAATCAGTTGCATCGTTGGTGCTTTCATTGTGTATTCATGGCTAATAGTACGCAAACACGTGCTCAAGCTCATGAGGACTCACTGTTGGCTTTCAAAGATCAACTCTAACAATAGGGCATTCAATATACTTCCTTAACGGAAAAAATGCAAGCATCCAAGGAGAATTTTCAGAAGTTGATGGTCGAGGTCTTAAATCACCTCACTGCCTTGGAGAAGAGGCTGGTGTTGAGCACCAATCTTCCTCCTCAACCCCCTACCCAACCATTACTGGCCACACCATCATCTTGTCCTCACCCTCCTCTGGCCTCTGCCTCTTCCCCATTTCAGTGGACCTTTTCTTTCCAACTAGAGCCTTCCCATGGTGTTGCTGTTGGTTTTTGTGTGGGCCCCACACAAAATGGAAAAGTCCAACACATAAAGCAATGAATTGGTTGTGGAATAAGAATCTGGGAGAGAAAATAGGAAAGAAAATTGGAGTGAATTAACGACTTGGCTGATTCTTCTAATTAACCAGCTTTTAGGTGTTTTGGCAATTTTTTCTTCTCTCTTCTACATTGTGCGTTCAAGGTGGTGAATACAATAACAATTTTCTCTACATTGAAGATACATTAAGATCTTGAATCTGAAGACTCGCGGCGAAGTCTTTGGTGGTTTCTTGGTGATCAAGAAAGGGTACAATTTGAGGGTGGAGTTCTTCAAGATCTTGGTGTAACCATTCAAGTTCTTTGAAGGAGTTATATTATATTTTCCTCAATTGAGATTCTTGTACTCTTTATTCATATAGTGGATTTATTCAGAGTTTGGCCCGTGGTTTTTTTCCTCTCGATTTGGAGGGTTTTCCATGTTAAATCTTCTGTTCTTTGTGGTGTGATTGATTTGGTGCATAGTTCGTGGCTTAGTGAATTTTATTCATCTGTCTCTCAAGTTGAAGGGGTTACTTTCTTCTTGAGTAACCCTAACAAGTGGTATCAGAGCCGCGGTTAGTTCAGGAATCTTTGTGGGAATCAAGATGGTGGATGATGATGATAAATCAAGTAATATGGTCAAGTTGATGGCTACGAATTATTCAATTTGGTAACCGATGATGGAAGATCATCTTTATTGCAAGGATTTATTTGATCCAATTGAATTTGGACAAAACAAGCCAGAGAAAATATCTGATGTTAATTGGAGGAAGTTGCACCGAAAAAATGCTGGGACTATTCGAAAGTGGATCGATCTCAGTATTTATCATCGTGTCAGCAAAGAGGTTGATGCACAGGAGTTGTGGAGAAAATTGCAGAATATGTGTGAGAGGAAGGGGGCTCATAACAAGGCTTCTCTAATTAGAAGGCTTGTTAATATGAAGTACAAAGATGGGCGGTCGATGATAGAGCACTTGAATGATTTCGAAGCATTGATCAATCAATTAAGTGCTATGAAGATTGCGTTTGAGGATGAGTTACAAGCACTTTTACTCTTGAGCTCGTTGCCAGAAAGTTCGGGAAACCTTGGTGGTGTCTCTAAGTAATTCTGCTCCAGGTGGTGTCTTGTCTTCATCCATAGTGCAGGATAGTCTCTTTGAGAGGAGACTAGAAGAAAGGATAAAGGCATTGAAACTTCATAAGCTCTTGTTACTACTGCAGAACATAGAGGCAGAAGTCAGTCTAGAGGTCCGAGGGGGCGGAGTAAATCTAGAAGCAAGTATCAAGGAAAAGGAAAATTCTCTTATTATCATTGTGGCAAGGATAGACACATAAAGAAAAATTGTAGAGTGTGGAAAAAAGAACAGAATGATGAGAAAAATAAAAATAAAGCGAATGATCAGAATACTACGACTGCTATATCAGATGCAATTGAAGACTTGGTTGTGCTTTCTTTAGTTGAGGATCAAGGTCATGTCAGTAATACAGATAGTGAATGGGTTGTTGATTCAGCAACATCCTTCCATGCTACTCCGAGGAAGGATTTCTTCTCTATTTATCGAGCAAGGAATTTTGGTAAGGCAAAGATGGGGAACAATAGTTTTGCAGATATAGTTGGCATTGGAAATGTCTTTGTGCAGACAAATATGGGTTGCACGATAATTCTTAAAGATGTGCGACATGTTCCGGATCTGCGTCTAAATTTGATTTCTACTCATGCTTTGGACCTAGATGGTTACTACAACATCTTTGGGGGCAAGGAGTGGAAACTTACCAAAGGCTCAATTGTTGTTGCTAGAGAAAAATTGAGCTATACATTTTACAAGACTCAATTGAAGACCGTCAGAGGTGACCTGAACGTAATTGAAGATGATTCTTCACCAGATCTGTGGCATAGGCGGCTAGGTCACTTGAGTGAGAAAGGGTTGCAGGTGTTGGCAAAGAAGTCTCATATTCCCTTTGCCAAAGGTAAATATTTGAACCCTTGTGATGATTGCTTATTCGGTAAGCAACATAGAGTTTCTTTTTCTTCATCATCTAAAAGAAAAAGAAATTTACTTGAGTTAGTATACTCTGATGTTTGTGGTCCCATTAATGTGGAAACTATGGGAGGTGGTAGATACTTTGTTACTTTTATTGATGATGCTTCAGGGAAGGTTTGGGTGTTTGTGTTGAGAACAAAATGTCAGGTTCTTGAGTACCTCAAGAAGTTTCATATGATGGTGGAACGAGAAAAAGGCGTATTTTTGAAGTGCCTTCGTAGTGATAACGGGGGAGAATACACTTTAAAGGAGTTCGAGAATTATTTCTCAGAACATGGAATCAGGCATGAGAAGACTGTTCCGGGTACTCCTTAACATAATGGTGTTGCTGAAAGAACAAACAGAACCATCCTTGATAAAGTCAGATGTATGTTAAAAATGGCTAAGTTGCCCAAGTCATTTTGGGGTGAGGCTCTCAGTCCTGCTTGCTACTTGATGAATCGCTCTCCTTCAGTACCATTGGAGTTTGATGTTCCAGAGAGAGTTTGATCTAGGAAAGATGTTACTTACTCTCACTTGAAGGTGTTTGGATGCAAGGCATTTATGCATGTGCCCAAGGAGCAGAGACAGAAACTTGACGATAGAACTGTTCCGTGTATCCTCTTGGGATTTGGAGATGCAGAGTTTGGTTATAGGTTATGGGATCCAGAGAAGAAAAAGATTGTCAGGTCCAGGGATGTGGCTTTTCATGAATATGAGACCATAACAGATTTGAAGACATCAAAGAAAATCATAGTTGATGATGATGATGTTTCTGGATTGGAGTCTTCTTCCATTAATGATGCCACACATGAGGGAGACTCATTTAAAGAACATGGGGTTGATGTGCCAGAACCAGTTGATGATGCTGAGCAGGGGGAGCAAACTCCTCCACCAACAGCTTTAGTTGAACCTTCACTTAGAAGGTCGGAGAGAGGGTTGCTTCCTTCTACTAGGTACCCCAGTTCGAATTATGTTACAATTACAGAAGAGGGGGAGCCAGAGAGCTTCCAGGAAGTTCAGATTCACAAAGATAAAGCTCAATGGATGAAAGCAATGCAGGAGGAGATGAGTTCTTTGAAGAAAAACAATACTTATGAGCTGGTGGAACTCCCAAAAGGTAGAAAACCTTTGAAGAATAAATAGGTGTACAAGTTGAAGACAGATGAAGATAAGCTAGTAAAACATAAAGCTCGTTTAGTAGTGAAGGGGTTCAATCAGAAGAAAGGAATTGACTTTGATGAGATTTTTTCCCCTGTTGTGAAGATGAGTTCTATTCGAGTGATTTTGGGTCTGACTGCTAGCTTGGATTTTGAGCTTGAGCAGTTAGATGTGAAGACTGCATTCCTCCATGGTGATTTGGAGGAAGAGATTTATATGGATCAACCTGAAGGATTTGAAGTAACAGGAAAAACACATTTGGTTTGCAAGTTGAAGAAGAGCTTGTATGGACTGAAACAAGCTCCAAGGCAGTGGTATAAGAAATTTGACTCTTTCATGATGGGTCAAGAGTGCACTATAACAGATACAGATCATTGTGTCTACTTCAAGAAATTTTCAGATGGGAAGCTTGTGATATTGTTGCTCTATGTTGATGATATGTTGATAGTGGGGCATGATGTTTCCTTGATTGGAAACTTGAAGAAAGAATTATCTAGTTCTTTTGATATGAAAGACCTGGGGCCGGCAAAACAGATTCTTGGCATGCGATTATTCGTGACAGAGATCCAAAAAGTTATGGGTGTCACAGAAAAGTATGTTGAGCAGTCTTGAGCAGATTCAATATGAACAATGCTAAGCCAGTTAGCACACCTCTTGCTAATCACTTCACACTTAGCAAGAAATCATGTCCCTCTACTTCTATAGATATAGCGGAGATGTCAGATATTCCTTGCTCCTCTGCAGTTGGGAGTTTGATGTATGCGATGGTTTACACCCGACCAGATATTACTCACGCAGTTGGTGTGGTTAGCAGATTTCTCTCAAATCTTGGAAAAGTTCATTGGGAAGTAGTGAAATGGATTTTGAGATATTTGAGAGGTACTTCGAATATGTCTTTATGTTTTGGGGGCTCAAAACCTACTTTGGAGGGATATACAGATTCAGATATGACAGGTGACCTTGATGGCAGAAAATCTACTTCAGGGTATGTGTTCACTTTTGCAGGGGAGTCGTATCTTGCGATCAAAATTGCAAAAGTGTGTTGCTTTATCCACTACAGAGGCAGAATATATTGTTATAACTGAAGCAAGCAAAGAAATGCTTTGGTTGAAGAGATTCCTTCAAGAGTTGGGGTTGAAGCAAGAAGATGGGTATGCAATGAACTGTAATAGTCAGAGTGCTCTAGATTTGAGCAAGAATGCTACTTATCATTGCCGCACTAAGCACATTGATATCCTATACCATTGGATTCGAGAAGTTGTGAATGACCATGAGATGAGTCTGAAGAAGATTCACACTGATAAGAATCCAGCTGATATGTTGACGAAGGTGGTGACTCGTGAGAAGCATCAGTCTTGCACCAAGTTGGTGGGGCTGAGTTGTTATTGAGCATCAAATATGATTGAGATCTCCCCATGTGTTGGAGGGGGAGATTGTTGGTTTTTGTGTGGGCCCCACACAAAATGGAAAAGTCCAACACATAAAGCAACGAATTGGTTGTGGAATAGGAATCTGGGAGTGAGAAAATAGGAAAAAAAATTAGAGTGAATTAATGACTTGGGTGATTCTTCTAATTAGCCAGCTTTTGGGTGTTTTGACAATTTTTCTTCTCTCTTCTACATTGTGCGTCCAAGGCGGTGAATGCAACAACAATTTTCTCTACATTAAAGATACATCAAGATCTTGAATCTGAAGACTCGCGGCGAAGTCTTTGGTGGTTTCTTGGTGATCAAGAAAAGGTACAATTTGAGGGTGGAGTTCTTCAAGATCTTGGTGTGACCATTCAAGTTCTTTGAAGGAGTTATATTGTATTTTCCTCAATTGAGATTCTTGTACTCTTTATTCATATAATGGATTTATTCGGAGTTTGGCCCGTGGTTTTTTTCCCTGATTTGGAGGGTTTTCCACGTTAAATCTTGTGTTCTTTGTGGTGTGATTGATTTGGTGCATAGTTCGTGGCTTAGTGGATTTTATTCATCTATCTCTCGAGTAGAAGGGGTTACTTTCTTCTTGAGTAAACCCCAATAGTTGCCTCTTCTAGCACGTACAATCTCATGCCTCCTGCCCATCAACTTCGTATGCCCAATTTCGAAATCCCTATTTTCTCCAGCGATAACCCTCTCGATTGGTTATTCCAAATCGAGCGTTTCTTCTTGTGTCATCAGACTCCATTGGACCAACGCATGGCAATGGCTTCTTTTGACATGATTGGGTCGACACTCCAATGGTTTCATTGGATGTACTCAACCGCTCAGCTACCACTTGGCCAGAGTTTGCCCGCGCGGTCGAAATTCGCTTTTGGTCATCATTGTATGTTAACTTTAAAGCTACCTTATTCAAATTGAAACAAACGACGTCCTTAGAAGAGTTTATGGAGGAGTTCGCCGCCTTTTCCACCCGCACACTTGGGTTGTCTCAAGCGAACCTCTTGAACTGCTTCATCTCGAGTGTTTAAGATGAGATTCAGCATGAACTATTTCCTTCCCATCCCCAAACCATACAGGAGATTATGGGCATGGCCAAGATGGTTCGTGATAGTTTGCCAGCGCCTACTCCTCGAACACCTCCTGCGTTTTCCAAAGCAACTCATCTGAAGCCAACCTCTCCAACCCCCTGCGTCTGCTCCAATGGACAAGCACCTTTCAATCTCATAATATATCCAAGACTATCTTTCAAACGTTAAGAAACTCAAACTAAACATAATTTATTATTTCATATTATAATATAGATATCACAAAATAGAATTTGAAGTGGTAGGGGGCGACAAACACTTCCCGAGTAAATTCGTACTACTTTTTTGCAAATCCAATCTTATTACCTTATGGGGCAAAGGGACAGATTTAATTCTTCATATAGTGCGAGGGAATAATGCAATTAATTCTAGTAGTCTTTTAATATGACTGAAATAAAATAGCTCCCGGTTTTCCAAATATTATCCTAATGTGCATTGATGATGATCTTAGAGCATCTCCAATGGTAAATGTGAATTCTCAATGTGAATAGGATGTCTTTCTCATGTGGCTCAAATTGACATTGAACTTTAAAATAGGTCTCCAATGCACTACAAAAAGATGGTGGAATAGCAACAAACTATAGTGACAAACACAAATTTGTTGCTATGCTACAATAAATTACTAGCAAATCAACGACAAACAACAAGTTTGACCCATTTGACTAAAAACCAACAAATTAAGGACAGATCTGTAACAAACACTTGGCAACAGACCACTAGTAGTCACAAATCTATAGCTGAACTTTCGTGTCAATGGCTCCCACTTAACTATTATGTCAGTAAAATCAGCGACAGATTAGAGACACCTCGAGATACCCATTCATACGTGTAGGTGTCAATTTGGCCTTAGATGTATGTAGTGACATATAAGTGAAATGCTCAAGCTTGTCGTTAATTTGAGTAAAAAAAAAACGACTCTCTTATTTGAAACCCATCTTCAAATAGGCTTAAAAAACCCTTAAAGCTCCTCTGCTCACCTCCATGGCCATCACGACCTTAAGCTCCTCTTTCTTCTCTCCTTCATGAAAACAATCTCCATCGCCTACCTTCTATTCCATCGCCTACCCTCTATTCCATCGCCTACACTTTGCTCCATCACAATTGCTTCGTATTCCACTATTGAACAACACACCGAATCGATCCCTTCAACCTCTCTTTCATTTTTTCGATTTTCGAAGATTCTGATCTATGCAGGTTCGATTTCATTAATCAGTTCCCTCTTTGTTCTCACATTTTCGCTCATATGAGATTTCTAGGGTGGTGATCATTTCTTCAGATCTGTTTTTGTTTTAGTCGATTCATGTGGAAATATTTGTTCTTTCTTTTAGATTGTTGATTTTTTTTATAGTTTTGGTGATTTTGAGTGGAGTTTTGATCTGATTTTTGTTTGTTGAACAACTTGTTGGCAGTGTGAGGGCTTCATTGTCGACTGATTTAGGGTTCTATATTAGTTGGTATGAATTATTTCTTAGTATTTGCATCGATTGTTAAGGGTTTATTGCAGTTTTATGTGTTGTTTCTTCTTTATTGGATTTGTTGTGGATATGATGGATTGGAGAGAAATGTGTTTGTTGTCGTTGTTGTTTTTGTAGGGTTTTTTTTGGTTATATGTTTTGGGTTTGATATTCTCTGGGCTTGTAAATGAGTGGCACTTCATTTTTTTTTGAAGGAAGATCCCTCCATTTTCTTGTGAAACTTCTTTATGTGCCATGAGGGTTCTATTGGCACTAAACCCACACATTGCTTTCCTTTATGATGAAACATCTATGATGGCCTAGAAAGCGTTCAGCGAGTCCCTTGCACTGTGATGGCACTATGAGGACCTTTTTCTTATAAGATAACAAAAATCTTTGCAATTAGCTATTATCCTTAAGTATAAATTTTTTTTTTTGAGAAAATTGTTACTAATATTAAAACCAAGATTCAAATTTCACAAGTTTCTCTCTTGCTTTTATTTGCTTTGGGTACTTTGGCATGAAAGAAATAGACATTAGAAGTGTTGAGAACCAGAAAAATTCAGTTTGACCTTTAGAAATTGCCAATGCTAATGGATTTATTGTGTGCGATTTGCTTTGTGATTTAGGATTATCTAGATTAAGGTACATTTTGTTCTTGACGGTATCCTCATAGAGAGGACTCCTTGTTCTATACAATTACACAAACATTATTATGTACTAGCTGTTATCAACAGAGTTTGACATTATCCTCATAGGGCATTGGAAACTCAAATAAGGAAAAATCAACAAATACAACTGATCAAATTAGAGGAAAAAACGAAGCGAATAAACAAAACCTTATGAACCTCAATTATAGGTCAATGAACTTTTCTTTCTTTAAATATACACTTAGTAGCTTATGAACCTTATATGCATTTCCCTTGTGCCTTTCTTGTAATAGGTGGGTGATGCAGTGTAAATGCTTAAATAAGGAAGAATCCTTAAATTTTGAAGAAAACCGAAATTGAAATAAATTGATAGTGATTACAACCCTAATCATGGCTTTATATAGCCCATTAGAAACTCTAATCCTTCTATGACTTTAAACGTAATTTTTCTATGACTCAAAACGTCTAATCCTTCTAAGACTCTAAAAAGGACTTAAATAAAGTAAATTATGAAAATACCCTAAAACTAGAGAATAAAATAAAAGCTCCCGATGAAGACTAAAACGAAGGAATTTGGATCTGCGAAACCCAATCCCGAAGAGCAAAGCTTCGAGGTCAACTGTAGAGCACGAAACGCCATTTCTGAAAAGGTATTATAATAATCAAACAGATTCTTGGATCAAAAGTTACGGTCCAACAAAATATCTATGACTGCCCGACATCAGAAAAAGAGAGTGGTTACTATAAAGAACAAAAGTCGGACACTTTATATTTTTGTATTCCTTGCTCATTATAAAATGATGTCATATTCTGCAAGACAACTGCATCAGGACCTATTTTTGCCCCTTTCATATAGAATCTTTTAGTTTTGAGGATGACTGTTTCACTTGTTCTTTATGCACTATTATTTTAAAAATTAATAAATGTACGCATTGTTTAACTTATTGATTCACAAGCATATATTGAACTTATTGGACTCAATTGTGGTTAATACAATAATTTAATAAATGTATGCATGGTTTAACTTATTGCTAGTAAATGAAAAACTTGCAGTCTATCGTGAAGGAAAAAATAAGAGTTGCATGCCTTTTTAATCTTATTAATTATATTTGCAAAATATATGTACAATGACATGTTCAAATTGTTTGTTTGTTTGTGCATTTCAATTAAATTGATTTGTAATTGAGTTATTGCTCATTCTTATATTTTTTATGAATTTTGATTGTCATTTACTAGCTAGCTATATGTAAATTTTCAAGACTATTATATTAGAAATGGATGAATATTTGGATAATTTTAAAGTATTAGAAACTAAAGGAATTTATATAGTTAATTATTTGGAATTGATAGAATTTATCTATTGATAGGCAGTAAAATTTAGGATCGAGATGTCAACTAATCGAGAATGGATGTATAGCCATATCAAAAATGGGTACACTCGATCCGAGTTCATTAACGGTATAAATGAGTTCATAGCATACGCTAAGGCACACTGTAGGACATTTGAAACTAAGAGAAAGATTCGGTGTCCTTGTAACCATAAAAAGTGTCGTAATCGTGCCTACCATGATGTTAAGACCATGGAATCTCATTTACTTCGTCAAGGTTTTATTGCGGGATATCATTGTTGGTCAGAACATGGGGAAGAAGAAGATCTACACACTGAATATGTACATGACGAACCTAGCAATGCAATGGGAGACTATAACCACGAAGAGACACATGCATCTGATTATTCTACATCATATCACGAGATGGTACACGACTTGACAGGTCCAAGTTTCAATTGGAATAGTGCGGAACAACCTCCAAATCCTTATTCACAAAAATTGTATTAAATGATCGACGCAGCAAGTGAGCCATTATGGTCGGGGTGTGAGACCATGACAAAATTTTCGGCAATGGCGCGACTTCTAAAAATCAAATCAGAACATCATACCTCGGAAAAGGCGTACGATGAGATTATTCAATTTTGTAAAGATGCATTGCCGACTAACAATTGTTTAGTCGATAGTTTTTATAACACAAAGCGACTAATGCAAAGGTTGGGGTTACCAGTTCAACAAATTGATTGTTGCAAGTTTATGTGTATGATTTATTAGGGTGAGGATTTGGACTTGACATGTGTAAGTTTTGTGGGGAGTCCAGGTATAAACAAATTGATTGTGAAGAAGGGAATGACGTGCGGCAACCTCAGAAAAAAATGTATTACTTCCCCATAACACCTCGGCTACAACGTTTGTTTGCATCCGAAGTGACAGCTAAACACATGCAATGGCATGGGGAACATATTTCAGATGGCATTGTAATGCAACATTGTTCTGATTCTATCGCATGGAAGCATTTCAATAATGTCAACATCGATTTTAGTGTTGAAGTTCGTAACATTCGTTTTGGGTTATGCATGGATAGTTTTCAACCGTTTAGCCAGTCTGGGAAATAATACTCTTCGTGGCCCATAATTTTAACTCCTTACAACCTACCTCCCTCGATGTGCATGAAGAAGGAGTTCATGTTTTTAACAGTCATCGTACCTCGTTCGACCAATCCTACAAATAAACTCGATGTCTTCCTGCAACCGTTAATATAGGAGTTGCAAGATTTGTGGCATGAAGGAGTACTTACTTATGACATTTCCACCAAAATGAACTTCCAACTTTGAGCTGCACTTATGTAGAATGTCAGCGACTTCCCTGCTTATGGTATGTTGTCTGGTTGGAGCACACATGGCAAGAGGGCTTGTCCATATTGTTTGGATGATACTGATGCATTCCAAATAAAGCATAGTAGAAAAACTTCTTAGTTCGATTTTCATTGCCACTTTCTTTTGTGAGGCTCTACTTTAAGAAGTGACAAGAATGGCTTCAAACGCGAACAAACTTGTTGAAAAGGACCCCCACCAATTAAATCTGGGGAACATATTTTGAGGGAAATTGAAGCGTTAGGACTGATGAAAATAACTGACATTAGATACAATGAGGTGAACAATAAGATTGCCAAATCTTCAGGGTGGAGAAAACGAAGCATTTTTTGGGATCATCCTTATTGGTGGACGAATCTCATTAGGCACAATTTGGATGTCATGCACATTGAAAAAAATATTTTTGACAACATTTTCAATACAATTTTGAGTGTTCCTGGGAAAAGTGAGGATAATGCAAAATCGAGGTTAGATGTGAAAGAAATTTGCAACCGACAATTCCTCGAATATGACCCTATGTCCAATACATATCCTAAAGCGAGTTATGCACTTGATAAATGTAAGAAAGAAGTTTTGTGTGACTGGATACAACAATTGCGCTTTCCTGATGGATATGCTTCAAATATTGGTCGATATGTGGACTTCAACAAATTGAGGATGTTTGGAATGAAAAGCCATGACTATCATGTCTTCATGCAAAGATTGATTCATATTGCCTTTCGCGAACTATTAGAAGATAGGTGAGGGTTGCAATTAGCGAGTTGAGCGCATTTTTTTTGAGACTTGACTGCTAAGAACGTTAATGTGGCACAAATTAAGTTGTTGCACTCCAACATTCCGAAAATATTGTGCAAATTGGAGCAAATCTTCCCTCCTAGTTTCTTGATTCAATGGAGCATCTCCCCATACACATAGCACACGAGGCTCATCTCGCTGGACCCGTACAGTTTCGGTGGATGTATCCATTTAAGAGGTAGCCTTACTAAACATATATTGTAATGATGAATCAATAAAAAGTAGAAGGATCCATGTGTAATGCATACTTAGTTGAGGAATCAACTTCTTTTTGTTCCTTTTACTTCGAGGATCATATCAGTACTACACATGAACGGGCACAACGCAATGATTTTGGTGGGGTAGGACCAAGTCTTAATTACAATGGCGCATTCTCGATTTTCACGCATCCAGGATGACCACCATTTGTTAAAGGAAAGAAACGGTACCTCGCACCGGAGGAGTATGTTGCAGCTCATCAATATGTGTTACTAAATTTCCCGGGCGTATATCCGTATACTAAGTATTACATTTTAGGTTGACTATAATTCTATCACTACTTGCATGTGTATTGTATAATTTTGTATCTTTCTTTTGTAGCATATTCAAGTCTGTCACTCATTCACAAGAACCTAACATCTCTGATCAGGCTATCGAGGCTAAGCTTGAGCAGAAATTTGCATCGTGGTTCATGCAATTTGTACGTAATATCATACATAAACCTAATCTAAACCATTTTAATCTCTTTTGAAACCTTGTCAAACTCATTTTGTAATTTGGAATATTTTTTTGTTAACATTACTCGTAGGCTGCCGAGAATGATGTACCCAACATGCTTCGCCAAATTTCTCAAGGACCCATGCATTCATGCATGACTTACAATGCATTCATCGTGAATGGATATAAATTTCACATGCAGTCATATGAGAAAAATAAGAAAACACAAAAAAGTGGTGTATGCATCAAAGGTGGGAACAACACTGACTATTATGGGGTACTCCAAGACGTAATTCGAATCAATTACCATGATGGTTCACTTCATACAATGTTGTTCAAATGTATTTGATTTGATTTGATCCGACATCAAATGGTACGCGAATTCATCGAAAATTGAATTTAGTTGAAGTTCACAAAAATCGTTGGTTTAACATGTACGAGCCTTTCATTTTAGTGATGCAAGCATATCAAGTGTATTATCTTCCTTACCTATCTATTGGGAGGAGGGAACGGGGTGATTGATTAGCTGTATGCAAGCTCCAACCGAAGTTTGTAGATGAATCCAACGTCGTTGGCACATAAAGTGTCGTTACGGATAACGCCTTTCAAGCTGATCAAACTGATGATGCCAGCGTTGTTGATGAAGACCCATCACTATCAACAGTCATTGATTTGATGAATGCAATTGTGTTTGACAATGATGAGTTTGAGATGAATGCAAACGATGAAGAAGAGGATGAACTGGCATCATCGTCAAACAGTGGTAACGAAGATGAGTTTTGGTGATTAGAGTGAGTTTGTGTTATCTCATATATATGCTTAAAAATTGATGTACATGTAAAACTTTGCTTAACTTTATGATTGTTATAAATACCAATCAACTTATATTTTTTTGCGTCATTGATATAGATACCATTATATATGGAGAGAGGTAAAGGAAATGCTTTCATAGAGGATGAGGATATGGAGGACCCTGACGACACCACAGAGAATACCACAGGAGGCATTGGACGATCATCGTATTCACAGAATGCCACTCCTTCCCATCCGGGTCATCGATGTTCATTGCCTCAAACTCGTTTCTACCTACCACGTCACATCACTCCATCCATCCAGTTTATCCATACCCACCTCAGGGTACCGAACCCTCATCATCACATCACACACGTACTAGCTCATCTTCATCACTACATGTCTCACTATCACCCCAGGTCTTTTTTACACACCTCAGCACAGTATTAGCCCCTCTTCATCACATCACACTACACCATCACCTCCGAATCATCTATACACACCTCAACATGGTATCAGACCTTCTCTTCACATCACACCACCTCATCACCTCATAGTCATCACTATTCAGGTCATCCCACTCATTATCCTGGGGTAGTCAATCACACTTCTACATCGCGTAGCCCTGTAGCACCTACTCACGAATCATCTGCGCCGATACCACCTACACCAATATCACCAGCACCGATACCACCTACGATTGAGGAGATTCCAGACTTTTTAGACCACCGCCCGTCCCTGTAGAAGGCAAAGACCCTCTGATTCATCTATTTTTGGAAGATGATATCTATGTCTTTCCACAATATATACTTAGGTTGAAAACTAATAATATCATTTAGATGTTTGCCTGACTAACTTAAATGTTAAAATGGTAGGTTACACCCTTCTTCAATGGCGGCCAGGAAGATGAGTTTTGTTTTTAAGAGTGGATATCTAAAGGATGCATGGAAATGCGAATTGGTTCTACAATCCCAACGAAATATATACTGGAAAAGGTGGAAAGTTAGTAACTTCATATCAAATTTGTAGTATCAATGAACATTTTTGTATTGATTATTTTTGTTAATGTGTAGGTTTTCTTCACTTGGGATTTGCGGTTGTCTCTTGTGGTATGTGCAGCATAGTTGAAGAAGGCAGCCATCTGCTATGCCAACAATATGTACTTCATTGCAAAGATGAGAAAAACACCTATTTACTTGACAAACGAGGAGTTTGAGAATTACAAGAAAATGCAAGCGACGGACGAAAAGTTCAAGGCAAAGTCGATGCAAATAAGCGCAAATAGAAAGTCAGAGAAAGGAGGGTCGGGTACTGGTATTTCATTGCACACTTGCGGATCGATATATGCTAGACAACACAAGGATGTTTTGGTACGTATTACATCAAAAAATTAAGTTGATGATTCTTGATATAGTTGATTTTTTTAAGTAGATTATTTACCTTTAAGTCATGATGAACTATTAACCACACACCTCATGTATAGAAAAAGAAGTTGCATTGATAGCCCACATTCCAGGAGTTGTTCCGACACCTCCATACCTAAAACCACGATGGTCAGACATTCGTTGATCAGAGATCCAAGAGGGTTGCTATAAGTAATGCTAATTACATATAATTACTTTTCAGGATATATAATATGTCCGTTAAATACAACCGAGTTCTCTATTGTTTTTATATAATGTAGACTGAACTCACTCGGAGAGTGGAGGAGTTATCGACTTAGTCCTCAACACACCAGTTGACGAGGATGCAGTTTACCTTGAGGTTGTGAAGCCAGTTAAGGGTCATGTCTACGGATTGGGCTCGCAAGGTTCTTATCGTTACATCACATCTTCGGGGGAAGCAAGTTATTCCCGAGGCCCAGCTTATGGACCTCACGAGTTTGAGGAGCTACAAAGGGACCATCGTAGATTGCAAGAATTATTGTTGAAGGAGTAAATGAAATGACGAGATTCAGATCGAGTAAATCAAGACCGCTTACAACGTATGGAGGCATTGTTAATGCAACAATTTGGATTCAGGCCCTCGATACCACCACCACCGCCACCTCCACCTCCACCTCCACTAGCTTCAGATCCTTCTGGTGATCGAGACGACTTTCAAAGGGTGTCTATGTTGTTGACACCCAACACTTGGTGGACCACAGATCTATGTCCATAGCACATCATCAATCACCTTTAGGTCCACAGTCGCCTTCGCAATCCACTCACCTGGATGACCACCATCCTGGATATTGAACCAATTCACGCAGAGTGCTACCTCAGGATAGGCAGCGAATTTCAGTTGATGATAACGAGTTTATGTCGCAACTAATTCCGCCTCCACGACCACCACCATCTCATGAGTGATTTGTTGTTGTACTTTTTTGTGGAACGTGGTTTATTTTGTAGGAACTTAGAGTGGTTCGCTTTTTTTAGTTCAGTTTTTTGGTTTTACCATTATCATGGTTGTTTCTACTAATGGTGTCAATGGCAACTCTCTTATGACCTTTATGAAGGAAGAGTAGCACAGAGTCCACTCAAAGGAGCACGAGTTATGTTTAAGGTAAATTCTATTGTGCTTCATTTTTATTTTACATAAGAGAATCCAATTGTAGAGTTTATATTCATGACAGGCATCGGTTGTAGGATTTTTCTTTTAATAATACGTTGTATATTTTTTCATTTTGTGTTATTTGTTAGGGATTCTCCATCGCTCTTCTGCTCGACCTCCCCCCACGATTTGGCTTTGCTCCCTCTAGTTGGATCTCCCTTTTGAAAAGGTGCAAATCTCATGCTTCTCTTCTTTTACTTTTTTGTTTGATTTCTTGGGGTTAGGGTTTTGGTGTATCATATGATTTTTCTGAAATATGATAGTGTATGTGGGTATGTTAGGTTTTGTATTGGTTCGTAGTGGTAGTGCATTTCCTTGTGATATCTATTTTAGCAATGCCAGGCCTAGGTGTTTCAGCTTGTGCCATTGTGTTGTCTTGTTTGTTTGTTTTGTCTACAAGTCTTGACCACTCTTATGACTTCATCATTATAATACTTTTCATCTGGGAAGATAAAAGAGTAATACAACTAAAAAATGACTAACTTGAATTTTCTTTAGCTTGCCTTTCCAATCTTTTTCAAGGAACGATTGGCACTCAATCTCGCTGTTAATTTCCTTAATCTTTTGGATTAGTATTTGAAGTCAACTATATTTTTGGTATGAAGCCTTGACAATTCAAATTTGCCTGATAATAGCCAAACTTATATATTCATTAACCCAATAACTTCACAATATATGAAAGAAGTTTGTTCTTCATACCAAACATGTAGACTCATAAATTCAAGAAGTTTGTTCTTCATACCAACTTTCATGGAAATGCATACTTCAATTCGTCTAAAAGAAAATAAGTAAAGGCAATAAGAATTGTCTAACTTAGTTTTTGGTCCTACATTTGCATGTATTTCATTCTTTGCTCTCATAAACTAGAAGTGAATGATTGTGACAGAGCATTTAACATCAGCTATAAAGTTATCACTCTTTCCCACTTTGTTGGTGCAGATCATATGAAAACTCATGAAGTACATACCTATATCAATATGTTGTCTTTAAAAAAAATATATACACTATTGTCCTTGTCCATGCATTTGCTCACACACATATAAGTGTATATAAATTAATTAGTTTTTTTGAATTTGTTTTTTCTTGGTGTGTAATTTCATTGTTTTGATTTGGGTTTGTGCGGAATTAATTTATTTGGGTAGCTATTTGGCTAAATTGCTAGTACACATGTTAATGAGTTGTTTAAGTTAGTTTGATCTATGTGGATTTAAGGTTTGTTTGGTTTTTTGTTGAATCTTTATGGGCAAATCAACCTACAGTGCATAGTTCTTGAAATTTGTATTAATCTTAAAAATTGATAGACACTTGGTTTTAGATTTGGGTTTGTTGTCTCCATTTTCAATCATGAACTTGTGTTTTGGTAGCAAAAAGTGAAATGTAGTTTGTGTTACTAGTTCATCATGTTTCTTGGATGAGAGAGGTCTTTAATTTAATTTATTACATTAGATCTTTGTTTACATTTTCACGTGATTTGTTAATGAGTGTGAATGAGAGAATTACCATTATAGGTAGTGGATTTATCGCAGTGGAAAACTATCTCAATTTTTTTTTTTTGATTTGTATCTGTGGAGAGACACAACTCTAGATCTGAAAGAAAAAGTAATGGAACCTATTTGTAAACATGAAAAAATGGTTCAGTTGCCACAAAAAGATTAGAAAAGATTCATGTCCTTCAACACATTGTAATCTTTTAAAAAGCATAATTTTTTTTTTTTTTTCTGTTCTAAGTTCCAACTTAAAAGTATATTATTGAGCTTAATTGAAGTGTTCAATCCTTGTATAGCCAATCTCAACTTATTTTGACAAAAGCTTTATTGTTGTTGTTGGTAGATATTATTAGTAGATTCTTGTGAAACAATAACAAATAACAAGCCTTACATCTGATATATGATGGCTACTATTCTCACAACTTTTGAGGAATATATTGTTGGTACTTCCAGATTTCTTCTCTATTTTTATTAGATGTCAAGATGTGTTTTTCTCCCTATGAACAATTTTTCCCATGAATTAGGTTATTGTCTATTTGGTTGAGTTTATGTATACTTTGGCGTTTTTTGTTTCATTTTTTCTAAAGTTTCATTCATTAGCATTATATCATCAATTAATTGAACAATTTAAATGCAATGCAGGTTTTTCTTTTATCCAAGCGATGATTGGAGAAAGGCATTAGAATTTAGATGGTTTGAGATTAGTTGGAGTGGAAGTGTATGTTGTGAATGTTGTTTTTAATGGAAGTGTTAATGCAAGAAGAGAGATCACATAGGGGCAAAGGCTGAGATTTGAGAGGATCATTGAGTAGGCATTGTATGTATTTTATTTTCATTCGCCTATTTAATTATCGATAGGCAAAGAAGAAATGAATTGTATATAATATGGGTCTTAAGACCAAAGAAAATTGGGTTAAGTTTAGCAGTGCTTCTAGAATAGCATATAATCAAAGACATTTCTTTAGAGTTGAATAACTAAATATAAGAAGATCTCTATTAAACTGCCTATCTTTTGTTGGATAGGAACAAAATGTTGGGCAATAACTTAATCTCTAATTAATTGGGGTCGGATGCATGGATCAAACTCTTCCATTCTACTTGATTTAATGTTGACAATTGAGAAATTATGAAATAACATGTTAGGAAAGCGATTCTAAGGCACATGCAACTGTCAGTTGACTATGTTAATGGAGGTTCCTTTTACATTTGAAATGTGGTTCACTAATTTCTTTAATCATGTTTAACGTATGCAATTTTGTTGTTCTTCTAAATTCTAAAATAACATTCTTTACTTTTGCAGGTTACAGTGCTTAACATTGGTTATCACTGCAACAGTGTGTTGTTGGATGCAATTGTGTGTTGTTGTATGATGTAAGTCCTTACTTTCTAATATGTTGTAGCTACAATTTAAAAAAAAAAAAAAAACTATCACAGTTACACTTCTTTGTGTTGATTCCAGACATTACATGCCTTAAGCTTAAAGTGAGCTTGATTTTTGCCTGCAGACATGAGCTTTGATACCATGCTTGTTACACCCTTATATTTGTGAAGTAGAAATCCAACTATGTATGTCATGGTAATAGAAAAAAGAATCGATACAATAGTTTGGTACCTGTTGCTTCAAATTATACATTGGTTCAGATTATGAACATTTTTATTGATCAATCCATGTTGGTTGTTGCAGGTAAAGAGGGCGAGGGCAGAGCGGGAGGCTCTAAGAGCATTTTCTCTCTACCAACGAATAATTCCATGATGACAATGATCTATTTTGGCATCCCCTGAAGGAATTATGGTTTAATTCATGTTTTCTCTTCCATCAGTTGTGAACTTGATGTATTATTTGTCTAATAATATAGTGTCAAAATTGTTCATTGTACTTCAAATTGTACGTTTTTCTTGCCCAATTATCTTTTTGTTGGGCATATACCCTTTTGTGATTGACCCTCATTTATATTGAACTTTGTTCACATCAGAAATATGTTCAAAAACTATAACACATTATGAATTGGTTTTAGGATGTGTGCTATACAATTTGTAGATATCTCCATAGTTTGGAAAAAATTAGTTTTGTTACTGTTTAATGTGTATTTTCACTATTTTACAGTTTTAAAGTTTTAAAGTTTTACAGTTTTAGTTTTACCGTTTTAAGATTTTATTTTTAAAGTTTATTTTTAAATGCTCGTTAATCCATTGACAAGATATAATCTTGTCAGATTCTAGTCAGCGACAGATTGTTATTCTATCTCTATTTAGTGATAGAATTGTAAGAGACAGCTTGTCGCTAATCAACGACAGACTCACTGTTTTGTCGCTATTTTTTATCAACAACAAAGAGTTCAGCGACAAACTTGTTCAGTCACAGACCTGTTGCAATACCATATTGTGACAAATTCGTACCACTTCAGTAATAGATTGGGTTGTTGCTGAATTGGTTTTTTTTTGTAGTGATGGTTGATGTGAATTTTTGGCTCAATTGATGAGGTGACATTTTTTTGTAATTTTATTAATTAAAATGTTAAAATAAAGTCTAAATAAATTGAGTAAATACTTTTTAAAAAAACTTATTATCTAACATGGATGTCAATTTGAATGTCAAGATGTGATATTCAAAATAGACAATGTCTATCCACATCATCTTGATATTCAAAATGCACATTCTATTTGAGAGGTTTTTTTCACTCCAATGTCTATTTAGTCCTAGGTGGCACAAACTGACATTCAATCCATATTCTATTGGAGATGCTCTTATAGGTCGAGAGGGGGGCAAACATCGAGTGTTAGAAAAGTTATCATTATTGCAAAGTCGGGAGTACGGAGTGGATGAAGTCAAGTTGGATAAATGTAATGGAGATGCTCTTAAGACTTCAATCAAAAAGTTGTAATCATTAATCGCGGTGTCATTGTTGAGTTTTTCAACCCATTAGTGAAAGGCAAATTAGTCAATTTGCTTGCCTCCTATTTAAAACACATTTGCTTTATTTTGGGGAGATAGAGAGAGAACAACTTTGATTGAGGGGAAATTGGAAGAGAGTTTAAACATTCTTTTGCTTAATAGAAAGTCTAAACGAACTCCGTTTGAGGCAAGATTCGAAGGGGAGATTTGCGACGTCGAGCTCTACATTACCATTGGTAGAGATTTTACTTTCCTTTATTTTAGGTGACATCTTCTATTTTCTCTTGTATTAAGTTCTTTGGCCAAGATATGCTTCTATGCTTGTTGTCTTGATAATTTGTAATGTTCATGCTCTAACTAGTGTTAGAGAAGACTTTGTATTCTCATTTTCTAAAGTGGAGAGCTTTTCATAGATGTTAATCACCTTGTAGTTTAATTCTCACTTTGAGAAGGTTTCCACGTTAAAATTCTTGTGTGTTGTGGTTTGATACTTGCATTTATTTGTTGGATTGCTCATATTGTGGTTGTGGTCCTTATTTGGTGACACAAGAGGGGTAGATTATTTGTTGGTGTAGGTTCACCTCATCAAAGTGGTATTAGAGAGTGGTTAAAGTTCTTGTTCCTTGTGTTTAGCAATGGATGACCAAATATTCAATCCAAAAAAAATGATTAGTTTGAATGGTTCTAATTACCATACATGGGGAAAGAAGATGGTGGACACTCTCTACATGAAGGAGTATTATCAACTAGTGCTCGAGACCGAAAAACCTGAAGGCATGTCCGATAAAGAATGGAATATCTTTCATCGACAAGTGTGTAGACTTATTTGGCAATGGTTTGATGACAATGTTTCTAGCTATATAGAAGAGGAAACCATTGCACGTGTTATATGGACTAAATTTGAAGAGTTGTATGCTCAAAAAATGGGGAACATGAAGATGATTTTGATGAAAAAATTTAGGGCCTTGAAATATCAAGAGGGAACCCCAGTTTTGGATTATTTGAATGTAGTTAAAAGAGTTATTAACTAATTGGCAAAGATGAACATCAAGTTTGATGATGAGGTTCAAGCTTTATGGCTTATTGGCACATTACCGGATTTCGAATGACATTGTCTAATTTTGCTCCAAATGATATTATTTCTCTGAATTCGGCATCGAATGGCATTGTGAATAAAGAATTAAGACAACAGTCACTTCAGAACTCTTCCTTACAAACACAAACATAGGTGTTGGTTATAAAAAATAGGGAGAGAAGCAAAAGCAATTGTCCGAAGTCATATGATAGAGGTACAAGTGCAACAAGTTTGCGAATATTGAGTATCATTATTTTGGTATAAAAGGGCACATAAAGAAGTACCATCGAAAACTCAAGGAAGACAACAAGAATGGGAATGAAAGGAAAGGTGATGATGATAAGAAAGATAAGGTTGCTATTGTCACGGTGGAGTTTTCTGTTATGTGTGATGATGATGTGGTTAGTCTTGCATGCCATGAGACTAATTGGGTTATTGATAGTGGTGCCTCAATTCATGCTACATCAAGAAGAGATTTCTTCACATCTTATACATCCGGAGACTTTGGTGATATTAGGATAGGGAACAATGGTTTGTCTAAAGACATTGGTATGAGTGATGTATGCCAAGAGACTAATAATGGTTCCAAGTAGGTCTTGAAAAATGTGAAGCATATCCCTGATATTCCATGAATCTTGTTTCAGCTAGTAGGTTTAATGATGAGGATTTTGTAGCACCTTCAATGATGGCAAATGGAAGCTTTATAGAGGTTCTATGGTCATGGCTAGAGGAAAAAAGTGTTCTTCACTGTATTTAATGCAAGCAAGGGTATGTGATAGTATAATAAATGCACTTGAGAATGTTGATATAGTTGAGTAATGACACAGGAGACTTAGTCACATGGGTGAGAAGGGCTTGACAGTTCTCGTAAAGAAGAATGTGCTCTCAAGGGTAAATAATTCACTTTTGAAGAAATGTGTTCACTGCTTGGCAAGAAAACAAACTAGGGTTGCTTTCAATTCAGCTAGTTCTCATTCAAAAAAGTCAGAAATACTTGATCTTGTACATTCTGATGTGTGCGATCCTATTACGGCAATGACACTTAGTGGTGTTATTTACTTTGTCACTTTCATTGATAATCATTCAAGAAAGTTGTGGGTTTATACCTTAAAGACAAAAGACTAAATGTTTGATTTGTTCAAGAAGTTTCATGTCTTAGTTGAGAGACATATTGGGAAGAAATTGAAATGCATTAGATTCGACAATGGTGGTGAGTATTGTGGCGCTTTTGATGAGTATTACAAGTGATAAGTTGGTATTTATAGGATTTTATTGTCTATTTTAGTATAATTTAGTGTGGAAGTTTATAAAAAATATATTTAATTATATTTACTTTTGGTTTTTAGGTGAAATGGAGTGCATGGTTGGATTCGTGGCGAAAAAATACTCAAAATAGAGTATTTACTTGCATTAATTGGATACCGGGAGAGTTAGTTTCGAAATTTACACCGACAATGGGGTAATTGGAGTCGCAGTGCCACGTGTCAACGTGTCATTCGTCCAAACAGCCACGTGTCGCCTCCCCATTCGCTAAGACGCGTCACACAGCAGCTTTGGTGTCCGCCACGTCATCTGTTCAGCAGCGCTTCCACAAATCAACTACCGCCACGTGGACAAAACAGCAGTCTTCTCTCTCCAGCTCGTCGATCTGCCTTGAGATGCGCATCCACACTGTCTCCCAGAACTTTGGTGATACTCGCGCGAATACGCCGCCACTCTGCACGCCACGTGTTGCTCCGCGACTGGTCCAGCAAGGCACAGATTCCAGCTCCAGCAAATGGGATCCCACCATGTGTCATGCTCTACACCCTCGGCACGTCACGCTTGTCTTCTCTTCCAATCGCTCGTCGCCACGTCACCCGGTCATCACCTCAGCACCAATCATCTTCTGACACGTCAGCAACGCCCAGAAAACAGCCAATAAGCTCCTGACACGTCAGCAAGACCAAAAAAACACAAAAAATCCTATTTCTCTCTCTTCCATACACCAATTCTTAGTAGGTTTACATATTAGGACTTTAGGTATAAATAGAACATCTATTATTCATTGAAAGAGGCTCTCTCGTTCTCTCATCTCTCTCTTTCTCTGCATTATTTTGTGAGTAGCCATGTCTGGCTAATTAAGCCATTGCCTAGGTCGATGGTGAAGCAAGTCAGGATTATGGATTCATAGCATAACTTGTGAGATCTATTATTTTATTATTTTATTTAATTTAATTTCTTCTATTTCATTGTTGTTGATTTTAATGAATATGGTTTAAATCTAGGGTATGTATGTGGCCGGTACATGCTTTTAGGTAGAAAATCTATAGTTAATTGACTCATTAGTATTCGTAATTGTACTTTTGAGACAATATAAGTGACAAACATTCACCCGATTGCCGTCAAAACCTTTCGGTTCTTGAGTGTGCAACAATTGAATCTAGGTTAAATCGGGAGCGGACGCGATTCGGTTATCTAGGATTAGTATTCCCATAGAACTTTATTACTGCGGATAGTGTGTTAAATCTTATGGCGGATGTCTAGGGTTATACATTAATTAGGGAAGTAGTTAGTGGCGGATGTCCTAGCTATCGAGATTAGGGGAATTAGGAATTTCTGGCGGATGTCGATTTTCCATAGCTAATCTAGGGGAACTTAAATTAATAATTGTTTTGGGAAAGATTGACGACCATGATATGCCATTGAATCTTGATCTTGTCTTATGAAACCATAGACTTAGGTATTTAAATTAATTATTCATAGTCTTAGATATTTATTTTAGTTATTTAATTTCATAGTAATTAGATTATTTAATTTAGTTATTTTCTCTAAACCTCATTTCTCCTTTATTTTAAAACTTTAGAAAGACTACCAATCTCTGTGGGATCGACCCTTTGCCACTATCTGCAAATAGTTGGTTTAAGGAAATATTTTATTGACGTGTTCGGCGCGCGTCAATTTTTGGCGCCGTTGCCGGGGATTGGTTTTTCTTTCTTTGGTTTTATTTATTTATTTATTTTTATTATTTGTAGTTACTTTATAGCCTTGTCTCTAGCTTGTTTGCAGATAACTCCACGATGGCCTCCTATTCCGACAATTATAGTCAATTCAAAGACTCATACTGTGAACGTATCAATCGGGTAGGTATGTCAAATTATGGACATGAATTTTCTAATTGGCCTTCTTTTGTGCAACAGGGTGAGGTTTGTGGAATTTGCGGAGATAATACTCATCTTACCGATGTTTGTCCTTACGAGCCTGAATATGAGAGTTATCCTTATCAAGGTAATGCATCACCGCAACCTGACTTGAGTTATCCCTTTTCCAGCCCACTGACTCCTCGAAAAAATGAGCAATCTCTTGAAGATATGTTCAAAGAACACTCCTCGGTCAATCAAAGGTTTCATCAAGACATCTTACAATATAAGGAAAACTCCACCATGGCCGCCTCTTCACAACATTCTTTTAGCTAGCCCTATGCAGTACAACAGGAACCTATCAAAGCTTGTGATCTTTTTAGTGGTTGTCATCATTTTCCTAATGTATGTCCCTTTGACTACTGGAGTAATTCATCGCCACAGCCTGACAAATATAGTTCCATACGGAATAGACCTTTAAGGGATAAAATAAGGTTTCTTTTAGAGACTGAGGCGGGACATATACCTCACCGAGCAAGAATTAGACCAATGGATTCAAGAAAAGAATCAAAAAGCTGAAGATGAAATAAAGTTAATTCTCCAGAAAAGATCAGTGAATACCATAAGTGCAATTCCATTAAATAGTGTTGAGGTGAAAGATGAGGAATATATGAGTGATTACGAAGAGTCAGAGGGGGAATTTGAAGTGTCTCAATCAGAGTCGGAGATCGTTATGGCACAAACTTACGAGGAAGAAGCCGAAAAAGAGATTGAAGTCACTTTAACAAGGCCGAAGGAACTACAACAAGAGAGCAAGGATGACCAATCCTTTGTATTGGTAAACCCACCCACCCTCCCGTATATATTTGATGATTTTGACATGGAGGTGGATGTAAAGGAGCGTTCGAATACTTTTTGCACTGCCGACACCTTTGTGTTGGACGATCCAGAAATTATAGATTCATATGTGTTAGAAGTCCCGGATAAGCTCCCAATTCTGAACAAGGGCGTTTCTGTTTCACTGCCCAATGCTAAAGGAGAGAGTATCATTCTTGGATACTCTTTATTAGAAGGCATCACGTGAAGACAACATACACCAAGTCGAGCCAAAGACTTTAAACAAAAGCGCTATTGGGAGGCAGCCCAAATTTTGATAAGTATTATTTAGTTTTTTTATTTTTTATTTATTTATTTATTATTATTATGCATGAACTTATATCATTTCCTTCTTCTTATCACTATCATGCTCTTTCACTATTTTTGTTTATTTTTTTGTGTTTAGACCACTTGACTTGTTTTGAACCTTGAGGACAAGGTTCGGAATAAGTTTGGGGGTATTTTAGGGATTGTGGATAGTGTTGGATGGATTTTCTTGCTAAAGACCGTAGGTATGATTGTTACTTTTTTTAAAAAAATTATGCGGTTGAAGGATGGTAATGGTGGTGTTATTCCCATTCTTTTATTCTTTCCATCTATTTTTCTTCTATCATTGATACTTCCATCTTTCATGTCATTAGGATATGATACATTTTCATGCATGCATTTAGTATAGTTTATTAGGAGTAGACATGTGTCTATCTATGTTTGTTCTTGCATTTAGACCTTACATAGTGTCATATGTCACATATGTTGCATTTAGAGTTACCCGAAACTTTGGTTCATGCCTTTGATTGTGGATGAGTATATTATGGTTGCTTTTTGACTTGAAATTCAGGAAAAATTAGGAGAAACATTCAATCAAGCCGTAGCTCAACATTTTTATGATTTCATGATTAACGACTTAGTATGATGGTTAAACTTTGTGCTAGATACCAAAATGAGTAGACGGTCAAATTTGTGCAAGTAATAATGCTTTAATTCTTATTTGAAAATCTGCTTAATTATAGTGAAAGTGAGAAGAGCTAACAGGAGTTTTCTTAAAATAGAGAGTCCCACAGGATTCCATAGGAAATGGAGCAGGGAATCTTGTGATGGGAAAAAGTGAGAAAATCGATCTATAGGAAATGGAGCAGGGACCGTACTACTTGAAAAAATATTATGGAGAAAAAAAATGGAGTGTATTTATTGAATAAATAAAGGCGAAAGTATATGAAAACTCCTTAAATAAAAAAGATATAGCTCGAGTGCTTTCACTAGATTAAGTGAGATTTTAAACTTGCATGCTTGAATGTATAGACCAAGAAAACTCATGAGTAGTTGATGGCCTTTGTTTTGACTACATCTGTCTTTAAAGTGTGATCTTAACTGTGTTTGAGTTGCGAGTTTTGACATATCATAACTCTGAAATTTCTTGAGTTACTTGGCGATTATGTAAATCAAAGATACTCCATGAATTTTGAATCGGGTATAGAAATATGTATAGGTATAGCTATGAGTTTAGGTTTAGGATTAGTTTAGTTAATGCATTAGGAGTCTAGTTTAGTTTGTGTTGTCAAATATACCTTTGCTCGGGACGTGCAAAGTCTTAAGTTTGGGGGTATTTGATAAGTTGGTATTTATAGGATTTTATTGTCTATTTTAGTATAATTTAGTGTGGAAGTTTATAAAAAATATATTTAATTATATTTACTTTTGGTTTTTAGGTGAAATGGAGTGCATGGTTGGATTCGTGGCGAAAAAATACTCAAAATAGAGTATGTACTTGCATTAATTGGATACCGGGAGAGTTAGTTTCGAAATTTACACCGACAATGGGGTAATTGGAGTCGCAGTGCCACGTGTCAACGTGTCATTCGTCCAAACAGCCACGTGTCGCCTCCCCATTCGCTAAGACGCGTCACACAGCAGCTTTGGTATCTGCCACGTCATCTGTTCAGCAGCGCTTCCACCAATCAACTACCGCCACGTGGACAAAACAGCAGTCTCCTCTCTCCAGCTCGTCGATCTGCCTCGATATGCGCATCCACACTGTCTCCCAGAACTTTGGTGATACTCGCGCGAATTCGCCGCCACTCTGCACGCCACGTGTCATCAAAAGACACCTTAATTAAATGGGATATCTGAGAGAATGAATAGAACTCTAATTGAAAGAGTGAGACGTTTGCTTTCGACAGCAAAGTTGCCTAAATTCTTTTGGGGTGAAGCTTTGAGTACGGTGGTATATGTCCTGAATTTGACACCGTGTATTCCTCTGAATATAGATGTACCAGAAAGAGTTTGGCAGGGCAAGGATGTTTCCTATAATCACTTACGGGTGTTTGGGTGCAAAGCTTTTATTCATATTCCTAAATATTAGTGGTCTAAACTTGATATCAAGACTAGACAATGTGTGTTTATTGGATATGAACAAGAAGAGTTTGGCTACAGGTTTTATGATCCAGCTCAGAAGAAACTTGTAAGAAGCAGAGATGCAGTGTTTATGGAGGATCAGATCATTGAAGACATAGAGAAGATAGTTACTTCAATGCCTAGTGTCAGTGGTGATTTGGTTGATTTTGGTCATTTGTGTAATGGCCCCAGTTTAAAAATCCTTAACTTGGCCCCGCCCCGCCTAGACTTACATGAACCCCCGAGCCAATTTCGCCAAGTCACGCAAGCCTAGTCAGCCTTCCTTTACCATTTACCATTATTAAACAATTTACAAGTTGAGTTAAATCAATTAGTAAGTTATCATTGTTATAACTGAAGCCATTAAACCTCAAACTAATCAAAATAACCTCAAGCATACAAAATAAGACAACCTAGAGTGTGGAAACCACGTATATATGTATATCATCATCAATTATCAGTCAGAGGAGAGTAACATGTAGATATACATGCCCAAGATCTCTTAAAACCCCAAGTCCCAATGTTTCAAAAACAATATATACAACAATACAAGAAAAGTCACATATATCAAACAAGCAGAAAAACCTACTCTAGTATCCTCAAATCAAATCTCCAAGCTATGGAGTCTTTCCCTTGTTAGACTATGGATCTGCACTCCATCAAACACAAGAATGACGAGCCCAGGTAAGTAATGCCAAGTAGGACATAAATACAGCATTTCAAAATAAATAAATCAGTCTAATTCATGCAGCTAAAAAGAAAGGAATAGGGGGCGCATGAATACACCAGACTGTAAATAAATCAATCGAATATAAAGTGTTTGGAATACAAAAATTAAATAGCAAGGACTCCCGAACAAAAGGTTGTTGAGTCACAGCAATGTTGGGAAATGTGCCCTAGGTCAATCCATTAACAGAATTTTTGAATACATTTTAGTTAATAAAATAGAGGATTTCATTTGCTGTTTATTATAATTGATTTGCATGTTTACATTATAATAAAATCCATGGGTATTTACAGAAATATCCTAAATGTCCCTAGTCGATTATTATACTGGGAACTATAATGAATTAAGACTAGTGTGAGTCTTGATTGATGATCATACGATGATTATACGTATAGGAATACGAATCAAGATCATGAGTACTTGTTAGGGAACAAAGTATTGGACCGACCATTCATGTGAGAACATCACATGGATTAAGTCATAGTCAAGCTTTCTCATGATAGGTATATTTTTCAGTCCTCTGACTTGAGATTACCAGAGACTTCAACATTAGGAATACAGTGATTTGACGCAATCAAACGTTGACTTTAACCGGACGATTATAAAGGTTATGATTGGTTACTGTGTGAACATTGTGGTGAAGTTGTGTAATCGAGATAGAATTTGTCCCTCTCATATAAAAAGAGATATCCAGTGGATCCCTCGATGTGTTAGACTGTTAAAAGGCCTAGTCTAAATGAATTGATATTGATCAATGTCACTTAGATGTTTTCAGTCTACCTAGAAATCGAGACTAGTACGATTGAACATGTTGGATGACAATTCCATGCCTTATGTTTGATCAAAAGGATATCGTGTGACAAAAGGATGTTATATACACTATTGATTAGGTTGTATCGATTTGATATTCGCACAACTTGGGTAGTCATAATGTCTTGCTAGAGGCTGCTTATGACTTGTATACCAAAATGTGTTTTGGTACACTGCCAACGTTATATGAGCCTATTGGGTCGCACACTGAGAATGGTTTTGCGAGATTTTAAGATGGTTCAGAAAAATGAATTTTATATGATAAAATTCATGACAGAAACGTCCTTGTAGTGTATTACACTTATACTTCTTTAAGTAGGGGTATATGTGTAATTTACTTAACCGTCTATATACAAGGGTTGTATATAGACGCTTTGAGTTAGAATACAAATACAAAAGATTTAAAAAAGGGCTGAAACTCTATTTTCATTTTAAGAAATGACTTAGGGTTTTTTGGTATGCTCTGGATTGTTTTGGAGAGAAACAAAAAGGTTTTGGTATTCTCTCGAAGCTAGCACTTCAAATCTCGGCCGCCGTTCGTGTGTGAACTGCTGATAGAGGGCGTTCGTTGTTGCCAGCGCCTTAGAGATCGATTAACCTTCAGAAAGGTACATTGCGAGTGAGGTATGATTAAGTTTTCATAGTATAAACATGTTTTAATGGAATCATATTCGGATCCTGTTGGGGTCTTTTCTCAAAATAGTTTTGAAATCTCCGTTGTGCATGAACCCTAAAACCCAACAAGCAAAGCCTAGCAAACTCGGGTTCAGGACGAGAAATAGTCTACCAGACCTAACCTTTGTGACTATGAGATATCCACAGACCCGGATAAGAGCCTCCAACGTACACTCAATTGGGAGATATCAACACCATCCAGATAAGAGCTCATATCGCAGATAAATAGTAACCATGACTCACTTGAGAATAGAACACTCAACCAAAGGAACTTCCAAGAAATAAATGAACAGAGCAATAACGACAAATTAAAGCTCAGGAAATAACTGTAAAATTTTACACTTGTTTACTTGCCTGTGTCCAAGATATACGCACTCACACGACTTCAATTCGTCCCCCATGAATCCCTGCGTGTCCCGACCAATAAAAATACACCCCTGGTATACATTGACAAACAATTTGTATCAATTTCCTCCATTTTCCTATGTTTTTTCTAATTCCTGGCTATTTTTGCCAATTTCATGCTTTACGAGGTAAAAACCTCGACATAATGTCTTGTCAAATTCTAAATACTTCACTTTTCATAGAAATTCATAAATTTCTATTTATTTGCGCAAAATATAATTTTTCTGAATTTTCTTGAATTTTTTCCTATTTTTTTGGACTTTTTCCAATTTTTCTAGAATTTCCAGAAAATAATAATAATTAATTTTTTTTAAATTGGGTTGGGCTTAACCGAGTCCAGTTCGACTGGACCCAGTTCAGCCCAATCGGACTGACCGGGTCTGGGCTGGCTTGGCCCCTCCCGCTCGAGTCTGGGCCGGATCGGCCTGACATGCCCTAGCCAAGGTCGAGTAGACCTGACCTGACCCATCGGATCTTCTTCTCCAAATCAAACCAGGTTTCTGGTTCGATTTTTTTTTCTTTTGCTGGGGTTGGCTCCCAACCCCATCTTAGTTGATTTGGGCAGGGGAGTAGTCCCTCCCCTGCCCTCTCAGTCTCCCCTGCCCTCTCTGACGATGGCCATGGCCAATGCCATGGCTGAGCCGTCCACCATCGCAACCAACAACAACGACAACACCAACATCAACAACGACAATCAACAACAAAAATGACTCACCTTCAATTTGTCTCATCACCTCGATCTCTTGGCTCCCTCCTTCTCGTTCGATCTTCCAATTTCTCTCATTCTCCTTTATTTCTTTGGATCAAAATGGAGAAATGTGGTGGCAGTCATGTGTTGATATTTTGGGGGTTTTGGTCAAATGACAAAAATACCCCTCAATTCATATCCATGCCCTTTACAAACTCAATACCCTTTTGGTCTTTTCACATTTTCTTATAAATTTTTTATTTTCATATATTTATATATATATATATATATATATTAACTTACACACACACATATATATAAATAAATATATATTTGCCTACAATTTCATCGTGCGCGCCAACGAGCACACTCGGGCATGCACACTACCATACGACCCACGTATGTCGACCACGACCCCACGTGTCACTCGACGACCACTAATTTATTATTTTATTATTCGTTTTGTTAGTGTTTTGTTTTTAATTCATCCCCCAGGCCTTTAATTACACGTCAACTGTCTGCCCAAACCCAAAATTCACGTTTCTCTCAGGCCGAACCCATTTCCCAATACCAACGCACACGTATAAACGTCTTCACACGTTTCGTACATTGGAATTTACATTCGAGTGATAAAAAATAGTACAAACACTAAACAAAAAGAACATACCTCAGCGTTGATGACCGAGAATTGGATAACTGTATCACAGCAAATGGGCCCACGTACGACCTAAAATGACACGTAGCACGAGTTAGATTTTAGAGTCGTTACAATTTGCTCCACCGCGTGTTCATACACAGATTTCAGATGCAGTTCATGATGATCAGCATGATAGTGGTGATATTGATACTATGCTAGAGGCTGAGTTAGGTGATGATCATGAGCAGTTACCAGCAGTGCCAGATGCTCCAGTTATTATTCCACCTAGGAGATCTAAGAGATAGAAAATTCATTCTAGTTGATATCCACCTAGCGAGTTTTTATTACTTTGTGACGGAGGAGAGCCTAAATGTTATACAGAAGCTATGCAAGATGAGCATAAGAAGAAATGGGTTGAGGCAATGGATGATGAGATGAAATCTTTACATGATCATAACCATACTTTTGAATTGGTTAAGTTACCTAATGGCAAGAAAGCTTTAAAAAATAGATATGTGTATAGAGTGAAGCATGAAAAGCACACTTCATAACCTCAATACAAAGCTAAATTAGTTGTTAAGGGTTTTAATAAAAAGAAAGGCATCGATTATGATGAGATCTTCTTACTGGTAGTCAACATGTCATCTATTCAAGTTGTTTTGAGTTTGGCAAGAAGTCTTAATTTGGAGGTTGAGCAAATGGATATGAATACCATTTTCCTTCATGGTGACTTAGATAAACAAATTTATATGGAACAACCAGAGGGTTTCAAAGTACATAGAAAAGAAAATTATGTGTGCAAGTTAAAGATGTTGGACTAAGTGGTTAGTCACTCTAACTCCGACCGGGATTTTGATAGAAACAAACAAGGTGAAAATATACTAATAAGTTTATCAAGTGTATTTCAGTTTCGTCAAAGGTTGCGAAACATCACATCACAGGCATTCGAGCATTCAAGCCATTCAAGTTCAAGACTCGGCATACATAAAGGAATAAAGGCGAAAGATCAAGACCATGAGTTCTAAAATTGATGTAAGGTATTCAAGTTCACTTAAGCAAGCCTATTGCACTAGTTCATGCATATCGTGTTTTTAAAATGGATTTTCAAATGTCAAATGATTACTTGAAGATTTCGGTCCTATAAGCCTAAACAATGTTAAACTATATGTGTATGTTAATATCGTACTTTGAAAATTATTATGGAAGCTTTTGAAAAAGAAAAACGTGTTTTTGAAAGGTCTTTGAAAAGAAAAAACTGCATATTTGCAGAAAAGCCCCTTGAATGTTATGAAATCGAGATTTTTCGTTTTCGGGATTTGTAAAAATATCCGGACCATCCAAATAGGCCATATGACCCATAACAAACATGTATTATATGTTATATGAGGGTTGGTTGGGTCTAGAATGCGTTAAAGGGTCGATAACATAAGGGACATAATTAATTATTTTGGGGTCCCTGCAGTTAGCGCGCTAATACTATTATTAGCGCGCTATGTGCAGAGTTAGCGCGCTAGGTCTGACTATTAGCGCGTTAATTGCATTCCTGATAGCTTTTTTATAAAGCTAAAAAATTCACTTTAATTCGAATTTTTTATTAAATCTTGGCCCTTGGATGCACATAACGGTCATATATTAATCTATAAATATATACAACACTCTCAAACACACAAGGCACACAAATTAGGTTTTGAAATCAAAGAAAAGCACTTGTGCTCAAATTTTTCAAGAGGAGGAGCTTGGGGTTTTTCAAGTTATACTTTGAAGCTGTTCATTCAACATCAAAACCAGCACTCTTGAGGCACTCTAAGGAGTACAACAACCTCTCCAGAACTGATTTTAAGTCATCTTCTTGGGGTTGTAAGAAAGTTTATTTCCTAGCTTTTCTTGTGCTTAAATTATATATTTTTTGTGTGATTGACTTAGGAAATTACTTGTGTTATTGAACACACTTGTCATGGGTTTTACACTTAAACTTGATTTATTAAACCCTTGGACTGATTTGAACAAGAGTTTGTGCTTAAACTTGATTTTTATTAAACTTCTTGTTCTTTGGATTTGAAACCAATTTTTGTTCTCATCAATCTATTTGAAACGATTTCATATTTGAGTTTTGCATAAAATCAGTTTTATACTTGCATTTCTCAATTGTTTTCATACTTGCATGCATAAGTGTGGTTAGGCTCTAGGAGGCTTACTTGTATTTGAACTAGATACCAGTTTACGTTGTAAAGTGTATTTCAATTATATTTAATCAAATCTTGATTGTGAGACTTAGTGGGATCTAAGTCAAAAGGGAAGACCTAGTTGAGGCTAGGCATATATCCTAGTTGCGGCTAGGTGGGAAAAGTCCTAGGTGGGTCTAGGTGGGAAAATCCTAGTTGCGGCTAGGTGGATGTATAAGACCTTATTGCAATAAGGCATCGTGTAAATGACCTAGTTGAGGCTAGGCATTCACTAGGCTAGTTGGCTTAGGGTGTAATACTTATTGATAATATAAGTGGGGTTTGAAAATCTTAACCGGGGAGGTTAGGTAGTGGATGTAGATCGGTTGGATCGAACCACTATAAATCACGTGTCTTATTTCCATCTCTTCTACCCCTTTCTTGATTGCATAGCATTGATATTTATCATTGGTGTATGCATTATCATTGTTATTTACGCATAAAGTTTTAAAAATGCGATAACTACTCCGTAACCCAATTCACCCCCCTCTTGGGTGACCTTCAATTGGTATCAGAGCGGGTTATTGCTCAAAGTGTTACTAACGTATCTTTGAGTGTTTTTATGCAAGGATGCAATCTCTAGACTTTTCTTGCCTTAGGGAAGGCAACTCATCCATTCGGCCTCCCTACTTTGATGGGACAAACTATGCTCATTGGAAAGTTCGAATGAAGTTCTATATTAGAGCACAAGGTAGACATTTGTGGGATGCAATTAAAAATGGCTACACTCCACCGAACAAGTCCTTGAAAGAATACACCGCCGAGGAGATCAAGATTGAGCTCTCAAATGATCAAGCCGTGAATCATTTGTTTTGTGCACTAAGTGAGAATGAATTCAACCTAGTTAGCACTTGTCAAACGACCAAGGAAGTGTGGGAAAAACTTGAAGTGCATTATGAAGGTACACAACAAGTCAAGAACACTAAGTCGAGGATTCTTGAAGAACATTATGAGACTTTTCGAGTGGAGCCCCATGAAGACATTAAGTCGAGGATTCTTGAAGAACATTATGAGACTTTTCGAGTGGAGCCCCATGAAGACATAGCCACGGCCATCACTCGGTTCACGAAGCTCTTGAATGAGATCAAAAATCTTGGCAAACATTATGATCAAGAGAACTCGGTATACAAGTTCCTTAGAGGCCTGCCTAAGGAATGGGATGCGAAGAAGTATGCTATTCAATCGGCTCAAAATTTTGGAGATTACACTTTTGATACACTATGTGGAGAATAGACGATCCATAAATTTAAGCTAAAAGACCGTGCTAGATTGGAAGCACTTGGTGGTTCGACCAAGAAAGAGTCAAAGAAGGAGCATGCCTTGAAAGCTACTTGCCTATTGACCGAAGATGATGTGAGCTTAAGTGAAAGTGACTCTATTGAACAAGAAGTGGCCATCCTATCAAGAAAGCTCAAGAAGGCAACATATAAAAGAGACAAGTACAAGAAGTACAAAGGTGCAAACAACGCAAGCAAGTCACGCGAGATGATTTGCTATAAGTGCGGCAAACTGGGACATAAAGCATCGGAATGCAAGTACTTGAGAAGAAGCAAGAGACATGAATCATCATCATCATCATCATCTAGCTCCGACTCCGAGTCGGAAAATGAGAAGGTCATCCTTTGTCTTATGGCGAGGAGTGAGGTAAGTGACTCTATTTCATTCAATTATGATGATGTAAATGCATTGGATGATATGTCTATTATTCATGACCTTAGGAATGAATTAGAAAAGGAGGTCAAAAAGACCAAACAACTCAAAAAGAGTTTAATCAAAGCCATTAGTGAGATTGAATCTCAAAATGAGATTATTGATGATCTCCAACAGGACTTAGAATTGGCTATAAATGAGAAAAATGGCTTAGCAAAAGAAATAGAGGACTTGACCACTACGGTGACCAAGTTCACAAGTGGCACCAAAATATTTGACATGATGTTGGGCGCACAACGACGTGCACTCAGCAAGAGAGGCATAGGCTATGGTGCAAGCCTATTGAGCTATGGAAAGCTTTTGGCTGAGTCTAAGAGATGCTTAAAATGCAATAGATCTCATAATGTTGGCAAATGTGTCCTAAATAGGACCAATAGAGGTAAACTTGCATGGGTAGAAAAGAATGTATATGATACACATGTTATGGAACACAAAGGTGTATGGGTACCAAAGTCCATGATTCATAGAGTGAATTAGATTCACTTTGGAACATGAATGTGCTAAAACGATAGATTGATATATAGGAGTTAAGCATGATAGGTCTTGCATTAGTCACATACACATAGCATGCATACACTGTTATTTTTGATGTCATGATTGCATTTCATATACATTTTATATAGGACCATGATGAATTAATACAATGTAGCCAAGCACTTTTAGACCAAAGTCATTGACATGGCGTGAGTTAGGCATTTCTCATAAATTAGACCTTCTACACATGTTTTAAGTATTTTAATCATCTTTATATGATGTTAATGAAGTGTCCATGAAGTTTGAGGTAAATCGGAGTTGTGCGTCAAAAACTCAAAAATTTCAATTCCGAAATTCCAGAGAGGAATTAGCGCGCTAGGTATTTCCATTAGCGCGCTAGGTCCAGCAATTAGCGTGCTAATACCCCCTGACCAGACAAACTTCACATTTACTATGTTTTAAAGTCATGTGTGAAAGCCATTGTTTTATATTGAGGGAGATTTTTAGATAATGTGAATAATATTGATAGGGGGAGACTTTATACCCATTTTTTGTTGGTATCTATTCTTTTGGGGGGTAAGACATGTACCTAGAATGAGAAATCTATTGATATCACAAACTGAAAAATGCATGTTGATAGGGGGAGCTTAGATTCTTAATTATTTCCGTAAGCTTTCATTTGATGCATATCAATAGGGGGACCACTTATTTGGTATCATTTTCATAAAACGGGGGAGCCTTTTTAATGGTATCATGATTTTTCATGCCCCACTTTTTTATGGTATCAAACGGGGGAGAAAGAGTGTTAAACTTGAGAGAGTATAAATTTAACTTGAGAGAGTATAAATTTTGTATGACTATTAATGTGATGTTCATACACTTGTATTATGTTTTATGCTTGTCAAGTTCACATTGTTTGTTATCATCAAAAATTGGGAGATTGTTGGACTAAGTGGTTAGTCACTCTAACTCCGACCGGGATTTTGATGGAAACAAACAAGGTGAAAATATACTAATAAGTTTATCAAGTGTATTTCAGTTTCATCAAAGGTTGCGAAACATCACATCACGGGCATTCGAGCATTCAAGCCATTCAAGTTTAGGACTCGGCATACATAAAGGAATGAAGGCGAAAGATCAAGACCACGAGTTGTAAAATTGAGGTAAGGTATTCAAGTTCACTTAAGCAAGCCTATTGCACTAGTTCATGCATATCGTGTTTTTAAAATGGATTTTCAAATGTCAAGTGATTACTTGAAGATTTCAGTTCTATAAGTCTAAACAATGTTAAACTATATGTGTATGTTAATTTCGTACTTTGAAAATCATTGTGGAAGCTTTTGAAAAAGAAAAACATGTTTTTGAAAGGTCTTTGAAAAGAAAAAATTGCATATTTGCAGAAAAGCCCCTCCAATATTATGAAACTGAGATTTTCCATTTTCGGATTTGTAAAAATATCCGGACCATCGAAATAGGCCATATGACCCATAACAAACATGTATTATATGTTATATGAGGGTTGGTTGGGTCTAGGACGCGTTAAAGGGTCGCTAACATAAGGGACAGAATTAATTATTTTGAGGTCCCTGCAGTTAGCGCGCTAATACTGTTATTAGCACGCTATGTGCAGAGTTAGCGCGCTAGGTCTAACTATTAGCGCGCTAATTGCATTCCTGACAGCTTTTTTATAAAGCTGAAAATTTTACTTTAATTCGAATTTTTGATCAAATCTCGGCCCTTGTATGTACACAACGGTCATATACTGATCTATAAATATATACAACACCCTCAAACACACAAGGCACACAAATTAGGTTTTGAAATCAAAGAAAAGCACTTGTGCTCAAATTTTTCAAGAGGAGGAGCTTGGGGTTTTCAAGTTATACTTTGAAGCTGTTCATTCAACATCAAAACCAACACTCTTGAGGCACTCTAAGGAGTACAACAACCTCTCTAGAACTGATTTTCAAGTCATCTTCTTGGGGTTGTAAGAAAGTCCATTTCCTAGCTTTTCTTGTGCTTAAATTATATATTTTTTGTGTGATTGACTTAGGAAATTACTTGTTGTGTTATTGAACACACTTGTCTTGGGTTTTGCACTTAAACTTGATTTATTAAACCCTTGGACTGATTTGAACAAGAGTTTGTGCTTAAACTTGATTTTTATCAAACTTCTTGTTCTTTGGATTTGAAACCGATTTTTGTTCTCATCAATCTATTTGAAATGGTTTCATATTTGAGTTTTGCATAAAATCAGTTTTATACTTGCATTTCTCAATTGTTTTCATACTTGCATACATAAGAGTGATTAGGCTCTAGGAGGCTTGCTTGTATTTGAACTAGATACCACTTTACGTTGTAAAGTGTATTTCAATTGTATTTAATCAAATCTTAATTGTAAGACTTAGTAGGATCTAAGTCGAAAGGGTAGACCTAGTTGAGGCTAGGCATATATCCTAGTTGCGGCTAGGTGGGAAAAGTCCTAGGTGGGTCTAGGTGTGAAAATCCTAGTTGCGGCTAGGTGGATGTATAAGACTTTATTGTAATAAGGCATCGTGTAAAAGACTTAGTTGAGGCTAGGCATTCACTAGGCTAGTTGGCTTAGGGTGTAACACTTATTGATAATATAAGTGGGGTTTGAAAATCCTAATCGAGGAGGTTAGGTAGTGGATGTAGATCGGTTGGATCGAACCACTATAAATCACGTGTCTTATTTCCATCTCTTCTACCACCTTCTTAATTGCATAGCATTGATATTTATCATTGGTGTATGCATTATCATTGTTATTTATGCATAAAGTTTTAAAAATGTGATAACTACTCGGTAACCCAATTCACCCTCCTCTTGGGTGACCTTCAAAAGAAAAGTCTTTATGGATTGAAGCAAGCACCAAGGCAATGGTACAAGAAATTTGAATCAGTTATGGGGGAGCAAGGCTACCATAATACTACTTCTAATCATTGTGTTTTCATGCAGAGATTTTTTATGATGATTTCATTATATTGTTGCTCTATGTTGATGATATTTTGATTGTTTGCAGGAATGCTTCGAGAATTGCAAAGTTGAAGAAGCAGTTAAGCCGGCAAAGCAAATTCTTGGTTTCCGTATTTTGTGAGACGGAAGTTCCAAGAAGTTATCTATGTCAGAAGAGCACTATATAGAGAAAGTTCTTAATAGGTTCAACATGAACAAGGCTAAGGTAGTGAATGTTCCTTTAGCTAGTCACTTTAAGTTGAATGCTCAGTAGTGCCTTCTACAAATGAAGATAAGCAAGATATCGAGAGAATTTCATATGCCTTCGAAGTGAGAAGTTTGATGTATGATATGGTGTGTACCAAACCAGATATATCATTTGCAGTTAATGAGGTCAGTAGGTTTTTTATCTAATCCAGGATGAGAGCATTAGGATTCAATCAAGTGGATTATGAGATATCTACGAGGTATTACTTCTTTGAGACTCACTTTTAGTAGTAAAAAATCAGTATTGGTTGTTTACATAAATGCAGATATGGCCGATGATTTGGATACTTAGAGGTCCACTTCAAGTTACTTGATGACTTTCGCAGGTGGGGTAGTATCATAGCAGTCTAGGTTATAGAAATGTGTTGCACTTTCTATCGCTAAAGCTGAGTTCATTGCAACAACTGAAACATGTAAAGAGTTGTTGTGGCTGAAGAAGTTTCTTCAAAAATTTGGTTTAAAGCAAGAAAGATATGTTTTTTTTGTGACAATCAAGTGTCATTCACATGAGTAAGAATGCTTCATTTAACTCGAGGACTAAGCACATTAATGAAAGGTATCATTGGATACGAGATGTTCTCAATGACAGCTTACTTGAGATTGAGAAGATTCACAACGATAGTAATGATTCTGATATGTTTATAAAAGCATTGCCAAATTTGAAACTTGAAGTATGTTGCGACACAGCGGGATTGGTGATCCCTCCTTCACTTAGTTGAAAAAGGGGGAGATCATTTTGAGTTTTTCAACCCATTAGTGAAAGGCAGATTAGTCAATTTACTTGCCTCCTATTTAAAGTACATTTGCTTTATTTTGGGGAGAGAGAGAGAGAGAGAGGGAGAGAGAGAGAGAACAACTTTGATTGAGAAGAAATTTAGGTAGAGTTTTTTTCTTCAAGCCCTAATAATCAAGCATTCTTCAAGTGCTTCATTGAAGGTCCAAACGGACTCTGTTTGAGGCAAGATTTGAAGGGGAGATTCACGACATCGAGCTTCGAATCACCATTGGAAGACATTTCACTTTGTCCTCTTCTAGGTGACATCCTCCATTTTCTCTTGTATTAAGTTTTTTAGCCAATATATGCTTCTATGCTTGTTGTCTTGATGATTTGTGATGTTCATACCTCTAACTAGTGTTAGTGAAGACTTCGTATTCCCATTTGCCATAGTGGAGAGTTTTTCATAGGTGTTAGTCACCTCGTAGTTTTGCTTCTCACTTTGAGAAGGTTTCCACGTTAAAAGTCTTATGTGTTGTGGTTTGATTCTTGCATTTACATTGCTCTTTATTTGTTGGATTGCTCATAATGTGGTTGTGGTCCTTATTTGGCAAGATAAGAGGGGTAGATTATTTGTTGGTGTAGGTTCCCCATCAGTCATCACAGGTTGTTGCTACTGCATCCTCTGCAATAATCCATGTTAGAGATATTAACTCTCACCTCAGCTTGTGAATCTTTGTCTTGGGTAATTCAGCTCTCTTTGCTATGTTCTACGTATTCATTTATGATTTATGAATCTAAGCTCTCAAAAATATCTGCTTGAACCTTTCTATATCTAAAAAATTAAGTTTCCTCATACTTTAGGCTTAACAATAGTTATGGATATGACCCTTAATATTAGATAAGAATCATTTCCTACTTTAGAAGTATACAACATGCCATATTTCACCATCATATGACTAAACTAGGGAGCATGGTTGAGATGACTAGCAAATGAGCTATATGTACATCAAACCCAATCATCCTTTTTCGTGGTAGTAAGAAGGATGCAGTTTGTGTAGCACAGGGTTTTTCGAATAAAAAATTGAAATCCACTTAGCTTATTATTAAGTTGTGTTTTGTTAAGGGGGAGAACTACATTATTTTTTTGTTGTTATTCATTCTGTTGTGTTTTTGTTGTTGCTATACTAAGATGAGCTACTGTTGTTTTTCTACTATTGTTTTCTATTTCTGCCATTAATGTATGGTTGTTTGTGAAGTGTTGCAACGAGATGATTGGAAGCTGTTGCAACAGACTGGGAAGACTGCTGATA
This sequence comes from Stephania japonica, assembly GCA_039657345.1. Taxonomy (NCBI): domain Eukaryota; kingdom Viridiplantae; phylum Streptophyta; class Magnoliopsida; order Ranunculales; family Menispermaceae; genus Stephania; species Stephania japonica. The sequence continues at coordinate 28,865,514 of CM077563.1, read as the reverse complement.
TGACATGATTCATTTTTGTGTATATCAATAGTTTATCTTTTGACTTTTTTATATTTGTTTTGAACTTATTGAATCACAGGTTATGTGATAAGACTACTGGTAGCCATGTGGTATGTTTCGTTTGATTGAAAATGTTGTTTGATCTTTTAAAAACTACTTATCTTATATGGCTTTCTTAACTCATTTCATCAATTTTGTGACAACAAGAATGACAAAGCAGGATATTGTTACTATCGTGATGTATTGTCATCAGTTATTTTAAAATGAGTTAATGATTTAATGTGGTTCACGTGCTGATTTGGAGAATCACAATCTGCTAAGATATTCTGTTATAACATGAAGATCAGATCAGCTATAACAGTGCTTAGAATATGGCAGTTGCAAATGGTTATGATTCATACTTATCCATAGCCAAACAAGAAACAATTGAAGATTAGTGCAGATTTTGAGAACGATATTGCCCACGTGATTCATGAGAAGAATGTGGAAGTATTTTAGGATCAAGACAATTAGATTCTAGTAGTTGTTAGGATATGAGAATCTTGTAAATCATCTATAAATATGTGTCAAAGTAGAGAGTATGTATCAATTCAGTGATTCATCTCTTTTAACTTTGTTTTGTACAGTGAACATGTGTGTTCACTTATTTATCAAGTTGAAAAGCTCCAAGGGGACTTGGGTGCTAGTGTGAGGGGGAGCCTCATTCTTGCAAATGCGAGACTTATGTGTAAGATCTAGAGAAACGTAGGGAGATCTAGTAGGAACTCAGTGAGGGAGTCACTAAAGGGGTCTTGTAGATCATACGTGTCCATAGTGGATTTTGCATCTAGGCGTGGCCCCACAAACGTAGGTTGTAGACCGAACTGCGTGAACAATCTCTTGGTCTTGTGGTTTGATTTTCTATTTTTATTTACATTCCAATACTGTTTAATTCCCTATTACAACATATTACGTTTCCTGTTTGATACATTCGATATATATTATTATCCCTCCAAACCATAATAAAGGTTTATTTTTTTCTTATTACATTCGAATAAAATGGGGAGATATTTATTTTGATTTTTTAAAATTTGTAATTATCACTTTTCAGCCATTGAGAACTTATTAATGCTAATAACGACTAGTTGTTTCGATTTTGTAGGGATTTAGTTTTAATTATGTTTATCTTGAGTTAGTGGGAGAGTTATTAGGGGTTATTGGCATCCTTGGTTAATCAAAATACTCTAACTGATCATACTCATTCTCTCTAAGTGTCTTTTTTACTTGTGCCTTGTGCGAATCAACCTCTACTTGTGTAGTGCTTCTCCTTCAATTTGCAATTGAACCAAGTCTGTTACAATGGTTGTAACACAAAAGGAGGGAAATAACCCACGTCCATACCACCATCAATGCCGAAGGCTCAGAAACCTCTACCTAAACCGATCAAGAAAAAGTTAGAGGAGGAATTGATCCAATCAACGTGATACCTCTACATAGCATTTTGCCACCAGAGGTTCAGACACTCGAGAGAATGGTATCATTATCTGAGGGCTTTCCACCAATGATCAAGAAACCATCTGAAAAGCCTATCGCCCCACTGCACCATCAGCCTCTGAGTCTGATTATGCGACTAACTATGAGTTGAAACCTGCTGGAACATCATTTGAGAAAGAGCCTGAGTTAGCTGTAGAGCCTGAGTTAGCTGTACCTGTAAATGAGAATCAGGGTCTATTTTAACAGGACACAGTCCCTGTTATAGCAGACTAACCAGATCTACAGACTGAATAGGGTATTCAAACCTAAGATGACACTACCGTCAATGACTCGGTAGAGGTTACGACTAGTTCTCTACATCAAGAGCAAACTGAGAAGCAAAGGAAATGAACGGTCACTGGTGAAGTCCTTAGTGAGATTCCCATTACTGAAACACAAGGCACATAACCGGTTCCTAATCTATTATCTCAAGAAGAGTTACCACATGATGTTAAATAGATAGTGAACCTATCACAATTAGGACTTCCTACCTAGCCGCAACTAGGATTTGTGCCTAGCCTCAACTAGGTCTTCCCCTTTGACTTAGATTCCACTAAGTCTTACAATCTTACAATTACACCAAATTGCTGAAAAATAATGAGATACACTTTACAACACAAAGTAGTATCAAATTCCAACACAAGCAAGCCACCTAGAGCCTAACACCTCTTATGCATGCAAGTGTGAGAATAAATGGAATATGCAAATATGTCACTGATTTCGTTGTAAATTCCAAATGTGAAATCGTTTTAAAAATCTAGTGTATTAGTGCAAAAACGATTTCAAGGCTAAGAACAATAGTTTAACAAAAATCAAGTTTAAGTGCAAAACTTTTGTTCAAAACAATCTTAGGGTTTAGTAAAATGAGTTTAAGTGCAAAACCCAAGATTAAGGTGTTCAAACACACAACAAACAGATTTTCAAATCAAACACACAAAACAATGTAGATTAAGCACAAAAAGATGCTAGAACAACAGATTTCCTTACAACCAAGAAGATGACAAAAGAGATCAACATTTTGTGTTCAGTTCACCCACATTTCTCCCCAGTTTGATAATCATCAAAAAGTGGGGACCAAGCTCCCCCTGCTTTGAGAAATACAATGATGCATAAGATAATGAAAGCAAGAATCAAATACGCTCCCCTTACTTTATGCATATCCAAAGACAATAAGGCATTGGTAAGCTTATACACAATCGATATGAGATAATACATAGTGAAGTGCAAAGTAAAAAGCCATATAGAAACTTCGCAGAGATACGCAATAAAAGAAATCATGATATAGATAGCATAAAGCGGTGCGCTAACATAGTTGCTGGCGTAAACATGAGTAAAGAAAAAATATGTAAAACATCAAAGCCTTTATCGAGCTTGGAGCCTAGTGCTCTACACTGAGTAGTTCTATACAAAAAATAACGTGACCAACGTAACCTAAAATCACACGGATGCAATAGATAAAAGACTAAATACTCTCTCCTGCTGCAGGATGATGCAGTTCAATGTAAGCGAACTCTGTGCAGTATGATCGCAAGTGCGTGTGGACGTGCTGGAAGCAATCGATCTTCAGTGCAGTTACTGAAGGCGAGTCATTTTGATGCTGGATGCTCAGCCTGAAACTGGTAGCAAAGGTACGGAGTCTTGGTAGCAAAGGTCGGTCCAGTCACGTAGGAGTGCAGGTAATCACGGTGTGCAGAGACGAATGCATTTGCACGGAGACAGATGCGGTGGAGGTGTGAAGCCGCTAAATGTAGAGGGAGGTGGGAGGCGGGGAATTGGAACAGACCGAGCCATGATGAAACTTCCTCATCGCCATCCATGGTCGGCCATCGCCAAGACAGGGCCTCGAACGTCATCATGATCATCTGCTGCAAAACTGTAGGCCATGCACTACTAAGTAGTCGGGCGTCATATGGAGCAAATCCTGAGAGTCCGGAGGCACTTGAGATTCATAGCCACCCGCAGTGCTCTACCATCCGGGATTGCATTCTGCTCACGTGCCCACCGCTCCACTACTCAGCCTTGGGCAGCGGTACTTCGTAGCCATCGTGAGTGGCCATGTCCAATGGTGTCGAAGAGACGGTGAGTGCAGACTCACCGCCTAACGCAAGATCTACTTGGGCACTCCAAGTAAGATGTGATGATAAGGGCATAAGTGGGAGATGACGACCTGAGTTTCCTACGTGCTAACGTAATGTAACCAATGATAATGATGGGACAGGCTGAAGGAGGAATGGCACGGAAATAGATGCCCTAAGATGAACATACACGAGGAGAGTGAACATAGTTTTTACTCCCGCCACTTTGAGGAAGAATAACTTTATGAGAGTAGCACCATGTAGAAGGTGGGGCATCAATTTAAGGAGTCGTAGAACAATACATGCCGCAGTTGGATACACGGAGTGAGGGGTTCGTTTCGTACGAAAGAACGAGTTAAACACTTCAAGGCGATCAAAAGGCCAACTCGGGAATTTTCCCTACCTACAGGCCTGGCAGGTAGGAGGATGCAATGGAAAAGGTGTAGCTATTAAGGCGAGAGTATCAGTGGGTAATCTCACTGGACCGACCTGTGAAACGACGAACGTGGGATAAATTGGGGGCCGATGTTTCAAGATTCGAGTAGAAAACACGGAGGAACCAACGGGGGATTGTAGTTTGCGTTGCCATGAGAACAAAAGGATGTCCATCCCGCGGAATCGAGAATCTCCCGAATTGGGAGGTGAGCCCTATCAAAAAAAGAAAATTCGACAATGGCAGGGCGAAGGATTTTGGCATCCCGGGTTAATCGCGGAGCCACGGACTCCGAGGACCGAAGTGGCCTCACAGACCTTACTTGGCGCGACCCTCACGTTCGAGGGCATTCACCGGAGAGCGGGGCTGCTTGTGAGGATGGAGCTCACCAGCCGGAGGAGGAAGAGGGAAGGTTGGACGACGGGACGCCGCGATGGACGGCAGTGAAGACGAAAGCGAGGGAGCGGTTGGTCGGGAGGTTGGTGGGTGGCGGTTGGACGAGAGGAGGGACTTGAGGGAGTGGATCGGCGGTGAGCGACATTTGGGACAAAAATGAAGAAAAATGACAAAGACGAGGGAGGACGGTTACTTTGTGGAAGCGGGAGATCACAGAAGTGGGCATTACGAGAGGAGAGCGGGAGGCGTGTGGAATCCGGCGAGAAGAGGAAGGAGAGACGGTTTTGTCGAGGAGAGGAGAGGAGAGAGCGTGGGTGGAAGTAGTGGAAAGAAATTAGAAGGGATTTTGAAGGTTTATGAAAGAAAAACAGCCGAAAGTGAAAATTGAGTGACTGACGCTTAATGGAAGAATTAGCGCTGCTAATGGGGCGTTTCATATTCTCGGGCCGCACGTAATAGACGCGCTAATGTCTCGGAATTAAACGCGCTACTTTCTCTACGGAAAATTTTTGTCACACGAGACATTAGCGCGCTAATTACCACCATTAAACGCGCTAATTTCCCTACCCTGGAAATTTTGGACATGTAAAATTTTTAGATTTTTGACATACAACCTGATTGACCTCAAACTTCTTGGACACGTGCCTTTCATATAAATAGGTTTAGAACAACTAAAACATGTGTAGAATGTCCCCATTCTCAACCATTCCTAAATCATCACTTAATGTTAGAAAATTGATCTCTGCAAGGGCTTCAGGAATATATCGAATTGGTCCCTCCCTTGAGGGCGTATGGATGCTGGTTTAACATCTTTCCTTGACGTGATCATGAAGAAAATAAGTCTTTATTCAATGTGCTCTGCTCTAAGGTAACACCGATTTTCTCGATATGCTATTGTACCAGGTTATCACAAGAGAATTTCAGCACACCCAACTAGGATTTGATAATCCCTGCTGTTGTTTCATGTATAGAACTTGAGCACAACAACTCCTCCTACAGAGCCATACTTCGTCTCCGCCAGACAAAGCCACGAATTTTGCTTTTCATAAACTACGAGATAAGTGGCTCCTAGCAATGACAAACCTAAGTCCCGTGTTCCACTTAGATATCGAAATATGCGCTTTACACATTTTAAGTGGGACTCTTTAGGATCGGATTGAAATCTAGCACATAAACACACACTAAACATAATGTCGGGTCTACTAGCGGTCAAGATAGGAGGCTACCTATCATTCCACGGTAAAGTTTAGGATCTATGGATTTTCCTAGTTGGTCTTTGTCCATTTTGATAGTTGAACTACTAGGAGTGTCACATGCTTTCAGATTTTCGAATTTGAACTTCTTTAGCATGTCCCTCACATACTTTACTTGTTTACAAAGCATGCTTGGATTGCTTTATTTGCAAGCCTAGAAAGTATGTTAGTTCACCCATCATGCTCATTTCAAATTCATTTGTCATCAATGATGAGAATTCATCACATAAACGCGTGTTAGATGACCCGAAAATGATATCATCAACATAGATTTGAACAAGTAGCATATCATGTTTTTTGATTAAAATGAACAAAGTGGGGTCTAGTGTTCCTTTCTTGAACCCTTTCTCAAGTAGAAACGCACTAAGTCTATCATACCAAGCTCTAGGGGCTTGTCTTAGTCCATATTTGGTATAGTAGAAACCCGTTGTAGCAAGCATAAGCAAGCAACATGCGAATTGCTTCTAGTCTTGCTACGGGTGCAAAGGCTTCCTCATAATCAATTCCTTCTTCTTGATTGTAGCCTTGTGCAACCAATCTAGCCTTGTTTCTTATAATTTCACCATTTTCATTCTTTTTGTTTCTAAAGACCCATTTGGTGCCTATGATTGAGTGGTCCTTAGGTCTAGGTACTAATGTCCATACTTTGTTCCTAACAAAGTGACTCAATTCTTCTTGCATAGCCATTACCCAAAACTCATCTTCTAAGGCATCATCTATCTTGGTGGGCTCGGTTTGTGATACAAAAGCTAAGTGTCCTTCATCTCTTTGCAATGTTGACCTAGTGATTATCCCTTTGTTTGGATCACCTATGATTTGTTGAGATGAATGACCAATGAGGAGTCTTGAATTCTTAGGTACACTTGTTTCGGGTTCCTTATTTGACTCAAGCTCTTGACTATTTGAGGTTTGTCCTAGAGTGCCATCTTCTTCATCGTCAATCCTCAATTTTTCAAGATTTTGCATTAATTTGACTTTGGGATCTACTTCATCAAATTTCACATGAATAGATTCTTCTATGGTTTTGGTTGATTTGTTAAACACCCTATATGCTTTGCTATGTGTTGAGTACCCTAGAAAAATACATACTTTAGACTTTGGGTCAAATTTATCTAATTGATCCCTATCATTTAGAACATAGCAAGTACAACCGAACACCTTAAAATAACTTATGTTGGGTTTTCTACCTTTCCATAGTTCATAAGGTGTCTTTTTCACTTGCTTTCGGACATTTACTCTATTTATAACATAGCATGCCGTGTTAATGGCTTCGAAACACAATTGACTAATACTAAGCAAATTATGTTTCAATCCATCAACAAGATAAACATTTGAAATAGAAAGTAAATTGTTACCGACGGTTTCCGAGACCAATAACTCTTCCTTTGTTGTTGTCTCCAAAGGTAACCTTTCCACCATCATGCCGCTTTAGCTCAATGAATTGATGTGCATCTCCAAATATGTGTCTGAAGCTTATTGCATTTAGAGCATCTACGATCATCATTGAGCAGTTTGCTCCATATCCTATGCCTCTTTTGTTGAGCAAAACTTATGCACCGGAAATGAACTCATTTTGTGGCTATGGTTAAGCTCTTTTTGAGTTGTTTGGTCTTTTTGACCTCCTTTTCCAACTCTTTCCTAAGTTCATCAAGATTTGGAACAAAACAGATAGTGAACCTACCTGACCAAGTTACCTGGAAAGATGCAACTGATCAGATGAAAGATCAGAATGTACCAGATAAATGTACTGAAGCTGACCAACTCATTCTAGACGAAATTGAGAAACAACCTATGGATGAAGATGAGGCCATCCCTCTTACATCACTCAAGAGAAAACTAAAAGGCAAGATGCCTATGAAACCAAAGAAAAAAGTCAAAAAGGGTTCTGGTGTAACAAGAAGGCCATCTGGATCTATTATAACAGAAGGTAAGTTCCCCGTTACACCATCACCTAAGGATGAAGACCACTCTGATCAAGTTCCAAGGTTGAAGACCAGGGGTATTTCAAAATACTTCTATGATGATGAAGCTAAGTCTAGATTTGAGGACGAAAAGAGAATGCAAATACATGTTGAGAAGTTTCTCGATTAGGATTCTTATGAAAAGAAGAACATGATAATTGTCACAGGGCCAATAAAATAGGGGTTTTTCTCTAGGAAAATTTTTCTCTCTCAGAAGAACATGTGGTGCCTAAGGGCCATCTTAGTTCAGCACACCAATACTCAAATTAAAGGGACAGCAAACAATAGGCAACAAGGAAACATTTTTACTAGCTCTCAATTAGGAATACAACTGTGGAACTATATGCTTCCCCAAGCTCAGAGCCCTTGGCTTTATAGACTAGCCATTAGGTAGTTACATAACCAACTAGGACACATGTCCAGTGTACATCAATCCATAGACCTGGTAAAACACCACTCTCTTAGTGGTTAAGACAGATGCCGAATTGCCCTGTTCCCTTGCTGCCATCTGGTTCCATAACTGCCTCCACTATTGGGTCAATTAGCACATGCTCCATGTATTCGGGACAAGCCTGGACGTGGCTTGGTCATGGCACGGCCATGACCAAGGTAGTTCCCCAACTGCTAGGAAGTACCTCGACTTGGTCTACCCATGTTTCGAGGAACGTGGTCCATGCTTCTCTAAGGGACAGGGACTGCGTCTCGTGGTGCCTGGCCATGCCCAAGCACGTTGGGTGCTAAGCTGGGGCTCGGTCGAGTCCCACCGGCTCGGGGTGGCCGGACCATGGGTCCGTGGGTTTTCGCCTTGGCATGGTGCCCAAGGCATGCTCAAGGGCCTTCCTTGCTACTCTTGCCCATGCCACCCCTAGGAGAGAGCCCACCTCCCCTTATAAGAGATGTTAAGCCATTTCCCCAACTCCAATAGGAAACATTCCAAAATGAGACTAAACGTACTTTGAACAGGGTTAACGCCAGGGTCAAGGAAAGTCAAGTGTGCCAAGGTCTTGCCTTGCCCGAGCTAAGGCATGACCTGGTCTGTGCTAGGGCATGACCTGCTCGTGCCCAGGGCATGTGCCAAGCTTTCGCTAAGGTACGCCCAAGTCACTTCGTGCTCTCCCTAAGTCACCGCTGTGCTCGCACCAGGGAGTGCCTTGCCCCGTGCGAAGGTATGTGCCAAGCTTTCGTTAAGGTATGCCCAAGTTGCTTCCGTGCTCGCACCAGGGAACGCCTTGCCTGCTAAGGTTTATGTCGTGCCACACCGTGCCCGCTAAGGTTTGCGCCTTGCCAAACCTTGCCCACTTAGGTAAACACCTTGCCAAACCTTGCCCACTTAGGTATACACCTTGCCAAGCTTTGCCCACTTAGGTATGAGCCATGCACTAAACCCCAATCCTCCCTCGAGTCCCCCAAAGCCTCTCGAGCCCACCGAAACTAGGTCATTTGCTGAGTTATCATGCTGCCCAGCCCAGCATGCTCTGGTTCAACTATTGGGGTGGTAACAAACCTCCCCCGGCCGAAATGTTCGATGCCCTCATCGAATTGCTCGGTTCCTGCCGCTTCTGGTAGTCTGCTATCTCTTTCTCAAACTGCCATAGGGTAGTGTCCCGCTCCCAAGTAGGTTCCTCCACATCAATCCACTTGATCAAATAAAAAGTTCGTCTGTTCTTCTTACTTTGGCCAAGCGTCTCGTGGCTGAGAATCCGCTCCACTTCTCTAGTAAATTCCTTCCGTATTTTGGTTGGAGCCCATCTCGCTGTGCTCCTCTCTGGATCTGCCCCATCTGAATGGAAATGTTTGAGATAGCTTACATGAAATGTAGGGTGTATCTTCAACCTTTCTGGTAGCTTTAGGCGATAAGCTACCCTCCCAATTCGCTTGACCACCTCAAATGGTCCTTCGTATCGCTGGGCCAGGCCCTTATGTGTCTCCTTCTTGTTGAATTTCTTCAAGATCTGAGGAGTAAGCTTCAACAAGACGAGGTCTCCTTCCTGAAACTCTAAGGGTCTTCTGTGCTGGTCTGCATACTTCTTCATTCTCTTGACAGCTTTGGCCAAACTGTCATGAGTTGCTTCCCTCATCTCCTGCTTATTTCTTGCAAATCGATATGCCGCAGGGCTCGACCCCACCGACTTTGACTTGGCTAATTCATGTGGAGTCGCCGGTTGTTGTCCTGTCTCAACCTCGAATGGACTCAGCTCCGTAGCTGAGCATTTGTGCAGATTGTAACAGAATTGGGCTGTATCAAGTAAATCCACCCAATTCTTCTGACTTGCATTCACATAATGCCTGAGATAGTCCTCCAACAAAGCATTGACTCTCTCTGTCTGCCCATCTGTTTGAGGATGGTTTGCTGTGGAAAACTTCAACTCTGATCCCATCAGATTGAATAAGGCAATCCAAAACTGTCTAGTGAACCGAACGTCTCGATCACTGATGATGTCCTCCGAGATGCCCCAGTATTTCGCCACTTGTTTTAAGAAAAACTTCGCCGTCATGTCTGCATCACAATTCTTTGAAGCAGATATGAATGTAGCATACTTCAAAAATCGATCTACCACCACCAGTACGCTGGTCATTCCCTGCATATCAGGAAGACCAATGATAAAATCCATAGAGATGCTCTGAAAGGGCCTCTCTGGTATGGGTAGAGGCTCCAGCAACCCTGACACCTTCCTTCTCTCCGTCTTGTCTTTTTGGCATACAAGACAAGTCCGCACATATTGATCCACGTCCTCCTCCATCTTCGGCCAAAAGTAGGAATGTGATAAGAGGGCATAGGTGCGTTCCATACCCGGATGCCCAGCCCACCTAGCATCGTGTGTCTCCTTCAAGGAACATATAGGCATCCTTCTTTGGCATAGAGGACCCCATCATCACACCAGAACCTTCGAGTGACTCCCTCTACTACTAGCTTTAGCAACTTTGTACAAGTAGGATCTTTGCCTATCTTCTCCTTGATACGAGGCAGGAATTCACCTTTCAGCCTCACTACTGCTGCTACCGTCTCAGCCACCACCTTGCGACTGAGTGCATCTGGAACTGAATCGAGTCCACCAGGCTTGTGTTCGAATTGTACATCGAACTCTACTAAGAAATTCAACCATCTCGCCTGCTTCTGGTTGAGCTTTTTTTAGCTCATGAAGTAGGTAATCGCTGAATTATCTGTCCGTACCACAAAACTGGTTCCCAGCAAGTAATGCCTCCAAAGATGGAGAGCATGAATCGCAGCTAGCATTTCCTTCTCGTGAGCCAGTTACCTCTGCTTCGCATCCTTCAGTTTCCTATTTTCGAAGGCAATGGGGTGTCCCTTCGGACAAGCACTGCCCCTAATGCCCTATCTAAAGCATCTGTGTGCACTTCGAATGGTAGTTCGAAGTTTGGTAGTCCCAGCACTAGTTCAGAGGCAATGACCTACCTCAACTCTGCCATAACTTGATTGCATCGGTCCGTCCATGCCCAAGCTCGATCTTTTTTCAATAAATCTGTCAGTGGTGCCACTTTCCGTGAGTAACCCTCCACGAACCGCCGATAGTAATTTGCCAACCTCAGGAACGATCGCAACTCTGAGACCTTCATGGGGTTTAGCCATTCCATGATAGCCCGCACATTTTCTGGATCCATTTGCAATTTGCCCTAGCCTACAACATGACCAAGGAAAGAAATTGTTTGCACAGCAAACTCATATTTCTCCCTCTTTACATACAAATGGTTAGCCCTCAAGGTAGTCGGAACCGTCTGTAAGTGATCCACATGATCATGGAGGTTCTGACTGTAAATCACTATGTCGTCAAGGTAAACAATGACAAATCTGTCAACGAATTCCCTCAATACATCATCATTAAATTACAGAATGTAGCAGGGGCATTTGTCAAGCCAAAGGGCATGACTAAGTACTCAAACGAATCATACCTAGTCACCATGGCTGTTTTTAGAACGTCACCAGCTGCAATCCGAACTTGATAGTACCCCGACCTCAAGTTCAGCTTTGTAAAGTAGGCTGCACCAAATAATCGATCGAACAAATCTGCCACAAATGGGATAGGGTACTTGTTCTTCACCGTCAACTTATTTAGTGCCCTATAGTCCACGCACATTCGAAGAGAACCATCATGCTTGCGCTGGAACAGGACTGGTGCTCCGTAAGGGGCCTTGGATGGCTGAATGAATCCAGCATCCAATAAATCTTGCAACTGCTTCTTTAGCTCCCCCAACTCCTTTGGAGCCATTCTGTACGGGGCTTGTGCTGGGGTTTTGAGCGGGATCAGCTCAATCTCATGGTCAATTTCCCTTTGTGGGGGTAATTGCTTTGGCAACTCTACCGGCATCACATCTTCGAAGTCCTCTAGCACTTCAGCAACTACGTCAGGGACCTTTGATGTCGTTCTTACCTTGGTCTTCAGCAAGGCCACTAGGAATGTGGGCTCCCCCTTCCTTAGTCCATCTTTCACCTGAATGGCGGAAAGATGGGATAGTTTCATCTCCTTTCCTGCAATTGTGTTAGTCGCAGGGACAAAACAAGGGTGGAACTTGTTCATCACGAACAGTTCTTTCAAGAATGGCATCAATGCAATGATCCCCAAATGCAAAAAGTCATTCCCTAGGATGACATCGAAATCATCCAAGGGAACTACCATTAGGTTGATCTTTCCCTCCCAAGATCCAACCTTCAAATTTACGTCATTAGCTATACCTTGAATTCGTTTTGCCTCTGAATTCACTGCCTTCATTTAACTAGAGTTCTCAACGAGATCCAGTCCCAATTTTCCCACCTTATATCTGCCACGAATGAGTGAGTGGCTCTCGAATCCACCATCGCCAAGACTCGTCTTTGGTTCACCTCATCATCTACGTACATTAGCCCCTCCGAAGGGCTTGTCTTGGCTTGTTGAATTGCATTCAGCAGCTGCAATGGGTTCATTTGGGGATGGCCATCATCCTCCGCGATCAAGGCTGAAAGTTTCTCCTTCTTTGGGCGGTCTCGTGCCCTGTGAGGACCATTACAAATGAAACTATCCTTACCTGAGGAACTTGATCAGGGTCTCAGGTCTGCTTTAGGTGCTAGTTTCGGGTTCACTGGCTTAGAAAGAAAAGGCTTCTTCTCGCCCTTCTTCTGGTGGTTCTTGAACAACTTCTTCTCCTTATTCTTCCCTTCGCTCGGGGAGGAACTAGTCTTGAAGTCCACAAGACTATCAGCAGCCGCAATTGCCCCAGGCAAGTCCTTCACTCCTTGCCTCCTTAGCTCGGCTTAAGCCCAAGACTGCAATCCTGTGGTGAAATTGAAAACTTTGTCCTCCTCTAACATGTTTTTGATGTCCAGCAAGAGGGAGGAAAATTCCTTCACATAGTCACGCACCGATCCCGTCTACTTGAGCTTGCGCAAGGCCTCCCGCGTTTGCTAAGCCGTATTGGTAGGAAGGAATTGATCTTTTAATTCCCTCTTCAGCACCTCCAATCTACGATTTTAGGCCTCCCCGTAGCCGCATCATCATCCACTCTGGTTCTCCACCAAAGCTTCGCATTGCCCTCAAGGTACATAGGGGTCAAGATGACCTTCTGACTCTCCTCCGTGTCAACAGTAGCGAAGTACTGCTCCATGTCCCAAATGAAATTCTCAAGCTCCTTTGCGTTCCGCTTGTCAGAGAATTTATTTGGCTCCAGCACTTTTGTTCGAGGCTTCGCCGCTACTGCACTCTCTGAGGTTCCGCCCACAACTCGCTTGAGTAAGCTCACCTCCACAACCATTGTCGAGGTTGTTTCAGTGGTAAGTTCTCCCACCGACCGTACATCTGCTACAAGCTTCTCAAATCTCATTTCCCACATAGCAATCATAGCTTCTTGTGACTCTCCCCTAGTCACCAATGAAGCCACCAACATTTCCAAGCCTTCAATACGTCGGGACGTAGTTGAAGACTCCGCCGATTATGCCGAGTAGACATCATTTCCATCACATGCTCTAGGTGAGACACCCTTTCACTTAGATCGCTTGCTGCTTGGGTCGCCATTGTCTCCGAATGAGGCTCTGATACCAATTGTCACAGGGCCAATAAAAGAAAGGTTTTTCTCTAGGAAAATTTTTCTCTCTCAGAAGAACCTGTGGTGCCTAAGGGCCACCTTAGTTCAGCACACCAATACTCGAATTAAAGGGACAGCAAGCAATAGGCAACAAGGAAACGTTTTTACTAGCTCTCAATTAGGAATACAACTGTGGAACTCTATGCTTCCCCAAGCTCAGAGCCCTTGGCTTTATAGACTAGCCATTAAGTAGTTACATAACCAACTAGGACACATGTCCAGTGTACATCGATCCATAGACCTGGTAAAACACCACTCTCTCAGTGGTCAAGGCAGTTGTCGAACTGCCTTGTTCCCTTGCTGCCATCTGGTTCCATAATTGCCTCCACTACTGGGTCAATTAGCACATGCTCCATGTATTCGGGACAAGCTTGACGTGGCTTGGTCATGGCCTGGCCATAACCAAGGTAGTTCCCCAACTGCTAGGAACAACCTCGACTTGGTCTACCCACATTTCAAGGAATATGGTCCATGCTTCTCTAAGGGACGGGGACTGCGTCTCGTGGTGCCTAGCCGTACCCAAGCACGTTGGGTGCTAAGCCGGGGCTCGGTCGAGTCCCATCGGCTCGGGGTGGTCGGACCATGGGTCCGTGGGTCTTCGCCTTGGCATGGTGCCCAAGGCATGCTCGAGGGCCTTCCTTGCTACTCTTGCACATGCCACCCCTAGGAGAGAGCCCACCTCCCCTTATAGTAGATGTTAAGTCGTTTCCCCAACTCCAATAGGAAACATCCCAAAATGAGACCAAGCGTACTTTGACCAGGGTCAACGCCAGGGTCAAAGAAAGTCAATTGTGCCAAGTTCTTGCCTTGCTCATGCCAAGGCATGACCTGGTCCGTGCCAAGGCATGACCTTGCTCGTGCCCAGGGCATGTGCCAAGCTTTCGCTAAGGTACGCCCAAGTCACTTCCGTGCTCTCCCCAAGTCACTGTTGTGCTCGCACCAGGGAGCACCTTGCCCCGTGCCAAGGTATGTGCCAAGCTTTCGCTAAGGTATGCCCAAGTTGCTTCCGTGCTCGCACTAGGGAGCGCCTTACACACTAAGGTTTGTGTCATGCCACACCGTGCCCGCTAAGGTTTGCGCCTTACCAAACCTTGCCCACTTAGGTAAACACCTTGCCAAACCTTGCCCACTTAGGTATATACCTTGCCAAGCCTTGCCCACTTAGGTATGAGCTATGCACTAAACCCCAATCCACCCTCGGAGTCCCCCGAAGCCTACCGAGTCCACCGAAACTCGGTCATTTGCTGAGTTATCATGCTGCCTAGCCCAGCATGCTCTGGTTCAACTATTGGGGTGGTAACAGTAACCTTTTTGAAGTCAAAGTCACTTTTTAAACTTTTCTCTTTTCCTTCTAGATACAATGAGACATGGGTTAGAGAGTTTTATGCTAATCTTAAAATGTCTGTGAGTGATAAATCATCACTTTATTTTCATAAAGTCTATGTGAGGGGGAAGATTATTGAGTTTTCACCTACCGTGATTAATAAAGTCCTAGGGTGTACTGTGAATAATGGAGGAAATAAGTTTCATGAGAGTTTTAATGTTTAAAATAAGATGAAATCTTTGGTCAGAACCATTACTGCTGGGAAGGTTCAAAGATGGAAAAAAATGAGGAAAGGAAAGATGTGAAAGATATGAGTACTTTGTTCTATGTTGTTTATTCTCACTGCATATATAACCTCCTGTCTATAAAGCATACCACTACTTTTGATATAGAAATGAGGGTTCAGTTATATGCTATAGGGTTGGGAGTTCCTTGTGACATTAGGTAGATCATTTTTAGTGCTCTTCTTCACATAATTGATCCTTAATCTACTTTTAATTTTTTTTTCTTTCCATATTTTCTTATTGAGCTAATGAGTCTTCAAAAGAATCCAACTGAAAGGTAAGATCATTGGGTATCAGCCACTCTCCATACCATATATGCAAAAATATTCAAGGCAGACTCTTCACATGTAAATGATATTCCTGTTGATGTAAGATTGTTCTTCATCCACAATATCTGTTAAAACATGTTCTTGAACCTGGTATAACAGTCAATGTGGGAGGTGTTGCTTAGAAGATCTCTACGAAGAAAAAGAAGAAGAAAGACAAGGCATCGACCAGCATTGCTCCACCAGAAATGTCCTTTCACTATTATGATTTTCTTGATGGTGATGCTTGTGACAGCCCCAATTTTCCCGTGCAATTGAGTACGCCCGGCTTAGACCTGTGCAGGCCCCGAGTCATACTCGGTAACCTGACGAGCTTAGTCAGCCTTCGATTTAATTAATTTAACGATTTATGAAAGAGTTATTGCAATAATATACAGTGGAAAACTAAACAATTATAATAAAGGGAAATAACTCAGTTAAGGGAAATTAGGAATCTATAATGTGGAAAACCTCAAAATATTCATGTACAAACAGAAGTGAGATATGAATAAGTTCATGATACCAATCTCATCAAAATACCAAGTTCTATAACCCAAAACATATATGAAACGATATACAGATAAGCAAAACATAAACACCTACTATAATGTCTTCCAAGTTCAGTCGCTAATCCTCACAAAAAGTCGTCTAGGCAGGGCTCCTTGCCTCTACTGCACTCCGTTCTATCTGTACCCACCACAAACTAGACGGTGAGCAACTTGAGAAATCGAATGTAATGCCAGAAGAAGATAACAGTAATTCATGATATAACAAGTAAAGCAGTCTAAATATCATGCGGTAATAGAAAGACAGGAATTTAAATAGATCAAGTGCATGATAAACAGACTAATAGATATCAATCGAAAGTCAAGTGTGTTCTAAAGAATCAAAAGAGGGTCATAAGTGGTCTAAATCATAGCATAACGGCGAAGATCTCGTGAGGTCTTCCCGGGCATCGACACAAGTGAAGGCACAGCTATGATGGGAGGGACACAAGCCCACCCACCCAGTACTTGGTGTCACACAATCACTAAGGGTGGTCACACACTCCTGTACAAGAGTGCCCGTGTTTTATCCCTCTAGTGCAGGTCCTAGTACTCTTGAGACGAAACACTTATGCCAAGGAACACACAACAAGGAATGGAATGGAATACCAATAATAGAGCATAACGAATCTGAATAAATGATAATGAATCACATGGCATTTTCTTACTAGCTTACAAATCGTACATAAGCTTTAAAGCGAATGTACTTACTTGACAATGTAACCCGTGAATAACAATACTCCCGCGAATCCTAATCCATATGCTTGAGTTTTCTGCTACCTGACAAGGTTGGAAACTCTAATTAATGGGTCGAGTCATTAACTAAATCGTAGGTTAAACCCTAGTGTTCTCCCAAGTGTTATAAGGACTCAAACAACTCGATAATTCGATAGGAAGATGAATACTCTCTCGAGTTTGAAAAACCATGACAATAACTATGACTACGGTATTACAACGTCGGTATCCATAATGCATATAAGCCTACTCATATATTGTAGGCTCGACTCAGTCGTATGTGGGTCACGTCATAGCCTTGATGAACCGGTGACGTGACCACGACTTCATAACCGATTCTTGACCTTCAAATGCAAATCAGTAAATTAACACGGCTCAAAATGACCATGCACCAATGATTTTGAGAACCTCGCAGGTGTGGTCTAACGTCCGTAGAGTGTCAACACAACATGGGGAGGTCATGTGCATGCCCTACGTCACATCGACGACTACTCGACGTGATATAAACAACTCAAGCTTAACTTTGCCATTACGACTCCTCACCATTGATATGAACGCTTCGGGGCTATAAGAATCCACGACGAGCATGGTAAGGTCTCTGGCAGTCCCCGAATGTCATCGTGTCAATGATAGTACCGCCACGATGGGTGGTTTCCGACGACAAAGTTACAACACGCATACAACACATAAACGACATAATATAAACAATAACATCGTTGTTTTAGGCCACTCCGAGAGTCGTGAGACACAAGCATGGACTTAGCTTGGTACCGGACATCCCCGGTCACGGTGGCACAGCGGTGGCGTCGCCCACGGCAGCGGATTCCGACGAAGAGGAGCATAACACCCATGAAATGAACAAAAAATGAAATATCAATAGTTTCTGCTCGCCTCACTGTTGTTGACCACTCCGGAGGGTTGTGGGACCTAAGCCAAGGCTCAGTGGGGTCCCCGAAAACCTCCAGTCCTGGTGGTCTAGTGGCGGTGTCGCCCTTAGAGGCAGTTTTCGACGAGGACTTAAAAAGAGTCCACATAACATGACAACAACATCACCTAGGTTCAAGACACTAAAACAATTCCAACACGACCAAATCCTTCACAACAAGGGCAGCGAGGCATCATCGAGGTCATGGAAAGGTCCCCAACAAGCCCCACACTCGGTGGTTTAGCCAGCAGGACCGCCCACACATGCATATTCTGGCGAGACATAAAACAATAACCAATTTATGAAAACAGTGCACAATCGACCACAACGCCCTATGTGACGCAAACGTAGGTGCTTTGGGGATGTGAGGATTTTGGGGCACCACTAGGGACTATCCCTGACCACCCTGACGAGCGCCACCGCCTCCGGCCGTGACAAAACATGACAGCAGTGAAAATAGTGTGATGAATCTATAACGCTTTGCACGGCCTTCTCAACGCAAACCACCACGATTGGGGGGAGCTCTGGGACTGGCGAGTCATCTCCGCCAGATCTCTGACCTGAAACAACCACCACCACCGCGAAATAGACGTGCAATAGTGAGCACAATCGCGGTGTCCAGTGAGAACGAGAGGGAGAGAGAGAGAGATAGAGAGAGAGAGAGAGAGAGAGATCACGGACCTCCAACGTGGTCAGTTCTGGTCAGGCCGAGTGGAGAGAGGAGGAGTGAGAGACCGACGAGAGAGATGAAGTGGGAGAGAAGAGAAAGCGACGGGAGTTTTGAGTGAAAAATTTAGGGTTTCTCACATTTATATATATATATATACAATTGATCAAAATGACTTATATACCCTTTTTCTTTTATTTTTCTCTTTATTTCATCTCAACACACACACACCTCGAGGCCAATCCCATGACTCTCCTTATAAAATCGTGTCATTTTAAAAATTCCTTATCACACAGCTTATGTGTTGCGTAGCTATCCAACTCCCCGGGTTCAAGTAACGCGCCTCAGTCCGTGTTTCTTTGCCATGCGCGAAATCCCACCTTGTTCCTTTAAATAATTATTTAAATTATCCAATAATTCATATATTTGTATTTTAACAGTGTTTTAAATCCCCCGTGTACCCATAACCCAATTTTCCTACTTGTTCACCGACTTAATTGTCTGGTCACTCAAATAGGAGTATAAATATGTAATACACATCATCATTCACAAATAGCCAAATTTTTGGGTCGTTACAATGCTGATATAAACCATCGATATATGAAGGAGGGGAATTGATGGAGGCTGTGCGTGGCCTTTCTGATGGCTTGCTTGATAAGCTCTTGGAGTTTCTTTTATTCCTTGCTCCACCCCGCCAGTAAAGCTATTATGGTATACATTTCTCTTCGTATAATTGTCATTCTTATATCACAAAGGGGAATAATATTTTGTTAAGGGGGAGTAGTACATTATTTTTTGTTGTTATTCATTCCGTTGTGTTGTTGCTGATGTTGTACTACTGAGATGAGCTACTATTGTTTTGCTATTGTTGTTTGCTAAACAATATATATCTCCCCCTTTTATTCAAATGCAATAAGAAATAAAGCTTTATTATTGTTTGGAGATATAATAATATATATCGAATGTATCAAACAGGGCAAGAACAAAACCCTAGCTCATCCCTCAACTTTTCAAACCTGTTAGCATCTAATGGTTTGGTCAAAATATCAGCTAACTGGTCATCAGTACTTATGTATTGAATGCATACCTCCTGTCTTTCAACTAATTCACAAATGAAGTGATACCTCAGATCTATGTATTTGGTGCGTGAGTGTTGAACTAGATTCTTAGATATGTCAATAGCACTTTTGTTATCACAAAACACTAAAAGCTATTGTAACAGGATATTATAATCACACAGCATTTACTTCATCCATATCAGTTGAGTGCAGCAGCTCCCAGTAGCAATGTATTCAATCTCTATTGTTGATAAAGATATGGAATTCAGATTTTTGTTGATCCAGGAGACAAGACTCATTCCAACAAAGAAACATCCACCATATATGTTTTTACGATCATTTGCACTTCCTGCCCAGTCTGCATCACTATATCCAACTAAAGAAATGTTAGAGTTAGTAGAATACCATAAACCCATAGAATGTGCAACGTAACGAAGGATTCTCTTGAAAGCAACCAGAAGTGACTCCTTAGGAGCAGCTTGATACCAAGTACATAATCCCACATTGACGACTTGTTGTTAGATACAACAGGCTTCCAATGATGTTTCTATATAATGATGGATCAACGGACTTCCCTCTGTCGTCTTTGTTCAATTTCTCTGTGGTACTCATGGGAATGCGCATATGCCTGGCATGAACTACTCCAAACCTTTGAACTAGTGACATTGAATACTTCTGTTGAGATACAAAGGTTCCCTTGTTGGTCTGCTGGACTTGAAGGCCAAGGAAATAGGTAAGTTCACCTACCATACTCATCTCAAATTCATGTTGCATACTCATGACAAACTCAGTAAAAAGAGCTGGTGACGATGAACTAAAAGCATTGTCATCCACATATACTTGAGCAATTAAAATAGCTTCGGACCTTCTTTTAACTAACAATTTTTGTCGACGCTTCCTTTTGTGTATCCCTAATCAAGTAGAAACTTTGCAAGTTTATCATACCAGGCACGTAGAGCTTGTTTCAACCCGTAAAGAGCCTTCCTCAACTTCTAAACATGATTCAGAAAAGATAGATCCACAAATCCTTTGGGCTGATTTACATATGCTTCTTCAGCAATTACTCCATTTAAGAATGCACTTTTGACATCCATCTGATACAGTTTAAAACCAATAGAACAGTCAACAACAAGAAGTATCAAATAGATTCAAGTTTAGCTACAGGAGCAAAGGTTTCATCAAAATCAATACCTTCTACTTGAGTGTATCCTTGAGCCACTAACCTTATTTTATTCCTGACTACATCTCCTTGTGCATTTGACTTGTTTTTGAAGATCCACTATGTGCCAATAACATTGACGTGATCTAGGTGAGGAACCAAGTCCCACACATCTAACCTTTGAAACTGGTTCAGTCCTTCTTGCATAGCCATAAACCAATATTCATCCTGTAAGGCATCAGAAACGTGTTTAGGTTCAATGGAGCAGACATAACATACTAACCCAACTAACTTTCGGTAATTAACTTTGGTAGTATCTCGTGTGAACACCCCATCATCAATTGATATCCAATGATATTATCAATAGGATGATTTTTTTGCATTTTGGTGTTGGATTCTTTATTTGAATACGAAGGTACAATTTTTGTTGTTGTTGTTGGATCAGCTTCATGACCATCTGTTGTACTAGACGTCGAAAGTGTTGTTGTAACAACATTAGAGACATTCTGTACTTCATCATCTCCTTTTACTTGGTGTTGAGACTCTAATGGTGTGTCATTGAACACAACGTTAATCAACTCCATTACTTTCCCAGTGCTCTTGTTGAACACTCAATATGCACGGCTAGTTAAGGAATAACCCAAAAATATTCCTTCATCACTTTTCTTGTCAAACTTTTCAAGAGGCATCCTATCCTTTAACACAAAGCACTTACAACCAAAAGGGTGAAAATAATTAAGATTTGGCTTTTTACCTTTCCATAACTCATATGGTGGTTTGTGCATTGTTAGACGAAGGTAACTTCTGTTAATCACATAGCATGCAGTGCTAACAGCTTATGCCCACAACTTTGTAGCTAGCTTCTTCGATGTAAGCATGACTCTAGCCATTTCTTGTAGATGTCTGTTATTCCTTTCCACAACTCCATTCTGTTGAGGAGTAATGGGACTGAGCATTCCTGATGAACTCCATGCTTTCTACAAAACTCATGAAAGCTTGAGTTTTGAAACTCCTTTCCAGGATCACTTTGAACTCTAATCCAGTGTTCTCCTGTGGACCTCTTTTCTGTCATGAGCTTTAGACATAGATCTTGAAAATTTTCAAATGCATCTAATTTTTCTTTAAGGAAAAGTACCCATGTAAACGTGAAAAATCATTTACACAAACAAGAATTTAACGATTACCAAAAATGCTAATGACTTGAGTTGGACCTACCAAATCAATGTGGAGCAGTCTTAAGACTGTTGATGTGTTACAACATCCTTCAACAGATTGTGAGTTTCTCTTTTCTGCTTTCCCAATTGATAAAAACTACATGCTCTTTTGGTGGTAAGATGAAACCTTAGAAGTCCTCAAACAACATCCATATTTGCAAGTCTGTGAATATGTATGTAGTGAACATATCCCAGTTTTTCATGCCATTCTTTAATGCGGTCAGTTTGGGTGTTGTAACAAGAAAGCTTTGGCTATCATAACAGATAACAGTTGTTGACAGATCTATCTCCAGTCATTACACATTATCTATTAGAGTCGCGAACTAGACATCCTTCTTTAGTGAAGTTCACATGATACCCCTAATCACATAGCTGACTGATGCTTAAAAGATTCCCTTTGTGTTCTGCTACATGAAGTACATCTTCTAGTATTGGAAGATCTTCAATTTTTTAATGTTCCTTTCCCAATGACTTGACTTCGAACTCCATCTCCAAATGTAACATGTACTTCAACACATGACTGATAATTCTTAAGAAGATTTTCATCACCAGTCATGTGCATATAACACCCACTATCAAAGAAACACTCTGTGCTTATCATAGATTTCAAGGATATGTGTGCTACATTACACACTTCTTCCTTTCTGGGAACCCATCTCTTCTGAGATTTGATGGATTGTTTTACTCCACAGACTCGTTGTGTAACTTCATGATGTCTTCTGGCCAAGTCTCTAATCATCTTGTAGCACCTAGGGCGTATGTGGCCTTTGATTCGACAGTAGTAGTACGTGGGTTTGAACCTTGGTCTGACTTATTGATCAATAAAGACAACCTTTTGAGGTTCTTTGACAAACTTCACTTGTTTTAGTGTTAATGTTGGGTTTTGGGGTTCATATGCAATAAAAAATTTAAAACAATTTTTGAAAAACCCCAACAGGATCACAAATAAGTTCCATTAAACCATATCTACAAAAGTAAACCATACCTTGATTCGTGATTTCCTTCTCTGATTGTTTGATCTTCAAGACGTTCAAGCGCGCTTCCTTTATCATAAATCCATACACGAACGGTGACCACAATTTGGAGTGCTAGCTCCAAGAGAGATTGAAAACATTTTTCTTTCTCTCCAAAAATCGAAAGAGTTCAAAAATTGAAAAACGAATTCTTATCTTACGTTTTTGGGTATCACCTTTTATTTATATGTGTAGATAAGCTCTCACTAAAATCCTATTCGTAATAAAACTAGTGTATTTATGTTGTTTAAGTAAATTACGCATATATTAATAAGTTATCATACAACGAATCATAAGGGCTTATATATTATGAATTTTATCTTATAAAATTCAATACTCTGGACCATTTGAAATTGCGCAAAGCCATTCTTTGTGTGCAACTCAATACGTTCATGCGACTCAAAACCATTTTGGTACACAAGTCATAAGAGGTCTCTATCAAGGTATTATGACTACCCAAGTAGCATGAATATGAAAATCGATACAACCTAATGAATAACGTGTATCATATCCTTTTGTTGTGTGATATCCTTTGATTAAATATAAGGTATGGAAAGTCACCTTTAATATTCAATCGTACTAGTCTCGATCTTTAGAAAGATTGAAAACATCCAAATGACATTGATCATATCAATTCACTTGAACTTGGCTATTTAACAATCTAACACGTCGAGGGATCCACTGATATCTCTCTCTTTACGAGAGCAACAAATTCTTTCTTGATTACATACCTTCACATATTGCTCACAGATAACTAATCACAATCTTTATATTTGTCTGGTTAAAGACAACGTTTGATTGTGTCAAATTATCATGCTCTTAATATTTAAGTCTATGGTAATCTTAAGTCGAATGACTAAATGATATACCTATCAAGAGTAACACCTATGACTTACTCTATGTGGTGTTCTCATAGCGGGCCGGTCCAGAACCTTGTTCATTAACAAGTACTCATTATCTCTATTTGTATCCCTATACGTATGATCATCATATAACCATCAATCAAGACTCGCGCTAGTCTTAATGCATTATAGTTCCTAATGTAATTACCGACTAAGGACATTTAGGATATTTTAACAAATACCCATGAATCTTATTATAAGGTAAACATGCAACCACTTATAATAAAACGGCAAATGATAAACCTCTATTTTATTAACTAAAAAATTGTAAGGTAAACAATGTTTGTAGATTGACCTAGGGCACATGCCCCAACATCTCCCACTTGCACTAGGGCCAATCATTCATGTATCTAATACCCAATGACCTAACACGACCATCATGCTTCACTTGTAGAAGAGCCTTCGTTAAAGGATCTGCAACATTGTCTTCTTTAGGAACTCTGCAAATCTTCACATCCCCCCTCTCAATGATTTCTCTAATGAGATGAAAACGTCTGAGTATATGTTTGGATCTATGGTGAGATCTTTGTTCCTTGGCCTATGCTATAACCCCGTTATTGTCACGGTACAAGCAAACAGGGTTAGCAATACTTGGAACCACACCTACTTCAAATATGAACTTTTTGATCCAAATAGCCTCCTTAGTTGCATCGGATGCTGCAATGTACTCAGCTTCAATTGTAGAATCGACCACAGTTTCTTGCTTCAAACTTTTCCAGCTCACTGCGCCTCCATTCAAAGTAAACACATATCCAGACTGCGATCTGAAGTCATCGATATCGGTTTAAAAACTTACATCTGTGTAACCATTTATAACAAGCTCGTCTTCCAAACTTTCATAGACCAAGAACACTTCTTTAGTCCTTCTCAAGTACTTAAGAATGTTCTTTACTGCTATCCAATGAGTTTCACTAGGATCAGACTGGTATCTACTTGTTGCGCTTAAAGCATATGATACATCAGATCGAGTGCATAATATGGCATACATGATAGATGTAATAGCTGATACATATGGAATCATATTCATGCGTTCTCGCTCATCATTAGTCTTTGAACATTGAGTCTTGCTAAGAGTAATACCATGAGACATTGGCAACGACCCTCTTTTAGAGTCTTGCATACTGAAGCTATTACTTTGTCAATATAAACACTCTGACTTAGGCCGATCAGCCTTTTAGATCTATCCCTCTATATCTTAATTCCAAGGATGTAAGCTGCATCTCCTAAGTCCTTCATTGAGAAACACTTCCCCAACCAAGACTTGACACTCTGCAAGGTTGGGATATCATTACCAATGAGTAATATATCATCAACATACAGTACCGGGAAAACAACCACGCGCCCACTGACTTTCTTGTATACATAAGGCTCATATTTATTTTTAATGAAACCAAATTCCTTAATTGCTTCATCAAAATGAAGATTCCAACTACGAGGAGCTTGTTTTAATCCATAAATAAATCTTTGAAGCTTGCACACCTTCCTAGAATTCTCAGGATGAACAAACCTTTCAAGCTGTATAATATACACGTCCTCAACTAGCTTTCCAATTAGAAAAACTGTTTTGGCATCCATTTGTCATATCTCAGTCATAATATACGGCTATGGCAATTAGAATTCTAACAGATTTAAGTATGGCTATAGGAGAAAAAGTCTCATCATAATCAACACCTTGAGCCTGTTTGAAACCTTTTGCTACTAGCCGTGCTTTATAAGTATGCATATTGCCATCCATATCAGTTTTCTTCTTGAAAACCCATTTACATTCAATGGTCTTACCACCTTCAGGTAAATAAACCAGGTTCCAAACTTGGTTATCATATGTGGATTGTATCTCAGAGTTCATGGCACAAAGCCATTTATCTGACTCAGGGCTAGACACAGCCTCCTGATAAGTAGTAGGTTCATTTTGATCCATAACCAACATCTCACTACTATCAATAATAAGAAATCCAAATCTCTCTGGCTTATGTCTTACTCTATCAGACCTATGTGAGCTTTATGATACCTATGGAGGCTCAACTAGTTCAAGACTTTGTTGATCTCCTACTAGCGGTTGAGTGTTTATTTGTGGTTCTTGAACTTCTTCAAGACTAACTTTATTCCCATTGTTATCTTTTGAAATAAACTCTTTCTCCATAAAGACACCATTCCGAGTAACAAACACTTTGTTCTCAGTGGGATTATAAAAGTAGTATCATTTAGTATCTTTAGGATAACCAACAAATACACACTTGTAGATTTGGCTGATAATTTTTCGGAGATCTATCATCGTAGAAAAACCTAACAGCCCAAAATTTTAAGGAAATATAAACTTGGTTTTTTTTCTAAACCACATCTCATGTGGTGATTTATCAACCGCTTTAGAAGGAACACGATTCAGTGTAAACGCAACAGTTTCTAAAGCATAGCCCCAAAAGGAAATAAGAACATCTGCATGACTCATCATAGACCGAACCATATCCAATAAAGTTCGATTTCTCCTCTTAGAAACACCATTCCATTGTAGAGTTGATGGAGGAGTTATCTGTAAGACAATCCCACAGTTTCTAAGATGATCATCAAACTCTTGGCTCAAATATTCACCACCTCGATCTGATCGAACTGCTTTAATAGTTTTGCCAAGTTGATTTTGTACTTCATTCTAAAATGTTCGAAACATCTCAAAAGATTCACCTTTATGTTTCATAAGATATACGTACCATATCTGCTAAAATCATCGATAAGAGTAATGAAGTATTGATAACCACCTCTAGCCATTGTGTTTATAGGACCGCATACATCTGTATGTATTAAACCCAATAAATCACTCGCCCTTTTCACTGTGTCCAATAAAAGGACTCTTTGTCATCTTGCCTAATAAATAAGATACACATGTTTCATATGATTTAAAATCAAATGAATCTAAAAGTCTGTCTTTATGGAGTTTAGAAATGCATTTCTCATTTATGTGGCCAAGTCGACAATGCCAAAGGTAGGTTTGATTCAAATCATTTGACTTAAATCTCTTGGTATTTATGTTAAAGATAGGAATATCTATAGAACTTTTCATGTTTAGAATATAAAGACCGTCGCACAAATCGACATTTGCATAAAAAACATCTTTATGAGAAATGGAACATTTATTATTCGCAATAATGAAATTAAAACCATATAAATCCAAATATGAAACTGAAATGATGTTTCTGCTCAAGGCAGGGACATAATAGCAATTATTTAAAAATAATACTAGTCCATTAGATAAAGACAACTCATAGCATCATAGAGTCAACGCAGCAACCTTTGCTCCATTTCCGACTCGTAAGATAACTTCTCCTTTCTTTAGCTTTCTAC
The DNA here is from genome assembly GCA_039657345.1 of Stephania japonica. Lineage (NCBI taxonomy): Eukaryota > Viridiplantae > Streptophyta > Magnoliopsida > Ranunculales > Menispermaceae > Stephania > Stephania japonica. The sequence goes on along the minus strand of CM077563.1, from coordinate 28,838,348 downwards.
TTATAGTGAGACCCTGCACATTAATGCAAATGTGAGAACCACACACGGTATCCAATACTCAGGAATCACTAGTAGATAAGTTAATTTCAATAACATAAATGCCTTAAGCAGTAGTCACACTACTCTTCTTTTTTTTATCTTCAAGAAAGAGCTTGCAATTTCTTAACCAATGCCAGGTGCATGACAGATATGCCAGGTGAAGTAGAAGCAACCTTAGGCTTAACTTGTTCCATAGGATTTGTGGCTGGCACAATACCCTTAGCAACTTTAATTTTGCCTTTGGTCTTCTTCTTTAAAGCCTTTCCTTTCTGAACCATAAACACATTGGTCGTAGCTTTCTTGACATTCTGCTCAGCAATTTTGAGCATCAAATGCAACTCTGAGATAGATCTCTCCATATTATTCATTTTGTACTTCATCACAAATTGTGAAAAACTATCAAGCAATGAATTAAGGATCAAATCCGTGGCCAACTATTAGCTTATGGGAAATTCAATTCTTTCAAGATGGTTAATATAACCCTTCATTTTTAGAACATGAGGGCTAACTAACTCACCCTTAGCCATTTTACAAGAATGGAGGTTCTTAACTGTCTCAAACATTTCTTGCCTAGCCTGCTGTTGGAACATTTCATTCAGCATTGTAGCCATGTTGTAAGCTTCCATGTGTTCCATGTCCTTCTGAAGTTCAGGAACCATGATTGCCAACATAATGCATGCAACATCAGTAGAATCGCTGACATGCTTGGAATGTGTATCCTTCATGGTTCTTACAGCATTGGCTGGTGGTTTATCAGGAATAGGACCATCCAGGACGTAAAACTTGCATTCATACTTAAGAACAATTCTCAAGTTTCTGAACTAGTCAAGAAAGTTTGTCCCAGATAGCTTATCCTTTTCAAGGATGGATCGCAGTGACAAGGGATTAGTGTGATTTGATGAAGCCATTAATCTACAACAGAGATTATGCAAAAGTTCATTTTTCGTATAAAGGAATAGACTCCCACTAAATTAACAACCCTCCTTAAAACACTATGTTAACTTAAGGGACTAAAACCCATGTTTCACCAAATTCAAAGACAGTTAAGGCATGACACTTTAAATTAGGTTATGTAGGTAGGTACCTTTTTACCAATTACATCATATGTAACTTTTAGTTGTTCTTATGAGATTATGATATTTTATGTCTTAGCATATTTATCTCATCTTGTGTCTAAAGCTCAAAACCGTTTTGATAGCTTTATCAAGTTTAACGATTTCAAACAATAGAGTAACAATTACTCAATTGGCCTCACCAAGATAACACAATACACTATTATAGGGAAAACCTATATTTGATGTGATTGAAGCCTTGACAAGTGTTTGAGAATGGGTGGCACTTGACTTAAAATTTATAAGAGGGATTTTTTTTGTTTTAGTGATCATATCATAAACAAAGATAAATATCAAATATTACATGAAATGTACAATCACCAAACAAGTTAGGAAATTTCTAATATTATGTACTATACGAATTTTCTTACGCTGCACAGAGTTATCGATGACTGGTCAGCAGACGGGGGGGTACAGGGGGCAGTGCCCCCTTTTTTTTAGACAACAAATTCCTATTTCAAAATCAAAATCACCTAAAATTTGTCATTATTTTAGTCAATTTAATTGACCAAAACTGCCCCTTATTTTTATTTCCAAAAATTAATTAAAATATTTTTAATTAACACGGGCCCACCTCTAACTCAATATCTAATTCTAATCCAAGTAGAATTTAAGATACTTGGATTCCTTATCCAATTCCAATTCATTATACATCTCACCTATCATATAAGATTTTTCTACTATTCTTATCAGATTACAAGTTTATCTCCTATCTAATAGGAATATACTAACAGATAACAACAATGAGACATATAATCAATGGTAATTTCGATTATTGAGTTAAGGAATGAAATATTAATCATGCATTCAATACCAGAATCATATTATATTAATCATATTAACCTAAACATGATTTCTAACATAGAGACATACATGATTATTTCACAAAACGAACAATGTATTCAACAACAGAATCATATTAAATCAATCATATTAACCTAAACATGATTTCTATTATGGAACATATAAAATTCTAATTGTTCAATTTAAAACATATGTTAATCGAAATATACTAAACATGAATTCAATCAATGAACCACATCATGCATATGTATCAAATACATAAATTAACAACATCCTCTAAAAACAATTCGTGATAACAACTATCACAAAACTAATATGCATATCATATATACCTTAATAACAATCATGTTTTCACACATATATTCACATATACATCAGAGAAAACATGCAAACGTTTAATAGAACCAAACCTATGGCTTTGATACCACTGTTGGGTTTGGGGGTTCACACGCAATGGAAAATTCAAAACAATTTTTGAAAAACCCCAACAGGATCGCAAATAAGTTATATTAAACAAGATCTACAAAAGTAAACCATACCTTGATTCGTAATTTCTTTATCTGATTGTTCGATCTTCAAGACGTTCAAGCGCGCATCCTCTATCAAAAATCTACATTCAAACGGTGACCACAATTTGGAGTGCTAGCCCCAAGAGAGATTGAAAATGTTTTTCTTTCTCTCCCAAAATCCAGAGAGATCAAAAATTGAAAAAGGAAATTTTTATCTTACATTTTTGGGTATCACCCTTTATTTATATGTGTAAATAAGCTCTCACTTAAAATCCTATTCGTAATACAACTATTGTATTTACGATGTTTAAGTAAATTCGAAATACAACCCTATTAATAAGTTATCATATAATGAATCATAAAGGCTTATATATTATGAATTTTATCTTATAAAATTCAATACTCTGGACCATTTGAAATTGTGCAAAGTCATTCTTTGTGTACGACCCAATAGATTCATGCAACGTAGGTAGTGAACCAAAACCATTTTGGTACATAAGTCATAAGTGGTCTCTAGAAAGGCATTATGACTACCCAAGTAGCATGAATATCAAAATTGATAGAACCTAATGAATAACGTATATCATATTTTTTTGTCGTGCGATATCCTTTGATTAAATATAAGGCATAGAAAGTCACCCTTAATATTCAATCGTACTAGTCTTGATCTTTAGATAGATTGAAAACATCCAAGTCACATAGATCATATCAATTCAGTTGAATTTGGTCATTTAACAATCTAACACATCGAGGGATCCACTGACATTTCTCTCTTTACGAAAGCAACAAATTCTTTCTTGATTACACACCTTCATATATTGTTTACATGATAACCAATCACAATCTTTATAATCTTCTGGTTAAAGACAACGTTTGATTGTATCAAATTATCATGCTCATAATATTGAAGTCTATGGTAATCTCAAGTCGAATGACTAAATGATATACCTATCAAGAGTAACACCTATGACTTAATCCATGTGGTGTTCTCATATCGGGTCGGTCTAGCACCTTGTTCCTTAACAAGTACTCATTATCTCGATTCGTATCCCTATACGTATGATCATCACATGACCATCAATCAAGACTCACGCTAGTCTTAAGTCATTATAGTTCCCAGTATAATGACCGATTAGGGACATTTAGGATATTTCAACAAATATCCATGGATCTTATTATAAAGTAAACATGCAACCACTTATAATAAAACGACAAATGATAAACCTCTATTTTATTAACTAAAAAACTGTAAGATAAACAATTTTTGTAGATTGACCTAAGCCAAATGCCCCAACAGCTAAAGTATTTGAAGATGTATCTACAACATAGCCGATACCTTTATGATTTTCACTCCCCTTTCCTTAAGAGGATGTCGTTGAGTTTCTTCTTTCCTCTGTTCAGCTGCTTCAAGGTATTCTAGGCCCATTCTAGTTTGACTTGGCACTCAGCTAGTTCTCAATCCTTCTCCTTAAGATGAACAAATAGAGATTGATTACACGTAATTGTTTCTTCCCATTTGTTCATCATTTCCGAGTAGGCTGCTTTGAAATCTTTATCTGGAATCAAATTAGAAGATTCACAGTCAGAATTATCAAAATTACTGGTCAAATAAGTGAGTAGCAACCTCCTTTGTTTGTTGAACAGGTGAAGTGTTATCAGGTATAACAGGCTTTATCTCTTTAGTTGCAACAGTATCAGATACCTCTGTTGTAACAGCTACTGTAGTGAAAGCAACATGCAAGTTAGTCATCTCCTCATCAGAATCAGAGTCACTCCACTTAGAGACTAGTGATTTCTTCGTCTTCTTCGAAGGACATTCTGCCTTAAAATGTCCAAGTCCTCCACATTCTCTACAAATCATCTTGTTTTTGTCAATCACTTCAAGTTCTCCTTCCTTTCATGATGAGCCTCCAGTCTTCAAACCATGAAATTGTTTATATAATTTATTATATTTGTGGGTAAAGCAAGATCTCCCTCAACTGGAGTAGAGCTAACTTTAACAGCTTTCAAGGCAAATTCCTTTGTCTGCTTCTTCTACTGATTGAGATGCATCTCATAGGTTGTTACCAAACCCATAAGTTCCTCAAACCTTAGATTATTGAGTCCACAATTGTCTTGGATAGAAGCAACTTTTATGTTGAACTTCTCAGGTAGTGTGCTGACAACCTTCTGCACCATCTTTTTATTAGAGTACCTTTTGCCCAACTAATGTGCTTAATTTGTAAGATCCTTTAACTTGGCAATATTGTTTGATAGGGTCTCATCTTCTCCCATCCTCATAACTCAAACTGTGATTTGAGCATGAGAAGCTTTGAATCTTGTACCTGCTCATTACCTTCAAAAAAATCTTCCAAGATCTACTACTTTTTTAGCTATTTTGCACAAGGAGATTAGTTTGAGATGTTATTGTGTAACAACTCCAAAAATAAAATTAAGAGCTTTGGCATTTGCTGACAACAACTTATCTTCAGCTTCTGTCCATTCTTTAGGAATCTTTGCTATCCTATCAACAAAATGTGTGACATAGCCTTTTTCGATTAATCTCTAGGCCTTGACATTAACAGACAGAATATACCCTTCCATTCTTGTTTTCCAATACGTATAATTTGTACTGGTCAGCAGAGGACGTCGAGTGATGGAAACTCCTTCAGGCTGGTCTGACCGATTGCCCTGATACATTAGGTTAGTATTTGGACTTCACTACAGTCTGTAAAGATAACAAAGTTATAGTAGTGCCCCGCTCTGATACCAAATGTAATTACTGAACTAATGCATGTTACAAAAGGAAACATAGTATGTTGTTACGGGGAATTAAACAGTACTAGAATGTTAATAAAAGCAGTAAATCAAACCATAAGACCAGGAGATTGTTCACGCAGTTCGGTCCACGATCTACATCTGCGGGGTCACGCCTAAATGCAAAATCCACTATGAACACGTACCATCTACGAGACTCATTTAGTGACTCTCTCATAGAGCTCCTACTAGCACCTCCCTACGTTTCTCTGGATCTTACACACAAGTCTCCCACTTGCAGGAATGAGGCTCCCTGTGGAGGCCCCAAATTTCCCGAGCTACCCTGTGGTCAGCTACTTCTCTGCCTCAACCCCTGAAGTCCCTGCCACGTATCTCTCTATCTTCGCCTTTATGTAGTTACATCTTGCAATTTATTAAATTCACTTAATTTTTCATTTTAAAGGAAATTAACAGCGAAAGTATTAAAGTTTACCAAAATGCATATATATATATATATATATATGTTTTACTGATCAAACCTACAATGGAAAACCCAACTGTACTGTTCATACAGACGATCAACTATAACAGTATGTATACAAGTACAAGTGTGTATCCAGTCTCCCAACCCAAAAGATAATACAAAATATCAAAACATGTAAATATCAACACACATACCAGCAGGCCTCGGCGTAGGCAAGTCAGATGTAATCAACGATGATCCCCTTGCCCCTGCTAGTACTAGGATCTGCGCTCAGCCACCACAAAAGGCAGATGACGAGCCCAGTAAGTAAAATCCCAAGGAAAACCACCATGCATAAATAAATAATGAAAATAATTAACAGAGCCAATAAGTAGTGTTAAATAAATATGCAGAAAGAAGGAAAAATATGCAGACAACTGCTCAAAGCTCATCGCATGTATATAAACACATTGATAGACAAATGGGTGTGAACACAGCTACTAAGTATGTACTAGGACCAGGAGCCCTGGTCGTGGCCCATGCCTCCAACCCTACGATTGTATCCTAGCAGCATTAGCCCTAGTGGGCTAGTCGAACGCGTGAAATGGAGTCCAACTCGGGATATAATCTACCGAGTCTTAGATCACGCGCTACACACCTAGCCAGCGACCTCAACTACCCATGAATACATAAACAGAACCATAACCGTCCCAGTAGGAATTTGACTCACAGATTTTTTAGGAAATAAAGCTCAATAGAAATAAAATAAGTAAATGTTATAGTGGTATTGAGTTGGGTTTTACGTACCTCACACCGCACTCAAAATTCCAAAAATACCCCCGGTCCGATCCCTGACTAGTCCCCGACTTCACCTACTGTCTCGTGACTCCTAAGATCTAATCCCGGGGTTCATTGATTAATTAAATTTAGTTTAATATCAATTAGTCTCGATTTTCATGATTTAATTAAGGTTCAGGGGGTTATTAGTGCGCTAGGTTTGGTATTAGCGCGCTAATTGATCTTCGTGCACTGTTCATGCACGAAGATCTTCATCTTCCCCAGAGGATTAGCGCACTACTGTTCATCCATTAGCGCGCTAATTTCTCTCTACCCAAATTTTTTTAAATACCAAAACCTTTTCCAACTCGATCCAATCACACCAAAACCAACATGCAACATCATACACACTTCAATATTACATATTTACTCTTCAAAACACCAATTTAAACCAGAAATTCTACCCAAACATCAGATCGAAGTGTGCATGCTTGAAATTCTCAAAATCACTAAAACACTCATTTAAGATCAAATCCGGTTCCAATAATCATAGTTCATCAAAACTAACCTCAAAATCCACAAATCTAGTAAAAACAGTGGTAAATGCACAAAAATTCGTTGACATCAACATATACCATAACATGCAACACTTCACACCAAAAATCCATGAAATGGGAGAGTAGATTACCTCAAGTTTGTTGTTGATGGTCAAATTCAGCCTCAAAAACTCCCTAGCTGAGCTCCCTACACTGATTTCCTCCCTCAGAATCCGAAAATTTGTTGAAAAATAGTGTGAATGGGGTTTGCATGTCTATCAATCGGTGGGTTTTTATAGTTGGTTTTGTAATCTAAATTCACATGCATCTCGAGGTTGATCAGATGATTCTTATCAAGCCTGTGTCACTCACTCCAGCCATCTTATCATGACACATATTGCCTAGTTTTTTTATCTATTGTCAATCTCGAGGATCATCCAATATGTGCTAATTTTTCAGTTCAAACTATAGGATTTACAATAATTCCATTTGTTTTAGCTTATATACTCTACCCAAGCCATCAAATAAATTCCATAAAATGCTGAAACGGGTCCCACTACATTCCCGACTACCCGGCTCCCTGTGCCCCGCGCCGGGCACGCTTACTGAGGCGGTCCCACACCTAGTATACCAATTATTCATTAGTTTAGCCTATAGTCACATATGAAATTCCTTGCATTTAAATCCTCAACCATACAATATAATATTGATTGAATTTAGTCTAACCTCAACACCCGGCTTCACAGCTATAAACCCTTGCGTTGGTGTGTTTCCCGAACTAAAACCCCAGCTCTCAACTCGCCCGACAAGTAAATTTTAAAATACACACCTGTGATGACTAATATATCATACTAATAATGATAAAGAAATATTAATGCATCACAGAATTTAAGAACTCACAGAAGTACACAGTCAGTATCCTAGGTTCGAGGTATGCCTAGCCTATCTGCGGCGTCCATGTGTCGTCTGAGCTGGCGTCCTAATCTGAAATTGATTAATTAAGGGTTTAAAATTATAACGGGTCGTTACACTCCCCTTACACTAGCACCTAAGTCCCCTTGGAGCTTTTCAACTCGATAAATAAGTGAACACACACGTTCACTATACAAAACAAAGTTAAAAGAGATGAATCACTGAATCGATACATACTCTCTACTTTGATACATATTTATAAATGATTTTCAAGATTTTCAAATCCTAGCAACTACTAGAATCTGATTGTTTTGATCCTCAAAAACTTCTACATTCTTCTCATAAATCACGTAGGCAATATCGCTCTCAGAATCTGCACTAATCTTCAACTGCTTCTCATTTGGTTATGGATAAGTATGAATTGTATCCATCTGCAACTGCCAGAATCATCTGATCTTCGTGTTATAACATAATATCTTAACAGATTGTGATTCTCCAAATCAACATGTGAACCACATTAAATCATTAACTCATTTTAAGGCAACTGATGACAATACATTACGACAGTAACAAGTTGTGATTATGATAATTAATTCAACACTATTATTGATATAACAAGATCATGCATGACCTGGAGTTGTAGGATTAAGATATTTAGGTTTTTAAGGAGGAATTCCATGTATGTTTCATTTTATGTTAATGCCTCAGTCAGCAACCAATTTTTTTGCCAAACTTGTATTGATGCAGGCGGATCTAACTAATTATCTTCATTTTCTTTCAACTGAACAGAACGAAGAAATCTGAGATATGTTATGCACTAGGTTTTTCTTATTTTATTTTCTAGAATTTCTTCCTTTCTTATGGGACTGTTTCTTGTTATCAGTTCTACTTTTAAAAATCACTCCAACTTTTCTATTTTGTTACCTCTATTGAGGTATTTGATGCAGAAGTTCTTTCATTCACTAATCAAATGGGATGAGCTCTTTCTATTCCCATCCTTTTCTTGATGATGAGCATGCTTAAATGGTGAAAATATTGGCTAATTTCACGAATGCACAATTCTGCAAAAAAAAATTTATTTTTTCATTTTTTTTGGAAAAACTTTTGTGCAAGTTCATTTTGTGCAAATTTTGTATTTATTTCACATTCAGTGGCTCAACTGAAAGAACTACGTCTTTTGACCCAAAGAGAGTATTGTACTTACCCTGTATGAATAAACTACATAGAGACTACGATCTAAATCTGTGAAGCAACTACTTATGTAATTGATCGTACTTTTAATTAGAGAAATCGGATATAAGAGATTGAGAAAGAAAGAAGAAGAAGATTACGGAAAAGAATTGATTTAAAGGGGAAAATTAGAGAGAAGAAATAGAGAAGATTGAGAATTAGGGTTAGAAAAGATTGAGAGAAGATAAGAGACAAAGAGCATGTATTTCTTGCTTGTCTTCACATAAAACTAATTACATCGACTAAACCCTAACAAATTATATAAAAATTACCGTACTAAAGTTATACTATTATAACTCTATTTTATACTATATTTAACCCTATTTCATGAATGCATCATTACCGACCCCTTAAAAACAACATTGTCCTCAAGGTTGAGCAATAAGACACATCGCTGCCAAGTTGGAGTAAGAAAAAGAGACCTCATGATGAAGCGCAAATAAAGACAAGGGCATAGCATGCATTGCATTCTTGCAAAAATGTCTTGAACATTAAAGCAAAGAAGCTTCTAATGGTTCTTGTTGTAGCTTTCAAATTTGAGCAATACATGGAAAACCCAATTTTACCATTGCACCCTCATAAAATAGGTGTTCTTAAGACTCTTCTTCAATTTGGTGTCTCGCATGAAAACTTTGATAATAAACCAAATACCTTTAACCACCCAAATTGGCTTGATGTTCATGAGCCCCAATGTTGAACTGTGAAGACATGTACCACAATAAGCAATCAAAGACATGTCTATACATGTCAATGCTCGAAGAACAAAAACAGTCAGGTAGGAACTCAAAGCATTGTTGGCAATCAATTGTTTCATCAAGGCTGCGACCAAGGGAAAGGGGCCAACGAATTGATTCTTCGTCATCAGGACTTTCAACTCTCCTATAGTAATAGAAGTAATGAGTAACCACATCACCAAAGAAGTGGGAGCCAGTAGATGGTCTAGGAAGAGAACCTTGACTCTCTGAAGTTCTATTAGTGTACTAGTAAATTTGGAGCCTTGACATGCACATCAATAGTCACTTTAAAATCAAATGGTAGATGAGCAGGGGAGAGCATTGCAGGGATAAGTAGACATGCAAAAAATCTAAGATGTGGTAGTGGTGTAAGCACTATCATTTAGCATTGAGTCTTGTATTTGCAGACCTTCATTCATAATAACACTCATTCTCCCATTGAATAATATCTTGATAAATGAGCTACTCCTTGGATTGAGTTCCAACAACACACAAGTTTCTTGGAACTTGAACAATCTTCTCTTCAATAACCATCAAAGGATAAAAAAGATGCAGATGAGCCAAACCAATTGTAGCTAAGGTTATTGTAAGAGTTGCAAGCACTATTGGCATCCCATATGTATTGTCTGAATGAATCAAAGTATAAAGAGCACATGAACAATGAAGACCCGGATGCAATGTATTCCAAGGGAGAGAACTCATGGTCACCAATTCATTAAAAATCATGGAAGTAATTTCAACCTTTCCACATATTAGGTAGCCACTCATCATGCCAAAACCATAAAAGAGTTCAGTTCAGACATTTTGTAAAGCAATTTGTGTGCCACACCAAATTCAACATCATGCACAAACTTAACCGATGAGAAACACCTACAAAGTAAATCATTGTGAACGAGTCCATCAAGAAGAGCACCAGGAAACTAAATTTCATCTAATTGACAAGCGAAGCTTAATAAACTACGCATCATATATCGATCATGCCCGAAATCATTTTCTAAAAGCAAATTTCCAAAAAGCTTAAGGTCACCTGGATCCCAAATTTTCCTCAACTTTGTCGACTTCTTCAATCCATTTCCCGAAGGAAATAATAAGATGTGGGATATGTTGATCTCCCCATATTGTCCCCAACTTTACCACCCTTCAACTCTTAGGTTTGGAATTTTATCTCAAAATGTCTCGGTACTATTAGAGAGGAGACAATCACTAATATACTTCATTTATAAGTTTTACTTATTCAATGTGGGACTATTATTTTGGTCCACACATCTCAACAGGATAAAACTCTACTAAACTCGTAATGGAATTCCCAACCGACGAGAGAAAAACCCTAAGGAATTGAACATCTATCAAATTTGACGTTGTGTGGTCTTTTGAGAGAGAAAAACTGATATAATACGTATTAGATAAAATTACCTCATGATTTGATTGCTTTGGTTCGACATTGTTGTTGTCGACAACGATCTGCAATTTTTCATCAACTACTTTTATGACTGTTGTCGATTAACGCGAACGGGTCCTCGATCTTTGCTTCAGAACTCTGTGAGAAATGTAGCAAGGGGGTTGCTAGGATTGGTGGCGGTAGATATGTGGAAAACAAACCTATGGAAGGTGATGGTGATGGAAGGTTTACTAGTTTTGTTGGTTCTTGTGGAGATGGTGAGGATGAAATTGGGGAAACATTTGAGCAGAATCTAGGACAACCCAAACAATCACGTTGTCGATGAATTTCACCAAACATTCTCATAATATTTTCATAAACCATTTCACGTCGAGCCATAGACTCTAAAGTTTGTTGATGCATCAGTTTCAATTGCATAGCCCAATCAATAACCATGGTGAAACTCTCAATAGAAGCACTAATGAAGCAACTACTTGTGTAGTTGATCGTACTTTTAATTAGAAAAACCGGATAGAAGAGATTGAGAGAGAAAGAAGAAGAAGATTAGGGAAAAGAATTGATTTAAAGGGGAGAATTAGGGTTAGAAAAGATTGAGAGAAGATAATAGACAGAGAATGTATTTCTAGCTTGCCTTCTCATAATACTAATTACATCTTATATAACGACTAAACCCTAACAAATTATATAAAAATTATCATACTAAACTTATACTACAATAATTCTATTTTATTCTATATTAACCCCACCACAGGTATGCATCAATCTGTTCTTTATTAAAAGCATGCTACTGAAATTGTGGAACTTCGTTGCAGAAAGGCAACCTACAAAATAATTTATAGGTTAAAGAGGCTTGATTTTGGTAGGGGGTTGATGATCAAAAAATGCTTGAAGGATTTGTAGTGCAATGATTTATTAGTAGTCCTCAAAATTTAGTGCCTGATTTGCTAGCTACGCCTTGTCATACTTCATATAAGCTACTTATTTTCTTGTAGGTTTATGTACACGTGGAAATCGATGAATCAATTTCATGAGGTTAAAAATCACATTGTGCACCAAGTCAGCGGCCTTGTTAATCGAGCTTTAAAAGGAGATTCAACCTCTGGCCTTCACAGACATGCATCGCGCCATTTTGAATCCACAGTTCATGTGAGCAATGAAAATAACATTGGTGGAAGAGACCCCTCAGTTCTTGTTCAATAATCGTCAGACCTCTTTTCGTTGGTAGATGAGTGGAAACAATCTCTGGCCGTGGCTTCCGAGGCCATAAAAGTTTTGTCAACGTCGTCCCGTTATCTCTGTGAAGCAATCAGAGGAGCTAAAAATCAAAAAAAGAGGACAGAGACAGCCTCCAAGGAGCTTGAGAAGAAGGCTTCGTCTCTTCGCAACATTGAGAAGGAGTACCATCACTCATATTCAATGGTTGGTATAGTGGCCCCAGATGTCGAGGCACACAAGGCAGTCGAGGTGACAAGGGCAATGCCACTTAACATTATACAAACAGGCTTACCTGGTGTATTTCAAGCCATGACAAACTTCTCCAGCATGCACGTTCACGGCTGCACTTGAGGGGGCGTGTACTAGCTCCTTCTCTTACCAAGTAAATATTTGTTTTAACATAGAAGTAGTTTCAATTGTCTCTTCATTGTTTGAGAAGTATAAGTTGCGAAAAGTGAAACGTCTTGGTTTTTTTGTGTAGATAATTAGATATATGGAATTTTGTTATTTGGCCTTGTATTGGGCAGCTACACAAGTCTGTATAGGAAATTCCTAAGATTGTTGTACCAAAGGTAGCATTCAGACAGTGAAACCAAAAATTACGTCAATGATGTTTAATTTTTCATCTTCCGCTTTGTGTTTATCATGATGTAAGAGTTGCTTCTCAAGTGAAACATGCAATGTCCCATATTTGCTTCTCAGCAATGTAACCGAGTTGATTATATTTTTATTTTTATTTTTATTTTTATTTGCTTCTCAGCTTCTGTGCGCCTTGAGACTTCACCTGGAGGCTGGACGGATAGTTTGGTTTGCATTATTTATCCTAATTAGTAAAACCCAATTGGTTAAGTTACACTTCTATTTGGTCAGAATTCTTTTTTAAGTAGGTGGAGATAATTCTTCCCAAAGTTTTAAAATATTTGTTATATACACAACGTCGAACCACGTAATTCTCTATGATGATAATGCAAGTGTGATTTAGCTTTGGCATTCTTTCCTCTTTCTTTGGCTCTTAATTTCAACTCACAGGTGACGACATTCAGGTACAGCAAAGAGGCATGCTTAAGACTCTTAGAAGATGGGTATTGAGTCTTAAAGAAAACATTTTCATAAATTAAAGAAACTAAAGTGAAGTACTCTTTGTATATTAGGTATCGAATTGACCACCATTAAAGCACTCAGTATGTCAAAAAAAAACCAAACGAATGACCTTTTTTTAATTTTTTTTTGAGAAATAGTGATTTCCATTGTTGTTGATTAAGATCTGAGAAAGGAAAAGAAAACAAACCCAACAAAGCACCACTAATGAATGATTGAACAGAGCCTCTCTCTTCCCATCACCCAAAGATGAAATTGAGGCAAGAAACTTGGAAAGTGCCAAAGGAGACGCTTAAAATATCAGTTGTAGAAATTTTAATAGTAGAAACAAGCAAAGGCATCTCAAATATCTATTGCAGAAAAGATATATTGAACTATACTGAGAATGAGCCAGGGATAGATGATTGTTACTTTGTCCAAATAAGTATCCATTTTGAAACCCTAACCTTTAAATCAAGGTGTCTAGGATTGGAAATATCAATAGGAGAAGAGTGGAGGGGAAATGTCCAGCAGAAACCGGAAAGGTTTCAAGGAAAAAGTACTGATCTGGAGCGCGTGAGGTAGTTGAGGGACCAAGTTGGCCCTAATTTGACTTTAGGAACTGAGTTAGCAACTCCCAAAAGACTTCAGGGACTAAATTGGCCCTTTTGCCTTTCTGAGTGTGCAGGTTTCTTCTGATTACTAGTTGGACTTTCTCATAGACTTTTGTCAAAGTTTTTCAAAATTGTTTTGAAATTTCCGCTGTGCATGAACCCCAAAACCCAACAGTGGTATCGAACCTTCGAGTTTGATTCCATTAAACTCATTGCATGTTTTCTTAAGATATGATTGAAAGCATGTTAATAGTTGATGTATATGTGATATACATAAGTTTTCTATGAGATTTATTATCATGTTTTGTGTATATGATACATATATTCGTGATTTAATTGAAATTAGTTTCGTGCATGCTAGTAAGCATGTTAGGTTAATTTGAATAATTTTAATGAATTGAGTTTCGTGTTCTATGATCCATGACACCATTAGGTTCGATTGGGATAGTAGTTCATGATTCAATTACATGTTTGTGGTTATTTGGATGAAGATCGAAATTGCAAATAATTAATTTTTAAAATTATTTATTTATAAAGAATTAATTTTCGAAATTATTTATTTATGTTGTTATATCTATTTTGTTATGAAGTCTCTATTTGATAAAGATAGATAACAAATTAGAATAGGATATAAATATCAAGAACCTTGTTATTAGTGATATACTAGGATTCAAATATCTTAAATCCAAAATAAATAATTAATTTTCAAAATTATTTATTTATGTTGTTATATCTATTTTGTTATGAAGTCTCTATTTGATAAAGATATATAACAAATTAGAATAGGAGATAAATATCAAGAATCTTGTTATTGGTGATATGCTAGGATTCTAATATCTAAAGTCCTAATTTGATTAGGATAAGATGATTAGTTAGATGTGTGCCCAGGTTAATTAAAAAAAAATTTAATTGACTTAATTTTGGATAAATTAAGGGGTAAATTTAGTATAGTAAAATCAGCAAAAAAATATGATTTTCTATAGAAAATTTCAATTTTCGGAATTGAGACTTGTCTTCTAAAAAAAAAAAAGTACGCCCCCTGTTTCCCATCCATTGTCCATTGATCGGCTGACCACGCCAGTGGGACCGCCGTCTAACTAATCCTAGCACATAGAAATAATGTCCAGCAGAAACCGGAAAGGTTTCAAGGAAAAAGTACTGATCTGGAGCGCGTGAGGTAGTTGAGGGACCAAGTTGGCCCTAATTTGACTTTAGGAACTGAGTTAGCAACTCCCAAAAACTTCAGGGACTAAATTGGCCCTTTTGCCTTTCTGAGTGGGCAGGGTTCTTCTGATTACTAGTTGGACTTTCTCATAGACTTTTGTCAAAGTTTTCCGCAGCAGATTCATGAGTGAAAACTCTAAGTACTCAGTAATATTATTCAAACTGGCACACAAGCCAAACAAACCAGCTTGGTAAGATTTGGTTCCAAGAGATTGATTGGTCCAACCTAACAGAAAGGCTTGGACGTTTTCAGAAGAAAAAAAATCAACAAACCCATCACCATCCCAAGCCACTTGGGCAATAAATTCAAAAGAGCAGAACAAAAGAAGGGGGGCCCATAAAAGAGGGAGTGAGCGTGGGAGATGGCGTTCCTCCATTATACCCATTTGCATTTGCTACCCAGCTAGCAGGCAAACAAAACAAACCCCACCTCTAACACCTCCTTTTTGGACTTTTGAGCATCCATAAAAAATGCTCTATGTCTATTTTCTCTCTATCATTCCATCACACTTCTTTTTTGGAGACAATTTAAGGAATACCAAATCTAGTGATCAAAAGTAGGCCCTTCGGATGTTGATGATGAAGTCCAAGTGATTGTTGAGGTAGCATCAGTGCTGCTCTTGTCACCCTGTTGGTTACGTTCGTTTCTTTTGTCAATGGGGAATCCAAAACCTTCAAGAAATCCCTGCAAGAAAGCAAAACAGGCATCTTCACCTTTTCAGCATTATAATACTACCCATTTTACTTATACATAGAAGACCCATGCTTCTTGGATGGACTACATTATTTGGCAACCCTTCTCCAACAGCCCAAAGTCATGACTGCAGATATCGACGCCATTATAAGCACGTCTAAGCGGTCCAAATTTATGCAAATTTTGCGTCCTAGACAAAAGGTATCATGCATATCAAAATAATTGTTGATCAAACTTTATTTCACTGTATCAAGCTTTTCAACATTGAAAGAAAAAGAGTTCTGGCAAAAGAGACTAATGCACATACCACAGCATCATTAATTGCATAAGCAACGCAATAGTGTTCCTGAAAAGAAGCCAGCAGGTTAAGCAAAAGGTTCTTGTCAGGATCCAACAATGTTCAATAGGAAGGAAAGCTAAACGTTTCACACAGCATCCCACCCCTTCCCAACTGCCACTTCTTCACTATCTGAAGAACACAAAGAACTTGTATTCGACAAAAAGGTGCTCATTCGGGATCGTAGATCTAAAAGCTTCTTTTGAACCCATTAGTCCACCAACCACTGGTGCACATTACCAATCCTCTTAATATACAGTACGTTAGAGGTTGAGACTCATGATTTTACGTCGATTGACACAAGAGATGGTTCATGTACACCATTACTGGCATAACAAGTTTACGTTAACTCTAATTATTCAAAAATCACCAACCCAAAAAAGACTGCAAGAAAACTATCGCTCAAGACATTGAAGGCCCCCATTTATTGAACCTAAACTGGCAGCCTGTAAAACATCTATTTTTCAGCATTTAGAACTGAAATTAAATGAAGGTTTTGAAGAAATTATGAAAGGACGCCATCAACTGTATTAAATCAAATGGAGTGAAGAATTTGATCCATGTAGTCCACCCGACTACTTTGCAATTGAGGCTTTGTAGTTGTTCTGAGAACTGGTATTTCCTTCATTAAGAGCATTTATTGGACATAATTCGCTCTACTACTCTCCAGAAATGGTCCCAACACCCCCCCCCCCCCCCCCGGGGGGTTTTTTTCAGGTATATAAAATGGTTGAAAAGATGTGAAAACTTGCCTGCATCATGTGCCATTCTTCAAACTCGTCAAACAATTCAAGCCGTTCAATCCTAATTCAAAAACAAAATATGTCAAAAGAAAAACTAAAAGATACAAAATATGGGAATATCCAAGAATACAGAGATTTATTAAAAAAATAAATGACTTTCAATAAAAAAAAGTCATTCCATAAATGAGAGAAAAAAGACTGGATGAAAGATTCATTTTTAACAATAAATTATGTGACATTTTAAACATTGAAAGGTTACCTTACAAATGCAGCACTAATATCCCATTCCAGTTAGAATGAAACAGTAAAAAAAGGATTTGAGAAAAAAAAAAAAAAAAAAAAAAAAAAAAAAAAAAAATACCTACGTGCAAACACAAAGTTAGCAAGAAAGGGAGTTTGCAACACAAGATTGATTCGTTTGAGTTTACTATACGAAAATGACAGGAGAGTCCTTAGCAAAAGTAAATGTGAGCAAGCCTAATATGCAGAGAATCATGGATAGCAAATGGTGAAGACACGAAAGTAAACCCATATTCATCCAAACAAAAGAGATCCTTCTCATGACTAAGCTATCGACTTTATAAAAATGAAATGAAATCAGACCCGAGGTAGAAAACAAAGGACAAATGGATCAACAAACTCACCAAATAATTAACTGCAAACATGGCAACTTTCGACATACTTGTATTATTAGTAAAGTTCGTGTTGGTATTTAATCAAAATTCACACCAAGAGACTATTTCGTTTAGCTCCCTACTTTAATCAACTAGTTTCAAGGTAACTTAAATTCAATAAATATCAAAACTAATTAGATAAATGACGAGGATTCCAACTTTGCACTTTGAACACCACATTCACTAGAATGTTTACATGTAGTGAAGCCACCTTATTCTATCAAGAACTTTCTACACCGCATTTTTCATGTTCCTAACAGATGTCAATGATTCACAATTTTTTCATCTAGTGTCATTTCTTGTCAAGCAAGAGTTACTATTGAAATCTATATTATGTGTATATACATCCGAATACTGTATGTGTATAAGTTCACTATTTCTAAGTGGTTACATGTCAGATTACCTTCGTCTTTCTTGCAAATCGATGAAACTACTATACACTTTCAGCATATCCCAAGCAAAAGCTCTCTGAAAAATCATACACAACAAAAACAACAATTTCAACAGAAAATATCATTCAAGGAATGGTAAGAACACCAATCAAATATTCAGGAAAATATCCAAGAAAGAAAGGATAATAGACAGAAGGGGTGAGAAGAATGATGAAAAAATATTTATTGATCCAGCCTTCTTAGTTTGTATTGTGGACGTGCCTTCAACTTTTTGAAATGTCCATTTGATATGAATATTTTATATGCATATATATGCATCAATTCATTTGTTCAAAGAACATGTATCTACTCATTAAATTCCATATATCAATTATTATATAAGAAAGATATATATGGGTAATTATATAATGGAGCCCAAATACCCATGTCATAGGAACCCAATAAAATGTGTTTTCATTTATGACTCATAGATTAATGTGTTGGATTAAAATCTAATGGTCGTAAATGATTTTCCCATTCCATGGGTTTAGCCATGGGTTTAACTGCTCTTTCTTTTTAGCTACTTTTTTTTCTTTATCTTATCAATGAATCAAGTCTTGTCCGCATCAAGGTTCTAAACTTTGACTTTGCCCTTGTAAATCGCCCACTTAAAATTCAAAAATAATTGGGGAAGCTTAATTTGACTAGGGAAAGTTCTGAAAAAAATTGCTAGTGTGTGGAAGTCTATGAAATTTCATTCCAAGTGTTAAAAATTCAAATTTATATTTAAAGTAGTTAAAAACACACATAGTTAATACAAATATAATGCACAAGTGTCACATTACAATTGTTTAAAGTTGTTATTTTCAATACAACATGCAATTTGCAATTGCACAGCATTATTTTCAATACAACATGCAATTCGCCAACTACTTCCCTTTCGAAGTAAGATCTCATTTTAGATTGGTTTCATAACATTATGCAATATTTCACTGAAACTTCCATGTAGTCATGAAAATTTTACATTTTTTGCCACTTTTTGGAAGAACTTCCCTGAATTATGTCAATTTTTGGATGAAATATTGACACTTTTTTCCCTTACAAGGATTTTGTTTCTCCTCTTTTAAAAGTCGAGAACATTCGTAGAAACTCGAGGAATTTCATCAATTTTAAAATCATGGTCTGTATTTTTAGAGCCTAAGGAAACTCTCTCACTCTATAGTCGCCTTGTTCTTCAACAAGTCCTCTCCTTCTCAACGAAATCCCACTCCATCGATCACTCTCTTTTTGTGTTGCAAAGAGTCACATAAAATTTTCATCTCTCATCTATTGTGGGACCTATGCTTTGAGTAACAAGGTGCGGTGTTTCCCTAAACAACGCTCTCATCGCAACGATGATGCAACTCTCTAACAGTAAAAGGTCCTACAAAGAGATGGGTCTAATCTAACACATCATGTGTCCAGATCCGTGTCATGTCTTCTCGACGTAATATTTCAGTTCAAAGAGACGAATTTGGGTATCATAGAATAAAGTTTTACTTGTGGAATTCCTTTTACAACACAAGATTTTGGTATGACCCACAATTAAGATTTGATCTTGAAACAAAACAAGGGCTACACTACTACATTATGAAATTGATTACACTATTCTAGAAAGTGCAAGCTCGATAATCAAATAAACATACTCAAAACAATTGAATGCTCGTTTGCATAAGAAATAACACACAAAAAAAAAAAATCGATGAGGAACACAATGTTGGAGATGTGAGAGTAGTCTCACATCGACTAGTTGGGTTAAAAGATCATGGTTTATAAGTTTGGAGCGGAACTCCAACTTGCCTAGGCATTTTGGAGTACACACTAACTATCAAACTAAAGTCCACATATAAAATAGTTTCTCCACACTCTTTTAGGACTTGGACCGGGCCTTACATACCCAAAACGAGGATGGATCAACAAATAGTTTGTCATCATTTTCATTACTCTTTTATTTATTATCCTTCTTATCATATTAGTGCGCAAATATTTGTTGAATAGAAGGGGATTTAAAAACTCCTAATTTAAAGAGAGTAACAATAAGAGTTTAACCCTTGAAGCTTATATTGTTGAGCAAAACTGAAGAACATTTTGACGTACACGTATTTTTCTCATTTGACTAAGCAAATATTTATATTTTAAGTTAGAATTAGATACAGTTATCATCAAATTCTTTGTGACATGGCTATGCAAGCCTCCTCGAATTCATGGAAAGAAGTGCAACAAGCTTGAAAACCAAAGGTCAAATGTCTATGTCAACTACAATTTATAACTTCATATTCAGAAAGAATAAGGTGGTAAAAGGAATTATCATGATCCGATTTGCTTATCTAAATGGAGTTAGACGATGAATGGAACATAGAGCAAGAATATCCAACTCTCCTAAAGAGAATTCATGGTCAAATTCGAAGAATGTATTGGAAGAAGTACGTCAATAAGGCAATGAAACAAAACGATGAGATCTTTTTGGACTAAGACTTAATTTGATATATAACTTTGACGACACTTGAGCATTAAGACATAATATTCATCGTATAAACCTAATTGGTGTTCTTATTAAGTTAAAGTCATATTTAAGAAACTTGAGATATGCTACTCTTAGACTCTTAATTGACAAAGGAAAACAAGTGAGGTGAGAAGAATGGAATTGAACTTGAGGGTGATCTTGAGTATTGATTTGACCATCGATAGATTTTCATACAAGATATAAGTAAGCATTTTTGGTTAATTTTGGTTTACCACGTGGTATTCGGTTCCAACGCCATCAATTAATCCATGCTCGGGCATTGTCGGACCCCATACAGGGACACCGAGTCCCTTAACACTCGAACCAACCAGGTTGTTTGTAATTTTGGTTAATTTAAGTAGTGATGCAAGATTAAATAACGTTACTTTTTAAACCTACAACACTAAAATATACAAACAAGTTTTTTGCCTTGTTGGAATCTTTAAACATTGTTTTAAAAACTTCTAATATCTAAGATCTCTTTTTTAAGCTATATATAAAATCTCATATAGAACTGTTTTTAGACTTTTAGAAGCACTAAAAAAGGAAAGCTTCAACAATTTACAACTTGACGAAACAAATTGAATCCCAAGTCTATCAATTATACGACTCAATTCTGATTTGACAACTATCTTTGTAACACCAAAAAATTGAAAGAGGGTAATAGATCAAAATCAAATTACAAACTATCAAATTATACGACTCAATTCTCGATTTGACACTTCTTTGTAACTACAAATTAAACTTTCGAATTTTAAATGAACCAATTGCATAGTAGTAAAAAAAATGCAAAAACAAAAATAAAGGAATAGAAAATGAAACCATTTGAATGTAGTCGCAGTTTTTTAAGATTATTGATTCGATTTCTTTCTCAAGAAATGGATAGGAAATGATAGACGAAGTAAGGAAGATATATCTTTTAAAGGTTCTCCCAATGGAAGTGGAGGCATTGCTTTGACTCACACACTTTGAAAGGCCATTAATAATTTTCTTCACCTTTCAAAACCCCAAAGAGCAAATTGTAAGTCATCTTTTTGTGTTGAGATTTATTATAATTATTACTATTGAAGAGTTATGGAAGGATTCGTCTTGTCAATAAGTTCAAGAAGAGATTCAATTCAAGAAAAAACTGCAGGAAAAAATCTCAATGCATTGTAATTATTTTGTTGATAATATGTTATTTCAAACTATGTTTTCATTCTAGGTTGAGGTCTTAAAACCCCAACTTTCATTTTTAATCATGAGGATCTGCAGTGAAGAGGCGTGGATAGATGCTAGGGTGATCCTATTAATGATGATTGAAGCAACTTTTTGGTACTTCAATTCTCGTTAGTATCGTGGTTGAATAATTGTGACGTGTTATATTTTTTAACATGAAATTAATTACTGAGAATTAATTGGTGTTTAACTCAATTTATGAAAGATGATTACTATAATAGACTAATAGTATGCTTAAATGTTTCTAGATTGAGACCAGCAGATGATGTAAGCTTAATTGATTATGCTAAAGAGGGAATTATATAAAAAAAGTAATTGTTCAGTATATCCATATTATTCATGTCCCTTCGTTAATATACAACAACATGGCATCAGTTCCAAATTAATTAGGGTCGGCTAATGTCCCCACGTTAATACTTGAATTAATTAGCATCAAATTGTGTCATGACACAAACACAGAGACAAACATATGATGTCTCGAGACATTGGGTAATTTCGACCTTCAAACCAAGGTCATAGGTTCATGTTCCAGTTTTCTATGAAATACTAAAGTCAAAATAGTTCCCAATATAACTATTGTTATGTTTGGTAAAAGTAGCTGATAATCTAGCTAAAAGTTAATAGTCTAGCTGATAGCAGATAAACTAGTAACTTATAACTGAAAGTGATAATCCAGCTGATCGATTAAAGTTTTTTGGAGAAATTAGCTGAGTGAGTAGCTGATATATATAAAATGACATAAAAGGACATAATTATTATACATAAATATATTTATAAAAAAGCTAAAATACATTATTTATACAAATATAGTATTATTAATAAATATATACTACAATATGCTTGTAATGCATATTTATATAAAACACATTACTAAATAATTAATGAATGTATATTCTGAAATATACTTAAATATATGTTTAAGTAAATGTAGTGCATGTACATGTCCAAACATATATTTATCAAGATTTATAACTATGTAATTTTTTTTTGAAGGCTAAGTATGTAATTAACTATTACATACAAACAATAAGTTATAAATAAATATTTTTGTTGAAGATGTATGAACCGAAAGGTTTAGTCCCATATCGATTAAATATGACTTCATAAAGAATTACACAAGTGATCATCTCTCCCCAACTAGTACCGAGGCCTTTTAAGATAAAACCCCACACCTATTAGTTGAAGGTGGTTAAGTTGGGGACAATATCGGTACTAGCAAGAGAAATCCCCGGGCTCACGCGTGTACGGCACGGTTGTGAGAATTTGACATGGTATCAGAGCCCATGATTCGAATAGGACCTGGGAGAAAAATTGCCTTGGATCATCACTTTTGATCCAAGGTGGGGTGTTGAGGATGTGTGGACCGAAAGGTTTAGTCCCATATCGATTAAATATGACTTCATAAAGAAGTACATATGTGATCATCTCTCCCAAACTAGTACCAAGGCCTTTTGAGATAAAACCCCACACCAAAATTGAAAGGTGGTTAAGTTGGACCGAAAGTCACATGATCTAAGGGTCTTTTTTCTCCAAGGTCCCATTTGAACCATAGTCTCGGATACCATTTCAAATTCTCACGACCAAGCCGCACACAAGTACGCGAGCCCGTGGATCCCCTCCGCTAGCATCGATATTGTCCCCAACTAAACCAACTTCAACTTTACGTGTGAGATTATATATTCCAACAATTTTACTATAATATTTTTTTTTGCAAAATTACCGTAATATTTTTTGATGAATATAGTTGAATGCAATAGCAATTAAATTATACTTGAAGAAGTCAATTTCTGGTAGTTACAAAAAATCGTTGAGCAACACCTACATGTCGCACGTTGGGCACAACAAGATCAAAACCTGATGCACATTCATTATGTATGGCTAACATGTCAATTCCACAAAAAATGAAGGGTGAAAGAGGAACAAAAACTTTACTCCAACGTTTTATTTGTCAAACGCTAGTATTAGTAGTGTGTGAAAGTTCAACTATCATCTAGCTTATTTTAAAAATCATCGGCCATCCAAACACAACTTATTTTCTAAAGTAGCTTATAATCTAGCTTATAAGCTAGTTTGTGCTTACCAAATAGAGCCTACATGGAATTCCTTGAAACATAGTCTACAAAAAATGATATAGTTGTTCTTTCTTATCAAAAAAAAGTGATATACCTGCCAGCCCAGATCAAGAAAGAGTTTTTCCTTGGCTAATAATGTTGGTGTAGCTTGTATACCCAAGAGAGCACAACCACGACTCTACAAATTAAAATACATAAAAGAACGCCAAATTAACAATAAAGCGTTAAGCATGTATCGAGAACTTTGGCTTACCAAAGTTCGAATTAACATGAAAATCAAAATACAAATCTACTAGAGATAAAAAAAAAAAAAGCAAGACAAAAATCACGCATATTAAAATACACAACTGAAACAGATATAGGATATAGTACCAAAAACATGAGCAAAGGAAGAAGACATAGCGCAAAAATGTATAAATCCATTTTGCAGCCTTTGCGAGAATAAGTTGAGCAAACTGGACATAATTCTCCTCACTCCCCATAAAATATAAACTTTGAAGAGCTATGAGATTAACAGGTAGGGAACCGATGGTCCAGCAAGAGGAGGCTGGCTAAAATCTCTTTATCATTTGCTTGAATGCATGACTTGCAACAATACAGCAAACATTTCCATTATCGAACATATGAAATAGTTTTCACGAGGCCTTCGTTCAGCGGGAAACAGTAAGCCTTCCAACACTTAATATATGAAATAGTTTCCACGAGGCCATCGTTCAGCGGGAAACAGTAAGCCTTCCAACACTTATTGAGGGTAGAAAACATTTCCCATCCTTAAATATGAGAAGGATGAGATAGTTGAAGATAGTTTTGGCTATAGGAAATGCGAGAAAAAGTAGTTCACAGAATGTCCATAGAGACAGAGACCATGAGTTGAGAGACACTACATACAAGACCCTATGTTACATGGACTCAGATACGAGTGTCGGGTACGGGCACATATCTATAGGACGGACCTACCATTCTCTAAATTATAGGATACGAGGACTCGGCTAAAAGTGTCCAATGGATACTTGGATAAGGCAAAAAATAATAATATATACATATTAACATGTATACATATTTCCAGAACTTCAATATATTCACCTTAATCCATCAGTAAACATAATTGTTAAATGAATTTTAAGTGTTTGTAGTGACAACAAAACATGAGTCACATGTAATTGGTGTGTAATGTAGTAGCATTAATATAATGTTTTAAAGGGCCAGGAATTTTTATTTGACTTGCATGTTGGGCTAAAGTGGAGATAAACATTGTAAGAGGTCAAAAGTTTAAGCTGACTGGCATGTGGGGCCCATAGTGAAGATCAAAATTGAAGAGAATGCCTAGGTTTTCACTGCTTGCCCCTCTCTCTGCATCTCATGCGTCTCTTTCTCTTAGTTGCCACACGAAATCAGGTACTCCCTTCTCTCTCTCTTCTCTCTCTCATCTTCCGAATCTCTCTAGAGCATATCTCTTCAACCTCTCAGATCTCCCACAATCCTCCTACACCGAGATCTTCTCTCTCAATACTCTCTCTACACCAAGATCTTAGCAACGATCTCTTCACACTAAAATAGCCGTATCCAACTTCAGTTTGTGAGGATCGACACGGATTTCGTGTCCGTGTCGCGTCGCGTCGACACGAGCACTCCAGCCCTAAATGCCGAGTCAGGGACTCGTAGACAAGACCACATGAACTTAGCCACATTATGTTATTGAAAATAAATATAGCACAAGACTCAAACAGGGGATTCAGTTATTAAAGATACAATGTCATCAGAGGAAGTAAAGATGCTCATAATTATCAACAGATATAGCAGTTTAAGATGTTGAGAATGCAGTAACTAGAAAATTTTGCAACATCACCATCTTTTTTATTTTAGAAGGATCATCTAGAAAGCACAGCCTATTTGTAGGCCATTTTTACCATGCAAAGAGTGCTCATGAGCTGAGGCAGGGTTTGGAAAAGAAACTGAAGATGATTTAGAACCTGTCATTTTCATGCATGTCTAGTCCACAAGTGAAAGAATATAATTTAATACAAAAATTAGAAATATATTTTTAGTTGTTTTTAGTTTAGCACTTCAGGAAAGAGTAGAATCTTTTGCGATTGATCATCTTAAAAATCTGCTGAAGATGCAAACTAGTGAAGAATTCATTAATTGCATTTTCTAGAACCTGTTTCATTGATACGAGAAAATAGGAGGTTTTGATGGTCAAAAAATGAAAATATGAATTTGTTTATTTTTGTTTTTAGAAATCAAACAGTACCATTTTTAAAAAAGCAGATTTCAGTAGCCATGGAACAAGGCATTTGAAGAAATCCAAGGCAATAATTATAATACAAATAGTATTTACAAAAAAAAAAGAGATTACCTCTAAGTTTATAATCATTTGCTGCCCAAAAGCATCATCAGGATGAATCTGTAGTGTATTGAACAAGTAAGAATAGAAAATATAATAATACACATCAGCGAAAGAGAAATTAGAAACTGTGAAGAGAAAACACCTGCTCATATAAGAAGAATACAGCAGTAGAAAATGTTTTTGAAGCCCAACCAACGATAGCACGGCTTACATTTGCGTCCAAGTATATTAACACGCATTCTGCAATTATAAATGTCGGTAGGCTGATTGACAACATCAAAATTAAGCAGCTTAATAACTTATAGAAATTGAAAATTTATTCAGCAAAGTAATGATCTATAAAACAAATATTAAGGAACTAAAATATTATTCAAGTTGTCCCAAGGTGTGTCTACGGCCCTATGAACTAGAAGGGGTTAACCAAAAAATCACTATTTTCAAAAAAATGCCTAAAAAAAAAAAAATTACAACTGCAGCAATGAAACCTTGATCCCAGTTACTTGGGGTCAAGTACATGAATCAGACCTTTCTACTCAACTTGATCTAATGCAACTGACGATGTGATTAAGTAATGTTTTACAGTAATTTACAATTAAAAATGTTTCCCAAGTTATCTTAAGTCTACCATATAACTTTAAATTCCTTCAATTTCTAGTTATTGAGTTTTTGGAGTGGAGGATTTGTTATTGGTTTGGGTTCTACTAAAGCATCGTTCTTCCACACCAAGTTTTGATCCTCAATCCACCACTTTCTTTTCATAAACCAATTTCATAGACATTATGATGATCATGAGTCCATGATCTTCATTCATTTCTTTCACAAAAAAAAAAAAAGTCGCACTATGTGCACCCCGGCATCCACTCGGGCACCCCGCCATTTTTAATTAAAATGGGTTTTATAACCAATTGACAAAAATGCCTTCCTAACCCAACGATTCACATGCCCATTCAAATGCCCTCTCAGGGCACCCCACTCTCGAAAACCCCTTTTTTTACCAAGTCAAGTCGATCCGTCGCCGGTCCGGACATCGCATTTGTCGATCGAATAGTGCGCACCAACCTTGTCGATCGCGATTATCGATCCGTCACCGGCCGGAGATTCAACAAGTTTTAAGCTTTTTAGAGTCTATGGTTGAAGAAAATGAGTGAGAGGCAGACGTCGCACACGACAACGTTAGTTTTTATGGTTTTTTGTGGGGTTTTTTCTCATTTTGAAGGTGAACCACAGACGCAAATTTATTAGTCACACAGACCGAGACATGTTGTAGTGCCTCGGTAACCTATAACCGTTAACTACCAAAAGGTATCAATTACTACCAACCGAGTCTAATCCCAAACGTAGCTTTTTATTACACCTCGGTTGGAAGTAATTGAGACTAACTTGATGTCTCGGTAACAAGTCACCGAGACCAAATCAGTAGTCTCGGTGATGCACAACCACGTGGTATTTGGGTCCTCACTTAGGTGTCGGTTGATATTAGCCAACATTTACACAATTGTATTGGCAATGGACATCCGAGACCAAAAGGCAGATCACGGCCTTGTGTGGCCGAACACTACGGGATTGAAGTTAAACACTCACCCAACCCTAAAAACTACAAATCTACCTTAACGAGCAAGAAATGAGGGGATTTGGTATATTGAGGCCTTTATGGCGTGATGGGAAAGAGAGAGGAAAGGTTTTGTTCGATTTGGTGATGGGGAACTCGTGCTTCAAACGAAAGGGCATTTTAGTATAAGTTCCAAGGTGCCCTGATAGAATGTCGGAGTGCACATAGCGCGTCTCAAAAAAAAAGCTCTCTTTAAGTGTTTCTATGCAACACCAAATAGAATAATACAATGGAAGAGATTCAAGAACTAATTTGATTAAAGTTAATTTCCCTCCTACGTAGAAAAGGCCCTCTCGCAAACCCTCAATCTTATGGACACTTGAAACAATATTGGATCCCAAAAAGAAGGCTCTAATTGGATTGCCACCAAAAATGGCTTCTGATCCATTGGACGTCTTATCCAAAAAAAAAAAACCTCAAATCCATAACCTAAGGCAGCCAACATCCTTAAGACTAAGTACTCATCCATATTAATACCACGATTACACTATTTCAATGTTAACTTAAGGTCCAACATGATTTCAAAACCATAAAGATACTCACCATGAGTAGACTAACGCCGTCCTCTCTAAGAAATAACTCGTTATCATCTTTAACTCAATGAAGGGTTAAAGCAAATGAGAAAATCTATCAATAGATTCATGCCCTTCACCTTTTCTATTAGCCTCCTCATTGTGTCTGCTACAAGGGAAAGAGATTAGCTTTGTCCCGCATAACCTAAACTAAACCCTTCAAGGAATAAATTATTATCTTCTCACAACAAAGCCACTCCTTGGCATTGTCTATAAGCATTAATTTAGCAAATATTCTTAAGCCTACTCAATTTTATCTCATTGCATGTACTTTGTCGTACGATAAAACCTAATTCTTATCTTTTCACCCAAAGAAAAACCTAGGTAACATACAAATCTTGAATTGAATGCTCAAGTAGACTTAAAGAATATCCTCTAAATTAATAAACCAATAAATTTTAGGAAATTTGACTAATCACAAAAGAAATTTGACAGTATATATAGGTTGACACAAGGTAACTCGGGATACATTAACTTGGAAGGATTTAACGATTTTGAATGCACTCAATCAAGTGCATCAAATCGAGGAGTGAAAAGGTTTGATCCAAATAGCTGACCCCAACTAACTTGGTATTAAGGCTTGTATAGATGATTATGGATTGTTTGTGATAATTGAATTGTTCAATAATATGAAAATCGTCACCTATATCATATAATGAAGGAATCAAATAATATCTTGATACTAAAATAATTTAAAATTAAGCAAACTAAAGGTAAAAAAGGATCTACAGTAATGACATTTGCTTTAAATAAAAAAACAAAATTGGTAAATATATATCAACTATATAAAAGCACGAATCTTGAATTTTTGAGTGGTAAGAAAAGTTACGTTCTTTTCCTTTGCCCTTTTATTTTAAAACTCAAACACAGGTTTGACAAAAAAAAAAAAATTAAACACAGATTGCCAATTTGGGAGATCCACGTATCTCCATATCCCACTTCCTTAATTCCATCAAGACATTGAAGAAATCCGATAAAAAGAAGCCCTGCAGTGACGTCAAGGACGCCGCGGCGGCACCGGCTTTGTGTTCATCAAGGAATGTCGAATTGGCAATGATGAAGCGATTGTTGAGGCCAAGAGTCTCAACACCATTAGAACTGCTCTTGAGTATTCAAAGACCAACTCTTTAAAGTGAAAATCCTAGCTTTTTTCACGCATTCTCTCCTCGTTCTCTCGATTTGTGCATCTCTCGCGGCTCTCTCTAATCGCATTCCGAATCTTGCTTTTTTAATGCCCTTATTCATTCGATTCTTTTGATGGTCGAGACCAAAGTTTTGATTCCTTATGTTGTTGTTGCTGTTGTGACCAAAACAATTGTGATAAGGTACTTCAATTTCTCTAAATCTACAAACCCTAGCTCCTCGTCTTTCCGATTCTGGTGTTGAATTGTGATTTGGTGTTCGTTTCTCACTCATCATTACTAATTTGAGTTTGATCTGAAGAATCCTTGTTTGGTAGCCTATGATTGTCCTATTCTCTAAGTTTTAGGTTTGGTCAATTAGTCAATTTTGAGGAGTTGTTGTGAACGGCTCAGTACAGCTTAGACTACTCTGTGTTATGTCGGAAAGCTAGAGATTTGATCTTGATGTTGAATCTTGAGTTGCTCAAAGACACTATGGTGAGAGTTTGTGTGTGTTTTTGTCGGCCTCAACTTTCTTTATGATTGTCAAGAATCTCACAATTCACTTTATCGTTCTCTCTTGGTCATCTTTACTATATTAGTTGATATGAAATCTTTCCAACTCAGATTAGTTGCGCTCGCATTGTCACCCTCAAGTCGCCTTGGACTCCATCAACGATCATGAAAGGTGCATGTCCTGATTTCTCTTCTCTTTGTGCAATAATCCTATTCTCCTTCTCTGATGGAGATTTTCTGACGCCTGATCACTGTATTCAATGATCATGAGAGACTCTGATATGGGCTTTCCATCATGTATCAAAAGCAAGGAACGAAAAATCGATAAAATTAGCCGAATTTTAGGCGAAGTTTATCGAGGTTGAAGGGATCGAAACGAAGTTCACGGGTAGTTTAAAAATTACAAAACTTCTCCGAAGTTTATGTTAAAAGTCGACAACTTTGAATCAAGTTGATATGGATCGCAAAAACAAGGAGAAATTGCAAACTTTTGGGTCAAAAAATCGAATAAGTGCATAGGGCAACGAAGGTTTATACTTACCTCACATCAGTGAGAAGAATCAAGTTAGATTATCAATTTTATTGATGTTTCATGTCAAAAAATGTTTATTTTCTTTCGCTTTAAACATAGACCCATATAAAAGAATATGTTTCATCTTAATCTTACTAATGTGAATGTGCCATTGATAACATGGTTAGAGAATCAAATTAAGTGTATTTATTGTCACTAAAAAGTGATCTACCATATACAAATATGCATGATTAATGTCAATAAATTGATTTAAAACCATTAAATTGTGAATTTTTAAGGTATAAATGAATAATTGTGCTTGTTTTGACATCGCATAAAATAAGTTGAAGTTTATTAATTATTTAAATAACAAATTCATAAACTTCTCTAAGTAAGAAAATTTTTACCAAAATTCAAATGGGTCAACTTATTAAATGTTGCTTGGACAAGAAGGTTCTTATTAAATTTTGGTTCTGCCCCTCTCCCTCCCTCCCTTTGGTTTCCTTTCTCTCATGCAGGAGTCTTATACACGTGCTAAGAAGTGGGCTCAAGAGCTTCAAAAGCAAGGTGGATGTGGGATTTTTCTTGTTTAGTTAACAACAAAGGCAGAGCTTAAGAAGCAGCGAGGAGAATTTATTTTAAGCTTTTATTGACATTCCCAAACTTCTTTTATTGAATTATGCTTTTCTGACATTGAACCTGGTAATCCTAATATGGTCATGGCATTGGCTGGTAACAAAGATGACTTGGAACACCAAGAAAGATTGACAATCGCATCTGCCATTAACATCTTCTGATTCAGGTGTACTTGCTCGGTAAGTTATCTGAATTTGTGCTATGAAATTGTTTGTTTGTTCTTAAATCTTAATTCAAGAATTTTTTTCTATGAATTGTGAATGATTTGTTCATTGTCTTAATCTTATTAAGTAGTGTTTTAGGGTGATAAGGATTTTTTAATGATTGTTGTTTTAAGATGAATAAACATTTCTACCATTGTTGCTTTGAAGAAAGTCTCTAATCTGTTCATTTTGTTTGTGTAACCAATGCCCTAGTGTGTTTGGTTGAATTTATAATGGCAATGTTGCATTATTGGTTTTTTTCTTAACTGATATATGCTTGTGAATTTTGTAGTTTGGCATAGTATGACTATCTCTTCTTATTTGTGTTTGTATGTTAAATTGTGTTAACGCGGGATGCATTAATTAGGAGGGATTTGAATGGTTTGGAAAGCTCGCCATCAATTGCAGTAAACCGAGCACAATGGAAGAGTTTGATCCATATAGCCAACCCCAATTAATTTGGGACTGAGGCAATGCTGTTGTTGTTGTTGTTGTTGTTGTTGTTGTGTGTAATTGTGTTGGAATCAAAATGATAAGATTACACTCTAAACACGTGCAGAAAATCAAGGCACCTTGATCCTTAAAGTGAAGTACCATCTAGATTCCTTAATTTCCTAATAAGCAGGAAATCCAGCTTTAGATTCGACTCTATTGTCAGCCATGATTGCAATTCAACAATACTACCTTAAACACTAAACAATTAAAATCCTTTTAAAGTCACAGAGCTGATTTGTTTGCGGAAGCCAAGTAGGCCACTACTATATCACCCAATCATTTCCTTATTTTTCCATCAATAATCAACTTCATCCTAAACTCTGTTCAGTTTTGAATTGGTAAGTGGTGCTTGCATTAGTAATGTTGAAATGAAGTCTCATTGAAAAAAAGTGCGATAATCTACCCAAAAAAGAGTGAGATGAAAAATGTAAGAATATAAAATACTATAAATATTTTAAAATCAAATCACTATAGAGACAATATTATATAAATCATATATGCATTAGATTGCAGTATTTCTCAATTTCAATTCACTACAATTATGTTTGTTTCATTGGATTGTAGTTTTTCTCAATGGAAGATGATATCAAATACGAGCCCAGGATCATTACTTTCGCCGACAAACATACTTAGGCCTACTCTTATACCATATAGAAATCTATGGGCTCGGAGAGTGTTAGACCTCACACGTACATGTGGGTATATAAATGGGGTTGGAGCCCATCTTTGCACAAAACCAATTGGCTTGTGTTAGGATCCAATCTACACCACTTATATACCACACCAATTCTTATTATATTTTCGATGCGGGATTATATATTCCAACATGTAGTTTTATCAATCTCGTCCAAAAATTCATTAAGTGTAACCATTTTACCTAGCATTAGCAAGTTACCATGGTTAAAAACTTAAGAGTTGGTGAGGACGATGAAAGGAAAGCAATAAATACTAATCGTAGGGAGGTGGATAGTTTGAAATGTAAATTTGCAACGGAGGAAGAAAAAGAAATAAAGCGGGCTCGCCAAAGACAATTGAGGAGTGAAAAGAAAGAGTCGAATGATCACGGTATGGATTTGAAACTTCACAAAATATTGTATCAAATATTGACCAGGGTAAATGCTATAAAAATCAATGAATCCTTTTGATTAACCATTTAAAAATTAACTTGCCATGATTTTTTAGTGCTAGGAGCTAATGTTCTTTCTATAGGTTATGTATCTTCTAGCAGTGCTCCTAGAACTGTTTAAGCCATCTTTTTCAGTCAAGATAAACATACATTTTTATCTATGAAAAGCTTGTGTTCTTGTAAAAGAAGAAATAAAGAAAAAGAAAGAAAGCTTTATGAGCACTTTTGTGAATGACTTCGGAATATCAGATTCTAATGACGATATTAGAGGGAACAGTAAGTACACATATCTATGGTATGAAAAAGATGAAATGCTATTAGATGTTTAAAATTTTTCTCGTTTATATTTCAGTGGTCTTAAGTTTTGCATATTCCCTTAGAATAACCACTCCTACAAGCTTAGAATAAAACTTGTTTTTTCACCCCTTGAAGAGAGTTCTTCTCGGGAGAGGAGCGATGGACGAGACGATTCTTCAAGGAAACAGCATCACAGTCGGAGTGGAAGCCGTAGCGCTTAAAGAAAATCATCGCAGTACGCATGTGATATTTCTATTGTCATCTTTTCAATTTATTTAGTATTGTATATTTAAATTTAATATATTTTTTTTGAAAACTAAATTTAATATTTTAGATTTTATATTCAATTGCATATTTTTAGATTTTATATTAGATAGTTTGTTCATATCCTATTAAAAGCTATTTTTAAAGTAATACATCAATATATCTTTCATTGATCGGATGCCTTAGCATAATATATTTATACTAAATTTTAGATTTATAGTCTTTTTCTAATGTTTTGTACGTAATTAACATTATTTATTTCTTTAATTAAATTTCCGCGAGCGAAGCGAGCGGCTTAATCGTGCGTAGCACATTCATGAAACTAGTATATATATATATATACTTTATCTGAAAAAGGCGTATTTGGAAAGGAAACACAGAAGTAAAGAGGAAGACTTTAACTCATTTTCAACTTTTTTTACACCATTTCGATCTCTCCCACATTTTAGATTTCTCTATTCCCTCAACTTTAGCATAATCTCAACTTGGTGTCTGGAGAGTTTTAGGTTTATCTAGCTTGTACATGCATCTCAAGGTAACTTTCCTACATATTTTGATGATAAATGCATCCTATAGGACTTTGTTCATGCGTAACGTGCATTTCTTGCATTGTTGCCTTGTGATTTCTTATTGTGTCATGTTTTCAAGATATACTAATTTTAAGATAAGGATTTTCTTATCGCCATGTTGGCATGACGATGAAAAATCCTTAGGATCTACTTTAGCCGACTGTTGGACTATGAAAAAAGCATTCTGATGATATTACTAGTTTTTTTTAACGAACTGAAGATATTACTGGTTGGTTTGCTAGTGAATGGTGAGTTCATAATTTTGTGCTATTATGTGTATTAAACTCACATATGCTAGGGAAATAATGCATCAATCTCAAGTAATAATACATCCATGATCCAATTATCATGTCAACTCCACCTAAGTAGAATATTATACACACTACATTGTTGGTTGCAAGTCCAGATAAAGGGGGAGGGCTCCCAAGCCCATATTCCATACTGGGAAACAAGGAAAGTCACAAGTCCATTTTTTGTACCCGAAAAATGGGGAGAGGGTTGCAATAGGTTGACAACCAGTGTAAAACTTTTGTCATGCTTTAAGAAATGGAATAAACACATATGGAGAAGTTCGATCCATGTAGCCAACCCCAACTAATTTGGGATTGAGGCTTTGTTGTTGTTGTTGTTGTTGTTGTCGTTGTTGTTGTTGTTGTTGTTGTTGTTGTTGTTGATGATAGGGAAAAATATCACTAGGCAATGGCCCACTAATGAATTTTCACCACTTTCCGACCAAATATAGAATTCGATAAAGAAAATGTCACCCTATGTGTCAAACTTCAGCCTTTGTAGAGATAAAAGAGGTTGATTTTGAACATGAACACATACCACAAGGTGGTAATAGAGTAGCCTCAACCACTATGTCAAGTCCCATTCTTCATAAAACGTAATAAAGAGGATTCACAATCTTAAGTATATAAATAGTTACTCAAAGTAGAGGTTCTTCAATTTTCATGTAACGGACTATAATAATCATTGGAAAAAGTAAACCAGCAAAAAAAAAAGTCTGATTTCATTACTTTGTGTAGGACCTAACCTATGCTCTTCAACAAATAACTTACAGCACAATTCATTTTTTTCACAAGCAAAACTGCAATGTAGTTGGAAAACAAGCATTATTGTACACACCTCGGATCCAATTTAGCAAGACCAACGATGTCATCCAACTTGTCTACGTCACGTAAATCAATAGGAAGCAATTTGTAATGATCACCATGAATTTCACCTTTATCTGCAATTCAGAGTGAGCAAGAGATTAGCAAGGATTCCATCTAATGAACTTCCACATCTTTTCAAATGAATAAAACATGGAGATACGCACACACATCAAAGTGCCTTAAACCAAAATGTAGGGCAATTTATTTTGCAATTCTAAAAGTCTAGTTACAAGTTACAACAAAGCCTCAACCCCAAATTTATTGGGAATGGCTACGATCAAATGTTGCTAGTCGCCACTTAACTCAATTTAATGCAATTGATGATGTGCTTTGATAATCTTTTCAATCATCCATAATTAATCAATCCCAAGTTCTCTTAGATCTACCCCTGTACTATCAAATTCCTTCAATTTTAAATTTGTTGAGTTTTCTAGCTAGAGCATTTGCACGTCTTCTTTGGATGAGTTCCAAAACCTAGTTATATATACATCCTCTAAAGGACTTTAGTCATCCCTTATTATTGGATGGACATGTTTTTAGGCATGTTTCAGAAAACTTTACTAGTCATTTTGAGGATTTGTGCAAAGACATGGTACTTTCTTTTCAAGTTTATTTGAATGTTGGAGTGACAAAAAGCACAAAGGTGAATTTCAGAGCATTTTTCAGTGATTTTTAGCCAAGCGCAACCATCATGTACAAGCCATGCAACTCGCAGTTGATTGCAGAGACCACAACTACGAGATTCATTACCATATCCACTACTTGAGCAAGCACGGGTTTATATCATGGGGGGTTTGAGGCCATCCATTGGTTAAGATATGTTAAGGTGCAATGGAAAGGCAAGTGACAATTCCAACCTTGGAATGGGAACACAGCATGCTATGATATGAGGTCGTGCTAGGCTGCTAGGCTGCTAGGCTGATTTTCAGTATCTTAGGACAAGTTTAAAGGATCTTGTACATATTTCTGAACTCGTTTTCTTCAGGTTTTGTGCATAGTTTAGGGTTTTCTTTGTAGATCTTGTTTGTACATATTTTTAGAGATAATTTTATCTTTAAGGAAGATCAAACAAAGGAGATCAAGATCAGATCTAGCAAGCACAAGAAGATTAAAAGGAGCCTACACTTGAATTTGCCCACGAATTTTCTTTTCTATTTATTTGTATATTCTTATTCTGATTTGTTCTTGAAAATTTTATAAATTGGTTCGTACTTGGGTTTTCTTTTCTTTTTTTGAGAAAGTTTGTACTTGGATTTGACAATCCTTCGATAAATCTATTTTATTTTAGTTCAAACCAATGTCATGCATCTTTTCTATTTTCCGAAATGACTATGAATTTAATCCTCAAGTTCATACATTTAAGTAATTGATACATTTCCTTATTTATGCCATTGCATGAGCAACCCTATAAACCAAAGAGATTTGGTTATGTTCACTCAAATTCTTCAATTAATGATTTAGTGTTTAAACTTGAATCTTAGTTTACTTTATTTGTGGATAGAGAAATCATATTGGAAGTAAATGGACCAACATAGTTGAAAGGATGATATATTTATATTTATTGTGGTTTGGATGTTGAACTTCATGATTTGACTTGATTTCTTCTATTTTATCATTGATTTATACTTCAATTGCCTTATCAAGACTCAAGAGGGATGTATTTCTGACCTGGTGAATAGATCCTAGAGTCGATTGTTAGAATCAGGATTCGGATTGGTGAATCTCACGATTCGCGATCTAAATCGCTGCATGAATCGAGATGCTCCTGAATTGGTTCCTGGATTGCATGAATCCAGGTGAATCTTGCGAGTCAACGCGAATCGTACGATTCAACGATTCATGCGATCCAATTAAAATAAAAAATGAAACTACATATTATCAAATTTACTAATTTCAAGCCCTAAGACAATCGAAACTCTAAACGCTTCCCTATTCTATGGTGCTCCAAGCTTCTATATGGTCAATTTTTTCAATTGTAGTGGGGTTATATGATGTGAACTCAAAAATTAGTTTATTTTATTAGCACGAAAAGTATAAAATGTGAAAAAAAGAAAGAAATGAACATTAGAAATATTAAATATTTATACAATTCACTAAATTTGTTAATCTTATGATTCGGCAATTCGAATCCCGATTCGATTCACTAGAGCCCTGATGATTCGTTTCCGATTCGCGATTCTAACAAGCTTGCCCAAGACTTATGATTTGTGAATCATGTATGCTTAAATAGTTGGATTAGGTGGGATAAATATGGTTTTATTTGTAAAACTTTTAATACTCTACACTAGTAATTAAAGGAACTGAAAGATGTGTGTTGAGAGTTGACCTAATGATCTAATGGCTTCTATCACCAAACATTGGTGGTGAAGCTACCTCTCGCATAGAGTAGGTCTAGATTGGATTCCTCAGATCGAAGCAACATTTGGAGAAGGGGAGATAGGCCAGGTGATCTAATTCTTCTACCATGTACCATTTCGGAGGTAGAAACGGAATTCTTAAATCAAACAATCTATATGGACATTGATGCATTAATTGACAACATAGGGAAAACATTGGTGATCAATTCCAATTTCCAGTACGCTTTTCTCAACGGTTGTTGACCTATGTTCAAATTATTGACCTCGCTTTATTGTTTTCCTTAGTTTACTTGTTTCCTTGATTTCAATACCATGACTTATTATTTGTTTTTTAGGCAATATAATAGAAAGATAGTTAGTACTAATACTTCTAATCTTTATGGGCTCAATACTTGAAAGGGATAAGTGCACTTCTTACATGCATGTCTCGGTATAACATGTTAGGTATCACTTTATTTTAAAACGTATTAAACTCTTCATTTGTGCGTATTAGACACTTCATTTGCGCGTTATTTTTATATATTGAAAATCTGAGCATCATTGTCCATTATGGAATTCAAAGGATGGAATGCCGAACTTCAGAATTGATTACGCTTATAGTTCTTTGGTTCTGGAAGTCTTCTGAAAAAATAAAAATTGACAATCTGGATTTCAGTTCCATCTGTTCATATGCACACGATGGACTTACTGAAATATCATGCCAACTTAAAGATTCTAGCCTCATCAGCCCACTTGCTCCAAATAAGAATGAACCTCCAACAGATGTAAAGTTCCAGTACATTATTGAAGAAATTTCACTATCGAAACAAAAGCATATGAACATGCATTAGTTACACCCTCATAGACAATGCTTATGATCATATTTCAATCTTAAAAAAATTATATTGAATTGGAAAATATAGTATGTTGCAGCAAGAACTTAGTTTTAGCATTGATTTCGACAAATTCTATGAAAAATAGGTACCTCGCAATATAGACGCCGTTGATCCAATCTTGTCTCTTAGTTCGCCACAGTTTTCTATGATAGCTGCCTTTTTACTAGTCACCTAACAGACAAAATTCCAGACTTGTTTTTCATAGTTTGAACCTCATAAAGGCTAAACATGATTGATTAAATATCATAATAAAAGAGCAAGACAGCTTGGAAAATGAACCAAACTAATCACTTCACATGGCAGGTACAGCATGGATTTCGTTCACACAGGCTACAAATTGCAACCTCTCCAAGAGCAGAGATTATTCAATTCAGCCACATTGGGTTTTAATTATGATATAATCTGGCTTTTTAAAAAATTATTACCTATAAAGAAAATGACACTTTCATTTACTTGTCGCAGAATCTGAGATTTTTTTAGTTCACTTCACAAAAAAATATAAAGTAAAAACCACCAAAAACGACAAAAGATCATTTTTGTGCTAGCAAGGAATTCAAACGGACACTGGTTCGATGGAGATCCACTAGAACTTTGGTTGGCAGTCTTGCCTTATGGCCAATCACTTATTTGAGTTTACCACTTTGCAGTAATCCTTTGAAGCGAGAATTTTGGGCGTCTGTTCTGAAAAAAGTGTCTCGCAGACTAGATAGGTAGAATAGAAGTTTTCTATGGGGGGAGGGGCCTGTCCTAATCAAAGCAGTGTTGGCTGCATTGCCAACTTTCTGTCTTTGTTCATGAATCCAGCAGCTGTGGTACAGTTTACTGAACATAATGAGTGATTTTGCCTAGGGCCTCCTCATGGGATATAGTCTCAAGACTGAAATCAGAAGGTGGTAACAAAATTGGGAATCTTAAGGATCGTAATGTCTCCTTGGTGGCAAAGTGGTAGTGGTGGTTTCCTCATGATCAAGAATCTTTGTGGATTGAGATGATTGCAAGCGTATATGGTAAACATGTTAATGGGTGGGATTATAGCTCACCAGGAAGGGTGACTTGTCGAATAGCATGGAAATTTATATATGCAGCTATGCAAGAGTTCTTGAAAGGAGTTAAATACAAGCAGGCGAATGGTTCTCAACTTCGGCCTTGGGAGGACCCTTGGTGGAGAGTGACAGTCCATTTTGTGAGCTTTATCCATCTCTATACAGGTGTGCTATATCATGTGGTCTCTTTGTTGCAAGGATCTCTTAAGCCTTAATGCCAGTTAATGGTAATATAATGGAGTGGGATCTTAAAGTAAGACAACAGAAGGGTAGTGCAGATATGAATAAGCAACAAGAACTGTTGGCAAGTTTGCAGTCTGTTCATTTGTGCTCAAGTCAAGACTATGGAGGTATGGGGAGAATGACGAGTTCACTTGCTACTCCTACTTGAAGATTTTTATCAAGAATCCTAACCTTGGGGAGTTCGTGGTTGCAAACGTCATATGGAGCACGAAAGTCCCTAAAAAGGAACAGATTGACGTGCTGGTTGATTGCTAGGGGAAAAATGAATATTGGGGAAGTTTTACAGTATATGATGCCATCCATGGCTATTTCTCCTCATTGTTGTGCCTCTGTAATCAGGAGGAGAGTCTGTTGATCATGTTTTCTTGCATTGTCCATTTAGTAGCTATTTGTGGAATCGTTTGGTGCAGAAGATGTTGGGGGCATGGGTTTTACGGTGACCTACCCATGTTGCCAATTGTTCTGTTGTTGATTGTATAAGGAGAAGCAACAAGAAGAAGGCCATTGTGTGGAGAGTTTCTGTTATGGCCATTTTATGGGCCATAAGGATGGATAGAAATAGTTGAATATTTTGTGATGTACACAAGGAGAGACACGAGAACTGGGAGGTCCGATGGTTTCGCGCTTCGATGTGGATTTCATTGATGAAGGATTTCTCTTCATGGAGGTTGGGGGATGCAGAGCGAGACTGGACCATTTTTTATAAAAATGTTGAGTGTAATCAAAATGTTGTTTGAGGGAATTTATGTATTTATGGTGTATACTTAGTTATGGTTCATGCCTAAATCATCTCGATTGGGTGAACCATATCATCTGTACTAATGGTGGCATTGTGTTGATAATGAAGGTTTGTTCGATCAAAATAAAAAGGGAGAGGCTAACCAATTTTTGCTAAACATACCCCATTTTTTTTAAGAAAATGTGAACCCAACTGCCCTCCATATAAAACTCGCCCCATACCCCAATCACACCATCTCTTCCTCTCAAATCGCACTTACCTTCGGCCCAAATTTGACGAAACTTAGGTGAAACCACATCGATTCGACACCACGAGTACATTCCTCATCTCTTTTGTGTCGATTTCAAGGTTCTCTTGAGTTTTTTTTTTTTTTTTTTATTTTTGAGTCAGTTTTGTGTTGTTGTTGTTGTTGTTGTTGGGTTTAGGTCTTCAATTTCATGCTTCAATCTCACATTTTGGGCACATAATATTGATGGAATCAAGCATATCTAGTGATTCCAAGCAAAACCCAATAAGTTTTTGGTCGTTTTCATGTATTTTTTAGGTTTTATGATTTTTTAAGTTTGCCCTTAAGTTGCAGACACACAGGGTCGGTTCGCACCAATATCTCTTTATAAGTCTCGGTGGGAGTCAACCGAGCCCTTTGAAGAGGTCTTTGTTGCCTTCCACCAAGACCGATACCTCTTCAAAGGTCTCAGTAGGAGTTGGATAAAGCCGGTCGAAACCTTTATAAAGATCTCAGTGGGAGTCAGTCGAGACCTCTAAGGACCGACCCTATATGGTCGAAACCCACAGGCGGGGAGAGATAAGGGTATGTTAAAGTAATGGGGTATATTCAACAAAAAGTGGGGTACATTTAACAAATTTGAGATTTTTTAAAAAAAGCGGGGTATGTTCAGCAATTAAAATTCAAAAATTGGGGTACGGTGAGTAAATGGGGTATGTTTAGCAAAAACTAGGGTCCGTTTAGCCACTCCCAATAAAAAAGGGAAACAAACATCATAGAAAAAAAAATCACTCGCAACCTTCACCATTCTCAAATAAGAATATTATGAACATTTTAAAGCTATCACCTCCTTGAAATCCAGTTCCACATATAAGAAAGGCCCAATCCCTTCATCCTGCAAACAAAAAACAAATCCTTCAAGTTCACAAGAATGCATGGATAATAAGTTCGCACAACTTCCAAAAGGGCCAGTCAATTTCTTCAGAAGTTTGAAACAACAAAGCAGAACTCACTAGGGAACATGAGGAACCAGTCCTAACTCAACTTGTAAGAAGATATTACCATACCTAAGTATTCATCTATATTTGGTAGGCACATAAATTGTGCAACGGTAATATGTATCTATGTATATATGGTAGTTGCATATATCTAGGCTAGAAATCTGTTAGGAACATAAATTGTGCAACAGTAATATTATGTATCTACGTATCTATGGTAGTTGCATATATCTAGGCTAGAAAATTGTTAGGCTAAATAAAGTGTGTTTTCATGTATATATAGGGAGTTCTAAGATCAATGTAAACACATTACA
The DNA here is from genome assembly GCA_039657345.1 of Stephania japonica. Classification (NCBI taxonomy): domain Eukaryota; kingdom Viridiplantae; phylum Streptophyta; class Magnoliopsida; order Ranunculales; family Menispermaceae; genus Stephania; species Stephania japonica. Next base: position 28,796,098 of record CM077563.1, on the reverse strand, counting down.
ATTGAATTACTTCTTTCTTCTCTTTGTTCACAATTTATTAGAAGACAAGGCAACTTGATCCCAAGAGATAAAGAGAAATAAATGCACCTGCAATTGGAAGTATGTTGTATCAAATCCAGCTCCAAGTGATAATATCTGCTTCTTTGTAACAGACCCATCAGAATGTCTTCCACTATGGAGAAACTGAAGAAGAAGCTTTCTTAGAGCAGCCCAACGAGAGAAATAACCTTCAAAGTGAAATTTAAAACAAGCAATATTATTCCAAGGTAACACATGAGAGAACATTATGAGCAAGTACATATTATTTGTACTAACTAAAACATACCACGATTGATTATTGGAGATCTTCTCAAAGGTCTTTTCACAAACAAGTGAACATACTCATCTTTCATGTACCCTTTGTTCACACATGAGCTTTTATATAACAAGAGATTTCAAGGAGAAAACAAATCAGTAACATTGATTGAAAGGAATAGTGCAACTTTTCATGCCTAACATAGTTTCATACAAATTTAGCAAATAATTCAATAAAAGCTACATGTAATGTAAACAACAAATTCATTCCATAGAGACATTGGAGAGTATTTTTCTTATGGGGCAAAAACTATTATAAAATGGATTAAATTAGAATATTATGAGAATATAAAGTAGCAAGAAACAAATGGAACTGAACAATTTGACAATTGACCAACAATCGGTTGGTCTGAGTGACAAGGACTCAGTTCCCTTACGTGGGATCTTGACTTCGAGTCTCGTGGATGGAGCACAATAGGTTGGGAGGATTAACCATTGCATCGAGCCTGACAGTGCCCTAGCTTGAAATAGTCGACACGTTTGGCGCCTAATACCACGTGGAAAAAAAAGGACCACATGCATATCCAATCCCATAACCAACACAACTACCATGATCAACTAAATTTAGAAGTATCAATAGTTTTCATCCAATGTTGTTAGGAGTCGAGACGATTAGGTAGTCTACCCTACCTAAGCGAGCATAGCAATCAAAAAACATTTATTTAAAGCCTTCCAAATAATTATATAATGTATTTAAAGCTCCTTCAACAAGAAGTTACTCGTCTACATTAATAATTTTGCTCTCAAAAATATTTTCACATACATATTTTGTTACATAGAAATTGTAGAGGATGGCCATGAATTACAATACTATCCCACATTAGAGCAGTATAACATCAAATAGAAATTACAATTATTCAAAAAAAAAATTATACTCACAAGTTTCAAACAACAAATATGATAAAGACGATAAATGAATAACACGAACAAAGTATTTTCAAGAAACCATTAAATAAATCTCACAACAGAACTAAAAAAAAAAGTTCTCATGGCACAAAAACATTGTTCCCATGACATCGGAACTTATTTTGGTTCACATTATATTATATATATAAGGAAGTTCTACCATGGTGATTGGAGAAATCACCATGAATGGTGATATTTAATTCTAGCCATTAGATCTTTATCTAAAGATTCAATTTAGACATAGTATGAGATTTGTGAAATGGGTAACCTACTACTCAAGTTACTACATTTAATATTCTGCATTTATTGTACAACATATAATGTTCTACACATGATTATTAGAGTTATACTCCATAAATTATATTAACTTCTAAAACTATTGTTGTACAAATTTATTTATTAAGAATATTATAATTTATAAATACCATAATGCAATTCGATACAAATCTTAAAAGACGCATTTTGTTGTAAACTTTTTTAATAACTTTTTGTTTTGCAAAATAATTAAGTCTGTAATACAAAGAAATCTTTGATATTTAAAACATTAACAATAAAAATGATATATATATATATATTAATAATTTAATTTAATCTCGAGATTTTAAGAAGAAGCAAATATACTATATATTCATTTTAATATGATGAACAAAATTTTTAAAAATATATGTTATGGACCAAATTATTTATTTTGCGTACTTTTTGAAGAGAAAAGTTATTAAATTAAATAGAACAAATATACAATATAATTAAATAATAAATTTTATCATTATTGTCAACTAAAAATATTATTTAAGTAAATTTAAAATCTCATATGTATTTTACTATTTGAAAAGTTGGGTATTTTGCTTTTAAAAAAATAAGTTGGGTATTTTTTTTCTATTCCTACGATAAATAATTAGCAAGTTATGAATTAATTCTTTTAAAAATAATAACGCAATTTGATAAATTATTTTATTTAATAAGAATAACTCAAGAAAAGTCTGATTGGAACATTTTTTTTTTTATCTAAATTAAAAAATAATACCGATATCAAATTTAATGTACGATTTTTTACTTAATCATAAAATGTCACATTTTTCTTCTTTTTTTTTCAGCCTAGACTTTAGACCATGTATCTGGACTTAATCGACTACTCCGAGATCGAGTTGAAACATTTTTCTTTTAAAAATTATAAAATTTCACTTACACACATATATACTTTTAAAAAGAAAAATAATAAAACTAAAAACTAAATTGACCTCTGGAAAAAAAAAAAAAAGAAAAAACTTAATTAATCATCATATCATGGTTTTCCTAAAGTATATATAATACGTGTATAACTACCATAAGAAAAATAAAAAATTATACAAAAAAGTAAGCTATTTAAATAAGATTACAATATCATTCTTAAAAGTTATTATTAACTTTAAATTTTCTCTCAAGAACTATATTACATATTATTTAAAGGTAATTTTTTTTATTAGTCGCAATACCGTGCTCCACGCGAACCAAGACCGAAGATCTATGTTATATAAAAATAACTTTAATTAGAAAAAAAAGTTAAAAAAATTTATGATGTAATCTTTAGTGAATTTGAAGCAAATTAATATAAAAATTAATTTTAACATGAAATCAAATACATAACTCTATAGCCATGTATTTTTTTTGTTAAATAATTTTAAAAATTAATTTAAAAGGATTAATTACAATATGGAGAGTATAATGTACGTAGTTGCTAAGTGCAAATATATCATGTTAATTTTCTATCTTGTAAATTTTTAATGTCACTTTTCTTTTCTAAAAGCAATGTCACATTAATAATTATTGGGAGAGTGAGCATAAAAGCAAATATATATAATGTACGATAAAAGTTTGTATATAGTTTTCTTTGGAATAGAGAAAAGATGTTATGGCTTACATCATTGCCTAAAATAAAATAAAAAAAGTTACTAATAAATAAATAATCGAAAAAATTTCCTCTAAAAAAATAAATAACTGAAAGAAATAGACGCACAACTAAAGAAACAAAAAAACAAATTAAACGATGCCACGTGTCATCAAGTTTCTCACTAAAAATAGTACTAGTCCATTATAAAATGAACTAGATAAGCATTTAATTCTCTTTATGACAATTTGGGTTACCTACTATAATAGGTTGCAATGGAGATCACCATCCATGGTGATTTCCCCTAATCGCCATGGTAGAACTCTCATATATATATATATATATATAGAGAGAGAAAGAGAGAGCAGGATCAGCCTCACATCGCTCCTTTATTTTCCAAAAAATGACAAAAGGGTAATTGTAGCTAAGATGGATAGACAAAAAGCAACTACACCAACTGTGTCAGACACTTGTACTCTCAATGAATCACATGAGCGGTCACGGAGTTAGTCGATGTGGTGGTGCCAAACAACCTAGCAAATCTGATCATACAAAAGAGCTTTTCAGTTCATTTAAATTCAACTATTGATACGGTCTTTTGTTTAGGAGATATAGTATAGTTATTTTGGCTATATGTTTCTACTCTTGCTTTTGTTACAGTTTGTCCAGTCTTGTTAAGTCCTTTATTCTAGTGTTGAAATATTTGTTAACCTCTGTTTGATCATAGTTTGTTCATTGTTTCATTCCTTAAGAGATGACTTTGTAATAAACTTTGCTATTCTTTGAAATCATTTATACAGTGAATAAAAAAAATTTGTTCCTCTTAGCTTTATATACAAAGCAAAATCTCACTTGAAGTTGTCCATTTGTCATAGAGTTTTGCAAAATCATCGAAGGATGTAAGAGTAGATGAGTGAAAGCTTTAACAGATATGGCTTGGATTAAACAAATTTATATGTTAAAATAAACAGACCCACCACTTAGGATGGTGGTAAAATCAAGGCCCCAATCTTGTGGGTTGGGCTTTGATTCCCAAAATCAAAGGGTTAAAAGTGTTTATGAGCTATTTTAGCCCCATAGAATATCATATAAGACCGACAACCTAAATGGATTTTGACAAGTAGTAAGTGCATATAGAAAGGCCTACAAGGGACCCAATAGACCAAATGATGCTATTAAAATTATTAGATAGATTTTCGTTGCAATTAGTGTGGTGTTTATTGTGGCTATTTGCATCGTTTTGTGTTATTTTAGTCTCCATATACTTAATTTAAGCAAAATTGTTTGATTTTCATGTAAAAGTAAGTTTTGATAGAGTTGGAGGTTATTTAAGCTAATTAGAAATTTCTTCAAAAAAAAAGCTAATAGAAGATAATGAGGTGACCCAAAGCAAAAAATAAAAAAAATAAAAAAAGAAAAGAAAAGGAATAAAACTAAATCCATAAATGGCAACATGCAACTCGAGGCAACCTATGGCGAGTTCCTATACTAGAAATTGCTCTGGCAAGGTGAAAAGGTGGGCCTGGACCTGTGCGCGAAATAAGTGGAGCGATTGATGAAGGTTGTGTGAGATCAACCAAGGCCGACCGAGTAAGATGCAAGAGGGAGACTAAGGTGAAACGGCAACGCACATGTCGAGTTTGACTAGCGAGCTCATTTTTATCGAGTTCGCTTAAAAAGGGTGAAACAAAGAGAGAAATGGAAAAGCAAGACCAAAAGAAGAAAGATAACCAAGTTACTAAAAATCAACAAAATACTATAAAATTCTTTCAAATTTTTTCTATCCTAGAGGACGGAAAACGAAAAGTATGTGCAATGAAAAAAATATAAAGAAATGCTGAAAAATAAGGTAACTTGGGGAAGTGCTACAAAATAGTGGTGAAATTCGCAAGGAGGTCTAATGGAACCGTGAAACCCAATAAACCAAAAAATTAAAAAAAAAAAAAAAAAAGAAACCGTTGAATTGCATGTTTTAGATAACGTTGTAAATTGCATTTTGTATTACAAAATAGTTATTTTAGATAACTGCAATGTCATTCTCATGCCTCATAGTTGTATAATTAATTACATCTATAATACTTTTTTAACTAATTTTGAGTTTTTTAGCTTTTTAAGAAAATCGCTATGCTACCATTGTACACTGGAAGATTTTAGGACAACTTCCCCTCATCAATTAGACATCCACAAATTATTCTTGAATTTTGATTCGGTGAATTACAATTTACAAGACGAACTCAAAGTTTTGAACGTGGAGAAGACCAAGCTCAAGGGGTCTTGCCATTTAACCAAGAAAGTCATCGCTGCGTAGCCATACCATATTCTCATTGTATGATCGTGATTTCTTAAAAGATTAGTTTTTCTGACTCATGGTTGCGCTCTAACACTAGGGAATTTGACCTACAACAAGTATGAAAAGGAGGGCTTGGACAAAGTTTATGATATTCTTGCTATTTTTTAGAGAAAAAAAGAACTGGGAAACCAAGAGAGCAGTGGAGATTGATCATTTTCTCAAAGTTTTCTTTACTTTTATTTTGTTTTCTTTAACATTGAACTCCAATGATGATGCAATTAATGATTATATTTCTTCTTTAATTATGTTCTAAATTTCCTCTCTTTTTGATAGGATTCTAAATTTCCTCTCTAGTGCTAGTGGAGTAGTTTAGAGGGAAAATTTTAGATTTATTGTTGAAAAATATAAGATTGTTTATTAAATTCATTACTTGTAGTTGCATTTTATGCCTAGTTATTAAGGCAATTAATTGGACTAGCCACCATTCTGATTGCTCGTGCATTTGCAACAAAGTGAGAGGAATTGTGAGTTTATCATAGGCATAAATTCACTAATAGGAACTACAATAAGGATATACCTAGGAAATTAGTGTCCTTAAGGGATTTGTAGAACATAATGAATCTTGCATGTTGAAATTGGCATAGGAATATAACACAGTTTGCATGTTAAGACATTTTTGAATGACTTGGGGAAGGCTATTGAATAGGTGAGGAATCCTAAATTACAATTAGAAAAATTTAATAAGAAACTAAAGTGACAAACGATACAAAACTGAACTTTAGATGAATTAACAAAGCCCTAGAATCTTCTTTGGGTAATTTCTTTTCTTTAGTCTAACATGATTGTCCAGATTTACATTTCACTTCATCGGTAGACAAACAAAGAACAGTGAAGCGAAGTATGATGGTGATCTAAAAGTTGCATAAATTCGATGAAAAATTCGACGAAATCAATTAACTTCGACAACTTCGACAAACTCGATTGAAGTTGAACCAAAATAGAAGAAAAAATGCAAGAAATCGATCGAAGTTTCGTTGAAATGTCGAAATTGAACCCGTATCTATCAGGCACGTCTGAAGCTCTAAGCATAGATGTCATAGTTGTCTTGAGGAAGAGATGTTAGGGTTTGTAAAGAGTCTTGAGCGTTGAGATCGAAGAGAGACGACAACAAAGGAGAACGAGGAGAGAGTGGTGTATGCGAAGAAGAGAAGGAGAGCCAGAGGCAGAGGGTCGACGACGAGAAGGAGAAGCGTAGAGAATTGCAGTGAAAGAGGAGGAGCAAGGTGACTCGACGAAGGAGAAGGAAGGGTTTGTAAGGATTTGGGGATTTTATTTGGGATCTCACAAAGTGACTCTATTTTATACACAGATGTGTACACCAACTCTATCTAGTTTTTTATAATACATTGTGATGTTTCCTTTATGATTGACGAATGGTTGAAAATTGCTAGGAACTTTAGACTTTTTTATTTGTATTTTTGTTTCATGATCTATCATCTACCATACTTTTTTTTGAAGCCGAGATCTATGATACTAAATGTTTATTTTTCATACTATGATATATATGTTTGTACTTTTTGTGTTAGTGTGGGCTTTCTTATACATTTCATAAGAAAAATGAGTGTTGTATTTTTTGAAGATAATGTTAAAAATGTTTCACATTTATCTATGAACTTGATAAGAATGACAGGTCCTCAATGTAGATTCTCCTTGGAAACACCTAGAGATGGTTGATGGAAGTCGACAAAAATCTCAATGCAATTTTTTTTTTTTTTGAGAAATCCCGATGCAACTTTTATGTAAATCTATCAAGAGGAATATTGTGTATTGAACAACATCTCGCGGGTGGCAACAAAAATGTCAAAAGATGTTCTAACTTCCACCAGTTGTAAGAGAAGATATGCAAATTATTGAACATAGAAAATTAGTAGAGTTCTCAAAACCATCAATCTCAATGAACGACGGCGACAATGGCGACGAGGAAGTGCATCACTCTATGTGGTGATGAACAATGGTGTAATTCATATGTAATTCATGGTTGATACTCATTGTCTAAATGCTTTAATGAGATCATTTGAACTTTCCTTTTCACTTGTTCATAAATTGCCTAAACTCAACATGCAACACGAAAATAAAATAAAATTTAAAAATTAACTTCCTTTCACATGAAGGAGTAAAAAAGGTAAAAGTTTATCATTAAAAGCAATGTAAGAACAAAAAATTTTAATGAAAATATAAGAACAAAAATTTATGTTACTTGGGTTGCAAATTGTGTATTTATTGCAAAATAATTATTTTAAATCAATTGTATTGTGATTATTATTCATTATTGTTGTATGATTAAGTATATTTCTAACATCTCTATGAAGAAACTTGAGTTTTCTAGCATTTAAAGTGAAATTCCATAAACTTCCATACAACGGTGAATTTTTGTCAAACTTCTACCGTCGAAGTTAACTTCCTCGAATTACTTCCGAATTTTAAGTGAGCGAAGTTAAAGGCGAAGTCGAAGTTTAGAACCTTAATCAGTACTAGTACTTAGCAGGATAGACCATGTGGGAACTGGGAACAACTTTGTTTTTACCACTACTACAATTTGAGGCCCATTTACTTATGTTGTTAGTAATTGTTAGAACAAAAGTTTCCTTACAAATTGAAAGGGAAACTTCACAAGCATGATTCTAGATCAATCACGCTTCATGACACAAATGATAAAGCAAGGAAGTAAAGAAACTTTCTAGTTCTCAATTACATAGGACGCCGGCCTAATCCCATAGGTTTAATATCCAATTTTCTATTTTGAATACATTACTTAGCTCGTCTTGAACTCCAATTACTCTTTTGCATCACGCTCATAGATGACATTCAAATAGGATAAACAAGGCATGTCTACTAAAAACATACTTCCAATTACTCGGTACACATTTTAAGTCCTGCCTAGTCTTTACAAAAAAATGTGAACCAAAAAAAATGCAAGAACAAAAAGCTCAATCGTTTTGTCCATATGCGATATTGCAAGAATCAAAACTACATGGAGTGAAGCTTGTTGCTTCTCATATCCCCATACTACATTCAAGTTTTATGGATCAGCATCAAAGAGAAGACATGGTACGACTTGCAAATTTCAATCTATAAATTATTTAGGCTAAATTGATGAATGGCAGCATATCATATCAGGGTTTACAAGTCATTTTCCCAAATCGTGCTACACAATTTGAGAATATTAAGAAGATAGAATCTTAGATCACTCAATAATAATAATTCGAAACCTAAAACTCAAATTAGTGGGGGCGGATTACACGCGTTTTCATTCAGCTCAATTTGAGGCTGTCGACAAGGAAGGGGATTGATTTGGTAAACAGCATTGATCGGTAAAACCATACAATTTGAAAATGGAAAACCAACCAAACAACCGGGAAGAGAGATCTATCTGATAGGTAAGGCAATGAAATTAAAAAAAGTAGAAGAATAAACGCACAGTTTACTGGCGGAAGCGTCATCGTTAGTCGCTTGCACGGCTGTGGTATTGCTTTTTGATGAATCAATCGGATTCTTCGCCATTAGGTTCGGTATTTTGAGGGTATCTCCTCCTCAATCATTCAATACGTACGCAATTGGTTTGAAAGCGGAGAGGAGGAAGGAAAGTGTGAAGCGAGGACGTGACTAAGACTGCGAGTGCCCCTTGACCTTCAAACAGACCACAAAGACCCAGAGGGAAAACTAATAAAAAGAGGGATAAACCACTTAGGGACTAAAAGGACCCACTTTTTTGCTAAATGTGAAATTACTCAACTATCTCTCCATATAAAAGGATTTTTACTCACTCACACCTCACTCACCTCTCTCTTAAATCACACTCAAATGCAATGCTCAACGCCATGGGTGCATTCATCATTTCTTTTAGTGTTGATTTCTTTTGAGTCGTTTTGTTTGTGAATTTGTTTTTGGGTTTAGGGGTTCGATTTGAAGCTTGAATCTTGCATTTTAGGGTACAAAGTTTTGATGGAATCGAAAATATTAAGTGATTTCAAGCAAAACTCACTATTTTTTAACCATTTTCATGTATTATTCGAGAGTTTTGAAGTTTTTTTGTTCATTCTAGTCGCCACGCGGTTTCGGACATATAGGGGCGACACCTATTAAGATGTGTTGGACAAACAAAGCCAACACCTTTTCAGAAGTGTTGGACACACAGGCCAACACCTATAAAAAGTTTTCAGCTGGATACCTCCGTCGCTCATTGAGATCAAGTTATCTTCGCATTATCGGTTGGAGTCGACCAAGACCTCTAAAGACGTATCGACCTTGTGTGTCCGAAACTTCTTTAGAGGTGTCGACCTTTGTGTGTGTCAGCTCGGTTCGTCCAAAACCCCGGGCGACACTTCTTCAAAAGTGGGGTATGGGTAATGGGATTAGCAAGGGTATTTTTGAATTTTTAAGAATAAAAGTGGAGTACATAAAGTAAAAATTCAATTGGGGTCCATTTTAGCAAAAACGGGGGGTTTGCTTAGCTGATGCCTAGTTAAATTTCCTGTTATCTTTGTTGTTATGGGGTGATGTGGTATAGATGTAAACCCTACATTTTTTTTTGGTTGATGGCCCTATTGTTTTAAATAATTAAAGAAAAATGCCTATGTAATGCACTTAAGACACGCCTTATCAACACGCACGTGCTTGCACCGTCCGATGCAATGCCTCGAGATGCGTATGTGCATCAGACAATTCACACCGACATGCGTGTAGATGGAGCATTACATTAGCATTTCCCATAATTCTTTTTTTGAAGCCGCATTTTCTATAATTAAAACCTAACTTTCTAAAAAAAACCAACTAACCATTTTTAAACGGCCCGGCCATGTGCAAACTACTTTTTACTAAGGGCAAGCCAAGATGTGGGCACCCCACGTATGGATGAGGGCACCCCAAAAAAACTAATTATTTTCCAAAAAGCCCTTGCCCTTATTCAACCCTATTTTAATTCTTCTCAACAACACGAAAAAGAAGAAAGAGAAAGCACTCGAGCTTTAGATCGATCTTCGCGTTCACTACATGGTTATGGTTCATATTCACATCAACTCGGTCGATTTTCACATCAACTTTGTTTATCCTCGCTCTCACCCTAGGCCTTGCTTTGTCTTGCTTTCAAGCGGTCGCAAGAGGGAACGTGCGATCAATCTTCGCTTCACACTCAACTTTATAAGGTAAGATTTAGATTTTTGGTCAATATTGGTGGTTGGGTTTGTGGTTGTGCTATATGGTCGAATTTGAATGCTCCTTTGTGTTTTGTATTTCAAAACTTGGTCGATATAGGGTTGTGTTCCATTAATATGGATGTTTTAACAAATTTTTTACTATTTTTGAACAATTTTGGTGGTTGTTCATGTGTTTTTAACTATTTTTGATCTAATATGTTGGTTGATTTATGCGTTGTTAATGGTCGACTCTCAATCGATGACACATGATCGGTTGACAGTGCAGTGTTCGGTTGAAGGTGTCGTACAATGCATGTTAATTAGTCTTTGATAACCAAACCACAATGTAGTGTTCAGAACTTGGTCTTTGATGCACCATTCAGTTGAAAATTGATCATAACAATAACTTTGATGCAACATCGTTGTATCCGCATGTTAATCCCAAATGGAGCAAATTTTTGATAAACATGGTGCATCAAAGACTGATTATTTACATAGTTTAAATTCTAGCAGATTATTTACTTATTTTAAATTCTAGCAGATTATTTACATATTTACAATGCATGTTAATCAATCTTTGATGCACCATTCAAAATATACATCATATACATATCAACGAGATGACGGGTCCTACAAGTTAGTGAGTAATCCCTCATACCCCAAAACCTAGGAAATTCACTAAGTAAATATGTAAATAATCGTACTAAGATCTAGAATTTAAAATACTATAAATAAACATAAGTAAATATGTAAATAATCTGCTAGAATTTAAAATACTATAAATAAACATGCGAAACAAAAAAATACAGACAACTGTGGAAGATCATCGTATGCATAAATATAGTAGTGAAGCAAAGTGCATGCACAATCAAAGTCAGACTAAGCCATACTTCGGGCTATCCGCCAGGCATGGCCGTGAGGATACCTCTAACGGGTGACCTCGGACCCTCACACATGCCTATCATACCCAGATAACATATTTACTGGCGCATGCCTAGACATATGCTATGGCTTAGTGGACCCTATGCCCCGCAACGAATAAACACCAAGTGGGGAATGATCTCAACACCGTGAAGACATCAGGTAGGAGTAAACTCAACTACCGTAAAGTCACCAGGCCACCGTAAAGTAATAAGGAAATAGAATAGTAAATGAACAAAACTGACTTCAAATAAATTAAGCAGTAATTACTAAAGTGAATTTCAGTTGGGTTACTACACACCTCAAACCGCACTCCGCGTCCAGAAAACCAAACCCCGATCTAGCTCCAATAAACACCCAACAAATCAAAATTATTACCCGAATGTACCTAATACCATTTGTCATTGAATTAGCTTCAATTAGATATATTATGTCAATTTTACGTTTTACAAGGTAAAAACCCCGACAACATCTCGCCAAAATTCCTAGAAAGTCCCGAAATTCATTTATGAACCCTTTTTTCTAATTTCTCATATTTATCCGAAATTCATTTATGAACCCTTTTTCTAATTTCTCATATTTATCTGGATTTTTCATAATTTTTTCATGATTTTCTTGCTATTTTTTCCATATTTTATGTATTTTATTTTATTTAAAACTATTTTTAATTTATTTAAATAAAATAAAATAATATTTAATATTTAAATAATATGGGGTTGGGTCCCCTGAACCGGATTTGACTCGACCCAACTGGGTTAGACCCGATTCGGGCCCGTCCAGGCCCACCTGGGTTGGGCTAGGGCTGGTTCGGCCGGTTCAGGGGTGCAAGCACGCGCTCCCCCCATCTTCCTCATATAATTTTATTATTTTATATTTTTTCTTAATTCTAATGGAATTGGGAGGGAGGGGAGCCCTTCTAGGACGAACTGCTCTTACAGTTTGTCCGAGCTCCCGAGCTTCTCCCCACCTTCACCACCGAACCATCACCACTACCACCACCACAACAACACACACAACAACAATACAAAATCAACAACAACCCCACGTCAACACGAATATCGAGGAAATACTTAACACACATCTCACACGTCAATTGAAATATAATTACACACATCACGATGTCGTTTAACCTATTTTAACATAAACATCACAAAATTAAACAAAAACAACACACAAAATAACTATTTACTTAATCCGAGCGTGCTCTAGCCCCACCGTGGAACCCACGAACGTCCCCACTGGCATCTACGTCTACAATGACGTCATAAAATAATAGCAATTATTAATTAGGCCGTTACATTTCTTTTAGTGTTAGATCGAATTTTAGGATATAATTTTTTGTTAATTATTGTCCAAGCTCAGTTGGTCAAACCTAACCGATTCATAAAGAATCGTTTAGTATAATCTCACCAATGAGGATATTGATAAGTGCATAATTAGACTTAGTTTTAGGGGTATTTTAGTTGCATATTAGGTCTATTTATCTCATAATGAGCTCTAATTGATTTGTGTTTATATGATTTTATGTGATTAATGCATCAAAAAGACAAAGGAAGGAATTCGTAAAAAAAAAATAGAAGAAAATAAACACAAAAGAATAGTCAGCATTGTGGGAATAGAGTTGGTGCCATGGGATATAACGGACGGTGCCTAAGAGCTACATAGGCGACGCCAAGACCACTGAGAGAGGAGAAATGCAGACATCAGAGTCGGCGTTGTGGCGACATTGTGGCTTAATATGGACAACATTGAATCACTAACGGACAACGCCAATATCGAAGAAAATAGAAAGTTGGATAGTCTTAGACTTCTATTTCGTTTTAGAATGTTATTAGGGTTTCTAATTGTACTTTAGTAGGTTTAGGAGTAATTTAGGGTATCGAAGAGAGTTTTGAAGGAGAAGACATTGAAGACTCTATTTGTGCAATTCAATAGTTGTTTCCTTGATTTTATTAAATGTATTACTTTATTTAATTTTTGATTGCAATTATGTTTATGAATTGTATGAAGTTGGTTTTAATTATGAGTGAGTAGTCGTTTAATCTTAAGGATCAATGAATCCAATGGTATTAATACTATGCATAATTATTAGATTATTAGATTGTGATGGTTAGAATTTTTGTTGATTCTATACTTAATGTTATGAACATCTTGGCCACATGTTTGTTAATTTTAGGTATTTAGAAGTAACCATGGTCGTGGAGCTTTTAAGTCGGATATGAACAATACAACTGTAAAATATTATAACATGGATAGATAGTTATTGATTAGGGAGACAGGAATAGTAAACTTAAGTGTTTATGATTTTAAGGATTTGGTACTTAATGCTTTGTGAAACTTGCGTTGTTCACACTAATAGGAGGAATTCTAGTTTGCACAATAGAATCTTTCTCACCACAATAGTGGGTTACAGTGAATCTTAAGGAAATTCGCCTATTCTAATTATGCATTGCAACACACATATATGAGTATGATTTGAAAAGCATAGTATTCATTACCTAAAGTGAAGTTGTGACTTAAGATGTTTTCTCTATATAGAAACAATTTCAATAAAAACAACCACTTGGTTGTTAGATTAGTTTAGACAGTTTAAAAAGAAAAGAAAAATCTCTTGTTAACAAGAATACAAGTAGCACATACACCTTTCTCTGTGGGACGATATCCATAATCAACATTAGTTGATACATTATTACAACAATTGAACCATTATACTTGTGGTACTGATCAAGTTTTTGGCGCCGTTACGGGGAAAGGTAGCCACTTAAGTTTTAGTTCACTTAGTTGTTAAGGATTTTAATTTTCCGCATTATAAAAAAATGTTTTAGTTTTTAGTTTAACAATCTACACTTGATCTTTTAGTATTTTTTTAGGGAGTAGGTAATGCATGTAAAGCTAAGGTGATAAGGACTTAGTACCTCACAATCTTGAAATCAATCAACAAGAAAAAACACTTGACAGGGAAAGAAAAAGAAGGAGACCAAGATGACAGATGATCAAGCGGAAACCGGAACCCAAATCAAGGTCAAAGGAACAACCAACGCGAAGGCGATCTAGTAGTGCGAGACAAAGAGCGAGGGCAAATATGTCTTCGAGACTACTTCAAATCGGAAGTACAATAGACATACGATGGAGTGATGAGGCTTCCAGCCGACACCACTGAGTTTGAATTGAGATCGTCTCTAATCAACATGGTGCAAAATAACTTATTTCATAGGTTATCAATTGAAGAACCTATCGCACATGTTGAGAACTTTCCGGAGAAGTGTGACACTATTCACATTACTTGAGTCACGAAAGAAGTAATCAGGATGAGCCTTTTCTCATTCTCACTGAGTTGAAAAGCCAATTCTGGGCTCTAAAGGTTGAACACTGGAAGTATGACTTCATGGGCAGATATCAATGAGAGATTCCTAGACAAATTCTTCCCCCTCATGAAAGTTGTTGAAAAGAAACAGGTGATAGTTTAAGCAAGATGAGAACGAGTCTTTTGGTGAGGCTTGGGAGTGATTTAAAGAGATGTTGAGGAGATGTCCAGGACATGTATACGAGAAGTGGGCGCAACTGCAAATCTTCTATTATAGGATGACACTGAACACATGAACACTAGTAGATGCAGCCGTAGGAGGTTCATTGCTAACAAAGACCAGGATGGATCATTAGATCTCTTAGATCTTATATTAAAAAATGAAACTGCAGGGAACCGGTCCATGACAAAGAAATCAGCAGGAGTTTTTAAACTTGACACACAAAAGGCTATTATGCCACAGTTGTCGAATTTGAGTAATCAAATGGCGAGACTGCAGATGGGGCAGAATGAGCAATCAATGCAAGGAGCTCAACATTAGTTAATCACCTAGCCATGATGGTTAATCCTTTGGACATGTCGCAAGTAATAGAGTATCGAGGACATGAACTTCATAAACAATCAGAATTTTGGCAACAACTTTAGATGAAGAGGAATAACACCTCAAAGATATTATCTAGGGTATACCAACCCAAACTTCTCATATGGAAACCCCATAATGCTTTGAAGCCACCTTCTAGATTTGAGCAAACTGTCCAACTGGGAAAGTTGGGTCAGAGTGAAGAGTTGACTTCATTGAGATCAATTGAAAGATTTATGTAAGCCATGGATGTCACTAATAGGGAACACCATGAAAGGAATGAACAAGAAATGGAGAATGTCAAACAAACTCTGAAAAAACTTGATGATGAAAGAAACCAAACTCTCAAAAATTTGGAAAGGCAAATATGTCAATTAGCAGTAGCCTTAAATGCAAAAGAAGAAACTTAGCTGTTAAGTAGTGAGTTCTCTACCTCTAAGGAACACGTATACACGCAATCCAATTACGGAGTGGGAAGCAAATTATCGGCCCAGTACAATCAGACAAGACAGTTTCAGACACTTCAAAGTAGAATGAGAAGGAAAACAAGCCAGTAGATCAATAGCAAGTGTAATTTAGTCCAACTCAGCATGAAGAAACATAAAGAGAACACTTAGATAATCAACACAGAGCTAGAGTAGGGGGTAAGCAGAAAAATGATGTAGTGTTTGGGCAAGTGACATTTCCCGATTACCCACATTTGATCACAACACATTTGCCATACCCATAAAGATTTAAAAACTAGAAGGATCAGGAACAATTCAAGAAATTTGTGGAAATGTTCAAAAAGTTAAAATTATACCATTTGCAGATGCATTGGAACAAATGCCAAACTACACAAAATTTTTGAAGGACATCATGGCAAATGAGGTGCAATTAGAAGACTAAAACTATGAATCTGACAGAAGAATGTAGTGCAATTTTGCACAGAAAGTTACCTTAAAAGCAGAAAGATTCGGGAAGTTTTCATCCCATTCATAATCGAAACTCACTTGTTTGATAAAGTGCTATGTGACTTAGAAGCAATCATTAATTTGATGCCTTTATCAGTATTCAAGAAGTTAGGTTTGGGGGAAGTAAAACTGTGACGACCCCAAATTCCACAATCCTATAGAATTAGGCACCACCCGGCCTAGACCTGCGTGAAACCCCTCGAGCCAATCCCGCTGAGTTCGCGTAGGCCTAGTAAGCCCATCCTTACCATTTAACCATTTATTAAGTATTTAAAAGCGAAGTTAATTAATTAGCGAGTTATCAAAGATATAGCGGAAACGAATAAACTCAAACTAATCAATAACCTCAAAGCACTAAGTTAGGATAAACCTAAGGCGTGGAAACCCCATAAACATAATCCATCAAAATATGAATCAAATGAGTATCAACAATGTCATATACATACATCAATCTCTTAAACCTATAATCCTCATGTTCTTAAAACGAAATAAGTAAATACTACATCAAATAACTACCTAAAACAAGGAATAGATGCTCCGTATCCTCAGATCAAGTCCCCTATCAGTGGAGTCTTTTCCTTACTAGACTGTGAATCTGCACTCGGTCAAACACAAGAATGACGACCCAAGGTAAGTAACACCAAGCAGGAACAATTAATATACAGTATTTCAAAATAAATAAATCAAGCAGTCAAATTCATGCAGATAGAAAGAAAGGACATGGAACGCATGAATATATAAACTGTAAATAAATGAATGAGCAATCAAAATTGAGTGTCTCAGAATGCAAAAGAGAGGCGCACGTAGTCCAGACCAATAAAGTCGTTTGAGCTGAGGACAAAATCTCCTCAAAGACGCGGAGCCGAGTGGCAATTGTGTCCATACAACTCTCGGGAGTTATCTTCCTAGGGAGAACTCCCTAGGGGCTAGGGGAGTAAAATGGATATAACTCCCTAAAGTAGGGTAGGGTAAGGTAGGGTAGGGGAACTCCCTATAAGTTATCTCCCGGGAGATATCTCCACCTCCAACCAAACAAGGCCTTATTTGTCTTAAGAAGTATTTTATTGTGGGACGGTGCTTGAATGACACTCCATAGTCACACCGAAACACACATCCATTCCAATATTTTGTCGTTTGTTTTTCACCTCGAGATGCGAGCTTATGCATCTTGAGATTCAAAACACGATTGGATAGGGGGGATATTCATTCCTATATTCATTCTAGGGTGTCCCTCTAGCATTTTCTTATATATAGTGTTATGTACGTACTTATGTTATATATTCTTAGAATTGTATAATTTATAATTTACTCCTTTGTATATAGAGCGGGAGCGTTGTATTAGGCTCACAATTTAAACTTTTTTTAAAATTAAATTTTAACAGAAAATTACTAATTTTTAACTGATAATAAAATCACTATATTTTAAAGGTAATGAGTATGTACGTATAAATGACGTTAAAATATAATTATCGAACATATAAATAAATTATTACAATGCTCTATTGTGGATTCAAAAATGCTAGGATGATCCGGTGAGCCAAACAAGATTAGTTCCTAACTCCCTATAAGTTATCTCCCGGGAGATATCTCCACCTCCAACCAAACAAGGCCTTATTTGTCTTAAGAAGTATTTTATAGTGGGACGATGCTTGAATGACACTTCATAGTCACACCGGAACACACCCATTCCAATATTTCGTCGTTCGTTTTTCACCTCGATATGTGAGCTTATGCATATTGAGATTCAAAACACGGTTGGATAGGGGGGATGTTCATTCCTATATGCATTCTAGGGTGTCCCTCTAACATTTTCTTATATATAGTGTTATGTACGTACTTGTGTTATATATTCTTAGAATTGTATAATTTATAATTTACTCCTTTGTATAAAGAGTGGGAGCATTGTATTAGGTTCACAATTTAAACTTTTTATTAAAATTAAATTTTAACAAAAAATTACTAATTTTTAACTGATAATAAAATCACTATATTTTAAAGGTAATGAGTACGTACGTATAAATGACGTTAAAATATAATTTTCGAACATATAAATAAATTATTATAATGCTCTATTGTGGATTTAAAAATGCTAGGATGACTCGGTGAGCCAAACAAGATCAGTTTCCAACTCCCTATAAGTTTTCTCTCAGGAGATATCTCCACTTCCAACCAACAAGGCCTTATTTGTCTTAAGAAGTATTTTATAGTGGGACGGTGCTTGAATGACACTCCATAGTCACATCGGAACACAAACCCATTCCAATATTTTGTCGTCCATTTTTCACCTCGATATGCGAGCTTATGCATATTGAGATTCAAAACATGGTTGGATATGAGGGATGTTCATTCCTATATGCATTCTAGGGTGTCCCTCTAGCATTTTCTTATATATAGTGTTATGTATGTACTTGTGTTATATATTCTTAGAATTGTATAATTTATAATTTACTCCTTTGTATAAAGAGCGGGAACGTTGTATTAGGCTCAAAATTTAAACTTTTTATTAAAATTAAATTTCATCACGACGAACGCGAACAAAACGTACACCAACGCGTAGGAAATGACGAGGAGGTTTCGAATCTCACCTCGGATCGTCTCGCGTCGACTCGCCGGTGCCGCTCCGGTGACCACCTCCTCCAACCATTTTATTTTCTTGGAGAGCAAGAGAAGAAAATGAGAGAAAATGAGAGGAAGAAAGAGAAAAAGTGAAGGGGTTTAGGTTTATATAGCCCTCTCCTCATCCACTTATTTGCACGCATTTAGAGGCGTATCCAAGGGCCCTCTTATAAGCATTCCTACCCAATCTAACACTCAATATGTGACTTCATTAGGTGACTTGAGCTCCACATTTGGTCATCTCCAACTCCGCCCTAGTGTTCCCCAACTCGAACCATGCCATGACTTATCTAGTCTCGCGCACTTAGTCGCAACCACGTACCAACACGCCTATTATCTTAAAATTTGTGTTTTATCGGTGTTTATTGTTAAGTTTGTCCCCTGGACTATTAAACTTTACTTCGTAATACCAACGCTCGCACGCAAACGTCCTCAAACGTTTGAAACATTGAAATTTATTAGCGAAATATAATATAATACAAACACCACACAAAACTAATGTACCTCGGCGTCGACGACCAAGAATTTGATGATTGTATCATGACGGAGGGCCCACGTACAACCTAGATTGACACGTTGCATAAGTTAGAATTTTAGGGTCATTACAGTCTTTCAAACTAACAAGAATTTTGTCTTCGAAATTAAAAATAAACTAAGGGAAAAATTACCGAATCAGAAGAGGTAGGGGAAACACTTGCGCATGTATGACTCCAGCTCCCACATCAGCTTCTCATCCTCGTAGTGCTGCCATTTGACAAGGACTAATGGGATCTCCTTGTTCCTCAGGGTCTTCACCTAACGATCAAAAATCTAGATAGGTTGTTCATCGTATGTGACATCCTCTTTCAGGTTTACTTGGAACAAATCCACTGTTGGTCGTTTAACCTCTCTGGACCTATCTAGTCGCAACATTGATAAATGAAAGATAGGGTGGATCCCTAACATCTGAGGCGGTAACTCTAGCTCGTACGCTACCCTGCCTACCAGCTTCACCACTTTGAACGGACCAATGAACCTCGGCACAAGTTTCCCTTTGGTCCCAAACCTCTTGTGACCCTTCAATGGAGGCACTTTTAGATATACGTAGTCCTCGACTTGATATTCAAGCTCCCCATGATATAAGTCATAATACTTTTTCTACCTCTCCTGCGCACCCTTCAATCTCAATCAGATCTAACGTATCTTCTCTGTGTGATCTACCACAATATCTGGCCCAATCGCTACCATACCTTCGGGCTTCGCCCAACAAGATGGAGATCTGCACAACCTCACGTATAATGCCTCAAATGGTGCCATGCCAATACTAGCCTGATAACTGTTATTATATACAAATTCACCCAGATAAAGATACTCTTCCCAGGATCCACCATACTCCAACATACACATCCTCAACATATCCTCAAAAATAAGGATAAAATACTTTGATTGTCCATCAATCTGTGGGTGATAGGCGGTATTGAGGTTCAACCTTGTTCCAAACTGTGCCAGCATGCTCTGCCAAATTTGCAATGTGAACAACGACCCTCTGTCAGACACAATCGATAATGGTACACTGTAAAGTCGAACTATCTCTTGCTCGTACAAAAACTACTAACTTATTTACCCGATTTATGGTCAGTCAGTCCACAATTACCCAGATATTATCATGTCCTTGCCGAGATCGAGGTAGCCCACTAACGAAATTCATGGCAATGTGCTCCTACTTCCGCCGAGGAATGGGAAGTAGCTGTAATAACCCCCAAAGTTTGTGATGCTCAGCCTTAACTCGCTGACAAATATCACACCCTCGAACAAAATAAAAAACATCAGTCTTCATCCCCAGCCACCAGAAGAGATGACGCACCTATGCGTACGTCTTAGTCCTACCCGAATGAACCGTAAAACGTGAGCAGTGTGCCTCATGAAGTATCTCATTGCGTAGCTCAGCCATTGATGGAATTCACAGTCGTCCTCTAAATCTTAGGCATGAGTCTATCGATTGACTCCAATCTGGATGATCTAAACTTTGTGCTAGCTCTAAAAACTTCTGATACTGCTCATTAATCTGATGACCCTCGAGTACACTATGAATCGAGACTGTCTAAGTTCTCATCTGCCAGCAAATCATTACTTTAGTACCGGTCGAAATGTCATCAGAACAAATCCTTTCAACCTCCTCGAGCAAGCCGTAATCGTGCGTCATGTGGCAAGTAACAACCTCAAGGTCAACCCCTCTGCGACTCATTGGGTCACAACCACATTAGCTTTTCCCGAGTGGTACACCAAAGAAAAATCATAGTTCTTGAGGAACTCAAGCCATCGCCTTTGTGGCATGTTCAACACCTTCTGAGTGAAGTGGTACTTTAAACTCTTGTGATCAGTGAATAGAACGAATCTCTCCTTGTAGAGATAGTGGCGCCAAATTTTTAGTGCAAAAATCATTACCGCCAACTCCAAGTCATGCATAGGGTAGTTCTTCTCATGAATTTTCAGATGTTGGGATGCGTAGGTAATCACTCTACTGCCCTGCATCAGAACACAACCTAAACGAATCTGGGAAGCATCGGTGTTCATGTGATGGCCTTTGTAATGACCCTCAAATTTAATTAATGACACGTGTCGTGTTTTTCAAGACCATTGTTGGCCTAAGTGTTTTCATCACTTACACTCCATTCGGGATTTTGATGCTAACAAACAATGTGAGATATCAGTAATGAGTTTGCAAGTGTTTCAGAACAACAAACTATGCTAGGAATCATAAGCTCAAAGGAAAGTTGAAGTTCGTGAAAATTCAAGTCAAAAAGTGACAACACAAGGCCGGACAAGTTCAAGAATCAGCTCTTACAAGGAAGTAAGGACCAGAAAGACAAGACAATCATGTCTACATTATTTATAAGGTATATAAGTTCCATTTCTATAAGCCAATGCATTAGAATCATGCATTCCATGAGTTTCATTTTTTCAAATAACTTAAAGTTATGATTTTGTGATTTTCAATCTCGAGGTTTTTAAAATGTTTTTAAATGATGCATACATGTTTTACAACATGTATTTAAGGTATATGAACTGTTAGAATTGATTTTGAATGCACCGGTATGTGTTTAGATGGTTTTTCAATTGACATTAAAATTATTTGTAGAAAACCCCCTATATTTTTATGAAACCAAAATTTTTGGTTTTTGGGGTTTGTGAAATCATTCGGGATGTCTAGACATGTTTTTAAGACCCTACTAAACATGTATAAAGTGATTTCAAAGGTTTAGTAGAGTTGTAGAGGTGTTAGGTGGTCATTTTGAAAAACCAGACACTTAGCCAGTGTGCTGTGCAAGATCCTAACAATTTTTTTTAAAGATTTGATCTACACCTTTAATTTGAATTTGGGGATCATTTAGGACCCTTGGATCATATGTAATGGTCATATGGGGTTATAAAAGGGTTTGACTACTTGCTCAAACACTTGAGAACACCAAAGCCACAACTTGTACTCTTGCACTTTCAAAAATCCAAGTTTTACACACATTTAGGCTAGATTTTTTATCATATACACTTGGTGAATATTGGAGCTATCAATTCACCGGTCAAAGGCAATATAAGGAATGTGTTCTAAGGCTTACAACAACTACTCTAAAATTGATTTTTGGATTTCACACTTGGGGTTGTAAGATTTCTTGATTTCCTACTATTTTTGGGCTTAATCTATACTTATTGATTGGAGTAATGTTTGGAAATCATTTGTTGTGTTATTGAATACTTTTGTCTTAAGTTTTGAACTTAAACTTGATCTATTTAAGCTTAAGACATATTTGAACAAGTTGTTGTGTTTAATCTTAATTTTTGACAAAACTACTTGTCCACTTGATTTGAAATTGTACACGTTTTTATCTATACTCTTTTGTCAGTTTCTTGACTAAGTATTGTACATACTTGCTAATTTTATATACATCTTAGTCGGTGTTCATACTTGCATGCATAGGAGTGGTTTAGCTCTAGGTGGCTTATAAGAATTAGACTAATTGCCACTTTACTTTGCAAAACAAGATTTTAATTGTATTTATCAAACTTTGATTGTAAGACTTAGTGAGATTTAAGTCGAAAGGAAATACCTAGTTGAGGCTAGACATAAATCCTAGTTGAGGCTAGGTAAGGAAAAATCCTAAGTGAGTCTAGGTGGTTGTATAAGACCTTATTATGGTAAGGCATCTTGTAAAAGACCTAGTTGAAGCTAGACATTCACTAGGCTTGAGGGCTTAGGTTGTAACACTTATTGATAATATAAGTGGGGGTTTGAAAATTCTAATCGGGAGGTTAGGTAGTGAATGTAGATTGGTTGGATCTGTTGGGAAATGTGCCCTAGGTTAATCCATTAATAGTCTTTATGAATACATTTTAGTTAATAAAATAGAGGATTTCATTTGCTGTTTATTATAAATGATTTGCATGTTTACATTATAATAAGATCCATGAGTATTTACAGAAATATCCTAAATGTCCCTAATCGATTATTATACTGGGAACTATAATGAAATAAGACTAGTGTGAGTCTTGATTGATGATCATACGTATAGAAATACGAATCAAGATCATGAGTACTTGTTAGGAAACAAAGTACTGGACCGACCCACTATGAGAACATCACATGGATTAAGTCATAGTTGTTTCTCATGATATGTATATTATTCAGTCCTCTGACTTGAGATTACCAAAGCCTTCAACATTAGAAACATAGTGATTTGACGCAATCAAACGTTGTCTTTAACCGGACGATTATAAAGGTTGTGATTGGTTACTGTGTGAATAATGTAATGAAGTTGTATAATCGAGATAGAATTTGTCCCTCTCATATAGAGAGAGATATCCAGTGGATCCCTCGATGTGTTAGACTGTTAAAAAGCCTAGTCTAAGTGAATTGATATTAATCAATGTCACTTGGATGTTTTCAGTCTACCTAGAGATCGAGACTAGTACGATTGAACATGTTAAATGACAATTCCATGCCTTATGTTTAATCAAAATGATATCATATGACAAAAGGATGTTATATACACTATTGATTAGGTTGTATCGATTTGATATTCGTACAACTTGGGTAGTCATAATGTCTTGCTAGAGGCCGCTTATAACTTGTATACCAAAATATTTTTTGGTACACTACCAACGTTGTATGAGCCTATTGGGTCGCACACTAAGAATGGTTTTGCGAGATTTTAAGATGGTTCAGAAAAACAAATTTTATATGATAAAATTCATGACAGAAACGTCCTTGTAGTGTATTACACTTATACTTCTTTAAGTAGGGGTATATATGTAATTTACTTAACCGTCTATATACAAGGGTTGTATAAATAGACGATTTGAGTTAGAATACAAGTACGATAGATTAAAAAGGCCCGAAACTCTATTTTCATTTTAAGAAACGACTTAGGATTTTGGTATGCTCTGGTTCGTTTTGGAGAGAAAGAAAAAGGTTTGGTATTCTCTCGAAGCTAGTACTTTAAATCTCGGACGCCGTTCGTGTGTGGACTACTGATAGAGGGCTTTCGTCGTTGGCAGCGCCTTAAAGATCGATTAACCTTCAGAAAGGTACATTGCGACTGAGGTATGATTAAGTTTTTATAATTTAAACGTGTTTTAATGGAATCAGATTCAGATCCTGTTGGGGTTTTTTTCAAAATTGTTTTGTAATCTCCCCTGCGTATGAATCCCATACTCCAATAGTGGTATCAGAGCCTTCGAGTTTGATGCCATTAAACTCATTGCATGTTTTCTTATGATATATGATTGAAAGCATGTTAATAGTTGATGTATATGTGATATACATAAGTTTTCTGTGAGATTTATTATCATGTTTTGTGTATATGACACATATTCGTGATTTAATTGAAATTAGTTTCGTATATGCTAGTAACCATGTTAGGTTAATTTGAATAATTTTCATGAATTGAGTTTCGTGTCCTATGATCCATGACACCATTAAATTCTATTGGGATAGTAGTTCATGATTCAATTATAAGTTTGTGATTATTTGGATGAAGATCGAAATTGCAAATAATTAATTTTCAAAATTATTTATTTATAAATACTTAATTTTCGAAATTATTTATTTATCTTGTTATATCTATTTTGTTATGAAGTTTCTATTTGATAAAGATAGATAACAGATTAGAATAGGAGATAAATATCAAGAATTTTGTTATTGGAGATATGCTAGGATTCAAATATCTAAAGTCCTAATTGGATTAGGATAAGATGATTAGTTAGATGTGGGCCCGGGTTAATTAAAATATTTTAATTGACTTAATTTTGGATAAATTAAGGGGTAAATTTAGTATAGTAAAATCAACAAAAAATATGATTTTCTATAACGAATTTCAATTTTCAGAATTGAGATTCGTCTTCTAAAAAAAAAATAGGGGCACTGCCCCCCGTACCCCCGTCCACTGACTGATCAGCGGGACCGCCGTCTAACTAATCATAGCGTACTGAAATTCTTCTATTAGTGAATAGCATAAAAATTTCCTAAATTGTTTAGTGGTTCTACAAATCAATAAAATATATGATATTTCATTGTTTACTAAAAAATCACAAAAACTAAACAAAATCCCTCTATTAAATCTTAAGTCTTGTGCCATCCAATTTTAAACACTTATCAAGGCCTCGATCACACTAATATAGTTTCAGCCATAGCTAGGTGTATTGGGTTATCTTGGTGAGATAAGTTTGGTAAGAGTTACCTAAATGTTTAAATTGGCCTGACTTAATGAAGCTATCAAAATAGTTTTGGGCTTTAAGCATATGATGAGATAAAAACATGCTAAGACATAAGATGTCCTGTATCTCATAAAAGTATCTAAAATTATATAAGATGTAATTGGTAACTGTTACCTACCTAAATAATCTAGTTCTGTGTTTCATGCCATAGCTGTCATAGAATTAGGTGAAATATGGATTTAAGTCCCCTAAATAAACAATATGTTTTATGAGGGTTGTTAATTTAGTGGGAGTCTATTCCTCTATACTAAAATAAACTCTGCATAATCTTTATTGTAGATCAATGGCCTCTTCAAGTAACAATAATCCCCTATCACTGCGATCTATCCTTGAGAAGGATAAGCTATCTGGGACTAACTTTCTTGACTGGTTTAGAAACTTGAGAATCGTTCTCAAGCATGAACGCAAGTTATATGTTCTGGATGCTCCGATCTTTGAGGACCCACCAGCCAATGCTACGAAAGCTGTGAAGGATGCGTATAATAAGCATGTCAACGATTCCACTGATGTTGCATGTATTATGTTGGCAACTATGGTTCCTGAACTTCAGAAGGACATGGAACTAATGGAAGCCTACGACTGGCTATAACGCGTTGAAGGAAATGTTCCAACAACAAGCTAGGCAAAGAAAGGTTCGAGACGATCAAGAACCTGCATTTTGTAAGATGACTTAGAGTGCGTCGGTTAGTCCTCATGTTCTGAAGATGAAGGGCTATGTTGACCAACTTGATAGACTTGGATTTCCCATAAGCCAAGAGTTGGATACGGACTTGATCCTAAATTCATTACCGGAGAGTTACTTACAATTTGTGATGAACTACAATATGAATAATATGGAGAAATCAATTTCAGAGTTGCATTTGATGCTCAAAACTGCTGAACAAAATATCAGGAAACCCTCTAGTAATGTGTTGATGGTCCAAAAGGGAAAGAGAATGAAGAAAGGCAAAGGCAAGGCTAAAGTTGCTAAGGTTGCGGTTGCACCTGTCGCAAAGCCTGTGGAACAAGTCAAGCCCCAGCTTGTTCCTACTTCAAAGCACCAAAAGGAAAATGAAGGAAATTGTCATTTCTGCCATGCACCTGGACATTGGTTCATAAATTGCAAACTCTATCTGAAAGATCTAAAGAAGAAAAAGGGTAGTGTGACTACCACCTCAGGTATTTATGTTATTGAAATTAATTTATCTACTTGTGATTCCTGGGTATTGGATACCGGATATGGATCTCACATTTGTATAAATGTGTAGGAACTCAACAGAAGTAGGAAGCTAAAAAAAGGAAAAGTCATCCTGCGCGTAGGGAATGGAGCAAGAGTTATTGCCCTGGCTGTTGGATCATATGACTTAGTCTTATTTAATGGACTTATTTTAACTTTAAATAATTGTTATTATGTGTCTGCCTTGAGCAGAAACATCATTTCTGTTTCATGTTTGGATATGGATGGTTTTGATTTTATTATTGCGAATAATAGATGTTCATTTTCTCGTAAAGGCATTTTTTATGCAAATGCTGATTTGTGTGATGGACTTTATATTCTAAGCATGAAAAGGTCAACTGATACTCCAGTCTTTAACATAAATACAAAGAGATTCAAGTGAAATGATTTGAATCAAACCTATCTTTGCCATTGTTGTCTCGGCCACATAAATAAGAAATGCATAACGAAGCTCTATAAAGATGGACTTCTAGATTCATTTGATTTGGAATCATATGAAACGTGCGTATCTTGTTTACTAGGCAAGATGACTAAAAGTCCTTTTACTGGACATAGTGAAAGGGCAAGTGATTTATTAGGTCTAATACATACTGATGTATGCGGTCCTATAAACACAATGGCTAGAGGAGGTTATCAGTACTTCATTACATTTATTGATGATTTTAGCAGATATGATTTCAATCACTTGAGATATAGTTATGTATATCTTATGAAACATAAAGCATTTTCAAAGAATCATTTGAGATGTTTCGAACATTTCAAAATAATGTGCGTGTGTAATCAACTTGATAATATCTACACACATACCAAGTAAGGTAAGGAATATAAATCACAGATTTTTAAGGAAATAAAGCTCAATGGAAATAAATAAGTAAATGCAGTAGTGATGTTCAGTTGGGTTTTACGTACCTCACGCCGCGCTCAAAATCCCAAAAATACCCCGGTCTGATCCCCGACTAAGTCCCCGACTCCAACTACTGTCCCGAGACTCCTGAGGTCTAATCCCGGGGCTCATTGATTAGTTAACTTTGGTTTAATATAAATTAGTTTCGATTTTCATGATTTAATTAAGGTTTAGGGGGTCATTAGCGCGCTAGGTTGGGTATTAGCGCGCTAATTGATCTTCGTGTACTGTTCATGCACGAAGATCTTCATCTTCCCTAGAGGATTAGCGCGCTACTATTCATCATTAGCGCACTAATTACTCTCTGCCTAGATTTTTCCAAAAATCAGAACTCTTCCCTAACTTGATTCAAACACTCCAAAACCAACATGCAACATCCAATATACTTCAATATCATCGATTTATACTTCAAAACACCATTTTAAACCAGAAAATTCCATCAAATCTCAAATCCAAACATGCATGTTAGAAAAATGAATTCATCAAACACTCATCTTGTTGCCACCAATCCGATTTCAATAAACATAGAACATCACAACTAACCCCAAAGTCCTCAAATCTAGTAAAATCCGTGGCAAATGCACAAAAATTCGTTGAATCATACATACCACAACATGCAACGCTTCTTATCAAAAAATCCAAGAACAGGGGAGTAGATTTACCTCAAGCTTGTAGTTAATGTTCAAATCCAGCCTCTAAAACTCCATAGTTGAGCTCCTTAACACTGATTTCTCTATCAGAAATCTGAAATTTTTGGTTCAGAATGGCTTGTGGTTTGCATGTGGGTTTGATCGGTGGTATTTATAGTGGTTAATATAATTTAAAGTGCACACGTATCCCGAGGCCCATCAGACGATCCTTGTTCAGCCCGTGTTACTCCATCCAACCACCTTATCATGACACATATTGCCTAGTTTTTTATCTGTTGTCAATCTCGAGGATCATCCAATGTGTGCTGATTTTCTAGTTCAAACTATAGGACCTTCTTCCATTCTATCTATCTTAACTTGTACACACTGCCCACGCTGTCAACTAAATTCTGTAAAATGCAAAATATGGTCCCACTACGCTCCCGACTACCCGGCTCCCTGTGCCTCGCGTCCGGCACGCACTCCCAAGGCGATCCCACACCTAGTGTACCAATTATTCATTCATTTAGCCTATAGTCACATATGAATTTCTTTGCATTTAAACTCTCAACCATATTAATAAAATATTGATTGAATTTGTTTGACTCCCAAACACTCGGCCTCACAGCTACCAAAACCCCGCGTTGGCCTGTCCTACGAATGGACCCCGGTGCTCAACCTCGCCCGACAAATACTACCTTTACACACCGGTGACAGATAATACATCATTATCAAGAAAAATGAAAATATTAATAAATCACCGAACTTAGAACAACACAATGCACAGTCAATACTTAGGTCCGGAACATGCCTAATCTATCCGCGACGTCCACGTGTCGTCCGAGCTGGCGTCCCTATCTGAAATAAGTAAATAACGACGTTAATAAATAACGGGCCGTTACAATTCTTCCCAACTAAAAGAAATTTCGTCCCAAAATTTGGGTTAGTTTAGAACATACCGTGGAATAACTGGGGATAACGCTCTCGTATGGTCGACTCCAACTCCCAGGTAAGGCCCTCTGTACCGTGATGCTGCCACCGCACTAGTACCTTAGCTATCTCTCTGTTCCTGAGAGTCTGGATCTTACGATCTAATATCGCCAATGGCCGCTCCTCGTAAGTTGCGTCAGGTTGAACATCCACCTGTCGCACGTCAACCATGGGTCGTGGCCCCGTCCTAGCCAATCACAACATCGAAATGTGGAAGGTAGGATGAATCCCTGCTAACTCCGCCGGTAAATCTAATCTGTACGCCACACTGCCAACCTTCGCTATAACTCGATATAGTCCAATAAATCTCAGCGCCAGTTTCCTCTTAATTCCAAACCTCTGCTGGCCCTTCCAAGGAGAAACCTTCAGGTAAACCATATCGCCAACCTCATAGCTCAGACTATCGTGGTATCTATTCGCGTATTTTTTCTGCCTGTCCTGTGCTGCTCGAAGCCTATGACGAATCTGTCGGATCTTCTCTGTGTGATCAACAACTATCTCCGACCCAATCATAACTGTATCTTCCAGCTCTGCCCAACACGCTGGTGACCTGCAGGGCCTCCTATACAATGCCTCATAAGGAGGCGTCCCGATACTAGCCTGATAGCTGTTGTTGTAGGCAAATTCACACAGTGGTAAGTAATCCTCCCATGAGCCTCCAAACTGCAAAATACAAGCTCTCAACATATCCTTTAAAATCTGTATCAATCTCTCGGGTCGCCATCTGCTGCACGGGTGATAAGCCGTCTTTGACCGCAACCTAGTACCAAATCTGCTCTGCGTATCGCCTCCCAAAATCTCGAAGTGAACACAGGATCCCGGTCAAATACTATGGAGATTGGTACCCCATGCAATCTGATGATCTCCTGCTTGAACAATCTGCTCAACTGGTGAAACGTATACCTCATTGAAATTGGTATAAAGTGTGCAGATTTCGTCAATCTATCTATCACCACCCAAATCGCATCATGTCGCCTCGAAGTCTGGGGTAATCCACTGACAAAATCCATAGCGAGGTGTTCCCACTTCCACTGAGGAATGGGTAACAGCTGCAATAATCCTCCAGGTCGCCTATGCTCCGCCTTCACTTGCTGACATATGTGACACCCTCGAACATATTCACCAATATCAGCCTTCATCCCCGGCCACCAAAATAATCTCCGCAAGTCATGGTACATCTTGGTTCGCCGGATGAACTGTGTATCGCGACCAGTGAGCATCCTCTAATATAATATCTCGTATCTCGACACACTGGTACCCATAACTATCAAAACACTTCGGACTATAGGTACGTCCTCAATCCTAACGATCCTCCGGTCTCAGGCTCAACGATTGCTGCAAAGTCCTCCATTTCTTGAGCAATCGCTAATCTACCTCTCGTAATAGGCAAATCGGAGGCGTTCCCGGTCAACGTAAACTCTGGTAAACTCGAAATACGAAACTCTACCCTCTTCCCATAACAATCTATATGTGCATGGTACGCTGACAGCCAATCCATACCAAAGAGTGCATCAAACTCTAGGTACTCCAAGATTTCGAAGATCGGGCAGTAATTGATGTCCCAAACCTCAACCATGACATCCCGAACTATTCGGTTAGGGTAAATCTTATCCCCAACAGCCGTGCTGAGAACAAGATGGGTCTCTAGTGTGTGTGTGTCCAACCCTAACTCCCCCACTAACCGTCCAGCAATAAAAGATAATGTACTACCCGAGTCAAACATGGCATGAATAAGCCTACGTGAATGAGTAACGTACCCTCCCTCAACTAGCCGCTCTGTAGCTCTGGATGGGCATCGTGCCACTGCATGTACTCTGTCTCTCTCTCCGACCCTGCTCCCCTGTCGTGGAGATGGCACCCGGCAATCCAATTTCAAATGTCCCCTCCGACCGCACCGGAAACATCTGCGTGTCTCGCGTCTCCCAGTCCGTACATAATCCGATCTCGGCTCCTGACCCCGGTCCTTCTAACCCTTGTCTCGGCCACCCTGATCTCTAACCTGGTGCCGCCGAGGCCGTGCCGCCGCCGTGCGCCTTCTTTGTGTCTTTGGAGTTATGGTGCGTACGAGTTCACCCGTCCTATCTTGATCCCCTGCCATCCTGACGTCTATCTCTGCTATCCCGGCGGTCATCCCGACGACCTCTAATAAACTGGTCCCGCTATCTCTTCGGCCTCCTATCCTGTCGAGAGTTCTGCCCAACCTCCACCTCGGCCGATGCTGTCATAGGAAGACCATTCTTCTGTATCAAGAACGTCTCGTAAGTTAGTGCTCGCTCAAACATCGCCTGAACTGTCGAAGCCTCGGACGATACGATCGCGCTGGCAATGTCATCCCTCACTCCCCGAATGAAGTAGTAGATCGCAGTAATCGCTTC
Source organism: Stephania japonica (assembly GCA_039657345.1). Taxonomy (NCBI): domain Eukaryota; kingdom Viridiplantae; phylum Streptophyta; class Magnoliopsida; order Ranunculales; family Menispermaceae; genus Stephania; species Stephania japonica. The sequence continues at coordinate 28,764,257 of CM077563.1, read as the reverse complement.
CGTGCCCGCGATATCCATCGAGAAGCTGACAGAGTATCGGTACTATCCATATTGCATCATGCTCCGATTTCCACGCCTCGGGGATAAAACTCCTCCCTCAATCTCAATCGCACCTCCATCGGTATGAATTGGTCATAAAATATCTCTCGGAACTCTGCCCAAGTCGCGAGATCAGCATGCGTCTCCTGGTAGTTAGTCCACCACACTGCGGCATCTGATCTAAAACACGTCCCAGATAGTCTCGCTCTAAACCTCTCTTCCGTATTCAACTCCTTGTGTAGGCGGCGTGCGACAAACACTTCACATCGATCGAGGTGGTGAATATTTAAGCCAAGAATTTGATGATCATCTGGGATTGTCTCCCAATTGACTCCACCAGCAACATCATAATGGAATGGAGTTTATGAAAGGAGAAATCGAACCTTATTAGATATGGTTCGATCTATGACGAGTCATGCGGATCTTCCATTATCCTTTTCGGTTATGCGTTACAAGCTGCAGCTTTCACTCTAAATCGAGTTCCTTCTAAAGCGGTTGATAAAACACCATATGAGATATGGTATGGGAAGAAACCTAGTTTATTTTTCCTTAATATTTGGGGTTGTGAGGCTTACGTAAAATGACAAGTCTCAGAAAAACTAGCACATAAATGTGACAAGTGTCTATTTGTGGGGTATCCTAAGGAAACAAAAGGATATTACTTTTATAATCCCGCTGAGAAAAAAGTGTTTGTTGCTCGGTATGGTGCCTTTATGGAAAAATAGTTTATTTCAAAAGACACTACTGGAAGAAAAGTAAATCATAAAGAAGTTCAAGAATTACAGATAAACACTGAACTGCTACTGGAAGTTCAACAAAGTTCTGAATCAGCTGAACCTCCGCAAGTGACATAAGGCCCACGTAAATCTGGTAGGGTAAGACATGAGCCAGAGAGATTCGGATTTCTCATTACTGATAGTCGTGATGTATTGCTTATGGATCAAAATGAGCCCACCACTTATCAGGAGGCTATGTCTGGACCAGACTCAGATAACTGGCTAAGTGCCATGAATTCTGAGATGCAATCCATGTATGATAACCAAGTTGGGTACTTGGTTGATATACCTGAAGGTGGTAAGACCATTGGATGTAAATGGGTTTTCAAGAAGAAAACTGACATGGATGGCAAAGTGCATACTTTCAAAGCAAGACTTGTAGCAAAAGGTGTCAGGCAGACTCAAGGTGTTGATTATGATGAAAATTTTTTGCTAGTAGCCATGCTTAAATCCATAAGAATTTTAATTGCCATTGCAGCATATTATGACTATGAGATATGGCAAATGGATGTAAAAACAACATTTCTTAATGGAAAGCTGCTTGAGGACGTATATATGACACAACCTGAAGGTTTTGTACATCTTGAGAATTCTAGGAAGGTATACAAGCTTCAAAGATCCATTTATGGATTAAAGCAAGCTTCTCAGAGTTGGAATCTTCGTTTTGATGAAACAATCAAGGATTTTGGTTTTATTAAGAACGAAGATGAGCCTTTTGTATACAAGAAGGTCAGTGGGAGTGTAGTTGTTTTTCTAGTACTGTATGTTGATGATATATTACTCATTAGAAATGACATCCCAATATTGCAGAGTGTCAAGTCTTGGTTAGGGAAGTGTTTCTTAAAGAAAGACTTAGGAGATGCAGCCTATATCTTAGGGATAAGGATCTATAGGGATAGATTTAAGAGGTTAATCGATCTAAGTCAGAGTGCTTACATAGACATGGTGCTAAATAGGTTCAGTTTGCAAGACTCAAAAAGAGGATTGTTGCCAATGTCTCATGGCATAAGTCTCAGTAAGACTCAATGTCCTAAGACAAATGATGAACGAGACCGTATGAATAAGATTCCATATGCATCTGCTATTGGATCTATCATGTACGCTATGCTATGCACTCGGCCTGATGTATCATATGCTATGAGCACTACAAGCAGATATCAGTCAGATCCAGGTGAGAGTCACTGGATAGCAGTAAAGAACATCCTTAAGTACTTAAGAAGGACTAAGGAAGTGTTCTTGGTCTATAGAGGTTTTGAAAATGATCTAGTTGTAAATGGTTACATAGATGCAAGTTTTCAAAATAATATAGATGATTTTAGATCGTAGTCTGGATATGTCTTTACTTTGAATAGGGGTGCAGTAAGCTGGAAAAGTTTGAAGTAAGAGACTGTGGCAGATTCTACAGCAGAAACTGAGTATATTGCAGCGTTTGATGCAGCAAAGGAGGCAGTTTGGATCAAAAAGTTCATTTCTGAACTAGGTGTGGTTCCAAGTATTGCTAACCATATTTGTTTATATTGTGAAAATAACAGGGCAATAGCACAGGCCAAGGAACTTAGATCACACCACAGATCCAAACATATACTCAGGCGTTTTCATCTCATCAGAGAAATCATTGAGAGGGGAGATGTGAAGATTTGCAGAGTACCTACTGAAGACAACATTGCGGATTCATTGACAAAGGCTCTTCCACAAGCGAAACACGATGCTCATGTTAGATCATTAGGCATTAGATGCATGAATGATTGGCCCTAGAGCAAGTGGGAGATGTTGGGAAATGTGCCATAGGTCAATCCATTAATAGTCTTTACGAATACATTTTAGTTAATAAAATAGAGGATTTCATTTGCTGTTTATTATAATTGATTTGCATGTTTACATTATGATAAGATCCATGGATATTTACAAAAATATCCTAAATGTCCCTAGTCGATTATTATACTGGGAACTATAATGAAATAAGACTAGTGTGAGTCTTAATTGATAATCATATGATGATCATACGTATAGGAATACGAATCAAGATCATGAGTATTAGTTAGGAAACAAAGTACTGGACCGACCCGCTATGAGAACATCACATGGATTAAGTCATAGTTATTTCTCATGATATGTATATTATTCAGTCCTCTAACTTGAGATTACCAGAGCTTTCAACGTTAGGAACATAGTGATTTGACGCAATCAAACGTTATCTTTAACCGGATGATTATAAAGGTTGTGATTGGTTACTGTGTGAATAATATAGTGAAGTTGTGTAAATGAGATAGAATTTCTCCCTCTCATATAGAGAAAGATATTCAGTGGATCTCTCGATGTGTTAGACTGTTAAAAGGCCTAGTCTAAGTGAATTGATATTGATCAATGTCACTTGGATATTTTCAATCTACCTAGAGATCGAAACTAGTACGATTGAACATGTTGAATGACAATTCCATGCCTTATGTTTAATCAAAAGGATATCGTGTGACAAAAGGATGTTATATACACTATTGATTAGGTTGTATCGATTTGATATTCGTACAACTTGGGTAGTCATAATGTCTTGCTAGAGGCCGCTTACGACTTGTATACCAAAATGTGTTTTGGTACACTACCAATGTTGTATGAGCCTATTGGGTCGCACACTAAAAATGGTTTTGCGAGATTTTAAGATGGTTCAGAAAAATGAATTTTATATGATAAAATTCATGACAGAAATGTCCTTGTAGTGTATTACACTTATACTTCTTTAAGTAGGGGTATATGTGTAATTTACTTAACCGTCTATATATAAGGGTTGTATAAATAGACGATTTGAGTTAGAATACAAGTACGATAGATTAAAAAGGGCCGAAACTCTATTTTCGTTTTAAGAAACGACTTAGGGTTTTGGTATGCTTTGGATCGTTTTGGAGAGAAACAAAAAGGTTTGGTATTCTCTCGAAGCTAGCACTTCAAATCTCGACCGTCGTTCATGTGTAGACTGCTGATAGAGGGTGTTCGTCGTTGGCAGCGCCTTAGAGATTGATTAACCTTCAGAAAGGTACATTGCGACTAAGGTATGATTAAGTTTTTATAGTTTAAACGTGTTTTAATGGAATCAGATTCGGACTGTTGGGGTTTTTCTCAAAATTGTTTTGTAATCTCCGCTGCGTATGAACCCCAAACTCCAACAGGATCGAACCACTATAAATCATGTCTCTCATTTCCATCTCTTCTACCCCTTCTTGATTGCATTACATAGATATTTTATTATTGGTATGCTTGCTATTGTTGTTATTTAAGTGTAAAGTTTAAAAAAGGCGATAATCACTCGATAACCCAATTCACCCCTCTTGGGTGACCTTCAATTGGTATTAGAGTTGGTTATTACTAAAAGTGTTGCTAACGTATCTTTGAGTGTTTTCTTGCAAGGATGCAAATATTAGATTTCCCTCGCTTTAGGGAAGACAACTCATCTGTTAGACCTCCCTACTTTGATGGGACCAACTATGATTATTGGAAAGTTCGAATGAAGTTCTATATAAGAGCTCAAGGTAGACATTTGTGGGATTCTATCATGGATGGCTACACTCCACCAAACAAGGCCGGAAAAGACTACACTCCCGCCGAGACATGACTTGAGCTATCTAATGATCAAGTAATGAATCATTTGTTTTGTGCACTAAGTGAAAATGAGTTCAATCGGATTAGTGCATGTGAGATGGCTAAGGATTTATGGAAAAAGCTTGAAGTGCGTTATGAAGGGACGCAACATATCAAGAACACTAAATTGAGGATTCTTGAAAAACATTATGACACTTTTCGAGTTGATCCCCATGAAGACATAACCACGACCATTACAAGGTTCACAAAGCTTTTGAATGAGATCAAAAACCTTGGCAAACATTATGATAAAGAGAACTCGATGTACAAGTTCCTTATAGGCTTGCCTAAGGAATGGGATGCGAAAAAGTATGCTATTAAATCGGCTCAAAACCTTGAAGACTACACTTTTGATGCATTATGTGGAGAGTTGACGGTCCATGAATTTGAGCTAAAGGACCGTGCTAGATTAGAAGCACTTGGTGGAATGACCAAGCAAGAGTCAAAGAAGGAGCATGCCTTGAAAGCTACTTGTTCACTGGCCGAAGATGATGTGAGTTCAAGTAAGAATGATTCCATTGAACAAGAAGTGGTCATGTTGTCAAGAAAGTTCAAAAAGGCAACATATAAAAGAGATAAGTACAAGAAGTACAAATGTGCAAACAAAGTAAGCAAATCACGCGAGATGATTTGCTACAATTGTGGCCAACCGGGACACATGATGGCAGAATGCAAATACATGAAGAGAAGCAAGCGATACGACTCATCATCATCATCACCATCTAGCTTCGACTCCGAATCGGAAAATGAGAAGGCTATCCTTTGTCTTATGGCAAGGAGTGAGGTAAGTGACTTTATCTCTTTTAATTGTGATGATGTAAATGCATTGGATGACATGCCTAATGTTCATGACCTTAGGAAAGAGTTGGAAAAAGAGGTCAAAAAGGCCAAACAACTTAAAAAGAGCTTGATGAAAGCCATTAGTGAGATTGAGTCTCAAAATGAGATCTTTAATGATCTCCAACATGACTTAGAATTGGTTATAAATGAGAGAAATGACTTAGCCATAGATGTAGAGGACTTGACCACCACGGTGACTAAATGGTACCAAGATGTTTGACATGATGTTGGGAGTACAACGACGTGCTCTTAACAAGAGAGGCATAGGCTATGGTGCTAGTTTATTGAGCTCTAAAAAGATATTGGCTGAATCTAATAGATGCCTCAAAGGCAATAAATCGCATAATATTGGTAAATGTGTATTGAATAAGACCAATAGAGACAAACTAGTATAGGTAGAAAAAAATGTTTATGATACACATTTTATGGAATCCAAAGGTGTGTGGGAACCAAAGTCGAGTGTTTTCTTGATTTCATGAGTATGATATGTCTAGTATTAGTCACATACATCATAGCACGGCTATATTGTTCATTTTGATGTCATGCTTGTCTCATATGTGCATTATTTGTGAATCATGATTAGATCTAGATATGCATAAACTTAAGGGGAGCCTATGCCTTCTATCTTATCATTAAGTATATACGTGATGCATATTGAAAGGGAGAGCCTTCATTTGATGTCATTTTCATAAAATGGGAGAATGTACTTGAGCTTTATTCATTGAATTCATACATTTAAAATTTCATTATTGGTATCATGATCTTGAACATGCATGTTGATAGGGGGAGCTTATGCTTTCATTAGGAATCAATTATACTTGTTTATGTATGTATGTTGTTAGGGAGAATTATTCTCCACTTTTTGATGTTACCGAATGGGGGAGAAATATTGTTTTAAACTTGCAATTATGAACTTGATAATGTGCTCCATATTTATCTTTTGTTTGTCAAGTTCATGTTGTTTGTTATCATCAAAAAGGGGGAGATTGTTGGCCTAAGTGTTTTCATCACTTACACTCCACTTGGAATTTTGATGCTAACAAACAATATGAAATAACACTAATGAGTTTGTCAAGTGTATCAGAACAACAAACTATGCTAGGAATCACAAGCTCAAAGCAAAGTTGAAGTTCGTAAAAGTTCAAGTCAAAAAGTGACAACACAAAGCAGGACAAGTTCAAGAATCGGCTCATACAAGGAAGCAAAGACCGGAAAGACAAGACGATCATGTGTACATTATTTGTAAGGTATATAAGTTCTATTTCTACAAGCCAATGCATTAGAATCATGCATTCCATAAGTTTCATTTTTTCAAAGAACTTAAAGTTATGGTTTTTGTGATTTTCAATCTTGAGGTTTTTAAAATATTTTTAAATGATGCAAACATGTTTTACAACATGTATTTAAGGTGTATGAACTGTTAGAATTGATTTTGAATGCACCAGTATGTGTTTAGATGGTTTTTCGATTGACATTAAAATTATTTGTAGTTCATGAAACTGAAATTTTTGGTTTTCGGGGTTTGTGAAATCATCCAGGATGTCTAGACATGTTTTTAAGACCTTACTAAACATGTATAAAGTGATTGCAAAGGTTTAGTAGAGTCGTAGAGGTGTTACGTGGTCGTTTTGAAAAATAAGAAAGTAAATTATTTTCAAGCCCCTACAAATAGCGAGCTGGACGTTCTGGCCAGCGCGCTAAGTGACCCAGCTGCGCTATGCAGTAAAATGATCAAAATTTGTCTAACTTTTGCCCAGTGCGCTAGACACTTAGCTAGCACGCTGTGCAGGATCTTGACAGTTTTTTTAAAGCTTTGATCCACACCTTTAATTTGAATTTAGGGATCATTTAGGACCTTGGATCATATGTAACGATCATATGGGGTTATAAAGGGTTTGACTACTTGCTCAAACACTTAAGAACACCAAAGCCACAACTTGTGCTGCTACACTTTCAAAAATTCAAGTTTTACACACATTTGGGCTAGATTTTTGATCACATACACTTGGTGATTTTTGTAGCTATCGATTTACCGATCAAGGCAACATAAGGAAGGTGTTCTAAGGCTTACAACAACTACTCTAAAACTGATTTTCGGATTTCACACTTGGGGTTGTAAGATTTCTTGATTTCCTACTCTTTTGGGCTTAATCTATACTTATTGATTGGAGTAATGTTTGGAAATCATTTGTTGTGTTCTTGAACACTTTTGTCTTGAGTTTTGAACTTAAACTTGATCTCTTTAAGCTTAAAACATATTTGAACAAGTTGTTGTGCTTAACTTGATTTTTGACAAAACCAATTGTTCACTTGATTTGAAATCGCACATGTTTTTATCACTACTTTTTTGTTAGTTTCTTGACTAAGTATTGCACATACTTGTTGATTTTATATACATCTTAGTCAGAGTTCATACTTGCATGTATAGGAGTGGTTTAGCTCTAGGTGGCTTGTAAGAATTGGACTTATTACCGCTTTACTTTGTAAAACAAGATTTTAATTGTATTTATCAAACTTTGATTTTAGGACTTAGTGGGATATAAGTCGAAAGAGAATACCTAGTTGAGGCTAGGCATAAATCCTAGTTAAGGCCAGGTAAGGAAAAATCCTAGGTGAGTCAAGATGGTTGTATAAGACCTTGTTGTGCTAAGAAATCTTGTAAAAGACCTAATTGAGGCTAAGCATTCACTAGGCTTGTGGGCTTAGGTTATAACACTTGTTGGTAATATAAGTGGGAGGTTTAAAAATTTTAACCGGGGAGGTTAGGTAGTAGATATAGATCGATTGGATCGAACCATTAAAAATCATGTGTCTCATTTCCATCTCTTCTACCCCCTTCTTGATTGCATTGCATAGATATTTATTGTTGGCATGCGTGCTATTATTGTTATTTAAGCATAAAGTTTTAAAAAGGCAATAATTTGTCATATTACTTAAGCCTCGAGAGTCTTCACTAAGGTATATTTTATTTTTCTGTGATGTTTGTATTATTATTTATACACGAATGTGAACATTGTATGTCCTAGTGTGTGGTTATTGTGTTATTAATCACCACAGATTTTGTATGAGATTTGCCTAGGAGAAACAAGAATTTTAAGGTATAATACGGATAATTAAACATCGAAAAATGGTAATTATTGAATTATAAGAAAATAATAAATAATTAAATAAAATGTGGGAGTGAGATTATGTCCGGGAACGCACGCGGTGAAAGTCGAGAGTTGAAACGGGTCGGGGAACGCGTGTTATGAATGAGAAATGGCATGGTTTTGAAAATGGAGTCACCTAGTGAAGTCAAGTTAGTGTGTTAGAGTTGTTGGATGGGGTGAAAGGGAGACACATGATTTGCCTCAAGATTTGTGCATGTGATGAGATGAGTGAGAGGTATATAAGCCAACTTTTCTCTACCCTCAATCCATTTCTTCACTTTGAACGAATGAGAGAGAACGACGAGACGTAGGTTTTGATGTATTGCAAGCTTGTTGTGATGTCGAGGATCGACCAATCACGTGTAAAACGTAGGATTTCTACTCCTCTAGTGTTTGTCGTCAGTTTGACGTCAGTTTTGTCGGTTTTCGTCACGACAATTTCTGATGAATTTTTCTAAAAAATGTTGGGAATTGAATTGGAATGATGATTTTGGGATTAATTGGTGGATTTATTGGTGTTTTGGTGGTTGGTTTGAACATTTAAAGTTAGTTGAAATTTTTATGGATTTTTGAAGAATTTCGTGTGATTTTCAAAATCGAAACGTTTTGTCAGGTTTTGACATGAGTCGAAGGTGCTTAAAGTTTTAATGAAAGTTTAGACGAAGTTGGAATAGGCTAGGAGCACGGTGACGTGAGTCGGGGGCATGAAAAACTAACAGGGGTTGTCTGGTTGGGATGCCACGAACGACGCCGTGAGCACAAAAGCTCACGGTTCCATTCCACGACGTCTAGGGCGAGGCCCCAGCGCCCACGTCGTGAAGGCGCTGCCCAGGGTTGGAACCTCATGGCGCCACTCCACAACGTCTAGGGTAGTGATCCCCAAAGCCACACTGTGTGGACGCCACCCAGTATTCAATGTCACGTCGCCTCGGCAGTGTGACACTATTTACAAGGTCAATTTTCTAAAAATTTTGGAAAATTTCGGGGATCTCTTGGATATCCAATTGGGTCCGAATATGACCCAATACCCCTAAAATCAATCCAATTACACTAATTTAATAATTATGAAAAATTGGGATAAATTAAAAATTTATATTTGATTTACAAATTTTGAGAATTCGACTGGGATAGCTAAGAGGTATGCGAGGATTGAAGTTTTACAACCGTTTAAGGTATGTTATCGTACGATTATAAGCTAGTTAGAAAGTATGCATTAATTCATTTTCCATTTTTGACATTTCTATTAGAATTGAGCTATTGTTGGAAATCCATTCTTTATTTCCTTAGTTGAGTGTCCTGGTGTAAGTGTGTTACAAAGGTACTCTTGGGTCCATATTAGTGGGTCCATATTAGGGGTGTTGTCTCGCCTCAATGAACGGGTTATACTCCTCTTTGGATTGTTTGGGCACTTGTTGTGATTATAAATGTGGTACCGCTGTACTACATTGATTTTGACCAATTATGGGCTTCTATTGACTTTTTGGAAACTCAAATTTTGTTGCTCTACTTATCAGTCTGTTTATCATGCAATTTGTTACATTTTCTACCTTTCAATACCGCATGATATTTGGACTATTTATTTGGTATATCTTGAATTACTGTTTAGCTTCTTCTGGTATTACTTTCATATTTTTCATGCACTCATTGTCTAGTTTGTGATGGTGGTGCAGATAGAGCTGAAAAGAGCAAGGGGAAGGAACTGATGCTAGGTGATATCCACTAAAGACTCTTGGAGCGATCATTTCCTTAACTCACAGTAGGTTTTTGTTCTTTTAACTGTGATTACTGTATTATATGTTTTGTTAAACACTAGGACTTATATCAAGGATTAAGAGATTATGGATATCATGTATGATTGCTTTGTTCAGCATTGATCACCAGACATGCATGTTGTTATCCATTTCTCCGAGTTTCCACATGATAGGTTATCTATTTTTCTTGATTTCCATTTATTAGTTACAGTTGATTATAGTAATTTCTACTGCGAATTTCCTGAAAACTTTATAATCTTATAACTTACACATTGAATTAATAACCTAATGACGTATATGAGGATTTGTAGCTGACTAGGAAACATAGACTTCGTGAGTAAGGGCTCAAGTGTCCATGTAGCTTTAGGCCGGGTGGGACCCTATTTTATGGGGAGCTGGGGCTGTCACAGTTGGGATCATAGCGTACTAAGGTTAAGGTTTTAGTACTTGACTCTTGGTTTACCTTATAATCAACATAAAATACAAACCAACGAAAATAGGTAATAGTTGGAACCTAGAGTGGAACCTTATGATCCTGATTTGAGGTTTAGTTGGGAAGTGAGGTGAGTTGGGAAAAGTAAAACTTGATTCTATATGTTATACTGTTGTAATGTACTATACTATATCGGTAGCTATTGGCTGATTCGGTTATTTGCTTTTAATTTTAAATTGCTATGACGGATCAAACAGAGCTTAGTGATGACAGTGGGGCTGCTGGTCCTCGTGTTATCAATGTTGAGGATTTTCAGGCCTTAACATAGAAAGTTGCTACCCAGGATCAGAGGTTAGAGGAGATCCTGAGGATTTTAAGGACGACAGTTGCTGCTACACCATCACCACCATCTACTTTAGGAGTTCCTACTACATTGGAGATGGATACACTGATAGTTGCTACATTCACTGATCCTACGATGATTGCAGCGATACCGGAGACTGTTGTGTTACCACAGGTATAGGCTGAGGCAATGCCTGCAATACCTTTTGTTTAGACCGACATAGTGCTTGCTCTAGTGGCAGAGAGAGGCATTTGAGCCATAACTGAGGCTAGACACTTGAGGGAGTTCAAGAGGCATAACCCAAAAGGAGTTCTTTGGGGGTACAGATTTGGTGGCTGCTGAGATGTTACTGAAGAGCCACGAGAAGTTGCACAGTATTATCGCGACAGAGGAGCACATGAGAGCCTCGATCTCATTATCGATGTTGTTTGGGGAGGTTGATGACTGGTGGACTACGATAGTTTCTACCAGAGGGGTGCCTAATGACTGGATAGAGTTCAAGACTCAGTTCAACCTGAAGTACTTTCTTCCTATAGTTCTTAAGGTAAAGAAAAATGAGTTCTCCACCATCAGATAGCTCACAAATGAGTTTGATAGAGTCTATTACTTCACTGAGGGGTTGTTACCTGATATATGAGTGGTTGTTACCTGATATAGGAGGTGCGTAGTCTCCACAAAACCAGAGACACTACATTGAGCTTATGAGAGGAGTTTGCATAGGGAGGGATATCTATGCTCACATCTAGAGAAGATTAGACCTGTTAGGCAGGTGACATGTTCAGAGGACCGACAAGATAGGAAGAGGAGGAAGAACATGCAGGGTTTCAGGGAAAGTAGAGCACAGAGTAGTTGTTCAGTTTCTCCACCAACACGATCTGCACAGACTACAGGGTTGCACCTGTACCTGCACAGAGTTTCACTAGTTGACCACTACACAACAGAGGCAGTATTTTGAGAGTAGGGATAATAGTAGAGGAGGTGGACAGACTCAGGCACAAACTCAGAGGTTTGGTCAGACTTAAAGACCTCAACAGGGACGTGGACAGGGTCAGACACAGGGGCAAGTGTCATCTAGATAATGGGAGACACGCATTTACTTTAAGTGCGGTCAGATCGGACATCTACAACTTCAGTGTCTGTTGTTAACGAGAGCTCAGCCACAACATCACTAACAACAACAAGAGAGAGTCTAGGTTATTGTTGAGCCAAACCAGGGAGCATCTCGTAACCTCGTAGAGGGTATGTCTTTGATTTGCAGTACTTTAATGCATACCATGTTTGATTCAGGTTCCATAGTTTCATTTATTTCTGGACGCACGATAGATGCATTAGGGTTGAAACCCATTAGGCTTAGTAGACCCTTGAGCTTTAGCATAACGGCTGGGGACAAGATATACCCAAACTTGTTTTGTGTTGATTGTTTGGTAGTTATGGAGGGTCACGATTTGCCTGCTAATTTGAGAGTACTAGAGTTCCTAGAGTTTGATGCGTTGTTAGGCATGGACTGGTTAGGAGCTTATCATGCCTATATTGATTGTTATGAGAATTATCACTATTCTATTGGTAGATGGTACGAATGTTAGATTTTAGGGTATAACGACTTTATTGTCGATCACCAAGGGTAGAGAGGATACTAATGGTGAGATTGAGACATTTGCGAGTGACATGAGCATTGCTGATAGACTGGAGGTTAGTATTGTTGATGTACCAGTAGTGTGTGAGTTTTCTCGATGGATCTACTAGGACTACCACCGCCGAGAGAGATAGATTTCATCATAGACTTAGTACTTGGGACTAGACCCATTTCTATACCGCTATATAGGATGGCACCTTGAGAGTTGGAGGAGCTCAGGACTCAGTTGGATGAGTTGTTAGAGTTGGGATTCATTAATCTTAGCATGTCACTGTGAGGTGCACCGATGTTGTTTGTGAAGAAGAAAGACGATAACTTAAGGTCGTGCATTAACTATAGATAGCTGAACCGGGTAATGGTGAAGAATAAGTATCCACTTCCTCGTATAGATGATTTGTTTGATTAGTTGACGAGAGCGAAGTGATTTTCGAAGATAGACTTAAGGTCAGGTTATCACCAGCTCAGGATCAGGGCTAAAGACAGGGAGAACGCTGCATTCAGTACAAGATACGATCATTACCAGTTCATGGTCATGCCATTTGGTTTAACTAATGTGCCAACTATGTTTATGAATCTCATGCATAGAGTACTAATGACTTATCGGGATAGATTTGTGATTGTGTTCATTGATGATATCCTTATCTATTCTATGACTCATGAGGAGCACGAGGGACATCTCCAGATAGTTCTACAAACTTTGAGGGACCACCAATTATATGCCAAGTTCAGAAAGTGGGAGTTTTGGCTACTAAAGTTCAGATTTTTAGGTCACGTTGTTGGAGCTAGCGGTGTTTCTATGGATTCTGCAAATATTATAGCAATAGTTAAGTGGCCTACTTCAACTATAGTGACAGAGATCCGCAGTTTTCTGGGTTTAGCTGGGTATTATCGTCGTTTTATGCTGGATTTTTCCAAGATTGCTACACTGATGACTAGACTGACTCAAAAGAATGTGAAGTTTGATTGGGATGAGAGTTGTGCGATAACATTCTCTACTTTGAAAGAGAAGCTTTCGACTACACCAGTTCTTGCATTGCCTGAGACAGGGAAGGACTTGGTGGTTTACACTGATGCGTCGAAGGTTGAACTTGGTTGTGTTTTGATGCAGGAGGGCAAGGTGATTGCTCATGCATTTTGACAGCTCAAGTTTCATGAGAAGAATTATCTGACGCATGATTTGGAGTTAGCTGCTATGGTATTTGCGTTAAAGATTTGGAGACATTACTTGTATGGTGTGAGGTTTGATATTTTCACTGATCACAAGAGCTTGAAGTATTTATTCTCTCAAAAGGAGCTGAATCGGAGACAGAGACGTTGGTTAGAGTTCCTAAAGGATTATGAGTTTTCATTTGAGTATCATTCTGGGAAGGTCAACATAGTTGCTGATGCTTTGAGTAGGAGAGGATCTGATGGTGAGGTAGTTGTGTGCCATATGACATACACTTATGCGTTACTCGAGGCAGTTGAGATGATGACTTCAGTTGATGTGCCAGCTACTACCAGGACACAGATTTGTGGTCAGATGAGGATGCTGACTGTTTCACTTCAGGTAATTCATGAGGGACAACAGACTGATGAATTATATTAGAGGTTCAATGGGATGGTGGATAGTTCAGATTATCTAAACTGGAGTCAGTCGACAAACGAGTGTCTGAGGTATCGAGGACGACTGTGGATTCCATTAGTGGTTGATTTGCGCATTGAGATAATTCGGAGGCTCACCATTTACGATTTTCTGCTCATCCGGGTAGGACCAAGATGTATCTGAAATGCGACGTTTTTTCTGGTGGCTAGGGATGAAAGCTGATGTTTCGTAGTTTATACAAGCGTGTGAAGGCTGAGCATAGGTGACCTGGAGGATTAATATAGCCTCTTCCCATTCCATAGTGGAAGTAGGAACACATAGCTATGGATTTTTTCAGTGGCTTGCTTCGATCATTTCGCAGACATGACAATATTTAGGTAATTGTGGACAGATTGATGAAATCTGCACATTTCATTCCGATATCCACTACATACAGGGTTGATAGATTAAGTATTCTCTATAAGCTTGAGATAGTCAGATTGCATGTAGTTTCGTTGTCTATTATGTCAAACAGAGGAAAACAGTTCACGTCATTGCTATGGCAGAGTATGCAGGCTCAATTTGGCACGGGGATTGATTTGAGTATGGCATACCATCCACAGACAAATGGACAATTCGATAGACTGATTCAAGTGTTAGAGGATATGCTCAAGATGTGTGTACTGGAGTACGGAGGATCTTGGAAAGAGTACCTTCATTTGTGCGAATTTGCGTACAACAACAATTTTTAGGCTAGTATTGGCATGGCACCATCTACAAACCTTGTAGATCACCATCTTGTTGGGCGAAGCCTGAGGATGCAGTGACAGTTGGGCCTGAGATTGTTGTTGATCATATTGAGAAGGTAGAAAGATTTATTAGAGACTGAAGGGTGCTCAGGAGAGACAAAAAATGTATTATGACAAGTATCACGATGAGTTGCAGTACGATGAGGGAGCCTATGTCTATTTGAGGGTTTCGCCTATGAAAGGTCACAAGAGGTTCGAATCAAGGGAAAACTTGCGCCTAGGTTTATTGGTCCTTTCAGGATTGTGAAGAGAGTCGGCAAGGTTGCTTATGAGTTAGATTTGCCGCCTCAGCTCACCGGAGTTCATCCAGTTTTTCATATTTCTATGCTATGGCTAGACAAGTCAAGCGAGGGACGGTGACCTACGATAGATCTGAGTCACATTGATTTGCACGATGTTATTACTTATGAGGAGAAGCCGATTCAGATTGTGGACATGAAGGTCAAAATACTGAGGAATAAGGAGATACCTTCAGTACTAGGTGGCAGAACCACGGAGACGGGGAGTTGACCCAGAAGTTAGAGTCCTATATGTGCGAGCATTTTCCTCATTTATTCAATTCTGGTAAGTCATTATTTTGAGTAATTATTAGATTAATTTCGAGGATGAAATTCTAATAAGTTAGGAAGACTATAACGACCCTCAAATTTAATTGGTAACACGTGTAGTGTTTTTCAGAACCACGACGTACTCGTTGTGATTTATCATGTTACTTAAGCCTCGGGAGTTGACATTGAGGTATATTTTAATTTTCTGTGATGTTTGTATTATTATTTATACCTGAATGTGAACATTATATGTCTTAGTGCGTAGTTATTGAGTTATTAATCGCCACAAATTTCTGTGTGAGACTTGCCTTGGAGAAATATGAATTTTAGGGTATGATATGGATAATTAAACACTAAAAATTGGTAATTAGTGAATTATAAGAAAATAATAAAATAATAAAATAAAATATGAGAGCGAGGTTATGTCGGGGAACGCACCCGGTGCAAGTCCAGAGTTAAAATGGGTCCGGGAACACGTGTTATGATCGAGAAACGACATGGTTTTGAGAATGGAGTCACCTAGTGAAGTCAGGCTAGTGTGTTAGAGTTGTTGAATGGGGTTAAAGGGAGACACATGATTCGTCTCGAGATTCGTGTGTGTGTTGAGATGAGTGAAAGGTATATAAGCCAACTTTTCTCTCTCTTCAATCCATTTCTTCACTTTGAACGAACGAGATAGAACAAGGAAACGTGGGTTTCGGTGTATTGTGAGCTCGTTGTGACGCCGGGGATCGACCAATCATGCGTAACAAGGTAAGATTCCTAATCCTCTCGTGTTTGTCGTCAGTTTGACGTCAGTTTTGCAAGTTTTCGTCACAACGATTTCGGATGAGTTCTTTGGAAAAATGTTGGGAATTGAATTGGAATGATGATTTTAGGATGAATTAGTGGATTTATTGGTGTTTTGGTGGTTGGTTTGAACATTTGAAGTTAGTTGAATTTTTTGAAGTATTTCATGTGATTTTCAAAATCGAAACATTTTGTCGGGTTTTGACACGAGCCGAATGTGGCTTAAAGTTGTAATGTAAGTTTAAACGAAGTTGGAATAGGCTCAGAGCACGAAGACGCAAGTCGGGGGCGTGAAAAACCCCCCAACAGGAGGCATCTGGTTGGGATGTCGTAAGCGACGTCGTAAGCACAAAAACCCATGGCGCCACTCTACGGCGTTTGGTGCATTGAGCCACGAGCCATGCCGTGTGGACTTTGCCCAATATTAAATGTCACGATGCCTCGGCGGCTTGACATTGTTCATATAGTCAATTTTCTACAAATTTCATAAAATTTTGGGGATCTCTTGGATATTCAATTAAGTCAAATACGACCCAATACCCTGAAAATAAACCCAATTACCCTACTTTAATAATTATAGAAAATTGGGATAAATTAGAAATTTATATTTGATTTACAAACTTTGAGAATTCGAGTGGGATAGCTTAGAGGTACGCAAGGATCGGAGTTTTGCGATCGTTTGAGGTACGTTATCATACAATTGTAAGCCAGTTAGAAGGTATGCATTAATTCATTTTTCATTTTTGGCATTTCTATTTGAATTTAGCTATTGTTGGAAATTCATTCTTTATTTCTTTGGTTGAGTGT
Organism: Stephania japonica; assembly: GCA_039657345.1. Classification (NCBI taxonomy): domain Eukaryota; kingdom Viridiplantae; phylum Streptophyta; class Magnoliopsida; order Ranunculales; family Menispermaceae; genus Stephania; species Stephania japonica. The sequence goes on along the minus strand of CM077563.1, from coordinate 28,747,149 downwards.
CTTGGCATAAGTGTCATACGAAGGTACTCCTAGGTCCATATTAGTGGGTAAGCGTGAACACTCCTGCTAGGGTGTTGTCCCACCCTACTGATAGCGAGTTATACCCCGAGTACTAGATTATTTGTGCACTGTTGTGTCTATGGATTGTTTGTCACTATTGTGACTATAAATGTGGTACTACTGTATTGCATTGATTTTGACCACTTATGAGCGTCATTGACTCTTTGGACACTCAAATTTCGTTGCTCCTCTTATCAATTTATTTATCATGCAATTGGTTACATTTTCTGCCTTTCAATACCGCATGATATTTGGACTGTTTATTTGGTATATCTTGAATTACTGTTTAGTTTCTTCTGGCATTACTTTCATATTTTTCACGCACTCACCATCTAGTTTGTGATGATGGTGCAGATAGAGCTGATATGAGCAAGGGGAAAGAATTGATGCTAGGTGATATCCTCTGAGGACTCTTGGAGTGATCCTTTCTTTTACCCACAATAGGTTTTTGTTCTTTTAACTGTGATTTCGGTATTATATGTTTTGTTAAACACTGGGACTTATATCAGGGATTGAGAGGTTAGGGATATCATGTATGATCGCTTTGTTTAGCATTGATCACCAGACATGCATGTTGTTATCCATTTCTCAGGGTTTCCACATGATAGGTTATCTATTTTTTCTGATTTCCATTTATTAGTTATAGTTGATTATAGTAATTTTCGTTGTGAATTTCCTGAAAACTTTATAATCCTACAACTTACATATTGAATTAATAACTTAATGACGTATATGAGGATTTGAGGCTAACTAGGATGAGTAGACTTTGCGAGTAAGGGCTCGGGGGTCTAAACCCGTGCAGGTCCCCGAGTCAGTACTCAGCGACCTTGACAAGCCTAGTCAACCTCTGATCAATTAATTATACAATTTATGAGAGAGTTATCGCAAATTTAATGATAATGCAGCGGAAAATAAGTAAACTACAATTATGGGAAATAACTCAATTAAAAGAAAATTCAGGAATCTATTATGTGAAAACCCCATAATATTCATGTACAACCAATCAGAATCAGATAAACAGGTACATGATATTCTTAACGAACATTCTCGAGTTTAACAACCAAAACATATATATATAACAACGTATAAGCAACAAAACACGAAATCCTACTATAATGTGAACTGCCCGGCTTCGAGAGGTCCTCAAAGGAAATCACCTAGACAAGGCCCCTGACCCTTGCTGCACTCCACTTTATCTGCACCCACCATCACAATCTAGACGGTGAGCAATTGAGAGAAATTGAAAGTAATGCCAGAAGAATATAACAGTAATTCATGATTTATCAAGCATGATAGTCTAAATATCATGCAGTAATTGAGAGACAGGAATTTAAATAGATCAGAGAGCATGATAAGCAGACTGAAATGATAACAACGAAACATGCGTGCTATACGAGTTAAGAGAGGCCATAAGTGGTCTAAAATCCACAACAAATCCACAATAGCGATGTCGCAACATCGATAACCACAACAATATCCATAACAATCCAGTATTTGGTATCACATAATCACTAGGGGTAGTCATACACTTCTGCAGATGTGTTCGTGTTTTATCCCAACTAGTGCAAGCCTCAAGTACCTTCGAAATACACACTTACGCCAAGAACACACATACAAGGAATATAGAATTGAATGCCAACAAGTAAATCATAGCAAACAGAACATACCGATAATGAATTTCAAGGTATTTCATTACTGACTTACTAATCATACACAAACTTGTGGGCAAGTGTACTTACCTGACTATTTACAATATGGTAAAACAACCGCGACTCTAACGCGTCCCCATGGGTTCCCGACTACCTGACAAAGTTTGGAACCCCAAATAATTGTTTTATGGTCAATAATTAGTCCTAAAATAAATCCTAAAGTTACCCTAAAGTTTTAGTTTAAAAATCGATGTAAAAACTAAAAATTAACTATCTAGTCGAGTCATATGTGGGTCACGTCGTGAGCCCATGGGCCCAAGGCGTACCCACGGCATCTCAGACACACACACGCACACAAACTCACGCAGCATGTGATAACCCCCGAAAACATGTCACAAATGAAACTGGAGAACATGTATCTTACCCAAGTCGTGATGTTATAATACCCGAAAACTTCTCCACAATCGAAATTGAAAAACACGTACATACACAACGCCACACACACATGACTTCCATACGGTGAATTTCATATTATGCCGCATACACGCCACAACATCAAAACACAAGAAAACACCTCCACAATGTGATTTAACCTTGTCTCTGTTTCACTCGTACATGAAGCACGCCATAGGACAAATTATCGACAACTTGACTCGCGTTGCAAACTGGAAAGTTATATGTGAGGGACCCCGTAGGAATTTGCTTTCCATGGCGTTCTTCACAAACGAAACATCAAATCCATTCCTCTACTACTCGTTTACGTGAGAGACGTCTCCGCGCTATAGAGCGTGCAACGTCTCCACGAAATTCACTGAATAACTCTGATTCCAGAAATCAAAGAACACCAAATCAAAAACCCCACTTTAGGCTATCAATGCCAACATGTTTTCGGGCATCAAGACCACCTGAAATCGACTTCGGATCATCGTAGAATGCTCGAATTCAATTGAAAATCTAAGATAAACAACTAAATCCAAAAATCCAACAAATTATCATCAAATTAACATTGAACAACAATGCCGGCACTGATGCCACGTATTGATCGATCCGGTGGTTGCCGAGACACTAGTGGTTCGCCATATTTTGTCTCTAGCAAGACATCCTTGGTTATGGCGATTAACTCTCAATAAAATCTAACAAAATATAAAACAGTGAAAGAGATAAAGAAGGGGAGTAAGTGTCTCATTAAGTTTTCGACGAGGAATTGGGGCTTCTAGCGAAGTTCCGGCCACTTAGAACCACCTCTATGGTTGTTTTGTTCACGAAGCAAGAAGAGGAGAGAAGTAGAGGAGAAGAGAAGAAAGAGAAGTGAATATCAAAAATGAATCTAAGTGGTGGAGTGGTCCTTTTATAGGTCCACTCGTCATCCACTTGTATACGCGCATCTCGAGGCTAATCCATCAGCTCCCCCCTTTAGAGTGTCCACCAAGTCTAACTCTCCATGTTGACTCTACTAAGTGACTTATTTGTCACTTAGTTATTCAACTCCTTTGTTGATCCTGCGCTCCTCGACTCGTACCGCACCACAACTTGACCGTTGTGTGACCTTGGTCTCGCCACGTTTCAGTTTAAATAAAATCATCGCATTTATTATTCAAAAAATCATTTATTTGTCTTTTATGTGTTTTTAACTCCCTCGTTTTCCTAAGCGCAGCCTCACTCATACTAACAAATCACCAAACAACTTGAGACTCGTATTAGAATAGAATACTAATACAAACATCACATAAAAGTAAAATTACCTTGGTGACGACATCCTGAAGTCCGAAATACTGCAAAGTATCATGTAGCCGGGTCACGGTCTTGATAAGTGTAACACAAGTCGGGTTAAATTTTAACAATTGTTACAGTCTCCTCCATTTATTAGAATTTCGTCCCCGAAATTAAACTTATAAGTAAACTAAACTAAAGGCTCACCAAAATCAAACAGGTAGGGAAAGTGCTCACGTATATAGGACTCTAACTCCCAGGTTAACTCTTCGTCTCCGTAAAATTTCCATTCACGAGAACCTAAGGAATATCCTTATTCCTTAGCGTCTTGACCTTCCGATCAAAAATCTAGATCGACTGCTCCTCATATGTAGCATCATCACACAAGTAGATTTGGCTCAAGTCTACTGTCGGTCGCCATCCTCCACTTGATTTATCTAGTTGAAGCATCGAAATGTCAAATACTGGATGAGAACCGACGAGTTCTGGTGGTAAATCCAACTGGTATGCAACCTTACTAATCCTTTTCACAATCTTGAAGGGATCGATAAATATAGGAGTGAGCTTTCCCTTGATTTCGAACCACTTGTGACCCTTTAATGGAGAGACCTTCAGGTATATATAGTCTCCCAAATCATATTGAAGCTCATCGTGATACTTGTCGTAGTATTTCTTTTGCCTCTCTTATGCACCCTTAAGTCTCAGACAAATCTAATGTACCTTCTCATTATGATCAACAATAGTCTTAGGACCAACTATCATTACATCCTCCGGCTTAGCCTAACAAGAATGTGATCTATAAGGCTTGCCATACAAAGCCTCGAACGGTTCCATACCTATACTTGCTTGCTAACTGTTGTTGTATGCAAACTCGTAAAGATGAAGGTACTTTACCTACCGTACTCCAATACACACATCCTGAGCATGTATTCCAACACCTAGATCAACCTCTCGGACTGTACGTTTGTTTGGGAATGGAACGCCGTACTCAACTCCAATCTGGTGCCGAACTGAGCCTACATACTCTACCATAGCAATGAAGTGAATTGTGTCCCTCGATCTGACACAATCGACAACGAAACTCCATGCAATCTAACAATCTCGTGCTCGTAGAGCATGCTCAGTCAATCAACTCGGTGTGTAGTGGATATCGATATGAAATGAGCAAATTTTGTCAATCTATCCACAATTACCCAGATGCTATTGTGACCACAAGGAGATCGAGGCAAGCCATTGACAAAGTCCATATTAATATGCTCCCACTTCCATCAAGGAATGGGTAGCGGTTGCAACAATCCTCTAGGCTGTCAATGCTCAACCTTCGCGTGCTGGCATATCTAACACGCTCGAATAAACTCTGATACATCAGACTTCATCCATGCCACTAGAAGAGACGTCCTATATCAACGTACATCTTGGTTCGATTCGGATGTACAGAAAATGGGAACGGTGAGCTTCCTAAAGTATTTCGTTACACAAGTCAACTGCCAATGGAATCCACAGTTGCTTGCGATACCTTAAGCTTAAGTCTGTCGATCGACTCCAATCTGGATATTTTGTATTGTTTGCCATCTCACTATAATGCTGGTATGACTCATCGCCCTGTTGTCCTCGAGAACAGTCTGCAACCTCATTTGACTACATCTGTGTCCTAATAGTCGTCGCCTTGCTGTCACTCGACCCTTGTGTGGTTGTGGTCTCGTCACGTTTCGATTTAAATAAAATCATCACATTTATTATTCAAAAATCATTTATTTGTCTTTTTTGTATTTTTAACTCCCCCATTTTCTTAGGTGAAGCCTCACTCAGAGTAACAAATTGCCAAATAGCTTGAGACTAGTATTATACTAGAATACTAATACAAACGTCACAAAAAAGTAAAATTACTTTGGTGTCGACATCCCAAAGTCTGAAATACTACGAAATATCATGCAGTTGGGTAACGGTCCTGACAAGTGTAACACAAGTCGGGTTATATTTTTAAGGTTGTTACAAGTTCACCTCAAAACCCTTCCTTAACTTCGGCAAAGCCAAAACTGGTGCGGTGGTCAGTCGTTCATTCAATGTCCTGAATGCCTGCTAACAATCGTTGTTCCACTGAAATCTGATATCCTTCTTTGTCAATTGCATCATAGGTGTCACGATTTTCGAGAAGACCTGTACAAAACGTCGATAATAACTTGCCAAGCTAGAAAATTGTAAATGTCTAAAGCTAATCTTAGTGTAGGCCAATCACTAACATACTCCGCTCAACAATGTGACTTAGAAATCCTATCTCCATTAGCCAAAACTCATACTTACTAAACGTAGCGAACAATCGGTGCTCTCTTAATGTCTGCAATATCAACCTGAGGTGCTCCTCGTGCTCCTCAGGAGTCCTTGAATAGATCAAGATGTCGTCGATGAACACAAAGATGAATTTGTCCAAGTTTTGTCCCAACGCTCGATGCATCAAATCCATGAACATCACTGGGGCGTTAGTCAGCCCAAATGGCATGACTGTGAACTGGTATTGTCCATATCGAGTGCAAAATTCAGTCTTCTCCGTGTCATATGCTCTAATCCTCAGCTGATGGTACTCAATTCTCAGATCAATCTTCAAGAACCAATGTGATCATGTCAGCTGGTTAAACAAGTCATTAATGCGAGGAAGTGGATACTTGTTCTTCACCGTTGCCTTGTTCAACTGTCTGTAATTGATGCACAATCTCAGGCTGCCGACCTTCTTCTTAACAATTAACACTGGTGCTCCCCAAAGCGACATACTCGAGCGAATAAAGCCTTACTCCAACAACTCGTCTAGCTATCCTCTCAACTCCTCTAGCTCTCTCGGAGCCATACGATATGGCGGAATCAAAATAGGTTTAGTCCTTAGGACCAAGTCAATGATGAAATCGATCTATTTAAGTGGTGGTAAGCCTAGTAACTTTGTTAGGGAAGAAATCAGGAAACTCGCATACTACTGGCACATCCTCCAACCTAGTCTCCACTCTGCCCATCATACTCAACACGCCAGCGAATGTCTCTATATCTATGCTAGTGGCTACTCTACCCCTGGTGATATGTAAACTAGTCGAAGTCCCCCGAAACTAAACTCTGAATGCCCAATAATCTGAAATGTAATATTCTTATTGAAGCAGTGAATCTGTGCATGATAAGCTCCCAACCAATCCATGCCCTGTAGTGCATCGAACTTTAGGAACTCTAATACTCTCAGGTCTGCAAGTAGATTTGACCCTCTATCTCTAACGAACAGTCAACACACAATATCTTCGGGTAAATCTTATCCACAACAGCCATGCTAAGGATCAAGGATCTTTCTAATCTAGTGGGTCTTAATCCTAACTCATCAACCATACGACCCGAAATAAAAGAAACTGTATAACCATAATCAAACATGGTATGCATAAATGACTGTAAATGTAAACCATACCTCAATCAGGTTTCGAGTAGTAGTCAAATATGGTGCAGAAATAGAATGAACCTGCTCCTGGCCTTGCGGTTGCCCTCGGCCCAGTCGTGGACAAGCACTGATGAAATGGCTTAACTATTCACATTCATAACATGCTCCCCTCTGAGATCCTGAACCAGATGGACTATGCTATCCCTATCTTGGTGCCTGACTAGAACATTGTCCTTAGCTCCTGGTCGCGTCTTTGTCCCTGCCTTTATCTCTGCTCATGATGCGCCTCTCTATCATCGCCCTTCGATGCTTTGTTCTATCTTGGTCTAACGAGTTGAGTCTGATGGCCGAACATTGGCGTAGCTCTGTGCTGGAGCAGATGGTACAACTGATGTGGTGGGTGGAGCTGCTACACATGCTACACTTTGAGCTCAATCCCTCTACCACCACTATATGAATCTCTTCTTCTTCCTACCATCCCCTGAAGACCTTCCTGACTGGGAAGGTGCTGACGAAGAAATCTGTGCCCCGGTATGCACACTACCAAAACCCTCGCTGGCCATGGCTCTCTCGTAGGCATTTTGCAAAGTCCTCGAGGCGGTCGATATGACCACTGAACGAATTGGGTCAAGTAGGCCACGTAGTGTGCTTGATCGGCGTAAGTGTCAACTGCTCCCGCAACATACTCCATCAATTGCAAGTATTGGTCCATGTACTGCATCACGGACTCGTCTGACCTCTGTCAGATAGTCTGGAACTCGGTCCTTTTCATATTACGGGCCGTGTGAGGAATGTACTTCGGCTCGAACCTCTCCTTGAACTCAACCTAATCTTTGGGCTTCCTTTTCATTGCCATCGTAGTGTGCCACCAAAAGTCTGCCTCTCCAAACAATGAGGCAGATGATATACCCGGCTTCATTTTAGCGTAGCTAGAACATCATGAATCTTCTCGCGGCTCATCAGGAACATCTCTACTACCTCAAGATCCATGCCTCTATAGAATTTCTCTCGCTGATGTCTTTGGAACTCACGGGCCTCTATTGTAGCTTCAGTACCCAAAGGAGTCGGTGTACTAGACGTCTTTGTAGCCGGTGTATTCGACGTTAATGGTACCACCTCTATTTGAGTATAGGTGCAACAACCTCTGTCTGCACTGTTAGAGCTACTACAGTTTTTGGCGTCGCCACAATCGGAGTAAGAGCTGTCGATGTCACGTTGTAGTCGGTGTGCCAGTCTTTTACGTACTAGGTAACTAAGAAGTAGTCGGCATAGATGGTGTCGCTTTAGCGGGTGCTCTCAGTAGCCTCAAGATCTCCTTAATTCGATAATCCTGACTCAGGATTTTCTCCGTTAAGATCTGTAATTCTTCCATGCTGACGACTCTGGACCAGGCATCCCACTATCATCACTCAGATCCGGTTGAACCGCCATTGCTATCTACCATTGAAGCAAATCCCCAAATCAGTGAATAGCTAATTGATACCATATAATACACCATCTCAAATATAACATGTACAATACAAGTTCCAATTTTTCCCCAACTCTTCCCCCTTCTAACTAAAACTTAATTTAGGTTCATAGGGTTCCACTTTAAGTTCAACATATGTCCTAACTTCCATTGTTTATGTCTTAGTGGATTGTGATTTAAATTTGAGAGTTTTTTATTCAACCTTTACGCTCTGATACCAACTGTGACGACCCAAATTCTATAATCCTACAAAATTGGGCACCACCCGCCTAGACCTGCTTGAAACCACTCGAGCCAGTCCTGTTGAGTTCGCGCAGGCCTAGTTAGTCTATCCTTACCATTTAACCGTTTATTAAGTATTTAAAAGTGAAGTTAATTAATTAGCGAGTTATCAAAGATATAGTGGAAGCGAATAAACTCAAACTAATCAATAACCTCAAAGCACTAAGTTTGGACAAACCTAGGGTGTGGAAACCCCGTAAACATAATCCATCACAACATGAATCAAAAGAGAGTATCAATAATGTCATACACATCCATCAATCGCTCAAACCCATCCCCATATTCTCAAAACGAAATAAGTAAATACTACATCAAATAATCACCTAAAATAGTAAGGAAGAGATGCTCCGTATCCTCTTTTCAAGTCCCCTATTAGTGGAGTCTTTCCCTTACTAGACTGTAGATCTGCACTCAGTCAAATAAAAGAATGACGAGCTCAGGTAAGTAACACCAAACAGGAAAAATAAATATACAACATTTTGAAATAAATAAATCAAGCAGTCAAATTCAGGCAGATAGAAAGAAAGGACAAAGAACATAATAATGTAGACTGTAAATAAATGAATGAGCAATCAAAATTAAGTGTACTGGAATGCAAAATAAAGGCGCAAGTAGTCCTGACCAACAAAATTGTTTGAGTCGAGGACAAAATCTCCTCAAGGACTCGGAGTTGAGGACAAAATTTCCTCTAAGACCCCCACGCAAGTGTAGAGTCCCCAAAAATCTGGTGGAGAACTTTCACCCCGTATATATAACCACAAAAAATCATATATTCCCAGCCATAAACGTCTGGTATATAAACTCATAAGGCTCAGAATTCTCACAAGGATTACACTTGACTCACTTGCCCTCAGACAACTCAAGAGAATGGAATTTCAACATAGCATTGAACAATATCAATAATAAATTTAAAGCTTAAGAAATAACTGTAGTGTTCCTCACTAATTTACTTACCTCTAATCCAAGCTAATCGCACTTTCTCGGACTCCGACTCGTCGTTACGAAGTCCCGTGTGCTAATAACCCTGATAATACAAATTATTACGATTTTCCATCAATTTTTATCTAATTTTCCTTATTTATTTTCATTGTGTATTCGAGTCGATTTCTCCGTTATTGGGTCGTATTTGAACCCGTTTAGGTACCTAAGAGGTCCCCAATTTGTTTTGAGAAATCCCAAAAATATTCGTAAGATTTGTGTTCTAGGCGTCGCGGTGGCACCGTAGGATTTCCCAGGCTGCACCTCCTTGGCGTAGAGTGGCAACGTGGAGCAATGCCATGGGCGTGAACCCCCCTGATGTGGGGAGAAAGATCTCTCTGTCCCCAGTTAAGGCCCCATGGCGTCGATAGCGGCGCCGCCGCCCGAGGGGCTGCTGGGGGTTTTTCGCACCTCGACTAGTGCTGCTTTGAGCCTTTCTTATCCTAATACCTTCAAGAACTCAATGCTGGTCTAACCATGGCCTCGATTTGTTCCAAAAAATGCTCGAAATCATCGAAAACCGATTTGAAACCAATCAACAACTCGAAAATCTTCAAACATTCACTAAAACCTCAAACAATCGATCAAATTGAAATCCACCTTTACAAAACATGTATTGATCGTCACGAGGATCACCAAAACATCAAGAATTTCAATAGAAGTCGAATCTCGATGTGGTGTCCAAATTTCATCATGACGAACGCGAACAAAACGCACACCAACAAGTAGGAAATGACAAGGAGGTTTCGAATCTCACCTCGGATTGTCTCATCGTCGACTCGCCGGTGCCGCTCTGGTGACCACCTCCTCCAGCCACTTTGTTTTCTTCGAGAGCAAGAGAAGAAAAGGAGAGAAAATGTGACTCCATATGTGACTTCATTACGTGACTTGAGCTCTACACTTGGTCATCTCCAACTCCGCCTTAATGTTCCCAAACTCGAACTGTACCGTGACTCACCCATCACGCATAACTAGTCGCAACCATGTACCAACATGCCTATTATTTTAAAATTTGTGTTTTGTCGGTATTTATTGTTAAGTTTGTCCCCCAGACTACTAAACCTTACTTCATAATGCCAACGCTTGTACGCAAATGTCCTCAAATGTTTGAAACATTAAAATTTGTTAGCGAAATACAATATAATACAAACACCACACAAAACTAATATACCTCGACGTTGATGATTGAGAATTTGATGAGTGTATCATGAACGAGGGCCCACGTATAAACTAGATTGACACATGACACATGTTAGAATTTTACGGTCATTACAAAAACCAATCAACATGACCTTGTAATTGGCGGATAGATCAATAACTTATCCGAAAGGAATAGAGGAATATGTCTTGGTCAGGGTGGATAAATTCATTTTTCTAGTAGATTTCATAGTTCTAGACATGGAAGAAAATGATGGAGTACCATTGATTTTAGGATGACCATTTCTAGCCACTACTTTGCAAGAAAGGGAGCTTCGCTTAAGAGTTAATGATGAAGAAGTTTTGTTTAACATCTACAAAACTTTAAAATTTCCCCAAGAATAAGAACATTGCCAAAGCATTGAAGTACGAGATATGGTGACAAGTTGCGTGTCATAAGTATCGCAGGAATATACCCTATAAGATCCTTTGGAGCAGTGCTTAGTACAGAGCTTAACATCAACTACAGGTTTAAAAGAAGAGCTTCGGGATGCAGTAAATGCTTTATCACCACTAGGGCCACCAAAATTTCACAGAGGGTTTGAAAATTTTAAAATAAAAGTAGGGAGTGCTATGATTGAACCATCAATAAAGCTGAAGCCCCTACTGAACCACTTAAGGTATGCATATTTGAAAAAAATGTGACATATCCTATCATCATTTCAGCAGCCCTAACAAAGCTAGAGAAGGAAAAGTTGCTTCAAGCCTTAAGAGAGCATAAATCTACACTAAGTTGGACGATAAAAGACATAAAGGGAATTAGTTTGACTATTTGTATGCACAAGATATTAATGGAAGAAAGTCACAAGTAATTAATTGAGATGCATAAACACTTGAATATAGTAATGAAGGTGGTAGTCAAGAGAGAAATCTTAAAATGGTTAAATGTAGGGATTATATGTGCTATATCAGATAGTCCATGGGTATCACCTATACATGTGGTGCCAAAGAAAGGAAGTAGGACGATTGTTCAAAACGAAAGTGGTGAAACCTTAACCTCAAAGACAATGACTGGATGGAGAGTGTGCCTTGATTATCGAAAATTAAATAAGGGCACAAGAAAGGATCATTTTCCCTTGCCATTCATTGATCAAATGTTGGATAGGTTGGCTGGGTATGATTATTATTATTTTTTGGACAGATATTCATGATATAACCAGATAGATATAACACCAAAAGATCAAGAGAAAACCACTTTCAGTTGCCTTTACGAAACGTTTGCCTTTAGGAGAATGCCATTCGGGTTATGCAATGCGCTTGCAACATTCCAAATATATATGATGGCAATTTTCTCAGATATGGTAGAAGTTATAATGGAAGTATTCAAGACGATTTCTCAATATTTGGAGCATCTCTTAATCTTTGTCTGCAAAATTTGGCTTTGGTATTAGAAAGGTGTGAGGACATTAATTTAGTACTTAATTGGGAAAAATGTCATTTCATGGTTCATGAAGGAATGGTACTAGGACACAGAGTATCTACATAAGGTTTGCAAGTTGATAGAGCAAAGATTGCATCAATAGAGAAACTCCCAATTCCAAAAATAATTAAAGGTGTAAGAAGTTTCCTATGGCATGCAAGATCTTACAAAAGATTCATGAAGGATTTTTCAAAGATTACCAAACCACTTTGCAACATATTGGAGAAGGATGTACCTTTCAAGATGAGTCCAGAGTGCATTAAGGCATTTGAAACATTAAAAGTTGCATTGGTATCAACACCTATAATATGAAGGAGGTAGTCAAGAAAGAGATCTTAAAATGGTTAAATGCAAGGATTATATGTGACGGCCCTAAATCTTCCGGGGTCGCCCCATAATCCACGCCCTCCGCCCGTAAGCCCAGCAGCGCCTGTCACGTCACCGAACACGTCATCACTGCTGCCACGTCCGCAGCTCTATGAAGTGATCCTCCGTGTAATTAATCCTACTATATTAAGTTGTCTAACACATCTAGCAGGTTAGTTAATAATTACAATTTTATTATTAGCGGAAGCATTTAATTAGTATTTTATGAGAATTTATTTAACCTAAGTAGTGGAAAACCCGGACATAAACACCATGTATATAATTGAGACGAAATAAATAGTAATCCATATATATGTGATAAAGTTCTAAAGTCCCCAAAACTTAGCAAAACAAAATATACATACATGATATCAAAACACGAACTATCAGCAGCAACGACCACAGAGATAGTCGCCTAGTACCTCCTTTCCCTTGCTCTTGCTCGTACCAGGATCTGCGTTCAGTTGCCCAACACATACAGCAACGAGCCCAGTGAGTAAATTTTCAAGAGAAGTCTACACGTTAATCATGAAAAACCACAATGCGAGACATGTGAATATGACCCTAACAACAAGAATCATATTCCTATGGCTGGCAGTAAACAACATTCACAACAAATATGACGATCACACACAGTGAATATAACAACATTCGAATAATCCGGTTCAACTAACGATATCAATGAAAACTAGATAGAGGTGTGACGGAGTCTAACAAAACTAGATCATACTTCGTAGATTCGGATGACCCCGACTGAGCACATCAAGTCTAAACCACATCCGAACTACTAACGGTGACCGGAACAAATCACAACCCACTGGACACGTGCACCCTGCTACTCGGGTAGCTATTCACCTGCAGCAACCAGATACACGCGCTACAATTTAGCCTGCTCAATTTCGTACCACGACCATCTCGATTAACCTCCGACCATATGAATAAATCAACCACCGAGCAATACGTGATCACAGTGCATAAACATAGAAACCAATTAAGTAAACATAACGATAACTAAATAAATAAGTAAATAAATACTCGCTTAACCAAAACAAATCACGCATGAATTTAAAGTGTAACATTCTCAAGGGTTTTACGCACCTATAACTACGCACTCCGACTTCCCGGACTCGTTAATCCGACCCGCTTAGCTCTCCTATGCCCGAGCTATGGTTCCACAGTCTCTGAAGTCCATTTATAGTGTTTGATATTATTAATAAAATACATTATCAAATTTTATGATATTATATCATATTTTTCAAATTTGAGTTGTGGTACCTCTCCCGGACTATATTGGGGTTCCAAAAATACCTGAAAAGTCCCGAAACTACTTTTCTACCTTTTCCTTAATTTTCTATATTTTTTCTAGAATTTTCTCCAATTTTTTTGATATTTTTCGACTATTTTTCCTATTTCTAGCAAATAATATATAATATATATAATATATATTATTTAATTTAATAAATTTTTTTTTATTTGGGTGAGGCCCACCTGGACCGGTTCGGTCCAGGTGGCTGGACCGACCTAGCTGGCCGGTCTTACTTGGCCTAGTTCGGGGACGCACACGCTACGTGCGTGCGTCCTTTCCCATAGACGAAAATCATCTCTGGTTTTTCTGGTTTTTTTATCTCCTTCTTTGTTGATTCCTCTACTCTCCTCTCTACTCCTCTTCTCTCTCAACCTCTCACCTATTAGAGACCTCCAAGACATCAAAATTCCACAACAATTCCACCAAAACAACATCAAGTTCTCGAATCAAAATTCATGTATATAAACCCGACAATTTACCAATTCATTACAATTTCTTACAATTTCGATCCAAATCAACATATTTCCTCAAAACTAAACTCAAGAACTCTAAATTCATCAAAAACAATGATGATTTCCATCAAAAATTCGTTTAAACCTCAACCCACAAAACCTACATTTTTTATGCAATGCGCCTGCAACATTCCAAATATGTATGATGGCAATTTTCTTAGATATAGTAGAAGATATAATGGAAGTATTTAGGACGATTTCTTGGTATTTGATGCATCTTTTAGTCTTAGTCTACAAAATTGGGCTTTGGTATTAGAAAGGTCTGAGGACATGAATTTTGTACTTAATTAGGAAAAATATCATTTCATGGTTTGTGAAGGAATGGTATTAGGACACAGGGTATCTACACAAGGTTTGCAGGTTTATAGAGCAAAAATTGCATCAATAGAAAAACTCCCAATTCCAAAAACAACTAAAGGTATAAGAAGTTTCCTATGGCATGCAAGATTCTACAAAAGATTCATGAAGGATTTTTCAAGATTACCAAACCACTTTGCAACATATTTGAGAAGGATGTACCATTCGATATGAGTTTGGAGTACATTAAGGCATATTTGAAACATTAAAAGTTGCATTGGTATTAGCACTTATAATATGAAGGAGGTAGTCATGAAAGAGATCTTAAAATGGTTAAATGCAGGGATTATATATGCTATATTAGATAGTCTATAGGTATCATCTATACGTGTAGTGTTAAAGAAAGGAAGTAGGAGATTGGCGAGTTCTTATCCACAAAGACAATGATTGGATGAAAAGTGTGCATTGATTATTGAGAATTAAATAAAGGCACAAGAAAGGATCATTTTCTTTGCCACTCGTTGATCAGATGTTGGAAAGGTTGGCTGGGTATGATTATTATTGCTTTCTGGATGGATATTTAGGATATAACCAGATAGCTATAACACCAGAAGATCAAGAGAAAACCACTTTCACTTGCCCTTACGAAACGTTTTTCTTTAGGAGAATGCCATTCAGGTTATGCAATGGGCCTGCAACATTCCAAATATGTATGATGGCAATTTTCTCAGATATAGTAGAAGATATAATTGAAGTATTCATGACGATTTCTCGTATTTGGAGCATTTTTAATCTTTGTCTTCTAAATTTGGCTTTGTATTAGAAAGGTGTGAGGACATGAATTTAGTACTTAATTGGAAAAAATGTCATTTCATGGTTTGTGAAGGAATGGTACTAGGACACAAGGTATCTTGTAACGACCCAAAAGTTTGGGCTATGATTATATGGCTTGGTATAGTACCTATTTATACTCATGTCTGTGCAATAAGACGATGATGTCTAACTATGAGTAGGGTTCATTTCGAAGAACGTGGTGAATGGGGTCGGGTGGACAAAATATGGGTACACAGTGCCGGAGAAATGATATTTGTGGCAACCGACAAATAAAACACAATAATTAATTAATCCAAGAAAGGGTTCAGGTTGTTAATGTTTGATTTGTGCACGACGTGGGAGTCGTGGTGCGGTCGGGAGGCGAAAATGTGGTCGAGGATTGACGTGTGTCACCCAGCAAAGTCACCATTTTGTGTCAGCTAGGCTGGGGTGTGCTGAAGTGGTGGTGGCGACTGGGCTGTGTGGATATCATTAGGAAGTGCCTCGAGATACTTGTTTTGTGGCAGATGCATGGGATGAGGATAAACTCTCTCTCTTATCATTCTTTTTTTTTTTCTCTTATCACTTTTGTCACTCTTTTCTTTCTCTCGAGCTCTCATACAACAGAGGTGGAGACGGGAAGGTTGAGCTCGTGATGATGTAGAGACGCGGAAAACACTCGAGGTGAGATAAGATCTTAACTTACCACTGTGTTATCGTCGTTTTCATGTTGGTTATGGGTGTTTTGACCAAGTTAGGATTTTGGTTGAGCTCAATTTTATGAGTTTTTAGTGGTGTTGGGTTGGTAACTACGTCCCGAGGAGTTTGGGATAGCCTCGGAGCTTGGCGACACTAGCCGGGGTGTCAAAAAAACCCTGAAAACGTGTTAAGCAAGTGACGTCGTAGAAGCATGTGATCTATGATTTATGAACAAGAGAAAGATGGAAAATCCACACTTTATACGATGCCGCTATGGTTTTTCTCCATGGCGTGAGTTACGGCTTTTGGAACAGTGCTAGTTGAATTTTCACGTTTTGATCAAGGCCACCAGGAGTTTATGCCACGGCGTGGTTCATGATGTGACACTATTCATAGCATTAAAATTCTAAAAATTTCTAAAAACTTCAAGAATCTCTTGGTTATTCATATGTGGTTATCCGAGGAATTGACCAAAAATAATGGAAAATGAATAATACTTGGAAAATGGGGGAAATTACGATAAAATGGAAGCATAACTCTAACACAACCAAACTAAATTGAAATGATTACTAGATGTCTAGAAGACTGGTGATAACCTAAGAGATCAATTTAGGGATAGTTGAGAGCTGTGAACATGAGGTTTCGTGTTATACTGTGAGTAAAACTTGTGGAATTTAATATTATTTCATTTGTGCAATTATTTGGCTATTATCTTTCTTTAACAATATTTCTTGATGAAAAATGATTTCTTGAATTCCGTTTGAGATGTCTATCCTTAATGGATTATTGGCTTGGTTTTTCTTGGATTCTAAATGAGTGGTCTTTTGGATCTAAGTGGGTGATATGGTGATCTCGAGTTGCGATAAGTTTGTCGTGTGTCTCACTTATTACCTTAACTATACGGATGTTTGGACTTGCCTAAATCCACAGGTTAGGGTTGGGAGTCAAACAGGTAATTGACTATGTGTAAGCTACTAAGGGGTTAACTCATTCTAAACTGTTTATGGTTCGTTTAAGTTCAGGATCTTCTGGGAAGTCTGATTGTTTACTCTGTCTGGCAATCTGATGGACTTGGAACACTTTGATGCCTTTTTGCTTTGTGTTCTCGACACTCATTTATCGTTGATATCTCAGTAATTCATTATCATGTTGTCTTTTATTATCTTTGTAATATCTACATATCATACTCGATTAGCCGTTTATTTGACTTTTGAAATGATATTGTATCTCCATTTAGTTATTACTATTCTACTTCTGTACTCACCATCCTTTTTATAACGGTAGGTGCAGACTCATCCTATCATAGGACAGAGAAAGGCAAAAACCATTAGTAGGCGACTGAGGTGAAGGACTACTAGGTGAATAATAACATTCACCTATTGGGTAAGTCCTATGTATTATATGCATATGTTTTGGAAACATTAGGATATAGGTTTATTATAGATCTTGGGCATGTATACTATGATGTAATCTCCTTTGCTTGACGTTGGTATACATATGTAGGTTTTCCACATTCTAGGTTGTCCTGACTGGTGTCTTAGAGTTATTTTTATTAGTTAGAGAATTAATTTGCTTCCACTATATTCTGAATAACTTACTAATAATAAATAACTCAATTTAAAGTAGCTTAATGGATTGAAAGGGTAAGAAAGGCTGACTAGGTTTACGTAAGTCTAGGCCTGGCGAAGCCCAATTCATGGATGTGGAATTGAGGTTGTTACATATCTGCACAAGGTTTGCAGGTTGATAGAGCAAAGATTGCATTAATAGAAAAACTCCTAATTCCAAAAACAATTAAAGGTATAAGAAGTTTCCTATGGCATGGAAGATTTTACAAAAGATTCATGAAAGATTTTTCAAAGATTACCAAACCACTTTGCAACATATTGAAGAAGGATGTACCATTTGAGATGAGTTCGAAGTGCATTAAGGCATTTGAAACATTAAAAGTTACATTGGTATCAAACATCTATAATAATTATACTCGATTGGAAAACAAATTACGAAGTAATGTTTGATGCGAGTGATTATGTTATGGGGGTTGTACTTGGACACGAGAATCGATAAAACATTTCGAGCTATTTATTATGCTAGTAAAACGTTGGATCAAACACAACACAGTTACACCACGATAGAGAAGGAATTACTAGCTGTGGTATTTGCATGTGATAAATTTAGAGCATTTATAGTGGGATCCAAAGTAACAGTACATACAAATCATATCACCATACGATATCTATTTACAAAGAAAGATTTAAAGGTGAGAAAGATTCAAAGGTGAAACTGATTCGATGGGTATTATTGCTACAGAAGTATGATTTGGAGATAAAGGATAAAAAAGGAAGTGAAAACTTACACTTAGTTGTTGATTATTTATCTAGGTTACCGTATAAAGGAGATACAATGAAGCCGGTAACAGAAGATTTTCCAGATGAGAAATTGTTTCATGCAAGTGAAGGTCATGAAGTCCATACAAATGTGAATGTTATCATTATATCCGATTTGGTAATAGAATTCCTTGACATAGACTTGAACTTGTAATAAAGGCATTAGGTTGAAGACGTAAAAAACAACGCTACTGAGAGGTGGCCTGGGGGTTTTAAAATTTAGTAATTTTCATTCTAAGTATTTTTATTTAGTAGTTAACATATCATTTTAAATGATTTGAAGTATTATCCATCTTTTAAATTTTGTGTGCGAATTCTACAGGAAGGACCATGTGCTAAGTGTATATTCTTAGGAAAGGAGATATCTCACCAAACATCGGTAATATCAAACAAGAATTTCATTAAAAAGAAATCATAAACACCTTATTTTTTATAGGGATAGATTTACATTTTTTAGTTTCATGCATTATATATTATGTGTATATGTTTTAATTATGCAAGCTTGCTTAAACCTGTTGGAAAATGTGCCCTAGGCCAATTTTGTAAATATTGTTTAAATATTATAAGTAGATACATGTTTCTTTTATAATAGTATCTATGAATAATTATTGTATTATTCTAAACATTCCTAATTAGTTATTATTGTGGGAACAATAATAAATTAAGACTAGTATGAGTCTTGATTGATAGTCATGTGATGATTATGTATATACGGATACGAATCCATATCATGAGTATTTGTTAGGAACAAATACTTGACCGACCTGCTATAAGAATGCTACATGGTCAATGTCATAAGTGATTCTCATGATAGTTATATCATTTAGTCCTTCGACTTGAGATCATCAGAGACTCCAACATTAGGAGCACCATTTAACAAAATTAAATGTTGTCTTTAACCGGATGATTATAAAGATTGTGATTGGTCATTGTTTGACTAATGTGTGGAAGTTGTATGATCAAGATAGGATTTGTTTCTCTCTTTTAGAGAAAGATATCTATTGGCCCCTCGATATATTAGTTTGATAAATGGATATGTCTAGTTTGAATTAATTGGATCAATGTCACTCGACAATTTCAATCTACTCGGAGATCGAGACTAGTAGATTGAACTATAAGGGTGACATTCCATGTTTTAAGTCTAATAAAAGATATCGCGTGACAAAAGGATATGATATACACTATCTATTAGGTTGTGTCGATTTATTGATCTTAATGCAACTTGGGTAGTCATAATGTCTTGCTAGAGGTTGCTTATGACATATGTGCCAAAAAGGGTTTTTGGTTCACTGCCAACATTGTATGAACCTATTGGGTCGCACACAAAGAACAACATTACTCGATTTAATTTTATCTAGGTTGATGAATTTTATTTGATAAAATTCATTTTAAAGATTCTCATTAAGTGTCTAGTTTGACTAGGATTCAAAACTCTCCTACATTTCTAGTATGACTAGAAATTTAGTCTCTTAGTAAATCCTATTTTGAATAGGACTCTAATTAGAATTAAAGTATGACTTTAATTCTTATTTGAGTTTAAGATAAATTACAACTCTTATTAGATTAGTAATTGTAGATTTTCAATGATTATATCCTTTTTCGAGTTGGACTTTATCTAAGACTATATTTAGATTCTGACTATGAGATGGAGTTCTTTTACAATTCGACCTATTGAATTATAAATAAAACATTAGGGTCATAGTTGTATTATGAGAGAGACTTTTCTAGAGAGATTTTTCTAGAAAGTTTTTTGTGAGAATCTTCTTCCCTAGAATTTTTGGTGCTAGCACTCCGGATCATGATAATCCGTTCGTGTGTGGATTTTTGATAAAGGAAGTTTGTCTTTGGCAACGTCTTAAAGGTATCGATCAACCCGAAAAAGGTATACATGGAGTTGTGCTTGTTAAGATATGATTTCTCTCTCTTGATATATCAATTTAATGGAATCGATAGAATCCTGGTTCGGTGATATTCGAAAAGGTTTCGAAAATTTCGTTGTGTTTGATCCTCGAAACCCAACAAAACCTTGAGGACAAGGTTTGGTTTAAGTTTGGGGGCATAACAACACTATGGATAAATGGTAACAAGGAAAGAAATGGTAAACATTGCAGGTATGATCGTAAAATTTTTATTTTTGAAGCAATGGGGAAGCGGAATGAACGACGTAGTGTATTTCATGCATTTTTGCATTTATTTATTATTCATGCATTTGCATTGCATAGCATATAATTTAGATAAAAAGAAAATAAAATATAAAATAATAAAAAATATGTGTAATGACCCAAATTTAATTTGCCATTATTAATGACGTGGTTACAGACGTGGCTGACAGCTTAGAGGTTCATGGGACCCGCAGCTAGGCTAGGGCATACATGGAGTTAGATAAATAGTTATTTTGTGTGTTCATTTGTCTAATTTTTGATGTTTATGTTGAAATAGGTTAAACGACATCGTGATATGTGTATTTATATTTCATTTGACGTGCGAGACTGTGTGATAAGTATTCGCCTCAATATGAGTATCGAAATGGGTACTGGGTAAACTAAAAGACGAAATACTAGGCTAGGGGAAATAATACACATATGAAAGAAATTAAATGGAATAAATAATTAATATATAATGCCCATTTGGGGTCTAGTAGAGCGGTAGTACGCATAAGTTGCGCGTTGTGACCTGAAATCGGGCGTCGGAACACTCAAAATGGGGTTTTGTATGGTGAAAACAAACTAGGTTCCACAAGTGAGTCATTATTTGAGTCTATAGGGCTGAAATATGGGTCAATTATTGACCAAATTTGAGCCATTAATGGGCATATGAATTTGTGTGTTGAAGGAGATCAAAACAAAGGTATAAAAAAGTGAGTTTGACTTCTCCAACACCTTTTCTCTCACTCTTGTCTCTCAAATCCGGAATTGAAGTATTGGGCAAGGGTTTGGTGATCAATTAGTGGTGATTTGAAGGTATTGTGGTGTGGAAATCATAAAAGCAAGGTTAGATACTTGATCACCTCTCTTTCCTCTTTATGTTGGTGGTGTTTTTGGGCATGGAGGGTATGAATCCGGTATTTGGTGCGCGTGCTACTGTTGTTGGTTTAGTTTTGGTGAGAATCATGTTGTGGTTGCTATGGTTCACTTGTTGTTTCCAGTCTTAAAAGTTTCCAAGTTTTCATGAATGATGGATGAATGATGTTTATGATTGTCTCCTCTAGCTTTTTGAAGTGTTGTTAATCCCCCATGAGATGAGGATGGGGTCAACAGCTTTGGAGGAGGCTTTGGGTTGTGATATCCAAAGTTCATTAAAGTTGAACTACTGGAAATCAACTTCCCAACGCACTGGCCAGGGGCCCTAGTGCACTGGGTAGTTGGTGTTCATGAGGATGAATACTAACGTGCTGGGCAATCCTTCAACGCACTGAGTGTTCATCAGGGGCATAGTTTAAAGCTGTTTTGGGTATGTTGGACCTAATGCCTCCTAATCAACATAAAATACATCCAATTGACTAAAAATCAATTATAAATGTAAATATGTCATATTGAGCAGTAATTTGGATATCGATAATTTGGTAGAGCCGGATCGAGGGTTATTTTATGGGACGAGGTGTGCGGTTTGAGGTGTGTAGTATCCCAAATGAAATTACTTGAGTATTTACTTATTTTGACTTTTGAATTCAATTTATGTCTTTTAATATTCTATTGCTGGTTGTGATTTATATGGACGAATGTTGAGGCTCTCCCTCGTGCCATTTCTATGTGTATGCCCACTAAGCCATAACACGTGTGTCAAAGATGCACGTGTGAGTGCATCGTAGGTACTAAGCTCGCCACCTAACGAATCCAAATATTGGACTTGCTTGAATGGGGCTCACCACCAGTATTCTGTGGAAGAGTCTGAATTATGGCGCTAGTCTGGCCCTAGGCTTTGGGAACACACTTTGAGCTTTCATTATTATTTATCCATGTGATGATCACAATTGCTTGTATTTATTTTCGCAAGTTTACTTAATAGCTTTATTTAAATTCTGCTATTTACTTTCAGTATAACTTACTTAATTTCCTTAGGAATACTCACTCTGAACTCATCATCTGGCTTTTTGTGATGGCTTGAGTGCAGATCCGAGTACCAATAGTAGTAAGGGTAAGCTTCCACAGTATCAATGATTCAGAGACTTTGAGCCCAACTTGTACATTTATATTATATATACTTTGTTTTTTCATTTTGGGATTTGGGATTGAGAGGTACCTTAGTACACAGTATTTTGATATTTTGAGACTGTTGACGTATATTTCTTGATATATGATGATTCATGGGTTTTCCTAACTAGGTTCATGGTTTATATCACATAATTTGATATTTATTAACTGAGTGAATATGTTTTTAAGACTTCCGCTGATATTATTGAGGTTATAATGATAATTTAATAGATGACTAAAGTGCAATAACAATTTAAACGGTAAATTGTGACATATTGAGGTTAATAATGATTAAATGGTGGATGTGATTCAATGTGAGACACAACTAGCGCTGGTAAGCCAAACTGTGGGCCCACATTGGCCCCTGTGACGGTTCATTTGGAAAATGGGTCGTTACAATATGCATATGGTAGTATAGATTAGGGTTATATATAGAGTATATATATATAAGGATAGAAAAACTCATTTGAAGTTCATGCCTAATTTAGGATGGGTAATGAACAAGTGCTTTGTTGATATGAAACTTAAAAGAAGTGTTTTGAATTATCTCTTTAAGAAAAAAAGTGTATTGAATTATTTTTGAAGAAAATAATTAGTAGCCAACAATGATATGATTTCATAATTAAAAATTTAGATAATGAAGGCTATTAATTGAAACAAAAGCAAGGAAAAAGCCGGAACACTACTTGTGAAAAAAGTTAGATCCCTATAAAAATTCTATAATAAGTATTAATTATACTTGTTTAGTAAAGCATAAAGACTTGATACCTTAAAGGAGAAGAGATAGACAATAGTGATTAATGAGAAGTTGGATTTAAAACTTTGTTCAGTTGAAGTGAAAGTGAGAAGTATTAACTAGAGTTTATTAAATAAAAAATGAGTCCTATAGATTCTACAGGAAAAAGAGCAAAGAATCTATATGGGAAATGGTGAGGAATATTCATAGGAAATAGAGCAGGGATAAAAAAATTATATAAAGAAAATCTATATTTCCAAAAATAGGGTTGAAGTAGAAAAATGAGTAATGAGAAAAAAAGGCGAATGTTCATAAACTCTTCAAATAAAAAGATTTAGCTCGAGTGCAAGTAACTTAATTGAATATTGTTTTCTTTCTAACTTTTTAAAGACCTATGGACTCTTTAAGTATTAATGTCAACAAAAGTAGCATGATCTATAATTATTTGGGAATTTTTATAAATCATGAAATTGTAAACTTGTTGCTTGAGTATCGAGGTAAAGTAACTTTGTGAGTAGTAATGGTTTTAGTTGTGAACTATTTTGAGTTTCGAAAGTGTATTGTATTTGTTATTGTAAAGCTACATATTTTGAAAAATATCTTTTGAAATAAGAAAAATAGAAAAACTCTCGAGTGGATTGTTAGCTTTTCATTTATTTTAATTATAGGATACTCAATGAATGATGTAAAGTGAGTTTTATGGATTACAACATTAGTAGTAGTAGTAAACATTCTTAGTAGAATAAACTTTTGCTCGGGATTAGCAAAATCCAAAGTTTGGGGGTATTTGATAAGTGCATAATTAGACTTAATTTTAAGGGTAGTTTAGTTGCATATTAGGTCTATTTATCCCAGAATGAGCTCTAATTGATGATATTTATATGATTTTAGGTGATAAAACATCAAAGAGACAAAAGGAAGAATTCGAGAAGAAAATAGAAGAAAAAAACACAAGAGAACAGTCGCCACTGTGGGAGCAGAGTTGGCGCCATGGGATATCACGGATAGCGCCGAGGAGCTACATAGGCAGTGCTAAGACCACCGAGAGAGGAAAATACAGACATCAGAGTTGGTGATTTAGCGGTGTCGTGGCTTAACATGGACGGTGTGGAATCACTAATGGATAGTGCAAATATTAAAGAAAATAGAAAGTTGGATAATTTTGTACTTCTATTTCATTTTAGAATATTATTAGGGTTTCTAATTGTATTTTTCGTAGGTTTAGGAGTATAAATAGAGGTTAGGATGCGGTATATAAAGAGACTACCATATGATAGCATAATTTAGGGTATTGAAGAGAGTTTTGAAGAAGAAGACATTGAAGACTCCTTTTGTGCAATTTAATAGTTGTTTCATTGATTTTATTAAAGGCATTAGCTTATTTAATCTTTGATTGCAATTATGTTTATGAATTGCATGATCTTGATTTCAATTATGAGTGAGTAGTCATTTAATCTTAGGGATCAATGGATCCTATGGTATGAATAATATGCATATATTAGATGAATTTTAATGATTAGATAGAGATGGTTAGAATTTTTGTTGATTCTATACTTAATGCTATGAACATATTGCCCATATGTTTGTCGATTTTAGGTATTTAGAAGTAACCATAGCCGTGGAGCTTTTAAGTCGAATATGAACAATACAACTATAAAACATTATAACATCGATTGATAGTTATTGATTACGGAGACATGGATAGTAAACTTAAGTGTTTATGACTAAGGATTTGATAATTAATGCTTTGTGAAACTTACATTGTTCACACCGATAGGTGGAATTCTAGTTTGCACAATAAAATCTTTCTCATAATGATAGTGGGTTAAAGTGAATCTTAAAGAATTTCGTCAATTCTAATTATGCATCGCAACACACATATATGAGTATGATTTGAAAAACATAGTATTCATTACCTAAAGTGAAGTTGTGACCTAAAATGTTTTCTTTATGCATAAACAATTTCAATAGAAACAACCACTTGATAGTTAGATTATTTAGTTAGTTTAATTAGAAAAGAAAACCCTTTCTTAATAAAAGAGTGAATGAGAATACAAGTAGCACATACACCTTTCTCTCTAGGACGATATCCGTAATCAATGTTAGTTGATATATTATTACTATAATTGAACCATTATACTTGCGGTACTGATCGAATATGCTTAGTCAATTTACTCACCCTGTGCAGTCTAGTATTGATCGGTTCCGTCCTACCGATTGAAATATTATTATGACAAATTTTAATTATAATGAAATGAGTGTTAATGTTTGGTTCATATTTGTGTCATTGTTATAAGTATGGATTGTACTAAGAGGACTGAGAGGCCAAGAAGACTGAGGAGAGGCAACAAGAAGACTACGGAGAAGGGCGAGCGTGTTGGTAGGAGAGCTCAAACCACATCTTATAGGAAATCGAAAGAGCTGGGAAGGGCTAAGGGGGATAGTCGAAAGGTTGGTGAGTTACATGACGAGGCATCCATATCACATGATAAGGCACTTCTCAACCCAAAGTATCCTCACTTAAATCATCTGAAGAGGATCGAGAAGAAGTGCAAGAACAAGCTACTAAGGAACAAAAAAGCAAAAACGGAAGTGAAGAAGAAAGTGAAGAAAAAAGTAAAGAAGTCGATGAGGAAGGAAGTGAAAGTGAAGAAGAAAGTGATGAAGTAAAGGAGGAAGGAAGTGAAAGCGAAGAACAAAATGAAGAAGAAGAGGAATAAGGTGAAACTGGTGGGCAAGATGAAAAGTAGGTGAAATTGAAGATAAAAAAGAAACTAAAAAACATCAGGCAAGTCAAGAAAATGTAAAAGAAATCATAAAAGAGTGGCCCAATGTTAAGGGACGTGGCAAGCCCAAATCGGAACTATTAGGCAAAGAGACAGCCGACGATAGTTCTAAACCTTTTCTAGGTGGGCCTACAGATAAGTCGTTGTTGATGAGTTTCAATAATCATGTCGCCACTACCATATGAAATAACCAAGTATTTACATTATTCTACATTTTGGCAAGTATTTCAGATAATTGTAATATGAATTGTTTCAATATCAATTTGAAGTTTTGATTTTTTAGTTTCTAATCATTGTTTTATGCTATTTCAAGAGCGGCCCTTGCTTAGATGTATCAATCATGGCCTTCAAATGTCACATTGGGATTTTTTGAAGTTCAAACAAACTACGGTCGAAACTTCATTGTATAATTCAAGCGTCTAGGGCTGAGTGTATGACTAATTGCTCATACAAGCAAGCTCACAAGACTGTCATCGTGAATTTTGTGGAGAGGTGGCAGTCGAAGACAACACATTTCACATTCTTTCGTTGAAATGACGATCACATTGAAGGATGTCGGTAGGTTGTTGCATATTCTCGTGATGGGTAAAGTTGTTGACAGTGACATCATTTCCTAGGAAGAAGCAATCAAGTTGGTGTCTAAAGCTCTTGGTGTGGAGAAGGCAGAGGCAGACAAACAGTAAAACAAGGAATTGAAAGTAATCAAATTCTGGCTAAAGTCGAAATGGGGACGTAAACCAACGTTCGTCGATGAAAGGCAAGCAAAAGTAAGTAGTATTAGTATATCCTAAGGTTGAGTGCACTGCCCGAGCGTACTTTTGGTACAAGTTGGGATGCATTATCTTTGTTGACAAGAAATCCACGCTAGAAACCCCATTCACCTTCTTAAGTTGGTAGATAAGTTGGATGAGATCCATATATATACTTAGTGTGATGTAGCTTGGGCTTACTTGTATCGACAACTTAGATCGGTTACTCGGGTCGGTGTATGTCAGATAGTTGGGTATATGACGTTGATAGAGTTTTGTGGTTATCATATTAAGAGTTTAATTTGATATTTGTCTCTTTTACATGTACTAATTTTTTTGTTATTCATTTGCAGGGATGCGTGTATGAGCACTTTGATAGAATTGTTCTCGAAGCACACCTGAACACAAGTTATATTGGGACCCTCTCGCATGTATCCAGGTGGGACATCAAGTGAGAGCTGGACCTTAATATAGATCATGTTTAAAGGCTTTGCAAATCACTCGATAATGCCCTATCGAACAAGGGTGTGCTTTGTTGTTAATTATTTTAGTTAAGTTGTTATGATGTTTCATTGATTTGGTCCATTTCTTGAATTGGTAATCAATGTGTTGAATCAATGTGGTATGGAGTTGTTGAAATGTTGAAATATTTCCTTTTCCAATCATGCAGGACCAACCGAACATCAACTGTTCGGGATTTTATGACCAAGGAACATTTGTTTGATCGACGAGAAACAACCGGTCCATATTTAAACAATTGTTATTTACCTTTTATTAATTATTACTTTGGTAAGTTTTATGAATTTCTTTATTATATGTCTTTCTTAGGTTACATGGGACTCGTATTCGAGTATAAGGACAAATAAGGAGGATATTGCCAAGGTCACTTTCTACATGAGAACCAAAAAATATTTTTGGGTTGTAGATTCATACAACCCGAATAGGTTCTTATGACAAATGGGTTACGTGCAAGGCATCCCCGAGAAGCCATACAGTCAATTCAAGTTAAAAGAGAAAGGTGGCGCAAAGTTACATGGTGAAGTACAGTTTCCAATATGAGAATGGGAGAGGTGGCAAATCACGTATTGTCTGTAAAATCAAGAGGACAATGTGTGCCTGTCCCATAGGTAATGACCGATGACTATATGTGGTGGTTCAATGACATTCGTATTGAATCACTGAAAATCTAGAGGGAATCAAAATGGCTCCAAAGAAGAAGATGATATATTTCACGACCTAAATTTCGAATCCTAGTTTTGCTCATAATCAGGATGACTGGCCCATAAGGTGGGATCCGTGTTGAGATACATGCACTAATCGAGGCATGCAACCGAGGTACATTTTATATTTTTTGTGATGTATTGCTAGTGTGTTGTATTTGTGTAGACTTATTAAGTCAGTTTATTCAATTATATGAAATGAGATGATGCTGGGACACACCTCGAGATACGTGTAAGCGTGGGACCAGGTAGGTTGTGACATTGTAAATCCTAAGTTTATTTAGATATAATTTACATTTTAGTTATATAACTTATAGTAATTAATTAATGTGAATCAAATTAAAGTCCTTTAGTTTTAAATAAAATTCCTACAACTTTGATATGCCTTGAGATCCGTGCGATAACACATTACAATGAAATTTTTTGTCAATTGTGTGCTAATTGGCTATATTTAGTGGGTTAGTAGGAAATAATGAGAGCCATATGATTTCATGGAGATAGAAAAGTTAGATTTGATGAACTTGACAACTATATAAAAACATTTCACCACTTTCCTTCGTTTGCATGTTATAACAACAACAACACAGCATAGCTTCAATCCCAAATTAATTGGGGTCGGCTATATGGATCAAACTCTTCCATTATGCTCAGTTTAATGTAGTTGATTGTGAGCCTTCCTAAAAATTCAAATCCCTCATAATTAATGCATCCCAAGTTAATTTCAGTATACCCCTACCGCATTGAATTTATTTTGTTCCTATTAAGTCAATCAAGCAAAAAAATCAGAGTTTGCTAAACCCATTTTTGCTAGAATTTGAGGGGTTATAAGAGTGGATTTCAATCACCGAGGAAGAGTACTTGTGCCTATAATCAAGTTGAACTTAGATATGCTACTCTTACACTCCAAGCATTTGAATTCATGGGTTTTGGGTCTCAAATCAAAAGGCTTTCATATATTTTTTATTTCAAAGCATTTGTAATGTTTGTTATAAGTAAATTGAAGCATTGGTTTAAATTTTAAGTTTCTATTTTTTGGATTTTCAAATTTGGTTAAAATTTGGGGTTTTTATTGATGAATATGATTTTTAGAATTTAGCTACCTTAATGTCTTTGTTTTCAAAATCCATTTACATTTTCAGATTCCTTGTGAAATTCTAATAAATTTAGTGTCTAAGGATTTACATAATCGGTGGTGTATCAAATCACTTATGAATTTTTTATAGTTGGGTGTTCTTCCCCAAATTTTATAACATGCATGTTTAATTCCTTGATTTTAATGTATATATGAGAAATGCTTGGTGTATGTTGTTATGGAAGTTTTATGGGATCTCTGGTGTTGGAGAATAGGGATCCCGGGCTATGGGAAGGTCAATTGAAGGGAAGAACCAAGAAATTCGAGTGTAGGATTTATGTGTTCCTAAAAGAGATAGCGTGCTACCTGCAGGTAACTCGCTACTAGAAACAAGTAGCCCATAAGCCTTTTGGACAACATAAAATCTACAACTCTTCAATTCTTTTCCACCTATAACTTGACCTAAACACAACTTTAACTACTCAAACACACTCTAAAACATACTTAAACATACTAGGAGCTTAGGAAAGTTCTTGAGAGTTAGGTACGTGATTTGGGGTGTCAGGGAGGCTGAAATAGCTTAAAATCATTGTGTTCTATTTACATTTTATTTCCACTTACTTGTTTTCCTAGTCTATTTAGATAATGTGTGCATTAGTAATATGATATTATGAATTGTTGTTTGGCTCTACTCTGTTATTGAGTTATTCTTATCATGATATCTTTTCGCATTGATTTCATTGATTCTTATCCATTCCTATGCCTATTTCTTGTTGTTTTGATTATTGATGGGATTATGAATAGCATGATATTAGTGTAGATGAGATGGTAAATGCATTGATGGATTTGTACTCCTCGTGTTATGCTTTTTGGTATACCCTTACACTTGATACTCTATACCTAAGTCATTCTTGAAATTATAAAGCAATTCTTATCTAGGTCCATCGCACTTACAGAGATGAGCGACACATGGGGTTATAGTCCCTGGAGATGTCGACACTTGCCACAATTGCATGACACACGGGTTATAGTCACTGGGGTTGTCAGCACACTAAGGTCAGAATCCCTGGTGATATTCAGGGTGAGAGTCCCTAATCATTTGTAGACTGTGCGATAACACACACACGTCCTTTAAAAGTGGCCTTAAAGGCTAATGTGACGTATTCCACAATCGACTGGACTTAGATCACCATTACTTAGCCATGTGTCAGTTTCACTTGTTTAGCTATGGTATTTTTCTAGCATATTCCATTTACATCTTTTCCTTGCTTCACTTATGCTTTTAAATACCTTTCAACATATTTGGAAATGTGAATTAGAATCTCCAAACTTTACTTTCTATTTTCATTGTACTCACCGTCCTTTTTATGATAGTAGGTACAGATCTATTAACTAGCAGTCGATAAGGAGAAGATTGGTGGCTACCTCTGAGCCAGTGATGTTTTCGGTTCCGACCTTATATGTTTTGATATTTTGTTGTATCATCTACTTTTATGTCTTCATGATACCCCTGCGTTGTATATATTTGGGTTGAGCATTAGTTACCCGACCTAACACAAACTACCACACTGTTTACTATCTTTTGAGGTTTATATGCATGTAATATCCTTTCCTGGTTTTCCACATTAGGATTATTGTGTAACTTCTTCCGCATAAATTGTTAAGATTTCTGCTAAAAAGATTAAACTGTTAAAAAAGTTTTAATCAACTCTAAAAAACACGAATAATGAGACACGTGTAGTACTTATCATGAACACGAACAACGAGGAGAATGGGACGAGGATAGACTGCAACCCATTCTTTCCTACTATACCCTGGAGAAGGGTGCTAATGTTTGGTAGAGGACCATAGTGACCAGCAAAGGCAAGTTTGTATCTTACGAGGATTTCAAGAAAGAGTTTTTCAAGCAATACTTTTTGGCTTCCATAACGAAAAGAATGAAGAAGAAGTTCATGACACTAAGACAATTTGAGGAGGAGTCTATGATGAGTTAGAGAGACAAATATGAATGCTTTAGGTAGTCTTTCAGTGATTTAGTTGAGAGTGACGTCAACGATGCCTTCTATTTTGTGATGGCGTATAGCCAAACATCGCATGCTTTGTAGTCAGTACTGGAGCCGTATAATTTCATGACATATATGAGTGGGCCCTCTCTCATGAGACGTATGAGTTAGGTTGAGAGGAGGAGGGTCCCATATAGATAGCAGACTGAGGAGTAGACTATGATCAAATGATGTAAAGGGGTGAGGGACAAAAGAGAGAATATAAAGGTTTTAGAAGGGTGGAGCACCAACTACATATGCACCAGCAATATCGAGTGCACCATCTCCTGTTCGAGCTCAAGACACTTATAACAGACCTCCCTTACCACTTCCCGTTAGACAAGCATTACCAGCACCTTGATGACCTCGACAACAGCAATGGCAACATGGCAGAGGTTGGCAAAGGTATAACACTACTGAACAATATAAATTTCGTTGATTGCTCCAGACCGACTTATATTAAATTAATAAATAATGATTTTTTTTTCAGTTTTACAAAATCGACCTAATTATGTTTGTTTGGTATCCTACTACTGAACAAATGTAATTCATTTGACCTAGTTTGTTCAAATAAAAATCTAAACAAACTATCAATACATTCATTCGGTTGAGTGTGCTCGATATGTTGCAGTTTATATGGTCGGTTAGGTCCGAACGACCTACGTATTAATTATGTGCACATCATATCTATATTAGTGCAAACTAAATTTTGAATGGAACCCTAGTTTGAAAACTAACACTCACTTGATGTGGGGAAGGAGGGTGCACAAACAAGACGAAGGGGTGAGGAGAAGAAGGAGGATGACCTAGTTTGATCACCAAAAAAAGGTCATGAAGGGTGTCGAGGTTGTGAAACTAACCAAGGGAGTGAAGTCGTCCGGGGCTCGACTAGGGTTTCACAACTCCATTTCCAGGTGATCTTTCTCTCTTTGACTCTCTCTCGCTTTCTCTGTCTTTGTCTCTTTCTCTCTGTTTGTCTGTCTTTCTCTCTCGTTGATGAATTTTTGACAAGTTGTCCTTAAATTTCAAAATCTAGAGTCGATTATGATTGATCTTTATTTCCTTTGGTGAGTACGTAAATCTATCGATCTATGGTGTTTCCTTTAGTGAGTACGCAAATCAAATGATATGTGGTATTGTTATGACCTTGCAATAGATTATAGGGCTTTGATTTGTGTCTAATTTGTTTAGATTACGAGTGCGACCTTCATTTAATCTAGTTTATAGGGTTTGGAATTGATAGCTTCGATTTTTTTTGTGTTTTGTTCATAAAATTGGTGTTTTCTTTGTCGATTTATGTTTTTTCCATGAGTGTTGATGTTTCTTCAATTTTTTGTTGTTTCTTTAGCAATTTTGGTTGTTGTATATGTGTTTGTTGTTGTGACGGCCCTAGTTCCACAACCTAAAATTGGACCCCGACCGGCCTAAATGGAAATCTACATGTCCTCCCGTACAATGCCTCAAATGGTGCCATACCAATATTGGCCTGATAACTATTATTGTAAACAAACTCACACAAATGAAGATACTCCTCCCATGATCCACCATACTCCAACACATACATCCTCAATATATCCTCAAGAATTTGGATCAGTCTCTCTGACTGTCCATCAGTCTGTGGATGATAGGCGGTATTGAGATCCAACCGCGTACCGAAATGTGCCTGCATGCTCTGCCAGATATGAGATGTAAACTATGGCCCTCTATCAGACACAATTGATAATGGAACACCATGCAGTTGTACAATCTTTTCTCATACAAAATCGCCAACCTATCCACTCGATGTGTTGTTGAAATTGGTATAAAGTGCGTAGACTTTATCATCTTGGCCACAATCACTAAAATGCTATCATGTACGCGGTGAGATCGAGGTAACCCACAGATGAAATTCAAGGAAATATGCTCCCATTTCCACCTAGGAATAGAAAGTGGTTGTAATAACCCCCCGGGTCTGCATGCTCAGCCTTAACTCGCTGACAAATATCACACCCTCTAACGTAATAAGAAATATCGGTCTTCATCCCTGGCCACCAAAAAAGAATGCACATCGGTATACATTTTGGTTCTGCCCAGATGAACCGTAAAACATGAGCGGTGTGCCTCATAAAGTATCTCATCGTGTAGATCAACCCTAATGGAATCTACAATTGCCCTCTAAATCTCAGGCATGAGTTTGTCGACTGACTCCAATCTGAATGATCTGGACTCTCATAAACTCTAAAAAAATTTCATACTGCTCATCTCTCTGTTGACCATCAAGTACATGCTAAATAGAGACAGTTTATCGACTGACTCCATGAGTGTTGATGTTTCTTCAATTTTCTGTTGTTTCTTTAGCAATTTTGGTTGTTGTATATGTGTTTGTTGTTGTGACGGCCCTAGTTCCACAACCTAAAATTGGACCCCGACCGGCCGAGATGGAAATCTGCATGGCCTCCCGTATAATGTCTCAAATGGTGCCATACCAATACTGGCCTGATAACTATTATTGTAAACAAACTTACACAAATGAAGATACTCCTCCCATGATCCACCATACTCCAACACATACATCCTCAATATATCCTCAAGAATTTGGATCAGTCTCTTTGACTGTCCATCAATCTGTGGATGATAGGCGGTATTGAGATCCAACCACATACCGAAATGTGCCTGCATGCTCTGCCAGATATGAGATGTAAACTATGGCCCTCTATCAGATAATCGATAATGGAACACCATGCAGTCATACAATCTTTCTCATACAAAATCGCCAGCCTATCCACTCGATGTGTGGTTGAAATTGTTATAAAGTGCGCAGACTTTATCATCTTGGCCACAATCACCAAAATGCTATCTTGTACGCGGTGAGATCGAGGTAACCCACAGATGAAATCCAAGGCAATATGCTCCCATTTCCACCTAGGAATAGGAAGTGGTTGTAATAACCCCCCGGGTCTGCATGCTCAGCCTTAACTCGCTGACAAATATCACACCCTCTAACGTAATAAGAAACATCGGTCTTCATCCCTGGCCACCAAAAAATAACACACATCGGCATACATTTTGGTTCTGCCCAGATGAACCGTAAAACATGAGCGGTGTGCCTCATAAAGTATCTCATCGCGTAGATCAACCACTAATGGAATCTACAATTGCCCTCTAAATCTCAGGCATGAGTTTGTCGACTGACTCCAATCTGAATGATCTGGACTCTCATCAACTCTAAAAAACTTCCATACTAGTCATCTCTCTGTTGACCATCAAGTACACGTTGAATAGAGATAGTTTGAGTTTTCATCTGCCCACAAATCAACACTGGTATCAGTAGGAATATCAAAAAATGCATCATCTCGACCGCCTTGAGTAACCCATACTCGTGTGTCATATGGCAAATAATAGTCTCCGAGTCCACCCCTTTATGGCTCAATGCATCAACAACAACATTAGCCTTCCCTGGGTGATACTCCAGAGAAAAATCATAATCCTTGGGGAAATCTAATGGTTCTTGATTACTATTTGATTTAACCAAATTAAACTACTTAGGCACATTCAAGCATATGGTTATTGTTTTAAATTTCATTTGTTGACCTATTAATGGTCCCATTAACCCTGACTACCCTACCCCCAGTGTCGCGTGCCTCGACATGCATCCTAAGGCGTGCCATATTGTCATTATTAAGTTTTACTAACTTTGGCTATAGTTTAATTTGACATCATACACAAATTCATAGCCTAGTCTAGCATCCCTGGGTAACTACTACCCAATACCCACATCGACACGCATTCCAAGAAAAAGTACCTATAACACCAACTTGCCCGATGACAATAAGCACACATGCGATGCAATACAATAAAATAATGATTTTAAACACTATAAAATAAGCAAACATCATTCATCATAACATATACCCTTTGTTCTTGTTTCTGAGTCAACTGAGTTATCTACGTAATGCCCAAATTACGACCAGTAATCCCTGACATTAACGCTAATCCTAGTTTAATTAATTTGGGTCGTTAAACACGGTGACATACTTGGGTAGATAAATCCTAACTCTAATAGCTAGTCTAGCTATGTCTTTAACTCCTCGAACTCCTTAGTAGCCATCCTATATGGCGGATCGATATGGATTTGGTC
Organism: Stephania japonica; assembly: GCA_039657345.1. Lineage (NCBI taxonomy): Eukaryota > Viridiplantae > Streptophyta > Magnoliopsida > Ranunculales > Menispermaceae > Stephania > Stephania japonica. The sequence goes on along the minus strand of CM077563.1, from coordinate 28,711,690 downwards.
CCCGAGACCAAGTCTATGAAAAGTTAATCTCCCTAGGCGGTGGTCAACCTGGTAGCTTTATGGGAAAAATATCTAAAAACTCATGTACAACTGGTACCTCTTCAATCCTAGTCTTAACTCTCCCTTCCGTACTCATGATGCTAGCAACCGCCTCTAGGTCTAAGCTCGTGGATACTCTAGCTAAGGTGATCCATAGTGTAGTCAAAATCTTATTGAAACTAAACTTAACTCTATCTGGAAACTAAAATGTAACAACCTTACTGAAACACTCCAACTATGCATGGTACGTGGCTAATCAGTCTATGCCCAATAAAGTGACAAACTCTAAGAACTCCAATACCCTCAAGTCTGCTGGCATTTCCTGACCTTATATCTCTATTGAACAGTCGATACATAGTAGGTTCGGGTATATCTTGTGCCCAACAGTTGTGTTGAGCATCAAGGGTCTCTATAGCATAATGGGTATCAATCCCAACTCATTAACCATATGACGAGAAATGAAAGACATTGTAGATCTCGAATCAATCATAGTATGCATAAGTCGACTGCAAATAAAAATCATAACCTCAATAAGGCTTAGGGTGACAGTTGGATTCGGTGTGGGGATGGCATGAACCTTTTCCCTGCTCTGCTCTAGATGAGCCATGCCTAGCCGTCGATAAGTACTCACAAAGTGTCATGTCTTTCCACACTTAAAACAAGCCCTGTGTGGTTTCAACCCAGGTGAAATACGTTGTCCCTATCTTGCGGCTGGCTAGAACTTTGTCTATGTCCCTGGCCATATCTCTATCCTTGGCCCTGTCCGTATCTCTGCCCTTGACCACTACTTCTTCCTTTACTTCTACCCTCAGTCCATAAATGGTGTTGCTGTTACGACCCTAATTGCGCTAACTGTTATGGTGTATCGGCATAACTCCTTATTGAAGCAAATGGTACTGGTGCGATGCGCACTAGATAGGGCGGCAAGGCTACAAATCCTACATTCTAAAATCTATCTCTCGGCCTCAACTCCAACTATTTCTTCCTCCTCTCGTTGCCCTCAGATCCGAAGTCTAACTGACTGATGCTGAGCGTGATGATCTCATCGCGTTACATAGTCAAGTATGTTTCTTTGGCCAGGCTCCTCTCATATATCGCCTATAGAGTCCTGGGGTCGTCACCACTGTGCCCCTAATGTCCCTCAACAGTCCATCTATGAAGTAATGGGCTTAGTTGGCCCAAGGGCAACCACTGTACCCTACTGTCCCTCAATAGTCCATCTATGAAGTAATGGGCTTGGTTGGCCCAGGGGCAACAGCTTTCCGACTTTATTTCCTTTATGACGGAGTGCATGATATCACTCGTACCGACCATTCCTTCCACCCCAGCTACTTGTACTGTGACACGCCCAACTATAAAGACTCTAATTGCATTGGCTACTACTATCGTAGGGCCTCAGACACCAGCACTACCGCTAGAGCCAGCAATACCTCATCCACTAGAGTCACAAATCGTTACAATACTGAAGTGGATACAGTGGAGGGCACAACGGAGGATACGTCCACTCATACTACTTTTGAGACCACAAGCTTGTCGAGGGATGCCAAGCTATTGAAGGAGTTCATCAGACTCACTAGCTTATTTCGTGGGAGAGATGGATCATGAAAATATTGAGAAGTGGACTATTCAAGAAATGTTGCATTTACTATTGGGAATTGAGAATCGCTTGCAACTAGTTCTTTCATACTACACTCTAGAAAAAGGTGCAGATGTTTGGTGGCACACCACAATTGGGAGTAGAGGCAGCTTCATTTTTTGGGATGACTTCAAGAAAGAGTACTACAAACAATACTTTCAGCATTGATGTTACCGAGGTTGAATAAGAAGTTCATGAGTTTGAGGTAGGCAGAGGGAGAGTCAGCGATGTTGTACCGCGATAGATACGACTATCTGAGGCAGTTCGTAGAGGATTTAATCAAAGATGACACAGACGATGCCTTTTACTTTGAAGATGGATTGAGACCTGGCATCGCCAAACACGTAGTCAGTATTAGAGCCCGCTCTTTATAGGAAATGTATGCGAGATAACTTGCATATAAGATGTATGAGTTGGGTCAAGAGGGGGACGTAGCAGCAGAGGTACAAGCCAGGGTTTAGACTATGAAAGGAGATGAAAGGCAGGGGACAGAAGAGTTATGTCCTCTAAGTGCTCCAATGGAGAAATTAATGGCTTAGGTCCTTTAAGAAATCAAGAACAAGGAACATACAACTCTAGCTTTGTATAGAATTCATTTTCAAGTACTTTATTCTAATGAAATTGACTAAGGATCAAAATGAGTTTAAGTTCTTCATACTCATTGGATGTGTTATCAAATTCATGCCTATAAATATGAGTCCCAAAGAATTATTGTCATAACTTGAACAAATCAATTTTTATGATTTTTTTAGTCAAAAAGTAGTTTTTTGAAGGATATGTAAATTTGAAATTCAAAACTAATGTGTTTGTTGATTTCAATATCTAAGTAAATGTTTGGGTTCCTTACGAAAAATCACTCGATTAGCTATATTGAGTTTTTAATTTTGGGTAAGGATTGATCAAGTTATGAAGGATTTTAATGATTTGGAAAAAAATAAATTCTAATTTAATTGAGTAATTATTATCAAAAACTTTTTGAATGTTCGAATTCCTTTTTGAATTCTACTCATTTTACTATATTGAATTTCAAACATTGGGCTAGTTTTCACCAAGTTGTGGAATTTTAAAGATTTTAGTGTTTTAAAAAAATATGAACTTTTAATTTTTAAACTTTACCATTTAAACCAAGCCTACCCACCTTAATTAGTCCTAATAAACTCAAACTCACCCTAAATAACTTCAAGAGCCTAGGGAAAAATCTCGGGATTCTTACGCGAGTTTCCGGGGTCGGGAGGTCGTTTTAGTGAGGAAAACTTGTGTGACTTGTAAGTAAATTTGTTGATACCTTACATTTCATTTCCGATATTATTGTTGTTTCATAGTTCATTTTACTATATATTACTTTGTATTCTGATATCATGTGCCTTGTTGTTGATGCTAAGATGTTGAGTTTTGAATTCTTGATATCTATCCTTTCTGTGATACATCGATTATATTCCTATGCCATATCGACTCCTTTCCATTTTGAATTATTAATTTGATATATGAATAGCATGCAACTAGTGTAGACACATTGGTGAACATTGTGACGGTCCCAATTCTACAACTATAAAACTCGACCCTGACCGGCCTAGACTTACGCAGACCCTAAGTCAACCCTCGCCATCAATGCAAGCCTAGTCAGCTTTACCTTACCTTTCAATCCTTTATTAAACAATTTAAATTAGTGTTATTAATATTAATTAGTTATTCAAAGATAAGCGGAAGCATTTAACATCTCAAACTAATAAATACAACCTCAAAGACATGAGTTAAGACAACCTAGAGTGTGAAACCATGCATATATATACCATCCATCATATGTTAAGTCACAGGAGAGTAATAACCATGTATATATGCCCAAGATCTCTCATAACCCAAATCCCAATGTGAAACAAATATATATACAGTAATATAAAAGAAACCAAAACCTACGTCGAAGCCAAAAGAGAAATGCTCCACTATCCTCAAAGTAAATCACTAAGCTGAGAGCCTTTCCCTTGCTCGATCGTGGATCTGCACTTAGTTAAATACAAGAATGATGAGTTCTAGGTAAGTAACACCAAGCAAGATGTTTACATAATTTTGAAAGAAAATAAGCAGCCTATATTCATGCCAATAGAAAGGAAAGTACAAGGAATGCATGAATAAATATAGACTGTAAATAAATCTGAATCAATTAAGATGAGTATCTAGAAAAACAATAGAAAGGTGCAAGTAGTCTCGACCTAAGTGTCGTTGAGTCATGGAAATATTTCCTCTAAGACTCGAGTTTAAGGACGTGGTACACTTACACCATCCTAAAGTCCACGAGGATGCAAAGTTCCCTGATAATCTAGCAAAGAAATCTCACCTCGTATAAAAGCATAAACAATATCGTGCATCCCGAGCCACTGGCTCTTGCATATTACATCAGTAGGCCACGCTCCCAAGATCACATTGACTCACTTGCCCTTGGACCACTCAATCAAAATAAAGTTCCAAACTAGGAGTGGAGCAATAATAACAACAAATTAAAGCTCAACGAAATAACTATAAAATTTACCACTGGTTTACTTACCCGTGTCTAATGCTATTACTCCCGTAAAATCCAACAAATCCCCGTGTGACCACTATCTTACAAATCCCCGTTGACCAATTAATTACCAAAATTCATTAGTTATCCTCCAAATTATCCTTTTTTTAGTAATTTTATTCATTTATGTATTTGGGTCAATTAATCGAGTATTGGCCTGTATTCGAACCAATTTAGACACTCGAGAGATCCCAGAAGTTTTTGAAAAAAATCAAAAAATTTGTCTGATGAATAGTGTCACATCGTGAGTGGCGTTGTAGGAGAATTTCTTGGCGGCGCCACTTAAAGCGTGAGACTGCCATCACCTCTGGACCTTAACTCGTTATCAACATCGTGGCCTCCTTGGCTTGACGATGTCCCTTGCGCGTTAGTTTCTGAATATGTTTCGACACCCTAGCTCGCTTCGCCACATTTCAAGCCTATCCCAAAATCATTGGGATGTCTGTTTACATTAAAAACCATATTCACCTCGATCAAAATAGTCACCTATAACCCCGTTGGAAATTAACTCAAAAATCAACCATAATTCTCTAAAAATATCAATTTAATCCAAACACTCAAAACAATCGCATGGTTGTGCTCCACACCGATCAAACAATCCATTTAAACCTTCAAAACATTTGGAAAAACAAAACTCAAAAGTGGTGTTTGAAAATACCATGATAAAAACCCATAAAACACACGTCAAACTGACGAGAACCTCACGATGAATAGGAATATTACCTTGGTTCTTACGTTTGGTCACTCAGCGTTTTTTCGAGTTCGAGATCTCGTCCAAAAATCACCCTTGTTTTCCTATGAATAGGAATATTACCTTTTCCATCTAATTTAGCGTTTGTCAGGACAATCCAACTATTCTCGACATTTTAACACACAAATAACGTTGCACACTTTGGGACTCTCCCATCAACACATGTTTTCCCAGCATTACCAAACCTAATCTGAAACACACTCGCACCACCATGTGCTCCCAAACCTACCAAGTTACCATACAAGTTTAATTATTATATTTTTAATGTATTTTGTCAATGTTTTAATCACATTTTCCCCCTGACACAGCTAAATACTCGACCACCATGTTTCTCCAAGCCGAACCCATTCCTTTGCGTAAATGCTCAAGTCTTCACACGTTTGAGACATTGGAATTTAAATTAGGGTGAATAGGTAAATGATACAAACACCGAATAAAAATAACATACCTCGGTGTTGACGACAACAGAAAACATTTCACATGTATCATAGAAAGGGGCTCATGTAAGACCTAAAATGACATATGGCACGAGTTAGATTTTAGGGTCGTTACAAACATATTGAGAGAATTGTACTCACTTTGTTAGGGCTTTTAGTTGTCCTTATACCTTGATAATTTCATACTCGAGTAACTTATTGAATACATATAAAGTAGTCTTAGTATCTAAGTCCCTTACTCGATAAAAGTGTTCACGACTCACGGGGTTTGAATCCCTGGAGATGTCGGAATATATTACTTGACATTATTTGAAACTCGGGGTTATAGTCCCTAAGATGGTTGACACACCGGGGTTAAAGTCCCTAGTGACACTTGGGTTATAGTGCCTTATGATATTATAGATTATTAGGTTGATATGATGTAGCTCACAACTGACTGAACCTAGATCACTACTACTTAGCCTAGTATCAGTCTAAATTGTTTAACTCTGGTATTTCTTAGCATATTGTCAGTTTCAGTATTCCTTATATAGGTTGATTTAACGTAACTTACAACTGTTTAGTACCCACATTGACACCTACTTCGAGACGAACACCCGACACACACCTCACCCGACACCAATAATATAAATACACACAGTAGCTAGTGTCCTAGGTCAGTGTTGTCCTAACCTATCCGTGACGTCCACTTGTCGTTTGAGCTGGGGTCTTAATCTGAAAATAATATAATTAACGACATTAATAAATAACAGGTCGTTACAGTAAACCCCCTACGGCGCCCTCACGACGTGGGGTAAGGGGTCCATAGTCCCAGACGTTATAAGTGGTGTCGTGGGTTTAACCTTGCAGCACCCTCGTGGTGTAGGGGAATGGTCTCTTCCCCAACGCGCACTTGGCGAGGTGTTAGGCGTGCGCGTCGCGCCCAGAACGTGTTGTTAGTTTCACACCCTCGGCTTGCATCGTTGTAAGCCGAGCCTATCCCGACCATGTCGGGGCCTCGATACTTATCCAAAAACAACATCGAATTGTACCCAAACATTCGAAATCAATCGAAAACAACCCAACATAACAACCACTTCGAAAATCCTCGAAAACTCATCAAAACTCCAAAACTTAACCAAATCGAATATCGTCTTGACAATATATGTCTTGATCATCGCGAGGATCACCAATACGTCGAGAGCTCCAATCAAATCTGAAGTCTTGACATGGTATCCGAAGTTGTCGCGATAGACGTGGTCGAAACCAATATCAAAATGTAGGAAATGACGAGAAGGTTTAGAATCTCACCTCGGTTCATGATGTAACGCATCTCCGGTGCCGCTCCAATTACACCCCACCAGCCTTTAGAGTTTTCTTTGAGAGCAAGTTGAGAAGAAGAGAGAAAAGTGAGATGAAGTGAGAGAAAATAGAGGTGTTGGGTTTATATAACCCCTCCATCATCCACTTGCACATATGCGTCTCGAGACGTACCTAATGACCCCCTTATAAGCTTTCCCACAAACGCTAACACTACATGTGTGACTCACATGGATGACTTGTGCTTCAAACTTGGTCATTTCTAACTCAGCCCTAGTGCTCCGGACTCGAACCGTGCCGCAACTCGCATGTTGCGCGCTCATGGTTGCAACCATGTATATAATTTAGTAAATTTGTGTTTTGTTAATGTTTTTAATTTAGTTTGTCCCCGAGACTACTAAACCTTGCCTCGTATCACCAACGTTCACACGTAAATGTCCTCACACGTTTGAGACATTGAAATTTTATTAGGGAAATACAATATAATACAAAGACCACACATAACTAATGTACCTTAGCATTGACAATTGTATCATGGCGGAGGGCCCACGTACAACATAAATTGACAAATGGCATAGGTTAGAATTTTATGGTCGTTACAGTCTTCCCAACTAATTGGAATTTAATCCTCGAAATTAAAATGAAACTAAAGGAAAGACTTGTTGAATAAAAAGGTAGGGAAAGTACCCATGCATGTAAAACTCAAGTTCTCATGTCAGTTCCTCGTCCCAGTGGTTTGCCATTTAATGAGGACTTATGGGACCTCATTGTTCCTCAGGGTCTTGATTTTGTGGTCCAAAATATGAATAGGTTTCTTGTCGTATGTGACATCCTCTCTCAGGTCTATCTGGATTAAATCCACCATCGGTCGTCTACCCTATCTAGACCTATCCAGTCTCAACATCAATATAAGAAGGATAGGGTGGATCCTTGACATCTAAGGCAACAACTCTAGCTCATACATGACCTTGCCTACCCATTTTACTACTTTGAACGAACCAATGAACCTTAGTACAAGTTTCCCTTTTATCCCAAACCTCTTGTGACCCTTCATTGGAGACACTTTCAGATAGACGTAGCCCCCGACCTGATATTCTAGCTCCCCATGATACAAGTCATAATACTTCTTTTGTCTCTCCTGCGCACTCTTCAATCTCAATCAAATCTAGCGTATATTCTTTGTATGATCCACTACAATCTTTGGTCCAATCACTACCTAATTCTTGGGCTTTGCCCATCAAGATGGAGATTTGCACGGCCTCCCGTATAATGCCTCAAATGGTGCTATGCCAATATTGGCTTGATAACTGTTATTATATGTAAACTCACATAGATGAAAATATTGTTCCCATGATCCACCGTACTCCGATACACACATCCTTAACATATCCTCAATGATCTGGATCAAAGGCTATGACTTTCCATCAGTCTGTTAGTGATAATCGGTACCAAATCCAACCTTGCACCAAACTGTGCTTGCATGCTCCGCCAAATCTGAGATGTGAATTGCAATCCTTTGTCTAACACAAATGATAACAGTATGTCGTGAAGTCAAACTATCTCCCGCTCATACAAGACCACCAACATATCTACTTGATGTATGGTTGAGATCGGTAAGAAGTGCATAGACTTAATTAACCTGTCGACAATCACCTAGATGCTATCATGTCCTTACCGAGATCGAGGTAATCCACTAACGAAGTTCATGCAATGTGCTCCCACTTCCACTTAAGAATGGGAAGTGGTTGTAATAACTCATCGGGTCTGCGATACTTAACATTAACTCGTTAACAAATCTCACACCCTCGAACAAAATCAGAAACATTGGTCTTCATCTCGGCCACGGAGAAATGATGCACCTCTTGTACATCATGGTCCTGCTTGGATGAACTATAAAACGTGAGCGATGTGCCTCATGAAGTATCTTATCATGCTACTCACCATTGATGGAATCCATAGGCAACCTCTAAATCTTAAGCGTGAATTTGTCGACTGACTCCAATCTGGATGATCTAACTTTGTGCCGCTCTAAGAACTTCTGATACTGCTCATCAGTCTGCTAACCCTCGAGTACACTTTGAATTGACACTGTCTAAGTCCTCATCTGTTCACAAATCAATACTTTAGTATCGATCAAAATGTCATCAGAACAAATCCTTTCGACCGCCTCGAACAAATCATAGTCATGCATCATGTGGCAGGTAACAACCTCTGAGTCAACCCCTATATGAATCAATGCGTCTGCAACCACTTTAACCTTACCCGGGTAGTACACCAATGAAAAATCATAGTCCTTGAGGAACTCAAGCCATCACCTCTGTCGCATGTTCCACTCCTTCTGAGTGAAGAGGTATTTTAAACTCATGTAGTCAGTGAATAGAACGAATCTCTCCCCGTAGAGATAGTGGCGCCAAATCTTTAGTGCAAACACCACTACTGCCAACTTCAAATCATGCGTAGGGTAGTTCTTTTCATGAATCTTCAACTGTTATGATGTGTAGGCAATCACTCTACCGTCCTGCATCAAAACACAGCCCAAATTGACCTTAGAAGCATCGATATTCACCTTAAAACCCCTCCCTAACTTGGGCAAAACCAAAATTGGTGTAGTAGTCAGTTGTTCCTTCAATATCCTGAACACTTGCTCACAGTTGTCGGTCCGTGAAACCTAACATCTTTCTTCGTCAATTGCGTCATAGGTGTTGCAATATTCGAGAAGTCCTATATAAAGTGTCGATAATAACCTGCCAAGCCCAGAAAATTACAGATGTCTAATGCTGAATTCGGTGTTGGCCAATCAATAATCGCTCTAACCTTAGCAGGGTCCACCGACAACTCCGCCGATCCCAACAATGTGACCTAAAAATCTGACCTTTGTCAGCCAAAACTCACACTTACTAAACTTAGCAAACAATCTGTGCTCCCTTAGTATCTGTAAAATCATCTTAAAGTGCTCCACGTGCTCCACACAGTCCTGGAATAAATTAAGATGTCGTCGATGTACACAATGACGAATTTTTCTAAGTACTGTCTCAACACTCGATGCATTAAATCCATGAACATCACTAGGGCGTTAGTCAGCCCAAACGACATGACTTTGAACTGGTAGTGCCCATATCGAGTGCGAAATGCAATCTTCTCCACGTCCTCTACTCTAATCCACAGCTGATGGTACCCAGATCTCAGATTAATCTTCAAGAACTACTATGATCCTGTCATATAGTCAAACAAGTTATCGATGCGAAGAAGTGGATATTTGTTCTTCACCGTCACCTAGTTCAACTGTTTGTAGTCAATACACAATCTCACGTTGTCGTCTTTCTTCTTAACAAACAACACCAGTGCGCCCAAAGTGAAATACTCGAGCGAATAAAGCCCAATTCCAACTACTCATCAAGCTGTCTTCTCAGCTCTTCTAGCTTTATCGGAGTCATATGGTATGGCGAGACTGAAATAGGTTTGGTCCCTAGGACCAAGTCAATGATGAAATCGATCTCCCTAGGTGGTGGTAAGACTGATAACTCTGTTGGGAAGACATTAGGAGACTCGCATACCATTGGTACATCCTCCAACCTAGTCTCCACTCTACTCGTCATATTCAACCCACCTGTGAATGTCTTTACATCTACGCTAGTGGCAACTCTACCCTTGTGATCGGTAGACTAGTAGAAGTCCCCTGAAAAATAAACACCAAATGCCCAAGAACCTAAAATGTGATCATCTTACTGAAGCATTGAATCAGTGCATGATAAGCACCCAACAAATCCATGCTTGGTAATGCATCAAACTTTAGGAACTCCAACACTCTCAGGGTCTGTAGGTAAGACATTACCCTTTATCTCTATCGAACAGTCAACACATAACATGTTCGGGTATATCTTGTCCCTAGTAGTTGTGCTAAGGATCATGAGTCTCTCTAATATAGTGGGTCTCAACCCTAACTTATCGATTATGCGACCTGAAATAAAGGAAACCGTAGAACCATAATTAAACATAGTATACATAAAATGACAACAAATGTAAACTATACCCTCAATTAGGTTCCATGTGGCAGTCAGATATGGTGCAACAATGGCATGAGTTTGCTCCCAGCCTTGTGACTTCCCTCGGCCAAGTTATGGGCAAATGCTGACAAAGTGAGCTAACTGTCCGCACTCAAAACCTACTCCCCTTTGAGATCCTGAACAAGACGGACCGTGATGTCCCTATCGTTATGCCTGACTGACACTTTGTCCCTAACTCTGATCTCGTCTCTGCCCCTACATAGACCTCTATTCCAGACCCTACCTTTGCAACTGCTGGCCTGACTGCGTTGACTATGACTAGATACTAACATAACTCCGTGCTGGAGTAGATAGTACTACTATCATGGTAGGTGGGGTTGCCACAGACCCCACACTCTAAGCTCGATCTCTTCGTGACCTATGTCTGAATCTCTTCTTTTTCTATCACCCCTTGAAGGTCTATTCGACAGTGGAGGCACTAATGATGTAACTTGTGCCCTAGTACGTGTGCTAACAAAACCTCATTGGCTATGGCTCTCTTGTAGGCCTCCTGTAATGTCCGTGGAGCCGTCATCACAACTACCAAACCAATAGTGTCAAGTAAACCATGCACAAAATAATATGCCTAGTCAGTGTTAGTGTTAGTTGCTCCTCCTGCATACTCCATCAAACATAGATATCGGTCCATAGACTGAATCATAGACTTGTCTGTCCTCTATCGGATGGTCTAGAACTTGGTCCTCTTCAGGTTACAGACCGTTTGAGGGATGTATTTCTGCTCGAATCTCTCCTTGAACTTAGTCCAATCCTTAGGCTTCCCTTCATGACCACCATATATGCGCTACTAAATGTCGACCTCTTCGATCAATAAGGTGGATAATATGCTCAGCTGCATATGGGCCGGTGTGGCTAGTACATCATGGATCTTCTCATGGTTCCTCATGAACATCTCTACTACCTCGAGATCCATGCCTCGATAGAACTTCTCCAGCTATGTCGTTGGAACTCACGGGCTTGTTTCGCCTCTATCGTAGCCTTAGTACTCGTAGTAGTTAGTGTACTAGGCATATTATAGCCGGTGTATCTGACATTAGTGGTATTATCTCTGTTTGGGCCTGAATCATCTATGTTGTTGCGGCCTAAGTTGGTGCTACGGGAGCAGCTGGTGTCTCCTGCACCATTAGTGCACTACTTACCTGCGTCACTGGCGCGAGCTCATGTCGTTGGGGATTGTCTCACCTGTGTCCTCAAGAGTAAGAGTATCTCCTAGAGCTGGTGGCCAAAGGACGAAACTAGCTGGGACATCTTATCAAGTCACTCATGTACATCTTTGTTGGGTTTTGGGGTTTATACGCAGCGAAAAATTCAAAACAATTTTTGAAAAATCCCAACAAGATCGCAAATAAGTTCCATTAAACTAGATCTACAAAAGTAAACCATACCTTGATTCATGATTTCCTTCTCTGATTGTTCGATCTTCAAGATGTTCAAGCGCGCATCCTCTATCAAAAATCCACACACGAACGGTGACCACAATTTGGAGTGCTAGCCCCAAGAGAGATTGAAAACATTTTTCTTTCTTTCCCAAAATCCATAGAGTTCGAAAATTGAAAAAAATGAAATTCTTATCTTACGTTTTTGGGTATCAACCTTTATTTATATTTGTAGATAAGCTCTCACTTAAATCTTATTCGTAATACAACTATTGTATTTACGATGTTTAAGTAAATTTGAAATACAACTATTGTATTTACGTTGTTTAAGCAAATTACACATATACCCTTATTAATACGTTATCATATAACGAATCATAAGGGGTTATATACTATGTATTTTATTTTATAAAATTCAATACTTTTGACCATTTGAAATTGTGCAAAGCCATTCTTTGTGTGTGACCTAATAGGTTCATGCGACGTTGGTAGTGAACTAAAACCATTTTGGTACACAAGTCATAAGCGGTCTCTAGCAAGGCATTATGACTACCCAAGTAGCATGAATATCAAAATCAATACAACCTAATGAATAACGTATATCATATCTTTTTGTCGTGCGATATCCTTTGATTCAATATAAGGCATGGAAAGTCACCTTTAATATTCAAATGTACTAGTCTCAATCTTAGATAGATTGAAAACATCCAAGTGACATTGATCATATTAATTCACTTGGACTTGACCATTTAACAATCTAGCACATCGAGGGATCCATTGATATCTCTCTCTTTACGAGAGCGACAAATTCTTTCTTGATTACACACCTTCACATATAGCTCACATGATAACCAATCATAATCTTTATAATCGTCCGGTTAAAGACAACGTTTGATTGTGTCAAATTACCATGTTCCCAATATTGAAGTATATGGTAATCTCAAGTCGAAGGACTAAATGATATACCTATTAAGAGTAACACCTATGACTTAATCCATATGGTGTTCTCATTGCGGGTCAGTCCAATACCTTGTTCCTTAACAAGTACTCATGATTTTGATTCGTATCCCTATACGTATGATCATCACATGACCATCAATTAAGACTCATGCTAGTCTTAATTCATTATAGTTCCTAGTATAATGACCGACTAGGGACATTTAGGATATTTCAACAAATACCATGGATCTTATTATAAGGTAAATATTCAATCACTTATAATAAAACAACAAATGATAAACCTCTATTTTATTAACTAAAAAAAATTGTAAGTTAAACAATGTTTGTAGATTGACCTAGGGCATATGCCCCAACATCTCCAACTTGCACTAGAGCCAATCATTCATGTATTTAATACCCAATAACCTAACATGACCATCACGCTTTGCTTGTGGAAGAGCCTTCATCAAAGGATCTGTAACATTGTCTTCTGTAGGAACTCTGCAAATTTTCACGTTTCCACTCTCAATGATTTCTCTAATGGGATGAAAACATTTGATATATGTTTAGATCTATGGTGAGATCTTGGTTTCTTGGCCTGTGCTATAGCCCCGTTGTTGTTACAGTACAAGAAAACAGGGTTAGCAATACTTGGAACAACACCTAGTTCAGATATGAACTTTTTGATCCTAACAACCTCCTTAGCTGCATCGATGCTGCAATGTACTCAGCTTTAGTTGTAGAATCAACACAGTCTCTTCCTTCGAACTTTTCTAAGCTCACTGCGCTCCATTCAAAGTAAACACATATCCATACTGCGATCTGAAGTCATCGATGTCAGTTTGAAAACTTGCATCTGTGTAACCATTTACAACAAGCTCATCTTCTAAACTTTCATAGACCAAGAACACTTTTTAGTCTTTCTCAAGTACTTAAGAATGTTCTTTATTGCTATCCAGTGAGTCTCATTGGGATTAATCTGGTATCTACTTGTTGCGCTAAAGCATATGATACATCAGGTAGAGTGCATAACATGGCATACATGATAAATCTAATGGTTGATGTATATGGAATCATATTCATGTGTTCTCGCTCATCATTAGTTTTTGGACATTGAGTCTTGCTAGAGTTATTCCATGAGACATTGCAACGACTCCTCTTTTAGAGTCTAGCATACTGAACCGATTTAGTACCTTGTCAATATAAGCACTCTGACTTAGGCCGATCAGCCTTTTAGATCTATCCCTAACTAAGACTTGACACTCTGCAAGGTTAGGATGTCATTTTCAATGAGTAATATATCATCAACATAAAGTACCAAAAAAAAACCACGCTCCCACTGACCTTCTTGTATACACAAGGATCATCTTCATTTTTAATGAAACCAAATTCCTTAATTGCTTCATCAAAATGAAGATTCCAACTCCGAGAAGCTTGCTTTAATCCATAAATAGATCTTTGAAGCTTGTACACCTTCCTAGAATTTTAGGATGAAGAAACCCTTCAGTCTGTATCATATACACGTCCTCAAGTAGTTTCCATTTAGAAAAGTTGTTTTGACATCTATTTGCCATATCTTATAGTCATAATACGCGGCTATGGCAATAAGAATTCTAATGGATTTAAGCATGGCTACAGGAGAAAAAGTTTCATCATAATCAACACCTTTAGTCTATCGGAAACCTTTTGCAACTAGCTGTGCTTTATAAGTATGTACATTGCTATCCATATCATTTTTTTTGAAAACCCATTTATATCCAATGGCCTTACCACCTTCAGGTAAATCAACCAGGTTCGAAACTTGGTTATCATACATGGATTGCATCTCAGAGTTCGTGTCACTAAGCCACTTATCTGACTCAAGGCTAGACACAGCCTCCTGATAAGTAGTAGGTTCATTTTGATCCATAACTAACACCTCACTACTATCAGTACTAAGAAATCCAAATCTCTCTAGGATGTCTTACTCTATTAGACCTACGCAAGGCCTTGTGATACCTGTGGAGGCTCAACTAGTTCAAGACTTTGTTGATCTCCCACTGCGGTTAAGTGTTTATTTGTGGTTCTTGAACTTCTTCAAGACTAACTTTATTCCCATTATTGTCTTTTGAAATAAACTCTTTTTTCATAAAGACACCATTCCGACAACAAACACTTTGTTCTCAGTGGGATTATAAAAGTAGTATCCTTTAGTTTCTTTAGGATAAACAACAAATATACACTTAGTAGATTTGGCTGATAATTTTCTAAGATCTGTCGTCGTACGAAAACCTCACAGCCCCAAATCTTAAGAAATATCTCATGTGGTGTTTTATCAATCGCTTTAGAAGGAACACGATTCAGTGTAAACGCAACAGTTTCTAAGGCATAGCCCCAAAAAGAAATAGGAAGATCTACATGACTCATCATAGTTCAAACCATATCCTATAAAGTTCGATTTCTCTTATCAGAAACACCATTCCATTATAGAGTTGATGGAGGAGTTAACTGTGAGACAATCACACAACTTCTAAGATGATCATCAAACTCTTGGCTCAAATATTCACCACTACGATCTGATCGAAATGCTTTAATAGTTTTGCCAAGTTGATTTTGCACTTCATTCTGAAATGTTTGAAACATCTCAAAAGATTCACCTTTATGTTTCATGTGATACACGTAACCATATCTGCTAAAATCATCAGTAAAAGTAATGAAATACTGATAACCACCTCTATCATTATGTTTATAGGACTGCATACATCAGTATATATTAGACCCAATAAGTCATTTACCCTTTCACTGTGTCCAGTAAAAGGACTATTATTCATCTTGCCTAATAAACAATATATACATGTTTCATATGATTCAAAATCAAATGAATCTAAAAGTCCATGTTTATGGAGTTTAGAAATGCGTTTCTCATATATGTGGCCAAGTCGACAATGCCAAAGGTAGGTTTGATTCAAATCATTTGACTTAAATCTCTTTGTATTTACGTTACAGATAGGAGTATCTATTGACATTTTCACGTTTAGAATATAAAGGCCATCGCATAAATTTGCATTTGCATAAAAACATGTCTTTACGAGAAATGGAGCATTTATTATTCACAATAATGAAATTAAAACCATCTAAATCCAAACATGAAACTGAAATGATGTTTCTACTCAAGGTAGGGACATAATAACAATTATTTAAAACTAAAACTAGTCCACTAGATAAAGACAACTCATAACATCCTACAGCCAACGCAGCAACCTTTGCTCCATTTTCGACTCGTATAGATAACTTCTCCTTTCTTTAGCTTTCTACTTTTGGTGAGACCTTGCAGATTAATGCAAATGTGAGAACCACATCCGGTATCCAATACCTAGGAATCACTAGTAGACAAGTTAATTTCAATAATGTAAATATCTGAAGCAGTAGTCACACTACTCTTCTTTTTCTTTTGATCTTCAAGAAAGTGCTTGCAATTTCTTAACCAATGCCTAGATTCATGATAGAAATGACAATTTCCTTCTTTTACTTTTTCCTTCTGGGACTGTGAAGTAGAAGCAACCTTAGGCTTAACTTGTTCCACATGATTTGTGACTGGATATAATACCCTTAGTAACTTTAGTCTTGCCTTTGGTCTTTTTCTTCAAAGCCTTTCCTTTATTAACCATCAACACATTGGCCGTGGGTTTCTTGACATTTTACTCAGTACTTTTGGACATTAAATGCAACTCTGAGATAGATCTCTCCATATTATTCATGTTGTAGTTCATCACAAATTGTGAAAAACTATCTGGCAATGAATTAAGGATCAAATCCATAACCAACTCTTGGCTTATGGGATATCTAAGTTTGTCAAGATGGTCAATATAACCCTTCATTTTCAGAACATGAGGGCTAATTAACGCACCCTCAGCCATTTTGCAAGAATGGAGGTTCTTGTTTGTTTCGAACCTTTCTTGTCTAACCTGATGTTGGAACATTTCCCTCAGCATTGTAGCCATGTCGTAAGCTTCCATGTGTTCCATGCCCTTCTGAAGTTCAAGAACCATGGTTGCCAACATAATGCATGCAACATCAGTAGAATCGCTGACATGCTTGGAATGTGTATCCTTATGGCTCTTGCAGCATTGGCTGGTAGTTCCTCAGGAATAGGACCATCCAAAATGTACAACTTGCGTTCATGCTTAAGAACAATTCTCAAGTTTCTGAACTAGTCAAAAAAGTTTGTCCCAAATAGTTTATCCTTTTCAAGGATGGATCGTAGTGACAAGGGATTAGTGTGATTTGATGAAACCATTAATCTACAACAAAGATTATGTAAAAGTTCATTTTAGTATAGAGGAATAGATCACCACTAAATTAACAACCCTCCTTAAAACACTATGTTAACTTAAGGGACTAAAACCCATGTTTCACCAAATTTAAATATAGCTAAGGCATGTAACTTTAAATTAGGTTATGTAGGTAGGTACCTTTTACTAATTACATCATATGTAACTTTTAGTTGTTTTTATGAGATTATGACATCTTATGTCTTAGCATATTTAATCTCATCTTGTGCCAAAAGCTCAAAATTGTTTTGATAGCTTTATCAAGTATAACCATTTCAAACAATAGAGTAACCGTTACTCAACTTGCCTCACCAAGATAACACAATACACTCTGCTAGGGCAAGACCATATTGATGTGATCGAAGCCTTAACAAGTGTTTGAGAATGGGTGGCACTTAACTTAAAATTTATAAGAGGGATTTTATTTGTTTTAGTGAACATATCATAAACAAAGATAAATATCATATATTACATGGAATGTACAATCACCAAACAAGTTAGGAAATTTCTAATATTATGTAATATACGAATTTCCTTATGCTACGTAGAGTTATCGGCGGTCCCGTTGGTCGATTAGCGGATAGGGGTACAGCGGATAGCACCCACATTTTTTTAGACAACAAATTCCTATTACAAAATCAAAATCGCCTAAAATTTCTCATTATTTTAGCCAATTTAATTGACCAAAACTACCCTTATTTTTATTTTTGAAAATTAATTAAAACGTTTTTAATTAACACGGGCTCACTTCTAACTTAATATCTAATTCTAATCCAATTAAGAATTTAAGATACTTTGAATCCTAATCCAATTCTAATTCATTATACATCTCCCCTATCATATATGATTTTTCTACTATTATTATCCGATTACAAGTTTATCTCCTATCTAATAGGAATATACTAACAGATAACAACAATGAGACATATAATCAATGGTAATTTCGATTCTTGAATTAAGGAACGAAATATTAATCATGCATTCAACAACAGAATCATATTATATTAATCATATTAACCTAAACATGATTTCTAACATGGAGACATACATGATTATTTCACAAACGAACAATGTATTCAACAACAAAATCATATTAAATCAATCATATTAACCTAAACATGATTTCTATCATGAAATTTACAAATTTCGAATTGTTCAATTTAAAACATAAGTTAATCGAAATACTAAACATGAATTCAATCAATGAACCACATCATGCATATGTATCAAATACATAAATTAACAACATGCTTTAAAATCAATTTTTGATAACAACTATCACATAACCTATATGTATATCATATATACCTTAATAACAATCATGCTTTCACACATATATCACATATACATCAGATAAAACATGCAAACGTTTAATAGAACCAAGCCTATGGCTCTAATACCACTGTTGGGTTTTGGGGTTCATACGCAGCGAAAAATTCAAAACAATTTTTGAAAAACCCCAACAGGATTGCAAATAAGTTCCATTAAACTAGATCTACAAAAGTAAACCGTACCTTGATTCGTGATTTCCTTATCTGATTGTTCGATCTTCAAGACGTTCAAGCGTGCGTCTTTTATCAAAAATCCACATATGAATGATGACCACAATTTGGAGTTCTTGCTCTAAGAGAGATTGAAATTGTTTTTCTTTCTCTCCCAAAATCCAGAAAGTTCGAAAATTGAAAAAATTGAAATTCTAATCTTACGTTTTTGTGTATCACCCTTTATTTATATGTGTAGATAACCTCTCACTTAAATCCTATTCATAATACAACTATTGTATTTACGATGTTTAAGTAAATTCGAAATACAACTATTGTATTTACGTTGTTTAAGCAAATTACACATATACCCTTATTAATAAGTTATCATATAACGAATCATAAGGGGTTATATACTATGAATTATATCTTATAAAATTCAATACTCTAGACCATTTGAAATTGCGTAAAATCATTCTTTGTGTGTGACTCAATAGGCTCATGCGACGTTCATAGTGAACCAAAACCATTTTGGTACACAAGTCATAAGCGGTCTCTAGCAAGGCATTATGACTACCCAAGTAGCATGAATATCAAAATCGATACAACCTAATGAATAACGTATATCATATCCTTTTGTCGTACGATATCCTTTGATTAAATATAAGGCATGAAAAGTCACCCTTAATATTCAATCGTACTAGTCTCGATCTTTAGATAGATTGAAAATATTCAAGCGACATTGATCATATCAATTCACTTGGACTTGGCCATTTAACAATCTAGCACATCAAGGGATCACTGATATCTCTCTTTTACGAGAGTGACAAATTCTTTCTTAATTACACACCTTCACATATTGCTCACATGATAACTAATCATAATCTTTATAATCATTCGGTTAAATACGATGTTTGATTGTGTCAAATTACCATGCTCCCAATATTTAATACTATGGTAATCTTAAGTCGAAGGACTAAATGATATACCTATTAAGAGTAACACCTATGACTTAATTCATGTGGTGTTCTCATAGTGGGTCGGTCAATACCTTGTTCCTTAACAAGTACTCATGATCTCGATTCGTATCCCTATACGTATGATCATCACATGACCATCAATCAAGACTCATGCTAGTCTTAATTTATTATAGTTCCCAGTATAATGACCGACTAGGGACATTTAGGATATTTCAACAAATACCCATGGATCTTATTATAAGGTAAATATGCAATCACTTATAATAAAACAACAAATGATAAACCTCTATTTTATTAAGTAAAAAAATTGTAAGATAAAAAATGTTTGTAGATTGACCTAGGGCATATGCCCTAACAATCTCTTATTCCACTATTGCTGGTCTCGGGTAGATCGGCCATCGGAATCTGAAAAGAGCGAGTACCCTATTAGGACATAGCTATCAATATAGTATAATACATTACAATTAAATAGCTCATGTAGTCTAGTTTTAATTTCTCCAACTTTTCTCACTTCCTAACTAAGACTTAAGTCAGGTTCGTAGGGTTCCAGCCTAAGCTCAACCATTATCCTAATTTCTGCTATCTTGTGTCTTAATGGATTGTGTTTATAAATTACAAGCCAACTTTGCATTCTAATACCATCTGTGACGGCCCCAGTTCCACAATCCTAAATTGGGCACCGTCTGGCCTATACATATGTGGACCCCTGAGCCAGCCTCGCTAGGTCACGTAGGCCTAGTAAGCTTTTCCTTACCATTTGCTATATATTAATCAATTTAAAAGTAAAGTTAATTAATTAGTGAGTTATCATAGATACAATGAAAGCAATTAAATCTCATACTAATTAATCAACCTCAAGACACATAAGTCAAGACAACCTAGGGTGTGAAATGCCACAAGTGTATACTATCAATAACAAGTCAGAGGATAGTATCAATATGATATACATGCAAAGATCTCTCAAAACCTATAATCCCATGTTTCAAAAGAAAATAATACTGTAAATAATACACACAATCACCTAACCAAGTTGAGAAGGTTTGCTCTAAGTCCTCAAAGTAGATCACCTAACTGTGGAGCCTTCCCTTTGCTATACTGCAGATTTGTACTCGGTTAAACACAATAATGACGAGCCTAGGTAAGTAATGCCAAGCAAGACATAAATACAACATTTCGAAGTAAAATAAAGCAGTCATAATTCATGCCGATAGGAAAGCATAAGGAATGCATGAATATAATAAGACCGAAAATAAACAAATAAATAAGTAATCAAATATAAGTGTCCCGAATAACAAAAGAGAGGAGCGAGCAGTCCCGACCAAATAGTCATTGAGTAATTGGGAATGCACCTCCAAGACTCGGGGCTTAGGACGTGGACTAACTCGAACACAATCGTAAACCCCACGTGGATAGGATACCCCCAACAATCTAGTGAGAACTCCCACCTCGTATAGAATCCATAATTGAGTCGTGCATCCTAGCCGTTGACCCCTCATATGTTACCTTAAATGGCCCAAGTTTTGCAAAGATCACATTGACTCACTTGCCCTCGGACAACTCAAAAGAATAGAATCTCAAGATCGATATTGAACAACATCTATAATAAATTTAAAAGCTTCATAAATAATTGCAATATTTCTCACTAGTTTACTTACCTCCAATCCAAGCTATATCACACTCACGCGAACTCTGACTCACCTCCAACGAAGCCCCATGTGCCCAATAATCCTAATAACACATTTATTGTGATTTTTCATTGATTTTTACCCAATTTTCCTTGTTTATTTCATTTGTGTATTCGGGTCAATTTTCCAGGCATAGGGTCATATTTGGACCAATTTAGGTATCCAAGAGAACTACAAACCATTCCAAAAACTCCCGAAACTTCACCGTAGGAAACTGCCCCAGATGTTGTGGCAGAGGTTTCCCTGGCGACGCCTCCACAACATGGGGCAGAGGGACCCTCTGTCCCAAGCATCGTGAATGGTGTTGTGAGGGTAAACCACTTACGGCGCCTCACAATATGGGGGCAGGGGTTCACTGCCCCAAATGCTATGAGTGGTTCCATAGGGTTGAGGCCCCATGGCCTCGGTGCAGTGTCGAGCCCATAATGCATTGTTAACAACCTTTAAATTTAACTTGACTTGTGTTGCACTTGTCAGGACCGTGACCTGGCTATGTGATACTGGACTGTATTTTGAACTTCAAAATCGACACCGAGGTAATTTTATGATCTATGATATGTGTATTAGTATTGTAGTCTAATATGGGTCTTGAGCCATTCAGGCGATTGTTAGTCCGAGTGAGACTTCGCTTAGGTAAATGGGGGAGTAAAACACGATAAAAAACACAAATAAATGAATTTTTGAATATTTTGAATAATTATTAGGTGAGATAAGGAAAGACTACGCGCGCCACGGGAGTCGGGGCAAGGCAAGAAAGACCGAGGACATCATTTGAACGCGGGAGTTGGTTAACTACGCAACATACGGGCTATGTGATAGAGATTGTTAAAGTGACACAACCCAACTTTAGAGAGCCATCGATCAGCCTCGAGATACGTGCGTACGTGGTGATGAAGTGAGAATTCTATAAATAGGACCCTATCCTCACTTTACTATTCATTTCCTCTAAACCACACATTTGATCTCTCTCTCTCACCTCTACTTAACCTCTCTCTCTCTCTCTTTCTTCCCTCTCCCCTGGTGACCAGTCCAAGACCCTCGCCGGAGCTCTTACTGGTTGTCAGAGGTCCCTCTCTCTCTCTCTCTCTTAGTCGAGCACAGTGGACTGTGGGGCTTCTGTCCATAAGTGGGGGTGTCTGTCCGAGTAGGAACTGGTCGGGGATGACCCTTCAGAGATCTAGTAGTTGCGGATCTTCTCCCCAAGTTCGCGGTGGACATGTGGTGGTGTGTCAACTATTTTCATTAAGATTAATGTTTTTAATGTTGTTGTCGGGTCTGGCCGTTGCTATGGCGACCATAGCGGTGGTCGGAGGCGGTCGTGGTTAGCCCATGGTAGTCCACCAGAACCCCACGTCCCTACAAAATCACTAACATGTGGTGTGAGTCAATTCTATCCAAGTTATCCTTGTTTGTGCATTATGAAAGGAAACGACCGCAACTGGCGGCTCTACTATCGAACCACCGTGACTGGAGCATTGTTTGGGATAACACCAAGCTGTGGCTTGTGTCCCACGACCTCCGGAGTAGTCAAACCAATGGAAGGGAAAAGCCTTTGATCGTGATTCCATATGTATGAGTAGTGTCGTTGTTTTGATGTCTCATTGAAAAATGACATTGTTGACGGCGTTACTGGCTAGACCACCTATCGTGGGGGGTTGTCGGGGACCATATCATGTACATCATGTTATCTCACACCCCAAAGTGTCTCAACTGGTGGTGGTGAACTTGAATGCATCAATTCATGTGTTGTTGTTGTGTTCCTCGCCGAAAACTGTCGTGCATGGCGGCACTGTCGTCGGATGCCATGACCAAGGGAGTGTCGGGGATCACACCAAAATCTTGTGTGTGTTTCATAGCCTCTGGATGTGTCCATATCGATGGTGGCGAGTTGTTTTTATCGATGGTTTCATGTGTTTATGTTATCGAGTTTCATAGTCACGTTAAGTAGTTGTCGATGTGACGTAGAGCGTGCCCCGACCCTTCCATGCCGCAGAGGTACTTTACCAACGTCAGACAACACCAATGAGTTTCCCTATTCGTTGGTGCATGGTCATTTCGAGTTCTTATTGAGTTGTGATTGTTAATCGATGTCGATGTTGTGTATGTGTTGTTGAATGGTTGTAACGTCGTGGTTACGTCAACAGTCCTTGAGGTTATGGCGTGACCCACATATGACTGAGCCGAGCCTATAATTCTTGAATAAGTTTGCATATGATGTGGTTTTCGAAACCCAAGAGAGTTGTTGTGTTTTGCTTGGTTTTCCAATCGATTTTCATCAATTTGTTCGAGTCATCAAAATATTAGGAAAAACACTATTCAGCCTAAGGTTAATAATGACTCGACCCATTAATTAGAGTTTTCGACCTTGACAGGTAGTGGGAAACTCGAGGATACGCATTAGGATTCACGTGAGTGTTGTACGCGGGTTGCGATTAGTCAGGTAAGTACACTTGCCCTAAAGCTTGTGTACG
This sequence comes from Stephania japonica, assembly GCA_039657345.1. NCBI lineage: Eukaryota > Viridiplantae > Streptophyta > Magnoliopsida > Ranunculales > Menispermaceae > Stephania > Stephania japonica. Next base: position 28,687,671 of record CM077563.1, on the reverse strand, counting down.
TTAGTAAGCCAATTAAGAAAATACCATGTGATTCATTATCACTTTGTCATGTTTGCTATGATCTACTTATTGGCATTCCATTCCATATTCCTCGTATGTTCTTGGCATAAGTGTGTTTCTCGAAGGTACATGCAACCTGCACTAGAAGGGATAAAACGCGAACACTCGCGCGCACGAGTGTTTGACCACCCCTAGTGATTGTATGATGCCATGTACTGGATTGTTGTGGATATTATCGACATTGCGACATCGCTATTGTGTTTTTGTTGTGGATTTTTAGACCACTTATGGCCTCTCTTGACTCATAGAATACGCATGTTTTGATTGCTATTATTTCTAATCTCTTTATCATGATATTTAGACTGTCATGTTTGATAATTCATGAATTATTGTTATATTCTTCTGGCATTACTTTCGATTTCTCTCAATTACTCACCATTTAGCTTGTGATGATAGGTGCAGATAGAACGTAGTACAGTAGAGGCAAAGAACCTTGCCTAAGAGACTTTTTGTGAGCGACTAGACTTGAGGAACCCTAAACTAGGTTATATGTTTTGTTTATATGTTGCTTGTTATTATATATCATGTTTTGTTTAGTCATTGAACTCGAGATTATAGTTTGGGATTGATATCATGTAATGTCTCATTTGACTTTAGCTTATTGTACATGAATATCTCCGTTTACGGGTTTCCATATATATAGATTCCTGATTTTTGTTTGACTGAGTTATTTCTCAATACTTGTTTAGTTTAAATTTTCTTTCACTGTGTTACTTGCAATAACTCTTTCATAAAACTTGTAATTTGATAATTTAAGGCTGACTAGGCTCGCTAGATTATCGAATATTGGCTTGGGGATTTGTACGAGTTTAGGCCGAGCGTTCCCAAATGCATTAGGAATTTGTGGCCGTCACATTTTGATAGGAGAGTAATATCCAACCAATTTCGGTCTTATCGGACTTGGATCCCCTGGTTGCATCTACAAAGAGAGAGCAAACTTGCTGAGATTGACACCGGGAAGATTCGGGTGAGTCGGACTTGCTACATATGTTAAGTTCATTAGGGCAGTGTTAAAATTGTCGACTTACCTATTTTTAATTGAATGAGTTTCTTAGGGTCTTCCTCATTCTTCTTAAATATCATGTTATTCCTGTCTTTCCATAGGCACCATAATCTAATAACAATCGATTCTAAAAAGGATTCTCTCGATTCAAATTCTTAGCTTCGGAAATAAGGTGTTCCCAAATAGCTTGGAAAGATAAGTCACTAAAGCCGATAGTTCTAAAAGCTAGTGGAGATGCAAACCATAAAGCATAGGCTTTGGGGCCTAGGAAGAAGAGATGTTCCACTATTTCCGGTTATTGTAAGCATGCCAAAAAAGCTTGGTCAATTCTCATCCCTCTTGTTGCCAGCGTTGAGGCTAGTGGAAAAGCATTGTAAAGAGTTCTCCAAATGAAGATTTGGACTTTCCTTGGGGCTTTGGATTTCCACAGTGAACGCCAGGCCTAAGTATGGGGTGGATTAAATGATAAGCCACCCCCACTAACAACTTCCATGTCACCTTTCTGGAATAGTTGGTAAGCAAACTTATATGACAATTTAACAAAACATTGGCCAGACTTATCATAATGCCAAACTTTTCTATCTTTGCATCCCAATCTTCTTAGAGGTGTTGCCCTAATCAGCTCTACTTCCTCAGGTGATAAGATGCTATTAATTGTAGTCATGTCCCAATTCCTGGTTATTGGATTAATGTGTTCAGCTACTTGATGAATTCCTCTCACTCTTGGTGACCATAAGAGTGTTTTCCATTCGGTTTCTACCCATGCGTCGTCCCAAGTCGATGTAGTTTGGCCATTACCAATGCATATTTGAAGACCTTTGTCTAGTAATTGATGCCCCAAAAAAATACTTCTCCATCCAAAATAGGGTTTCTTCCTAATTTTGCACTTAGGAAGGAGGTGTGCAGAGGAAGTACTTACTTATCAAAAACCTGGTAACTAGGGAATTACCATTATTAATGATTCACCATCCCTACTTGGCTAGTAGACATGTACTAAAGATTTGTAATTCTCTGAAGCCTAAACCTCCCTTTGTCTTAGGTTTCACCATCACTCCCTATTTCTTCCAGTGTATGCCCCTCTCTTTAGGTGTAGAAAACCACCAAAATCTTGCCATAAGTTGGGTAAGACTATCACATGTGGACTTTGGGAAAGCTGAGAAGATCATTTGATACGTAGGTATAAGTTGGGCCACTGATTTTAACATTACTTCCTTTCCTGCTTGTGATAAGAGTTTTTCTTTCCAAGTGAGAACATTACCTTGTGTTTGGAGATGATCTGAACTTGTAAACACAATGAAGAAGGAGAAATGGAACTGATGAGAAGAGAAGAAGCAATTCTCTCACACGATCCCACGAGTATATATATATCAATGAATAGTAAAATTACATAAATGTCCTTTCTTATACACAACTTACAACAGTGGAATTACCTATCTACCCTTACATATTTCCTACTAATGTTTTAATGATTTATCCTAACATCCCCCCTCAAACGAAGAAGGTACCGAACGGACACCAAGTTTGTCCCGTAAATATTGAAACCGAGAAGCGAGAAAAGCCTTTAGTAAAAATATCTACGCAAGCTGATCCTGTGTTGGAACATGATGTATGCCAAGCTGTCCAGCCAGAACTTTGTCACGAACATAATGAATGTCGAGTTCAATGTGTTTTGTGCGAGCATGATAAACTGGATTCCTAGCCAAAGCTGCTGCACTCATGTTGTCACACCAAATAGTCGGAGGAGCTGAAATGGAAATATGAATTTCGGTTAGTAAAGACATTAACCATGAGATTTCAGCAGTTACCTGTGCCATTGCTCGATATTCAGATTCCGTAGAGGAACGAGAGACAACAGCCTGCTTTTTGGACTGCCAGGCAACCAGATTCGGACCAAGGAAGACTGCATATCCAGCAATTGAACGACGATCGTCCGGTGAAGTAGCCCATCAGCATCTGAAAAACCTGTCACAAACAACTGCGAACTCGGACGGAATGATATACCCAATGTATCAAGTACTTTAATGTATCGTAAAACTCTTTTCACGATCGCATGAGTAACTCGTTGGATTTTGCTTTGAAATTGACTCAATTTATTAACAATAAAAGAAATGTCTGGTCTTGTATTGACCAAGTACTGTAAGCCCCCTAAAATACTCCTATACAGAGTGGTGTCATGAAAAAGAGGACTACCATCTGCATAGAGAGGCTTGTTAAGTGAGAAAGGAGTATCAATTGGTTTAGCATTTGACATACCAGATTTTCTAAGTAATTGTTGAATATAGGCAGTTTGAGTGAGGTATAACCCACTGTTGTCTCGTCGGGCTTCCATACCCAAGAAATAATTTAGTTCACCAATATCAGATAAAGCAAAACTATCATGTAACTTAGAAATAAAAGACTGAATAAGAGAATTATTAGAACCAGTAACAATTATATCATCGACATACACTAACAGATATAACACCTGAGAACCATTTTTAAAAACAAATAAAGAGTTATCAGCTTTAGAATTATAAAATCCCCACGAGACAAGAGTGTATTTTAATTTATCAAACCAAGCTCTAGGAGCCTGTCTCAATCCATATAATGCCTTATGTAATCTACAGACATAATCTGGATGGACAGAATTAACAAAACCTTGAGGTTGGTTTGTAAAGACCTCCTCACTCAAAGAGCCATTTAGAAAGGCATTATTAATATCAAGTTGGCGCAGAGACCACCCGAACTGAACTGCTAATGATAATATAACACGAATAGTAGCAGCTTTAACAACAGGACTATATACCTCATCAAAATCAATACCTGGAACTTGTTTAAAACCTTTAGCCACTAATCGAGCTTTATACCTATTTATAGAACCATCAGAATTTCGTTTTATAGAAAAAATCCACTTATTAGTAACAAGATTTTGATTTTTGTTATAGGGAACTAGAGACCAAGTCCCATTTTTAATCAATGCATGATATTCCTTATCCATAGCCTCCTTCCATTTAGGATCTTTGAGAGCTATTTCACATGTAGCAGGAATATCATCCATTTTTACACAAGAATCAGCAAATAATACTTTCTTTTTACTAATCCCATCTTTAGCTCGTGTTATCATTGGATGAGTATTAGTTGGTGTATTAACAACTGGAGGCTGTACATCCACATTAGGATGATCAATATCATGTAAAACAGATATAGGTAAAGTAGTAGGACTAGATTGAATTCCAATAGGACTCACAGTAGACTGAGGCTCTACTGGAGAAGATTCAGATGTAGGATTAGACTGATGCCCAGAAGATAGTGGTGGACATGAAGCAGATGAAACAGGACATACATTAGGATAAGGTAATGGAACACTTGGTAAACTGGAGACAGAATCAGAAACAGGGGAAGAGTTTAACTGAAACAATTCAGAATAAGGGAAATCAGATTCATTAAATAAAACATTTCTAGTAATAAACACTCTACCAGCAGAATTCATGCATTTATACCCTTTATGGATAGAACTATACCCAAGAAACAAACACTTTTCTGACCTAAATTGATACTTATGTTTATTATATGGTCTAAGATACGGAAAACATGCACAACCAAACACACGTAAGATGGTATAATCTGGGGGAAATTTGAATAATTTTTCATAAGGAGACTTACTATTTAAAACCACAGTAGGCAATCTGTTAATAAGAAATGCTGCAGTTTCACATGCATCCCACCAGAATTTCAAAGGTAACTTACTTGCAGCCAATAAAATTAGACTCATTTCAACAATATGTCGATGTTTACGTTCAGCCCTACCATGTTGTTCATGTGTATGAGGACAAGGGTGTTGAAAAATAATGCCATGTAAATCAAGATATGGTTTAAAAGACCTATATTCACCACCCCAATCAGACTGAACCCTTTTAATGGTAGTTTGAAATTGATTTTCAACCATAGTTTTAAAATGAATGAATGCTTTAAGAGCATCGATTTCAACCGTAATGGATACAACCATGTAAACCTAGTGCAATCATCCACAAAATGAATATAGTAATTGAAACCACCCTGAGAAGTAAGAGGAGCGGGGCCCCACAAATCTGTATGTATTAGATCAAGAACATTGTTTGCAATATGAGAAGATGAAGAAAAAGGTAGAGCATGTATTTTCCTAGAGAGCAAAGCGTGTGAACAAAAATCAAGTGCGGACGAAGTATGCGGACTAAGATTATTATGCATAACCTGAGTTAACACCTTATGTGCAGGATGGCCAAGTCTGGAGTGCCAGAGACATACTAGATCTTTAGAGGAAGTGAGAAAGGCAGTATGAGGAATTTGAGAAGAATTCTTTAATCCAAAAAATTTGTAAAGACCATTGTGAAGACAGACGTGAAGAAGCACCTCATTGGTTCGAGAGTCCTTCACAAAACAATCATTAGAATGAAACTCTATTAGGACATTATTGTTACGAGTTAACTGTGAGACACTCAACAAATTTTTCTTAATACCAGGCACACATAAAGTATTTGAAAACGATAAACGAGAACGAACAGAAGGTAATAAAGCTTGACCAGACGCAGTAATGTTTAAATACTCACCATTCCCAACCATTAATGAATTTTTACCTCCATATGGTGTGCTGTTCATCAGTTGAGTGGGATCATGCGTGATATGGGAAGAAGCTCCACTGTCCATATACCATGAATTATCTTGAACAGGTTCAGTGGTACCAAAAAATGAATTATGGGATTGTTGATGAGTAGTGTTGAATGGGTTAGTAGTGTTGAATTTGGCTGACTGAGGAGGAGAGATGACATTAGACTGAGATCCCATGTATTTCATATCCCCTCTGAAGTAACATACTTTAACAGTGGCCAAATTTGCCACATATCCGCACGTAGGTTTAGAATTGTTATTTGTTCTAAACCCTCCTCGGCCTCTGCCTCTACTGCTTCTACCACGATTTCCAAATCCAATGGACCCATGTGATTGGCCTTGAGAACTTATTGTTTGAAATCCTGGTGAGTTGCCAGGATTATTTTTGTTTCCCGATTTGTTATTACCGATTTCATCACAACCGAGTGAGCGAAATGGGGGGAGACATCCAACAATGACATCGAATTGATGCCTTGACTCACCTGGAATTGGTCTAATGTACTCTCAAAATCAAGTAGACAAGACTGAAATTCTTGCCAATCAAGCATATGTATTTGTCGCTGTAGAACAGCAGTGATGATCGCAAGTATTCAACATCCAAGCCAATCGAGACAATTTGATATTAGATCCTCAATACTCACAGGAGATCCAAATACCATGGCTAGATCATTTGCACAACTTTTCATCATTCGTAGATACTCACTAACTCGTTTTGATCCTTTCTTAGTGGATTGTAGTTGTTTCCGAGAACATGCACACGTGACCTATTGCTTTTGCCACGCAGTGCTTCAATGGCTTTCCACACTCATGAGCGGTGCGACTTATCTTTGGATCAACAATGCTATTGGCGACTTCAGTGTCATAGCGTCATAAGCCATCCATACAACATTCAATCTCTACCGAACCGGTATTTATATACTCGGATTTGGTGAGCCGTCCTCCGAATTTTCTCGGGCACGGCAATGTGCCAAACAAAACCATCTAACTCAAACCCTTCAATCACAGTATTACAAGGTAGACCTCCATAATAGGAAGTTTGTTTCATCCAGGTTTGATTGTTACAAACCGGCTTAAGGAATTTCCAAATGGACCACTTGAAGGTCCTATGCTAGATCCTCGAATCTCATCCGATGAAATCGGGTACTTCGGAAGGACCGAAGAAGAACCGACTTCACCTGCACTGGATGCATGATCCATCATAGAAGAATCAACCGAAATACACACTAGAATCGAAACACGTACCTCGGATCTCCGTATCCACCGTCTGCAACTCGTTAGAGTTGTAGATCTATGACTTTCGTGATAGATCCTTTGTCGTTGCTAGTAGACCTAGCGTTTCTTCGAGATCTATCACCGCGTTTCACAAGCTCCTCGGATCTACACCGCAACAAGCCGATCTTCTTAGATCTATACCTCTACGGGCCGATCTGTGACTCTCGTTCACGATTCTTTCATCAACCGAGTAGATCAACGTGTTTGAAGACGAACTTTTCGATTCGTGTTTGCTTCCTCAACACGAAACCTCACCGATCTCCCTCGATACCATGTTTGGAGATGATCGAACTTGTAAACATAGTGAAGAAGGAGAAATGGAACCGATGAGAAGAGAAGAAGCAATTCTCTCTCACACATCAGTCAAGATATATATATATCAATGAATAGTAAAATTACATAAATGTCCTTTCTTATACACAACTTACAACAGTGGAATTACCTATCTACCCTTACATATTTCCTACTAATGTTTTAATGATTTATCCTAACACCTTGCAATCTATCTATAAGGTCCTAGAATTTCCCCTCTTAGGTATGCCATGATCTATAATTACCCCTAAGTATTTGCCTATGCCTTAAGACGCTTTGATACCCAATAGCTGAGAGATCTCTCGTTGATCAGCATTAGGAATTCCTTGACTAAAGGCAACAACACTCTTACTCCTATTGATGCCTGCCCTGAGATAAATGCAAAAGTTTGCAGAATTGCTTGAACTTGTTAAATATTCTCACGATTAGCCTGAAAAAAAAAAAGAGTCGGCAAAGAGAAGGTGGGATATAGTGGGTGCTCGACAGTTCAGTTTGAATCCTTTAAGGTAACCATCATTCTCCATTTTCTGTAGTAAGAAGGAGAAAGCTTGGGTTGCTATCACAAAAAGATACGGAGATAACGGGTCACCCTGGCGAATGCCCCTAGTTGGGATTATTTCTGAGGTAGGCTCTCCATTAACCAAAACTCAATATGAAATAGAAGTTTGACATCTATTAATCCAAGTGCACCATTTTTCACTAAAACCCATGTTCCGCAACATGGTAATGAGGAAGTCCCATTCTAGCTTATCATAAGCCTTAGAAATGTCTAGCTTAATGGCCAACTCCCTTTCTTTTCTTTTACCATCTTCTATGGAGTGGAGGATTTCATGGGCTAATATTATATTATTTGTGATTTGCCTACCCACTACAAAAGCATTTTGCATTGGGGAGATTAGCCTGCTCAGGATAGGTTTGAGTCTTTTAGCCAATATATTTGCTAGGATCTTGTATACTGAATTATAGGATGATGGGCTTAAAATTCGCTACCACCTATGGATTTTTCCTTTTCAACAGTAAGGAAATTAATGTCTCATTGATCCTCCTGTCATGTGAGCGAAATATAGAATTCATTGAAACAGTTCATAATGCAATTTTAAGCGCAACCCCACTGCTACTAAAAAAATTTGTTGGTAAATCCGTCGGGGAATGGAGTTTTGTTGGGGTGCATCTGTTTGAGCGCAGATTCAACTTCTTCTTTCGAGAACAGTCGAATGAGGACTTCGTTATCTTCCTCCAAAACTAGCGCATGATAATCATCTAGTTGCTCAAAATCCCATGGGCTGCCATGCTCTGTTGAGAACAGGGTCAAGAAATATGATCTTGTTTCACAAAAAAACACCTTTTATTCCGTGATAGCAACCCCTTGCGAATTAACTAGGCTAACAATTCAGTTCATTCACTTTCTCCCTTTCACAATTGAATGACATAAGTTGTATTCTTATTTCCTAGCCGAAACCAATTCAAAGTGTTCTATATCTCCAAAATTCCTCCTCTACCTTGTGATGGTGAATCAATTGTTCTTCTAAATTCTTAACAAGAGTAGTATCAACATTGGTTTTTCGGTATTCCTCCTCCAATTTCTTATTAAGTTTATCGATCATTAATCTAGAGTTGCAATTTGGATTGCGAATTCGCCATACCTTTAATTTTTTGGCCACTCTTTTAAGTTTCATAGGGATTGAATCTCCATGTTAGGCATTACTGACACCCCTCTAGGATTCTTCAATGATTTTGTTGCACTCTTCCTTCTCCAGCCAGCGATTATCAAGGCAAAAAATGTGTCAAGGCTTTCTCCTTCTAGTATCTATATTTAGCAGTAGCAAGGAATGATCAGAGGCGACAAATCTATGATGGGAAATGGCTACATTTTGATAAGTATCTACCCAGCCTTGAGTTGCTAGCCCCCTATCAAGTTTAGCTTGAATTAGCTGATTCCCTTATCTCTTATTTAACCATGTAAATAGACTACCGGAGAAGCCCAGGTTGGTAAGGTGGAGATCATTGATTAAGTTGATAAGTTCATCGTGATCTTTACTTTCCCAGATTGCACCACAACTTTCTCTCCCCTACCTCAGTTATTGCATTAAAATCCCCTATCAGAACTGCTTCCTCAGGACATTGCATAAAACACATGGTGAAATAGGCCAGCTGGCTAACTCGAACAATACACTGCACATCCAAGTAAATACAAAAAAGATTCCATTCATATTTGATTATAGGGTCACTGATTTTCATCTCAATACAAAATTTAGAGAACTTAACGACCTGAATAACTATCGCGTTGTTACAAAATATAACTAGACCTCCAGAAAGACCTTCATGAGGTATCGATAACATACAATTAAACTTTAACTTACACTTAAGAGAACACAGAAAGGGATCAACAAAAACATTACCATTGTCTCAACTTTCTCCTTCATAAAAATATAGTTTTACTATTCAAGTCTCACTACTTGTCCCTACTCAGCTTTAATTAATTTAATTACCTCCCCGTTCCAAGTCTTCACTAATCATTTTTGTAGGAAAAATAATAAGGAAAATAAGACATTACATGTAACGACCCAAAATTTGGCTATTTGTGAATGATGACATGTATTATATATTTATACTCATATTTGAGCAACCGGACAGTGAAGTAAGTAAACGAGTAGGAAAACTGGCCGAACGAGTGTTAGAAGACGAGTTGCGGGTACACGGGACTTTAAAACACTGAAAATATTGATAAATAAGCCAATTAAATGATAAATTAGTCAATTAACGATGAGAGAATGCAGTGAGACCAAAACACGAGACTCACAAGTCGTAGCATGTTTGGGAGTGTAAGAGCGTTAGAACAGACCAAAGATTTGGATAATTAACTGGTGCGTGTGTCACCTAGTGGAGTCACATTGAGAAATGTTAGAATGGGTGGACAACTAAGAGAATGTTAGTTGGATCTACCTCAGGATATGTGTGTATGTGGATGAGGTGTGGTGTGATGGTCCCAATTTCTGAAACAATTGAGAATTTTCGGCCTAGACCCACATAGGCTCATGAATCAGTACTCAGCGAGTCTATATGTGCCTAGTCTGCCTCAATTCGTTTATTTACAGTTCAAGTTATGAGTTATTAAGTTATAAAGTTTATTAAATTAATATGCAGCGGAATTCAACTATACTCATACAATAACTCAAGGGAAATCAGGAATATTATTAATAATGTGGAACTCTATATACAAGATAAACATGTAAAGCCTAGTGACCATAGTATGATTGGGGCATATACATAATATCCAAGTCTCACAAACCAATTCTACTCAAGATATTTCAATACAACATATGTAAATAAAAGCAAATACATACAACGCAGCAAGGAAAGAAATCGTCCCCGATGAATACTCAGAGGAAGTCACCTATCGCCGGTCCCTTTCCCTTACAGTCACCTGCCCTACCTGCACTCACTATCACAAACTAGACGATGAGTAACTGAGAAAAATTGAAAGTAATACCAGAAGAATATAACTGTAATTCACAAATACTAAGTAATGCAGTCTAAGAATCATGCGGTAATTGAAAGACTGAAAATATAACAAGGTGCATGATAATCAGACTAACAGATAGCAATCGAAATATGTACGTTCTGTTGGGTTTTGGGGTTCATGCGCAGCGGAGATTACAAAACAATTTTGAGAAAACCCCAATAGGATCCGAATCTGATTCCATTAAAACATGTTTAAACTATGAAAACTTAATCATACCTCAATCGCAATGTACCTTTCTGAAGATTAATCGATCTCTAAGGCACTGCCAACGATGAACGCCCTCTATCAGCAGTCCCACAAGAACGGCAACCGAGATTTGAAGTGCTTGCTTCGAGAGAATACCAAACCTTTTTGTTTCTCTCCAAAACGATCCAGAGCATACCAAAAACCTCTAAGTCGTTTCTTAAAACGAAAAAAGAGTTTCGGCCCTTTTAACCTATTTTGCACTTATATTTTAACTCAAAGTGTCTATTTATACAACCCTTGTATATAGACGGTTAAGTAAATTACACATATACCCCTACTTAAAGAAGTATAAGTGTAATACACTACAAGGACATTTCTGTCATGAATTTTATCATATAAAATTCATTTTTCTGAACCATCTTAAAATCTCGCAAAACCATTCTCAGTGTGCGACCCAATAGGCTCATACAACGTTGGCAGTATACCAAAATACATTTTGGTATACAAGTCATAAGCGGCATCTAGCAAGACATTATGACTACCAAAGTTGTATGAATATCAAATCGATACAACCTAATCAATAGTGTATATAACATCCTTTTGTCATACGATATCCTTTTGATCAAACATAAGGCATGGAATTGTCATCTAACATGTTCAATCGTGCTAGTCTTGATTTCTAGATAGACTGAAAACATCTAAGTGACATTAATCAATATCAATTCACTTAGACTAGGCCTTTTAATAGTCTAACACATCGAGGGATCCACTGGATATCTCTCTTTATATGAGAGGGACAAATTTTATCTCGATTACACAACTTCACCACATTATTCACATAGTAACCAATCACAACCTTTATAATCGTCCGGTTAAAGACAACGTTTGATTGCGTCAAATCACTGTATTCCTAATGTTGAAGTCTCTGGTAATCTCAAGTCAGAGGACTGAAAAATATACCTATCATGAGAAACAACTATGACTTAATCCATGTAATGTTCTTATAGCGGGTCGGTCCAGTACTTTGTTCCTTAACAAGTACTCATGATCTTGATTCGTATTCCTATACGTATGATCATCAATCAAGACTCACACTAGTCTTAATTCATTATAGTTCCCAGTATAATAATCGACTAGCTAGGGACATTTAGGATATTTCTGTAAATACCCATGGATCTTATTATAATGTAAACATGCAAATCAATTATAATAAACAGCAAATGAAATCCTCTATTTTATTAACTAAAATGTATTCATAAAGACTATTAATGGAATGACTTAGGGCAAATTCCCAACACGTTCCACGAATCAATAGAGGCCCATAAGTGGTCTAAATCCATAACAATATCCACTTAAATCTAGTGCCCAAGTATACACAACACCAGTGGTGGTAGGCACTCTTGCCGAAAGTGCCTTGCATTTCCCCAACTGGTGCAGGCTACATGACACCTTCACATCAATTTAGTACCCAGGTATACACAACACTAGTGGTGGTCAGTAATTTCGGCAGGAAATACCTACGTTTCCCCAACTAGTGCCGGCCACATGATACCCACTCGACACACTTACGCCCTGAACACACAACCAAGGAATAGAATGAAATACCAGGCATGAGATCAATTCAACAATCACAATAACAGAGGATATAGAATTACATAGTATTTTCTTACTGGCTTACTAACTTACTTGATATGTCGAGTGCCCGTCGCAGTCTTGCGATCCTAACCCTTAATTCGGGTTCCCAAGCTACCTGTCAATGGTTTAAACCCCAATATGTTGGTTTATAGTCAATAATCAACTCTATGATAACCCTAAAAGGTTCCCAAATTTTCCCAAGTTTTAAACCAATTTTACATTCCTTATTCCGCTCGGGACACCACCACACAGCGTCGTGGGTTAGACTCCATGGCATCGTCACAGTGTTGACTCAATTTGTTTCTAGTTTGGTCACTGTTCACCGACATCATGAGTGGCGCTGCTGAACTTGGGCCTACGGCGTCTCTCACGACATCAAAAATATTTCAGGGCAGTAGGGGATGGAGCGCACTCCTGCTCCTCAGGAGGTTCTGCCCAAAAGGTGGAGCGCACTCCCTACAAAAAAAACATAATTCCTAGTTCATGAATTCTGCTCCTCCATACATGGGAGTGTTTCCCTAACCCTAGTCGGCTCTAGCCTTACCCCAGGGGACTTAACCCACGTTCCAACAACAATTGAACAACAATCATACCCATCAAAACTAATTCAACAACAGTTCGAATATGAGAATTCACCAAGAAATTTACAAAACTCCTTCAAATCGAAAACCAACGCAATACCATTCAAAAACACAACTCCGACAACACAATTGGGTGTTAATCGCTTCGTAGATCACCATGGTAGCGGTCTCATCCATCAGATCGACCTCCCGGTTTGGAGTCTATAGTCATCGCGATGTAAATTAATGAAAAGTAACGCTAAAACATAAAGGAAAGACAAGAAGGGTTGAGATCTCACCTTCTCCAGCGAGGCTGAGTCTCCGACGACCCTCTAGCAGGTTTGACAGAGCTCCAATAGTTGTCCACAAGGTTCTTGTTCACAAAGAAGAGAAGAGAAGAAGTAAAAGAAAATAGAGGAAAGAATGAGAGAAATGAGAGACACATGTAGGGTGGGTCCTTATATAGGCCCATACATCATCAAAACACATGCAGGTATCTCGAGGTTAGTCTAACTAACATCCTCTTAGTTGTCCACCCATTCTAACACCTCTTAATGTGACTCCACTAGGTGACACGCTCACAACTTAACTAACTCTTTTGTCCGTTCTCTCGTTCTCGCCTTTTAAAACACACTACAACTTTGAGTCGCGTGTTCTTGGTCTCGCCAACATTCTCTCATCATAGATTAACTAAATTGTCAGTTACTTGACTTATTTGTTAACATTTTCATTGTTTTAATGCCCTGTGTACCCGTAGCCCGTCAGTCGTTGCTCGTTTAGCTAGTTTTCCTACTTGTTTACTAACTTCACTGTTCGGTCACTCAAATACGAGTATAAATATGTAGTACACATCATCATTAACAAATAGCCAAATTTTCAAGTCGTTACATGTGGGCCTATATAAGGACCTACCACACACTTCTCTCCCATTTCTATCCTTCTACCCTTTCTTTCTCTTCTCTTCTCCTCTTCTCAAAAATGTGTAGAAGAAAAAAACTTGGTGGACAACCACTAGATGGTTGTCCAACCCACCAGAGGGTCACCAGAGTTGCAGGAACCACTAGAGTGAAGTAAGATCTTCGTTTTTCTCTCTAACACTTTCCTTTATGCGTTGGTTACTTGAATTTCTTTTCAATGACAATAGATGCCTTGCCGAAGTCGATTATCTTGAATCACTGGTGTCTTAGGCGATCCACAAAGCGACCAACACGCGGTGTTGAGCCGGTGTTGCAGTGTTGTCATTGATTTTGTTGTTTGCATTGGTTCCCAATGAAATTGGGATTCCTTGAATACCTAGATAATTCCAGGTATTCCACGACGATCAGAAGTTGATTTCGGATGGTCTTGAGTCTGGGCACATGTTGGTGTTTAGTGCGGAGCGTGGTGTACATAAATTAGGTTCGAAAACCCCGGTTTTAAGGATTTGTACGCCATGTTGGTTATGCCCATGGCGCTGCGGCAGCGTCCTATATTTAAAGAAGTTTGATTTCGACTTTTTGCAGTAGAAGACGCTGCACAGTACAGGTTGTGCGCAGTGCCTCCCACGACATAACCAACATAAAGGTTGTGTTCTAATTCATGTTTTCGATTTCATGCCACGGAGACGCCCCATAGTCCATTGTGTGCACGGCGTTTCCCACAACGAGTCAAACAGAGGAGTTTCGATATTTAGCCGTAGTGACACTGTGGGTACATACCCAAGCGGCGTCACTACGGTGTGTGTGTGGATTTTGTGATTTAATACACGTTGCGAAAAAATGTTTTTGGCCCAAGTCTTCACGGCGTGCACTAAGACATGTGGATTAGGTGGTTCCGTTACATAGTGTGGCGACGACGCCTCAACTGCATGAGCATGACGGTGTCGTCACAGCATAGGTTTATATTGGAATAAAACATAATGACGCCGCAAAGGGCACCATAGACCAGAGGCATGGCAACGTCTCGGTCAGATAGTGTAGATCAATTTTTAAAACTAAGTTTTTACCAAAATTCTTAGAAAACTTGGGGTCATTCTTGGATCAGTTTTTTGAGAATAAACCCAATATTTTGGGTTCAAAGTAGTTTGGGAACCCGAGCAAAGGGTTAGGATCATGAGTGTACGATGGGTACGTGACGTACTAGGTAAGTTAGTAAGCTAGTAAGAAAATACCATATGATTCTATTTCCTCTTTTGTTGTGATTGTTGAATTTATCTCATTATTGGCATTCTATTATATTCCTTGCTTGTGTGTTCTTGGCATAAGTGTGTGTCTCGAAAGTTTCATGTTGCCCGCACCAGTTGGGGAAATGCGAGGCATTTCCTGCAATAGTGTCTAACCATCCCTGGTGTTGTGTGTACCTGGGCACAAGAGGGGTTGCAACTTCTCTTTTCATACTGTTCTAGTGTTCAACATTGCCCGGGGAGATCTTGCAAGATCTTTGTCGTATGCTATTATTTAAACCACTTATGAGCCTTTTTTGATTCTTAAGACACGCATATTTCGATTGCTATCTGTTAGTCTGATTATCATGCACTTTGTGATATTTTCTGCCTTTCAATTCTCACATGATTCTTAAACTGCTTTACTTGATACTCATGAATTACTGTTATATTCTTCTGGCATTACTTTCAATTTCTCTCAATTACTCACCATCTATTTTATGACAGTGAGCGCAACTAGGGCAGGTGACAGCAAAAGAAAGGGACCAGTGATAGGTGACTTCCTCTAAGCGCTTCTTGAGGACAATTTCTTTCCTTGCTTTATAGTATGTATTACTATTAGTTACTATATGTTATTTTGATACATATTAGGATTTCTTATTGGGTTGTAAGATTTGGATATCATGTATTTGCCCATATCATACTGTGGTCACCAAGGTTTACATGGTTATTGTAACAACCCATTACCTTAAGCACTTGATTAGCGATAATTTGAATCTTAATTAATCTGAGTTAGGCTCGTGGTTAAGCCCAATTTGTCTTGATTAACGTGTGCCAAGACTGACGTGATGTATTGTGATTGTTTTGAGTGTATTAGTATGTATAAATTAATAACTAGACAAAAGAGGGAATGCATAATACCATGTATAGGTCAAGGAGGACACACATGAGACGTGGGATAGCGTTGAAGCCCAAGTGTGCTCGTTGGCCTGAATTACATAATTATAGGCGTAATTATAGGCATAAATATATATTTATATATATTATGGATATATATAAATAAATATTAAAATGGAAAAATAAATAAAATACTGGTGAATTATTGGGGCACCAAGTAATACGTGGTCAAGGGTGACTCGCATGGGTCATACAGTGGTGTGCTCGCCCGAGGGTGCTCATTAGCGCACATAAGGGAATAGTAGGTGCGACGATATCGACAAATATATATATATATATATATATAATAGTATATATAAATATATAATTAAATTAGAAAATGTGGAAAGACCAAAAAGGGTAGTTGGAAATAAAAGATAAAGGATAGTCTTGGGGTCATTTTGGTCATTTTCCAAGCTAAATTGCTTCCTCCATTTTTAAATCAAGAAAACAGAGAGAATGTGAGTCAATACGAGGAAGAGAAGGGGAAAAGAAATGAGAGAATACAGGATTGAACTCGCGTGGTTGTGACGTCAAAATCGAAGTAAGTGTGTTGGCTATTGTTGTGTTCTCGTTGTTGCTGTTATTGTGGTCAGTGTTGTGCGTTGTTGGTGGTTAGTTCAGTAATGGAGGATAATGACTAAGGTTGGAGATGTCAGTTAGTCTATTTGGGGTTGGGTTGGGAGCCAACCCCAATCGAAAAAGAAGAAGAAAAAAAATAGAACAGAGCAGAGCCTCTATTCTTATGAGGAAGAAGATGACCCTAAACTAGGTCGGTTCAGCTCAGTTGAGCTGAACCCGATTCGGCTCAGTTGAGCTGAACCCGATCCGGCTCAGTTGGGCTGAACCCGATTCGGCTCAGTTGAGCTGAACCCGATTCGGCCTGGTTCAGGGCCAAATAAAAAAAAAGAAAAAGGAAATAAAATTATGGAAAAATCAGAAAAAAGGAAAAAATATGGAAAAATAGTATTTAGACCAAACAAATGGAAATTAAGAGATTTATATAGAAAATATGGAATTTGAAAATCGAAGGAGGCTTTATATCAGGACTTTTACCTCAAAAAACGTGAAATGGTCAAAATAGGATAAAAACTAGGTCCCGAGATTCTGGATTCGAATGAGACCAGTTTAGTAGTATTGATAAATGAACATTGGATTTAAGTTGATAACAATTGGTCTCTTTTAGGTAATGGATCTACAGAAAGAGGTTTGAGGACTCCAGGGAGTCATACAACTCAATAAACATAGGAAAGCTCAAGACAGGTAAGTGGGACTCCTGTCTTTTATCAATTATGCAATGTAAATTAGTATTATTAGAGCATGTAGTGTTCTGGATTGGGAATGGGGCAATGTACCGTGATTTGACTTTGTTTTAAAAAAATGTTTTAAATGAAAATGAAATTTAGGAAGAGGTTTGGCGGGACAGACCGGCCTAGGGTTTGGAACTGTGATCGGGTAGCCTCCCATCACCGTGCCCCCAGTAACTTAGGAAATATCCTAATCAATGTCTTCCTATTGAGTTGGTGGCACATCGGTCATAAACCAATGAGATGGTCGGTAATTGGTTTAGTGAAGATGTGGGAGTACGACTCTATTTATTCGATATTCAGATATACAGGTTGTTTTTCAGGCCGAATATTCCCTAATCGGGATTAGGGGATGTTACTTGTATTCAGTGTTCCACATTATTAGTAAAATCCTGATTTCCTTTGAGTTATTGATTAATTTATAGTTGAATTTCATTGTGTATTGAACTGTATATGAACAAATTGAGGCTGACTAGGCACGTATAGACCTACCGAGTACCGACTCGAGAGCCAATGCTAGTTTAAGCAGGGCGTTCCTAATTGCTTCAGAAATTGGGGTCGTCACAGTTAGTATCAGAGCCAAAGTTTTTAAAACACAAGACATTTAAAACTAGTGGAAATTAGGTATGGTTGAACTTAAAGTGGAATCTTATGATCCTGACTTAGAATCCTAGTTGGGGAGTGAGGATGAGTTGGGGTAAAGAAGTTGAAAAATTATTCGTATAAGTATGTTTAGTTGGTATATTATATGGTATCGGTAGTTAACCGCTGTTCCAGGAATTCACTTTTTTGTCAGATAGCGATGGCGGATCAGGTGGGACCTAGTAACGGCAGTGGTATGTTGTTAGCACGTTGCGTAGAGGAGCTTCGTGCATTGGCGCAGAAAGTCACTTCTCAGGAGTAGCGACTGGAGGAGCTTTTGGAGATATTGAGGGCGTCAGTTACTGCTGCATCGGTACCATCGACAACTGGAGTACTCATTACTTAAGAGATGGACACACTGGTGGTTGCGACCACGATTGCGCTTCCTACCACCACTGCATCGAGACTAGAGACTGCAGTTATACCTCGCGCACAGACAGAGAGATAGTGCTTGCGACATCTGCTACGTATGGCACTTCGACTACTGCGAAGGCTAGATAATCGCGGGAGTTCAAGAGGCATGACCATGCAATCTTCTATGGAGGCACTGACGTGACAGCTACTAAGTAGTTCCTGAAAAGTCACAAGAAGATTCACCTTATCATAGCTACCGAGGCGCACATGAGAGCTTCTATGTCTTCCTTAATGTTGATGGGAGGAGTTGACGACTGGTGGACTATGATTGTGAGTACCAGAAGTGTGCCGAGGGACTGGCTAGAGTTCGAAATCTTATTCAACATGAAATACTTTCCTTCTAACATGATGAGAGCTAAGAGGAACGAGTTCACCTCCCTGAGACAATGTGAGGATGAGTCTGTCATGGAGTACGTGGGGTAGTTTCTACAATTGTTACCATATGTTAGTGGATCGGCTAGCACGGAGGCAAACTGGGTGTACTACTTTATTGAGGGTCTACTACCCGAGATCGGATGGGCGATCATCACAACTGAGCCAGGGACATTGCAGAGAGCTTACGAGTGGAACTTGGCTAAGGAGAGTTACTTGAGTACTCACACCAAGGAGATTGAGCTTGATCGATCCGAGTTGTAGTTAGAGCACCGATCAAATGGACACAATAGGAAATGAACGAGGGATTCGAATGACGATAATGGTTCTTAAGAATGGAGGGTGTGTTTCCAGTGCAAACAGCCTAGACATTTTCAGAACTAATGTCCATATTTGTACAAGGACCAGCAGAATGACGATCAGCCTTAGGCCATAAAGGATTTACACATGGTGACTGAGCCGCAACTGATAGTGGTTCGTGATCCTACCGAAGGTAAGAGATTTCTTCTAGTTATCAATATATCATGCATGGAGCATTTATATATGGAACCTTAGGTGTTGATTGCTATGTCGAACGCCACGTGATGGAGTTAGGGTTGATATCTGTTAGAGTAACCGTTTGAACTTAGCAGAGTTGTCTAGGGTGAGACGGACCTGTTGGGAAATGTGCCCTAGGTCAATCCATTAACAGTCTTTATGAATACATTTTAGTTAATAAAATAGAGGAATTCATTTGATGTTTATTATAATTGATTTGCATGTTTACATTATAATAAGATCCATGGGTATTTACGAAATATCCTAAATGTCCCTAGTCGATTATTATACTGGGAACTATAATGAATTAAGACTAGTGTGAGTCTTGATTGATGATCATACGATGATCATACGTATAGGAATACGAATCAAGATCATGAGTACTTGTTAGGGAACAAAGCATTGGACCGACCCGCTATGAGAACATCACATGGATTAAGTCATAGTTATTTCTCATGATAGGTATATTTTTCAGTCCTCTGACTTGAGATTACCAAAGACTTCAACATTAGGAATACAGTGATTTGACGCAATCAAACGTTGTCTTTAACCGGACGATTATAAAGATTGTGATTGGTTACTGTGTGAATAATGTGGTGAAGTTGTGTAATCGAGATAGAATTTGTCCCTCTCATATAAAGAGAGATATTTAGTGGATCCCTTGATGTGTTAGACTGTTAAAAGGCCTAGTTTAAGTGAATTGATATTGATCAATGTCACTTAGATGTTTTCAGTCTACCTAGAGATCGAGACTAGTACGATTGAACATGTTGGATGACAATTCTATGCCTTATGTTTGATCAAAAAGGATATCGTGTGACAAAAGGATGTTATATACACTATTGATTAGGTTGTATCGATTTGATATTCGTACAACTTGGATAGTCATAATGTCTTGCTAGAGGCCGCTTATGACTTGTATACCAAAATGTGTTTTGGTACACTGCCAACGTTGTATGAGCCTATTGGGTCGCACACTTAGAATGGTTTTGCAAGATTTTAAGATGGTTCAAAAAAATGAATTTTATATGATAAAATTCATGACAGAAACGTCCTTGTAGTGTATTACACTTATACTTCTTTAAGTAGGGGTATATGATTTACTTAACCGTCTATATACAAAGGTTGTATAAATAGACGTTTTGAGTTAGAATACAAGTACGAAAGAATTATTAAAAGGCTGAAACTCTATTTCGTTTTAGAAACGACTTAGAGTTTTTTGGTATGCTATGGATCGTTTTGGAGAGAAACAAAAAGGTTTGGCATTCGCTCGAAGCTAGCACTTTGAATCTCGGTCGCCGTTCGTGTGTGGACTGCTGATAGAGGGCGTTCGTCGTTGGCAGCGCCTTAGAGATCGATTAATCTTCAGAAAGGTACATTGCGATTGAGGTATGATTAAGTTTTTATAGTTTAAACGTGTTTTAATGGAATTAAATTCGGATCCTGTTGGGGTTTTTCTCAAAATTATTTTGTAATCTCCTCTGCGCATGAACCCAAAATCCAACAGTGGTATCAGAGCCTTCGAGTTTAATTCCATTAAACTCATTGCATGATTTATTATGATATATGATTGAAAGCATGTTAATAGTTGATGTATATATGATATACATAAGTTTTCTGTGAGATTTATTATCATGTTTTGTGTATATGATACATATATTCTTGATTTAATTGAAATTAGTTTCGTACATGCTAGTAACCATGTTAGGTTAATTTGAATAATTTTAATGAATTGAGTTTCGTGCTCTATGATCCATGACACCATTAGGTTCGATTGGGATAGTAGTTCATGATTCAATTACATGTTTATGGTTATTTGGATGAAGATCAAAATAAATAATTAATTTTCGAAGTTATTTATTTATAAATAATTAATTTTTGAAATTATTTATTTATCTTGTTATATCTATTTTGTTATGAAGTTTCTATTTGATAAAGATAGATAACAAATTAGAATAGGAGATAAATATCAAGAACCTTGTTATTGGTGATATACTAGGATTCAAATATCTTAAATTCAAAATAAATAATTAATTTTCGAAATTATTTATTTATAAATAATTAATTTTCAAAATTATTTATTTATCTTGTTATATCTATTTTGTTATGAAGTCTTTATTTGATAAAGATAGATAACAAATTAGAATAGGAGATAAATATCAAGAATCTTGTTATGGGTGAATACTAGGATTCAAATATCTTAAATCCAAAATAAATAAATAATTTTCAAAATTATTTATTTATCTTGTTATATCTATTTTGTTATGAAGTCTCTATTTGATAAAGATAGATAACAAATTAGAATAGGAGATAAATATCAAGAATCTTGTTATTGGTGATATACTAGGATTCAAATATCTTAAATTCAAAATAAATAATTAATTTTTGAAATTATTTATTTATCTTGTTATATCTATTTTGTTATGAAGTCTTAATTTGATAATGATAGATAACAAATTAGAATAGGAGATAAATATCAAGAATCTTGTTATTGGTGATATACTAGGATTCAAATATCTTAAATTCAAAATAAATAATTAATTTTTGAAATTATTTATTTATAAATAATTAATTTTCGAAATTATTTGTTTATCTTGTTATATCTATTTTGTTATGAAGTCTTTATTTGATAAAGATAGATAACAAATTAGAATAGGAGATAAATATCAGAATCTTCTTATTGGTGATATGCTAGGATTCTAATATCTAAAGTCCTAATTGGATTAGGATAAGATGATTAGTTAGATGTGGGCCCGGGTTAATTAAAAATGTTTTAATTGACTTAATTTTGGATAAATTAAGGGGTAAATTTATTATAGCAAAATCAGCGAAAAATATGATTTTCTATAGCGAATTTCAATTTTTGAAATTGAGATGTCTTCTAAAAAAAAAAAGGGGGCGCTGCCCCCTGTTCCCTCGCCCGCTGACCGGCCAGCGGGACCGCCGTCTAACTAATCCTAGCGCACAGAAGTTCTTCTATTAGTGAATAACATAAAAATTTCCTAAATTGTTTAGTGGTTCTACAAATCAATAAAATATATGATATTTCATTGCTTACTTAAAAATCACTAAAACTGAATAAAATCCCTCTATTAAATCTTAAGTCTTGTGCCATCCAATTTAAACACTTATCAAGGCCTCGATCGCACTAATATAGTTTCAGCCATAGTTGGGTGTATTGTGTTATCTTGGTGAGATAAGTTGGCTAAGAGTTACCTAAATGTTTAAATTGGTTCGACTTAATAAAGCTATCAAAATAGTTTTGGGCTTTAGGCATATGATGAGATAAAAACATGCTAAGACATAAGATGTCATGTATCTCATAAAAGTATCTAAAATTACATAAGATGTAATTGGTAACTGTTACCTACCTAAATAATCTAGTTTTGTGTTTCATGTCATAGCTGTCATAGAATTAGGTGAAAAATGGATTTAGTCCCCTAAATAAACAGTATATTTTAGGAGGGTTGTTAATTTAGTGGGAGTCTATTCTTCTATACTAAAATAAACTCTGCATAATCTTTATTGTAGATCAATGGCCTCTTCAAGTAACAATAATCCCCTGTCACTGTGATCTATCCTTGAGAAGGATAAGCTATTTGGGACTAACTTTCTTGACTGATTCAGAAACTTGAGAATCGTTCTCAAGCATGAACGCAAGTTGTATGTCCTGGATGCTCCAATCCCTGAGGACCCACCAGCCAATGCTACGAATGCTGTGAAGGATGCGCATAATAAGCATGTCAACGATTCCACTGATGTTGCATGCATTATGTTGGCAACTATGGTTCCTGAACTTCAAAAGGACATGGAACTAATGGAAGCCTACGACATGGTTGTAACGCTGAAGGAGATGTCCCAACAACGAAGCTAGGCAAGAAAGGTTCGAGACAGTCAAGAACCTGCATTCTTGTAAGATGACTGAGGGTGCGTTAGTTAGTCCTCATGTTCTGAAGATGAAGGGCTATGTTGACCAACTTGATAGACTTGGATTTTCCATAAGCTAAGAGTTGGCTACGGATTTGATCCTAAATTCATTACCGGAGAGTTACTCACAATTTCTAATGAACTACAATATGAATAATATGGAGAAATCAATTTCAGAGTTGCATTTGATGCTCAAAACTGCTGAACAAAATATCAAGAAACCCTCTAGTAATATGTTGATGGTCCAAAAGGGAAAGGGAATGAAGAAGAAAGGCAAAGGCAAGGCTAAAGTTGCCAAAGTTGCTGCTGCACTTATCGCAAAACCTGTGGAACAAGTAAAGCCCCTGCCTGTTCCTGCTTCAAAACGCCCAAAAGAAAAGGAATGGAGTTTCTGAAAGGAAAATCGAACCTTATTAGATATGGTTCGATCTATGATGAGTCATGCAGATCTTCCTATATCCTTTTGGGGTTATGCATTACAAACTGCAACTTTCACTCTAAATCGAGTTCCTTCTAAAGCGGTTGATAAAACACCATATGAGTTATGATACAGGAAGAGACCTAGTTTGTCTTTTCTTAAGATTTGGGGTTGTGAGGCTTACGTAAAGCGACAAGTCTCAGAAAAACTAGCACCTAAATCTGATAAGTATTTATTTGTGGGGTATCCTAAGGAAACAAAAGGATATTACTTTTATAATCCCGCTGAGAACAAAGTGTTTGTTGCTCGGTATGGTGCCTTTATGGAAAAACAGTTTATTTCAAAAGACACTAGTGGGAGAGAAATAAATCTTGAAGAAGTTCAAGACTCACAGATAAACACTGAACCGCTACTGGAAGTTCAGCAACGTTCTAAACCAGTTGAACCTCCGCAAGTAACACAAGGCCCACGTAAATCTGGTAGGGGTAAGACATGAGCCAGAAAGATTCGGATTTCTCATTACTGATAGTCGTGATGTGTTGCTTATGGATCAAGATGAGCCTACCACTTATCAGGAGGCTATGTCTGGACCAGACTCAGATAAATGGCTAAGTGCCATGAACTCTGAGATGCAATCCATGTATGATAACCAAGTTTGGAACTTGGTTGATTTACCTGAAGGTGGTAAGACCATTGAATGTAAATGGGTTTTCAAGAAGAAAACTGACATGGATGGCAAAGTACATACTTTCAAAGAAAGACTTGTAGCAAAAGGTTTCAGCCAGACTCAAGGTGTTGATTATGATGAAACTTTTTCGCCAGTAGGCATGCTTAAATCCATATGAATTTTAATTGCCATTGTTGCATATTATGACTATGAGATATGGCAAATGGATGTAAAAACAATATTTCTTAATGGAAAGTTGTTTAAGGACGTGTATATGACACAACCTGAAGGTTTTGTACATCCTGAGAATTCTAGGAAGGTATGCAAGCTTCAAAGATCCATTTATGGATTAAAGCAAGCTTCTCGGAGTTGGAATCTTCGTTTTGATGAAGCAATCAAGGATTTTGGTTTTATTAAGAACGAAGATGAGTCTTGTGTATACAAGAAGGTCAGTGGGAGTGTAGTTGTTTTTCTGGTACTGTATGTTGATGATATATTACTCATTGGAAATGACATCCCAACATTGCAGAGTGTCAAGTCTTGGTTAGGGAAGTGTTTCTCAATGACTGACTTAGGAGATGCAGCCTATATCCTAGGGATAAGGATCTATAGGGATAGATCTAAGAGGCTAATCGGTCTAAGTCAGAGTGCTTACATAGACAAGGTACTGAATAGGTTCAGTTTGCAAGACTCTAAAAGAGGATTGTTGCCAATGTCTCATGGCATAAGTCTCAGTAAGAATCAATGTCCTAGGACAAATGATGAGCGAGACCATATGAATAAGATTTCATATGCATCTGCTATTGGATCTATCATGTACGCCATGCTATGCACTCGGCCTGATGTATCATATGCTTTGAGCACTACAAGCAGATATCAGTCAGATACAGGTGAGAGTCACTGGATAGCAGTAAAGAACATCCTTAAGTACTTAAAAAGAACTAAGGAAGTGATCTTGGTCTATGGAGGTTTTGAAAATGATCTAGTTGTAAATGGTTACACATATGCAAGTTTTCAAACTGATATAGATGATTTTAGATCGCAGTCTGGATATGTGTTTACTTTGAATGGGGGTACAGTAAGCTGGAAAAGTTCGAAGCAAGAGACTCGTGCGATTTTACACATGAAGTGAGTATATTGTCGCGCGTCCGATGCAAAGAAAGGAGGCAGTTTGGATCAAAAAGTTCATTTATGAACTAGGTGTGGTTCCAAGTATTGCTAACCCTGTTTGTTTGTATTGTGACAATAATGGGGCAATAGCACAGGCTAAGGAACCTAGATCACACCACAGATCCAAACATATACTCAAGCGCTTTCATCTCATCAGAGAAATTATTGAGAGGGGAGACGTAAAGATTTGCAGAGTGCCTACTAAAGACAACGTTGCGGATCCATTGACAAAGGCTCTTCCACAAGCGAAACATGATGGTCATGTTAAATCATTAGGCATTAGATGCATGAATGATTGGCCCTAGAGCAAGTGGGAGATGTTAGGAAATGTGCCCTAGGTCAATCCATTAACAGTCTTTATGAATACATTTTAGTTAATAAAATAGAGGAATTCATTTGCTGTTTATTATAATTGATTTGCATGTTTACATTATAATAAGATCCATGGGTATTTACGAAATATCCTAAATGTCCCTAGTCGATTATTATACTTGGGAACTATAATGAATTAAGACTAGTGTGAGTCTTGATTGATGATCATACGATGATCATACATATAGGAATACGAATCAAGATCATGAGTACTTGTTAGGGAACAAAGTGTTGGACCGACTCGCTATGAGAACATCACATGGATTAAATCATAGTTGTTTCTCATGATAGGTATATTTTTCAGTCCTCTGACTTGAGATTACCAGAGACTTCAACATTAGGAATACAGTGATTTCATGCAATCAAACGTTGTCTTTAACCGGACGATTATAAAGATTGTGATTGGTTACTGTGTGAATAATGTGGTGAAGTTGTGTAATCGAGATAGAATTTGTCCCTCTCATATAAAGAGAGATATTTAGTGGATCCCTTGATGTGTTAGACTGTTAAAAGGCCTAGTTTAAGTGAATTGATATTGATCAATGTCACTTAGATGTTTTCAGTCTACCTAGAGATCGAGACTAGTACGATTGAACATGTTGGATGACAATTCCATGCCTTATGTTTGATCAAAAAGGATATCGTGTGACAAAAGGATGTTATATACACTATTGATTAGGTTGTATTAATTTGATATTCGTACAACTTGGGTAGTCATAATGTCTTGCTAGAGGCCGCTTATGACTTGTATACCAAAATGTGTTTTGGTACACTGCCAACGTTGTATGAGCCTATTGGGTCGCACACTGAGAATGGTTTTGCGAGATTTTAAGATGGTTCGAAAAATAAATTTTATATGATAAAATTCATGACAGAAACGTCCTTGTAGTGTATTACACTTATACTTCTTTAAGTAGGGGTATATGTGTAATTTACTTAACTGTCTATATACAAGGGTTGTATAAATAGACGTTTTGAGTTAGAATACAAGTACGAAAGAATTATTAAAAGGCTGAAACTCTATTTCATTTTAGAAATGACTTAGAGTTTTTTGGTATGCTATGGATCGTTTTGGAGAGAAACAAAAGGTTTGGTATTCTCTCGAAGCTAGCACTTTGAATCTCGGCCGCCGTTCGTGTGTGGACTGCTGATAGAGGGGCGTTCGTCGTTGGCAGTGCCTTAGAGATCGATTAATCTTCAGAAAGGTACATTGCGATTGAGGTATGATTAAGTTTTTATAGTTTAAACGTGTTTTAATGGAATCAGATTCGGATCCTATTGGGGTTTTTCTCAAAATTGTTTTGTAATCTCCTCTGCGCATGAACCCCAAAATCCAACAGGACCTGACCTAGATTAGAGTCCAAAAGGAAGGGTAAGCGTAGGCATATGGGTTGCCAAACCTCTCCCTGAATATACCTAAAGAAAGGCAGGACCAGACGGGTTGTGATTCATCTTATGATGCATGGCTACGTAGTGTTCATGATGGCCATAGTTGCAACTTTGTTGAACATATCTACTACTTAGGTATTGATAAACTTACGTTAAGATGCGAGTGGGTTGGGAGGTCATCATGAGTATGGCGTGCGAGTCGCGATCATGACGTCTTACATCATGATTACCTGACTTTTGTTATGGTAGTGGACGATGTCTGCGACGAGGTAATTTACATTCCCACCATTTTGGAAATCGGGAGCAGTCTCTAGAGACCGTAGTCGAATGAAGCTGTTTGAAGTGATTGAGACCCATAGTCTGAAGACTGAGATGGAATCAAGCTATTCGAAGTGGTCGAGGCCTACAGTTTGATAGTTGTGGAAAAAAAATTGCTTGAAGTGATTCAGAAGGATCTGCAGTTTAAGAAATGAGACATTGTGATGTCTGAAGAGACTTTGTACAAGTACATAATTCAATAACTAGTGTTGAGCCGTTGGAAATGACTCGCGAGAGTCTACAGTTGGTCATAGCATATTGATCTATTTGATGTGACTTTGCATTGTTCCGCAGTTCAACAGTGAGAAGCGAACTGTCTGAAATGACTTTAAGAGAGTTTGTAGTTCGAGGTGAATGTAGAATGAGCTATTTGAAGTGACTTTGAGAAAGTTTGCGGTTCGATGAAGTGATAATGGTTTGAAGCGACTCTAAGAGAGTCCACAGTTCGATGAGAATAATATAAACTATTTGAAGCGGCTGGAAGCCCGCTGTTTAAATGAGATGAGCTGTATAAAGTGACTCTGTGAGAGTCCTCAGTTCAAAATGAATGATCCAAACTGTCTGAAACGGCTGTGAGCCCACAAGTTGGATGAGATGTGAGTAGGTGTTAGTTCCCCTTTATTCGCTCAAGATTGAGCCAATTTCGAGGACGAAATTTCCTGTTAGTTAGGGAAACTGTAATGACCTAGAAATTTGGCTATTTGTGAATGATGACATGTACTATATATTTATATTCCTATTTGAGTGACCAGACATTCAGTTGGTAACAAGTAGGAAAACTAGTCGAATGAGTATCAGCAGATGGGTTGCGAGTACACGAGACTTTAAAACACTGAAAATGTTGATAAATAAGCCAATTAAATGATAAATTAGTCGATTAACGACGAGAGAACGTTAGGGAGACCAAAACACGTGACTCGCGAGTCGTGGCGGGTTTTAGAATATGAAAATGTTAGAACAAACCAGAGAGTTTGATAGCTAACTGGTGCATGTCACCTAGTGGAGTCACATTGAGTGATGTGAAAATAGGTGGATAACTAAGAGGATGTTAGTTGGATCTACCTCGGGATACATGTGTATGTGAATGAGGTATGGGCCTATATAACCCCACACTTCTCTCTCATTTCTCTCCTTCTCTCCTCTCTTTCTCTTCTCATCCCCTCTTCTCAAAAATGTGGTGAGCAAGAAAACTTGGTGGATAACCATTGGAGGGTTGTCCAACCCACCTGAGAGTTACCGAAGTTGTAGGAACTGCCAGAGTGAGGTGAGACCTAACTCTTTCCTTTATGCATTGGTTACTTGAATTTCTTTGCGATGGCCACGAATGCCTTGCCGGAGTCGATTCTCTTGAATCTCCGATGTCTTAGGCCATCCATAGAGTGACTAACACGCGGTGTTGAGCAGGTCTTGCAGTTTTGTTGTTGATTTTGTTGTTTGTGTTGGCTCCCAATGAACTTTGGATTCTTTGAATACTCGGATAATTCGCGGCACTCCACGATGATCCGAAGTTGATTCCGGATGGACTTGAGTTCGGGCACATGTTGGTGGTGTTAAGCGCGGAGCATGGTGTGCATGAATTGGATTCAAAAACCCCAGTTCCAAGGCTTTGTGATGGACGCCACGATAGTCACCGTCGTGGTTACGCTAACGGCGCTACGGTGGCGTTCTATATTTCCAGAAGTTTGATTTTGACTTGTCACCGTAGGAGATGCCACATAGTACATGTTGTGCACGGGGCGTCCCATGGAATAACCAACAGAGAGGTTAAGTTTGAATTCATGTTTTCGATTTCACGCAGCGGAGACGCACGCAATGCATTGTGTGGACGACGAGTCAAACAGAGGAGTTTCGATGTTTAGCCGCAGCAATGTCGTGGGTACATTACCCAGGCAACATCGCTATGACATGCATGTGGATTTTGTGATTTAATACACATTGCGAAAAAACATTTTCAGCCCAAGTCTTCGCGCGTGCAATACGACGTCTGAATTTGGATGTTTCGTTACATAGCTTTGTGACGACGTCGTGACTGTGTGAGCACAGCGGCATGGGTTTATATTGGAATAAAACATAACGACGCCGCGAAGGGCGCTACAGACCAAAGGCCTAGCGGCATCCCTGTCGGCGTCTCAGTCAAATAGTGTGTGTCAATTTTTAAAAATGATGTTTTACCGAAATTCTTGGAAAACTTGGGGACATTATAGGATTGGTTTATTGACCATAAACCCAATATTTGGGGTTCAAACCATTGACAGGTAGTTTGGGTACCTGACCAAAGGGTTAGGATCGCGAGTATACGATGGGTACGCGACGTACCAGGTAAGTTAGTAAGTCAGTAAGAAAATACCATGTGATTTTATTTCCTTTGTTGTTATGATTGTTGAATTGATCTCATGATTGGCATTCTATTATGTTCCTTGGTTGTTGATGCGCCGAACGTGTCAATACAATATTTCCTTAAACTAACTATTTGTAGATATTGGCAAATGGTCGATCCCACAGAGATTAGTAATCTTTCTAAGGTTCTAAAAGAAAGGAGAAATGGGGGTTTAGAGAAAATGACTTAATTATTTAATCTAGTTACTAAGAAATTGAATAAATAAAAGAAATACCTAGGTCTATGAACAATTAATTTAAGTACCTAAGTCTATGGTTCCACAAGACAAGATCAAGATTCAATGGCATATCATGGTCATCAATCTTTCCAAAACAATTATTAATTCAGGTTCCCCTAGATTAGCTATAGAAAATTGACATCCGCCAAAAATTTCAAATTCCCCTAATCTTAATAGCATGGACATCCGTCACTAATTACTTCCCTAAGTAATGCATAACCCTAGACATCCGCCATAAGGTTTAACACACTAACCGCAGTAATAAAATTCTATGGGAATACTAATCCTAGATAACCGGATCGCGTCAGCTCCCGATTTAACCTAGATTCAATTGTTGCACACTCAAGAGCCAAAAGATTTTGACGGCTATCGGATGAATGTTTGTTATTTATATTGTCCCAAAAGTACAATTACGAATACAATTGAGTCAATTAACTATAGATTTTCCACCTAGAAACATGCATTGGCCATATAGAGTCCTTAGATTTAAACCATATTCATGAAAAGCAACAATAAAGAAATAGAAGACATTAAATAAAATAAAATAATAAAAATAATAGATCTCACAAGTTATGCCATGAATCCATAATCCTGACTTGCTTCACCTCTGACCTAGGCAATGAATTGATTAGTTGGACATGTTCTTCACAAAATAATGCCAAGAGTTCTCTAAAGACCAATAGTTGTTCTTCTAATAATACCTAAAGTCCTAATATATAAAACTACTAAAAATTGGTCTATGGAAGTGAGAGAAAACTGTTTTTGGATATTTTTCGTTCAGGACACGTGTCAGACGCGGATTGGTGGACTGTTAAGAGCTGTTGACGTGTCGCTGTGTGATTGGATGAGAGGGTTGTATCGGCTGACGTGTCGTGTTCTGATAGGTTGGTGACTTGCTAGTGACGTGCGGGAGAAGGTCCAGAGCATGACGCGTGGCAGGCCAAGAACGCGGATGAATTCACGCGTGAATCGTGCGAAGATGTAGGATACAGCACTGCTATGCCTCTCGAGGCAAGTCGACGACTAGAGAAATAAGACGGCTGGGAGTGGCAACGTGGCAGGCTAGACGAACGAGCGACATGGCTCGTTGTGATTAGCAGACAAGCTGTTGTGCAAACAACGTGGCAGGCTACGACTAGTGGAAACGAATTGTGAGATGTGGCTTGGCCAATGGCGAGGCAAAACGTGGCACTGCGGGCGTAATTGACAACTGTGTGATTCATTGGAACAGTCGCGAAATGACGCGTGGCACCAACTAGGCTTTAATTACTCCACTATCTGTGTATATTTCGAGACGAACTCTCCCAGTATCCGATTATTGCAAGTAAATACCCTATTTTAAATATTTTTCTGCCCCAGATTCAACCGTGCGCTCCTTTTCACGGTAAATTGTTGGGAAATGTGCCCTAGGTCAATCCATTAACAGTCTTTATGAATACATTTTAGTTAATAAAATAGAGGATTTTATTTGTTGTTTATTATAATTGATTTGCATGTTTTCATTATAATAAGATCCATGGGTATTTACAGAAATATCCTAAATGTCCCTAGTCGATTATTATACTGGGAACTATAATGAATTAAGACTAGTGTGAGTCTTGATTGATGATCATACGATGATCATACGTATAGGAATACGAATCAAGATCATGAGTACTTGTTAGGGAACAAAGTACTGGACCGACCCGCTATGAGAACATCACATGGATTAAGTCATAGTTGTTTCTCATGATAGGTATATTTTTCAGTCCTCGACTTGAGATTACGAGAGACTTCAACATTAGGAATACGATGATTTGACGCAATCAAACGTTGTCTTTAACCGGACGATTATAAAGATTGTGATTGGTTACTGTGTGAATAATGTGGTGAAGTTGTGTAATCGAGATAGAATTTGTCCCTCTCATATAAAGAGAGATATCCAGTGGATCCCTTGATGTGTTAGACTGTTAAAAGGCCTAGTTTAAGTGCATTGATATTGATCAATGTCACTTAGATATTTTCAGTCTACCTAGAGATCGAGACTAGTACGATTGAACATGTTGGATGACAATTCCATGCCTTATGTTTGATCAAAAAGGATATCGTGTGACAAAAGGATGTTACATACACTATTGATTAGGTTGTATTAATTTGATATTCGTACAACTTGGGTAGTCATAATGTCTTGCTAGAGGCCGCTTATGACTTGTATACCAAAATGTGTTTTGGTACACTGCCAACGTTGTATGAGCCTATTGGGTCGCACACTGAGAATGGTTTTGCGAGATTTTAAGATGGTTCAGAAAAATGAATTTTATATGATAAAATTCATGACAGAAATGTCCTTGTAGTGTATTACACTTATACTTCTTTAAGTAGGGGTATATGTGTAATTTACTTAACCGTCTATATACAAGGATTGTATAAATAGACGCTTTGAGTTAGAATACAAGTACGAAAGATTTTAAAAGGGCCGAAACTCTATTTTCGTTTTAAGAAACGACTTAGAGTTTTTGGTATCCTCTGGATCGTTTTGGAGAGAAACAAAAAGGTTTAGTATTCTCTTGAAGCTAGCACTTTGAATCTCGGCCGCCATTCGTGTGTGGACAACTAGTAGAGGGCGTTCGTCATTGGCAGCGCCTTAGAGATCGATTAACCTTCAGAAAGGTATTGCGACTAAGGTATGATTAAGTTTTCATAGTTTAAACATGTTTTAATGGAATCAAATTCGGATCCTGTTTTGGGGTTTTTCTCAAAATTGTTTTGTAATCTCCGCTGCGTATGAACCCCAAAACCCTTCAGTAGTATCAGAGCCTTCGAGTTTGATTCCATTAAACTCATTGCATGTTTTTATGATATATGATTGAAAACATGTTAATAGTTGATGTATATGTGATATACATAAGTTTTCTATGAGATTTATTATCATGTTTTGTGTATATGATACATATATTCGTGATTTAATTGAAATCAGTTTCATACATGCAAGTAATCATGTTAGGTTCGAATAATTTTAATGAATTGAATTTCGTATTCTGTGATCCATGACACCATTAGGTATAATCTTTATTTTTGTGTATTGATGCATGGATGAAATCTCTGTAATTCAGTATGCATATTTAGGTTACATTAATTTAAGTTTCTTAAATTGTATAAGTCTGAATGTTAATTCGAAACTAATATGATTAGATTCGATTGAGATAGTAATTCATGATCCAACTACATATTTGTGATTATTTGGATGAAGATCGAAATTGCAAATAATTAATTTTCGAAATTATTTATTTATCTTGTTATATCTATGTTGTTATGAAGTTTTTATTTGATAAAGATAGATAACAATTAGATTAGGAGATATATGCAAAATCGGCTTAATTATCCCTATTGGATAGGAGATAAATATGGAGAAGTTTGTTATTTGTGATATGCTAGGATTCAAATATCTAAAGTCCTAATTGGATTAGGATAAGATGATTAGTTAGATGTGGGCCCGAGTTAATTAAAACGTTTTAATTGACTTAATTTTGGATAAACTAAGGGGTAAATTTGGTATAGTAAAATTAGCGAAAAATATGATTTTCTACAGCAGGACCGCCGTCTAACTAATCCTAGCGCACGGAAATTCTTCTATTAGTGAATAGCATAAAAATTTCCTAAATTATTTAGTGGTTCTACAAATCAATAAAATATATGATATTTCATTGTTTAATTAAAATCACTAAAACTGAATAAAATCCCTCTATTAAATCTTAAGTCTTGTGCCATCCAATTTTAAACACTTGCCAAGGCCTCGATCGCACTAATATAGTTTCAGCCATAGTTGGGTGTATTGTGTTATCTTGGTGAGATAAGTAGGGTAATAGTTACCTAAATGTTTAAATTGGTCCGACTTAATAAAGCTATCAAAATAGTTTTGAACTTTAGGCATATGATGAGATAAAAACATGCTAAGACATAAGATGTCATGTATCTCATAAAAGTATCTAAAATTACATAAGATGTAATTGGTAACTGTTACCTACCTAAATAATCTAGTTCTGTGTTTCATGCCATAGCTGTCATAGAATTAGGTGTAATATGGATTTAGTCCCCTAAATAAACAGTATGTTTTAGAAGGGTTGTTAATTTAGTGGGAGTCTATTCCTCTATACTAAAATAAACTTTGCATAATCTTTATTGTAGATCAATGGCCTCTTCAAGTAACAATAATCCCCTGTCACTGCGATCTATCCTTGAGAAGGATAAGCTATCTGGGACTAACTTTCTTGATTGGTTCAGAAACTTGAGAATCATTCTCAAGCATGAACGCAAGTTGTATGTCCTGGATGCTCCGATCCTAAGGACCCACCAGTCAATGCCACGAAAGCTATAAAGGATGTGCATAATAAGCATGTCAACGATTCTACTGATGTTGCATGCATTATGTTGGCAACTATGGTTCCTGAACTTTAGAAGGACATGGAACTAATGGAAGCCTACGACATGGCTGTAACGCCGAAGGAAATGTTCCAACAGTAAGCTAGGCAAGAAAGGTTCGAGACAGTCAAGAACCTGCATTCTTGTAAAATGACTGAGGGTGCGTCAGTTAGTCCTCATGTTCTGAAGATGAAGGGCTATGTTGACCAACTTGATAGACTTGGATTTCCCATAAGCCAAGAGTTAGCTACGGATTTGATCTTAAATTCATTACCAGAGAGTTACTCACAATTTGTGATGAACTACAATATGAATAATATGGAGAAATCAATTTCAGAGTTGCATTTGATGCTCAAAACTGCCGAACAAAATATCAAGAAACCCACTAGTAATGTGCTGATGGTCCAAAAGGGAAAGGGAATGAAGAAGAAAGGCAAAGGCAAGGCTAAAGTTGCCAAGGCTGCTGCTGCACCTATTGCAAAGCCTGTGGAACAAGTCAAGCCCCAACCTGTTCCTACTTCAAAGCACCAAAAGGAAAATGAAGGAAATTGTCATTTCTTCCATGCACCTAGACATTGGTTCAGAAATTGCAAACTCTATCTGGAAGATTTAAAGAAGAAAAAGGGTAGTGCGACTACCACCTCAGGTATTAATGTTATTGAAATTAATTTATCTACCAGTGATTCCTGGGTATTGGATACCGAATGTGGATTTCACATTTGTATAAATGTGTAGGGACTCACCAAAAGTAGAAAGTTGAAGAAAGGAGAAGTCATCCTCCGCGTAGGGAATGGAGCAAGAGTTGCTGCCCTGGCAGTTGGATCATATGACTTAGTTTTATCTAGTGGACTTATTTTAACTTTAAATAATTGTTATTATGTGCCTGCCTTGAGCAGAAACATCATTTCGATTTCATGTTTGGATATGGATGGTTTTGAATTTATTATTGCGAATAATAGATGTTCAATTTCTCGTAAAGGCATTTTTTATGCAAATGCTGATTTGTGTGATGGTCTTTATATTCTAAGCATGAAAAAGTCCACAGATACTCCAGTCTTTAACATAAATACAAAGAGATCCAAGTCAAATGATTTGAATCAAACCTATCTTTGGCATTGTCGTCTTGGCCACATAAATGAGAAACGCATAACGAAACTCCATAAAGATGGACTTCTAGATTCATTTGATTTGGTATCATATGAAACGTGCGTATCTTGTTTACTAGGCAAGATGACTAAAAGTCCCTTTACTGGACATAGTGAAAGGGCAAGTGATT
Organism: Stephania japonica; assembly: GCA_039657345.1. Classification (NCBI taxonomy): domain Eukaryota; kingdom Viridiplantae; phylum Streptophyta; class Magnoliopsida; order Ranunculales; family Menispermaceae; genus Stephania; species Stephania japonica. Next base: position 28,651,599 of record CM077563.1, on the reverse strand, counting down.
TATTGGGTCTAATACATACTGATGTATGCGGTCCTATAAACACAATGGCTAGAGGAGGTTACCAGTACTTCATTACATTTACTGATGATTTCAGCAGATATGGTTATGTATATCTTATGAAACATAAAGCTGAATCATTTGAGATGTTTCGAACATTTCAAAATGAAGTGCAGAATCAACTTGGTAAAACTATTAAAGCACTTCGATCAGATCGAAGTGGTGAATATTTGAGCCAAGAATTTGATGATCATCTTAGAAATTGTGGGATTGTCTCACAATTAACTTCACCAGCAACTCCACAATGGAATGGAGTTTCTGAAAGGAGAAATCGAACCTTATTAGATATGGTTCGATCTATGATGAGTCATGCGGATCTTCCATTATCCTTTTGGGGTTATGCATTACAAACTGCAACTTTCACTCTAAATCGAGTTCCTTCTAAAGCGGTTGATAAAACACCATATGAGATATGGTACGGTAAGAGACCTAGTTTGTCTTTTCTTAAGATTTGGGATTGTGAGGCTTACGTAAAGCGACAAGTCTCAGAAAAACTAGCACCTAAATCGATAAGTGTTTATTTGTGGGGTATCCTAAGAAACAAAAGGATATTACTTTTATAATCCCGCCGAACAACAAAGTGTTTGTTGCTCGGTATGGTGCCTTTATGGAAAAACAGTTTATTTCAAAAGACACTAGTGGGAGATAAATAAATCTTGAAGAAGTTCAAGAATCACAAATAAACACCGAACCGCCACTTGGGAAGTTCAACAACGTTCGAACCAGCTTGAATCTCCGCAAGTAACACAAGGCCCACGTAAATCTGGTAGGGTAAGACATGAGCCGAGAGAGATTCGATTTCTCATTACGATAGTCGTGATGTGTTGCTTATAGATCAAAATGAGCCCACCACTTATCGAGGCTATGTCTGGACCAGACTGCTAAATGGCTAAGTGCCATGAACTCGAGATGCAATCCATGTATGATAACCAAGTTTGGAACTTGGTTGATTTACTGACGGGGTAAAGACCATTGGATGTAAATGGGTTTTCAAGAAGAAAACCGACATGGATGGCAAAGTGCATACTTTCAAAGCAAGACTTGTAGCAAAAGGTTTCAGGCAGACTCAAGGTGTTGATTATGATGAAACTTTTTCGCCAGTAGCCATGCTTAAATCCATAAGAATTTTAATTGCCATTGCTGCATATTATGACTATGAGATATAGCAAATGGATGTAAAAACAGCATTTCTTAATGGAAAGCTACTTGAGGACGTGTATATGACACAACCTGAAGGTTTTGTACATCTTGAGAATTCTAGGAAGGTATGCAAGCTTCAAAGATCCATTTATGGATAAAAGCAAGCTTCTCGAAGTTGGAATCTTCGTTTTGATGAAGCAATCAAGGATTTTGATTTTATTAAGAACGAAGATGAGCCTTGTGTATACAAGAAGGTCAGTGAGAGTGTAGTTGTTTGTCTGGTACTGTATGTAGATGATATATTACTCATTGGAAATGGCATCCCAACATTGCAGAGTGTCAAGTCTTGGTTAGGGAAGTATTTCTCAATGAAAGACTTAGGAAATGCAGCCTATATCCTAGGGATAAGGATCAATAGGGATAGATCTAAGAAGCTAATCGGTCTAAGTCAGAGTGCTTACATAGACAAGGTACTGAATAGGTTTAGTTTACAAGACTCTAAAAGAGGATTGTTGCCAATGTCTCATGGCATAAGTCTCAGCAAGAATCAATGTCCTATGACAAATGATGAGCGAGACCGTATGAATAAGATTCCATATGCATCTACTATTGGATCTATCATGTACGCCATGCTATGCACTCGGCCTGATGTATCATATGCTTTGAGCACTATAAGCAAATATCAGTCAAATCCAGGTGAGAGTCACTGGATAGCAGTAAAAAACATCCTTAAGTACTTAAGAAGGACTAAGGAAGTGTTTTTGGTCTATGGAGGTTTTGAAAATGATCTAGTTGTAAATGGTTACACGGATGCAAGTTTTCAAACTGATATAGTTGATTTTAGATCGCAGTCTGGATATGTGTTTACTTTAAATGGGGGTGCAGTAAGCTGGAAAAGTTCGAAGCAAGAGATCATGCAGATTCTACAACGAAGTTTAGTATATTACAATGGCGTCGATGCAAAGAAAGGAGGCAGTTTGGATCAAAAAGTTCATTTCTGAACTAGGTGTGGTTCCAAGTATTGCTACCCTGTTTGTTTGTATTGTGACAATAACGGGGCAATAGCACAGGCCAAGGAACCTTGATCACACCACAGATCCAAACATATACTCAAGCGTTTTCATCTTATCAGAGAAATTATTGAGAGGGGAGACGTAAAGATTTGCAGAGTACCTACTGAAGACAACGTTGCGGATCCATTGACAAAGGCTCTTCCACGAGCGAAACATAATGGTCATGTTAGATCATTAGGCATTAGATGCATGAATGATTGGCCCTAGAGCAAGTGGGAGATGTTGGGAAATGTGTCCTAGGTCAATCTATTAACAGTCTTTATGAATACATTTTAGTTAATAAAATAGAGGATTTGATTTGCTGTTTATTATAATTGATTTGCATGTTTTCATTATAATAAGATCTATGGGTATTTACAGAAATATCCTAAATGTCCCTAGTCGATTATTATACTGGGAACTATAATAAATTAAGACTAGTGTGAGTCTTGATTGATGATCATACGATGATCATACGTATAGGAATACGAATCAAGATCATGAGTACTTGTTAGGGAACAAAGTACTTGGGACCGACTGCTATGAGAACATCACATGGATTAAGTCATAGTTGTTTCTCATGATAGGTATATTTTTCAGTCCTCTTCGACTTGAGATTACCGAGAGACTTCAACATTAGGAATACAGTGATTTGACGCAATCAAACGTTGTCTTTAACCGGATGATTATAAAGGTTGTGATTGGTTACTGTGTGAATAATGTGGTGAAGTTGTGTAATCGAGATAGAATTTGTCCCTCTCATATAAAGAGAGATATCCAGTGGATCCCTCGATGTGTTAGATCATTAAAAGGCCTAGTCTAAGTGAATTGATATTGATCAATGTCACTTAGATGTTTTCAGTCTACCTAGAAATCGAGACTAGTACGATTAAACATGTTGGATGACAATTCCATGCCTTATGTTTGATCAAAAGGATATCGTGGGATAAAAGGATGTTATATACACTATTGATTAGGTTATATCGATTTGATATTCGTACAACTTGGGTAGTCATAATGTCTTGCTAGAGGCCGCTTATGACTTGTATACCAAAATGTGTTTTGGTACACTGCCAACGTTGTATGAGCCTATTGGGTCGCACACTGAGAATGGTTTTGCGAGATTTTAAAATGGTTCAGAAAAATGAATTTTATATGATAAAATTCATGACAGAAACGTCCTTGTAGTGTATTACACTTATACTTCTTTAAGTAGGGGCATATGTGTAATTTAGTTAACCGTCTATATACTAGGGTTGTACAAATAGACGCTTTGAGTTAGAATACAAGTACAAAAGATTTTAAAAGGGCCAAAACTCTATTTTCGTTTTAAGAAACGACTTAGAGTTTTTGGTATCCTCTGGATCGTTTTGGAGAGAAACAAAAAGGTTTGGTATTCTCTTGAAGTTAGCACTTTGAATCTCGACCGCCGTTCGTGTGTAGACAGCTAGTAGAGGGCGTTCTTCATTGCCAGCGCCTTAGAGATCGATTAACCTTCAGAAAGGTATTGCGACTAAGGTATGATTAAATTTTCATAGTTTAAACATGTTTTAATGGAATCAGATTCGGATCCTGTTTTGGGGTTTTTCTCAAAATTGTTTTGTAATCTCCGTTGCGCATGGACCCCAAAACCCTTCATAAATATAATTAGATATATTTTTAGATATATATTTTAAACAAAAACTAAAACTAAAACTAAAACTAAATATAATTAGATACATATTTTAAAGACTTTCCACACTAAACGATATTAAAATAGACTATTAAATCCAATAAATACCAACCTATCAGTTGTGTGTTCTTAGCGTAAGTGTGTGTCTTGAAAGTGTCATGTGGCCTGCACCAGTTAGGGAAAAGCGAGGCATTTCCTGCAGGAGTGTCTGACCACCCCTGGTGTTGTGTGTACCTGGGCACCAGAGTGGTTGTGACTTCTCTTTTCATGATGTGCTAGTATTGCGACATTGCCTAGAGAGATCTTTGTCGTATGCTATGATTTAGACTACTTATGGGCCTCTTTTGTTATCTGTTAGTCTAACTATCATGCACTTTATGATATTTCCTGCCTTTCAATTCCCGCATGATTCTTGGACTACTTTACTTGATACTCATGAATTACTATTATATTTTTCTGGCATTACTTTCAATTTCTCTCAGTTACTCACCGTCTAGTTTGTGACGGTGAGTGCAGCTAGGGCAGGTGACAGCAAGGGAAAGGGACCGACTATAGGTGACTTCCTCTGAGCATTTCTCGAGAACGATTTCTTTCCTTGTTGCATAGTATGTATTACTGTTAGTTATTATTTGTTGTTTTGAAACATATTAGGATTTCTTATTGGATTGTGAGATTTAGATATCATGTATTTAACCTCATTATATTGTGGTCACCAGGCTTTACATGGTTATCTTGTATTCGAGGTTCCACATTATTAGTAAAATCCTGATTTCCTTTAAGTTATTGATTAATTTATAGTTGAATTCAGTTGCATATTGATTTGATAAACTTTATAATTTAATAACTCATATTTTGAATTGTAAATGAACGAATTGAGGCCAACTAGGCATGTATAGACTCATCAAGTACCGACTCGAGAGCCTATGTAGGTCTAGGCCGAACGTTCCTAATTGCTTCACAAATTGGGGCCGTCACATTACATATCTAATTAATTAGTTTTAATTAATTCAATTGCCAACCTATAACTTAAAAATAAGCCAACCTATAACTCGTGTAATTATTTGATCCAAGTGAAATTAATATATTCAAAATCTAATAGCGAAATTTGATCTTGGACTATTTGGCCATCAATAATTAATCTAAGAGTCGTGTTATGTACACCCCAACATCTAATCAGGGCATCCTGAGTTTTTGAGTTAAAATTTTAGTTTTATAGTGAAATATCATATTTTCCTTCCCAACCCAACTGATTCACATGCCCATTCTGTACTTATTTCCTGCGCACTCCACTTTCAAACACCTGATTTTTCTACTGAATGAATTCGATCTATCGTCGACTGAACATCACGTTTGTCGATCAAAGAGTGCGCGCGCACCAAACTTGTAAGTCTTTGATCCCATGTTTTTTTTGTGGTTTAATCATCTAAGTTCAGCAGTATTTGAGGTGACAATAATGTTGATTTTGTATTGTAGGGTTTGTGAGATTCGGTTAGTTTAAAACATTTTTAGGGTCTGATGGCTGAAGAAAATGAGTGGGAGGCGGACGTTGCATATGATAAAACTAGTTTTCATGATTTTTTGTGTTTTTTTCTCATTTCTAAAAGTGAACCACATATGCAAATTTTTTGGTCACACAGGACCGAGACATGTTGTAGTGACTCGTTTGAAGATAACTGATACACCAATCAAAGTCTCATTTGTTTGTAACCAAATATGTGGTGCCATTAGGATATACGTTTCTCGGTTACATAGAACCAAGACTATAGGAATTAGAGATGCAAATGGGTAGGGTAGGGTAGGGGATGGAGAACTCATTCCCATACCCGTACCCACTAAAAGATTTATCACCCATAGCCATCTGGGGATGAATTCGTGTATCGATCCTCATACCCATCAAATCTCTGTAGGTATGGGGAATCTCCATCGGAATTTTCATGGAGATTTTTGCAGGGATGGGGAATCCGTGGGCAAATTTCTCTTTGATTCCACTTAATATTCCTCAAAAAAAATTACAAAAAATAAGGAATAAAAAATACATAGATAACAACATAATTGTTAAAATTCCAACAAAAATAAAATATAACATATATATCATGCAATTAAAGTTCTAACTTCTAAGTGTTAATAATTCAAAATCTCATTCAGGATTTTTGTCATGTGTATAATGAATTTTTCAGGTGGAAACTATGTAATATTATACTATATTTATACATAAATATCATATGGTGTATATAAATAATAAATGTCGTATGGTGTATAATTGATATATGGGGATCCCTATGGGTAATTCTCATGGGTATCCCCACTAGGTATCAGGATCCCTGTCGGTATCCTAGTGGGGATTACCCATGGGTATCGGCCATGGGGATCCTTATGGGTATATTTTATCGCCCATCCGTGTATCAATACCCGTGTGGGTATGAGATTTCGTACCCATCCTCACCCCCACACCTATTTAAAATCCCCATACCCATATCTATTAGGGTAAATCTTCGTCACCCGTGGGTATTACCCTACCCATTTGTATCACTATATAAGAATGGTGTCGGTCATACAGTACCGATACTCCTTATTAAGTATCGATCCTGTAGTATTAAGTAATACTGATTTTAAGCCTTTTTAGACTTCTCATACTGACTACTTATGATACACAATTTTTCTTGTAGGAAGTGTCATTTACACTTGTTTTCGAAGACTTTAGTAATGTTGTCACTCGGAAAGAGTCGTTTCCTTAAACCTTAAACCAAATAAAACCACTTGATAAAATGTATTGGTACCATACGATCGAGACATAAACATATGTCACATTAACATATAATTGATAACTACTAAAAGGCTTCGGTTACTACCAACCGAGTCTAATCCCAAACATAGCTTATTACGACACTCGGTTGGAAGTAACCGAGACATAGTTTAATATTTAGGTAATAGGTCACCGAGACCAAAGTATTAGTCTCGGTGATACACAACCACGGGTCTTGGGTTCCTTCTCACTAATGTGTCGGTTAATATTAATCGACACTTACTCAATGGTATCGTCAATATACTTTTGAGACCAAAAGACAAATTAATCATAACATTGTGTGGCCAAACAATACGGGTTTGTGATTAAACCCAGTGATGGGTACATTTACATAAAACAAAACAACAAAACATGATAAATGAACAACAAATTCAACGATTGCTTGACGATTCAACAGTAAGCATAAAAACACTCACTCGATCATAAATAAACAAATCTATTATAAACAAGTAAGAAAATAAAAGGATTTGGTATATTGAGACCTTGATTTGTGATGGGAGGGAGAACAGAAGAGTTTCCTTCAATTTGGTGGTGGGGTGCTCGTGCTACTAACGAACGAGCATTTTAGAAAATGTCTTGGGGGGTGTCCTGAAAAATTTTTGGGGTGCCTTGATCAGATGTCGAGGGTGAACATAGCGTGCATATTATCTCTTGGTACTTCATGGACATACATTCAACCCTCATTATATAAGTTCTTGTATTGGTGTGTAACGACTTGAAATCGATAAAAACTAAAACATACTTTCTAAGTATTCATTCTCATTTTCCTTTAAAAAAATTATAGATTGTCAAATTATTCCATTAATTTTTACAGTTAGATTTCTACAAAATCAATAACTTTGTGGCAGTTGAATCTCGTTTGAACAATTAGATTAGCAAATCAATGCATTTTTATCAGGAAAAGTGATTATGTCACTACAAGAAAATGCACTTTTTGTGGCAGCACTAAAACTGCCATAAAAAGCCTTTTGCTGCCATTAAAGACCTTTTGTGGCAGCTATGTGACAGGATGGATGGTGCCACTAATACGCCCGTCGCAAATACATTTGTGACACCAGTAGCTGCCACTAAAAGTATTTGTGACGACATAAAATATTTTTAGAGGCAGCTTCCACACTGCCATAAAAAAATTTTAGTGGCAAAGCATTCTACCGCCAAAAAAGATATTGTTCTTTTATGGCATATTAGAAGCTGCCACAAAAAATATATATTTGTGACAATAATTAACTGCCACAAAAAGTATATATTTGTGTCAACAAATTAGCTGCCACAAATAATAGATACATATCGTGGCGTATTTAGCTGCCACAAATAAAAAGCTCATACAAAAAAAATATAAAACCTATGAAATTAAATAAATACTAAAATCAAAACATTTTATGATTTGCAAAAAGTAAGACTAAGAATTCTATAACAAAATATTCATTAAGAACCTTAAAAGATTACAAGAGATTTATTATACATAAATATCATTTTTTATGAATTACAATGAAATTCCACTTCTCAATCCTCTTACCATCGAGCAATCCTCTTATAGCACCAAGAACCATGGACAACCAAAAGTCTCTCCAAAAATCGAATCGTAAAATAGAAAAATCACTTGCCATTACAGCATGCAATAAACTGAAAAAATTTCTGAGTTTAACCAGAGCATGCATCAAGAATGAATTAAATGCCTCAAAGAGAACATCCTATATGCATAGTTAGTTCTTCAAAGTTTCCTGAATTAATGACAAGCAGTTGAAGAAATAACATTGCAGAAACTCCTACTTTAGAAATTGATAAGCTAAATAATTCAATGTGCCCAAATGAAGTCTTAAGTTTGTACAGGCCATGGGTATTCCTAAATGCATTTTATAAAACACAATTTTATACAGAGGTCACTGCATAGTGGAGAAGAATAAACTGAGAATGATAAAAAAGAACATGGTCAAATAACAAAAGCTTCTTGTTGGTGTGTTTGCACAAGTAAAAGCACAGATACATGACTAAGGCATAACGAAATAAAGATACAGAATCTGTTCACCTAATTGCCTTAAATTGCATTGGTAAAAAAAGGGCATTGAAGAATTGGTTCACATAAAAGCTTCAAATGCCCTTAACATCTTCTCACACATTAGTATATGGGTAGTGCAAACATGTCCAGCACATGATGGTTTGAAAAAACAACAAAAACTCAAAATAGAAATGGATTTCGATTTGATGCAAAAATATTTCAAATGATTTGACAATTGACATATAATATTAAGATCCAATGACCAAGCAAATCAACTTGTTATCAGTGTTCAAGTATTCACTTAGTGCCTAAATTAACTAGCACAATTTAGTGCTGTGGCTACCCATCCTTGTACATAATAAATAAATAAATAGCATAATGTGCAGCAGCATCAGCTTCCTAAAGCAACAACTTGCTAAGCTACACTTAAAAGTTCTAAGGCTCAGGAAATACTAAAAGAACAGCCATCCAATATGTATTAAATCATTTGTAATGTTGGTGAATCAGTCACTCAGATCAAATAGTCAACAGATCATCCATACTCAGCAGTTAACCTCAACAAATTATAATTAAATTGGAGCGCAAGTGTGTGATTACATTTACAACATAGCATGAGATCCCACAACCACAACTATAGATTCAAGATTTCCAGAGCAAAGTGGAAGATGCTTGTAACTGGTGGAGTTATGCGAAAGCTATGGTGAGTTGTGTTCAGTTGTGTCTCGTGCATTCTACAGTTAATTTGAAAGTTAAACAGGAAATAGCCATAATGACAGAAGAAAAACATTATTTTCCTTTAATGCGTAAAAACAAGTAAGTGCGACAACAAAAGTAGCAAATCAGTGCAAAGAAATATGTCAAATGTCATTGTCAATGCCATGAATCATCCAACAAAAATAATATTTGCATGTCAACAAAAAATAAATAAACAAATAAATAAAAAGAGGATTCAAAAAGAAATAGCAGCATAAGAAGCTACCTCGTCATGAAACCCTTCTGCCAGATCTTTCTGCTGAGTCTCACTGAACCAGCTCAAGAAGCTGCACCAGCATGAGAAGATAAGCTACAGGTGAGCATTAATAGAAGAAAAAGTGACACACAGAATCCCTAAAAGACCATTTCTATTTTAAGCACTTACCAAGTGTGACCAAAGTCATAACGAATAGTTTCATGCGGTTTAACATTGAGAATATGAGAAACTCAAAATTCCTGTAGGGCATCTACAACAAGCAGATTGCATAAATAGCGACGGGAAGGCCGGAAGAAATCAAATGAGCCAACCAAAATCTTTACGCTATGCGCTTCCGAACGGCTTATCTCGCTATACAAATTAGCACTAACCTGTAGAACACGCAATAGGTTACATCAAAGAATGTCATCAATGGAAGTCTAGAATTGGAAAGGAACAAAAATATACATAGAATCCACCTTACCTACTTCCCATACAAGAATAGCTGAAAGGCCCCAATAACTACACGTTTGTGGCAAGGATAAAACAAGCAGTGTTAACGTGTAGCTGTTCTAAAAGAGTTTGAGTCGAACAAGGTCCTACCGGATAGAGAAAAAGAAATGAAATGCGCTTACAAATATTGATGGCAACATGAATCTTTCAATTGATTCCAAGAATGAAAAGCCCCATACTGTTAAAATGAGATTAAGAGGTGATTATTCTTCTTAGTTTAGAATTCCATCCATATACAACATGATCAAAAGTTGAAGTGATAATCACGAATCAATGTACTCATCCAATTAAGGCTACAGATTCTATCCTCAATACATCACATATGAAAACAAAGAAAATGTAGTAAAAATGCACTCCACATATCGAAGCTATTGTTTGTTTTTTGTTTTTTTTGTAAGAAAGAAACCACCTTGATTAGAATGAGTCCTTCGAGGAGAGACTAGTATAAATTATGTATTAAACACAAAAGTAGCAAACTGGCTATGTCAAATGTCATTGTCAATGCCATGAATCATCCAACAAAAATAATATTTGCATGTCAACAAAAAATAAATAAACAAATAAATAAAAAAAGAGGATTCAAAAAGAAATAGCAGCATAAGAAGCTACCTCATCATGAAACCCTTCTGCAAGATCTTTCTGCGAGTCTCATCAACCACTCAAGAAGGCTGCACACCAAAGATGAGAAGATAAGCTACAAGCATTAATATGAAATGAAAGGTCTAAAATGGCCAAAAAGGAATTATTGAGCATGAACACCCGATTATCCTCAACAATCACACTCTAGAGGATGACAAGGTGATGCTGTTCTGAAAATTAAGCAATCAAAATCAGAATCCAAATTTGAGCATTTATTGAGAAAATGTTAGTTTGATTTCATTTATACTATATGTGATTGTGAATAGAGTGAATAGTGAAATCCAAGGTTGCTTTAACTAAATTGGTGCCGTAAAATACAAGCCAATGATGAAATACAAAGCGAGAGAAAAAATTATTAAAAAAAACCCACCTCTCATCTGAAAATGGTCGTTTGCTCCCCTTTTTATCATGATTGACTCCATTAGCAAGATCCTAAATATCAACAATACATACAAGAAATTTAAATTAGAGAACAAAGAAATCATGCCTAGAAATGTAAACAACAAAGTGGTATCCAACCTTTCCTCCTTCCACTTGATTGTTGTGCTCATTATCTTTGTTGTTCCTTCGTCAGAGAATAAGAATGTCTTTGTAAGCTTTGTATCTTCATCCCCTTCTTCTCACTAACTAAGAGCAGAAACCCCTCTCAAACTCAGGCCAAAGAGGATACAGCGAAGAGATATGACATAAACCGTACCGTAAAATCAAGTAAAATTCCAAATCAAACACCAGGAAAGCAGAAGGAAAAGGAACTCACAAATGTTATTGAGTACCCTGATTTCACATCTTTGAAATCCTCTACTTCAAGGGAACTTAAGAACTTGAAAATCTATGTCAAGAAGAAGATACAACAGCAAATGAAGAATTAGCAAGTGGAAGTCGTCCATAGTATCAAACAAAATCGTACTTTGAGTATCAAACAAAATCGTACTTTCATATTTCAATGAATGGTAATAGTAAGATTTATGAATCAAGAGAACTGTTTTCGGCCCATTTAGTGCATTCTTAGCAACAAAAGTCAAACCTTTTGGTCTTCATCATTCAAAAGATCACCTAGGGCAGGATGACTCAAGAACTGCAAGCGTAAATAAAACCAATAGTTAGTGCATCCTTCTTCCAGTCAGTATGTGAGTTTACGCAAGGAAAGACATGCTAATTAGAATACCTACCAATTTTTCTTCAGCTTATGCTAGTTCATCTTCTCTGTTAGATGAATTAAAACTAATAGTTAGTGCATCCTTCCATATATACGATATTTCCTGCTAATACGATATAGTATTTATCATCTAATATATCCATTATACCAAATGTTGGAAGAGCAAATAAGACATAAACTTCATCGTAAGACTGATAAACATCAATCCTTTTTTTTCTTTATTAGAAGATTAATCAAACAAGAGCACATGATCAAATACAATAGCTTGCATAGTGCACACTAGTACATGGTTATGAATCTGAACCAAAAACTAAACAAAAAAAAAAAATCAACTAATTTGAGATGTTCAAATAACGCTGGATATATTCATGGACTGGACATCTATTATAAGATCCTATAGAATGTGACTAACTAAATTATAAATGCCAAAGCTATTGGCCAAAAATCCAACATTAATTTAAAAGAAGAAAAGGTCTGAGACAAACAAGTAGTATTCTTAAATAGATATGAACAACCTAATAGCTAGACATAAGAACTAGAAAAAAAGAAGCTAACATCTTACGTAGCAATTACCTCATATTTCTTGCACATTGCTATAATCTCAGGAAGTTTACAAAGCTTGAACACTCAATTGTAAGTCTTGTTATAGTCATTAGAGTAACGCTCTACCACATCAATCCAAGCTTCAGGAGCACTAGCAATCAGTCTCCCAATGCAATCCTTTAAAAACAGAAACAACAACAAAGTGATTATAAACACAATTGGTCTCCCATAGCATCGATCCAAGAATAGGGAGCACTAAAATTGGTCTACCAAAGCAATTCTTTCAAAACTGAAACAATAACAAAGTGAAGCCCCTTGCCTACAACGTGATCGAGTATAAGAATTCAATTCTGGAATAAGATTTTGTTCATATGATCTTGAAAATTATAAAAAGAAAACATGAAATTCAAGTTTAATTCGAACGAGTTTGGATCGAACAAGCATAAATACTTAACTAAAGGAACAAAGAGGCACATACATAGTTCGCCGCTAGCATTGAAGTAACTAATTCATAGCTTCACCATAGATGCTATGAAGCTATTTATGAAAGCAAAGATTCATAAATTTCGTTGCTCTAAACTACCTGCCAAATACTGTAAATAGAGGCACATACTTGAACCCTAAAAGAACTTAACCCCTAAAATTACTCAATTAGGCATTTGAAAAGGCAGAAAACTAAAATTAGCTATGAATTCAATTGCCAATGAAAGAAACTACCTCAGAGAGATGACAAATTGTCGAATCAGCCGCCTTGATTGAGTTTCTCCATATTTTTGAAATCAACTTAGATACGAAACCTGCAAAATCAAAAAGCACTCAAACCGGCACAACACTTAAACTCGAAAGAAGAGAAAAGAATCGTTTACAATGACAAATTAAGAGATAGATTACTGAAGCGAGTGTGAGAGATTGAGATTGAGATTTCTCTCAAATCAGTACAACGAAGAGGTTTTTCTCAGATTTTCTCTTCCAAAACCTAGGATTCTCTTTTCAATCAAGCAGATCAATCAATCGATTAATCTATATGATCAGAAATTGAGATTTCAAAGGGTCCATTAGATCAAACAGAGATGATGAAGTAGGTATACTTACCGAAGGAGCCGATTCAAAGTATCTGAAGATTGAACTCCTAGGGCTTCGGTTATGTCTCTGTTTTAGTGATCAAAGAGAGAGTCCGAGGAAACTAATTTGAGATTCGAAGACAAGAGGCTCAAATCGATGAATCACTCACTGCAATGAGGAGGTCTCGAGCGAAGAAGATGAGAGTGTAAAGATATCTTCACAATTTCAGATCTAGAAACTCACCTGCGAAAGCAAAACCTCACCTTTGAGCGTCTCCTTCAATCGAGTGCCTCCAGTCTTCGATGCAAACCTAAAACCACACCAAAGACAAATGCAAACACAGATTCCCTTCAATCGCAAACAAACTCCTCAAAACCCTCTCACCATGTACAAATTCCTCACACCAGACATTCCCAAGCATCAAATTAGGAAACCCTAGCTTCGGTTCAGATCCATCAAGCAGAGACGACAAGGCTCAAGAGCAATCCCCAAAGAAATCACTTTGAACTACAAATCTATAGAGATAATACTTAGAATCACGATCTTCGATGAATTTGCAAAGAACACGAAGAAGACGAGGACGAAATCGAAGAACACGAACACGAAATTGAAAGCCACGAAGAAACGAGAGGGTTTAGTTTGATTTTTGTGTTTTGAAGTAAGAAGACTAACTTACCCTCGGTCACAAGTCGTGCGAACTAAAGCTTCGGCGCTATTTGGTTCAACGAGAGCGACAATTGTTTTTGATACTTTGGTTTTGGTATTTTTTTGGTTTCAATTTTTTATGGCAAGTCTTAAGCTGCCTTAAATAACTTATAACAATCACAAGAAAAATATAGGACTTCTTGCTTATTTAAATAGTGCTTCTTGCTTATTTAATAGTGGCAGGCAATTCCTGCCCTAATAAATTTTTTTGTGGCAGTTTTTTGACTGCCAAAAAATAACTTGTCACAATAAGCAACTTTTCTTGTAGTGTGTGTATAGTCCCATTTTATTGGCTGTATATATATATATCAGAGTCACCATGATTAATGAAATTTCTATTTTAATTACCTTAAAAAATTAAAATAACCAAAAGTATATTTGAGCCGACATCAAAGCAACTTCATCGAATGAAATGGTTCGAGTATGTTAAATGAGCTAGCCCTCCATTTATTTTGGGTTCCACCACTACAGGCCGATCAACTTGGGCTTTTGATTTTAGTCCACCTAATACCTATACGTGCTAATTACGTGGTGGAGTTTTAGCTGGTTTCATCTCATCAAGCAGACTTTTTTTTAAGTTACCTCTTACTTTAATATCCTTGAAATTCGTTTTTTAAGTAAATTAGAAATTTCATTAATAGTTTGATAAAAGACTATACATAGAATTGATTGCTTTAATAAAAATATATTAATTCACTAATTTATTTTTTACTTCAGTGAAAATCGAACCACGATATTTTGTAGTTTTGCCTTTTTAACAAGTGATGTCTTCACCATCTTACATGAGAGACTTTGACACTAATATTTTTTGTTCAAAAGAATATCTAACTACTATTAATTTAGTTGTAAATGAGATATTGAAACAGTGTGACAATTAGATAATGATCTCTAAAAATATATATTAAGAACACATATGACACACCACTATAATCATGAGAAACAAAACTTTCAAACTAACTCACTTTTTTTTTGCGGAAAACTTTTGAATTAACTTTAGTTAATGAATTAATTGTGTTTTCTTATGTGTCAAATGATCTACACGTCACTGTGATTTTCATATAGAGTTAGCTTTAATTTCTTGTGTTCCACATTAGATGAACACTTTGAACTACGAGCAATTCATTGGGCTGAGGCAGCTATCATAAAAGCAAATATTAAAGGTCGTAATGAACACTTTGGCACTATTGGCAATTTGTTGGGCCTCCATAGTGTTTATAATGGGCTTAATATCGACACGACCGTTGGTAGCAGCTTTTGTTTGCAAAAGAGTTGTACCAGATGGACATGTATTAGAACATCAAACGTACAAAAGGTTCGTTTAGATTGTTAGATGTATCTCGAACACGAGTCTTGCCTGATTTTAGACCATCGATTAGAAGAAATGAACGCTTAATTATGGGTGCTTGGTGCCTCGTCAATATCAATATCAAACAAATAATTCTTTTTTAGAGAAAATAAATTAATTTGCTGACATATATAGTGATCAACAGTGGTAGATTTAGAAAATCTTATTAAGGAGGAAAATCTTAACTATAGATAATATGTGTCTGAATTTCCTACCAAAAAAAAATATGTGTCGACTATAGCAGAGGCTGGAAGGGGACGAAAAAAGGTTAGAGTCAGCAAAAATGAAGAGGTACCATAGAGGGTCCTGGTGTTGGGAGACTGCCCCCTGCCCCCTCCTAGATATGCCTCTGGTGATCAGTTCACTGTGTACAGCGCAACTCTTTAAGAGTGTTAGAATGAGCGCTCTACGTTACTAAAAAGAACACTACAAGTCTATATAATTAGTAGGATGAGCTTCATGATAACTAATCGATTTTGTATAAAGGCTACCTTTAGCTCATTTCGATAAGATTTAAAGAGAGATCTACTCCTACCAAAAAAAGAAGAGATCTACACTTATATTTTTCAGTAGCTCTTGAGCTATATTTTAGTCCAACATTGTGGATATACCAGTTCACTTACATAGGTCGGGCTCGGGTTTCATATTCTCTACAAAGCACGACTGGGGCCCGAACCCGGTAAGCATGATAATTCCATGGGTGAGCTTGGATTTGCTATTTGAGCCTAGGTCAGCTTGCATTGTAAGTAACATGTGTTATTATAGTTCATTGTAAGTTTTATGTATTTATTTATTTTAAAAATTATGAAGAGTAAAATGTCAATTGAAGGGTTCGCCATACAACAATTCTTACCATTGCACCAACTATTATATGGTTGTTGTTATGATATAGATGAATAATTGACCAAGATTTTGTATGACCAATCAGTGTCAAGCATGGCTCTTACATTAAGTGATAGTATTAAGCATTACTCTTACTTGCATCCATATCCAATGTACTCATTATACCATGTATTGTCAATATTGCTTGTGAAGAGTTGTATGATATGTGATGTATGTATTATTTGTAAACATTGTCTAAGTATATTTATCATCATCGCCAAAGAGCATATATAAAGGGTGCCAACCTCATTGTAAAACCACACCAAGTTGTATACAACTTCTCATTACAACTCTCTCATTTCTTATCTTCTACTTTATAGTTGTAGTTCTTTATAGAAGTAGAAGTTAGTAGTTTTCTACTTTCTTTCTCTAGTTCTAGCAAGTTCTAAACTTAAGTTATAACAGTTGTTTCCATTTAAGAATATGTTATACACGCTAAGTTCACAAAAAGTATTGTAAGCCCAACACATACTGGGTCGGAGCGAGCTTAGGGCCGTCAAACTTGATTTCGGGCCAAGGCGGGCTTTCAAAACCTCAAAAAAAAAAAATTAGGCCCATCTGTTGCACGAGACTTTTTGTGAGGAGAGTGTGCTTGAGACTATCACTTAAATATACATTTCTCAACACAGTTCTCGAGGACGAACAGCGGCAGCTTCTTTGCAAGAAACAGAGTGAAAACAGAGCATCCCCTGTTCTGCTCTCTCGCACAAACAACACACAATCATTCAATAACCCAGAAACCTCGGAACCCCTTCAACGCAATGGACCCTCCTCCGCGATTGCTAGACCTTGCTGCCTCGCTTGAACGCGCTACTATAATGGCGACACAACTCCTCGCCTCTTCTGACCCATCTCAGGTCCTTCAACTCCACTCCGCCCTTCACTCCCTCCACCACTAAATCGACTTGTTCCTTGCCCGATTCCCCCAATTTCGACCAAGGCGCCGTTTTCACTCCCGCCTCTGCTTCGAGGACGGTGTTTGGCGAATTAGTGGATGTCATGAGAGGCGTTGATTTGGCGACCAAGCGAATAGGCACCTCTTATGATCAGAATCAGGACCAAGAGGAGCCTGTGCGTCGAGTTTCCGTCCCCGCGGTTGTTGATCCTTAGAAGGCGCGGTCGGAGCTCATGGAGCTTGTGTTTCAGTTTCATGCTTGATGATTCAAGTTTCAAGAATTGGCACAATCTTGGTTTGCATTCCTTATGAATTAGGACTTCTTGTTTTTGATTGATTGATTGATAGATTGATAGATGTAGTTGTAAAGTAACTGAGTAAAGATTAGTTAAAGCGGAGGATGGATACCGAATGTACTTATGAGTTCATTTGTGTTGTTCGTAATGGAGTATTTGGACCACACTACACTCAAAATTTGTGTCTTAATACATGTTATAATTTCCTAGATTCTAGTACATATATTATTATTATTGTCTTTGCTTTTCTTGATTCTACTTGTGGTCGTAAGAACTTATTCATCGAAAGATGTTGTTTACGGCATAGAAGATTGTTCTATACTTTTTGTGAATTTTTCTTGTATTGATCTCTACTTTCTTGGTTGATTTTGGGGGGATAATTTGGGTTTGAATTTTGATTGGAAATGTAGAATGGATGATAGATTGAATGGTGAGGTCTGGTCTCATACCATCTATTTTGCAGTTCTATGTTTACATCTCTTCTAAAATATCAAAATGATCAAAGAGCAGGATTGGGAAACATTGAACTTGTCACTGCATCTAGTTTTGGTTTTCTCTAGGCTTACATCCAAATATTTTGGCTTCTATTGGTATATATCTTGCCTTAGAAGTCTTAACGGATATCAAATGAGCAGTAATGAACATCATGAACTTGTCATTGCTCAGCATGAACTCCTCGTTGCTCAACCATTCATCCTACATTGTTAATGAGGTATAGATATATAGCTGCAGAAAAAAAATATATCGCATTTATTCATTCATATGAATGGTTCTAGGAGGTATAAATAAAAGTTTCACAATCAAATTAATGACAGTTTTTTTGAACAAATAGAATTAGCATATCAATATACTTTTTGATTCTATATATGTTTGGTCCCTAATCGAGACTAGACATATAGTGGAGACTAAATTTTCAAATGAGGAATAGCAATACCATCTACTTGCAGCTTTCTCTAGGTCCATGACATGAACCAAAAATCTAAATGATCAAATGCGCCAAACCAACCATTCATCTAACCTTTTTTTCAAGGTACTGATTTAAAAGGGAGACGCTATATAGATAATCATACTGGGAGAAAAAAAATCGCATTATCACATTTGTTCTTTCCTATAAGGGGTTTTAGGAGTAGACTAGATATGAAGTACCAGTATGTACTTGACTTCAAAACATAGTCATTCTTCACCAATTGTATCAAAAGTTAAGATGATGAGTTCAAAGGGGAGGTCTAATATAGGAATCCCCTCAGTTGAAATATAGCAAATGCATGCAGGCCCTGCATTAGATAGGTCCTCTTTCTAAACTATTTTGCAAACCATCTCACATATATTTGAGTAATTAATTAAAATATTATCAACAAAGCTAGAACACATCAAATTTCAACTTCAATATCCAAATACCATATGTCATAGTAAAGATTGCATAAGCCCAGCCAGTAAACTAACTAACAGAGTCTTAGAAACTTGAAACATAATACTTAAAAACTATGAAATTCAGTCTTTTTACCTATATATATGAAAGCAAATTGTAAATTCAACTTATTTATATCCATATCCTTATTCTGCTTGAGCTGTCCATTAATTTCTCAGTTCATCACATCCCAGTCCTTGGACCTGGGTTGTTTTCTTCCAACTGGTAGTCCCTGAGATTGAAATTCATATCCAGCATCTCCTCATCGCCCAGTTGCCACCCACAAAAAAGGATGATCTCAATTATACAGTATATGAAAAGTAGTTAATTATAGCAATTATAGGATTAATAAGTCTAAGCAAGTATTAGCTAAAGAATGAATAAGCTCTAGTGAAATGATCACTCTAAAGACAAACCTGATTCGCTAGAGGACTCTCTAGCGCGCCAGAGTAAAGATACTGGTCAAATTTGCTTTCAGTGGCATTATTGCCGCTCAGCAGATGTAGCCAGCTATCAACCTCAGCAGCTACGTTTTGTTGCGGTTCAGGCTGTGCGGGGGTTTCTCCACCGGTGCAGCTACATTTGGGAACGTTGGAGGCGGCGCAGAACTGGTGAGCTCATTAGAGGAGCCAATCATTATTCCTTTCCCTTTAATATCAACATAAACAGAAATCCTCATGCTATTTCTAGAATTCTCACCAGAGTCTCCAATACCAGGCGCCCTATTCACCCTATTCAGCTCTTCCTCCATCCTTGCATAACTGAATGAAGTCTTGCCATCTCCCGCTCGGTTTGTATTCGTCCCACCAATTAACACTCCCCCATTATAATTATTCACCATCAACATGGTATAGTTACTAGCACCACCATTGTTAGGATTATTGAAACCAAGTCCTTGAGTAAACCTCTCTTTCCCTCCATTGTAGGCATGAGGAACATTGTTAGCGGGCAACATTTGATTAGCAGAAACAGAACCGTTATTCTAGCTCGAACCAAATGTAGATCTGTTAGGAGGCCTACCTCTACTTTGCTACATATTGTAATTGTTGACGGCTTGAAGCAGATCGGTTCCTCTACTCGAAATCACCATCGGGGTGGTGCCGGTGTTAGCACCCACTTGTCTAGGCTGCTGTTGCTACTGTTGCTCCAAGCCATACTGAATTTGTTGGTTGTTATTACTATTCATCCATGCTTGTTGTTGAATGCCTGTTGTATTAATATTGGTGTTGTTATTGATATCTCTAGTTGCCGAAGTTTTGTAGCCATCTCCATGCCAGGCACCTTGAGCTCCTTGGGTCCTTTGAACAACTTGCGTCCCTCAGCCTCTTAATGAACAGCCGGTATTTCTACAATTCAAAATTAATGGATTAGTGCATGTTGCATGCATAGCTAATTCAAAACCATTTATTGATGATTTTCACCCCAAACTTAAAAGAATAGAACATGAATTTTAAATTTGATTCACCATCATCGAAGAACGTTAATTACATATGTGGAAATGGCTATTGGAATAACATCACTCCAATAACATGACCATTAGTAGACCTTAAAGAGAAAGCCATGCTAGTACAACTCCAATAAGACACCTAGGTAAGACACGCACTTGTGAGCATCTCCGTTTTGTTTTTTTGGCTATAGTGTATGCCTTTTTAATGCGCCTCGATGCATAGACAAATTCATGTGGGCGAAAATTAAGGGGGGGGCCAATTGACTATGGATCTCAGAGAAAATTTAGACGAAAAGTCCATTACGGATCTCCAGGTAGGCCTATGGGCTTAGAAAATTGGAGTTAAGAATCCCAAAAAAAGTCCTGGGCTTCTTATCCTAAAAAAACATATAAAGTAAAGTATTAAAGCCATATTATTTCCATTATCTTCCAATTTTCAAAAAAAAATTACTATTTGAACTGCTCTAGTTTTGTACTTCAAAGATTATGAAAATGGCTTAAAAAAACATTATGAAAATCAAAAAGCTTTTAATTCATGCAATATATGATTTAAATTTTAAAAATTGAAAAGGTATTAAAATCAAAAGGCTTTGTTAATCAAATGCTTTTAACATCAAAAGATTATTAAACTCAAGTCAGATACATAATATATTGTTTAGAAATTAAGAAAACAAAAACCATGATATGTACACAATTTCTTTTTATGATTCCATTACATGCATAAATATAAAGTAAATAATTAATTAAAAATATCTAGATTTTCAAGTCTTTCATTAATTTTGAATCTTTTGATTGTTTTTTTTTGAAGAGAGAATCTTTTGATTGTTCAAATTTTTTTAAGGAATTAATTATTCAAAATTTGAAAAACCGTTACTTAAAAATATGGGATTCCCATATTACAAAAACTCCAAGATTAATTATCTAATAAGTTTAATAAATCTCCTCTTCAAAAAAAAAGTAAGTTTAATAAATATCACGATGATTATCAAATATTACAAAATTTATTTGGAAGTGCTTAATAATCAACAGTACTAGATTAACTTTAACTCGAACATCAAATTCACACCAGCCCTTTCGTCTCAAATCATTTGAAGCACATATTTACGATCAGTCGACAATCGCTAATGTAACATCCTCTAATCTCAATTACAAAATGTTCGGCCTGAAACCTTAAGTAAGCCCCGATAAACCAAATCAGACCTAATTAGAGCCAGCAGCCTTATATTCATTCCGGACATCAACCAGTATATCTTGATTTTAAATAAACAAAATAAAACAAACGCAGCAGAAAATTTAAAACTTTTTCGATAAAATACAAGACATACAATACAGGCATAAACATTGGTATTGAACTTGTATTCCCACCATAATTATTACAAATTATATAGCAATACAATTTATATATATAACAAGGAAACTCACTACAACGTAAAAAATATACTAAACCTCTAGTCTTCTCCTTTTCTGAGTTCCAAGTCCTGGCGTGCATCCATACCTGGAGATATTAAGGGGGTGAGCTCCTACATGTTCAGTAAGTGACTCTTACACCAACCATCAACTACTAATTAATATCAAGACAATGTATAACAATATGAATCAAATGCATATCTAAAGGATCATACAAATCAATATAAACAATATATATAACAAATGCAAGTTCCTTGGTTCATTGCAATGTACCCATGATTTGTATTTTCAATATTTGTATTTGAATTGAGTTGCCCTCTCACATCATCAAGAACCAGTCACTGGGCATAAAACCAATTCTTGTCAATGTGCAGCCAACTCATAAAAACATAGAGTCGCACTCCCTCATCATCACTAAACCAGTTACTGCTCATATGATTGGTTTATGATTGATGAGCTGCCAACTCAATAGGAAAACATTGATCGGGATAATTCTCAAGTCTCTAGGGGCGCGGTAATGGAAGGCCACCCCATCACAGTTTCAAACCCCAGGTCGATCCGTCCTGCTAAACCTCTTTCCGGATTCCATTTTCATCAAAAAAAATTTGTAAAACCAAAGTCAAATCAAGGTATATTGCCCCATTCCTAGTCCAGTACACTACATGCTCTAATAATACAATTTTACATTGCATAATTGATAAAAGATACGAGTCCCACTTATTTATCCTAAGCTTTATATATTTTACCGACTTGTACGACTCCCTGAAGTCCTCAATCTTTTCACATTGGTCCATTACCCAAAATAGACCAACTATTATCAATTTAAATCTAATATTCATTTATTTATACTCCTAAACTAGTCCCCTTTGAATCCGAAATCTCATAATCTAATTTCTAACCTATTTGACCAAAATACTATTTTTTCATATTTTTCTGGATTTTTCTAGATTTTCTTTTCCTTTTTTCTCTTCTTTTTTTGGCCCTAAACTGGGCCTGAACCGGGTTCGGCTCAATTGAGCCGAACCGGCCCGATTCAAGGTCGTCTTCAACCTTGCGAACTGGAGTTCGCTGCTGTATATGTATTTTTTTCTCTCGATCGGGGTTGGCTCTCAACCCCAATCCTAACGCGACCTCCCTTTCCATTCTCGGCCATGGCGGACCATCAATATCAAATTCAACAACAACAACAACTCACAGCAGCATCGAAAACAACAGCAAGAACACCACAGCATGACCGAATTTACCTCAGCCTCGACGTTGTGAGCTTCTCACTCCGAGCTCCTCGTTCTCTCTCGCGTTTCATCTCTCTCTCCCTCTGCGTTACTCGTCTCTCTCAACTCTTTGTGTTTTGTTTTTTAAATTTAAATGAAAGAAGAAGTGATTAGTTAGTAAAAAGACCAAAATACCCTCAAGACTATCTCATTTCCTTATTTACCCCACTGCCCTTATGGTAATTTTATATTTTCTGATTTTTATTATATATAATTATATATTCTAATTTATATATAAATATATATATTTATCAATATGTCGCGCCTAAAATTCTGGTTTGCTCACCAATAAGAACCTTTAGGCGTGCACACACCGTACGTCCTACACGTGTCACTAGTACCCCGCGTATCATTCGACACCCAACAATTTACCATTATTTTATTATTTTCTATTTTAATATATATATATATCCATAATATATAAATATATATTTATGCCTATAATTACGCCAATAATTACATAATTCACGCCAACGAGTACGCTCGGACGTTAACACTATCCCGTGTCTCATGTGTGTCCTCCTTGACCCACAAATGGTAACATTCCCACATTATTCTAGTTATTCATTTATACATACTAATACAGCCCAAACAAATACAATACATCACGCAAATCTACACACGCATTAATTGTGACAAATCGGGCTTAACCACGAGCCTAACTTGGATTAATTAATATTCAAATTAAAACTAATCACGTGTTTAAGGTAAGGGGTCATTACAGTCTCCCCAATTTAGCAATGATTTCGTCCTCAAATTAATGATACGTACTAGTCACCAATAATCTCGAAAAGTAATGGAATTCACTTTTCCATTATAATTCACGCTCCTTAGCTTTCCCTTATTTTGCTTGTCTAGTATATGTGATTGCACCACTATATTACTAGTACAAAGCTTATCTCAACTTTACTTTGAATAATAAATGTCACCAAATTACCATTTTATTCTTCTTTTTCTATTTAATGGATGTGAATAACATCATTTCATTAATTTAGATTAATCCGAATCTACCAAGCCCGTTCATAGGTGAGATTTTTTCAAAAGATACCATTTATCTTTTGATACTTCCGATAGCCTATGATATTTGTCACGTTTTCTCTTTTTCTTAAAGATTGTTGTAGCCCAAGCATTGACAAATCTACTCAGTATCAATAGTATCGTGTCTCCTACCTCCGTTCATCTCATGACTGAACGACAAGGACGACAATCATCATGTCTCCTACTGTCCACTACAAATGAATAGCAAGGTCAACATATGTGTGTCTCCTACCTCCATTCCACCCATCGGTGAATGGCAAGGTCAACCACACATTATAGATTTCGTCAATCTGTACACTACAACTTTAACCTCACATTATTCATTTCCTTTATATTGTAGTTATACTTTACCAAGTCATCTCTATTTACTATATGTGTAGTTATTCAATACTTCATTTATTCTAGTAAAATATCTCTTATTCTTATATCTCACCCCCATGGTAGTATAAGAAGGTGCATACCTCATTCTGTAACCTCTCGGATTACTAACATTATTAATAAAACTCAAACAGATAAATCAATTTTTTCAGTGATTATCGTGATGAGACACAAGCTCTATCATACTCGTTGAATTGGGATTAGTAACACAACCTCTTTGTCAACACGAAGGAAATATTTTGTATTGAGATTGAGACTAGTTTTCAATTTATATCAAAAACTTCTTCCCTCAGTGAAAGGAAGTCTCGGATCTCTATTCGAAACATTATAATATTTTACCATCTCATATCTCCCATACAAATATTTTGCTCAATCCTTTCAAGAATAACATATGCTCTCACTGATAAGAATCTTGCAGACTTGTTTCCCTCATCAACTACAACTCAAATTATCAATGTGCTGACGTCTTATTCACCTCACAAAATCTACAATTGTGTTTTTTTTTCTTTTATCGGGTATAGACAAGAATTTAACTATTTTTTTATTTCACTACTCAATATCACCTACTGAATACATCTCATATCTTTTTATAATCTCACTATATATCATCATTTCATACATTTTATAGTTTGTTCGTATATCCAAATATGATATGATATTGTATATATCCATAATATAAAGAGATTCATGAGATATTCAGAATAACTCTTGTCTAACCTTTCACCTGAATCAAATTTTTATTTTAGAATTTAATACGTCTAGCACAATTTTCATTACAACATCTAATCTTGACACAACTCATTCATAATCAATCTTTAACACATTGAGTAGTTCCAATTAGATTTCTTAATCAATCTCATCACTCATTAATTCATTCATTTACTGAGTTCAATCTCATTCTGAACTCCAAAGAAAGACCTGGTAATTATCAATTTCAACCTCTCAATTGATGATATGCCTGCGCAGGACTTCCTTTATTCATCACTTTTATCTATCTCTCTAATAAGATAATACTGAGAAGTTCCTATTATAATTACACCTCATGCCCCTTTAATTCATTCAAGTATTGACCCTTGTCAATTACTTTATATAGGTGATTCCTCAGAGTGATTATATCATTTTCACATTCTGGTGACTCATAACATCTCCAATTTATTTCACTCTAGCAAAATTATACTCTTCAAACTTTCATAGTTTGAAGCTTTCCTTAAATTACACTTGACTAGTTTCACTGGGCTTTCAAAATTTTCATCTATCATTTAGAGATTCCTCTAAGATTTTCTAATCTTAGGAATAACTAAACGACATTCGAACCCTTCAAACCCTTATACATGATACAACTATACTTCAAAACCTTTTAATGAATGAATGAACTTGCACGTTCTATCCCATCAACTAAATTTATACTAATACTGGGATCTTCATTCTTATCTTATCATTTTCAAGTTTTTCTTCTAAGACTTATTCTTACAATCCATTCCATCTATCGTTTGAAATACATATTCTCAATTTGTCATTATTAATTAATGTCTTACAATAATTTGATACTCTTACTAACACCATTGTAGTTAAATTACCTTTCAGTTTCCTCAAGGCATCTTTTGTATCATGTACAACTTATCTCTACTAAATTCTAAAGTTAATTGAATATACAACACGACTATATCATAACTCTTTGTATAAGTTGTTTGTATCCTTCAATTATTTCACATTCTATCACTTTTCTATCTTTGTGTTGAATATAAGACAACTCTCCAATTGTCTTAATCTCAGTTAAATCCTTTAACTCATAATTTAAAATTCAACACATATCTTAGTGGTTTACAGTTGAAACTTATCCATTGCATCTACAACTTTTGGTATTCACCAACCTATCGTCAGAGATCTTCTAACTCTACGATAATACTTGTATTTTTGGTAAGTCTTCAACTTTTTTGCATTTATCATCCTTGTCAACTTAATGATGATCTTATCTTAATAGAGTTCAATAACTCTACATCCTTCCATTACTAACATAGCATCATGACCTTTAGTGAGTTTCTATGGTTTACACCATAATCTTTTATATTCTCAAGCCATCGTTTGACCATATATTCCTAAATTTTGATCTTTACTCCATGATGACCAAATCTCAATCAGCTATTGAGAACTTTTGGTTTCATTTAGTTAAACACTTGAGTTGTCAATTTTGAAAAATTACTGTTCCTTTGGGATTCAATTCAAATTAACTTATCACTCAAATTGAGTTCTCAAACTCATACAATTTTCATAATACATGAAAGTAAAATGAAATTGATCATTGGTTTAATATTGAAAATTAAGTAATTGACGATTCCTCTAACCTATATTGTGATAAGATTTCAAGCAATTCTAATAAACACATTACTTGAAACCTTAAATTCACAATCTTACATTCATTAAGCTTGCTCTTCCATTACTGATATACTATTTTTTTTTTACCCAAACCATTAGAATTTTGAGTAATAACTGTATTTTCATGAATGATTATTCGTAGAATATTAGAAATTTCCATTAAGGATAGCAGTTAATACTAGCCTCTTTATACACTGCTTCCTTTATAATATTTCATTCCTTGAATTTTCCATCCTTCAATTTATTGACAACTGATTCTCCCCAATTTAGACTGTACTAATCCAAATGATCATATTACATCTCACTAGCTCATTGCCATGTTTTTCTTAACTTACCTGATTGATTGCAGTACACCACTTGTCTATATCAGATATCTCTGACAATAAGAGTGTCATGTCTGCTAATCCTTCTGTATCAATTCCCAAAAATTCTTAGATGAGTTAATGTTAAAACTCCATATCTGACCTTCTTAGTCCTTGGATTCATGTATTTAGAATTGTCATAAAAGTAATAAAAGTTCAACAGATAAGATAAAGTAGACCAACTACTCAGATTCTCTATAATCAATCAACTATTATCTATTAATGTGAGTCTTAACTTTTAATGTAACTTCACCATTTTCATCATTTCCTTACATCCCACATTAATCTACACATCAATCTGATACTTTCTGTTTCATTTCTCTATATGTGGCTCTACCACAACATCATTTCTCACTTTCTATTTCTTCATACTATTAGTGCGTACAGTTACATCGCACCAACACTAATACACATCTTTCTTATATTACTTTTAGTATGCGTGGCTATACCACAACTATACTTACAAGTTTCTTTTTCACTATTCCAATATAGATTAGCACCATATCTAGAATCGTATACTTCATAATCATTTATGAAGTATGCTTAACTAATGATTATCTAACCTCAACTAGGTTCTCATCGCCATTTATTGCTAGTTTTCCTCCTTGAATGACTTTTAACTTTAATTAACTAATCTCAACACTAGTTATATTTCCTACTCAAAGTGACTCATCACCTTTGAGTTCCACTGTAAGTCATTCCATGTTTTATTCATCTTTTAATGTCACTTCATCTAACATCTATCTTTAAGTCTAGGACCATCGTTCCTTCTACACTGATTATTTCTCATCAGACAATATCAGTGAGAGTCAAAACCATTAAAGACTACTCCATAAGAGAGTTATTTATAACTCATCTCTCTTCCATATTTATATTATTAAAATTCAGGGTTCCACAAACCTAACTCTCAATATATACTTTCTCATCTTATGAGAAATAGATGGATACAAACCATCTTATTATCGTTCCACTGTCTTCCTTTATTTTATTATCTCTGAAGTCCAAATTCTCAAGAACCCTCGCCATCAATTCTCTTTTGACTTACCAAGTCATAGATGTGAGATAAGACTTTTAGATTCATTCCTAAGCAAAACAGTACAACTATATCTATCGCATAGATATAATATCAACTCAAAAATACATGTCTCAAGCTTTTATCTTTCATTACCCCCTAAAACATCGATAAAACCAATCTTTTGTTCAGTTTTAGGTTATCCTGGACTTGAGAACCAACTTGTAAGTCGGTTAACCTAATTTTTTTGATATACAAGTATAACTTAAGACTTCAATCCAAATGGTATCAGTATCATTACATCACTTCAAAACCTGATCGAAAGTGATCACCTCAACCTATGATACTCATTATATCATAATCATTCCATTGACCTTCATCAAGGAATATTAATGCAAGCTCTACAAGCTGGGCTCTAATACCAACTGTAACATCCCCTAATCTCAATTAGAGAATGTTCAGCCTGAAGCCCTAATTAAGCCCTGGTAAACCAAATCAAACCTAATTAGAGCCAGCAACCTTATATTCATTCCAGACAACAACCTATATATCTTGATTTTAAATAAACAAAATAAAACAAACACAGCGAAAAATTTAAAACATTTTCGATAAAACACAAGATATACAATATCGACATGAGCATCAGTATTAAACTTGTATTCCCACCCAAATTATTACAAATTATAGAGCAATACAATTTACATATAGAACAAGGAATCTCATTGCACCATAAAGAAGGTACTAAACCCATTGTCTTCTCCTTTCTTGAGTTTCAAGTCCTAGCATACATCCATACCTGGAGATGTTAAGGTGGGTGAGCTCCTACATGCTCAGTAAGTGGCTCTCATACTAACCATTAACTACTAATTAATATTAATGCAATATATAACAACATGAATCAAATGCAAATATAAAGGAGCATACGAATCAATATAAACAATACATATAACGGATGCAAGTTCCTTGGTTCATTGTAATGTACCCGTGATTTGCATTTCCAATATCTGTATTTGAATTAAGTTGCCCTCTCACATCATCAAGAACCAGTCACTGAGCATCTAACCAATTCTTGTCAAAGTGCAGCCAACTCATAAAAACATAGTTGCACTCCCTCATCATCACTAAATCAATCACTGGTTATCTGATTGGTTTATGGCTGATGAGCCGCGAATTCAATAGGCAAGCATTGATCAGGATAATTCCTAAGTCTCTGGGGGCGCAGTGATGGAAGGCCACCCCATCACAGTTCCAAACCACATGCCGATCTGTCCCTCCAAACCTCTTTTCGGATTCCATTTTCATTAAAAACATTTTCGTAAAACCAAAGTCAAATCACAGTACATTGCCACGTTCCCATTCCAGTACACTACATGCTCTAATAATACAATTTTACATTGCATAATTGATAAAAGATATCAGTCCCACTTACCTGTCCTGAGCTTTCTATATTTTACCAACTTGTAAGATTCCCTGAAGTCCTCAATTTTTCAACATTGGTCCATTACCTAAAATAGATCAATTGTTATCAATTCAAATCTAATATTCATTTATTTATACCCCTAAGGTAGTCCCCTTCGAATTCGAAATCTCGGAACCTAATTTCTAACATATTTTGACCAATTCACATTTTTCGAGGTAAGGCCCTCGGTATAAAGTCTCCTCCGACTTTCAAATTCCTCATTTTCTATAGAAATCCCTGAATTTCTATTTATTTGATCAAAATACTATTTTTCCATATTTTTTTTTCTATTTTTTTGAATTTTTCCAGATTTTTTTTCCTTTTTCTCTTTTTTTACTTTAGGCCCTGAACTGGGCCTGAACTAGGTTCGGCTCAACCGAGTGGAACCGGCCTGGTTCAAGGTCATTTTCAACCTCGCGAACTGGAGTTCACTGCTGTAAATATATATATTTTTTTTTCTCTCGATTGGGGTTGGCTCTCGATCCCAATCCTAACCCCACCTCCCTTTCCATTCTCGGCCATGGCTTCCGCCATGGTCGAGCCACCATCAATATCGAATTCAACAACAACAGCAACTCACAACAACATCGAAAACAATAATAAGAACATCACAGCACGACCGAACTTACCTTGGCCTCGATGTCACGAGCTTCTCGCTCTCGAGCTCCTCGTTCTCTCTCGCGCTTCATCTCTCTCTCCTTTGTTACTCGTCTCTCTCAACTCTCTGTGTTTTTTTTAAACTTTAAATGAAAGGAGATGTGGTTAGTTAGGAAAAAGAGCAAAATATCATCAAGCCTATCTCATTTCCTTATTTACCCCACTGCCCATATGGTAATTTACATTTTCTAATTTTTATTATATATATATATATATTTATATATTCTAATTTATATATATATATATATATTATCAATATGTCGAGCCTAAAATTCTTGTTTGCTCGCCAATGAGAACCCTCAGGTGTGCACACCACTGTACGTCCTACGCTTGTCACTTGTAACCCCGAGTATCATTCGGCGCCCAACAATTTATCATTATTTTATTATTTTCCATTTTAATATATATTTATACATATCCATAATATATATAAATATATATTTATGCCTATAATTACACCAATAATTACATAATTTATGCCAACGAGTACACTCATGTGTCAACGCTATCCTGCGTCTTATGTGTGTCCTCTTTGACCCACACATGGTATTAGGTATTCCCTTATTAGTCCAATTATCCATTTATACATACTAATACAATGCAAATAAACACAATACATCACGTAAATCTACACACACGTTGATCATGACAAATCGGACTTAACCACGAGCCTAACTTGGATTAATTAATATTCAGATTAAAACTAATCACGTGCTTAAGGTAATGGGTCATTACAGCTAAAGACTTGGCATTTAATGTCACGAAATATGACAACTTAGAATCTATGTACGTAAACATCTTTATTGTATCTATATGTATACCTGTAAATAGCTAGAAACATTTTCTCTTATCAATCCGGGAACACTCATTAATTCAAGTATTTTCTTTGGCGCAGCTTTTGTGACAAACATTACAGATATTTTAATTTAACCATTATTAGTTGACAATAAATTCAAAATACAAAATATATCACTTACTTTCAATGCCCAAGTTACAAATGGCCTCCAATAACTGGTCATGAAGGAGGGGCGTCCATACCACTCTTGGCTTCTTTTGCAACATCGATGGTTTATCTTTACCATGTTTGTTATCATCTCGAGGATGCTTGACATCTCTCGAAATCCTCTTTTGGTTATTATTTTTGCGATGTACATCCCTCATCAACGATTTGTTGTGATGGAAGGATGAGAATATATCTTCCCTTATTATGTTGTCTCGGTCGTGAGGTGGTAATAGATCGACGCAAGCTGAATTAGTCTCGAGCATGTTTGTAACGACCCGTTATAATCCTAACACCATTATTTAATTATTTCAGATTAGGACGCTAGCTCGGACGACACATAGACACCACATATAGGTTAGGCATAACCCGAACCCAACTATGTACTGTTGTTTTCTTTGAGTTATGTGATGTATTATTATTATTCTGTATTATTCATCACATGTGTGCATCTATATTTACTTGACGGGCGAGTTTGAGCACCGGGGGTTTTGTTTCGTAGAACACACCAACGCGAAGGTTCGGTAGCTGTGAGGCCGAGTGTTGGGGTCAGATTAGATTTAATCAATATAACATGACTATGGTTGAAGATATAAATGTAACGAGATTTAAATATAACCTTAGGCTAAGTTAAGTAATTCAATTAGATACACTAAGAGTGGGTCCACTTCGAAAAGCGTGTCAGACATGGGGCACGAGGAGCCGAGTAGTCAGGAAGTTAGTGTGAATTTTATGAAATTTATTTGATGACTTAGGTAGGCTATATGAGTTAAATCAAGTTCGTATAAACAAATCCTATAGTTGTAACTAAATAAATCAGCACACTTAGGATTGTCCTCGAAACACACAACAGATGAGGTACAAGGCAACTAGTGTCATGATAAGGTGTCCAAGAATTGTGTGACACAGGCTTAAAAGGACCGTTAGATCAACCTCGAGATGCGTGTAAACGTCAGATTAGAACCACACCTATAAATACCGATTTGGAAGTGGAGACATGCAAAACAAAGCAAATTCCAACCAAATTTTGAGGATTCTGGGAGAGAAATCCTTGTTAGGGAATGCAAATGAGTGTTTGGAGACTGGATTGGGAGTTCAACAACGAAACTTAAGATAATCTACTCACTAAATCTTTGATTTTTATGAAGACTTGATGTTGTTTGGGTTGTTGAGGTTCAAACGAATTTCTGAAGAATTCATCACTGTTTTTGCTAACATTGTTGTTTGTGACGTTGGTTTTGATGACCCATGTCAATTTGAATCGAATTTGTGCACAAAAAGAGTGATTTTGGTGATTTTGAATTTTAGACACATGCACACTTTAATCCTTTGTTTTGAGTGAAAAACTTATTTAATTGGTGTTTTGGAGAGGAATTTCATGTGGTTGGAATGTGTGTTATTTCTATGATGTTGAAGGTGTTAGGAACCAAAAAACCCAGAATCCGTTGTTGGAAAATTTGGGCAGAGTGCACGTAGTGCGCTAGGTGATGAACACTAGCGCACTAGGCACGCTGGGGAAGATAATGATCTTTCGTGCATGAATAGTGCACGGAGATTAACTAGCGCGTTAACCACCCTACCTAGCACGCTAGGGACCAAAACCCTTAAATTCTTTAAAGAGAAATCGAGCCTAATGGATAACAAACCCATGTAATTAACCATTAAACACCCGAAATAGATCTCAAGAGTCACGGGACGGTAATTGGAGTCGAGGACTAGTCGGGATCAGACTAGGGGGTGTTTTTAGGGTTATTGAGCGCGGTTTGAGGTACATAAAACCCAACTGAGCACCACTACTGCATTTACTTATTGTTTATTCATTAGAGCTGTAAATTCTTGATAATCTGTGAGTCTATTCTTACTGGGACGGTTGAGTATTCCCATCTATGTATTTGAGGGTTGTTGTGGTAGCTTACTAAGTGTGTAGCGCGTGTTCTCGGCCTCGGTAGATTATATCCCGAGTTGAATACTGGTTCACGTGTTCGATGTAACCTACTAGGGCTATGCCGCTAGGACACAGTCGTAGGGTCGATGGCGTAGGCAACGACCAGGGCTCCTGGTCCTAAATACACGCCTTAGTAGCTGTGTTCACACCTATTTGTATATGTGTGTTTATATTCATGCGATGAGCTTTGAGCAATTTTCTACATTTTTTCTTCTTTCCGCATGTTTATTTAACATTATTTATTGGCTCTGTTATTTACATTCCTAAATTATGATGCACGGCGGTTTTCCTTGGAATTTTACTTACTGAGCTTATCATCTGTCTTTTGTGATGGCTGAGCGTAGATCCTGATACTAGCAAAGGTAAGGAGATTTTTGGCAACTACATCTGATTTACCTACGGTTAATTTACCTACGGTTAGGCCTGCTAGTATGTGTGGTGGAAGCTATATTTTTGGTATTTTTAATTATCTTTTGAGGTTAAGAGACTATATTTTACACCTGTACTTGTATATATATTGTTATAGTTGATCGCCTATATGCATAGTACTATCGAGATTTCTACTATAGATTGAATAAGTAAACTTTATATGCTTTTGGTGATATAAAGACTTCCACTTTTGATTCGTTGTGAATGTTGATTATTTAATTTAATTTAATTGTAAAATCTAAAACTACATGTAAACTACTGAATAAATTAACAAGAAATGCAAGGGTGTCCGATAAAGGATGAGCATGAGTGACGTGGGCAGATGCTTCAGGTGCTGAGGCAGGGAAGTAGCTGACCAAGGGGCGACCTCGGAATTTGGGGCCATCACAATGTTCACCTTCCTCTTTCGAATGACATGTTGCCACAAGTTTTGAACATCATATAAGGTTAAAGGCTTGAAGAGATAGAAGCATGTTCCTTGCTCTAGACCCCTTATCACCACTTTGAAATTGTCATCAACAGGCATCAATGACACATCATCAAAGACATGCATGACAATTAAAAAGTTATATATTAGGGATGAGCAAGGACATTAAATCGATCGATGATATTTAATTGAAGGATCACACGAGAACTAAAAAGAAAAGTTCATTAAAGTTTAATGGTCAACATCGATGATCACATATTTCAAGCTTTTCTTACTTATCACCGGGATCTTGAACTCTGTTATTATGTGTTCCATGAGGGCAAAGCCATCCATCATCAGCATTTGAACTTCGGTTATGACAAGGTCGAATGCTCCTTTTATTTCTCAAAGCACTATCAACGCGTTCAATCCTTCATCGATGGAGACAACTGAAAGAAGAGACATGGAAAGAAGTTAGACATGAAGACCTTATATAGAACTTGATCTATTAAAAGGAAAAGCTAACTTGCATGCCATCTATGTATTTAGCTGCTATTGAAAAGAAGTAAGTATATATGCATGAATTAAAACACATATGAGAGTGAGTACCACTGTATCGGTACTACTAGCTTTTGAAAAATAAAAATAGCAGATGCCCTATTCCAAGAAAGAACTAATTAAAAGCATAATGCATGAAATTTTCAATAGATTCTATATTGCATACTAAAACCCAGAACTACCAGGTGTGACAAAGAGTTTTTATAGAATGACTTATATTATTGACTGAAGTGAAGTAAATTAGTATTGTACAATCTCTCTCCCACGTGTGACATGTAAAAAGGACAAATAATATTATTTGGTCTGAACTTTTACGTTTTTCTTGATTTTGTCCCCTACATTAGTTTTGTTATAATTACTACCAACAATCTTCTCATATATATATATATATATATATTCTAAACATATATAACTTTGCAATATTGAACTCATTATCTTACTAAGATACAAATGTAACAATTAGTTTTCTTAAGTGACCTCAATTAATACAAAACAATCTCATTGACACGAATATTGCAATCGTGTACTGCATTAAATTGCAAATTAACTCGTGGATGTATGTAGACCACAGATTAAAACTAATTAAAAGGGCAAAGTTCCCACTTTGATTTACTTACTTAGTAATAAATAATCCCCGTCGCAACTGATTTGGCAAAACAATCCATGTTTGACCCCTTATTAAATTTATAATAACTCTTTCTAATACAATCTTATATTATAATTATATGGTTTGTCATTTCACGTGAATTGTCATAATGGTATACTCCCTCTTACTCCCTCTGCCAAAATACACATATTAAGGAATAAATTAATTGTAGGTTTATATTACATTTTCTTACCGTGTTTTAGTTACATGGTTAATTACACTAACACTCTATTTTAACTAATAAAAAGTAAGTGTTTAATTGCAATTGAATACTCAAAGATAAAATGCGTAAAGAGGTACAAATATTCTTTAGAATTTTGAAAATGACTTTTTTTAAAGCTTGAAATGGTACATTGATCGTTCCTAACTCAATTGAGTAAAACTACTTGTTACAATATTTTAACAAGTAAAGTGCAATTGATTCTACACTGCATACTAAAGCTCAAAACTATCAGGTGTGGAAAAAAGTTTTTATAGGATGACTTATATTATTGAATGGTGAGAGAAGTAAATTAGTATTATACACTAATCACAGTAAGGGGCATGTAACGACTATAAAATCTAACTTGTGTCATGTGTCATTTTAAGTTGAGCGTGGACCTCTTGTCATGATATGGGTGAACAATTCTCGGTCGTCGACACCGAGGTATATTATTTTTGTCCGGTGTTTATATTATTATCTATTTACCCAAATTTAAATTCCAATATCTCAAACGTTTGAGGACATTCGTGTGTTAGTATTGATGCGAAGAAACGGGTTTAACTCGAGGAAACATGTTTTTATGGGCGTCGGAGCGAACTGTGGTCAGATATTTAGTTGTTCGAAAGGCAAATTGAATAGAAACAGTGAAAAATACAATAAAACATAATAATTAAACGTGGTACAACAAGTTTGGTTAAGCATGGTTAGAGAATTGGTATATAAGAGGTTGGTATGTCTGAAACAAATTTAAGATATATGGAGTTTTTGTGTGACAAAGACCAGTGTTATGTACGTTTTATGAAAAACTGTTTTGCCGAGAGTTTGGCTGAATTTAGTAAAAAATCGAATCCAAAATGGGCATAGGAAGTCAAAACACGTCAAAATAAGGATTTATAAGAATTAATAAATAAAAAGAATATATATATATATATACTAGTTTCATGATCGTGCTATGCACGATTGAGCCCGCTCACTTCGCTCGAGGGAATTCAATTAAAGAAATAAATAATGTAAATGCATGTAAAACTATTGAAGTGATAAAAATTAATAATAAGTTTCATTTGATGCTATATTGATATACTTTTAGGAATAATAATTTTTAGCATATACTATTAAAAGTGGAAGAGTACTTGAGATTTCAATTAAAGAACTTCAACCAATAAAACAAGATATATTTCAAAGGAAAATGCTAGAAGGCACAACCCCTATCTAACCGTGTTTTGAATCTTGAGATTCATAAGCTCGCATCTCAAGGTGGACACAAACAGTTGGGTGGGGGTGTGCATTCCAATGTGCATTATAGGGGTGTCATTCTAGCATATCCTAAATTTTGTTGTCTCGGTTGAAGCATATACACAAATACTAATATAAATAAATGCAACAAAATAATTACTGCATTGGGGAAGAAAAGATGCATTAAACTCATTTTAATGGTAGCAGCAACAACTTTATCACCAAACAAAATTAAGTACAATACACATTCATCAATTGTCAAAAGAAATTACTTACATCACAGTTAAATGTACAATATATAAGAAAAGATTTATTTCCTCCACTCAACGAAAGTATGATTTAGTACCTTCGAAACATATATATCTTAAATCTAATAAGTTGTTCTGTAACTTGTGTCACTTCTATTACTATCAACATTTCAGTATCACAATTAAAATATGAAGCAAATGAAACCAATTATTCATCAAAGGTATACATGCAATACTTTTGAAAAAATGAGAATGAACAGAGCTTCCATACAACAGTTTAAAGAGTTTCATCAAAGTTCTCTTCTAAAATCCTCATACTTCGGACAAACATGTGCTTAATATATATCAGCTTCAACTAACTGAATACTTCATCTTTCACCAAGGAACTCATTGATAGCAAATCTATATAAATCTATGCAAATCAGAGCCCATTTTCTTTTACTCATTAAAGAAAGAACAACAGACATTACAAAATTGCAATAAAAACAAAAATAACTTAATATAAAAAAATTCATTAAGGACTTTCATAAAAGAGTTGGTGTGCATTTTTAGCAAATTGCGTAAAGCTTTTAAAGCTTCACATGATAGATGTACAATAATAAGCTTAGAATTCACCTAATTGAAAATCTTTCCCCATTCAGAGTCTTCCATATGGTCCCTCATAGCTAGCCATCCAATTAATCATCAAGCTTGCTTGTCAATGCTTTGATTGTGTTGTAATCCCCAAAGCACCAATAGCAACCCCAACAATAACAAAAAGAAAACAATTGTTGTAATTGCATATAGAAAAATATGACATACAAAAAGTGGTAAGACAGAGGATATACCCTCCTTCCTAATGCGAAGCTTGTTCTTTCCCTTATTAAATTTCTCATTCTCTTGAAGGTTTTCAGTTTATAACACTCTTGAAGGATTGAAACCTCACTAGACAAGCTACTAATCACATTGAAATAACAAGATCAAAATGAATAAGATCACAACAATTGCACCAATCAAACTTCTAAGGACTAGTTGTATTTCCCTACTCCCTATCTTAATAACAAAACAACAAAAGTAACAAGTCAGTACCCTAACTATTGAGATGACATTGTAATAAGCCCTAAATATCTAGCCACTGTAACAAGACATTACAATAAACCCTTAACCCAAAAATCAGAGCATTGTAAAAATGATCAGAGAAGAAACACATCAATTAATTACACCTATATAGATATGCTTGAAGTAAAAGTACCCTATTAACCTAAAAGATAAGTATAAATCTCGAGCCTTTCAAATCAAACTACTCCAAAAGACCATTAGAGTGGTACATACTTGCGAGGCAAAGAAAGCAGTGAGTTAGAGCGAGAATGGCAGATGGAACGCACAAATCAGTGAGATGGCGAAAATTGGATACAAAGGACGCATGGATTTCTAGGTTAATACAAAGGGAGAAGAATAGAGACCGAGTGACCAAGGGGGTTGTGATTGTGACTTGTGAGCAAAAAGAAATAGAGGAGATCGTTGATTCAGAGCCCAAGTTTGACAAAATAGAAGCATGGAATCTTGAAAGTTAAAAACAGAGAGGAGATTTGTTGATTGAGAGAGTAGAAGGCTAGGGCAACGTGCAAATAGATAGACAAAGTAAGAAGAAATTCCATAAACCCATTAGAGAAAAATCAAATCAATGTGAAATCAAGAGAAAAGATGAGATTGATCGATTAGAAAGATCAACTTCACCCAAGTGTGGATGTACAAGAATAACAAGCTTCATGGTGACAGATCATATAATTTAGATAAGAAGAGAAGCTCGGCTAAAATTTTGCTAAAGACATCTTAGTTGTTGACGAAGAACACTGAAACGCAGAGGGTTTAGATATATTAATTTGATATATATATATATATATATATTCATGGTCAATAAAGGATGCATGTAAAATAACATAAAAATAAGGACAAAAAAGACTTTTTAATTATCACTCAAAAATTAAAGATTGACTCTTTTATATAGTTGATATATATATATATATATATATGAAAAAATGTATTGATTCATTTTCTTTCAACAGAACGATTGTTTCGTTCGAATGAAAC
Source organism: Stephania japonica (assembly GCA_039657345.1). NCBI lineage: Eukaryota > Viridiplantae > Streptophyta > Magnoliopsida > Ranunculales > Menispermaceae > Stephania > Stephania japonica. Next base: position 28,612,345 of record CM077563.1, on the reverse strand, counting down.
TCTCTCTTCCATTTTTCTCATACGGGAGCTCTTGACATCCAATTTTCATCTGGTTTCTCTCTACAAAATAGTAGAATATCGCGAGACGGTCTATTTGAGCTAAGTTATCATGGTGGAAATGAGATATTTGGCCTAAAATCTGGTAAAATCTCAATTCCGGGTGATTTTCCTCAATTCAATTAGAAATCTCGTAATTTTTTATTTCTTTCACGGGGTTTTCATAGGAATTGATGTCAATTGTTGTGAATTGATATATTGGGTTGATTTGCGTCAATTTGGGATAAATTCCATCAGCTTGGGATAAGGTTTTTGTCATTTGAAGTGCGCAACTTAGTTGATAACAATTTTGAAGATGTTTTTGCAGTTGATAATGATTTATATTGGGATTTTGGATGAATTGAATATTGGTTTTAATTCAAATTAACTCTACGGGCTGTAGGAATAATTGAAAGTTGGTATTGAATGGTTTTGTGGTGTTTGTTTGCGTGATTTGAGGATTACACTGCAAAAATATTGATTTGGAGAAGTTTTGATTGTTCAAAATAAATAAAGTTTTCCTTGTCAACAGGTCATATGAGAAAATTCATAACTACTCTGTTTTTAATTCGATTTGAGTGTTTTTGAAGTCAATGGAAAACAAGAAATATGTACTACAAGTTTTATTTTTGTCGGTATGACAAATATTGAGGTTTTCAAGGTTATAAAGCTATCCCAAGTTAGCTAGTTGAAGTTATAAATAATTATTTTTGGAATAGCTCTCGAGCGTACTTTGGTCGCAATTTTCATGATGTTTCGTTATTTGATTTCACTTGAAGCTTGACCATAATATAATTGGGTATGCGGAGTAGTTATTAGAAGTGGGTGAGTGCATAGTAACATTGGACATAAGTATGTAAACCAATGGGAAAATATACAGTTATTTCTTTGAGTTTTAATTTCTTAATGTTATTGCTCTACCCTGTTTTGGATTTCTATTTTGTTGAGTGGTCTAAGGGCAAGTGAGTCAACATGTTCCTTGTTAGATTTCTGGGCCTTCTGAATTAACATGCCAGAGGCTAACGGCTAGGGATGCATGATATTGTGTATGGTTCTATACGGGGTGTGAATTTGTTTACTAGATCACTGGGGGATTTTGTATCCGCGTGGAATTTAAGATGATGTGTGTTGACCATGTCCTAAACACCGAGTCTGGTAGGTTTCTCCATCGACTCGTTGAGAGTCTGGTAGGTGTTATCCCTCAACTCAAATGAATTTTTCATTGGTCGAGACTACTTGCGCCTTTCATTTATATTCTGGACACTCATTTTCGATTGATTCAGATTTATTTTTAGTCATTATTTATTCATGCATTCCCTGTACTTTTCTTTCTATTAACATGAATATAGATTGCTTATTTAATTTTGAAATACTGTTAATATCCTACTTGACGTTACTTACCTGGAACTCGTCATTCTCGTGTTTAACTGAGTGCAGATCCACAGTCAGCAAGGGAAAAACTCCTTAGCTTGGTGATTTGCTTTAAGGTTATTGGAGTTGTTCATCCTTTAGTATAGGTTTGATTTTTTGTATTACTGTATATATAAATGTTTAACACGTGGTTTGGGTATGAGATTTCTTGGGGTATGTATACTATGGTTATTCTCTCCTATGATGTGACATATGGTGAATGGTATACATATGCCGGGTGTCCACTCTCTAGGTTATCCTAACTCATGTATGGAGGTTGTTTTTATTAGTTTGAGGATTTTAAATGCTTCCACTTATCTCTGATTAACTCACTAATATTAATAACTCTCATTGAATTTATTTAATAAATGGTGTACGGTAAGGTAAGGCTGACTAGGCTTAGGTTAACTGCGTGAGAGTTGACTAGGGGTCTACGTAAGTCTTGGCCAGGTGGTGTCCAGTTTTAGGGTTGTGGAATTAGGGGTGTCACAGTTGGTATCAGATCTTAAAATTTTAAAACTTGACTCTTGATTAAATAACAATCCATTAAGATATAATCAATGAAAGTTAGGATAATAGTTGAACTTATAGTGGAACCTTATGATCCTGACTTAAGTCTTAGTTGGGAAGTGAGGAGAGTTGGAGAATTTTAAAATCGGAGTACGAGCTATTTGATGTATTATATATACTATTATCGATATATATGTCTAATTATTTACTTGCTATCTTTTCAAATTGCGATGGTTGATCAACCTAGTACCAATGGTGGTGGCTCAGGAGATGTTTAGGGGAGGTTGGACGAAGTGTCTAAATTAGTTTCTACGGATGGGTAATATCTTGAGGAGATTCCTAGACTTTTGAGGAACCAGGCTACACCTTCACTCTCCCTACATCTATAACACCAGTGGATACACAGATTGGGATTACTCTTACTATGCTAGGTATACCTACAACTCCTATTATACTAGGTATACCTGCAACTCCTACTATGCTGGATATACACGAAGTTCCTATGGTTCAGGATGCAACTCCTACTAGCAGTACAGATAAAACATGTGGTGACTGGGGAAGCAAATCTTCAGGCTGATATTGAACTACCTACTGTAGTTGTACATGTTGAGAATTCGTTGAGTACTTATATGGAGAAGAGTACGGGGGCTACTGCTGAGGCGCAACAGGCTCGTGAATTTCAATGGCAGCGTCCTGATAAGTTTAACAGAGGTATAGATCTTGAGGCTGTGGAGAAATACATTCGAATTCATTATAAGATTTACGATGTATTGGCTACACCAGAGCATATAAGATCTACGATATCATCAGCTTTATTGTTTAGAGGGACAGATACTTAGTGGCGTAGCATGGTTGCTACAAAAGGGAAACTCAAAGACTAGGCTGAGTTAAAGAAAAGGTTCAAAGAGAAATATATTCCTCCTGTAGTTCAAAATCTGAAGAGGATTGAATTCCAAAATATCAGATAGGCAATTGGCGAGTCAATAATGCAGTATATGGTATGGTACCTAAGATTGATGGAGTATGATGATGGCATAGCTAACACTGATATCATTAGGTGTATTATTTTGTTCATGGTTTATTGGCTCCTATTGGATCTGTAGTGGTTACTACAACTCCGAAGACTTTATAGGAGGCTTGTAAGAGAAGTATAGCTAGTGAGGCTTTTGTGGGTATTCAGGCCAGAGTACAGACTACACCCTCATCACTAGTACAGACTTGAGGTCGTTCCAAAGGTAATAAGAGAGGAAAGATGTGACGGCCCCTTCTCTAATCTAGGGCACCACCCGGCCTAATCCCGTTATTAAGCCCTAATCACTAACATGTATGACCTAATTACGTATTAGTCTGCCTTTACAACCTATATACCTCGTGGATCATGTTTAGGATAAGTAATTCACTAGTCCTATTATTTATACCAGTTCAAAGTTATTAAATTAGTGAAAGTCTTAACATAATTTTAGTCGAAATCTTTAAAAATATAAATGAAAACAATTAAATAATCATAAATGTGGAAACTAGGAAATAGTGTGATAGTTCAAAGTCGGGGTACTATCACTCATCCCCATGTATATATATAACCTAACAATATGAAAGTCATAATAAAAATATCAACATACAAAATATTGGGATACCATCGCGCTCAAGGCTTAGAGGTAATCGCCAATCCGGCCTGGTGCTGCTCGATGGACTTGCACCCACCGTCACAAACTAGACAATGTGTGTAACAACCCCAAATTCATTGGCCATTACGGCGTGCACTGTGGGCCCACAACCTAGCCAACTCGCCTCCTAGATATGTCCCACGATCACTCAAATCTCAACACTAATCAAAATGTCATTAACTTATGTTGTTTACTAGTAATTGTCGAGTCGAGTTAATTTAGAGCTCATGATTATCATTTAATCTCAAAATACGAAGCAAATAATTAAAATCATCAAAACAAATATTCACAAAATGTTTTATGAGCATTTTACCTAATATGAAAACCATACCAAAATGTACATCATATACATATTAACTGTGATCCTCAAAATATCAAAATATAACCTCCAAGTCATATCAAGTCATGTCTGTTTCTCATATCCCAAAACCCAGCATAAAACAAAGAAATATAAAGAAACATACAAGTAGGGCAAATGCAGTCAATCACAGGTAGTCCTCAAGCTTGCCATTCCTTCTGCTCGTACTAGGATCTGCACTCAAGCCATCATAAAAAACAGATGATGAGTCCAGAGTGAGTAATCCCAAGGAAATTCATCAAGTAAATACATAAATAAATTGTTGGAATTAAAATACTACAAATAACCATGCGAAAGAAAAGAATACAGGCAACTGTGGAAGATCATCGCATGAATATGAATAATAGAGAAAACAAAGTGCATGCACAATCAAAGTCAAACTAGAGCCATACTACTTTAGACTATCCGCCAGACACGACCCGTGAGGATACCTCGAACGGCTAACCCTGAACCCTCTAGGTAACCGACGTAGACCACAGTGCACCCACACATGCCTAGCACACCCGGGTAGCATATTCACCGGCGCATGATTATAACATATGTTATGGCTTAGTAGACCCCATGCCTCTGCAATGAATAAATACCAGGTGTGAGTAACTCAACCACCATAAAGTAATAGGAAATAAAGATTATTGAATCAATAGGACAATATTCAAATAAATCAAACAATAAATACTAGAGTGAATTTCAGTTGGGTTACTACACACCTCAAACCGCACTCCTCATTCAGTAAAACAAACCCCGGTCCAACTCCTCAAAATCCCTGATATACAAAATATTGCCCGGATTAACCTATTATCATTTATCATTGATTTATGGTTAGTTGTTTGTATTTTAGGTCAATTAGTAAAGGCATTATATCCACCATACTCAAAACAACAAAAAATGGCTATCTGATGAACACCCAACACGCTAGAGGATGACACAACACTCTGGTGTTCATCTTGTTCATTTTCATCATTGGCCAGACTATTCAGCGAGCTAGGGCCTGTGGCTAGCGCGCTGGGTAGTTTTTCCAGCAGTTCGGTAGAACAGAACTGGTGGAAAAACATCACCCTGGCCTTCACCAACGTTCTCGACCCCATCCTCACCTCATGGGGGAACAAACAACACTTCCAAAAGCTAGAGGCACAACAAAATACATCAAACGTGTATCAAATTCCCAGATCCAACATCAAACTTGAAAAACTCATTTCATGAAAATGAACCCAACCTCAAAACCAACAACCACAACTCTTTTCTCCACACTCATAGCACTAAAAACACTAAAAACTGGAAAACAGTGGTACACAACCAAACAATGGATTCATCACCAACATGCACCAAACGACACTAGAATGAAAGAGAAATGAGAGGGGATTATGGATCTTATTTTGCTTTGATGATTCCACACTCCTAAACACTTCAAATGAGCTCTCAAAAATCACCAAACTCTCACTTTCTCACTAGATTTTCGAATTTCATAAGGACGAGAGAGAAAAAATGGTAAAAATGAGAGAAAAATTGGTTTTTATATGTAATCCTTCATCACCACTCGCACACACATCTCCATGCCTTGTTTGATGGTGGAAATGAGGTCAAATAGTCCTCTTAATGAGACAAAACTAACCATTTGGTTCTCTTTGACTTTAAACACATATCACCAATTATATGCACTCCCAAGCGTTCCAATACCCGACTCTAACCCTTGACCAGTGTAGTTCGAGCATAACGATGGTACCAACCGTCTCAATATCATTTAATATTAATTATGTACTGAATTTTATCATTTATTGTGTGTATCTAGTCCCCTGTCCTAGTGTACTATCCTTTTGCCACCAGGTACGCACACTAGTCGCAACGAAAATGCATCACACCGCCTCACTCGTCAATGGACAATATAAATACACATATTGCGATGCAATTTAACTATCTTGAACATATACATTGCAATTTAACAACAAAAAATACAAAAAATGGACTATATACCTAATTCGGGTGTGCTCCGGCCTCACTGTGGGACCCACGAACGTCCACGCTGGCGTCCCCGTCTGCAATGATGTCATAAATAACAACAATTATAAATTGGGCCATTACAGTTTTTCCCAACTAGTTTGAAATTTCGTCTCGAAATTTAAGTTATAGTAAATACTCACCGATAAATAGCTTAAGATATCTCCATCACATAGTCGACTCGAGCTCCCAGGTGAGTCCTTCAGTCCCGTGACGCTGCCATCATACCAATGCCTTCGAGATCTCCCTGTTCCGCAAAGTCTGTATCCTATGATCCATAACCTCCACTGGCTACTCCTCACACGAAACATCGGGACGAACCTCAATCTGTCTGATATCAACCATCGGCCTCGGTCCCGATCTAGCTAGCCTCAACATAGACACATGAAACACTGGGTGAACCCCCACCAACTCTGATAGGAACTCTAACCTGTATGCCACTGTGCCGACGTATGCTATGGCTCTAAACGGTCCAATATACCTCGGCGCTAGTTTCCCCTTGATCCCAAACCTTTGATGACTTTTCTAGGGCAAAACCTTTAGATACACCAAGTCATCCACAACATAACTCATACCCTCAAGATACCTATCAACATACTTCTTCTGCCTGTCTTGGGTTGCCTAAAACCTCAATCTAATCTGATGAATCTTCTCTGTGTGGTCAACAACAACCTCAGGCCCAATCACTACCACATCCTCAGGTGTTGCCCAACAAGCTGGTAACCTACAGGGTCTACCATACAAAGCCTCAAATGATGGCATACCAATACTCGCCTGATTGTTGTTATTGTAAACAAACTCGCCCAACAACAAATACTCTTCCCAAGAACCTCTAAACTGCAAAATATATGCCCTGAGCATATCCTCCAATGTATGTATCAATCTCTCTGACTGACCATCTGTCTGAGGATGATAAGTCGTACTGAACTGGAGTCTAGTGCCAAATTGCTCCTACATGCTCTCCCAAAGTTTCGAAGTCAACATGGGGTCTCTGTTAGATACAATCGATACTGACACTCCATGTAGCCTGACGATCTCTCGCTCGAAAATAATACTCAGCTGAGGAAACGAATACTTCATCAAGATAGGGATGAAGTGTGCAGACTTCGTCAATCGGTCAATCCCAATCCAAACAACATCATGACGCCTCGCAGTCTGCGGCAAACCACTAACAAAATCCATCGTAACATGTTCCCATTTCCACTGTAGAATGGGCAGCGGCTGCATCAATCTAGCTGGTCTCCTATGTTCGGCCTTAACATGCTAACATATATGACAAGCCCTAACATATGCACCCACGCCAGCTTTCATCCTTGGCCACCAAAACAAACATCGCAAATCATAATATATCTTGTTCCTACCAAGATGAACTGTATACCATGAATGATGTGTGTCCTCAAGAACGCTATTGCATAGTTCCTACACCTCAGGAATCCACAACCTGCCCATGTGTCTCAAGCACCCTTCTGAACCACCAGACAAATCTGTGCAATCTGGATCCTGAACTAGAGGATTGAAGCGAGCAAAATGTTCATCAGCCCTTTGCCACTTAACAACCCTCTCTAATGACATAACAGGAACACACATCTGGCAAAAGATATGAACATCAACAAAACCATTAAACAAACATAACACCGTCGCAGCCTCCAACAATCCATACTCATGTTTCATCTACCGCAGCATAGTCTGACTCTTTACATCGCTCCAGCTCAACGCATCAGCTACTACATTCGCCTTCCCAGGATGGTACTCAATCACGAAGTCGTAGTCCTTCAGTAACTCGAGCCATTGTCTCTGTCGCATGTTCAGATCCCTCTGAGTTGATAGATACATCTAGCTCTGGTGATCTGTAAATAACATGAACCGCTCTCCATAGAGATAGTGCCTCTAAGCCTTCAGTGCAAACACGATTGTTGCAAGCTCCAAGTCGTGCACTGGATAATTCCCTACGTGGGGTCTTAATCCCTTGCTAAGTAAGCAACTGGTGTCCATCTTGCATCGATACATATCCCAACCCAATATCGGAAGCATCAGTATAGATAGGGAAGCCTCTACCCGCATCAGGTAAAGCCAATATCGGCGCAGAAGTCAACTTCCTCTTCAACTCCCAAAATGCTTCCTCATAGTCCTCACACCAGTAAAACGTGACATCTTTCTTGGTCAACCTCGTCATCAGCGCTGCAATCAAAGAGAAATCTCGCACAAACCGCCGGTAATAGCCTGTAAATCACATGAAGCTACGAATGTCAGAAATCGACTCAGGTGTTCTCCAATCAATAATCGCTCGAATCTTGTCACCATAAATAGATATCCCTGACTACTGATGATGTGTCCGAGAAACTTCACCTCACTCAGCCAAAAATCACATTTGCTAAACTTGGCATACAATCTGTACTCCCTCAATGTCATCTAAATATCTCTGAGGTATCTCTCGTGCTCTATACGAGTCTTACTGTATATCAAGATATCATCGATGAACACAATCACATAACGATCCAAGAATGGCCTCAATACTCGGTGCATCAAATCCATAAAAATAGTCGGCGTATTAGTCACCTCAAATGGTGTGACTGTGAACTCAAACAATCCATAACGTGTGCTAAAAGCTGTCTTCTCGATATCACTCTCTCGAATCTTAAACTGGTGATAACCAGATCGTAAATCAATCTTCAAGAAAAACTTGGCACCAGCCAACTGATCGAATAAATCATCGATCCTAGGAAGTGGGTAATGATTCTGAATAGTCGCCTAATTCAGCTTCCTATTGTCTACGCACATCCTCATAGAACCATTCTTCTTCTTAACAAAAAGGACTAGTACGCCCAAAGGAGACCTACTAAAGTGAATGAAACCCTCCTACAACAACTCCTCTAACTGGGACCTCAACTCCTCATGCTCGGACGCTGAAATCCTGTATAGTCGACTGTATATCGGCTGCGTCCCAGGAATCAACTCGATAATAAACTATCGTTGATGTCCTTTATACACCTTTGGTTAGGCTCTTGTTGGGTTCTTGCATTAAGCCTATATTGACCTAAGTGGGCTTAATAGGCGGACACTTGTTGGACTTAGGTGCATATGAGCTATTCCTTTCATTTTGTGTATGTATTTAGGCTTTAAGTTGTACCTATTGTATTGGACTTTTATTGTAATGTGGATTAGATGTGTGTTGGGCCCTCATTACCATGTGTGTTGGGTTCTTATTGGGCCTCAACACTAGCCCACAATGGATATTTAACATGTCTATACACTTGTTTTATTTATTCACACACATATAATAATGTACTTAATGGTTACACCACACACACACAATTGATGTGTACACCCCACTGGTGTGCACACTGACACTTCACACACCCCGATGTCTTGTGCACACACACCCCGCTGGTGTGCACCCCACGGTGATTTACCATATTCACATACATTAGTTCATTACTTTATTACTTAAAACCATGTAATATATACATTTTCATTATGCACACCATATAAAAATGTTGTGTACACCCCACTGTGGTGTGCACACACAGTGGTGTGTACACCCCACTGTGGTGTACACACCCACTGTTGTGTACACCCCTTACACAACCTTCACACTTACATACAATTTCCATGCAAAACGAAACCCACCTATACATCTAATGAAAACAGCCCCACACACCCACACCCCAACCGGTGTGTACAGAATCAACTCGATAATAAACTCAACTGCCCTAGGAGGTGGTAATCCTAGTAAATCATTGGTAAAAATCTTAGGAAACTCACAAACTACCTGAACATCCTCAACTTTAATGGATGCGTGATCTCGTCGGTCTCGGTCTCCGGTGGCTCAACTATTGCAATAATGAATAGTGTGTTAGGGTTTTAGCCTCCATCTCTCATTGTCCAACCACTTGATTCGTCACCAATCGACCTCTGGTAATCGTATGTAACAACCCATTTTCCAAATAGACCGCCACTCGGGCCACATTCGTGAACCCTTGGGATTTGAATAAATTCCAATGTGAACCTTAGGTCATGTTTTTCATTTGGCTTTGTTTATTAATAAATCCACTAAAACGGTTCCCGAAACACCCCGTATAACTAGGCGACATCTCACTCAATTGAACATAGCCCAAACGGCTTGAGACCCGTAATATACTAATATACTAATACATGCATTATCATCCACAAATTATATCCTCCATTATATCCTCCATTTTATCTTTTTAAACCTTATTAATTATCCCTTTACTGATTAAGTTGTATTGAAATCAAATTATATGTTAAGTCATCATAGAATCCTCAAATTCATACACAGCGGAAACCTTTAACACATTTATTCGGATAATGATACTATAAATGTGTAACCTAAATCATAAACCTAATGTGAAAAACCTATATATAACCATAAATACCTCTGAGGTTACAAAAGATCAATATACACAAGGTATCTCAAAATCTCAAAACCTAAAATGAAACAAAATAAATATAATACAAACGTACGAGTTAGGCAATCTCAGATCAACAGTACTTTGGCAGCTTGCCCTTGCTCCTGCTCGTACTAGGATCTGCACTCAAGCCATCACAAAAGGCAGATGACTTGTCTAGAGTGAGTATTCCCAAGGAAATTAAGGAGCAATACTGAAAGTAAATACTGGAATTTAAATAAAGCTATTAAATAAACATGCGAAAATAAATACAAGCAATTGCGCTTGTGGCATGCATAAATAATAGGACAAGCTCAAAGTGTGTTCCTAGTCCCTCTAGGGTCAACTACAACCATAATTCGGACTCTTCCACAGAATACTGCCGGCGAATCCTACTCAAGTAGGGCAAGTATCTAGATCCGCTTGATGGTCGGCATTACACCTACGGCGCACCAACACATGCCACGACATGATACTCGAGTCGTACTATTCATCGAGTCTGATCTGGTAGTACGTGTCATGGTGTAGTGGACATACACACAAGAATGGAATGGAGGGAGCCCCGCTCAATGTCCGCCCATATAACCACAACTAGAGTGGAGTATTGAAATGAAATAAATTGAATTCAAATGCCAAAAGAAGTAAATACTTAAGTAATTTCAGTTGGGATACTGCACACCTCGATCTGCACTCCACTTCCCGAAATCCAAACCCCGTTCTAGCTCCAATAATCACTCGACAATCAAAATTATCACCCGAATACACCTAATACCCTTTGTCATTAATTTAGCTTCAATTTGACATATTACGTCCATTTTACATTTTTCGAGGTAAAAACCCCAACTACATCTCGCTAAAATCCCAATAAAATTGAAAAACTCATTTATTTGATCAAAATATATTTTTCTAAATTTTTCCTCTTTTATCTGAATTTTCTATTAATTTTCCAGATTTTTTTTTAAAACTGTTTTTTTTTCTAGAATTCTTCTTCTATTATATATATATATATTATTTAGAAGAGACACTAAGCACGTGCACGGCACGTGCGTGTGCATCATCTTCATTTTTTACCAGAGACGCTAAGCGTCTCTGGTTCGAGCACACACATACATATATGTATATATATTAAATTCTTTCTTTCTTCTCTTCAACTACACCATCAACACAAACACCAACACCAACACCAACATCAAACATCACTAATTCACCGTTAAAAACATTGATTTCTTTAAACTCAACAATACCCACAACAACAATAACAACAACAACGCCAACAACGACCAACAAAAGACTCACCTTCGATTACGTGTTGTCTCTCCAACACATGCTCGAACTCCTCTTCGTCTATCTCTCTTTCCCTTCTCCTTCTCCTTCTCCTTCTCCTCTCCCTGATCGAATCGTGGTGGCGGTGATGAAAATGGGGTTTCGATCGTGATTATCAACATTTTTGGGGTGAAATGACCAAAATGCCCCTATCCATATCCCAAATCCTTTACAAAGTTCATGCCCTTTTTGGTCATTTCACTATTATTTTTAATTTCTGATTTTAATATATATTTACATATATATACATATATTTTAAATTACATATATATATATATATATAAATATATATTCGCCTATATTTTCGTGCCTACAATTTTGTCGTACGCGCCAATGAGCGTACTCAGGCATGCACACTACCGTATGACCTACGCGTTTTGACCACGACCCCGCGTGTCCCTAGGCGCCCACCAATTTACTATTTTATCACCTTTAATTCATTTAATATGTGTATTATTTTCCTCGGCCTAATATTTCGTCTTTTAGTCTACCTAGTACCTGCGTCAACACGCATATTGAGGCGAATACTTAACACACAATCTCATACGTCAATTGAAATATAATTACACACATCGCAATGTCGTTTAACCTATTTTAACATAAACATCACAAATTTAGTCAAAACAACACTCAAAACAATAATTTACCTAACTCCAGGCGTGCTCTAGCCTAGCTGCGAGTCCCACGGGTGTCTGAGCTGTCCGCCACATCTGCAATACGTCACAAAGAACTGAATTAAATTCGGGCCGTTACAATTCTTCCCAACAAGATGAAATTTTGCCTGAAATTTAAATTAAACTTAAATACTTACCGGCAAATAAGTGAGGATACCGTCGTCATATGGTAGACTCGAGCTCCCAGGTGAGTCCCTCAGTTTCATGATGCTGCCAACGAACTAAAACCTTTGGGATCTCCCTATTCCTCAATGTCTGAATCCTCCTATCCATAATCTCCACAGGGTGCCCCTCAAATGACACGTTTGGTCACACCTAAATCTTACGTACATCAATCATAGGTTTCGGTCCCGACCTAACTAGTCTCAACATGGATATGTGAAACACCAGATGTACCCCCGCTAACTATGGCGATAACTCTAAATGGTATGCCACTCTACCCACATGTTCCTCAACTCTGAATGGTCCAATAAACCTTGGTGCTAGTTTCCCCTTAATGCCAAATCTCTGATGACCCTTCCAGAGCGAAACCTTCAAATACACCATGTCTCCAACCTCGTAGCTCAGATCCCCGTGATACCTATCTGCATATTTCTTCTATCTATTTTGCACCGCTTGAAGTCTCTGTCTAATCTGCCTCACCTTCTTAGTGTGATTCACAACAACCTCAGGTCCTATAGCTGTTGTATCCTCCAGTGCCGCCCAACATGCGGGTAACCTGCAGGGCCTACCATATAGTGCCTCGAACGGTGGCATCTTAATACTCGTCTGATAGCTGTGTTGTACACAAACTCGCACAATGGTAGATAATTCTTCCACGATCTACCAAACTGTAGAATACACGCCTTGAGCATATCCTCGAGAATCTGAATCAACCACTCCGACTGCCCGTTAGTCTAAGGATGGTACACGGTATTAAACTGTAGTCGAGTGCCAAACTTCTCTTGCATACTTTCCCAAAGCCTCGAAGTAAACCTCGGATCTCTGTCAAAAACAATGGAGACCGGCACACCGTGCAATCTGACAATCTCTCTATCAAAAATAGTGCTCAACGGTGTAACTAAATATCTCATGGCGATCGACATGAAATGTGTCGACTACGTCAACCTGTCGATAACTACCCAAATTGTGTCATGTCTCCTCGTAGTCTGCGGTAGGCCACTGACGAAGTCCATGGTTACATGTTCCCATTTCCACTGAGGAATGGGTAGCGACTATAGCAACCCAACTGATCTTCTGTGCTCAGTCTTCACCTGCTAGCAAATATGACAACTCCGGACGTACCTCCCCACGTCAACCTTCATTCCTGGTCACCAAAACAGTCGCTAAAGGTCGTGATACATCTTGGTCTGACCAGGATGAACTGTAAATCACGACTAGTGTGCGTCCTCGAGAATATTGTCCCAGCTTCGGTACCTCTGGTATCCATAAACGACCCTTGTGTCTCAAGCACCCATCTGAACCCTCAGACCACTCTGTGCACCCCGGATCCTGATCCAGTCCATTGATCCGTAAATACCAGCCCTCAGTTCTCTACAAGTCAGCAACCCGCTCTAGAGACACCGTAGGAACTCGTATCTGGCCGCAAATATGTAACTCAACAATAGACTATGTCACACATAACATCGACGCAGCCTCAAGCAACCAATGCTCGTGTGTCATATGCCGTAATCCCGTTTGACTCTCAATGCCACTCCTGCTCAACGCATCAGCTACGACATTTGCCTTCCCTGGATGATACTCGATAGCGAAATCATAGTCTTTTAGTAACTCGATCCATCTCCGCTGTCTCATGTTCAACTCCCTTTGAGTGAACAAATATCTCAAACTCTAGTGGTCATTAAATAGTACGAACTTTTCACCGTACAAATAATGCCTCCAAGCCTTTAATGCAAACACGACTGACGCAAGCTCCAAATCGTACAATGGATAAATCTCCCCATGTGGTCTTAATCATCGTGATAAATAGGCCATTGGATGTCCGTCCTACATCAACACACAACCCAACCCAGTGCCTGACACATCAGTGTAAACTGAGAAACCCTTGCCTGCCACAAGTAATGCCAAAACTGGTGCAGAAGTCAATTGCCTCTTCAGCTCCCAGAAAGCATCCTCACACTCCTGCGACCAGTCAAATATGACATCTTTCTTGGTTAACCTCGTCATCGGTGCTACAATCAATGAAAAATCTTACACTAACCGTCGGTAATAGCCCGCAAGTCCCAAGAAACTATGAATGTCCAAAACTGACTCAGGTGTCCTCTAATCAATAATCGCTTGAATCTTGTCTCCATCAACAGATATCCCTTGACCACTGATGACATGTTCGAGAAACTTCACCTCACTCAACCAAAATGCACACTTGTTGAACTTGGCGTAAAGTCAGTGCTCTCTAAGCGTCGCCAACACCTCCCTGAGATGTCTCTCATGCTCTACACGAGTCTTGCTATAAATCAGGATGCCGTCGATGAAAACAATGACGTATCGATCCTAAAATGGCCCTGTGCATCAAATCCATGAAGATCGTCGGTGCGTTAGTCAGCTCAAATGGCATGACTGTAAACTCATACAACCCATAACGTGTGCTGAAAGTGGTCTTCTCAATATCTCCCTCTCGAATCCTCAACTTATGATATCCTGATCTGAGGTCAATCTTCAAGAAGAATTTGGCCCCTGCCAACTGACCAAACAAGTCATCGATCCTGGGAAGTGGGTAACGGTTCCTGATTGTCACCTGATTTAACTTCCTATAGTGCACACACATACGCATCGAGCCATCCTTCTTCTTCACAAATAGAACTGGAGCCCCCCCAAGGTGACATGCTAGGGTGAATGAATCCCTTCTGCAGTAACTCCTCTAACTGGGTCCTCAACTCCACCTGCTCCAATGCTGACATCCTATACAGCATGCTGTAAATTGACTGAGTCCCTGAAATTAGCTCGATAATGAATTCAACAGCTCTCGGTGGTTGCAATCATTACAAATCCTCAGGAAACACTTTAGAAAACTTGCAAACATCTTAAACATCCTCAACCTTAATCACTGTCTTAATCTCTGGCTCCACCATAGCAGCGTACGCCTTCATCTCCTACGACGTAACTAGTCTGCCTCGAGTGATAGGTAATGTTGACGTAATTTCAGCAAATGAAATGTCACTATCTTGCTGAAACAGTCGATCTGTGCGTGTAATCTCTCATGAGCCAATAGCCACCTCCCGGTTATCTTTGGGTCTTCGGCTCCATAAAAGTATCCTGGAGAGAATCTAAGATAATCCTTCAACTTCTTCGCCTCCACTGTCATCAAACTCCTTGATGAAGACGCTCCAGTTGGCTACTCAGTAGTCGAAGGAGTCACAACTAATGTAGTCTCTGCTGGTACAACCACTGGTATAACCCTCTCGGCATGTGTCTCAGATATTGCAGCTTGCACCTAAGTCTCAGCAGTAGTGAGAACAACAACTGCAGGAGTAGTAATAAATGGTGTAGCTATAACTGTAGTAGGAGTTGTCGCAGTCTCACGAGTCCTCAATAAATCCAACAACTGTGCTAACCTATCATCCACTGTTTGCGCTAACGACTCTAACGTCAATGTCGGCCTAGCGGGATCACTAGTATCCCCAACCTATGGCTGAGTAGTACTTGAAGGTTGCCAGTCCATCGATATCTGCATCAAAGAACGTGCCTCAGTACTAATATATGTGTTATGTTTTCCCTGATTTCTACCCATCTCTTATTGTTTCCCAACTAAGACTTTAGGCAATTCCTTTGGGTTTCCACATCTAAAGCTTATTCAATAGGTTTATGATCAGGTTTTCCTCAAATTTGAGCCCTAGGTTTTCTTAAACCTAGGCTCTGATACCAAAATGTAACGACCCATTTTCCAAATAGACGCCACGGGGGCCAATGCTGACCCACAGTCTGTCTTACTAGTGACAGCTGTGCGCTACATTGGATTATATCCTCCATTTTATCTTTTTAAACCTTATTAATTATCCATTTACTGATTAAGTTGTATTGAAATCAAATTATATGTTAAGTCATCATGGAATCCTCAAATTCACACACAGCGGAAGCCTTTAACACATTTATTCGGAAAGCCCAATGTGGAAAACCCATTAATAACCATAAATACCTCTAAGGTCACAAAAAGATCAATATACACAACGTATCTCAAAATCCCAAAACCCAAAATGAAACAAAATAAATATAATACAAACGTACGAGTTAGGCAATCTCAGATCAACAGTACTCTTGCAGCTTGCCCTTGCCCCTGCTCGTACGAGGATCTGTACTCAAGCCATCACAAAAGGCAGATGACGAGTCCAGAATGAGTATTCCCAAGGAAATTAACTGAGCAATACTGAAAGTAAATACTAGAATTTAAATAAAGCTATTAAATAAACATGCAAAAACAAATATAGGCAACTGTGCTCATCGCATGAATAAATAATAGGAAAAGCTCAAAGTGTGTACCTAGTCCCCCTAAGGTCAGACTACCACCATAATTCGAACTCTTCCACAGAATACTGTCGATAAATTCTACTCAAGTAAGGCAAGTATCTGGATCCGATCGATGGCTGGCGTTATACCTACGACACACCGACATATGCCACGATGTGATACTCGGGTCGTGCTATTCACCGAGACCGATCTGGAAGCACGTGCTATGGTGTAGTGGACATACATACAAGAATGAAATGGAGGGATCCCCACTCAACATCTGCCCATATAACCATAACCAGAGTAGAGTATTGAAATCAAAGAAATTGAATTCAAATGCCAAAAGAAGTAAATACTCAAGTAATTTCAGTTGGGATATACACTTCAATCCGCACTCCGCATCCCAAAATCCAAACCCCAGTCTAGCTCCAATAATCACCCGACAATCAAAATTATTACTTGAATATACCTAATACCATTTGTCATTAATTTAGCTTCAATTTGACATATTATGTTCATTTGACATTTTTCAAGGTAAAAACCCCGACTACATCTCACAAAAATTTTGATAAAATCCTAAAACTCATTTATTTGATCAAAATATGTTTTTTTCTAAATTTTTCCTATTTTATCTGAATTTTCTATTAATTTTTCAGATTTTTTTTAAACTATTTTTTCTAGAATTTTTCTTCTATTATATATATATATTATTTAGAAGGGGCATCTTCTTCATTTTCGACCAGAGTTGAACAAACACACATACACACACGCACAAATATATACACACACACATATATATATATATACTTTTTTTTAAATTCTTTCTTTCTTCTCTTCAACTACACCATAAACACAAACACCAACACCAACATCAATCATCACTAATCCACCATTAAAAACATTGATTTCTTCAAACTCAACAACACCCATAACAACAACAACAACAACGGCAACAACGACCAACAAAAGACTCACCTTCGATTACGCGTTGTCTCTCCAACACAAGCTCGAACTCCTCTTCGTCTATCTCTCTTTCCCTTCTCTTTCTCCTTCTCTTCTCCCTTGATCGAATGGTGGTGGCGGTGATGAAAATGGGGTTTCAATGGTGATTATCAACATTTTTAGGGTGAAAGGACCAAAAAACCCTATCTATATCCATAATCCTTTACAAAGTTCATGCCCTTTTTGGTCATTTCACTATTATTTTTAATTTCTGATTTTAATATATATTTACATATATATATATATACATATATTTTAAATTACATATATATAAATATATATATGTATATATATATATTCGCCTATATTTTCGCGCCTACAATTTCGTCGTGCGCGCCAAAAGCGTACTCGGGCGTGCATACTACCATATGACCTACGCGTTTTGACCACGACCCCGCGTATCCCTAGGTGCCCACTAATTTACTATTTTATCACATTTAATTCATTTAATGTGTGTATTATTTTCTCCGGCCTAATGTTTCGTCTTTTAGTCTACCCGGTACCCGCATTGACATGCAAATCGAGGCGAATACTTAACACAAAATCTCACACGTCAATTGAAATATAATTACACACATCATGATGTCGTTTTACCTATTTTAACATAAACATCATAAATTTAGTCAAAACAACACTCAAAACAATAATTTACCTAACTCCAGGGGCGCTCTAGCCTAGCTGCGGGGTCCCACGGGTGTCTGAGCTATCCGCCATGTCTGCAATGCGTCACAAATAATAGTGAATTAAATTTGGGTCGTTACATGGTAGGTCTGTCGTAGTACCAACAAAAGTAAATACTAGAATGCCCACAATATCAAATACTATCGTCTCATTGAAGCAATCAATGTGTGCACTACACGACGCTAACCAATCCATACCCAATATAGTGTCAAACTCTAGGTACTCTAGAACATGTAAGTCAACTGGAAATTGGTGTCTCTTAACCTCTACTACACAATTCTAGCATATCCGGTTAGGGTAAATCTTATCTCCAGCAGCCGTACTGAGGATAAGATGTAGGTCTAAAGTCTCAGCCTATAACTCTAACTGTCTGACCATATGTCCCGCAATGAAAGACAAAGTACTACCGGAATCAAACAATACATGCATAGAAATACCGCAAATAAATAACGTATGCTCGATAAGCTAACGAGTCACACCTCAATCTGGTTGTGCAACAGCAGGTGTAGCAGCAACATGAGTTCTCTCCCTAGCTAGCTCAATCTGTGGTCGTGGCGGAGAAGGTGCCATTGAACAATCAACATGTACATGTCCGACCTGATGGCATCTAAAACACCATCGCCTCTCCTGCCAACCAGACTGTGACATTATTGAAGGTCACCAAAGAGGGGGTGAATTGGGTTATCGAGTGATTATTGCCTTTTTAAAACCTTATGCTTAAATAACAATAATAGTACAAATACCAACAATAAATATCTATGCAATGCAATCAAGAAGGGGGTAGAAGAAATGGAAATGAGCACGTGATTTATAGTGGTTCGATCCAATCGATCTATATCCACTACCTAACCTTCCTAGTTAAGATTTTCAAAGCCCCACTTATATTACCAATAAGTGTTACAATCTAAGCCTGCAACCCTAGTGAATGCCTAGCCTCAACTAGGACTTTCACAAGATGTCTTACCGCAATAAGTTCTTATACAACCACCTAGACTCACCTAGGATTTCCCTTACCTAGCCTCAACTAGGATTTATACCTAACCTCAACTAGGTATTCCCTTTCGACTTAGATCCCCTAAGTCTTACAATTAAAGTTTGATAAATACAATTAAAATCTTGCTTTACAAAGTAAAGCGACAATAAGTCCAATTCTTACAAGCCACCTAGAGCTAAACCACTTCTATGCATGCAAGTATGAACTCCGACTAAGATTTATATAAAATTAGCAAGTACGTGCAATACTTAGTCAGGAAATCGACAAAAGAGTATCGATGAAAACATGTGCGATTTCAAATCAAGTAAACAAGTGGCTTTATCAAAAATCAAGATTAAACACAACAACTTGTTCAAATATGTCTTAAGCTCAAAGTGATCAAGTTTAAGTTCAAAACTCAAGACAAAAGTGTTCAAGAACATAACAAATGATTTCCAAACATTACTCAAATCAATAAGTATAGATTAAGCCTAAAAAGAGTAGGAATTCAAGAAATCTTATAATCTTAAGTGTGAAATCCGAAAATCATTTTTAGAGTAGTTGTTATAAGTCTTAGAACACCTCCCTTATTTTGCCTTGACCAACAAAGCGATAGCTCCCAAAATCACCAAGCGTATGTGATCAAAAATCTAGCCCAAATGTGTGTAAAACTTGTATTTTTTTAAAGTGTAGGAGCACAAGTTGTGGCTTTGGTGTTATTGGGTGTTTGAGCAAGTAGTCAAACCCTTTATAACCCCACATGACCGCTACATATGATCCAAGGGCCCAAAATGATTTGCAAATTCAAATTAAAGGTGTGGATCAATACTTTATAAAAACTGTCAGGAAACTGCACAACGCACTGGGGAACACTTAGAAAAATTTCCTGTCAGGACACTGCACAGCGCGCTAGGGAAGTTGTCCAGCGCACTGACCAACACTTAGAAAATATTTTCTGTCAGGACACTACACAGCACGCTAGTGAAATTTTCCTACATACTGGCCAACACTTAGAAAAACTTCCTGTTAACTGGAGGAGCTTTTAAAAAAATAACATTTCGGTTTTTCAAAATGACCTCCTAATACCTCTACGACTCTACTAAACCTTTGAAATCACTTTATATATATTTAGTAGGGTCTTAAAAACATATCTAGACATCTCGGATGATTTCACATACCCCAAAAACCAAAATTTTGGTTTCATGAAAATATAGGAGATTTTGTACAAATAATTTTAATGTCAATCCAAAAGCTGTCTAAACACATACTGGTGCATTTAAAATAAATTCTAACAGTTCATGCACCTCAAATACATGTTATAAAACATGTATGCATCATTTAAAAATATTTTAAAAACCTCGATATTGAAAATCTCAAAAATCATAACTTTAAGGCCTTTGAAAACCAAAATTCATGGAATTCATGATTCTAATGCATTTAGCTTATAGGGATGGAACTTATATACCTTACAAATAATGTACACATGATTGTCTTGTCTTTCTGGTCCTTACTTCCTTGTATGAGCCAATTCTTGAACTTAAGCCGATTCTTGACCTTGTCCGGCTTCATGTTATCAGTTTTTTACTTGAACTTATGTATAGCTCAACTTTCCTTTTGAACTTGAAATTCCTAACAAGAGGTTGTATTCTGAAATTCTAAATGAACTTGTTAGTACCATTTTACATTGTTTGTTAGCATCAAAATCCCGAGTGAAGTATAAGTAATAAAAACACTTACGCCAACAATCTCCCCCTTTTTGATTATAACAAACCACATGAACTTAACAAAAAAAGATAAATATAAAGCACATTATCATGTTCATAATTGTAAGTTCAAAGCAATATTTCTCCCCCATTTGGTAACATCAAAAAGTGGGGAATAATTCTCCCTAACAACATGCATACATATACAAGCATAATTGATTCCTAATGAAAGCATAAGTTCTCCCTATCAACATGCATGTTCAAAGTCATAATACCAATAATGAAATTTTAAATGTATGAATTCAATGAATAAAGCTCAAGTACATTCTCCCCCGTTTTATGAAAATGACATCAAATGAGGGCTCCCTCTTTTAATATGCATCATGTATATGCTTAATAACAAGATATAAAATAAAGGCTCCCCCTAAGTTTATGCACACCTAGATCTAATCATGATTCACAAATAATACACATAAGAGACAAGCATTACATCAAAATGAACATTATAACCGTGCTATGATGCATGTGACTAATGCTAGACATATTATACTCATGAAATCAAGAAAATACTCGACTTTGGTACCCACACACCTTTGGGTTCTATAAAATGTGTATCATAGACATTCTTTTCTACCATGTTACTTTGCCTCTATTGGTCTTATTCAAGACACATTTACCAATATTATGCGATCTATTGCATTTGAGGCATCTATTAGATTCGGCCAATATCTTTCCATAGCTCAATAAACTAGCACCATAGCCTATTCCTCTCTTGTTAAAAGCACGTCGTTGTACTCCCAACAACATGTTAAACATCTTAGTACCATTTGTAAACTTAGTCACCGTAGTGGTTAAGTCCTCTACATCTTTGGCTAAGTTATTTCTCTCACTTATGACCAATTCTTAATCATGTTGGAGATCATCAATGATCTCATTTTGAGACTCAATCTCACTAATGGCTTTGATCAAACTCTTTTTAAGTTGCTTGATCTTTTTGACCTCTTTTTCCAACTCTTTCCTTAAGTCATGAACATTAGGCATATCATCTAATGCATTAACATCATCACAATTAAAAGAGATAGAGTCACTTACCTCACTCCTTGTCATAAGACAAAGGATAGCCTTCTTATTTTTTTACTCGGAGTCAGAACTAGATGATGATGATGATGATGATGATGATGATGATGATGATGATGAGTCATATCGCTTGCTTCTTCTCATGTACTTGCATTCTGCCATCATATGTCCAGGTTTGCCACACTTGTAGCAAATCATCTCGCGTGATTTGCTCGTTTTGTTTGCACCTTTGTACTTCTTGTACTTGTCTCTTTTGTATGTAGCCTTTTTGAGCTTTCTTGAAAACATAGCCACTTTTTGTTCAATGGAATCATTCTCACTTGAGCTCCTATCATCTTCGGCCACTGAACAAGTAGTTTTCAAGGCATGCTCCTTTTTTGACTCTTGCTTGGTCATTCCACCAAGTGCTTTTAATCTAGTACGATCCTTTAGCTCGAATTCATGGACCGTCAACTCTCCACATAATGCATCAAAAGTGTAGTCTCTAAGGTTTTGAGCCGATTGAATGACATACTTCTTCACATCCCATTCCTTAGGCAAGCCTCTAAGGAACTTGTACACTGAGTTCTCTTGATCATAATGTTTACCAAGGTTTTTGATCTCATTCCAAAGCTTCGTGAACCTTGTAATGGTCGTGACTATGTCTTCATGGGGCTTAACTCGAAAAGTCTTATAATGTTCTTCAAGAATCCTCAATTTATTCTTCTTGACATGCTAAGTCCCTTCATAATGCACTTCAATATTTTTCCACAACTCCTTAGCCGTCTCACATGCACTAGGTTGAACTCATTTTCACTTAGTACACAAAACAAATGATTCATTGTTTGATCATTACATTGCTCATGTCTTGTCTCGGTGGGAGTATAGTCTTTTCTAGCCTTGTCTGGTGGAGTGTAGCCATCATGATAGAATCTCACAAATGTCTACCTTGTGCTCTTATGTATAACTTCATTCGAACTTTTCAATGAGCATAGTTGGTACCATCAAAGTAAGGAGGCCAAATAGATGAGTTGCCTTCCCTAAGGCAAGCGAAATCTAATATTTGCAGCCTTGCAAGAAAACACTCAAAGATACGTTAGTAACACTAAGAGCAATAACCCGCTATGATACCAATTGAATGACACCAAAGAGGGGGGTGAGTGATTATCGCCTTTTTAAAACCTTATGCTTAAATAATAACAATAGCACACATACCACCAATAAATATATATTCAATGCAATCAAGAACGAGTATAAGAGATGGAAATGAGACACGTGATTTATAGTGGTTCGATCTAACTGATCTACATCCACTACCTAACTTCCCCGGTTAGGATTTTCAAACCCCCTACTTATATTATCAATAAGTGTTACAACCTAAGCCCGCAAGCCTAGTGAATGTCTAGCCTCAATTAGGTCCTTTACAAGATACCTTACGTATTAAGGTATTATACAACCACCTAGACCCACCTAGGATTTTTCCTTAGCCTCAACTAGATTTATGGCTAGCCTAAACTAGGTATTCCCTTTCGACTTAGATCCCACTAAGTCTTACAATCCAAGTTTGATAAATACAATTAAAATTTTGCTTTACAAAGTAAAGCGACAATAAGTCCAATTCTTACAAGCCACCTAGAGCTAAACCACTCATATGCATGCAAGTCTGAACTCCGACTAAGATTTGTATAAAATTAGCAAGTATGTGCAATACTTAGTCAAGAAATCGACAAAAGAGTATTGATCAAAACGTGTGCTTTTTCAAATCAAGTGAACAAGTGATTTTGTCAAAAATTAAGATTAAGCATAACAAATTGTTCAAATATGTCTTAAGCTCAAAGAGATCAAGTTTAAGTTCAAAACTCAAGACAAAAGTGTTCAAGAACACAACAAATAATTTCAAACATTACTCCAATCAATAAGTATAGATTAAGCCCAAAAAGAGTAGAAATCAAGAAATCTTACAACCCCAAGTGTAAAATCCAAAAATTAGTTTTAGAGTAGTTGTTGTAAGCCTTAGAATACCTCCATTATATTGCCTTGACCGGCGAAGCGATAGCTCTAAAAATCACCAGTGTATGTGATAAAAAATCTAGTCCAAATGTGTGTAAAACTTGAATTTTTGAAAGTGTAGGAGCACAAGTTTTGGTATTCTTAGGTGTTTGAGCAAGTAGTCAAACCCTTTATAACCCCATATGACCGTTATATATGATCCAAGGGCCCAAAATGATCCCCAATTTCAAATTAAAGTTGTGGATCAATACTTCAAAAGGAAACTGCAAAACGCGCTGGTGAAATTGTCCAGTGTACTGGGCGACACTTAGAAAATTTTCTTGTAAGGACACTGCACAACGTACAGGCCAACACTTACAAAAAGTTTCCTGTCGGACACTACACGGTGCACTAGGAAAATTGTTCTGCGCATTGGCCAACACTTAGAAAAACTTTATGTTCACTGCAGGGACTTTTAAATAAATAACATTCTGATTTTTTAAAACGACCTCCTAACACCTCTATGACTCTATTAAACCTTTGAAATCATTTTATACATGTTTAGTAGAGTCTTAAAAATATGTTTAGACATCCCGGATGATTTCACAAACCTCGAAAATCAAAAATTTTGGTTTCATGAAAATATATGGGTTTTTCTACAAATAATTTTAATGTCAATCCAAATATCATCTAAACACATACCAATGCATTCAAAATTGATTTTAACACTTCATACACCTCAAATAGATGTTATAAAACATGTTTGCATTATTTAAAAATATTTTAAAAACCTCAAGATTTCAAATCACAAAAATCATAACTTTAAGTTCTTTAAAACCAAAATTCATGGAATGCATGATTCTAATGCATTTGGCTTGTAGGGATGAAACTTATATAAATTACAAATAATTTACACATGATTGTCTTATCTTTTCGGTCCTTGCTTCCTTGTATGAGCTGATTCTTGAACTTGTCCGGCTTCATGTTGTTACTTTTGGACTTGAACTTGTGTATAGCTCAACTTTCCTTTTGAACTTGAAATTCCTAACAAGATGTTGTATTCTGAAATTCTAAATGAGCTTGTTAGTACTATTTCACATTGTTTGTTGGTATCAAAATCTCGAGTGGAGTATAAGTGATAAAAACACTTAGGCCAACAAATATTTGTACCTGAGCACTATCACGACTTTGGCCTCTCTGTCCTCTGCCACTGCCTCCTCCATCTCTAGCTCGCTATCACGGCTGCTCAACAGGTGCAGGTGTAGCAACATGCACTACCTGCCTATCATCACGTCTCTACTGCTCTGAACGCCTATCTCGGCGACCCTGATCTTACCAGTCTCTTCATCGCCCCTGTAGGTCCTGCCTCTGCCTGTCAGACTGGTCCCTCTGTCTCTTTGGTCTTTGATCAAACTAAGATCCCTGCCCAGACCTATCCATCAACTCATCTCTATGACGTAAGTAGGTCTCGCAAGCCAAAACCCTGTCATATATAGCCTATAAAGTCTCGGCTCCACTCGTTAGAATCACACTGCCAATCCTTTCATTTAATCCCCAGATGAAGTACTAAATCTAGAGTCTCTCAGTGTTCGCCACATCCATGTCATACATTATAAGGTGTCTGAACCTCTCCATGTGTTATGATAGCATGGTACCCTGTCTCAGTACAAGGAACTCCTTTCTGAGTTTCAGCAATACCTCAGTAGGGATATACTCGTCAAGAAATAACTGTCGAACTCTGCCCAAGTCGACAGCTCGATATGTGTGTAGGTTCAGGTCATCCACCAAACTGCTGCCTGGCCTCTTAGACAGTACCTAGAAATCCGTGCCTGATCATCCTCTGGTACCTTCAATAACTGATGTAATCATCGGTGTGTCATCAACCAACGCTCAACAATCTTTGGATCACTAACGCCAGTAAAGAAAGTGGGATTGAACCTCATAAAATCCTTCACCATCTTCGCCGCCTCCGACATCCTACTCCTAGCGGCCAAAGCCACTACCTACTGCTCTGTAGTAGCTGATGTCAAAACAGTAGTCTCTACTGGTGTAATAATAGGCTCAACCCTCTCAACTAATGTCTCTAACCCTTTAGCCTGTGTGGTAACAGTTGGCGCTAAAGGCTGTCTGAGTGGTAGGTACAACCAAATCAATAGTCAGTGTCGCTGTAGATATTCTCGAGCCTCATATATACTCGAGAATTTCTGTCATCTATGCCTAATGTAATTGCATACTTTACGATAACGACTATAGAGACATCACTTCCTCAGGAGGGTCACTAGTCTCATTGACCTCCTGCTGAGTAGTTGGCTGAGTAACGGTAGGATTCTATCTGTCTATCGTAATATGCAAAACCAACGTGCATTGGATTAGAATCAATATATACGCGTGTAATATTTATTATACAATCAAATCATACATATATACATTCCTGATTTTACCCACCTCTTATCACTTCCCGACTAAGGTTTTAGGCAATTACCTTGGTTTCCACATCTAAATTTATTAAAGTTTATGCTCTTATTAAATCTCCAAATCAAGCCTAAGGTTCCATAAACCTGGGCTCTAATACCAAAATGTAACAGCCCCAAATCCATTGGCTGCTATGGCGTACACTGCGGGCCCACAACCTAGCTAACTCGCCTCCTAGTTGTGTCCCACGATCACTCAAATCTCAATACTAATCAAAATTTCATTAACTTATGTTGTTTACTAGTAATTGTTGAGTCAAGTTAGTTTAGAGCTCGTGATTATCATTTAATCTCAAAATATGCAGCGGATAATTAAAATCATTAAAACAAATATTCACAAAGTGTTTTATGAGCATTTTAACTAATGTGGAAACTATACCAAAACGTACATCTTACATATCAACTGTGATCCTCCTCAAATTATCAAAATATAACCTCCAAGTCATAGAAAAGTCATGTATGTCTCTCATATCCTAAAGCCCAACATAAAACAAAGAAATATAAACAGACATATGAGTAGGGTCAATGCAGTTAATCACAGGTAGTCCTCAAGCTTGCTCTTCCCTCTGATCGTACTAGGATCTACACTCAAGCCATCAAAAAAAGAAGATGACGAGTCCAGATTGACTAATCCCAATGAAATTCACCAAGTAAATACATAAATAAATTACTGGAATAAAAATACTATAAATAACCATGCGAAAGAAAAGAATATAGGCAACTATGGAAGATCATCGCATGAATATGAATAGTAGAGAAAACAAAGTGCGTGCACAATCAAAGTCAAACACCAGGTGGGAGTAACTCAGCCACAATAAAGTAATAAGAAATAAAGATTATTGAATAAATAGGACAGTATTTAAATAAATCAAGCAGCAAATACTAGAGTGAATCTCAATTGGGTTATTACACACCTCAAACTACACTCCTCGTCCCGTAAAACAAAACCCGGTCTAACTCCTCCAAATCCCCGATATCCAAAATATCGCCCAAATTAACCTATTACCATATATCATTGATTTATGGTCAATTGTTTGTATTTTAGGTCAATTAGATCCAACATCAAACTTGAAAAACCCATTTCATGAAAATGAACCCAACCTCCAAAACCAAAAACCACAACTCTTTTAGAGGCTCAAAATATATCAAACATGTATCTTCCTATACATCTTGAAAAACCCATTTCAAAAATGAACACTAAAACCAAAAACCACAACTCTTTTCTCCATACTTATAGCACTTAATAAACACTAAAAACTGGGTAAAAACTGTGGTACACAACCAAACCATGGATTCATCACCAACATGCACAAAACCACACTTGAATGAAAGAGAAAGGAAAGCGGATTATGGATCTTACCTTTCTTTGATGATTCCACACTCTCAAACACTTCAAATGAGCTCTCAAAAATCATCAAACCCTCACTTTCTCACTGGATTTTCATATTTCATAGGGAGGAGAGAGAAAAGATGGTAAAAATGAGAGAAAATTGGTTTTTACATGTAATCCTTCATCACCACTCACACTAACATCTCCATGCCTTGTTTGATGGTGGAGATGAGTTCAAATAGTCCTCCTAATGAGACAAAACTAACCATATGGTTCTCTTTGACTTTATACACATAGCACCAATTATATGCACTCCTAGGCGTTCCAATACTTAACTCTGATCCTCGACCAGTGTCGTTCGAGCACAACGACGGTACCAACTGTCTCAATATCATTTAATATTAATTATATAATAAATTTTATCATTTATTATGTGTATCTAGTCCCCGTCCTGGTGTAC
Organism: Stephania japonica; assembly: GCA_039657345.1. Lineage (NCBI taxonomy): Eukaryota > Viridiplantae > Streptophyta > Magnoliopsida > Ranunculales > Menispermaceae > Stephania > Stephania japonica. The sequence goes on along the minus strand of CM077563.1, from coordinate 28,583,867 downwards.
TAGTTATTCGTCCCTGGTACAAGCGCCTACGCACTAGTTGCGGCAAAAACGCGTCACACCGCCTCACTCGTCAATGACAATATAAACACACATATTTGCGATGCAATTTAACTAACTTGAACATATACATTGCAATTTCACAACAAAAAGCACACAAAACGGATTGTATACCAAATCCAGCCGTGCGCCGTCCTCGCTGTGGGACCCATGAACGTCTCCGTTGGCATCTACATCTACAATGATGTCATAATTAACAACAATTATAAATTGGGCCGTTACAATGTGTATGATGATAATTAAGTAATAATTGGAGAATTATGTACCACATTTCTAAATTAAACAATAGATATTTAAATGCATAGGATAGCTGAAAAATGTTGAATCAGTAATGCAAGTAAATACCGCAATTAACATAAATAATTAGACTGACATAGGCTAAGTCGAGATGATCTACGTCCGATCGGCGGTGAGAAATATCACTTAGCCTTTCTAAGTACTATATGGAGTTGTGCTATACATATCTCATCAAATGGCGAAGTTGTGATTTACGAGTATAAATCATTTATACTTGCTAACAACCCCGTGGCCCATACCACGTGTGCCACCCAAGTGTAGTGGTGAGTGCTGGAGACCCCAGAGATCAAAACCCCCGTGAATCCGCGCATCTCTCGTGCAATTGACACTAGATAATCCTTACTTTAGTTCTCAAGGATTAATATTCCTACATTTCTATGATTCCAAGACAAGTTAAGCTACAAAGCCCCAAGAAAATAGAATACAAGTCCGAACATATTAAATAGACCTAAAGCATATTTTTCTATGTATTCATCGACCTCAGTCAAAACCAATTATCAAGCACTTAGAAAATAGAGTCAATGATATACTACACAAGGCATCATGATATGTCAACATTCATATAGAAAGGAAATAAGGAGGGCATGATGTGATAATTCAAACAACAAGTCTACCAATAGATTGATAAATAGTAAATAAGTGAAATGAAATAACGTAAAGAATTCCCACAATTTCACTTATAAGTCAAAGAGATCGTCCTATCATATCCGACCTCTCAACACTCCGAAACTTGCATTCCCCAGACTCTCGATATACCTCTTTAAGTCCCTGGTATGTTTAAATACTTATTTAGGGTCGGTGTACGTTGGTTAGTTAGGTTGTATGCCCAATTAGATAAATCAGACCTTTGATATTTTCACTAAAATGCCTCTTTGAATAGTGCTTAGCGCGTTTGCAAGATTGCTCAGCGCACTAGGGAGAATTAGCGCGTTAAGGAGGACCCAACGCTAAGGAAAGTTCCCAGCGTGCTATGGAAACCTCGCAGCGCACTACTATTCTTGAGTAAACAGTAACGTCATCTTCCTCAAAACAAGCAGCGTGCTTAGCGCGCTACTTACGTCAAAACCCAAAATTCCTTTGGAATTTTGGTGTTTTAGAGGTATTAGACGCCACTAAAACACTACTCGGTCCATGCATGATTCCTAGGGACCTAAATTAACTCAAAAAAACACACATAAATGATGAAATCCTCGGATTACAGTTTCAAATCCACACATGAACATATTTTACAATTTTTCACCAAAAACCTCATTTTCTCCAAAATTTCAATTCAAACCACAAACGATAGTCGATTTAACATAAATATGTTATAGAAACACTTCAAAACCAGAAATCACAGCTCAAATTTGATTTTCACACTTCAAAACCAGAAATCACATCTCTAGAAACTCCCTTCTATTCAGTTCTACATAATTTGCATGTAAATTTGTGGTGGAAATGATGAAAATTCCACTAATTCGTTATTATTTATAGTTTTCTTTTTAATCTAATGTGCATCACATATCTCAAGGCAAATTTGAGGGTTCTTAACTAGGTAGTCTAATTTCACCGGTGACACAGATTTGGTGACTCTGAAGATAGGAGTGTGTGCTAGCACGGATCTCGAAGTCAGTCCTAAGGTCTGTTGGATTTTGGGGTTCATACGCAGTGAAAAAATTCAAAACAATTTTGCAAAATCCCAACAAGATCGGAAATAAGTTCCATTAAACAAGATCTACAAAAGTGTATCATACCTTGATTCATTATTTCCTTATCTGATTGTTCGATCTTCAAAACGTTCAAGAGCATGTCTTCTATCAGAAATCCATACACGAACAATGATAGCAAATTGGAGTGCTAGCTCCAAGAGATATAGAAAACATTTTTCTTTCTCTCCCAAATATAGAACTCAAAAATAGTTGAAAACAAAATTGTTATCACGTTTTAGGGTATGACCCTTTATTTATATGTGTAGATAAGCTCTCACTAAAAACCCTATTCATAATACAATTATTGTATTTAAGTAGTTTAAGCAAACTACATATATACTCCTATTAATTAGTTATCATATAACAAATCATAAGGGTTTTATGTTATAAATTTTATCATATAAAATTCAATAATCTGGACAATTTGAAATTGTGCAAAGACATTATTTATGTGTGACCCAATAGGTTCATGCGACGTTGGTAGTGAATCAAAAACTATTTTAGTACACAAGTCATAAACAGTGTCTAGCAAGGCTTTATGACTACCCAAATAGCATAAATATTAAAATCAATACAACATAATGAATAACATGTATCATATCCTTTTATCATGCGATATCCTTTGATTAAACATAAGGCATGGAAAGTCACCCTTAATGTTCAATCATACTAGTCTCGATCTTTAGGTAGATTGAAAACATCAAGACACATTAATCATATCAATTCACTTGGACTTGATCATTTAACAATCTAACATATCGAGGGATCCATTGATATCTCTCTATTTACGAGAGGGACAAATTCTTTCTTGATTACACGCCTTCACATAATGCTCACATGATAACCAATCACAATCTTTATAATCGTCCGGTTAAAGACAATGTTTGATTGTGTCAAATTACAATTTTCCTAATATTGAAGTCTATGGTAATCTCAAGTCGATTGACTTAATCCATGTGGTGTTCTTATAGCGAGTCGGTTCAGTACTTTGTTCCTTAACAAAAACTCATGATCTCGATTCGTATCCCTATACGTATTATAATCACATGACCATCAATCAAGACTCACACTAGTGTTAATTCATTATAGTTCCCAGTATAATGATCGACTAGGGACATTTAGGATATTTCAACAAATACCCATGGATCTTATTATAAGGTAAACATGCAATCACTTATAATAAAACAACAAATGAAAAACTCTATTTTATTAACAACAAATGAACAACAAATACCCAACATCTCCACTTGCACTTGGGTAAATCATTCATGTATTTAATACCCAATGACCTAACATGACCATCATGTTTCACTTATGGAAGAGCTTTCGTCAAAGGATTCGTAACATTATCTTATGTAGGAACTCTGCAAATCTTCATGTCTCCCCTCTCAATGATTTCTCTGAATAGATGAAAGTGTCTGAGTATATGTTTGGACCTATGATGAGATCTTGGTTCCTTGGCCTGTGTTATAGCCCCATTATTGTCACAATACAAGCAAACGGGGTTAGCAATACTTTGAACCACACCTAGTTCAGATATGAACTTTTTGATCCAAACTGCCTCCTTGGCTACATCGGATGCAGCAATGTACTTTGCTTCAGTTGTAGAATTAGCCACAGTTTCTTGCTTTGAACTTTTCCAGCTCACTATACCTTCATTTAATGCAAACACATATCCAGACTGCGATATTAAGTCATGTATGTCAGTTTAAAAACTTGCATATGTGTAACTATTTACAACAAGTCGTATTCCATTTCATAGACCAAGAACACTTCTTTAGTCCTTCTCAAGTACTTAAGAATGTTCTTTACTGCTATTCAGTGACTCTCACTAGGATCGGACTGGTATTTGCTTGTTGCACTTAAAGCATATGGTACATCAGGTCGACTGCGTAACATGTCATATAATATAGATCCAATAGCTTATGCATATGGAATTGTATTCATGCGTTATCGCTAATCATTAGTCTTTGGACATTGAGTCTTGCTAAAAGTTATACCATGAGACATTGGCAAAGACGCTCTTTTAGAGTCTTGCATACTCAGTACCTTGTCAATATAAGCACTCCGACTTAGGCCAATCAACCTTTTAGATCTATCCCTATATATCTTAATCCCAAGGATGTAGGCTATATCTCATAAGTCCTTCATTGAGAAACACTTCCCCAACAAAGACTTGACACTCTACAAGGTTGGGATGTTATTTCCAATGAGTAATATACATCAACATACAATACTAGAAAAACAACCACGCTCCCACTAAGCTTCTTGTATCCACAAGGCACGTCTTCATTTTTAATGAAACTAAATTCCTTAATTATTTCATCAAAATGAAGATTCCAACTTCGAGAAGCTTGCTTTAATCCATAAATGGATCTTTGAAGTTTGCACACCTTCCTAGAATTCTCACGATGAAGAAACCCTTTAGGTTGTATCATATACACGTCCTCAAGTAGCTTTCCATTTAGAAAATTTGTTTTGACATCCATTTGTCATATAATGTGCGGCTATGGCAATTAGAATTCTAATGGATTTAAGCATGGCTACAGGAGAAAAAGTTTCATCATAATTAATACCTTGAGTCTGTTTGAAACCTTTTGCTACTAGTCGTGCTTTATAAGTATGCACATTGCCATCCATATCAATTTTCTTCTTGAAAACCCATTTACATCCAATGGTCTTATCACCTTCAGTTAATCAACCAGGTTCCAAACTTGGTTATGATACATGGATTGCATCCCAGAGTTCATGCCACTAAGCCATTTATCTGACTCAGGGCTAGACACAGCCTCCTGATAAGTAGTAGGTTCATTTTGATCCATAAGCAACGCCTCACTACTATCAATGATAAGAAATCCAAATCTCTCAGGCTGACGTCTTACCCTATCAGGCCTACGCGGACCTTGTGATACCTATGGAGGCTCAACTAGTTCAAGACTTTGTTGATCTCCCACTGGTGGTTGAGTGTTTATTTGAGGTTCTTGAACTTCTTCAAGACTAAATCTCCCACTGGTGGTTGAGTGTTTATTTGAGGTTCTTGAACTTCTTCAAGACTAACTTTATTCTCATTGTTGTCTATTGCAATAAACTCTTTCTCCATGAAGACACCATTCCGAGCAACAAACACTTTGTTCTCAGTGGGATTATAAAAGTAGTATCTTCTAGTTTCTTTAGGACAACCAACAAATACACACTTGGTAGATTTGGTTGCTAATTTTTCTGAGATCTGTCATCGTACTTGTCATGAAAAACCAACCAATTAAACTTATGACTAAGAAACTTGTCATTGTGAATCAGGAGAACCATTCCATTGCAACATTTCACGTAATCTCTCAAGTGAATCTTTTACCTTTACAAAGCAAACACAATTATTTCCTTTTGTTTTTTGTATGCTCTGGTGTTAGAAAAGCATGAGAGGAGAAAGGTTTTGGTTCCACTTTACCGTCCAGATCTAAGAGTTATAGTGTGAATCTTATCGTTCTTGCCATCAAACTTCATCTGCAAATATCTAAATTCTTTTTATTTTTTTTATTGCACTTATTTTAGCTGTTTGTACTCGCTAGCTTTTTACACCGTGCACATTGAACTTTTCTTCTCTCCTCTTTTGAAAACACATACACCATCCACACATTTTTTTAATTTTTAAGGTGAGCTTTACTTTCTTTGTTCGTCTTGCACTTCTTAAGTATTATATGTAGGTAAATTCTTTAGTTCTGAATTTAGCTATCAAATATATGAGAAACAAAATTATACATCTATTTTAAAAAAAAAAAAATTATTGAATTTATTATTATGGTAAAATAAAATGATTCAAAAAGTAATTTTCTCCATCTATTTCAATATCAAACACCCAAAACTATTTATGATTAAAACTTTATTTTCCATAGTGATTAAGCTTATTCTAAACAATCTAGGTAAACAACGAGTAGATGATGATGTTTGCATAACTTTAAGCAGTGCAGTTGAACTATTTAATGGCTTGATAGTGAAAAATCAAACTATGGTTCTATGTGTTGTAAATGAAATCGATGTGGATGACTTTTGCTATTCAAACCATTTGTATTCTACCATTATATGTGAGTGGTTACATATTTACATCATGTAATTATAACTTATGATATTTGACATTCTTGTAATGGCCTATATAAGGTCTCACATCTATGTAATGTATGCACTATATTGGAATGAAAGTTTTCTATTTCTCTCCTATCTCTTCTCTTGTTTAAATTTGAGTTCTTTACTTTAATTTCCTAGCTTTGTTGAAAGTAATTTTATTACACTATGCACGTATATAAAACTACTTTATAGCGTATATAAAAATGTATTAAACGGGTTCCTTTCAACGCTCTAAATTTTTTTTTTTTTTTTTTTTTTTTTTTTTTTTTTTTTTTTTTTTTTTTTGGGTTGGCACATGAAGTGCACGTGAGTTGTGCTTCAGTTCAGGCTCTTCATCTTCGTACAATCAATTGATGGTCCATTATCTCTCTGAACTGTCGATCCAAATATTAGGGTTGCAAGTGGGGCAGGGCAGGGCAAGGTGGGGATTAAAGATATCGTCCTCACATTCGCGAGGGTGTAGGGTGGGGATTTATCCTTGAAATTTTCCGTGAGATAAACTTCGCCTCCCCACTCCCCGCAGGGTGTGGACTTTATATAAGTCTATATTTTGATCTGTAATCTTTGGTATTTTTTGTCTTTATTTGATGCACATACAACACATCTCTACCTAAGTACTACTAGTTCCAAATTTTATATAATTAGTTAGAATAAATCAATCATACTAATTAACAATTGAATATCTGTCAAATAAAATTTTTAATCAATTGTATGCTAATGGTATTTCAAGGGAGAGACTTAATTAATCAACGTTTGTTCTAGAACATTATTGAAAACTATGTATTGATGATTAATTGATTTAATACGCTTATTGATTGTGATTATATAATTAGTTTCTTATGTAATTTTCGTTCTTGCACGTTATGTTTTGATACTTATCTTTAGTCTTTTTCTTGTCACTTGGCTACTTAATCAACTATTTTTTTTTTGCTCTTTTTCGACTTTTTGATAGCTATTTAGTTTTAAGTGTTTTTTATATTCAGATTTTCATGTTTGAATTTTTATTTCCATCTATTTTTTATTATTCTTTTCAAGAGCAAACAAAAATATTTTAGATATGGCATATATTGATCGACAATCTCTGTATGCAATGTTTAGATCAACGTCCTCCCTTTTTTTAGTTTATTATACAAGATGTCAAATTGTTATATATCCTTTATTGTGGCAACAAAATTTTAATTAATCATTTTTTTTAAATATAGCTTCTATTCATAAAGTATTAAATTGGTATTTCACCAATATTTATATAAGTTTTTTTTTCTCTGTTTATCACTTCCTTTTTCTCGTCCAATTAATTTTATTAAGATTATATTTTTGTATAAGCTAGCATATGCAAAAAGTTTTTAAACTTTCAAGGCACATATTCCATAATTTTGCTACAAAAAATTAAATGATATTATTCTCCACTTAAAATTTATTCGAGATTATATAGTAAGATTATATTTTTAGTTTTTTTTTTCAATTTTTTTCTCATTAAGTTAATTATTTTTTAACTAATATATTGACACTTAGTCTTACCCGTGTCCGAAGCATGAGATTTCGGCTAATTTTTTAAAATGGATTCCTCGTAGGACGGAGTACGGGTTAGAGAGATGGGGATTCACCGTGGGGCAGAGTACGAGGCGGGGCGACGGGGATTCTCCGTGGGGCGGGGTACAGAGAAAACTCGCGGGGCAAGGGTAATCTCCGCCCCCGCCCCGCCCCGCCTCGGCCGAGGCAAAAATGTGGAGAATCCCTGCCCCGCCAGTGTGGGCCCTGCGGGGACGAGATTCCTACCCCACTTGCAATCCTTCTTCACTCTTACTCTTCTCGCGTCTCTACTGCATCTAAAGTTATGTGTTAAAACGATTTTTACAGTTTGATCTCCCACGTGAAATTCGCACCCTCCCTTAATTTTCTTCGTTGCGTCGTTCTCTCTCTTCAAAATCGTTTTATTGTTTCTCAATTAGTTAATTTTTGGGGCAACGTGTGATTAAGTCAGGTATTTTCGTGGATGATCGTTGTACATTTACTTCTCAATTTATATTTCCCTGAACCGCTGTGTGATGAATTTGTGAGTAAGGTATGTTTTCGGATGGTTCTTGGAGCTATGCTTGACTTTTGTGTTTTGTGTTTTAATTTTATAATGGGATGATAAGTCGGTATTTATGTTAACTCTAGTTATATATTTAATATTTTTTAAATTCAAAAGTCTCTAAAATATTGTACTTATAGCTCTTATTTATAATTGAAATCAGGTGCGAAATCCTATAAAAAAAAATCAGGTGCGAAACTCATATTTTAAAGATTCGTGGTTGGTTGTCTAGTTAGGAAAATGATAATCTAACACACTTTGAGCGCATACTTTGTATTTTAGCTCATTTATAACTATTTTTTGTCTTTTAAGATATGGGTCTATATCTAACAAAATACCATAAATAAATTAAAAGACAAAATGTGCACCCCAAATGTGCATCTAAAGTGGGTCATTTTATCATTTTCTGTCTAGTTAAGTCGGGTTGATGCGTACGCATGCGAGATGGAAGGCTTAATATGCATTGTGCACATTAAGTTGCACGTGACTGCGTGAAATGAGAATAATAGTCATGGAGTGGTGGGACCCACTATGGTGTTTTGGAGCTGCTTAATGTATATGGTACATGTATGGCGGGTTTGTGCGATTAAAGTGAGTCATTTTATCATTTTCTGTCTAGTTAAGTCGGGTTGATGCCTACGCATGCGAGATGGAAGGCTTAATATGCATTGTGCACATTAAGTTGCACGTGACTGCGTGAAATGAGAATAATAGTCATGGAGTGGTGGGACCCACTATGGTGTTTTGGAGCTGCTTAATGTATATGGTACATGTATGGAGGGTTTGTGCGACCATGAAGAAGTGCAGTGATATGCATGAGAAAATGTATGGAGATTGAGGCCTTGTTTGGTTCGACAAAGTGAAGCAAGTGAGATAATTTTTAGGGAAGTTTTAACTTATCTTGTTTGGTTGGATATTTTTAAAAAAACTTCTTACAAGTTTGACCCATAACTTTCTCACATAGGGATAGATAACTCACTTAGAGGGTGAGTGAGTTATCTTCCTTAGTGAGAATGAACATTTCTACCCTCATTCAATGTTCTCCCTCTACCTTTATTCCCTACAATCTCTCTCTCAAACACAGTGTAAAGGGAATTTATGTCAATTACATTATTTTATTATTTTTAAAATGTAAAACTACCTAGAAAGTTCAAAGTTGAACCAAACATGAAAATACAACTTTCTTAATAGTTAACTTTTCAAAAAATTAAAATTTCCTAAAAGTAAAATGAACCAAATAAAGCCTGATTTGTATGGTGGTGGATGATGATGTCATGGTGACATCATATGGACATGTGACATGCATGCTTGCTTGGTGAGAAATATGATAAGCATAGAAAGGTTTGGTGATGAATGTTATGTTTGCAAGATTATATGGAAAAAAATTACAGTCTTACAGTATATAGCGCCTTTAGTAAATGAAAAAAATTCGTAAAGTACAGTTGGTTTTGATTTTTTTTTTTATGAAAATGATGTATTTCACTTTTAGTAAAGGCATTATTAGATGGTTAAATAGTTAACTCAACAAATCACACAAATAGCGCCTTTACACTAGCCTCCACGTCACGTAGGACTCACACAAAAAATGCCTTTACAAAAGGCACTATTTGTGTGATGTGGATCAAATTCTCAACATGAATAGCGCATTCGAAAAAGGCGCTATTCGTGTGATGGCGGAGGTAATCCGGATGCCACGTGGATCATGAATAGCGCCTTTTGTAAAGGTGCTATTCGATCCACGTGGGTGTGACGTGGACACCCATAACACGAATAGCGCATTTTCAGAAAATGCGCTATTCATGTTATGGCGGAGGTGAGGTAGATGCCACGTGGATCAAGAATAGCGCATTTTGTAAAGGCGTTATTCGATCCACATGGGTGTGACGTGGAGTCACTTTATACGGACATACCAAAACACACATTGGTGTTTGAGTTATCTATATGCGTCTTGATTTAGTGTGGAACACACCCAATATGTATTTTAGTATGGTTTAGGTTAATGTATGTGTAGTATTTTTAATATAGACAGGTAAGGGTAAGGGGAAATATAAATTATATGAATGACTCCTTTTGAAAATGAGTCATTCATACATTTTCATATTTTGTATGAATGACTTCTTTACAAAAGAAGTCATTCATACAATTGGAATTTCCATGTCACACACCCACCGCCATGTCACACTGTATGAACATACATTTCATATTTTGTATGAATGACTCATTTATAAAAGGAGTCATTCATACAATTGAAATTGTCACATCACACACCCACCGCCATGTCACACTTAATAATGCTTTTAGTAAAGGCAATATACGTTATTTTTGAAATTTTAAAGAAATTTACCTTATTTAATGAATTTTAAAGTAAAACAACCTTACTTTTTGAAAAAGCCTGTTTATATGGGGCATCATTGTGGGGTTTGATGGTACGCGTCACAACAAAAAGCAAGATACCATAAACATTTCTCGATGTTTGTGCTAGATAAACGTACTTTTTGAGCCGAATTGGAGACGTGGCTAGCAAGAAAAGAAGAATCGAATTAGCAAATACTCTATAAAATAGAGGGCTTTTCTATTCTGAGGGAACTTTTGTTTGGAAAATGATAATCTAATACACTTTAGGCACACACTTGAAGTGCACATTATGTTTTTTAGTTTATTTATGGTGTTTTATTAGATGTGGGGCTCACACAGAAGGAAACAAGAAATAACCATAAATAAACCAAAAGATAAAGTGCACGTTTCAAGCGTACGCCCAAAGTGTGTTAGATTATCATTTTCCCTTTTATTTTTCTCCCGACTCTAACATCTCTCTGTCTCCCATTATGCTTCTCTCCTTTAAATTTTTCAACATGAAACACTAATTTTATGGCTTAGGCAAGACTATGAGAGAGTTCGACCACTACTATTAATGAATTTATGAGATCTATTTTATTTTAACTCCATTGTTTTTTTGTATACTATTTCTTTTGGCATTGTTACCAGAATACCCCTTCATTCAAATCAAGAAACCCAACTTCAAAACCTTAGTCGAGACATCTATTTTAGGTTCGGCGACATATAGTTGAAACTTATTCTCTAAGCTCGATGATATCTAACCAAACCTATTTAGTGAGATTTAGTTGACAACAATCGACCTAAAGGTTAAGTAGGTTTCCGACCGACTCTCCAATTAAAGGTTCGACAGTTATAACTGACTCTCCAACTAAAGGTTCGGTAGGCTTTGACCGACTCTCTAACTAAAGGTTCGGTAGGCTCTAACCGACCCTCCAAAAAGAGATTCATACTTGCGAGGCCGAATCACTCGATGATACCAATAAATATCAAGAAAAAATGTGAAGGAATAATCATTGGGTGCACAAAATAAGAGGAAAGTGTAAAAGGTACACTAATCACAGTAAGAGGCATAAAGGGTCATTTTGTCGTAAGATTGTCCTTTTTTAAGTTTGACTTTTTTGAGGTGTACTTAGTAAACGGTAGGGTGCACTTAGCCATTGCTCTTTCTTTTCTATGACATAAAGTATCATTTGGTCCTTAAACTTTTTTGCTGTTTGTTAGTTAGTGATCCTCAAACTTTCATTAGTCTACTATTGATCCCTAAACATTAATTTCCCTCAACTTTTAATCATTTTGCTAATTTTGGTGAACAATAGTCGCTAACAGAATGCTTTACGAGCAATTCATGGTGGCTCAAAACTGATTCATCAACCAAAAAAATTAATTGTGAATCGTTTTGTTAGTAAGCATTATTATCCAAATGTAACAAAAGGACCAAAAGTAGAGGGAAATAAAATTTAAGAGACTAAAAGTGAATTGATGAAAGTTTGAAGACCAAATTAAGAAAAATGTGAAAATTCAAAGATCAAATAATATTATTTGCTTTTTTTTTACATGTCACGTTGGAGAGATATTGTACAATACTAATTTACTTATCTCTCTAGTCAATAATATAAGTCATCCTATAAAAACTCTTTGTCATACGTGGTAGTTCTGGGTTTTAGTATGCAATGTAGAATCCATTGCACTTTACTTGTTAAAATGGTGTAATAAGTTGTTTTAGTCTCTTAAGTTAGGATTTAGGAACGATCAATGTACCATTTAAGCTTCACTACAAGAATTAACGCTTTTTAACTACCAAATATGGTGAGGGTATCAAATCTCGTCGCTATATACAACAAGGTACCTATTTCAATGAGAGGGTATACCTGTCACTATTCACCCATATAATATTTTGTACAGAATTAATCTCATACCCTCGTTAAAACTTAAAAGAACCTTCAATTCCAAATTTATAATCTCGCCATTTGATTTCTTCCTCTCTCACCCGCTTTGCTTTGCAATTTACAACTCCCTCACTCGATCTCTTCCCTCGAAAGTGAGCGAAGAACAGAGGTTTCTAGGGTTTTTGTTCATCTCGATCGATTGTTTGTTCGTTAGGGTTTTTGTTCATCTCGTTCCATTGATTGTTTTTAGATCGATTATTCGTTAGGGTTTTTGTTCATCTCGTTCGATCGTTTGATTAGTGAAAATTAAGAAGGATAAGCCGAGTTGGGATATCATTTAGCTAGAGATTCAAATCGAGCAATTGAAGACTCTTCAATTCGATGTTCTGTGCTAGAGATTGTGCTAATCCTTTATCTTCTATTCCACAAATCGAGCAATTGACGAATCAGGTTTGATTTCTGGCCTAGCTATCCAGATTAATTTGTTTCATGAAACTTAAATTTAGGTTTTCAGTTTGATGTTTTGAGAGCTTCTAAGCCGAATCTATTCATTCAATGTGATTCTTATCTGTGATTTTAGAGGATCGAGCTTTTGATTGAGGATCGAAGGAGCCGAGTGTGTTCATCTGGTATTCAGGTTTGCTTTTTGGAACTGATTCATTGTCGATTATGAAGACAATATGTACTTGAACAATTTTGTGCCAAATCTGCAAATCAAATGAGTAAATGAAATAAGGTTTGATTTTTATTCATTTGAGATTCATTTATTTGATTTAGAGGATCAAATTTATTGTGACGACCCGCCCCCGACCTAGGGTCGGGTCGCCCGACCCAGACCGCCACTTAGACCCGATACCTGAACGAAGCCCAAATAACAGTCTAGCACGCCTAAACAAATAATCCTACGGAAAACACATTGGCTAAATAAAGGATAATAATTACGGAATAAACATAAAGAGATATCCTAAAGCCAATTGATTTAAGTTCATAGAACATTAATAAACTATACATGGGTTCTTGCTCATTTACACTAAAACAAGTTTATTAAATTTCCAAAGTGGATCAACTAAAGGTAATTAGAATTTAAGCTACCCAAAGATCTATTTTAAATTTAACCCCAAGTTGAATAGTTTCAAAATCAAATATACATAATATATATGTATACAAAGACTTACATCAAGAGGAGACTTCAAGCTCGTTTCTCCCTTGTCTTATCCTAGCACTGTCGTGGATACCTGAGATGTAAGTGGGGTGAGCTAAAAGAACCAACGGAGCTCAGTAATGCGAAAAAATCTGCTCAACCATCAAATATGCAAGTAATACCTAATAAGCATGCAAAGTCTAGCATGTATTTCAAAAAACAAACAAGGATTCATTGAATAGTAGTATAGTAACAGGATTTCATAAGAGATTGACTTATAATGAATCATCAAGTACTATCATGGACATAAGGTTTGTAAGCCACAAATAAATATGAATTCATCCTTTCATAACAAATACCACGTATTTATAAGCCATAAATTTTAATAACAATAATCATGAATAACATTAAAGAGATTGACAAATCATTTCATAATTTCAAACTTTCATACAAAGGAGGGGGTTTCGCGAGATTATGTACTATAAAATATAATAATACGATAAGTCGATGTTCCATTCAATGCGTACTAGGTATTGGCAAGAATTCGGTGACTGATTCTCCTACTCTCGAGTGATGGAAACAACTAGCTAGCACACAGGCCTTATGTCCTCTCTCGTTTGTCCCATCAAATCAACAATAGGTTCGTCCAAGCCATCACCAATGCACATCCCTATGTCTCAAGAGTACAAGAGAAGGAACTCCAACTCATGTCCCTACGTGACATACTTATGAATTCAATTAGTCAAGTAAAGCCCTCGGTGGTAAACTCCACAACATCCTGGGGTGTTAACGACCCTCGGTGGTACCACAATATTCTGAGGTATTCATATAGATTTACTTGCTAATAAGACCCTCGGTGGAACTCTACACATTCTGGGGCCACGAATAACAATGCATTCACATTCCATAGATACATAGGTTCGAGCCAATACCACGACGCAACCCATAAATCCCAAATCTTTAATTCAAATTATAAATCCTAAGCATAACTAGTAATTATGCCATATTTGATAATTGAGCAAGCTCCCCACTTACCTAGATACGCCGTGATACCTATACGGACTCCTCGCACATTTGGCGTCCCATGTAAATAACCTTGCGAATCGAAACAAATCATACAACATTACATAAGTAATTACTTAATTTATAGTTAAGTATTTTCCATTTATTTGTCTTTGGGGACCCACTAGTGCAGGTCCCAGTGGTTTCATATCGTTCGGAACCTTCGTCGAAATCCCCTCATAGTGTGTCGAGGTTTCGGACCATTGTTGAGTCCCCTGGGTTGAGCGCGTGCGCTTCCGATGAAACCATGGAGGGGTTGGGACATTCCAGCCCTTTAAATCACAGTGCAGGGCCAGACTGGTCCCTGGTATAGTCCAGGGGCCAACCCCTGGTCAACTGGTCTAACGGTCGGTTGACCCTGGTCAATTGGTCCAGGGTCAACTGACCCTTAACCAGTCAACCTGGTAGTCGGAAGTTCGTCTTCCCCCCATTGACAGTCGTGGAGGGGAGCTTGTGCTCCCCTCCTCGACCCCGACCACCACCACCCTCCTTCGCTTCCACGCGACGGAGGGGACCTCCTGCGGCTGGCTAGGAGGTCGCTGCCTCTCTGGCCGGCCGCCTTAGACTAAAAAGTGGGAGCAGAGGGGTGTGAGAACTACCCCTCTTTTTGGACTGTGATCGTGATGGAAGAAGACCCCTGATCTTCTTCGAAGCCGCGCCGCTGCTGCTGTCCAAGATGCACTCATCGGAGTTTTACGCCCACCGCCACCGTTGGTCCTGTGCTGCCGCACCTTGGGGCGTCTCTCACACCAGTCTGCCCCTTCCAAGCTTGCCACCGCGCCATCTCGCCGGTGTCCGTCGCCGCCTCTCGATCTCTCCGTGGCATTTTCCCCTTTTTTCTCTTTCTCTCTCTCTCTCTCTCTCTCTCTTTTTTCTTTCTCTCTTGTGTTGTCTTTAGCAAATTAGGGTTTTAACCCCTTTATATTTAGTGAAAAGAAATTTAGGGTTTCCACCCTATTTAGTTGGATCTCTTGTCCCTTTTACTCTATAACATAAATTTTAGTCACACTTAGTGCATAAACCCTTTTCTAGACGTTCAACCAAATTAATTTTCAATGACTTAGTAACTTAAAGTCTCGTCGTCGCTTGCATATAATTTAAATGGGTCACGCCAAGTTGTGATAACATATTATACATACAATATTACGACAAACACAAATAAAATATTAAATTACCAAAATGTCCTTGAGTCAGGTCAGGTAAAATTTAGGTCATTACAATATCCCCAATTTTAAGAACTTTCGTCCTCAAAAGTAAAAATAAGGTATACCCGAAGTCAGGTATCTTCTTGTAACGATTTCTACTACGACTCATTATTTAACTGAGGAAATCTGCACTTGCACCTTCTGTTTATACTCCACGTGAAATAAAGTCTTATCCTTGACTCTACTATCTCAACATTTTCATTTCCGTCCCACTGACCGAAATTCATAAGGCCTCTCTTATAGGTTTCAATATAATCATTATACTCAGTCACTTGCCAAGTTCTTCTATCGTCACGTGTTCTTAAGGTATTCCTTTATAATCTTCACCGAAATCGCAATATACGCTCAAGTCGCTCAACTTACAGAGAGGTAGAACCATACTGAGATGTGATCTGGTGTCTATCTGTGACAAAGAATATCTCTACCTATCTAGCATTGAAACCATACCACCGACTGGTAGTAGGGAAACAAGGATAATTGTCTGCTATAACATGAGCACTAGCACACCATCTCTATCAACATCCCGGTTACGTACATCATTGAACTACTCATCATGTCTTTGCGACTTATCTGTGAAGGCTACAAATAGGCAGACATAGTATTCCTTTCTAGAATAATACCTTAATATTATTGGCATCACATGTTTATTGACATTCATTCTTGTAGGTTCATAATTCAAGTCAACTTGACTAATGATCCACTTTGTAACATCTCTGTCACACTTAACTGTTAATTGACGTAAACAGCTTCCACCTTTTAAAATTTTGTAGAATATTTTTAACATCGTCATTATTTCTAAGTAGGTTACAACATTCATCTGAATGTGCTCCATTACATCACCATTTTTTTTATTTCATACAAAGATCTCTTATCACTATATCTCAATTTTTAGGAGATCTATCGTATTGCGTCCTCGCACTGATCAATTCTCACGATCCTGGGTGACTATTTTAAACATTGTTGACTTAGTCATGACCCCTTTTTGGTATACAATGGTCCTTTCTCATTTGAGCTAACTCTTAGCTCTTATAATGTGTTTAATACCTCACTCTCTAAGAAATGAAGGTGATTTAGCTTTTGTGTTTCGAACTTGACATTCACGTCGTTTCTTAGAATTTACATAATTTATGCTCCATATGTGGTTATTAAGAACTCGTGTCACACTACGATCTAGTTATTTCAAGTTCATATCTCAAACTTATATTTCAATATATTACACTCGTGCATTACTACTGTCGCACTGCATATACGTTTTGTTGGATACTTCAACCATAAAGTACAAATCTGTGTACATAAAACTCATATAGGTTTATCTTGTACGACTTGTTACTAAAGCTTTAATTCAAGGGAACTCAAACTCATATTTACACCAATTTCGAGAATTATCTTGCACTGTTTAGGTTATGATTCATTGCTTATACTTAGCACAAAATCATTCATAGTGTTCTTCATTTTCTCCAAATTCAATGATTCTTGAAAATAAGAATATCAACTGATTTCTCATGGGATTAATTTAAAATGACCTCATGCTTAGGCAAACCTTTTATGTCACGTAATTTGCTTATGCTTTTATCACTTATTACGGTGTCGACCTTGATTATTCGTACATTATTTCCACGTGTTGATATCCTCGACACTTAATCATTTACAAATCTATTGCTTACCCATCTGGGTTGTAACTTCAAATTCTCTTACATCATCCAATCAGGGATTTCACTTTTGAACTAATACTAAGCCCTCAGGCTCCTGGGTATAGACAACATATTTTTGTTTAATAAATGTTAACGGTGTGAAATTTATAAGATTTCATATTCAGATGTATATTCATGTTCTATAACTAGGTATAGGGTATTTCCTCATCATCCCTAGTAGATGCATCATGCATTTAACGTAGTATAAACTTTATTGAGGGTCGATCCTAATCAAGATCCCCCACTTTTAATAGTCGACCTATCACTGATTAGATCTTTCATCTTTCCTTTCAACCATTTAGTTTGGTAGTTTAGATGTTTAATGTAATTTTTGACTTTTATCAAGAGATCACAAGTTATTTCCTACAAGTGATCAACATGATTCTTCGTGACGTCACCGTTTCGATTATAAATTTGGTTCTTGAATAGGGTACTATTGTAGTACATGTTGTCTCTCTTGAGTTCGCAATTCTTCTTCTTACTAAGTTACTCATTCGTTTTTCCATGGATTGATCATATTATAGGATACCTAATTTTAAGAGTCAAATCATTATTGATTTAGGTTATATGACAATTATTTGCCTCAATTACTTTTCAACGTCATTTTTCATTCAACCATCCCCTACCAATCAAGTTAGGTTTCAATTTGACTCAAAAGCTATGAGTCCACACGTCTAATCATATAAGAAATATTCATTTCATTGGTGTATCCCCAATTTTAATGATTCACCATCATCAAGTTCATTATAATATCATTAACTGTCATATACGTTCCTTAAAACCTACTAATATGACTCATACATATTGTTTAGTTTGGGACTTCCTTTATTCAGTCATGGTACTGCTTGTTGGGAAATATGCCCTAGGTCAATCCATTAACAGTCTTTATGAATACATTTTTGTTAATAAAATAGAGGATTTTATTTGCTGTTTATTATAATCGATTTGCATGTTTACATTATAATAAGATCCATGGATATTTACAGAAATATCCTAAATGTCCCTAGTCGATTATTATACTGGGAACTATAATGAATTAAGACTAGTGTGAGTCTTGATTGATGATCATACGATGATCATACGTATAGGAATACGAATCAAGATCATGAGTACTTGTTAGGGAACAAAGTACTGACCGGGCCAGACCATATGAGAACATCACATGGATTAAGTCATAGTTGTTTCTCATGATATGTATATTTTTCAGGTCCTCGACTTGAGATTACCGAGACTTCAACATTAGGAATACAAGTGGTTTGACGCAATCAAACGTTGTCTTTAACCGGATGATTATAAAGGTTGTGATTGGTTACTTGTGTGAATAATGTGGTGAAGTTGTGTAATCGAGATAGAATTTGTCCCTCTCATATAAAGAGAGATATCCAAAGTGGATCCCTCGATGTGTTAGGCTCGTTAAAAGGCCTAGTCTAAGTGAATTGATATTGATCAACGTCACTTAGATGTTTTCAGTCTACCTAGAAATCGAGACTAGTACGATTGAACATGTTAGATGACAATTCCATGCCTTATGTTTGATCAAAAGGATATCGTGTGACAAAAGGATGTTATATACACTATTAATTAGGTTATATCGATTTGATATTCGTACAACTTGGGTAGTCATAATGTCTTGCTAGAGGCCACTTATGACTTGTATACGAAAATGTGTTTTGGTACACTGCCAACGTTGTATGAGCCTATTGGGTCGCACACCGAGAATGGCTTTGCGAGATTTTAAGATGGTTCAGAAAAATGAATTTTATATGATAAAATTCATGACAGAAACGTCCTTGTAGTGTATTACACTTATACTTCTTTAAGTAGGGGTATATGTGTAATTTACTTAACCGTCTATATATAAGGGTTGTATAAATAGACGCTTTGAGTTAGAATACAAGTACGAAAGATTTTAAAAGGGCCGAAACTCTATTTTCGTTTTAAAAAAACAACTTAGAGTTTTTGGTATCATCTGGATCGTTTTTGGAGAGAAACAAAAGATTTGGAATTCTCTCGAAGCTAGCACTTTGAATCTCGGTCGCCGTTCGTGTGTGGACAGCTAGTAGAGGGCGTTCGTCATTGGCAGCGCCTTAGAGATCGATTAACCTTCAGAAAGGTATTGCTATTGAGGTATGATTAATTTTTCATAGTTTAAACATGTTTTAATGGAATCAGCTTCGGATCCTGTTTTGGGGTTTTTCTCAAAATTGTATTGAAATCTCCTCTGCGCATGAACCCCAAAACCCAACACTGCTATTGCGTACTCTCCATTCATTTCGAACACAATTTATCAATTTCTGGTATCCTCAACTTTGTGAGTCAACTCTCTTCTAATTATGTTAAAATAATTTCTTTGTTGCAGCGGTTACCTTTGATTTATATCATTTTAACCTCAGATCTGGAGTCTTTATAACATCTACAAATTTTCTACTTGGCAACACGATCTTCACACATGACTATTTCACCGAAATAGACTTTGACTTTAGATTCCCAATTTTAGTAACTCATCCATCTTTGAGTGTACTAATTTGACATTTTGTATTCACTAGATTTTCTCACTGAGTAGTTTTCAATGTATTCTTTAATTTCTTATTCGCTATCTTGTACATTATGCACTTATGCTTCGAGCTAACTCTCAATTTGGGTCCTCGTATTTAGTATTCAACCTATCGATAACTAGCTTAGCTTTATTTACACAGGTTCGATCGAAACTTAAATGTCATAATTCAATCAATCGAAAAGTTAAATCCAAATCAAGGTCCATTTCAAAATATTAAGTTTCAATTTTTTCAAGCTAAGTCTAGCTTATTTTTATGGAATCATCTAAAAGTTTTCTCGCATTTCAAGCGAATTGTAATACCTCTTTCGAATCAATTTGGTCAATATACTTTCAAAATATAAATTACGACCACGAGAAAATTTGTATTCCAACTCTACAAAATGGTAACATAGATCCAAACGATACTTTGCATTTTCATTGGGTCAAAAACTTTTAAATCTCGTAAAACTTTTTTATGTAAGGATAAAAATTACGATGTCAAATTCTTGAAATGATTATGAGTCTTTTCGTTTTATCTTTTGAATACCAAAGAAAATAAACGATTTCCTTTTTGTACTTGTTCACCTTTTTAAAATTTTGTAAGGACACGTAGAATCCTTCCATAAAAACTTCAATAAAATGCGGCAAACATCAACTCGAAAACAATAAAAAAATCATGGTCCAATATAGTCGAAAAATTATTTTTCAATAAAAATAGATCACCTGAAACAACATAATTTGATCTATAGTAATAACCTTCAAATCGAATTTATAGACCAATGATTCACACTTTTAATCGAGCATTAGAGGTTTTTAGAGTATACTTGACGTCTATATCTTGAATTAAGTTCAGCCTCCTGGCCAGACTAACTTGCTTATCATTGTTTGAAATCAAAGATTTATTTGCATCTTTACTAGGATTGTTAACTTTCATTTTCAACAAGATATCGTTAATTTTAATTATCCTAATAGAGTTTTCGACGTTAGAGTTACTTCTCTGAAATGTGACCACGTCACAATTTCATCTTGCGTATTTAGCGTGGCGTCTCATTGTCCTTTCAAGTCTATCAATACTTGCTTAAGTCTTTATTTGCCACTTTATTGTTAAGTATAGGCATATCTCGCTATACAATTTCCACTCTAAGTTTAGTCGTTCTATCAGAACAATTCTTGCAGCAAAGCGTTGTAGACTTCCTTGCAGCGCATGTGGAACCTTCGGCGGACTTCCCTTCAATTTTCTTGTGTCGTTAATTGTCATTCCCAACTCGTGGAACCAAGGTTTCACGTATTAAGGAAAGACATATTTACCTATATATCTAACGATATATTTATATATACAAAGTAGAAAATAATCATCACATTAAATCTTTATCAAGTTTCTTTTGTCCCATCCCATCCTAAGATTTATCATTATTGCGTGTTAAGTCGACTTTGAACCAATGTTCCATACCACTGATTTGTTCGACTTAACTTGACCTTTAAAATTAAAGGCCCTACATCTTAGGTTTATCTAACCTAACGTTTCCCTAAGTTCTAATCTCTAGGCTCTGATACCAACTGTGACGACCCGCCCCCGACCTAGGGTCAGGTCACCCGGCCCAGACTGCCACTTGGACCCGATACCTGAACGAAGCCCAAATAATAGTCTGGCACACATAAACAAATAATCATGCAGAAAACACATTGGCTAAATAAAGGATAATAATTACGAAATAAATATAAAGAGATATCCTAAAGCCAATTGATTTAAGTTCATAGAACGTTAATAAACTATACATGGGTTCCTGCTCATTTACACTAAACAAGTTTATTAAATTTCTAAAGTGAATCAACTAAAGGTAATTAGAATTTAAGCTACCCAAAGATCTATTTTAAATTTAACCCCAAGTTGAATAGTTTCAAAATCAAATATACATAATATATATATATATATATATATACAAAGACTCACATCAAGAGGAGACTTCAAGCTCGTCTCTCCCTTGTCTTATCCTAGCGCTGTCGTGGATACCTGAGATGTAAGTGGGGTGAGCTAAAAGAACCAACGGAGCTCAGTAATGCAAAAAAAACCTACTCAACCATCAAATATGCAAGTAATACCTAATAAGCATGCAAAGTCTAGCATGTATTTAAGAAACAAACAAGGATTCATTGAATAGTAATATAGTAACCGGATTTCATAAGAGATAGACTTATAAATAAATCATCAAGTACTATCATTCATCCTTTCATAACAAATACAACGTATTCAAAGTCATAAATTTTAACAACAATAATCATGAATAACATTAAAGAGATTGACAAATCATTTCATAATTTCAAACTTTCATACAAAGGAGGTGGTTTCGCGAGATTATGTACTATAAAATATAATAATACGATAAGTCGATGTTCCATTCAATGCGTACTAGGTATTGGCGAGAATCCGGTGATCAATTCTCCTACTCTCGAAGTGGTGGAAACAACTAGCTAGCACACAGGCCTTATGTGCTCTCTTATTTGTCCCATCAAATCAACAGTAGGTTCGTCCAAGCCATTACCGATGCACATCCCTATGTCTCAAGAGTACAAGAGAAGGAACTCCAACTCATGTCCCTACGTGACATACTTATGAATTCAATTAGTTAAGTAAAGCCCTCAGTGGTAAACTTCACAACATCATGGGGTGTTAACGACCCTCGGTGCTACCATAACATTTTGAGGTATTCATATAGATTTACTTGCTAATAAGACCCTCGGTGGAACTCCACACATTCTGGGGCCATGAATAACAATGCATTCACATTCCATAGATACATAGGTTCGAGCCAATACCACGACACATCCCATAAATCCCAAGTCTTTAATTCAAATTATAAATCCTAAGCATAACTAGCAATCATGCCATATTTGATAATTGAGCAAGCTCCCCACTTACCTAGATACGTCGTGATGCCTACACGGACTCCTCGCACATTTGGCGTCCCACGTAATCGCCTCGTGAATCTAAACAAATCATACAACATTAAATAAGTAATTACTTAATTTAAAGTTAAGTATTTTCCATTTATTTGTCTTTGGGGACCCACTAGTGCAGGTCCCATTGGTTTCATATCGTTCGAAACCTTCGTCGAAATCCCCTCATAGTGTGTCGAGGTTTCGGACCTCTGTTGGGTCCCCTGGGTTGAGCGCGTGCGCTTCCGATGAAACCATCGAGGGGCTAGGACATTCCAGCCCCTTAAATCACAGTGCAGGGTTGACTGGTCCCTGGTTGAGTCCAGGGGCCAGTTTGGCCCCTGGTCAACTGGTCTAAGGGTCAGCTGACCCTGGTTTACTGGTCCAGGGTCAACTGACCCTTAACCAGATCAACTCAGTGGGGGGGAAGTTCATCTTCCCCCCATTGACAGTCGTAGAGGGGAGCTTGTGCTCCCTTCCTCGACCCCGACCACCACCACCCTCCGTTGCTTCCACACGACGGAGGGGACCTCTAGCGGCTAGCCAGGAGATCGCTGCCTCCCTGATCGGCTGCCTTAGACTAAAAAGAGGGAGTAGAGGGGTGCGAGAACTACCCCTCTTTTTGGATCATGACCGTGATGGAAGAAGACCCCTGATCTTCTTCGAAGCCGCGCCATTGCCGCTGTCCAAGACGCACTCATCGGAGTTTTACGCCCACCGCCACCGCTGGTCCTACGCTGCCGCGCCTTGGGGCATCTCTCACACCAGTCTGCCCCTTCCAAGCTCGCCGCCGCGCCATCTCGCCGGTGTCCGTCGTCGCCTCTCGATCTCTCCTTGGCATTTTCCCCCTCTCTTTCTCTCTTTCTCCCTCTCTCTCTTTTTCTCTCTTGTGTTGTCTTTATCAAATTAGGGTTTTAACCCCTTTATATTTGGTGAAAAGAATGTCACGGCCCAATTTCCTAATCTTGATTAACTTGCTTAATCAGGATCACCGACCCGTGACGTGGGGCCCGCATGAGACGCGCACATTGACCAGAGGCACGTGGCGAGGTAAATGTTATATTTGTATCTTGGTGTATGCCTAGTGTTGTGTATGTGTGTAGACTAATTAAGTCCATTTTTGCAAACCACCGACGTCGAGTTGGCGTGAGCGGGGACACGCCTTGGAGTGCGTGTACCTAGTGAAATTACCGGGGTAGCGAGACTAGGCTAGGAAATAACAATTTATTTCAAATCTACCTTAACATAAATTAAGTTATTTAATTTAGTTGGAAAATACGACGTTCGACGCACGGGAAAGCGCCTCGAGTTGCGTGCGGATCGGGACACCGAATGCCGGGGAGTTGAGAATCGGTGTGACCACTTAGATAAATTTTATAAATTGTGTGACCAATTAATTATGGTCCATATGGGGTTAATGTGCATCAATCAATTTAACCTATAGTTTGTTTATCAAGAAATCACATTTTTTTTTATATCCTATAGTTTGTAATGAATTAAACTAACCTTAGGATGGACCTTGGGATCCGTGCTGCCACACACTCCTATGATGGGAGTCACCCAAGTTGTGTCACATGAGAGGCCGGATTTGCCTAGTTAGTAGCCATTAGATTTACCTCGAGATGCGCAATGCATACTAGATCCCATGAACACATATATATACCACTTTGGATGAACAAAAATTTGCACTATTAACATGCAAACACAAAGTGATCCGAGAGAGAGGGAGTCCGGAGAGAAAGGAAGAGAGAGTCATCGGAGACGGGGAAATCGAGAGCTCGAGTGCGGCGGCGACGCAAGGCGGAGGTGAGTTTGTGTTGTTGGTGTCGTCGTTGTTGATGAATGTGGCTTTCATTGATGGTGGTGACGGGGGAAATGGACGAACTGCTCTTGCGGTTCGTCGAGGAGGAAGACGACATGATCGTCGTCTCCCTCCCTCCCATCTTGATGTCGATCAAAAAAAAAAAAAAAAAAAAAAAAAAAAAATCGAAACCGAGAGCCGTTGCGTCTCTGAAATTTTGGGGAAGAAGATGCACACGCGCGGGCCGCACGTGTGCATCCCCCTTTTTTTGGCCGAGGCCGGGGGCTCAGGCCGGCTCGGCCCATGAGCCGAGCTGGCCCAGCCTGGCTCGGCCCAGAACCGGGTCGGGTCGGGCGGACTGACCCGACCACGTGTAGATTAGGGGCCAAGGTCGGTCGACCCGACCCGACCCAACCAAAAAAAAAAAAAAAAAAAAAAAAAGTTTTAATTTGCTGGAAAATAGGAAAAATAGGGGAAAAATATCAGAAAAATTGGGAAAAATTCTAGAAAAATATAGAAAATTTGAAAAAGGTAGAAAAAATGATTCGGGACTTCTCGAGTATTTTTGGTACCCCGAAATAACTCGAAAAATGTGCCACAATTAAATATTGACATAAAATTCTAAATTTTAGTTAAATATCATAAATCCACTTATTGTGACTTTAAACCAATTAAAATGCTATAAAAATGAACTTCAGGAATTAAAGGGAATTCTTGGAAGTTCTGGGGCACGAGTCGGGGTGTCGAGAGGCCGGATAGCTAGGACTATTGCGTTGACTTGTAAGTGAAACTGCGGGAACTCTTTACTTTATTTCATTCCAGTCATTTATAAATTTCAGTCTATTTGTAGACTAGCTAATTTACTTCCCACATCATGCTTTCCTTGTTTTTATTCATATTGAATATCGATATAGCATGATGCCTTGTTTAATATGTCATTGACTCCATGCTTCCTTATATGCTCAATGTTTGTCTTGAAATATGGTTAATGGATATTTAGAAAATGCATGCTATAGGGTTATTTGTTATGATGGACTTGTGCTCTATTTCCTTTGGGGCTTTGTAGCCTAACTTGTGTTGAAATCATAGCATTGTAGGATATATATTCTTGAAAACTAAAGTAGGGATTATCTAGTGTCCATTGCACACGAGATGCGCGGATTCACGAGGATTTCGGTCTTTCGGGGTCTCCGGCACTCGCCACTACACTTGGGCGGCACACGTGGCATGAGCCACGGGGTTGTCGGCAAGTATAAATGGTTTAAATACGCCGAGCATAGCTCCGCCATTTGAGGTTATTAGAAAAAAAAGAGATTATTATCATATGTTGAGCACGGCTCCATACATAGTGGAAAAGGCTAGGTGATAGTTCTCACCTGCCGACCGGACGTAGATCATCTCGACTTAGCTTGTGTCAGTTGTGTCTCTGTTAACGTTGGTATTTACTTGCATTGTTTATTCAGCATTTCTTCAGCTACATATGCTTTTAAATACCTTTTGTTTAAATTGGAAATGTAGTATTAGATTTCCCCAGTTATCACTTAAATATCACTATACTCACCGTCTAGTTTGTGACGGTGGGTGTAGGTCCATCGAGCACACCCGGTAGGGCAAGGAGAAGATCGGCGACTACCTCGAGCTCCGAGCGCGTAGCTGCCCGTACACGTAGGGTACTTTTTGTATTATGTTTACTTATGTCTTTATCTTTTGGGACGTTATTGGGATGAGTGTTAGATTACCCGACTTTTGGCTTTCACTTTGTTTATATATGTTCGCCGTTTACTTGCATATATATATGGTGATCGTTATTTCTGGTTTCCACACTTAGGCTTTATAAAAAAAAAAAAAAAAATTTCCGCTAAAATATTAAAGACTTAAAGCTAAATAAAATAATTGTTTAAACAAGAGAACACAGTAGTATAGGTGACTAATTCGTAATCGGGCCCTATGTGTCGTGAATAGGGCTTAATTACGGGATTAGGCGGCGGGCGGTGCTAGATTAGAAGAGGGGTCACGGTTGGTATCGAGCTTAGGCTTTAGAACCTTAGGGGCAAAGCATAGTGTTGAATAAGGATTTTGATACTAATTTCCTGATTGGTATCAAAGATCATTTATCAAGGAGTAAAGCATAAATTTGAATAAAATACACACCCTAGAAGTGGAAACCAGATGAACCTTACCTAGGAATTTTTTTGTTGGGAATTGAGTGAAAGTGAGTTGGGAATTTGTATATATATGCTATCTTTTTTCAATATGTGTACGTATATACGTGGTAGACTTCGTAATAGTGATAGGAAATCGTTATCCACATGCAGACGACGATGACGGATGCACGTGAGACAGGCGACGGTGGTGCTAGCAGTAGTCAGCCTCCTACTACATCGACGACGACTATCGAGAGGTTGGCGGATAGAGTAGCGGCACGGGACGACGAGATGGCGATTTCATGGCCTTCATGACAAAGCACGAGATCACCGCACTTACTCGGGCCGTCGCCACTGCTCTGCGACTACCACACATCCGACGACTGGACCTACTATTATACCACCCAGCGTTCCAGATACCGCACCCGTACTAGACCCACCTATTGTTCAGGACACGGTAGTGACGCCGACTCTTCCGTAGTGACCGTTTCGACGCGAGAGGTAGCGATGATGACTCCGACTCCCACACCTACACCTTCAGGCTCAGCAGTAGGGATTCAGCTGGTGAAGGACTTTCTCCGCCTTCAACCAGTGTACTTCGACGGGGAGAGAAACTTTGAGAAGATTGAGGGATGGATATTATCACAGGAGAAGCTACATCGGATTTTAGGGATCGAGGATAGACTACGCCCAGATTTGTCTTCTTATACGCTACAGAGAGATGCCGACGTCTGGTGGCGCACCACCATAGCTACTGATGGGGACTTTGAGTCATGGACGACCTTTAAGGCCAAGTTTTATCGCCAGCATACTTCCGCCGGCGATCATGATGAGGTTGAGGAGAGAGTTTATGAGTTTGAGGCGAGAGCGAGATGAGTCGGTTATGGAGTACCGAGATAGATATGGGTATACGAGGCGGTTGCGGGGATTTGGTTCGAGATGAGTTGGGAGATGTGTATCATTTTGGGGCGGTGTCCGAAAGCGGACATTGGCTATCACGTAGTCGCACGGCGCTAGGACTCTAACGAGATATACGAGCGTGCACTTTCCCACGAGACCTATTACCTTGGTGTAATGGTGACAGGCGCCTTGGGGCAAAGATTGACATTAGAGCAGGCCGTAGATTTCGAGAGGAGGCGGCGGAGTAGCAAGGCACCCAGGACATGGGATAGAGGCTTCCATGGATCGGGGATGACTTCACGTTTCACATCGGTGGTACCTCAAGTGTCTTATGTCGCGTCAACACAGAGCTCAGGGGGAGGACGTTCCTTACCACCACCACCGATTAGGCCAGCATTACCAGCGCCAGAGAGACTTGCTCTTCCGGCACCCTCAGCACACGACAACGGTCGCGTGGTTTTCGAGTGGAGACAGGTGAGTCACGCGGCGAGACTATGTTATCGTTGCAGACAGTCGGGACACATTGCTGCATACTGTCCACAGCTGACGAGTACGAGTAGGCCACGTGGCGAGGGACATAGGTTATGTTACCATTGTAGGCAACCAGGGCATACCGCTGAGTATTGTCCTCAGTTGACGTGCATGTCACTTAGTGATGCACACCCGCTTTGCGAGAGAAAGCCCACGTTGATGCGAACTTCGGATCTCGAGCGACGCGACAACCTATGGCGGGTATGAGTTATTTTGCATCTTAGCGTGATCTTATTGTGTTCGGTCGTAGTTTATGTTCGACTGAGTGAACTCTAGGTAAGTCGAGTTAGAATAGACTCTAGGTGAGTCGGTTGTAAATGGTGACTCTAGGCGAGTCGAAATTAGCGGTGGCACTAGGTGAGTCGGACTTGGGAGACTCTGTGTGAGTTAGATAGTAGAATGTGCTCCATGTGAGTAGTGGTGAAGAATTTTGTGTGAATACACCCTTCGAGGTATGATAGATATTTAGTTGTGTGCGACGACTCTGTATGAGTCAACTTCCGAAGGGGGGAGCAAACTATGTGTGATACTCCTAACTCTGTGTGGGCCCCGACTCTGTGTGAGTCTTAACCTTGAAAGGATATCTTCTTGTGTGCGGTGACTCGTGTGAATCAATATTTCGAGTGGCGGACGAGGCATGTGTGCTAGGACTTGTGTGGATCTAGGGGAAAGGGGTTGTGTGCCGGGACTCGTGTGAGTAAGAATAGGCGTGTGTGTCAAGTACTCGTGTGAGTTTAGACTCGTGTGTGTGAGAGTAGACTATGTGACGAACTCGTGTGAGTCTAGACTCTATATGAGTCGAGTAAACTGTGTGCATAAATTTATGTGAGTCTGGGTTTTGTGTGAACTTGAGCGAGTCACATGTTTTGACTTTAGGTGAGTCTACGGTTTGACGGAAAATGATATCGAAGCCGTGTGCACGAATTCCATGTGAATCCGATGTCTATCTTATCACTCTAAGTGGGTCCGTAAATTCAAGCAAGATATCGAGCGTGTGCGTATTACTGTATGAATCCGATATTTGCCCCGAAAGGATTACGTGTGAGTCCGTAATTTACGAACGACCATAGACTGGATTTAGGTTAGTTTGTATGCCCACCAGTAGAAAGTTAGTATCACATATTCATGTTGGAACGGGTCCACGTGAGTGTGGTTAAAGGGATGGGGAAAATAGTTACATCCCTGCGGTGTGCGCTTTAGCAAGGTTCCTCGAGTTAAATTTAATTTCGAGGACGAAATTTCCATTTTGTTGGGAATATTTGTCACGGCCCAATTTCCTAATCTTGATTAACTTGCTTAATCAGGATCACCGACCCGTGACGTGGGGCCCGCATGAGACGCGCACATTGACCGAGGCACGTGGCCGAGGTAAATGTTATATTTGTACTGGTGTATGCCTAGTGTTGTGTATGTGTGTAGACTAATTAAGTCCATTTTTGCAAACCACTGACGTCGAGTTGGCGTGAGCGGGGACACGCCTTGGAGTGCGTGCAAGTACGGGTACCTAGTGAAATTACCGGGGTAGCGAGACTAGGCTAGGAAATAACAATTTATTTCAAATCTACCTTAACATAAATTAAGTTATTTAATTTAGTTGGAAAATACGACGTTCGACGCACGGGAAAGCGCCTCGAGTTGCGTGCGGATCGGGACACCGAATGCCGGGGAGTTGAGAATCGGTGTGACCACTTAGATAAATTTTATAAATTGTGTGACCAATTAATTATGGTCCATATGGGGTTAATGTGCATCAATCAATTTAACCTATAGTTTGTTTATCAAGAAATCACATTTTTTTTTATATCCTATAGTTTGTAATGAATTAAACTAACCTTAGGATGGACCTTGGGATCCGTCTTTGCCACACACTCCTATGATGGGAGTCACCCAAGTTGTGTCACATGAGAGGCTGGACCGCCTAGTTAGTAGCCATTAGATTTACCTCGAGATGCGCAATGCATACTAGATCCCATGAACACATATATATACCACTTTGGATGAACAAAAATTTGCACTATTAACATGCAAACACGGTGATCCGAGAGAGAGGGAGTCCGGGAGAGAAAGGAAGAGAGAGTCATCGGAGACGGGAAATCGAGAGCTCGAGGTGCGGCGACGACGTCAAGGCGGAGGTGAGTTTGTGTTGTTGGTGTCGTCGTTGTTGATGAATGTGGCTTTCATTGATGGTGGTGACGGGGAAATGGACGAATCGCTCTTGCGGTTCGTCGAGAGGAGGGAGACGACATGATCGTCGTCTCCCTCCCTCCCATCTTGATGTCGATCAAAAAAAAAAAAAAAAAAAAAAAAAAAAAAAATGGAAATCGAAACCGAGACGCTGTTGTCTCTCTCGAAATTTTGGGGAAGAAGATGCACACGTGCGGGCGCACGTGTGCATCCCCCTTTTTTGGGCCGAGGCCGGGGGCTGGCAGGGCTCGCCCATGTGCCGAGCTGGCCCAGCGCCTGGCCCGCCCAGGAACCGGGTCGGGTCGGGCAGACTGACCCGACCACGAGTTAGGACCGAGGTCGGGTCGACCCGACCCAACCAAAAAAAAAAAAAAAAAAAAAAAAAAAAAAACAGTTTTAATTTGCTGGAAAATAGGAAAAATAGGGGAAAAATATCAGAAAAATTGGGAAAAATTCTAGAAAAATATAGAAAATTTGAAAAAGGTAGAAAAAATGATTCGGGACTTCTCGAGTATTTTTGGTACCCCGAAATAACTCGAAAAATGTGCCACAATTAAATATTGACATAAAATTCTAAATTTTAGTTAAATATCATAAATCCACTTATTGTGACTTTAAACCAATTAAAATGCTATAAAAATGAACTTCAGGAATTAAAGGGAATTCTTGGAAGTTACGGTGCACGAGTCGGGGTGTCGAGAGGCGGATAGCTAGGACTATTGCGTTGACTTGTAAGTGAAACTAACGGGAACTCTTTACTTTATTTCATTCCAGTCATTTATAAATTTCGGTCTATTTGTAGACTAGCTAATTTACTTCCCACATCATGCTTTCCTTGTTTTTATTCATATTGAATATCGATATAGCATGATGCCTTGTTTAATATGTCATTGACTCCATGCTTCCTTATATGCTCAATGTTTGTCTTGAAATATGGTTAATGGATATTTAGAAAATGCATGCTATAGGGTTATTTGTTATGATGGACTTGTGCTCTATTTCCTTTGGGGCTTTGTAGCCTAACTTGTGTTGAAATCATAGCATTGTAGGATATATATTCTTGAAAACTAAAGTAGGGATTATCTAGTGTCCATTGCACACGAGATGCGCGATTCACGAGGATTTCGGTCTTTCGGGGTCTCCGGCACTCGCCACTACACTTGGGCGGCACACGTGGCATGAGCCACGGGGTTGTCGGCAAGTATAAATGGTTTAAATACGCCGAGCATAGCTCCGCCATTTGAGGTTATTAGAAAAAAAAAGAGATTATTATCATATGTTGAGCACAGCTCCATACAGTAGTGGAAAAGGCTAGGTGATAGTTCTCACTGCCGACCGGACGTAGATCATCTCGACTTAGCCTGTGTCAGTTTGTGTCTCTGTTAACGTTGGTATTTACTTGCATTGTTTATTCAGCATTTCTTCAGCTACATATGCTTTTAAATACCTTTTGTTTAAATTGGAAATGTAGTATTAGATTTCCCCAGTTATCACTTAAATATCACTATACTCACCGTCTAGTTTGTGACGGTGGGTGTAGGTCCATCGAGCGACACCAGCCGGGCAAGGAGAAGATCGGCGACTACCTCCGTACACGTAGGGTACTTTTTGTATTATGTTTACTTATGTCTTTATCTTTTGGGACGTTATTGGGATGAGTGTTAGATTACCCGACTTTTGGCTTTCACTTTGTTTATATATGTTCGCCGTTTACTTGCATATATATATGGTGATCGTTATTTCCTGGTTTCCACACTTAGGCTTTATAAAAAAAAAAAAAAAAAAAAAAAAATTTCCGCTAAAATATTAAAGACTTCCGCTAAATAAAATAATTGTTTAAACAAGAGAACACAGGTAGTATAGGCTGACTAATTCGTAATCGGGCCCTATGTGTCGTGAATAGGGCTTAATTACGGGATTAGGCCGGGCGGTGCCCTAGATTAGAAGAGGGGCCGTCACAAAGAAAATTTAGGGTTTCCACCCTATTTAGTTGGATCTCTTGTCCCTTTTACTCTATAACATAAATTTTAGACACACTTAGTGCATAAACCCTTTTCTAGACGTTTAACCAAAATAATTTTCAATGACTTAGTAACTTAAAGTCTCGTCGTATTTAAATGGGTCACGCCAAGTTGTGATAACATATTATACATACAATATTACGACAAACACAAATAAAATATTAAATTACCAAAATGTCCTTGAGTCGGGTCAGGTAGAATTCGGGTCGTTACATTTATATTGAGTTTTTAACAATCAATTTGACTTAGTGGAACTCAAACAAGATTTTTAAAAGCTGAAACTTATATGCTTGAACAATTTTGTAGAATGCCCATGTACAAACTAATGCTTGTATTTGTTTCAACTAGGCTTAGAATGAGTAGTTATAGATTGAAATTGATATAGGCATTCCCCATATGCATATGATCTCAATCTATTTGAACTTTTTGAGGCTTGAAAAAAAAAGAAGGAACTAAAATGGGTCAGGAGAAAGTTCATGCTTTGGTGCTTGAGTTATATATTGAATTACTTTTAATAATTCAATTGAAATTGGTTAGGGCCTTGAATGATAAAGTACATTTAGAGAGTTCGAGTGAGCCACTAGAATCTCCATCACCGAGACCTTGGGATGGAGTGAATTTTTAGGAAATTCGTCTTTCAACACATGAATTGAGGAATTTTCAAATTACATTGGAACAAAAGGATATAACTTAAAGTGAAATAGATTTCCTAGAACTACCTTTCCATCGTTTTAAACCACTTTATTTCCTTTCAATTAGAGTTCATTATTGTTAGCTAAATTTAGTTCATTAGTTAGTTTATTTTTCACATATCAAAACCCACGTTTCCTAACTTTATGTTTTGATTAGACTTGAGATTAGCATTACACCATCCCTGTAGATTCGATAAACCTAGCACAAACATCAGTTTGTGCCACTATTACTACCGCAGAGCTCTACACTTGGGGCTCGCGTCAATATGGTGATAGTTAATGTAAATCAAGGATTCATTCATTTCCTTTTTCAATTTTTCCTAGTCTCTTATTAGCTATTGAGATAGTTGTAGCTTAAATTTTTGGAAATCATAGGAAAATTGTTTATGTAAACTCTTTTAATTAAGGAAAGCAACTCCATAATCGTTTGGAAATCATAGGATAGTTGTTCATTTAAACTCTTAGTTAAGAAAAGTTACTACAAGTCTACAACATTATGGGTATATTTGGTTAATGCCTTGAATTGTAGTACCAAGAAAAAATCCTTGAAATGCTTTTAACAATATTGACACTTCAAAGTTCTTGCAATGATTATATGGTCTCTTTCGCCTACTCTCTTTTAGTTAAGAAAACTTACATCATTATGTGGTTAAAGCATTATGATATGTATGTGCAGGTTGTCTCTGCAATTGCAAATAACGATCTCATGGGTGTTGTAAACTGTAGGCCTCTGAATTCTTGAAAAGAGACTTGCTCTTCTTTGCACTATAAGTAGCTTGTGAATTAATAAATTCAAATATGATGATTTAAGTGTATTATTATTATTATTATTATTATTTTATTTGTAAGCTTGTTATGTCAACTGCATTCTATGAGCTGAGTGGACTATCGACAATAAGCGTTGTGTTATGTAAACTATAATCATCATAAATATCATGGTGCTCTTGTGCTTCCATCCCTAATTCCCATTTTTGTTTATCTTTCTTTCATGGCCTTATAATCTTAGGCCTGATGGTCTCTATAATTATACTTAATGAAAACATGTGATGGATTGGTGACAGAACACACTGAAATCTTCATATGGTCGACCATGATGAAATCTTAAATTGATTTAGTGAGCGTACTATTTTGTTTTTTTGTCCTTGCATTTGCTGCATCTTCTTCAACATATTACGCAATGGTTTCCCGTTAGTTTAGTGTTGTTTAGTCTTTCTTTTTGGTTTCATCTAATTAGCTTTTTAATGTCAATGAGTTGCTCCATTTGTCTCTATTCTTTAGATTTATGGTTTTACTTTGTACTGCTTAGTTTATTATTTTCTGCTGAAAGGCATTGTATTACTTTGTGAGAGTATGTGAATTTCTGGTATTCTTAACTTTTCATGGCATAACGGTTATTTGAGTATTGTCATTGCTATCTTTCCAATTTCTCGAAAGACCACAAATTGTTTCATTTGATCTTGAATTTTTGATATTCTTTTTGTCAGGATTTCTTTATACATTTTCCTCTTATGATGGATGCACTACATGTCCATATGCGGTGGTCTTGACTAGACTTGAAGATGGTCTAGAGAAGGTGGCTAAGGAGGTGAGATTAGATTAATTATTCTTCTTTGCATTTAATCTAATAAAGTACATACATTAGCTTGGTGGAGACAATAATGTCAGTTTAGAAAAATTCTCAGAACACGTATACTAAATAAATATAAGTACGATTTTGTTTGTATGCTCTTTAAAAAAACATCTCTCTACCTCTTTATACGTTTGTAACGGTTAAATTTCAAATGTCAAAACTCCTAATTAAGTTAGAGAAAATAAACTTTCCTCCCTTATATTTGAACTGTTTTTGGCTTTTATTTTTATTCAAATTGTTGTGTCTTGTAGATTGCATTAAAAAAGATTGTGCAGTGAGTAATATAATAAGTTCAATTTCCAACAAAAAAATTGTTCAATGTGAATGGACCTATACTTTGACATGTGAGGAATCAGCGTTCAATTGATGATGTGTTCGGTACTGTTTAATTTTTTTTAATTTACTTTATACCACAACTTTCTGTATTTTGTACTTTGTTCTAACTTTGCTTGTAATAATTATTGTATAAGGGGGGCTTGATAGTTTTCAGTCTGGCTTGCATGTGGTACTGATGTTTTATGTTCTTTTGAGATCACTCTTCAACCATTACATTGACCAAATTGCTTTCTTCTTCAATTTAAATGATAATTGTGTGCTTGCATTCATGCTTTGTATTTTTTTTATCATTACAGGATCATTATCATAGCATGAAACTAAATTTCCTTCTTGTCATTTACTGTCTGGTGGTCCCTATCGTAACTCCTAAATATAACTTTGATGTCTAATTATAATAACATTGATCACTCTTTCAAATGTTGATTCATTTATCAAGAAAAATTAAAAGAAAAATTAAAATAAGTTGAAACTAGGTCAAGTTGGTTGTATATGATCATCTGATGCTTGGATCTTGTTGTTCTATGTTAAAGGACTTGTTTAGGTGATTTGATTGGATGATCTCTTGTATTGCGATAATTTGATCTAAAACTCATGTGGGTGAAGAGGATTGAAATGATTCTTCTAGTTTGATTTTTGGATATGACTAGGTCTACTTATTCTTTTCCTGTTCTGATTCATAGTTTAATCAAGCATGAGTGCTTGACTGTTTTGGTAGTAGACTGTCCTAGAAAATGGAGATGTTGTGAAGGCAGGTTCTCTAATATTTTCTCCCATGTGTTTTGTACTCACTTTTAGGTATGTATATCTTCTTTGTATTGGTTTATTGCTTTGGTCTATACAACTCTTTGTATTTTGATGGAATTGTTGGAATAAGTTATAATAGTTGAGAATTTTATCATTTGTTGCTGCAGGAATGATAGAGTCTTATGGAGTTGTTTTGTGTAGATGTTAAGTGTTTGTTTGTTGGCTGAAATCGGTAAAGGGAGGAGTTCATGGTAACTGTGATGGCCCCAAATTTCCAATGCATTTTGGTACGCCCAACCTAGACCCGTGCAGGTCCTCGAGTCAGTACTCGACGAGTCTATATGAGCTTAGTCAGCCTCGATTCATTCATTTACAGTTCAAGATATGAATTATTAGATTATACAATTTATCAGATCAATACGCAGCGAATTTGACTATAATCATTCTATAACTCAAAGGAAAATTAGGAATTTCTAATAAATGTGGAACCCTGAATACAAGATAAACATGTAAAGCCAGGTGACGTCCTGACAAATTATTTTTAATTATTCCAAAAGTCATTTATTAGTATTTTCTATGTTTTAAACTCCCCTGTTTACCTAGGCGAAATCTCACTCAACTAATGGTCACCCAAACGGCTCGAGACACATATTAGACTACAATACTAATACAAAACATCATAGAAACATAATATTACTTCGGTGTCGACTCTCGAAGTTTGAAATACTGCAAAGTATCACGCAACTGGGTCACGGTCCTAACAAGTGTAGTACAAGTTGGATTAAATTTTGACGGTTGTTACTATAATATATGCCTTTTTTTAATGTATTTCCCTCGCAGTTATGACACACTAGTGAGCTTCGCATGGCTTGAGACAAAGAGAGGGTTAAATTAGATCTCTTATTACTGCAACTACCTCGCAGTTCACATTTTGCAAGTTCAGTTTTGTATTTGTTGTTGAATTTGGATTCAATTTGTATCAGAGAATTATGGATTAAAAAAAACTATGTAATGTAGTTGTTTCTTGTTGATAAAGAAGTATTATTTATATAATTTTTTGTTTCTATTTATATAGTTTAAAACATTTAATTGAAGAATATCGTATTCTATGACAGGTAAATCAATAGTGACCTGGTTAAGACTACTTAATAGTGAAGGGATTTGTCTCTCACTAAAAAGCTATTTAGTGTGGTTGGCCTCACTCTAGAAGCTTTTAGTGAGGGGATTTGTCCCTCACTAAAGCTTTTAGTGTTTTAGTGAGGGGATTTGCCTCTTACTAAAAGCTTTCAGTGAGAGGAAATCCTCTCAATAAAAGCTTTTAGTGAGGGGATTAGTTCCCTCGTTAAAAGCTTTTAGCGAGGGGATGTGATCCCGTCGCCTTAACCCTTTAGTGAGAGAGGAAATAATGAGGGTATTTACGACGGGATTTTCTCCTTGCTAAAAACCTTTAATGAGAGGAAATTAACATTTAGTGACGGGATTTCCCCTCGTTAAAGGGCCTTTTTCTTGTAGGGGCTTCAACACAAAAAATAGTCATTTTCAAAATTCTAGAGAATATTTGTACCTATTTTCCCATTTTATCTTTGAGTATTCAATTGCAATTAAACACTTATTTTTTATTAGATAAAATAGATGGTTGATGTAGTTAACCATGTAACTAAAATACGCTAAAAATATGTAATTTAAATCTATAATTAATGCATTCCTTAATATGTATATTTTGGCAGAGGGAGTATACTATTGTGACAATTCACATGAAAGACCTCGGCTAAGTGTACCCACCGTTTACTTAGCGCACCCTTATTATTTGTGTGACACTCCAAATTCAAATTTCAATTTATAAGTGCAGACTGTATTTTTACCAAAACACCCCTTCATCCGAACCGAAGCAACCAACTCCAAAATCTTGGTCGAGACATCTATTTTAGGTTCGACGATATATGACCAAGACTTATCCTCTAGGTTCGGTGTTGTACAAGTGAACTTCTTTGGTGAGATTTAGTTGACAACTAATGACCTAAAGGTTTGGCGGGTTCTAACCAACTCTCCAATTAAAGGTTGGACAGGCTGTGGCCGACTCTCCAACTAGATATTTTATAGGCTCTGACTTATTCTCCAATAAGAGATTCAGACCTGCGAGGCCGAACTACTAGATGATGCCTAAAAATCACAAGAAGATAGTGTGTGTAGGGATGATGATGGGGTGCACAAAATGAGAGGAAAATGTAGTGGGGTGCACTAATCACAGTGAGGGGCATATGTTTTAATGTTGTAGTAGAATTGACCTTTCTTTAAGTTTGATTTTTTCTAGGGTGCATTAAGTAAAGACTGGGTGCACTTAGCCAGGCTCCACATGAAATGAAAAACCATGAAATCATACTATAAGATTGCATTAGGAAGAGTGATTATGAATTTAGGGTAGTAATTATAACAAACTAATGTAGGGGACAAAATCAAGAAAAACGTAAAAGTTGAGACCAAATAATATTATTTGTCTTTTTTTATGTGTCACACGTGGGAGAGATGTTGTACAATACTAATCTACTTCTTTCCCTAGTCAATAATATAAGTCATCCTATAAAAACTCTTTGTCACACCAAGTAGTTGTGGGCTTTAGTATACAATGTAGAATCTGTTGCACTTGTAAAAATGTTGTAATAAGTAGTTTTACTCTCTTGAGTTAGGAACGATCAATGTACCGTTTCAAGCTTAAAAAAATTCATTTTCAAAATTCTAGAGAATATTTGTACCTCTTTACCCATTTTATCTTCAAGTATTCAATTGTAATGAAACACTTATTTTTTATTAGATAAAATAGAGGGTTAGTGTGGTTAACCATGTAACAAAAACACGGTAAAAATGTAATTTAAACATATAATTAAAGCAATCCTTAAAATGTGTATTTTGGTAGAGGGATTATACCATTGTGACAATTTACGTGAAATGACAAACCATGTAATTATAATATAAGATTGTGTTAGAAAGAGTGATTATGAATTTAATAAGGGGGTCAACCGAGGATTGTTTTGCTACTTAAATCAAAGTGGGAATTTTGCCCACTTAATTGGTTTTAATCTTTGTTTTAAATACATTCATGAGTTAATTTGCAATTTAATGCAGTACACAATTGCAATATTCGTGTCAATGAGATTGTTTTTTGTTAATTGAGTTCACTTAAGAAAATTGTTCGTTACATTTGTATCTTTATAAGATAATGAGATCAATATTGCAAAGTTATATGTTAAGAAATCATATATATATATATATACTAGTTCTTATAACGTGCTCCGCATCTGTTCAGAGAATTATTAAAAACAATTTGAATAAAACAAAACTAAAACAAATTAAATCAATCAATCAATTTGAAATATAAATAAAATTGTATGAACTCTGCATTATAAAATTTAAAATAAATGTAATTCATAATTATAAATATATAATCTATATATATATATATATAACATATAAAAGCACAAATTCCTAACAAATTGACAGTAAGCAAATTTACTATTTTACCCTTTTCAACCTACTAATTTACTAATTTATAAAATTATACATTGTAATTGTAATTGGATAGAGATAATGAATTGAGTCGTTCATATCTTCAAACTGTGTTACATATACAACATTAATTAAGTGTTCCACTTTAACGCAACAACTAATAACTATAATAATTAATCTTCCCAATTGAATAAGTAATTGATTATAAAATATTTTTGACGTGTTTGAACGATTTACTAAATAGGTATCAAAGTTGACAAACTTAAAAAAAAAAGAGTCGCATGTCTTATGATTTAATTTCATATACAACGTTTTTTTTCTTCATTTTTCTTCTTGTCGTCGTTGGTAAATAAAAACATGCCTTTCTTAAAATTAACTTTATATATATATATATATATATTATGTTTATTAATATAATCGGAGTCATACTTTATGAATCATAAAAATATTGTTTTGTAATTGAATTAATTCTCGCGAGTGTAGCGAATAGGCTCATTCGTGCGAAACACGTAAAAAAAACTAGTATATATATATATATGTACACACTAATATAATGAGAATTCTTGGATAATTGACGGTGCATCCTTTTTGCCAAAACGTTTCAATAGTGCCCCTAAGTATTTAAATCCAAATGATTCAATTTAGCGGTAAGGTGGTAATTGAATAAGATTTACCAATTAACAACTCCCCACGGTTCATGGACGCAAAACCGCTTCTCTTTCTTTCCAAAAAAGAAACTCACGGACCTCTCTTCCCTTTCTTGATCTCGACAAAAGAAGAAAAAGCTTGGCTATCATAAAAAAATTTGGTGCGAGATCTACTGTTCTTATATTGTTGGCTTCTTTTTGTGAAGTATATATACTATTATTGTTGTCAAAAGTTATATATAGTCTCCAGCATTGACGAATTCTAACATGTAATTTTAGTTTTTTTTACGAAATAGAGATACTATATATGTTGGCAGTGCATTGATTGGTGCATTAAATTAATGTTACGGGTTGGTCATC
Organism: Stephania japonica; assembly: GCA_039657345.1. NCBI lineage: Eukaryota > Viridiplantae > Streptophyta > Magnoliopsida > Ranunculales > Menispermaceae > Stephania > Stephania japonica. The sequence continues at coordinate 28,543,352 of CM077563.1, read as the reverse complement.
AAGAAAAACAAGTGATGTTTTGTGAACTCTGAAGTTTAGGTGAAGTGAGGGACGTGTAGGTTTGTTGTGGTAAAGAATTTTTTTTTTTTTGGTGTCTATGCTGAATTTGATTGTTTTTTTGAAGACTGTCAAAAGTGTCATACATGAGTCTGAACTATGCTTGAAACTGTAATACTGGAATGTTGAGCTCTATCAGAACTAACACCATTCTACTGAAAAAAAAAAGAACTAACACCAAACCCTAAGTCCACTTAGTAAATTACCTAAACAGTTAAAGAGACACATTATTTTTTTTTATGAGAAAGAAACAACTTTATACCACGGCGATTCAACCCAAGACCTCTCACTTCTAAACCCATATCAAACTGTTACGACGCTTAAGATAAAAGCGAAATGCATTATCAGTGACACATGTATTTAAATAAAAGCGAAAATGCATTATCAGTTTCCACTGCTACGACGCTTTCAAATTCTTTTTTATGTACAGTGAAAGTAAATGCTCCACCTTAATTTTTTTTTTAAAAAAAAAAAAACATTAAGAGAGGCTTAGGATACAAGTACAAACTATTGCATGAAAAGCAACGCGACTTCTGTAGACTAAATCAAGATAAAATATAACTCTAACATATAACTACACGTAGGACAATGCCAAGACCGATGAGTAAGCTTCTAAATTGTTTCATTCATTGAACGCAACATTCCTAAAGCGTGAAGAGAAGCACACCAGATGGCACTCACCTCCACATGCTGCCATGAAAATCAACTGTGATGTGGCTATGAATCACTTGATTGGGCATGCGAGTTTTGGTGACTCCTTCGAGACTATAATGGCTACATGTTACAGATGGCAGCATCGATAACCCCAAAGACATGCGCAGACCCGTGAAGCAAGGCCGAAGAGGATTGTTAAGGCGTCCAACTGGACTAGAGACTATAAAATGTAACTTGGGCCTATCTTACTAAGCCCATGGTCTATCAACCCTACTTTATATTTAAGTCCAAAATACTATCAGCCCTACTTCAATTTAAACACTTTCAAATATTGAGAGCAGACAAGAAAAAAGTTACGGCATTTTGTTTGTACCTTATCTTCTTCTTCCTGTCGCTGTTTCGTAAGGTCTATAACCCTTAACAGGATTGCAGGGTTCACTATAAATTTGGGCCACTGCTCATTGACTTTTACCGAAATTTATTAGATCTCCAAAATGCTCTACCAAGAGCTCTTCGTGCAGGAGGGAAAAATAATAAGAGCATTTCAAAATTATGAAGGAGCTGCTGCTTTAGGATTTGAATCCCATGACCTTTGATTACAATGGATCAATGTCATCTATAGATATTAATCGAGAGACACCATGCAACTTTTTGTAAATTGAAACACTATTGCCCCATTGTTTCCGTTATAAGAAAATACAAAAAGGTCACCTATATATATCAACTCTTCCATTGTACTAAATCGAGTGCAATGGAAGAGTTCAATCCACATTGTTGACCCCAACTGATTTGGAATTGAGGCTGCAACAATGAGAAGAAATGCAATTCAATGATGCAATTATGCAGAAATATCAGGAAAAGCTGGATGGCTCCGACCAAATTCGCAGCCAACCTTGAATAATGGTGGATTAATGGCTTATTGCTATGAACCTTTTACTTCAGCATAACATAATTAAAATAATGAACAATCTTATTAATTACCACACATATAGCTGAGTTGCTCTTAAGAAGTTCTTCTAAATGTAGTTGTGTTTTGTCACCTTCTGGACCAGCTTCTTGCAGAGCAGCATCACCACAAGTTAATTGTACAGTTTAGAAAAAAATCAAAATTTAATCACGCATAAAAGTGAATAAATTTATTTAGTAATTTAACATTATTTTTTATATTAAATATCCCTCAGAACTTTCGATAAAAAAATCCCGCAGAATTCCATATATATTTTCACAATGGGACAAACATTCATTGTTCACCCTATTTCTTTATACAATTATTAAGATGCAATAGAAAACAAACTATATGAATTTTCATGAACCTGCAACCATGGATTGAGCTTTAAAAAGTAGGGTTGTTCTCTGTACATATTGTAGAGATAATCAACAGTGGTGTCTCTAACCTAAATTGCATACTTGGCTGGTCTTCTATGACTATATTTACTGATCTAAGGTTTATTTAGATTACACCAAATCACAATATCACTCCTGCTACTGATCAATATGATGTTAAAATAGAAGTTTGACTCTCACAACAATATAAAGCTTAGAGATCGACGTAATATTGAAGGAGAATGCAAGTACCAGTGAGACTCATTGGTCGCCCTCCTTTTTTCTATACCACACATTAACTTCAATACGACCAAAAACTCCTATTACTTCATGACAAATAAGCAATCCATTAAAACCATCATAAGTAGTGATGATTTCTCCACTTCCATGAAAGAAGCTATATATAAAACTTCCATAGCTACACCTAAAGATAAAGGTCTTAAAAGTTATCAATAATTTTCAGTATTCATTCCTTTTTAACACATACAAACTGAAATATTAAATGGTTTCCCCTATATATGAAATTCTGCAATCAATAGTAAATATCACTATGCAGGTAGATTCAACAAAAAAAAGATACATAATTTGGGAGAATCTAATGTAGATCAAACAATTAAGAGAATATCGAATTCAAATAAGAGAACTAAGGGATTGACGTTGCGTGCAACATGAGTCTAGAAGAACAGTTGAGCAACAGAGATTGCGAGTAAAAGGCACAATCATATGTATACATATGTAAACACATGTAGCCCTCAAGATAGCAACATATCCACCACGCATGTTCTAGAAACCAATGGAACTGGATAGGTATTCTTCAATACTTACATCGATAATGAAACTAAAAAAAAAAGAAGATTGATGATGATGGTGAGCCACATGCAGTACAGATTGTGACCGTGAAAAGTGAAAGTTCCTAACTTGTCACTATAACTACATATGTTGGCCTTTCACTTATAACAACACCAATAAAGCCTCAATCCTCAATTTGACAATTCCCTTCCAATTTTTAATAGGGTGCGGCTATTTGCACCCCACTTTTTACTCTCTTTACCCCATTACTTCATTTGACCACATTTTTAAAATTTTGTTACTGTTTATACCACACATATTTTCACATTATTCCGAAATTACCCCAAGCCCTCATTGATTCGAACTGCCTCCTCCCAACGTTCTCACCCATTATACCCATTAACAAACGGTCGTCACCACCATCCATTCTTCAATTTTTCTACCTTACTGAACCATCAATCGAACTCTCCAATACATTTGGTGTATTTTTTTGTAAGTGAGATCTTGCCAAATTTGTAGGCAATGGTGGTCGGCAAAGTCAAGGAGCACCGCCCATCCATTCGTTCGCCACCGGTGTATTCAGTAAGTTAGTTACCCTAAATTTTGATGGGTTTTGTTCCCCTTAAGTTCTCGATTGTTTCATCAGTGTTTATATGTCAACTGGTTGTTGTGTTGACGGATTAGTTTTAGAGTTTGTTGAAAGTGACTGTTTCAATGGTGTCAGTCACACAGGACCGATATACTCTAAGGATCTCGGACATTTACTTCAGTAATAAAATTACATTGGCGGCAATAAATAACCGTTATGTCTTAATCCCTATCTGTTATTGTTGGCCGATATCATAGTTATTTGTATCGGATCTGTTTAACCCACAATTAGGAAATAGAATTGTTTGTCACATTTATTGATGTTTTTTCTCTGATTTTGTCGATTTGGGACTAATTATACTCTACCATTTATTATGTATTTAGGTATGGCCAAACAAAAGATGTGTGTGTGAAACCATCCTTCGTCACAGAAAAAAAAAAGGATGCCAAGGATGGCACCTTTCCTTTGCGAGTACCACCGTTGCCAAAGGGACCATTGCAGCAGGACCCAGCCAGAGGCTTCGACTCCGATGCAACCCTCAAGGAAACGCATGACTGCATTGCACAGGAAGAAAATTAATGAAAATCCACCCCCAAAAAGGTGACGAGTCAAAGATAAGGATGTTAATGTAGAGGTCCCAGTGCATACTGAAGGGAGTCGTACCCCTTCAATAGATTTTACACACAACTCAAACGCTACAGAAGACTTGGCTGCTTGTCCATCTACAACTGATAGATCGACTGGTGATGCAGACGAAGTGCCTACTTCATTTCCTGGGGGGCCATCAAATTTATCGCTTTTGCCGTCATTTGGGAACCATGTCTTAGTGGATATTTGGAATAACCAGGTACACTTTGAGACCTTCATTAATTGATCTTCATTCATTTGTTAATGTTATTTGTTAGAAAATGTCAATATGTTTAGCCAAATCCACTCTTTTATATTTGTTGGGTTGAGGATATTTAAAGTGCATCAACCATGGTATTTAGATCACTCCTTGGGAGACTATCACGCGACACCCTGATAAAGAAAGAGTTGACAAGCTCATTGACGACTCTGGTTTACGACCATTGGAGTACATTTCATACGGCCGATGTAATCGGCTGCTTATGTCTGCCATTGTAGAGAGGTGGCAGCCAGTGACTAACACATTCCACTTATCATTCGACAAGATGACTATCACTTTTGACAACGTGTGGGTACTACTCGGGATCTCGATTACAGGAAAAACTATGGTTACTAAAACCAAGGATCGCACTAAGGTGATAGTGTTGACTAATCTGTTGTTAGGGGTGTCAGCACAGTTTGTAGAGGATGAGATGAAGAGGAATCCTGGCCAAAAATTGAGTTTGGTATGGTTGAAGGATTAGTTTTCTGCTTCGTTTATAGGATTGAGACAAGAAGACGGGGAGAGAGGAGACGACATATTCCCTCCACCCGATTGCCTTGTTAGAGCTTATATTTTGTTCTTTCTTAGAACCACCATTTTTATTGACAAGTCTGCTACAAGAGTCTCCCCTCATCTCCTTCAACTCTTGGACAACGTGGAGGACATTAGTTCATATGGGTGGGGGGCTGCAACACTAGCTTATTTATACTGCCAACTCGACATTACTAGTCGCGTTGGGGCCACCCAAATTGTAGGTTACATGACATTGTTGGAGGTATTTATTCTACATCAATATTCTTGTGTTTTTTTTTCATTTGTTAAATCTTAACAAAGTTGTTTCAATTAGGGTTAATGTATGATCGCATTCCATTCATTGAGCCCGTTCCACGTAGCGATTACAAGCCTGGTATGCCCCGAGTGTTGAAGTGGCAGCATAAAAAGGAGCCGAGGCAGTCTAATGACTTTTCCCTCATTTTAGGGGTCGTTTGGACTTACTTAGAGTCCACGAGGTAAGGCACTCAACTTTGTTGGTTTTATTTGTGTTACATTGTTATGAAAGAGTAATCAACTTGATTTTTTTTTGTTTTTCATAGGTTTATTGGGATAATACGTCGAGGGGTTCACTCATGATTTTATTCAAGTTAACTCATCACTCGAGTTGAGTTCCTGTACTCATACTACTCTCATAATACTTCAAAGTAAAATAGAATTGATCATTGGATTGGTCTCATAAATCAAGTAATTGATGAATTCCTAACTTAAGTTGTGATAAGATTTCAAGCACCTCTTATAAACAATCCTCTTGAAACTTTAACAACAAAACTCTTATTCATCAAGTTTGATTTCCCATTTCTGACCTACTACTCTTTACCCAAACCCTTTGAATTTCGAGTGATAATTGTATTTCCACGAATCACCATTCGTAAAAAATTAGAGATTTCCAACAGTTTTCATTAAGGATAGCAGTTAATACCAACTTCTTAATATACTATTTCCTTTATTCATTCCCTATATCATACCTCATCCTGTGGATTTTCAATTCTTAACATTATTGACAACTCATTCTCCCCAATTTAAACTATACTAGTCTAAAAGATCAAATTAAAACACCTCACTAGCCTACTGCTATATTTTTCTCAACTTACCTAAATAGTACACTACTTGTCTATATCAGATATCTCCGATAACAAGAGTGTAAGGTCAGTGAATATTTCTGCCTCCATGCCCAGAAAGTTCCTAAATGAGTTGATGTTAAACCTCTACCCCTGACCTTACTAGTCCTTAGGCTTATGTATTTGGAATTACCTTAAGAGTGATAAAAGTTCAACAGACAAGATAGAGTTGCCCAACAACATGAATTTCTCTCAAATCCTTCAACTCTCATATCTTGTTGTAGCTATTCACTTTAGTGTAACTTCATCATTTTCATCATTTCCTTACCATCCCAACATTGATCTACACATCAATCTAGTATCCTCACATTTCATTTCTCTATGTGTGGTTCTATGATAAGTCAGTATTTATAGGATTTAATAGTATATTTTAGTATAATTTAGTGTGGAAGTTTATAAAATATATATCTAATTATATTTAATTTTGGTTTTTAGGTTAAACAGAGTGCACGATTGAATCCGAGGCGGAAAAATGCTCAAAATAGAGTATTTATTTGCATTAATCGGATACCACGGGATTTTGTCTCAAAAAATACACTGACAGTGGAGTATTGGGGTCCAACATTGCCACGTGTCACTTTGTTACTGATCCAACATTTTAAATATACACCAGCAGTGCCACGTGTCATCGTGTGATTCATCCAGGAAGCCACGTGTTAATTCGTGATTCGTCAAGCCGCGTCACCCAGCTCGTGCCCACCAATCACAGACCGCCACGTCGTCTGTTCAGCAACGTCATCACTAACCAGCTACCGCCACGTCATCTCCCACAGCCGTCTCCTCTCTCCAGCTGCTCGATCGGCCTCGGGGATGCGTGTTGGTGCTGTCTCCCATATTTTCGGTAATCTACGCGAGTCTTCTCCGCGCTCTTCTTTCTGCCACGTGTCATGCTCTAGACCCCTCACAGCACGTCACCTCCTCCACTCTCAGCCAATCCGCTCACGCCACGTCGCAGCGTCATCACCTCAGCGCCAATCACCTTCTAACACGTCAGCAAGCACCAAAATTCACCCAATAAGCTCCTGCCACGTGTCAAGACCGAAAAAACACCCAAAAATAGTTTTCTCTCTCTTCCATAGACCAATTCTTAGTAGTTTTACATATTAGAAATTTAGGTATAAATAGAACATCTATTATTCATTAAAACTCTCTCTCTCACTCTCTCTCTCTGCATTATTTTGTGAGTAGCCATGTCTGGCTAATCAAATTGCCTAGGTCGGAGGTGAAGCAATTCAAGATTATTGATTCATGGCATAACTTGTGAGATCTATTATTTTATTATTTTATTTAATTTAATTTCTTCTATTTCATTGTTGTTGATTTTAATGAATATGGTTTAAACTTAGGGTATATATGTGGCCAGTGCATGCTTTTAGGTGGATAATTTATAGTTAATTGACTCGTTAGTATCCGTAATTGTACTTTTGAGACAATATAAGTAACAAACATTCACCCGATTCCGTCAAAACCTTTCGGTTCTTGAGTGTGCAACAATTGAATCTAGGTCAAATCGGGAGCGGACGCGATTCGGTTATCTAGGATTAGTATTCCCATAGACCTTTATTACTGCGGTTAGTGTATTAAATCTTATGGCGGATGTCTAGGGTTATACATTAATTAGGGAAGTAGTTAGTGGCGGATGTCCTAGCTATCGAGATTAGGGGAATTAGGAATTTCTGGCGGATGTCGATTTTCTATAGCTAGTCTAGAAGAATTTGAATTAATAATTATTTTGGAAAGATTAACGACCATGATATGCCATTGAATCTTGATCTTGTCTTGTGGAACCATAGACTTAGGTATTTAAATTAATTGTTCATAGTCTTAGATATTTATTTTAGTTATTTAATTTATTAGTAATTAGATTAATTAATTTAATTATTTTCTCTAAACCCCCATTTTTCCCTTTCTTTTAGAACCTTAGAAAGACTACCAATCTCTGTGGGATCGACCCTTTGCCACTATCTGCAAATAGTTGGTTTAAGGAAATATTTTATTGACGTGTTCGGCGCGCGTCATTCTACCACATTATCATTCCTTTCTCTTTATTGCTCTATTAATGATTGTGGTTACCCACAACAACACTAATAAACCCTTTCTATTCCATTTTCAGTATGTGCAACTATTTACCAACTATACTGACAGGCATTATTCGAGTATGGATTAACACCATATTTGGGATTTTATACTTCATAACCATACATGAAGTATGCATAATCTAGTGGTTACCTAACCTCAACTAGGTTCCTATCATCATTAACCACTAATTTTCTCTCATCAAATGACTTTTTAATTTTTGTTTAACTAGTCTCAACACTAGTTATATTTTCTACTCAAAGTGACTCATCACCTTTAAGTTCCACTATAAGTCATTCCATATTTTATTCATTTTATAATGTCACTTCATCTGACATCTATCTTTAAGTCCATAACCTATCATTCCTTCTATGCTGACTATTTCTCATTAGACAAGTGAGAATCAAGACCATTAAAGATTACTCAATGAGAGAATTATTTATAATTCATTTCCTTTCCATATCTATATTATTAAGATTCAGGGTTCCACAACCTTAACCATCAATATATATATATATATATATTCTCATCTCATGTGAAATAGATGGATACAAACCATCTTAACATCGTTCCACTGTCTTCCTTTATTTTATTATTTTTAAAGTTCAGATTCCTAAGAACCCCCACCATCAATACTCTTTGACTTTCCAAGTCATAGATGTGAAATAAGACTTCAGATTCATTACTAGGAAAGACATAACAGCTATATCTATTGTATAGATATAGTATAAGCTAAAAAATACAAGTCACAAGCTTTTATCTTTCATTACCCCCAAAACATTGATAAAAACTCATTCGTGTAGTTCTAAGTTATTCTTGACTTGAGAACCAATCTCCAAGTCAATTAGTCTAGACTTCTATTTAACATACAGGTATAACTCAAAGCTTAAAATCCAAACGGTATCAGCATTATCACACCATTCGAAATCCATTTGAAAGTGATAATCTCATTATATGATACTAATCCATGTTAAACTTATTCCATTGACCTCTCAGTGAAATAACCAAGCCAAGCTTTACAATCTAGTCTTTAATATCACACTATATCATAACTATTTCTCAATTCAAGACCAATAATAACCTTTGATCTATAAAGCCTTGACTCTGATACCAACTGTAACATCCCTTAATCTCAATTATGGAATATTTGGCCTAAAAACCATAATTAAGCCCCGGTAAACCAGATCATACCTAATTAGAGCCAACAACCTTGTATTTATTCATGACAACGACCTGTATATCTTAATATCGAATAAACAATCCAAATTAAAACGTAGCGGAAAATTTATAACTTTTTTGATAAATATAAGATATACAAAACTGATACAATTCTTGGTATTAAACCCATATTCCCACCTTGATTATTACAAAAGCATAATTCAATACTATACATGCTAATAACAGGACATCATCTTTACCTTGTAGAGAGGATAATAGACTCATAATCTTCTCCTTTCCTACGTTCCAAATCTTAGTGCACGCCCATTACCTAGAATTGTTAAGATGGGTGAGCTCCTACATGCTCAGTAAGTGACTCCCATAACATTCATCAATTATCAACTAATATCAAGACAATGTATAACAACATGAACTCAATGCATATCTATAGGAGCATTTGAATCAATATAAACAATTTATAAATAGATGCAAGTTCATTAGTCCATTGCAATACACCCGTGATTTGTATTTTCAATTTCAACATTTCAATAGAGTGGCCCTCTCACAATATCAAGAATCAGTCATTGGGCATCTGACTAATTCCCAACGATGTGCTCTGCCAACTCAAATTCATAGAGTCGCACTCCCACTTCATCAATAAACCAATCACTGAACATCTGATTGGTTTATGACCGATGCGATGCCAACTCAATAATGAAGCATTGATCGGGATATTTCCTTAGTCATTGGGGGTGCGATGATGGGAGGCCGCCCCATCACAGTTCCAAACCCTAGGCCGATCCGTCCCGCCAAACCTCTTCTTGAATTTCATTTTTCATTTAAAACATTTTTGTAAAACCAAGTCAAATCATAGTACATTGTCCCATTCTCAGTCCAGAACACTACATGCTATAATAATACTAATTTACTGTAACGACTCGTTATAATTATTACGTCGTTATTTAATTATTGTAGTTTAGGATGCCAGCTCGGACGACACGTGGACGTCGTGGATAGGCTAGGCATGACCTGGACTTAGGGACTGATTGTGTACTGATGTTTTTGAAATTTCTGTTATGTATAATATTTTATTATTATGTTGTATTATTTATCACATAATTACTTGTCGGGCAAGTTGAGAGTTGAGGGATTCCATTTCGTAGAATAAGCCAATGCGAGGGTTAGGTGGCAGTGAGGATGGGCGTTGGGTTAGATGAGATAAATCATAACATTTTGACCATGGTTGAGGTTTAGTGTAATGAGACTAAATATAACCTTAGGCTAAGTGAATAAATTAGGTATACTAAGTGTGGGATCGCCTCGGGAAGTGTGCCAGACATGGGGCACAGGAGTCGGGTAGTCGAGAAGTTAGTGTGACTCTATTTACCATTTTATAAAATTTAATTGATGGTTTAGATGGTATATATAAGTTAAATCAATTTAGAATTAATCAAGTCCTATAGTTGAACTGGATAAATCAGCACACCTAGGATGATTCTCGAGATACACAACAAAGATATTTGAGATAGATGGTGTTAGGATAAGGTGTCCAAGAAATTAGGTGACACGGGCTTGACAAGGGCTTTCCGATTAGCCTCGAGATGCTATGAATGCCAGATTAGACCAACATATATAAATACCAGTGTGATCATAAACATGCAAACAAACGAAATTCTCAATAAAAATTTGATGTTCTGAGGGGGTAAATTTTTTATTAGGGAATACAACTAAGGGTTTAGATGCTAGATTGGGTAATCAAACGATGAAATCTAAGGTAATTTACCCACTAATTCTTTGAGTTTTATGAAAAGGGATGTTTTGGGTGTGTTAAGGTTCAAACGAAATGTTGAGGAATTCATCACTGTTTTTGATTGATTTGTGATTATTGTGGTTAGATTTGATGGATTAGATCAATTCAAATCGAAATTGTAGAAAAAATAAGTGTTTTGGGTGATTTCAAAATTTATAACATGCACACTTTGATCTCTATTTTGGATAAAAATTCTTGTTTAATTGGTGTTTTAGAGGGGAAAATGATGTTGTTTAGAGTGTGTGGTTATTTGTATGATAAATTGAGGTATTGAGGACAAGAGAAACTAGAAATTTGTTTATGAAAATTCTGGGCAGCATGCAATTAGCGTGCTAGGTGATAAACACTAGCGCGCTAATCACGCTAGGGAAGATGATGAACAGTGCCGAAGATTAATTAGGGCGTTAATTGATCTGATTAGCGCGCTAATGTCACTCTAAATTTTAATTAAAATATGAAATCGAGCCTAACTGATTATAAATCTAATTAATTGACCAATAAATCGCAAAATTAGATCTCGGGAGTCACGGGACTGTAGTTGGAGTCAGGGACTAGTCGAGGGTCAAACCAAGGGGTATTTTTCAGGATTTTTGAGCGCGATTTGAGGTATGTAAAACCCAACTGAACACCACTACTGCATTTACTTATTGTTATTCATTTGAGCTGTAAATTATTGATAATCTACGAGTCCATTCTTACTGGGACGGTTGAATTTTTCCGTGTATGTATCTGGCGGTTGTGTGGTCGCTTACTAGGTATGTAGCCTACGACACAATCGTGGGGTCGATGGCGTAGGCTACAACCGAAATTCTGGTCCTAAGTACACACCCTAGTTAGTTGGTGTATACCCATTTGTATATCTGTGTGTTATTATTCATGCGATGAGCTTTAAGCAGTTTGTCTGCATTTTTTCTTTCTTTCCGCATATTTATTTAACACTAATTATTGACTGTCATTTAAATTCTTTAATTATGATGCACGGTGGTTTTCATTAGAATTTTACTTACTGGGCTCGTCATCTGCCTCTTGTAATGGCTTGAGTGCATACCTAGTATATCAGTAGGGGCAAGAAGATCACGGGCGACACATCTTTACTTGTCCGCTATCGAGGACCTACTGGTATGTGTAATAGTATTAAATTGTTTTACTTAATATTATTGGGGACTTGTGATTATATCATCTTCAGTACTGGTATATAAACATTCACTGATGGCAGTTGTCGCCTATATACTGAGTACTTCCAAGTTTTCTACTATAGGTTGAATAAATTAACTTTATATAATGCTCTTTTGGTAAGACTAAGACTTCCGCTATAAATTGTAAATTACTAAATTAAATGACACGAAAACTTAAGAGTGACAGGTAAAATGGGTAGACGAGTGACGTGGCAGAGGCTTCTAGTGCACGGGCAGGGGAAGTAGTTAGCCACGGGGCGGCCTCAGGATTTGGAGCCGCCACATTTACATTGTATAATTGATAAAAGATATGAGTCCCACTTACTCGTCCTAAGCTTTCTCCATTTATCGACTCGTACGACTCCCCGAAGTCCTCAAACCTTTCCACATCGGCCCATTACCTAAAATAGATCAATTGTTATCAACGCAAGTCTAATACTTATTTGCTAACAATCTAAACTAGTCTTATTCAAATCCATAATCTCGGGACCTAGTTTCTAACCAAATTTAACCAATTTACATTTTTTCGAGGTAAAACCCCAGTATAAAGTCTATTCCGACTTTTGAATTCCTCATTTTTCATAGAAATCCCTCAATTTCTATTTTTTTGTCAAAAATACTATTTTTTATATTTTTTTTCTATTTTTTTGAATTTTCCTAAAATTTCTTTTCTTTTTTTCTCTTTTTTTATTTTCATTTGCTCCTGAACTGGGCCGAACCTACCTGGTTCAAGGGTCATCCCCTACCTCTTGACACAGTCATTGTTCTGCAATTTTTTTCTTTTTCTTTTCGATTGGGGTTGGCTCCTAACCCTAACCCCAATCACCTAAAACATATCGGCAGGGAGATGACTCTCCCTACCTTTTTTCTTGTTCGGCCATGTCTAACGCCATAACCGAACTTCCCAATAGTCGCACTTGCAAGCACAACTACAATGACTTGGCAACAACGAGAACAACAATCTCACCTCGTTCTCCTTGGTGTGCGAGCTCCTCACTCCAGGGAGCCCGACTCCATGAGCTCTCGGTCTCCTTCCCTCTCCTCTCCCTGTTCCCCTATTTGGTCTTTCTCTCAAGTTCGCGCTTTAAAGAGAAGAAAGAGGTGGTTGGTGGAGGAAAAGACCAAAATACCTCCAAGTCTATCTCATTTCTATTTATTTGTAATTACCTTTTATAGTAATTTCACATTTTTTCTTATTTAATTATATACTTATATATACTATTATATATGAATATATATATTTTTCGATATCGTCGCGCCTACTATTCCGTTATGTTCGCCAACGAGCACCTTCGAGCAAGCACACCACTGTATGACCCACGTGTGTCACCTTTGACCCCGCGTATTACTTGGCGCCCTGACAATTCACCAATAGTTTATTTTTTTCTTATTTAATATATATTTATATATATCCACAATATATATATTTATATATATATATATATATATATTTATGCCTATAATTACATACTTCACTCCAACGAGTATTCTCAGGTGTCAACATTATCCCGCGTCTCATATGTGTCCTCCTTGACCTACACATTGTATTAGTCATTCCCTCATTTGTCCTATTATTCCTTTATACATATTAATACACATAAAACAAACACAATACATCACGTCATTCCACGCATGCATTAATCGAGACAAATTGAGCTTAACCACAAGCCTAAATTGGATTAATTAATATTTAGATTAACATTATCACGTGCTTAAGGTAACATATCATTACATAAATGCAAGAAAGAAAGAAGACACAAGAAAGGAAGTGAGAGCGAGGAGAACGAATGATCTTTGGTCTCATCATTTCAACTCTTGATAGAGGTGATTTTGGTGTATGCTCGTGAGTGCCAATAGTAAAAATTGAAAACTAGCGAACCAAGTAGTTGTGAAACCTTAAGACAAAGGGGTTAGAGTCATATGAGCATGCGACGAGTTGTGACCGTAACCAGGTAAGTTAGTAAGCCATTAAGGAAATAATATGTGATTCATACTTCCTCTATTATTCTAATATTTGAATTGATCCTATGATTGACATTCCATTCTATTATTTTTTGGTTGGGTGTTCTTGGTGTAAGTGTGTCGGGAAGGTACTATGTGGCCCGCGCTAACTGGGCCAATGTGAGCACTTTCTGTAGGAGTGTTGTCCACCCCTAGTATTGTGTGATACCGAGTACTGGATTATTGTGGATATCAATGTTGCAACATCATTATGGATATGTTGTGGAGATGTTGCGTCATCTTTACTGATTTGTTGTGGGTTTGACCACTTATGAGCCTCTTTTGATTTGAAGGACTCAAATTTCATTGATTATCTATCAGTCTATTTATCATTCACTTGTTTACATTCCTATCTTTCTTTTCATTACCACATGATTCTTAGACTACTTTATTGGTTATTCATGAATTACTGTTATATTCTTTTGGCATTACTTTTAATTTTCTCAAGTTACTCACCATCTACTTTATGATGGTGGGTGCAGATAGACCAGAGATAAGTAAAGGGAAGGGTCCAATTCTAGGTGTAAAATAATTCTACTATCCATATGTATGGTTGTATTTAAGTGTGTTTAATTGTGATTATTTTGTTGTTTTGGTGTATTAAGTAAGGTCGTAATCATGTGTGCGAGCCATGTTTGGCAATCTAGTATTCACAGATCTTGTACCATACTTGATAATATCCTCACTTGTAATCAAAACCCTATAAGGGATTTTCTATTCATACAACTTACCAACTCTAATTATGTGGTAAATCAAATAATTATGAACCTACGTATGTTCACACGGGTTAATTGACCATACATCAAGATTTTGTACACTTTTGTTTAGACCCCTTGAAGTGTTCTCTTATTAATTTATAATCACATATTTAAACCTGATGCAAAAATTAACGTATATACGTATATAGTGAACAAATCTTACAATTAATCCTTTTCATTTAATCAACCTACATTAGTTTTGTTATAATTACTACCAACAATCTTGTCATACATGTCAAAGCCACTCAGGTAAGATAGTAAAGACATCACTTGCCAAAAGGCAAGACCTCGGGAGATCGTGGTTTGATTCCCACTAAAGTAAAAAAAAAACCTTCTCTTATATATATATATATATATATATGATTTCTTAACATATATAACTTTGCAATTAATCTCCTTATCTTATAAAGATACACAAGTAAGTGACCTCAATTAAAATGTATAACTTTGCAAACGATTGAGATAAAAAAATAGTAACAAACAATTATCTTAAATGACCTCAATTAACACAAACAATCTCATTGACACAAATATTGCACTCGTGTATTGTATTAAATATTGCAAATTAACTCGTGGATACTATAGACCAAATATTAAAAACAATTAAATGCAAAATTCCTATTTTGATTTTCTTAATTAGTAACAAATTCCCATTTTGATTTTCATAATCACTTTTCTTAATAAAATATTATATTATAATTACACGGTTTGTCATTTCATGTGGAGCCCGACTAGCTAAGTGCACCCCAGTCTTTATTTAGTGAACTATAAAAAGTCAAACTTAAAAAAAAAGATCAATCCTACTACAAAATGACCTTTATACTCCTCGCTATGATTAATGCACCATACTATTTTTTTCTCTAGTTTGTACACCCTATCATCATCCCTTCACATACACCCTTCTTGTTGTAAGCATCGAGTGGTTAGGCCTTTTAGGTCTGAATTTCTTGTTGGAGAGTTGATAAGAGCCCATCGAACATTTAAATGGAGAGTTAGTCACAGCCTGTTGAACCTTTAATTGAAGAGTCATTCAGAACCTACCAAACCTTTAGGTCGGCAATTGTCAATTAAATCTCACCAAAGATGTTCGATTGGACAATACCGAATCTATAGGATAAGTCTCGGCTATATGTCGCTGAACCTAAAATAGATGTCTCGATCAAGATTTTGGAGTTGGATGCCTCGGTTTGGATGATGGAGTTCTTGGTAAAAATGTGGGGTGCGCTTATAAATTTAACTTTAAATTTGCGGTGCCAAGCATAATTGGTGTGCACTAAGTAAACAATGAGGTAAACTTAGCTGGGGTCTTTCACGTGAATTGTCACAATAGTATACTCCCTCTGCCAAAATAAACATATTAAGGAATGCATTAATTATAGGTTTAAATTACATTTTGACCATATTTTAGTTACATGGTTTACTAAACTAACCCTCTATTTTATCGTATAAGAAAATAAGTGTTTAATTTGCAATTGAATACTCAAAGATAAAATAGGTAAAAAGGTACTAATATTTTCTAGAATTTTAAAAATGACTTATTTATTTTGAAGCCTGAAATGGTACATTGACCGTTCCTAACTCAAGAGAGTAAAATAACTTATTACAACATTTTTAACAAGTAGAGCGCAATAAATTCTACATTGCATACTGAAGCCCAGAGCTAGGACGTGTGACAAAGAGTTTTTATAGGATGATTTATATTATTGACTGGAGAGAGAATTAAATTAGTAATGTACAATATCTCTCCCACATGTGATACGTAAAAAAAGACAAATAATATTATTTGGTATAAAATTTTATGTTTTTCTTGATTTTGTCTCCTACATTAGTTTTGTTATGATTACTACTAATAATATTCTCATACATACATATATATATATATAATAACTTTGTAATGTTGATCTCATTATCTTATAAAGATACAAATGTAACAAACAATTTTCTTAAGTGACCTTAATTAACACAAAACAATCTCCTTGACACAAATATTGCAATCGTGTACTACATTAAATTGCAAATTAACTAGTGGATGTATGTAGACCAAAGACTAAAACCAATTAAATTGGCAAAATTCTCACTTTATTTACTTACTTAGTAACAAATAATCCCTGTGCACGGTTGATCTAGCAAAACAATCCTCGCTTGACCACTTACTAAATTCATAATCACTCTTTCTAATACAATCTTATATTATAATTACATGGTTTGTCATTTCACATGAATTTTCACAAATGGTATACTCCTTCAGCCAAAATACATATATTAAGGAAAGCATTAATTATAGGTTTAAATTACATTTTTTTACCGTATTTTAGTTACATGGTTAACTACACTAACCCCCTATTTTATCTAATAAAAAATAAGTGTTTAATTAGAATTGAATAGTCAAAGATAAAATGGGCAAAGAGGGACAAATATTATCTAGAATTTTGAAAATGATTTTTTTTAAAGCTTGAAATGGTATATTGATCATTCCCAACTCAAGAGAGTAAAATAACTAATTACAACATTTTAACAAGTAAAGTGCAATAGATTTTATATTGCATACTAAAACCTAGAACTACCAGGTGTGACAAAGAGTTTTTATAGAATGACTTATTTCTTGTGGATGTATGTAGACCAAAGATTAAATCTAATTAAATGAGCAAAGTTCCTACTTTGATTTACTTAGTTAGTAACAAATAATCCCTGTGCATGGCTGATTTGGCAAAGTAATCCTCGCTTGACCCCTTATTAAATTCATTATTGTTCTTTCTAATACAATCTTATATTATAATTGTACAGTTTGTCATTTGACGTGAATTGTCACAATGGTATACTCCATCTACCAAAATACACATATTAAGGAATGCATTAATTGTAAGTTTATATTACATTTTTTATCGTGTTTTAGTTACATGGTTAATTACACTAACCCTCTATTTTATTTAATAAAAAATAAGTGTTTAATTGCAATTGAATAGTTAAAGATAAAATGGTAAAGAAGTACAAATATTGTCTAGAATTTTGAAAATTACATTTTTTAAAGCTTGTAATGGTACATTGATCGTTCTTAACTCAATTAAGTAAAACCACTTATTATAACATTTTAAAAAGTAAAGTGCAATAGATTCTACATTGCATATTAAAGCCTATAACTATCAGGTGTGACAAAGAGTTTTTATAGGATGACTTATATATTTGAATGGTGAGAGAAGTAAATTAGTATTGTACACTAATCACAGTAAGGGGCATATAATGACCTTAAAATCTAACTCATGCCACGTGTCATTTTAGGTTGAGCGTGGATCTCTTGTCATGATATTGGTGAACAATTCTCTGTTGTCGATGTTAAGGTATGTTATTTTTGTCCGGTGTTTGCATTATTATCTATTTACCTGAATTTAAAGTCTAATGTCCCAAATGTGTGAGGAGGTTTGTGTGTTAGCATCGATGCAAGAAAATGAGTTTGGCTCGAGAAATGTGTTTTATGGGCGTTGGGGCGAACTATGGTATTTTATTGTCTGGGGGACAAATTGAATAGAAACACTTATAAAATATAATAAAATATAATAATTAAATGTGGTACAAAAAGTTTGGTTAAGTATGGTAAGAGAATTGGTATATAAGAGGTTGGTATGTCTAGGACAAAGTTAAGATATATGGAGTTTTAGTGTGGCAAAAACCAGTGTTATGAACGTTTTATGAATATGTACTGCTTTGTAGAGAGTTTGGATCAATTTGGTGAAAAATCGGATCCAAAATGGATACCATAAGTGAAAACATGTAAAAATAGAAATTTATGAGAATTAATAAATAAAAAGAAATTAAGCTGCTACCAAGTAGTTGATGGTTTATATATATATATGAAAAAAATGATCGATTCTTTTTCTTTCAACATAACCCTCTCCTTCATTTCTTTTACACGCGGAGCTCCCGACATTCGATTTTCATCAAGTTTCTCTCCACAAAATAGTAGATCATCGCGAGACGGTCAGTTTGAGCTAAGTTGTAGTGGTGGAAATGAGGGATTTGGCTGAAATCTGGTAAAATCTCAATTCAGGGTGTTTTTCCTTAATTCAATTAGAAATTTTGTGATTTTTCGATTTCTTTCACTGGGTTTTCGTAGTAATTGGTATCAATTGTGGTGAATTGATATATTGGATTGATTTGGGTCAATTTGGGATAAATACCACCAGCATGGAATCGGGTTTTTGTGATTTGAAGTGATGTAACTTAGCTGATAACAATTTTGAAAATGTTTTTGTAGTTGATAATGATTTATATTGGGATTTTGGATAAATTGAATATTGGTATCGATTCAAATTGACTCCATAGGCTGTAGAAATAATCAAAAGTTGATATTGAATGGTTTTGTGATGTTTGCTTGTGTGATTTGAGGATTTCACTGTGAAAATATTGATTTAGAGAAGTTTTGATTGTTCAAAATAAATAAAGTTTTCCTTGTCAACAGGCCATATGGGAAATTTCATAACTCATCTATTTTTTATCCAATTTGAGTGTTTTTGGAGTCTATGGAAAGTACGAATGTGCACTACAAGTTTCATTTGTATGACAAATATTGAGGTTTTCAAGGTTAAAAAGTTACACCAAGTTAGCTAGTTGAAGTTAGTTGAAGTTATAAATAATTATTTTTGGAACTAGCTCTCGAACGTATACTTTGGTCACAATTTTCATGATATTTTGTGATTTAGTTTCACTTGATGCTTGACCATAATATATTTTGGGTATGCAGGGTAGTTATTGGAAGCAGGTTAGTGCATAGTTACGTTGGACACAGGTAAGTAAACTAGTGGGAAAGTTATAGTTATTTCTTTGAGCTTTAATTTCTTATTGTTATTCTTTACCCTATTTTGGAATTCTATTATGTTAAATGGTCCAAGGGCCAATGAGTAAACGTGATCCTTGCGAGATTTCTGGGTCTTCTGAGATAACATGCGAGAGGTCAACGGCTGGGGATGCACGATATTGTTTGTGATTCTATACAGGGTGTGAATTTTTTCACTAGATTAATGGAAAATTTTGCATTCGCGTGGATTTTATGATGATGTGAGTTGACCATGTCCTAAACTCCGAGTCTGGTAGGGTTCTCTCTCGATTCGATGAGAGTCTGGTATGTGTTTTCCCTTGATTCAAATGACTTTTTCACTGGTTGGGGGATAAGTCGTTTAATATGCATTATTTACTATTTGCTTATGAGTGTTTTTATGTCAAAGTCTCCAAAATACCACTAAATTCATACTCATCTCTCACTTTTAGGTGAATTCGAGGTAACGGTTGAATTCGAGGCAGAAAAATACTCAAAATAGAGTATTTACTTGCAATAATCGGATGACGGGGTTTTCTCGTAATAGAGTATTTAATTTTGCTACGTGTTGGAATTTTATTGGTCCAGCTGCGTCTCACAAGTAGTTTCCACCAATTACGCACCATGTGTCACGCCAATAAGCCGTTTCCACCAATCATGCACCACGTGTCATGCCAATCAACCATTTTCACCAATCACGAGTCATAAATCACGTCAATCAGCCATTTCTACTAATCACGCACTATGTGTCTTGCCAGCATATCACTAACACCTTTCTCAACCAATGAGCTTCCGACACGTCAACAGAGCACAGTTTTTGACCAATCAGAGCATGACAAGTATCTTGAACCTGCACAAAATATCCAAATCAATCCCGATGCACTAATCATGCCATTAATCATAAAAACATTCAAACGGGCATAAATCACTCCAACTGTTATAAAGACATATCTATAAATTGGGGTTTGAGAGATTTGTAAAGGCCTCCTTTGTTTGGAGAAGAACGCACGGAGGCGACAAACATATTACTTTTGGGTTTTTTGTGTTTTTGTTATTTCTTCAATAAAGAGAACACGATGTATTACTTCAATTCTGTCTGGCTAATCCTTCAGGGATTCAAGCCGAAGACCAATCGCGCTATTCTATGACTTTCTAATCACTCTAAGATCTATTTATTCTTTAATTTCATTGATTGATTGTTGTTTTCTAGTTTCTTTGGTATTGTTCTTATTATTATGGTCGATTATTTGATTGATGTGAAGGGACCTTGCATTAGTTGTAGTTTGAAACCTATCACCATTGAGTCAAATGCATACGTAATCATGCAAAAGACTCGTATTTGTGGCAAGTGGCCGCTTTGGTTGCGTTAATCCCCTCACAAAGTTTTAGACCATGTATCTCAGAAACATAAGTTGAATTGGACACACTTGTTGTACCGGTTATCTAGGTGTAGTGTTCTCATGAATCATGAATTAGAGTGGTCATCATGTTAAAACCAAGATATGTCCTAGGTTTATGTGAATTGACTAGGGTAATAGTTAGAGGTCTTACCCTAACTATCGGTAACAGGAGAACGAGGAATTTATGTCTTACAGGATTCTATAGCTACACTAGATTGTGACATTTAATCTATCTTTGTTTAGATTAATGATTAGTGTATTTATCATAGGATAGTTGTGTGAAGTTGATGGTTTGAATCATTTTTCTTACTTAATTCTCTACTACTCTACTTGTTATCCTTGCTTGCTAACTTTCTTGTCTTCTCTTAATCTAGTTCACTCTTAAAACTCTCGGTTTTCACTTTCCGCACCTCCTAAAGGAATAACTTGGTTCTTGTGGTTTGACCCCGTTTTTACTGCTACTACAAATCCATTGTAGGATCCGGTATATATCAATAGGATATATATTTGGCACGTTCTATGTGTGACCAAATTTTCGCACTATTGCCGGGGACCAAGTCCCTTTCCTTTAGGATTTTTTGATGCACCGGAGTTTGACACGGTCTAACCCCGCAGGACCACTTCTACCTTTTGATCCGAAGATCGAGGAAACTCGCAAGCGCCTTAAACAAGAGTCAAGGAATTAATAAGCCTCGAGCTCGTCTAATCCTTTCCCAGCAATGGATAATAGAGATCCACCCCTTGATAATAGTCCACTTGCTGATCACCCTCATGGCAATAATCCACCCTTAGATGACCCACCTCGAGATGGCTATCTTCTTGTTCATGCACCTACTGTAGTTCCTGATGCATGAGAGGATCGTCCCCTCACACTTGGGGAAGCCTATCTGAATGAGCAACACCTTCTTGCGCAACATCTGTTATGCATTACCTATCCCTAGATATAGGGACCTTTGAGTTGTGGTCTTGCTTCATTAACCTTTTGTCGACTTATACGGAAAACCTGGTGAATACCACATATTCGAGTTGAGCTCTTGCTCAGATCATTTCCTTTTGTTCTTAAGGATAAAACCAAGGATTGACTATACTATCTCCCTCCTTGATCTATCCACACTTGGGCCGATATGGTGTCTGTCTTAACAAATCACTACTTTTCAAGTTCACGAGCTTTACAGATTATCTGGCAGATTGTTGGCATTTCTATGGATGATGATGAGCCCTTCTACTAGTATTGGGAGCTACCAGCGATTACTCGCTAGTTGCCCCCAACATAACCAGACCGACATCAGCATTTCCCGTTACTACTATGATAATTTGACTTAAGAGGAACGGAGAAATGTTGATAATGTGTGTGGGGGTCACATCATGAATAGAATAGCTTGTCAGAAGATGGAGCTTTATGAGATTATGGCCAATCAATCTCGACATTATGGGGCAAAAAGGGGCAAGTTCGGTCAAGTAGTTCTGATGGAGGAAGTTATAACGTCGCCATTTAGAAACTAACGAACTTGGTGGAACGTCTTATCACCCACCAGTTGCCGCAGCATGTTAAGGCTTGCAGCATTTGTTCAGCTACTGCGCATACTATGGATGCATGTCCTACACTCTTCGAAACCCGTCACAAGTTAATGCTATGGGTAATCAGTTCTATAGAAACACTAGGGGTCCATCAGGACATGCGAAACCACCCAAACCTCAGCTACGGCTCACACAACAAAAATTACCAGAGTTTCGTGCCGAGGGGTCAACCATTGCCATAATCTTCTAACACCTATTATTTTGAGGATTTGATGAAAAATCTCTTTACTCAGCATAAACAAGAGATAGATTGTTAAAAGTAGGACACTGATCACCAGATTAAACATCTTGAAACTCAATTAAATTAAATGGCACAACAATTGGCAAGATAGAATGAGCCTGGACAGTTGCCCTCGCAATCGCATCTCAACCCAAATGCTAACACCAGTGCGATCACTTTTAGGAATGGAAGAGAGTTAGAAGAGCATTTATAATGCCATGCGATTCCCTAGTGATGTCTCCTCAGTTGTTTGTTGTCTAGATTCTATAGACTTACTTGTTGATGCTACATTTGTCATGAGGGAGACCGATGAGTTGTGCGTGGTGTTAGAGCATTATCTTAACACCACTTCTTTAGATGAAGGTATCTTCATCCTCGATATTGGGGTCGAGGAGATTTGTCATGAGTTAGATTCCGTCCAACTTACGTCCCCCAATGCTTCGTATGTGGAGTTGCACCACACTAACTCCACTATTATATCTTATTTGGTTAAAGCACCTACATTAAAACTTAAACCACTTCCTGAGCACTTGTATATGTTCTTGGGCGAGAATGACACACTCCCAGTAACTATCTCGGCTAAGCTATCTTCATTAGAGGAAGAGAAACTCATCCAAGTTCTCTAGGTATTTTAGGAAGCAATTAGGTGAACCATTGCGGAAATCAAGGGTCTAAGCCCTTTCACATGCATGTATCATATACATATGGAAGAAGGGGCTAAACCTTCGAGAGAAGCCCAGAGGAGGCTCAATCCGCCAATGATGGACATCATGAAGAAGGAAATCCTAAAACTCTTTGACACTGGCTTGATATACCCTATCTCTGACAGTAAATGGGTAAGCCCGGTGCAAGTAGTACCTAAGAAAACAGGCGTCACTATTGTCACTAACTCTCAAGGAGAGCCAGTCCCAACCTGTATCCAAAATAGATGGCAGGTATGCATTGATTATAGGAAGCTTAACGCTTCTACACGTAAGGACCACTTCCCTCTAACCTTTATTGATCAAATTCTTGAAAGATTGGTAGGCAGATCACACTACTATTGTCTTGATGGCTACTCAGGGTTCCACCAGGTGCCTATGGCTCCCGAGGACCAGGAAAAGACAACATTCACATGTCCATTTGGCACTTTTGCCTATCGACGGATGCCCTTCAGGTTATGCAATGCACCAGCCACTTTTCAAAAGTGCATGATCAGTATCTTCTCGGATTTTGTCAAGCATTTCATTGAGGTATTCATGGACGATTTCACCATTTATGGTGATTCATTCGATGGATGTCTCAACAATCTGATAAAGGTACTCAACAGATGTGTTGAGAAGAATCTCATCCTGAATTACGAGAATGTCACTTCATGGTCGATCATGGTTTTATTCTATGACACATTGTTTCTTCTAAGTGGGTGGAAGTTGATCCAGTTATGGTCGACGTCATTCGTAAGCTACCGTACCCCACCAATGTGCGTGAGATCCGATCTTTCCTCGGTCATGCCGGCTTTTATTGCCGCTTCATTAAGGATTTCTTAAAAATCACACAACCCCTATGTTATTTCATGCAAAGAGACGTGCCTTTTGCATTTGATAAGGAATGCATGAGTGCTTTTGAAGCACTCAAGTCTTCCTTCACCTCTACTCCGGTAATTCAGGCTCCCAATTGGGAGCTTCCTTTCGAGATTATGTGCAATGAAAACAACCATGCTGTTGGTGTTGTTCTTGGGCAGCGAGTCGGGAAAGCTTCTCATGTCATCTACTATGCTTCCTGAACTCTGGATGACACACAGGTGAACTATACTACGACCGATAAAGAGCTTTTAGCCATTATTTTTGCACTCGAGAAATTTTGGTCGTACCAACTTGCCACAAAAATGACCGTTTACTCGGATCACGCAGCATTGAAATATCTTGTGGCGAAGAAGGATACGAAGCCTCGTCTCATCAGATGGATACTCCTGCTCTAGGAGTTTGACATCACTATTAAAGATAAAAATGGTGCAGAGAACCTTGTTGCAGACCACCTCAGTCGTATCAAGTATAGTGAGAGTCCGAGTCCATTGCAAGACATGTTTCCTGATGAGCTTCCCTGGTATGCCAATACCTCACTACCGGTCTGCTTTCTCCCCATCTTTCGCGTGCTTAAAAGAGCAAACTTAGGAGTGACTCTAAGTACTACGTTTGGAAAGATCCATCCTTGTGGAAGTTTTGCTCCAACCAGATTATCCGGCGGTGTGTCTCACATTCTGATAGTAATTCTATTATCACCTTTTGTCACACGAATGCATGCGGCGGACACTTTGGACCACGCAGATGGCGAGGAAAGTCTTAGAGAGTGGGTTCTATTGGCCCACTATCTTTCATGATGCCTACATGTTCACTAAGACTTGTCCTTGTTGTCAGCAGACCAAAAATCTGAGTCACCGGGACCAGATGCCACTTTCCCCTATTATTGTTTGTAAGATCTTTGATGTATGAGGAATCGATTTCATGGGCCCATTTCCATTGTCACACAGATTTACTTATATTTTTTGGTAGTGAACTATGTGTCTAAATGGGTGGAAGCTCAAGCTACTCAAACGAACGATTAGAAAGTGGTTTGTGATTTCCTCAAATCAAGGATTTTCACAACATTTAGTACCCCTCAAGCATTGATTAGTGATAGGGGAACACATTTTTGCAATCGCACTATTGATAGCCTCTTGAGAAAAATAATGTCACTCACTAAGTTTCCATTGCATATTATCCACAGACGAGTGGCCAGGCTGAGGTCTCAAATAGAGAGATTAAATCCATCTTAGAGAAAACTGTTAACCTTTCGAGGAAGGATTGGAGCACGCACTTTGAAGACACAGTTTGGGCCTATCGAACGATGTTTAAAATGCCTATCGGTATGTCCCATACCGATTGGTCTTCGGCAAAGCGTGCCACTTACTAGTCAAGCTGGAGCATAGGTCTTATTGTGCTGTTAAACAACTTAACTTGAGTCTCGATCATGCTAGTAAGGAGAGGATGCTGGACCTCCAATAATTGGAAGAAATCAGGAACGAGGAGTATGAAAATACAAGAATCTACAAAGAGAAAACTAAAGCATTTCATGACCGCAACTTCTCACGTAAATCCTTCTGAATTGGTCAGAAGGTCTTACTTTTTCACTCTCACCTTAAGTTGTTTCCAGGAAAGTTGAGGTCCCGTTGGATAGGGCCTCTTGTGATTACTAATGTTTGTGATCATGGTGCAGTGGAGGTACAGAGTTTTGAGACAGGGAATGTATTCAAAGTCAATGGCCACAGGTTAAAGCTGTTCTATGAGGATTCCCTATAGCAGGAGCTGGACAGTCATTCTTTGACAAACCCAAAATATACCGATTGAGGTGAAGTTGGATTAAGTCGAGTTAACGATATTAACCATAGGCGCTATTGGGAGGCAGCTCAAATTCTCATTTCTTTTGCTTTATTGCGTTATTTCTTAGCTCTTTTTATTCGGGTCCCTTTGTTTTCCCTTTACTCACCACTTCTCTTGCAGGTTTGAGTTGTCACAGTGTTGTTCTTTTATAATTGGATGCCAGAGTATTAGGTTCTTTTGATTTGATACTTAAACATTTTGCATTTGTATCATGTCATTCTATTTCTTTGTGGATTGTCACCTTCCCGCTTATTTTAAAAACCCTAAGGACAAGGTTTGGAAATGTTTAGGGGATGAATTTAGAGATTGTGGACTACTTTCAGTTGGTTGGTATGGAATTTGCGCAAGACATCAGGTGTAATAGTTATATGATTTTCGAGTATTGCGTATTCCATGGGATGGTATGTATGGTTGTGTTTCTCTTTTTCTTGTCTTATTCTTATCATTTTGCATCTTCATGCATTTAGTGACATCTCACATAGTATGTTATCTAGGATCATGCTGTTTAATGTTGTTTATGTTCCATATTTTAGATGCATTTAGGATCATTTAGCTTAGGACATTTAGAGCTGCCTAAAAACTTGTTAAATGCCTTTAGTTATGGATGCGTTGCATAAGCCGCTTTTGAGACTTGATATTTTTTTGAGGTTTTGGAGACATCTTCACTTTTTTATGGTGTCCGGTGTTGTTGAGATCACATAGTGGGAGGCTAGACCTTTGTTTGGGTCTTGTATTAGATACCAAAGAGGGTAGATGGTCAAACTTTTGCCAAGTTTGATTTCAATGGAACTAGAACGAGGGTGACACCTACTTGAGGCATATTTCTTGTTATCGAAACACCATTGATGGAGTGATTTAGGCCGTCTTTGATATAACCCTTAGCCTCTAGCCTACCTAATGCAATTACTCTAGTTAACCCCCTCGAGCCAACCAAATTTTAACTTCCTTCAACCTAACATAAAACCCATACCTTTAGCCTTATACTATCCTTACTCAATTGGAAGCTTGGCTTAGACTTGAAATCTTTAAAAAGAGACATGAACAAAAAAATGAGATTGAAGCGTATTTTATATACTCGAAATAAAGGAAAATTATTCATGATAAAAAAATTTAAGTCATGAATAGAGAATCCCATCTAAAACGATATCCGCAGAAATGGAGTAGGGAGCCGGGTGGTTGGAAAAAGGTGAGGATTGCACATAATTCAAAGAAAAATCAGTTAAGTGCATTTGTAATCGTTCATGTTCTCTTATAACTTATCTTTTGAGAGTCTAAGTTTTCAGCTTTCCAATGCTTTGAATTCCCTTATATCTTTTCCTTTGTACCCCACCCCGACCAAGCCAGAACCCAAGAAAGTCCTATTGATCCTCATTGGTGTTAGATCCATACTAGTGGAGAGTATAGTTGCATTTTTCACCTATGGTACACTTAAAAACGTTGATGCGCTATCATAAAGAGATCATTCTTGTGCACTTTCGTGAATTGACCTAGAAAACCTTTTAGTAGTTGATAGTCTTGGTTTAAGCAGGATCTAGTTTATGAAAATTGTGATTTCTATCAATATCCGGACTCCAATGCTGAACAAATCATAACTCTAAGCTTCATTGAAAAGATAGTCGATTTAGTGGCGATATAAACCAAAGGAAACTCCATTTAACTTGGAATTGTGCATAGGATTAGTTAAGCATGTCTTTCATCATGCTAGGTTAGTATTGACTCATTGTAGTATTAGGAGTCTTAGTTTGCATTTTAGGATTGTGTACCATCTACTTCTTTGCTCGGGACGTGCAAAGTCCTAAGTTTGGTGATATTTGATAAGTCGTTTAATATGCATTATTTACCATTTGTTTGTGTGTTTTTATGTCAAAGTCCCCAAAATACCACTAAATTTATACTCATCTCTCACTTTTTGGTGAATCCCATGTCACGATTGAATTAGGGGCAGAAAATACTCAAAATAGAGTATTTACTTGTAGCAATCGAATGACGAGGTTTTCTCGTAATAGAGTTTTTAATTCTGCCACATGTTGGGATTTTATTGGTCCACCTGCGTCTCACAAGTTGTTTCCACCAATCACGCACCACATGTCATTCCAATCAGCCGTTTCCACTAATCATGCACCATGTGTCATGCCAATCAACCGTTTCCACCAATCACGTGCCACAAATGATGCCAATTAGTTGTTTCTACCAATCACACGCTACAAATCATGCCAGTCAGCCGTTTCCACCAATCACGCACCACGTGTCGCGCCAGCACGTCACCAACACCTTCCTTAACCAATGAGCTTCTGATACGTTAGCAGAGTACAGTTTTTAACCAATCAGAGCATGAAAAGTGTCTTGAACCTCCACAAAATGTCCAAATCAATCCCGATGCACAAATCATGCCATTAATCATAAAAACATTCAAACATGCATAAATCACTCCAACTGTTACAAAGGCACATCTATAAATTGGGGTTTGAGAGATTGGTAGAGGCATCCTTTGTTTGGAGAAGAACACACGGAGGCGACAAACATATTATTTTAGGGTTTTTTTTGTGTTTTTTTGTCTTTCTTCAATAAAGAGAACACGGTGTATTACTTCAATTATGTCCGGCTAATCCTTCAGGGATTCAAGTTAGAGATCGATCGCAGCTATTCTATGACTTTCTAATCGCTGTAAGATCTATTTATTCTTTAATTTCGTTGATTGATTGTTGTTTTCTAGTTTCTTTGGTATTGTTCTTATTATTATGGTCGATTACTTGATTGATGTGAAGGGCCCTCGCATTAGTTGTTGTTTTAGACCTATCACCATCGAGTCGAATGCATATGTAATCGTGCAAAAGACTCGTATTTGTGGAAAGTGGCCGCTTTGGTTGTGTTAATCCTCTCACAGAGTTTTAGACCATGTATATTAGAAACATAGGTTGAATTGGACATGCTTACTGTATCGGTTATCTAGGTGTAGTGTTCTCATGAATCATGAATTAGAGCGGTCATCATGTTGAACCCAAGGTACATGCCTAGGGTTATGTGAATTGACTAGGGTAATAGTTAGAGGTTTTACCCTAACTATCGGTAATAGGCGAACGAGGAATTCACATCTTACGGGATTTTATAGCTGCACTAGATTGCGACGTTTAAT
The DNA here is from genome assembly GCA_039657345.1 of Stephania japonica. Lineage (NCBI taxonomy): Eukaryota > Viridiplantae > Streptophyta > Magnoliopsida > Ranunculales > Menispermaceae > Stephania > Stephania japonica. The sequence goes on along the minus strand of CM077563.1, from coordinate 28,513,867 downwards.
CTATCTTTGTTTAGATCAATGACCAGTGTATTTGTCATTAGTCACATTTTTCTTACTTAATTCACTACTTCTCTACTTGTTATCCTTGCTTCCTAACTTTCTTGTCTTCTCTTAATCTAGTTCACTCTTAAAACTCCCGATTTTTCCTTTTCGCACCTCCTAAAGTAATAAATTGGTTCTTGTGGTTTGACATTTAATCAAATTCATCTCCGGTATTGGGATTTATTTGATCAATGACTACTTTGCGCATTTTTTTTGTATTCCTAGACACTCATTTTCGACTAATTCAAATTTATTTTCAGACTTTATTTATTCATGCATTCCCTGTAGTTTTCTTTCTATCAACATGAATATAGATTTTTTATGTAATTTTGAAATACTGTTAATATCCTGCTTGGCATTACTTACCTTGAACTCATCATTCTCATGCTTGATGCCAGTCCACAGTTGAGCAAGGGAAAAACTCCTCAGCTTGGTACTTTGCTTTGAGATTATTGTAGCTGCTCATCCTTTGGTCTCAATGTAGGTTTGATATTTTGTATTATTGTATATATAAATGTTTAAAACTGGGCTTAGGTATGAGAGATCTTAAAGCATGTATACTATGGTTATTCTCTTATGTGATGTGACATATGGTGGATGGTATACATATGCAGGGTTTCTACACTCTAGGTTATCCTTTTGTTTGGAGGTTTTTTTTATGAGTTTGAGGATTTTAAATACTTTCGACTCTTAACTTCTCACTGAAATAAATGGTGTATGGTATGGTAAGGCATTAAGTCCATTAAGACATAATTAATAGACGGTTGGTATCAGAGCTTAAAGTTTTAAAACTTGACTCTTGATTAAATCATAATCCATTAAGACATAATTAATAGAAGTTAGGACAATGGTTGTGTTGGGTTTTAGGGTTCATACGCAATGGAAAAATTCAAAACAATTTATGAAAACCCTGATAGGATCGCAAATAAGTTCTATTAAATAAGATCTACAAAAGTAAAGCTTACCTTGATTTGTGATTTCCTTATCTGATTGTTCGATTTTCAAGACGTTTAAGCGCGCATCCTCTATCAGAAATCCACACACGAACGGTAACCACTATTTGGAGTGCTAGCCCCAAGAGAGATAGAAAATGTTTTTCTATAGAAAATGTTTTTCTTTCTCTCCCAAAATCTAGAGAATTCAAAAATTATAACAAAATTGTTCTCTAGTTTTTAAGGTATGGCCCTTTATTTATATGTGTAGATAAGCTCTCACTTAAAACCCTATTCGTAATACAACTATTATATTGAGGCAATTTAAGCAAATTACACATATACCTCTATTAATAAGTTATCATATAATGAATTATAAGGGCTATTATGTTATGAATTTTATCATATAAAATTCAATACTCTGGACCATTTGAAATTGTGCAAATATATTCTTTATGTGCAACCCAATATGCTCATGCAATGTTGGTAGTGAACCAAAACCGTTTTGGTACACAAGTGATAAGCGGTCTCTAGCAAGGCATTATGACTACCCAAGTAGAATGAATATCAAAATCGATACAACCTAATGAATAATATATATCATATCCTTTTGTTGTGTGATATCCTTTGATTAAACATAAAGCATGAATGGTCATCCTTAATGTTCAATCGTACTAGTCTCGATCTGTAGGTAGATTATTTTCAATCTGTAAGTAAATTGAAAACAATCTAATATATCGAGGGATCCATTGATATCTCTTTCTTTATGAGTCGGATAAATTCTTTCTTGATAACACACCTTCACATATTACTCGCATGATAACAAATCAAAATCTTTATAATTGTCCGGTTAAAGACATTGTTTGATTGTGTCAAATTACCATGCTCCTAATATTGAAGCCTATGGTAATCTCAAGTTGAAGGGCTAAATGATATATCTATCAAGAGTAACACCTATGACTTAATTCATGGGGTGTTCTCATATCGGGTCGGTTCAGTACCTTGTTCCTTAACAAGTACTCATGATCTCGATTCGTATCCCTATATGCAAGATCATCACATGACCATCAATCAAACTCATATTAGTCTTAATTCATTATACTTCCCTATATAATGACCAACTAGGGACATTTAGGATATTTCCCCATTGATCTTATTATAAGGTAAACATGCAATCACTTATAATCAAATAACAAATGAAAAACTTATATTTTATTAACTAAAATTATATGGTAAACAGTGTTTATAGATTGACTTAGGGCACAAACCCTAAACCCTAAACCCTAACAAGTTGAACTTAGAGTGGAACCATATGATCTTGACTTAAGTCTTAGTTGGAAAATTAGAATAGTTGGAGAATTTTAAAATTGGACTATGAACTATTTGATGTATTGTATATACTATTATCGATAGCTATATTTGATCATGTACTCACTATCTTTTCAGATTGCGATAGTTGATCAATCTAGTACTAGTGGTGGTGGCTAAGGAGATGTCCAGGGGAGGTTAGACAAAGTGTCTCAGTTAGTTTCTACGCATGGGCAATATCTTAAGGAGATTCTTAGAATTTTGAGGAACTAGGCTACACCTTCACCCCCTACATCTACAACACCAGTGGATACAAAGATTGGGAGTACTCCTACTTATAGGGTATACCTGCAACTCCTACTGTACAGGGTACACCTGTAGCTCCTACTATGCCTGATATACATGCAGTTCCTATGGTACAGGATGCACCTGAGTACCAGTAGTACAAACAAAACATGTGGTGGTTGGGGAAGTAAAGGTTCAGGCTGATATTGAACCACCTACTGTAGGGGTACATGTTGAGGATTCGCTTAGTATTTCTAGGGAGAAGAATATGGGGCTACTATTGAGGCGAAATAGGCTCTTGAATTTCAATGGCAGCGTCATGAGAAGTTCAATAGAGGTACAGATCTTGAGGCTGTGGAGAAATACATTTAGAGTCATTCTAAGATTCACGATGTATTTGCTACACCTGAGCATATGAGATTTACAATATCATCAGCTTTATTATTTGGAGGGTCTGATACTTGATGGCGTAGCATGGTTGCTATAAAAGGGAAACCCAAGGACTAGGCTGAGTTTAAGGAAAGGTTCAAGGAGAAATACATTCCTCCTTCAATTCGAAATTTGAAGAGAAGTGAATTCTAAAATATCAGATAGGCAATTGGCGAATCGATGATGTAGTATATGGGTCGGTACCTAAGATTGATGGAGTATGCTGATGGCATAGCTAACACCAATATCAATCATGTGTATTATTTTTTTCATGGTTTATTGGCTCCTATTGGATCTGTAGTGGTTACTATAGATCTAAAGACTTTACAAGAGGCCTATAAGAGAAATATGGCTAGTGAGGCTTTTAAGGGAATTCAGGGTCGAGTACAGACTACACCCTCATCACCAGTACAAACTGGAGGTCGTTCTGGAGGTAACAAGAGAGGAAAGAGGTCAAGATCATGGTTTCGGGGAAATTGAGCACAAAATGTAACATCTTTTGCATCTTCACCCTGTATTACTATTGTATCACCTGCTCTAGTGTGTAGTTATGTCAATGCACCATAATAACCAATAGCATTTAGTCCCCAGAGACAACAGGGCCATATGACTAATGATAAAGGTGGTGGTCAGGGCCATAGATTTCAACGGAGTGGTAGATATAACTAGGGTTAGAGTTCTGGTCCTTCTTAGAAACAGGGACAGATTGTTCCATCTGGTTTAGGCTCTCTGAGAACTTGCTATGTGTGTGGTTAGGTTGGTCATTATTGGTTTTGGGGTTCATGCACAGCAGAGATTACAAAAACAATTTTGAGAAAAACCCCAACAGGATCCGAATATGATTCCATTAAAACACGTTTAAACTATGAAAACTTAATCATACCTCAATCGCAATGTACCTTTCTAAAGGTTAATCGATCTCTAAGGTGCTGCCAATGATGAACACCCTCTATTAGTAATCCACACACGAACGACGACCGAGATTTGAAGTGCTATTTTCGAGAGAATACTAAACCTTTTTGTTTCTCTCCAAAACGATCTAGAGCATACCAAAAAAACCCTAAGTCATTTCTTAAAACAAAAATAGAGTTTCGTCCCCTTTTTAATCTATCTTACTTGTATTCTAACTCAAAGTGTCTATTTATACGACCCTTGTATATAAACGGTTAAGTAAATTACACATATACCCCTACTTAAAGAAATATAAGTGTAATACACTACAAGGACGTTTCTGTCATAAATTTTATCATATAAAATTCGTTTTTCTGAACCATCTTAAAATCTCACAAAACCATTTTTAGTGTGCGACCCAATAGGTTTATACAATGTTGGCAGTGTACCAAAACACATTTTGGTATACTAGTCATAAGCGGCCTCTAGCAAGACATTATAACTACCCAAGTTGTAGGAATATCAAATCGATACAACCTAATCAATAGTGTATATAACATCTTTTTGTCACACGATATCCTTTTGATCAAACATAAGGCATTGAATTGTCATCCAACATGTTCAATCGTACTAGTCTCGATCTCTAGGTAGACTGAAAATATTCAAGTAACATTGATCAATATTAATTCACTTAGACTAGGCCTTTTAACAGTCTAACACATCGAGGGATCCACTGAATATCTCTCTCTATATGAGAGGGACAAATTTTATCTCGATTACACAACTTCACTGCATTATTCACACAGTAACTAGTCACAACCTTTATAATCGTCCGGTTAAAGACAACGTTTGATTGCGTCAAATCACTGTGTTCCTAATGTTGAAGGCTCTGGTAGTCTCAAGTCAGAGGACTGAATAATATACATATCATGAGAAACAGCTATGACTTAATCCATGTGATGTTCTCATATCGGGTCGGTCCAGTACTTTGTTTCCTAATAAGTACTCATGATCTTGATTCGTATTCCTATTCGTATGATCATCAATGAAGACTCACACTAGTCTTATTTCATTATAGTTCCCAGTATAATAATCGACTAGAGACATTTAGGATATTTCTGTAAATACCCATGGATCTTATTATAATGTAAACATGCAAATCAATTATAATAAATAACAAATGAAATCCATTATTTTATTAACTAAAATATATTCATAAAGACTATTAATGGATTGACCTAGGGCACATTTCCCAACATCTCCCACTTGCTCTAGGGCCAATCATTTATGCATCTAATGCGTAATGATCTAACATGACCATCATGTTTCGCTTGTGGAAGAGCCTTTGTCAATGGATCCATAATGTTGTCTTCAATATGTACTCTGTAAATCTTCACGTCTCCTATCTCAATGATTTCTCTAATGAGATGAAATGCCTGAGTATATGTTTGGATCTATAGTGTGATCAAGGTTCCTTGGCCTGTGCTATTGCCCCGTTATTGTCACAATACAAACAAATAGGGTTAGCAATACTTGGAACCACACCTAGTTCAGAAATGAACTTTTTGATCTAAACTTCCTCCTTTACTGCATCAAACGCTGCAATATACTCAGCTTCTGTTGTAGAATCTGCCACAGTCTCTTGCTTCGAACTTCTCCAGCTTACTGCACCACTCCATTCAACGTAAACACATATCCAGACTGCGATCTAAAATCATCTATATCAGTTTGAAAACTTGCATCTGTGTAACCATTTACAACTAGATCATTTTCAAAACCTCCATAGACCAAGAACACTTCCTTAGTCCTTCTTAAGTACTTAAGGATGTTCTTTACTGCTATCCAGTGACTCTCACCTGGATCTGACTGATATCTGCTTGTAGTGCTCAAAGCATTTGATACATCAGGTCGAGTGCATAACATGGCGTACATGATAGATCCAATAGCAGAAGCGTATGGAATCTTATTCATACGGTCTCGCTTATCATTTATCTTAGGACATTGAGTCTTGCTGAGACTTATGCCATAATACATTGGCAACAATCATCTTTTAGAGTCTTGCAAACTGAACCTATTCAGCACCTTGTCTATGTAAGCACTCTGACTTACACCGATTAGCCTCTTAGATCTATCCCTATAGATCCTTATCCCTAGGATATAGGCTGCATCTCTTAAGTCTTTCATTGAGAAACACTTCCCTAACCAAGACTTGACACTCTGCAATGTTGGGATGTCATTTCCAATGAGTAATATATCATCAACATACGGTACTAGGAAAACAACTACACTCCCACTGACTTTCTTGTATACACAAGGCTCATCTTCGTTCTTAATAAAACCAAAATCCTTGATTGCTTCATCAAAAAGAAGATTCCAACTCCGAGAAGCTTGCTTTAATCCATAAATGGATCTTTGAAGCTTGCATACCTTCCTAGAATTATCAGGATATACAAAACCTTCAGGTTGTGTCATATACACGTCCTCAAGCAGCTTTCCATTAAGAAATGTTCTTTTTACATCCATTTGCAATATCTCATAGTCATAATATGCAGTAATGGCAATTAAAATTCTTATGGATTTAAGCATGGCTATTGGCGAAAAAGTTTCATCATAATCAATACCTTGAGTCTGCTTGAAACCTTTTGCTACAAGTCTTGCTTTGAAAGTATGCACTTTGCCATCCATGTTAGTTTTCTTCTTGAAAACCCATTTACATCCAATGGTCTTACCACCTTCAGGTAAATCAACCAAGTACCAAACTTGGTTATCATACATGGATTGCATCTCAAAATTCATAGCACTTAGCCATTTATTTGAGTCTGGTCCAGACATAGCCTCCTGATAAGTGGTAGGCTCATTTTGATCCATAAGCAACACATCATGACTATCAGTAATGAGAAATTCGAATCTTTCTGGCTCATGTCTTACCCTACCAGATTTACGTGGGCCTTTTGTCACTTACGGAGGTTCAACTGATTCAGAACTTTGTTGAACTTCCAGTAGCGGTTCAGTGTTTATCTGTGATTCTTGAACTTTTCAAGATTTACTTTTCTTCCACTAGTGTCTTTTGAAATAAACTTTTTTTTCCATAAAGGCACCATACCGAGCAAAAAACACTTTGTTCTCAGCAGAATTATAAAAGTAATATCCTTTTGTTTCCTTAGGATACCCCACAAATAAACACTTATCAGATTTAGGTGCTAGTTTTTCTGAGACTTGTCACTTTACGTAAGCCTCACAACCCCAAATCTTAAGAAAAGACAAACTAGGTCTCTTCTCATACCATATCTCATATGGTATTTTATCAACCGCCTTAGAAGGAACTCGATTTAGAGTGAAAGCTGCAGTTTGTAATGCATAACCCCAAAAGGATAATGGAAGATCCGCGTGACTCATCATAGATCAAATCATGTCTAATAAGGCTCGATTTCTCCTTTCAAAACTCCATTCCATTGTGGAGTTGCTGGTGGAGTTAATTGAGAAATAATCCCACAATTTCTAAGATGATCATCAAATTCTTAGCTTAAATACTCACCAACTCGATCTGATCGAAGTGTTTTGATAGTTTTACCAAGTTGATTATGCACTTCATTTTGCGAAACATCTCAAATGATTCAGCTTTATGTTTCATAAGATATACATAACCATATCTGCTGAAATCATTAGTAAATGTAATGAAGTACTGATAACCTCCTCTAGCCATTGTGTTTATAGGACCGCATACATCAGTATGTATTAGACCTAATAAATTACTTGCCCTTTCACTATGTCCAGTAAATGGACTTTTAGTCATCTTGCCTATTAAACAAGATACGCACGTTTCATATGATTCCAAATCAAATGAATCTAGCAGTCCATTTTTATGGAGCTTCATTATGCGTTTCTCATTTATGTGACCGAGACGACAATGTCAAAGATAGGTTTGATTCAAATCATTTAACTTGAATCTCTTTGTATTTATGTTAAAGACTGGAGTATCAGTGGACCTTTTCATGCTAAGAATATAAAGACCATCACACAAATCAACATTTGTATAAAAAATGCCTTTACGAGAAATTGAACTTCTATTATTCGCATTAATAAAATCAAAACCATCTATATCCAAACATGAAATAGAAATAATGTTTCTGCTTAAAGCAGGCACATAATAACAATTATTTAAAGTTAAAATAAGTCCACTAAATATGACTAAGTCATATGATCCAGCAACCAGGGCAGCAACTCTTGCTCCATTCCCTATGCGCATGATGACTTCTCCTTTTTTTAGCTTCCTACTTTTGGTGAGTTCCTGCACATTTATACAAATGTGAGATCCACATCTAGTATTCAATACCTAGGAATCACTAGTAGATAAATTAATTTCAATAACATAAATACTTGAAGTGGTAGTTGCACTACCCTTTTTCTTCTTTAGATCTTCCAGATAAAGTTTGCAATTTTTGAACCAATGTCCAGGTGTATGGCAGAAATGAAAATTTCTTTCCTTTTCCTTTTGGTGCTTTGAAGCAGGAACAGGCTGGGGCTTGACTTGTTCCACAGGCTTTGCGACAGGTGCAGCAGCAGCCTTGGCAACTTTAGCCTTGCCTTTGCCTTTATTCTTCATTCCCTTTCCCTTTTGGACCATCAGCACATTACTAGAGGTTTTCTTGATATTTTGTTCAGAAGTTTTGAGCATCAAATGCAACTCTGAAATTGATTTCTCCATATTATTCATATTGTAGTTCATCACAAATTGTGAGTAACTTTCCGGTAATGAATTTAGGATCAAATCCGTAGCCAACTCTTGGCTTATGGGAAATCCGAGTCTATCAAGCTGGTCAACATAGCCCTTCATCTTCAGAACATGAGGACTAACTGACGCACCCTCAGTCATCTTGCAAGAATATAGGTTTTTGACTGTCTCGAACCTTCCTTGCCTAACTTGTTGTTGGAACATTTCCTTCAGAGTTATAGCCATGTCGTAGGCTTCCATTAGTTCCATGTCCTTCTATAAGTCAGTATTTATAGGATTTAATAGTTTATTTTAGTATAATTTAGTGTGGAAGTTTATAAAATATATATTTAATTATATTTAATTATGTTTTTAGGTGAAACGAAGTGCACGGTTGAATCAGGGGAAAAAAATACTCAAAATAGAGTATTTACTTGCAGTATTCGGTTATCGGGAGAGTTAGTCTTGAAATTTACACCGACAATGGGGTAATTGGAGTCCGCAGTGCCACATGTCAGAAGCAGATTCGCCAAATCGCGTCACACAGCAACATTTCAGCCAATCGTTGGCCGCCACGTCATCTGTTCAGCAACGTCATCACCAACCAGCTACTGTCGCGTCATCTCCCACAACCATCTCCTCTCTCCAGTCGCTCGATCTGCCTCGGGATGTGTGCAGGTGTTGTCTCCCAGATCTTCGCACGAACTCGCGCGACTTCTTCCCGCATCCCAACCGCCACGTGTCGCGCTCTCAACCCCTCACAACACGTCAGCGCCTCCACTCTCCTCCAATCACGTGCTGCCACGTCAGCGCGGTACCAGTTTCAGCTCCAATCACCTTCTGACACGTCATCAACACCCAGAATTGACCCAATCAAATGCTAACACGTGTCAAGGACGAAATACACCCAAAAATAGTTTTCACTCTCTTCCATAGACCAATTTTAGTAGTTTTACACATTAGGACTTTAGGTATAAATAGAACATCTATTATTCATTGAAACTCTCTCTCTCTCTGCATTTTTCTTGTGAGTAGCCCTGTCCGGCTAATCAAGCCATTGCTTAGCTCGGAGGTGAAGCAATTCAAGATTATGGATTCATGGCATAACTTGTGAGATCTATTATTTTATTATTTATTTAATTTAATTTCTTTTATTTCATTGTTGTTGATTTTAATGAATATGGTTTAAATCTAGGGTATGTATGTGGCCAGTGCATGCTTTTAGGTGGAAAATCTATAGTTAATTGACTCATTAGTATCTGTAATTGTACTTTTGAGACAATATAAGTAACAAACATTCACCTGATTGCCGTCAAAACATTTTGGTTCTTGAGTATGCAACAATTGAATCTAGGTTAAATCGGGAGCGGACGCGATCCGGTTATCTAGGATTAGTATTCCCATAGAACTTTATTATTGCGGTTAATGTGTTAAATCTTATGGCGGATGTCTAGGGTTATGCATTAATTAAGGAAGTAGTTAGTGGCGGATGTCCTAGCCATCGAGATTAGGGAAATTAGGAATTTCTGGCGGATGTCGATTTTCCATAGCTAATCTAGGGGAACTTGAATTAATAATTATTTTAGGAAAGAATAAAGACCATGATATGCCATTGAATCTTGATTTTGTCTTGTGGAACCATAGACTTAGGTATTTAAATTAATTGTTCGTAGTCTTAGATATTTATTTTAGTTATTTAATTTATTAGTAATTAGATTAATTAATTTAGTTATTTCCTCTAAACCTCTATTTCTCCTTTCTTTTAAAACCTTAGAAAAACTACCAATCTCTGTGGGATCGACCATTTGCCATTATCTGCAAATAGTTGGTTTAAGGAAATATTTTATTGACGCGTTTGGCGCGTGTCACCTTCTGAAGTTCTAGAACCATAGTTGCCGGCATAATACATGCAGCATCAGTAGAATCGTTGATATGCTTATTACGCGCATCCTTTACAGCTTTCGTAGCATTGGCTGGTGGGTCCTCAGGGATCGGAGCATCCAGAACATACAATTTGCGTTCATGCTTGAGAAAGATTCTCAAGTTTCTAAACCAGTCAAGAAAGTTAGTCCCAGATAGCTTATCATTCTCAAGGATAGATCGCAATGATAGGGGATTATTGTTACTCGAAGAGGCCATTGATCTACAATAAAGATTATGTAGAGTTTATTTTAGTATAGAGGAATAGACTCCCAATAAATTAACAACCCTCCTAAAACATATTATTTATTTAGAGACTTAAATCCATATTTCACCTAATTCTATGACAGCTATGGCATGAAATACAGAACTAGATTATTTAGATAGGTAACAGTTACCAATGACATCTTATGTAATTTTAGATACTTTTATAAGATACATGATATCTTATGTCTTAGCATGTTTTTATCTCATCATATGCCTAAAGCCCAAAATATTTTGATAGCTTTATTAAATGAGATCAATTTAAACATTTAGGTAACTCTTACCAAACTTATCTCACCAAGATAACACAATACACCCAGCTATGGCTGAAACTATACTAGTGCGATCGAGGCCTTGATAAGTGTTTAAAATTAGATGGCACAAGACTTAAGATTTAATAGAGGGATTTTTTGTTCAGTTTTAGTGATTTTTAAGTAAACAATGAAATATTATATATTTTATTGATTTGTAGAACCACTAAACAATTTAGGAAATTTTTATGCTATTCACTAATAGAAGAATTTTCGTACGCTATGATTAGTTAGACGGCGGAGATTACAAAAACAATTTTGAGAAAAATCCCAATAGGATCCGAATCTGATTCCATTAAAATACGTTTAAACTATGAAAACTTAATCATACCTCAATCGCAATGTACCTTTTCTGAAGGTTAATTGATCTCTAAGGCACTGCCAACAATGAACGCCCTCCATAAGTAGTCCACACGAACGGCGGCTGAGATTTGAAGTGCTAGCTTCGAGAGAATACCAAACCTTTTTATTTCTCTCCAAAACGATCTAGAGCATACCAAAACCCTAAGTCGTTTCTTAAAATGAAAATTGAGTTTCGGCCCTTTTTTAATCTTTCTTACTTGTATTCTAACTCAAAACGTCTATTTATATATATAGACGCTCAAGTAAATTACACATATACCCCTACTTAAAGAAGTATAAGTGTAATACACTACAAGGACGTTTCTGTCATGAATTTTATCATATAAAATTCATTTTTCTGAACCATCTTAAAATCTCGCAAAACCATTCTTAGTGTACAACCCAATAGGTTCATACAACGTTGGTAGTGTACCAAAATATATTTTGGTATACTAGTCATAAAAGGCCTCTAGCAAGACATTATGACTACCTAAGTTGTACGAATATCAAATCGATACAACCTAATCAATAGTGTATATAACATCTTTTTGTCACACGATATCCTTTTGATCAAACATAAGGCATTGAATTGTCATCCAACATGTTCAATCGTACTAGTCTCGATCTCTAGGTAGACTGAAAACATCCAAGTAACATTGATCAATATCAATTCACTTAAACTAGGCCTTTTAATAGTCTAACACATCGAGAGATCCACTGGATATCTCTCTATATGAGAGGGGTTCAAATTCTATCTCGATTACAAAACTTCACTACATTATTCACACAGTAACCAATCACAACCTTTATAATCGTCCGATTAAAGACAACGTTTGATTGCGTCAAATCACTTTGTTCTTAATTTTGAAGGCTTTGGTAATCTCAAGTCAGAGGACTGAATAATATACATATCATGAGAAATGACTATGACTTAATCCATGTGATGTTCTCATAGCGGGTCGGTCCAGTACTTTGTTTCCCAACAAGTACTCATGATCTTGATTCGTATTCCTATACATATGATCATCGTATGATCATCAATCTAGATTCACACTAGTCTTATTTCATTATAGTTCCCAGTATAATAATCGACTAGGGACATTTAGGATATTTCTGTAAATACCCATGGATCTTATTATAATGTAAACATGCAAATCAATTATAATAAACAGGAAATGAAATCCTCTATTTTATTAACTAAAATGTATTCATAAAGACTATTAATGGATTGACCTAGGACACATTTACTAACAGTCATTTCATTAGTTCTTGTCCATGACTAGGCAGAGGACAACCGCAATAAAGTCGGGAGGCTTTTCACACTGTTGCTGAGCCATACCAAACTGCTACACGTAAACTTGATGAAGGTATAATTTATATTTGTAGTTGTTTTATGCATGCCATGTTTGATTCTGGTTTCATGGTGTCATTTATTTTGGGTCACATGGTTGATATATTTGCTGTAAAACCTACTAGACTAGAAAGACCATTTATCCTTAGCATAGCTGTTGGGGACAAGATTAACCCGAACTTGGTATTTGTTGATTGTTCGATAGATATAGGGGGTCATGTCTTACCTGCATACCTGAGAGTGTTAGAGTTCCTGGAGTTAGATGCATTGTTGGGAATGGATTAGTTAGGTGCATATCATGCACAGATCCATTACTTCAGCAAGAGAGTCATTTTACAGATTCATGAGTTTTTAGAGTTTAATTTTCAGGAAACTTCGACTACGTTGCCACTTACTAGAGGCATGATAGCTTCTAGCAGTGAGGTGGAGACTTTTGCTAGTATTTTGGGTACAATGGGGAAAGTTGAGACTAGGATGGAGGATTTACCTGTAGTAAGTGATTTTTTTGACATATTTCCAAAAGAGCTACCAGGTTTACCACCGCCTAGGGAGATTGATTTCATTATTGATTTGGTTCTGGGTACCAAACTAATATCCATTCCACCGTACCGTATTACTTTGAAAGAGTTGGAGAAGGTGAGATAACAGTTGGATGAGTTATTAGCAAGGGGATTTATTTATCCTGGCATATCACCATGGAGAGCACCGATCTTATTCGTGAAAAAGAAACATAGTTGCTTCAATTGTGTATCGATTATAGACGCTTGAATTGGGTGATAGTGAAGAACAAGTATCCACTTCCTCATATTGAAGACTTGTTTGATCAACTAACATGAGCACAATGGTTCTCAAAGATAGACTTGAGATCTGGGTACCATCAGCTGAGAATTAGAGAGGAAGATAGGAAGAAGACTATTTTTCGTACTCGATATGGGCATTATCAGTTTATAGTGACTCCATTTGGAGTGATTAATGCGCCAACTATGTTTATGGATTTAATGCATCGAGTGTTGAGACCGTATTTGGATAAATTCGTTATTGTATTTATTGATGACATCCTAATTTATTCTAAGACTCGTGAGGAGCACGAGGAACACCTCGGGATGATTTTGCAGCTACTAAGAGAACATAAATTGTTCGTCAAGTTTAGCAAGTGCAAATTTTGGCTTGCACAGGTCGAATTTCTTGGACACATAGTCAGGGCTAGCGGAATGTCAGTGGACCTTACTAAGGTCGGAGCTGTTATTGATTGGCCTACACTGAAATCAATGTTAGATATCTGCAATTTTCTTGGCTTAGTGGGATATTATAGGCATCTTGTGAAAGACTTCTCAAATGTTGCGGCTTCTATGACGTAATCGAAGAAGAAGGAGATTCATTTTTAGTGGAAATGATGATTGTAAGTAGGCATTCTTAACTTTGAAGGAACGTTTAACTACTGCACCGCTACTAGTGCTACCTGAGTTAGGGAAGGGCTTTAAGGTGAATACTGATACTTTTAAGGTCGATTTAAAATGTGTATTGATGCAGAACAGTAGAGTGATTGTCTATACATCTAGATAGCAGAAGGTTTATGAGAAAAATTATCTTACGCATGACTTGGAGTTGGCGGCATTGGTGTTTTCACTGAAAATTTGGCACCATTATCTCTATGGGGAGAGATTTGTGTTGTTTACTGACCATGTGAGTTTGAAATATCTGTTTGCTCAGAAGGACTTCGATATGAGACAAAGACATTGGCTAGAGTTCATCAAGGATTATGATTTCTCTTTGTAGTATCATCCGGGGAAGGCTAATGTTGTAGCTGATGCATTGAGCCCCAGAGGGGTTGATCTAGAGATTGTTACTTGCTACATGACACACGAGTATGGGTTACTCGAGGCAATCGTGGTGATGTATTCTGTTGATATTCTGACCGATACCATGGTGTTAATTTGTTGGCAAATGAGGACGTAAACTGTCTCTATTCAGGTGTACTTAATGGTCAGCAAAAGGATGAGCAGTTTAGAGATTTCTTGTGTTTGACCAAAGTTCAAATCATCCAGATTGGAGTCAGTTGAAGGACTCATGCCTGAGGTTTAGAAGGCGATTGGATTCCATTTGTGGCTGATCTACACGATGAAATACTTTATGAGGCACAATGCTCACATTTTATGGTTCATTTGAGCAGAATCAAGATGTATGCCGATGTGTGTTGTCTCTTTTGGTGGTCGGGAATGAATATCAATGTTTTTATTATGCTCGAGGGTATGGTATTTGTAATGACCCTCAAATTTAACACGTCACATGTCATATTTTCAGCACTACGACTTGACTATCATGATACGTCTACCATTTCGAACCTTGAGAGTCAACACCGAGGTAATTTTATTTTCTATGATGATTGTACTAGTATGTATATTTAATACGAGTTTTGAGCCATTTGGCGAATTGAAAGTCTGAATGAGACTTCGCCTAAGATAAACGGGGATTTTAAACACAAAAAATGCTAATAAATGAATTATTTGAATAATAATTAACTTAAATAACTAAATTAACGACGTTGGCCAGACTAGGAGTATGCGACGTGCAAGTCGTAATGTGGTTCGGATCCAAATTTGGGAGAAACCACTAGGGAGTTCGTTAACTAAGTGGTGTGCAAGTCACCTATTAGAGTCACTTAGTGGAGTTAGAGTTGGTTGACAACTCAAAAGGGAGAACATTGGATCAACTTCGGGATGCGTGTATGAAAATAAATGGAAAGGGGACCTATAAAGGGCCATCACTCTCACGTTTTTTTTTTTCTCTCTCTCTCTCTCTTACTTTTCTCTCCTCTTCTCTTCTCTGTTTCTCTCCTCAAACTTGGAGAACAAGGAAGTCGGGATAACCATTGGGGACTGAACAACTTGCTAAAAAACTCGTCAGATTTCCAGGATTTTGCCAGAGTTAAGATGAGATATTAATCCCCCTTCTCTTTCTCTTTGTTTTAGCGTTAGTTTTGTTCAATTTCATCGCTATGACCATGGACACCACGTCTTGACAATCGATTTGGTGATCCCCAGAGCAATCAACACTCATTTTTGAAACAATGTTGTAGATTCAGAAACATTTTATGATTTTTGTTGGGTTTTACGACATTTTGGAGTGGTTTTCATTTCGAACAATTACCGAAGGTCCCATGACAATCCAATGGTGGTTTTGGATGGTTACGTACCTCCGTATAAGTTTGAGATAGGCACGAGGCGCGACAACGTGAGCAAGGCTCCGAAGAACTCTAGAAACCCATTTTGTCCGAGAAGCCACGCATGTCCAGAATAGAACGCTAAAAACTTGTAAAAAAAGAGACATCGTGGAGGCACCTTGAGCTAGAATGCTGGCGACGTCCTCCCATGGTGTCAAAAATAGAGGCTTATTTTTCCCACGCCATAATGACGCAGTGGAGACCCTGTACGCGGTGGCATCACCCACATCATCTAACACAGTAATTAAAAACTCGATGCCGTGGGGCTTTACACACGGCAGCGCCATTGACACTAATCGTGTGTTGACTACCCGTCAAATTAACTCTCAAACCTGAGTTTCAACAATCCTAATCAATTTCCAAGCCTAAAAAATCCTCATTCAATACCCAATCATCGATAAAATCAACCATTAGACACTCCATATGGTCATATAAACCTCTAGGTAAAATCCTAAGTATCCAAAATTATTTTGAAAATTTTCATTTTGGTCATTGTTCTGGACGTCGTGAGTGGCGTCGCCGTGAACAAGTTCTCACGGTGCCCAGGACACTGAGTCCAGATATTTGGTGTCGTGACTTACGCCGTCACCTTTCCATTCCACGGCATGACTCAGAACATGGAAAGGGGGTCTTGATGTTTGGACATCATGGATGGCGCTGTGGGCTTCAACCCCCATGACAGCTTTGGTAGCGTTTGAGCCAGAAGGCCAATTCTAGGGTTTTTGAACCCCTTCGGCTAGTCGCCGCGGTCCACACTCATCAAATGCTAAACCAACCTTAAACAACTAAAAAACCTCGATTAAACACGTCCAAAACGCAAACCCCGAGTTTTCTCAACAAAAATCCAAAAATTCAATTTTAAACCAAAACAACAACATCAACACCAAAACCCCCATTTGTTGCTTCAACACAACTCTTGAAACCATAGCAACACCTAACTAACCTGGTGTGCTCAACACATACCTCGAAACCCTCGTCACAACCTGAGAAAATAGATTCGAAACATAGAAAACAACTAGATGAGCAAGGATCTAACCTTATTGTTCAGTTTCCTTGCTTCCTTGAGCTCCATATGATCTTAATAAACTTTCAAAAGCTCACCACCTCTCCAATTTTTAGATTTACACAAGGAAGAGAGAGAAAAGGTGAGGGAAGTGTTGAAAATGGGGTATTTATACCCAAAGGGTCATCAAATGTGTAGATCCAATCCCTAGGCCACTTATGGGGTCAAGATGGACTTAAATAGTCCACCCAAATGTGACTTATATGACCTACTCTTCGTCCTTTGACCTTATGCTTCTTGCTCCAATAATTGAACTTCGGGCATTTCGATACACAGTCCCGCACTACAACCTACGCCTTTCGCACACAACAATGGTCCCAACCGCCTCAATGTCATTTATATTAATTATTTAATATATTTTACCATTTATTATGTGTGTTTAGTCCCCCGACCTAGTGTACTAGTCATTCGCCCATTCGATATCAGTGTCTATATGTTACTCGCGACGAATACCTGTCACACTATCTCGCTTGGCAATAACCAATAGAAACACACATATTGCGATACAATTTGACTAAATTGAACGTAAACATCACAAAACACGACACAAAGCACACAAAATAGATTGTATACCTAATTCGAGCATGCCTTGACCTAGTTGCGGGGTCCACAAATGTTCAAGCTTTCTTCCACATCTGAAATGACGTCATAAATAACAACAATTAATAATTGGGTCGTTACATGCATAAGGGTCAATTTTGTAATAGGATTGACCTTTCTTTAAATTTGACTTTTTCTTAGGCGCATTAAGTAAAGACTGGGTGCACTTAGCCGGGCTTTACGTGTAATGACAAACCATATAATTATAATATAAGATTGTATTAGGAAGAGTAATTAAATAGGGGGTCAAGTTGCCAGATCAGCCGTGCATGTGGACTATTTGTTACCAAGTAAGAAAATCAAAGTGGGAATTTTGCATTTAATTGGTTTTAATCTTTGGTCTATATACATTCACAAGTTGATTTGCAATTTAATATGGTACACAAGTGCAATATTTATGTCAATGAGATTGGTTTGTGTTAATTGAGGTCACTTAAGAAAATTGTTTATTACTCTTGCAATGGCTTTTAACTTCAATTGTGTCTATTGAGCTTTTGGAAAGACTTGGTGATGCCTTTGATGAATGCTCCATTGTTGTCCTGCGGCACTGCCCCCACACTAAATGCTTTTTCTTCCACAAAATAGTTGCATCAATGTTACAGTAATAATTGATTGTGAAGAATTTCTATGCAATTGATAAGATATTATGAACAAATTGTTTGGAAATTTATAAATATAAATAGTTGATTCAAATAATTCTAATATTTGAAGATGGGTTGATTGAATTGAATTCCCATGAGCGCAGCGGTCGGGTCGGACCTGGTTTCAGGGGTCCATCTCATATTATTTAAATAATATTTTTTTAAATAAATTAAAAATAGTTTTTAAATAAAATAAATTACATAAAATTATGAAAAAGATTAAAAAAATTATAAAAATTCAAAAAAATCCCAAAAAATATGAGAAATTAGAAAAGGTTGGAAAATGGGAGAATTTTTTTGGACATTTGAACCGCGATGTAACCTAAAAATGTGTTACAATAAAAAATTAGAGTATAATACTAATTTTTGTTGTCGCAATATAAATTCAATTAATTTGACACTAAATCATGTAATATAATTTATTCGGACACTAGGGACTTAGGAGACTATAGTCAGGTGTTAGGCGCGTATCTCGACATGTGAGCGGGATCAGACTGGGGATTATTTTTAGGAAACAAATAGCGATTCGAAGTGTGTAGTATCATAGCTGAAATTCACTTTGAGTATTTACTGATTGGCTATTTGAATTCGGTCATTTTATTCACTATAAATATTCTGAATTTATTTACGGACGGTCGAGTTTACTCCCACCAGGTTTATTTTATTGCGTTGGCAAGTAGCACACTAAGCCATATCATGTGTATTAGTGATATGTCGTTGGATTGTGACCCAATTACTGATTTGTACTATACACATGTGGGTGCGCTGTGGACTACGTTGGCCACCTAGAGAACTTAGAGATTTCAGTCAGTTTGAGGTTGCTCATTAGTGGTGTCTGGGTGATAGTCCTAAGTATGTTGATAGTCTGACCTAGATCATGCACACATTTTGTATTCATTGCTATTTGGTATACATATGATGATCTTCCACAATTGCCTGTATTATTTTCTTCTGCATGTTTATTTAATAGTATTTGAAATTCCATCATTTATTTTTTGTATTGACTTGGGAAGTCCCTTGGGATTACTCACTCTAGGCTCGTCATCTATTTTCTTATGATGGCTAAGTGAAAACCCCAGTCCGAGCAGAGGGAAAGGAAAACTAGAGGACTTCCTGTAATTTGACTGCATATTCCCTACTCGTACATTTATTTACTTTTACTTGTTTTATGTTGCGATCGGGACTATGGAGATACATTTTTACATGTATAGGACCTTTTGAGGTTTGTTTTGATATTTTGATGGATCATGGATGATGGTATATATTGATAACATTGGTATGGGTTTTATAACGGCCCGTTATTTAGTAACATCGTTATTTTAATTAATTTAAGATTAGGATGCCAGCTCGGATGACATGTGGATGCCGCAGATAGACTAGACATGACCTGGATCTAGGGAGTGACTGTGTACTGCTGTTTTTCCTGGGTTCTGTTATGTATTAATATTATTATTATGATGTATTATTCATCACATGTGTGCATCTATATTTACTTGTCGGGCGAGTGTGAGCGCCAGGGTTCCGTTTCGTAGAATGCGCCAATGCAAGGGTTCGGTAGCTGTGAGTCCGGGAGTTGGGGTTTGATTAGATTTAATAAATATAGTATGACTAAAGTTGAGGATTGATTTAATGGGATAAAAATATAACTTTAGGCTAAAAATCAATTAGGTACACTAAGTGTGGGACCACATAAGGAAGCATGCTGGATGCGGGGTACGGGGAGCCGAGTAGTCGGGAAGTTAATGTGACCCTATTTATCATTTTATAGAATTTATTTGAGAGTTTGGATAGGTTATATAAGTTAAATCAATTGGAATTAATCAAGTCCTATAGTTTGAACTGAATAATCAGTACACCTAGAATGGTTCTCGAGATGCGCAACAGGGAGATTCGAGATAGTTGGTGTTAGGATAAGGTGTCCAGGAATTAGGTGACAGAGGTTTGATAAGGACTGTCCGATTAGCCTCGAGATGCATGTGCACGTGAGATTAAAATACAACATATAAATATCAAGGAATCGGTGGAGACATGCAAAACCAAATCCAGAAATCAGAGGATAGAACTAGAGATTCGGGAAAGAATTTGTGTGAGGGGGAGCTTAAAAAGGCATTCCCTAACAAAATTCAGGTAATTTATCTACGCAAATCACTAAATTTCATTGAAAAATATGGGTTTTGGGTGAGTAGAAGCAAATTCTGATTTTTGAGATAATTTACCTCTATTTTTGGTTGATTGATTTCTATTGAGGGTTAGTTTGATGAATTACGTTGTGATGGCCACAATTTTTCGTGCAATTGGGTACACCCGGCATAGGTCCATGCAGGACCCGAGTCATCACTTGACAACCTGACGAGTCTAGTCAGCCTCCTATTTAATCAATTTAATAATTTATGAAAGAGTTATTGCAATAATAATCAGCGGAAGACTAAACAATAATAACAAAGGGAAATAACTCAATCAAAGAAAATATAGGAATTCTATAAGTGTGGAAAACCTCGAGTATTCATGTACAATTCGATAAGCATATATACATGATACCAGTCTCACAAAAAATGCTAAGTTCAATAATCCCAAAAACATAAGTATAAAATGATATACAAATCAGCAAAACATAAAAACATACTATATAGTCTCTCTGATCCCGCTGCTAGTCCTCAAAGTAGGTCTCCTAGACAGGGACCCTTGCCCTTACTGTCTACCCTATCTGCACCCACCGTCACAAACTATAGACGGTTAGCAACTAAAGAAATTGAAAGTAGTGCCAGAAGAATGTAACGGTAATTTATGATTTAACAACAAAGCAGTCTAAATATCATGCGAAAATGAAATAATAGGAAAGAAAATAAATCAAATGCATGATAAACAGACTGATAGATAAACAATCGAAATTTGCATGTTCTAAGATTCAAAAGAGGCCCATGAGTGGTTTAATTTCATAGTAATTCGGCAAAGATCTCGCAAGATCTCCTTGGGCAATGTCGCAACATAAGTACAGCTTGAAATCGAGAGGCATCGCAACACCTCTCAAATCCAGTACCCAATACACACAACACTAGGGGTGGTCAGTTACCCCTGCAGAGGGCACCCTCGTTGTCCCAGCTTGTGCGGGACCACATGATACCTTCGAGACACACACTCATGCCAAGAACATACAACCAAGAATATGGAATAGAATATCAAACAAGGGACCAATTCAATAATATCAATGAATAGAGGATGTATAAATCACATGTTATTTCCTTAGTGGCCTACTAACTTACACACATATAAGGCGTGTACTTACCTGACTAGTCGCAACCCGGTACCACTTCGAGACGCTAACGCGTTTCCCGTGATTTCCCGACTACCTGTTAAAAGTTTGAATCACGAGTATTAGTCTAAGGCTAGCATTTAGCCCTAACGTGGTTGGCATAAGTTCGTATTAAACCCATTTGTTAAGGCGAACTAAAGCATTGGAAAACGACCCTCCGATACAGTTAATATATACGTAGATTCTTAGGTATTGGGCTTGACACATTCTTGTCCCTCTTTAGGCTCTTATTGGACCCAAACTCTAACTCCATAATTATTTAAATGTGTCACTTAATGGACCCTTGTTGGGTTTAACTATTCAAGCCCATTAGTCTAATCCTACACCATTGTCATGGGCCTTAAGGTGTGCTTATTTTATTGGGCCATTGTCGGGTCCTAACACAACCCATCATCATAACCCCTTTTGTAATTGTTATGGACCTTAGTATGTAATATGTATATTGGTCCCTTATTGGGCCCTAACACAGGCCCATGACCAATAGTTAAAAGTGTCTATACACACTACATATACAATAATATAATTTATGGTCATACACCCCACACCCCAACTGTGGTGTACACACACAATGTATGCACCCCACACGTCACGCACACTACACACAAACAACAACCATCTCGTTAGCAAAGAAAAGAAAGAAAAAAGAAAGAACACATACACATAACTCACACAACTGCTGCACCTTGAGGGACCACCTCTAGCCAGTGGAGTTACCAGAGGTTCACCTCTGATCAGCTGTGACTAGGGATGGTCCCACTGGCCATTGAAGCCCCAAAACAGTAGGCAAAACAGTCTAAAGAACAACCCAAAAATGTCAAAAACAGTTTAGAAAGGACCCTCCTAACTCATCGGAGAAACGACCCACTCGCCGGACGTGAGGCCCTCTGAGAATGTCGAGACCTACGTGGGTTGTCTACTCCCAAGTTCCCAGTCGAAGATGACCCCATGGTGGCCGAAAGTGAGTGAGAAAAGTTTGTATGTAGTGAGTTAAAACGTGAACTGTAGGAGAGAGAAAGTGTGCTGCCGAGATAGAGAGAAGAATGGGAGAGAGAAGCTCACCTATGTGTCTCCGGTAGGTGGTGGAGGTCCCAATGCTGTGCTGGGTGGTGGTGGTGACGGTCCAGCCAAGAGGAGGAGGGAGGATGGTCGAGAGAGACGAGTGAGCAGAGGAACCGAGAGAGAGAGGTGTCTCACCTTGTCGACGAAAATGCTCCGGCCCCTTTGGCCTCGTCGGGGTTTTTCGGTCTCAGGTAGGACGGTGGTGGTAGTGACGAGAGGAGGGAGGGAGTGAATAGTGGCGGCTAGGGTGATTGGAGGTGATGAATAGTGATTAGGGTTTTCTTTCTTTTTGTTTATATATGTGTACTAAGTGTAAAATGACTCTTTTGCCTTTAAGTCAACACTTGTTCATTTCTTGGACAGTTGCCCTTATGGGTCATTTACCTCATCATCATGACTTAACACACGTACATATCTTAAGGCTAATCCCATGGCTCTCCTAATCATGCTATGTCACTTTAACAATTTTTATCCTATTGCGCGCATGTTGTGAAACTATCAACTTCCTGTTGATATTGCATTTCTTCGGTCAGTATTACTTCGCAATTTGGTTCATCGTCGCGCCCGTTTTCTTACCACATTTATCAACTAATTATTTAAATTATTAAAAATTCATTTTTTGATTTTTAGCCCCCTTTTAACTATGCGTAACCTCACTCAACTAAAAATCGCTTGAACGGCTCGAAACTCGTAAAATACTAAAATACTAATACACAAAGTCAAAGAATCATAAAATTACCTCGGTGTCGACTACCGAAGTTCAAATACCACCCAATATTCACGTAGCAGGGTCACATTCCTGACATATGTAATACAAGTAAGTTAAAAATTTAGGGTCGTTACAGTCTCCCCAACTTACATGAATTTCGTCCTCAAAATTTGCTCTAACTTGCGCGAATTAGGAGAACAAAAACCCGTTCGCACTCCCTCCAAACTGTGACTTAGAGCAGTTTCAGACAACTTGGATCATTTATCTCGAACTGCGGACTACCTCATAGTCACTTCAGATAGCTCGTTCCTCATCGTTGAACTGCGACCAATGCAAAGTCACTTCAGACAGCTCAATAAGCTATGACCAACTGTAGACCCTCGCGAGAGTCACTTCTAACAGCTTGACACTAGGTATTGAACTGCGGACTTGTACAAAGTCTCTTTAAACAGTACAACGTCTTTTTCCATGAATTGCAGATCCCTCTGGATCACTCCAAACAGCTCCATACTCCACCACCTCTAAACTGTGGGCCTCTTCCACTTCGAATAGTTTGATTTTTGTCTTGGTCTTCTGACTGTAGGTTGCAACCTCTTCAAACAATCTAACTCAATTACAATCTATCAAGACCGTTCCCATTTCCCGAAATGGTAGGAATGCTAACAACCTCGTCGCAGACATCATTCACTACCACAACACAAGTCAGGTAACTACGAAGTAAAACGCTACGATCACAACTCGCACATCAAACTCGTAATGACCTCCCAACCTACACGCATTTCAATGCAAGTTTTATTCATACCTAGGCAGTAAAAATGTTCGAAAAAGTTGTAACTGTGGCCACCATGTACACTACGTGTCCATGCATCGTACGATGAATCACAACCAGTCTGGTCCTAACCCTCTTTAGGCGTACTCGTGGCTAGTTTTGGCAACCCATTGTACACAAACTCACCATAATTTTTGGACTCTAATCTAAGTTAGGTTTGTCTCATCCTAGACAACTCTGTTAAGTATAAACGGCACCACTCTAGCCAGTATTGATCCTAACTCGATCAAATGACGTCCGACGTCGCATTTAAACTCATAAAGTTTCTAATCACTAGTTCCATGCATATTGTAGAATAATCAGGGACATCCTTTACCTCTGGTAGGATTACGAACCTCGTCAGTTATGGCTCAGTCACCATGTGCACGTCCTCAATGGCCTGAGGTTGATCGTCATCCTGCTGGTCCTCGTATAAATCAGGACATCGATTTTGAAAATGTCCGGGCTGTCCGCACTGGAAACACACCTTCTGCCTTCGAAAACCATTATCATCGTTCAGATTCCTCGTTCGTTTCCTGTCATGTCCCTCTGATCAGTGCTCCAATAGTAACTAGGGTCGATCACGCTCAACCTCCTCATGGTGAGTACTCAAGTAACTTTCCCTTGCCAGACTCTGCTCATAAGTTCTCTGTAACATCCCTGGCTTGGTCATAATGATCGCACCTCCAATTTTGGGTAGTAGACCCTCAATAAAGTAATACACTCGGTCTTCCTCCGTGCTAGTTGATCTTCCAGCATATGGTAATAACTCCAGAAATCGTCCCATATACTCCATGACGGACTCATCCGCTAACTGTCTCAGGGAAGTGAACTCATTTCTTTTGGCTCTCATCATGGTGGGAGGAAAGTATTTCATTTTAAACTGGGTCTTGAACTCTATCCAGTCCCTCGACACACCTCTAGTACTCACAATCATAGTCTACCAGTTGTCAGCTTCTCCCATCAGCATCGAGGAAGAAATAGAAGCTTTCATGTGCTCCTCAGTAGCTATGATGTGGTGTATTTTCTCATGACTCTTCAGGAACAACTCTACTGCGATTACGTTAGTACCTCCATAGAAAATAATAGGGTCGTGCCTCTTAAACTTTCGCCACTGCCTGGCCTCAATAGTTGCCGTAGTGCCATACACTGTCGGTGTTGCTGGTGTAATCTCTGTCGGTGTATGAGGTATAACTGCCATCACTGGTCTTGTTGCAGTGGTGGTAGGAAGCAAAGTCATGGTCGTAGCCCCCGGTGTGTTGTCCTCCAGCTATCGCTCCTAAGTTGTGACTCTCTGCGTCAAAATCTGAAACTCCTCAATACTAACAACTTGAGTACTCGATGTCCCGCTATTGTCACTAGGACCCCGTTGATCCGCCATCGCTATCTGGTAACAAAAGTGCATTTTCGGATCAGTGGATAGCTACCGATACCAAATAATACACACATAAACATACTTATACAAATAGGTTTTCAGTTTCCATGACCTAACTCATCTTTACTCCCTAACTAGGATTCTAAGTCAGGATTATAGGGTTTCCACTTCTAAGTTCAACCATTCTAACTTCCGCTAGTTCAATGGCTTGTTTTTTAAATCAAGAGTTAGGTCGTTATAACCTTACGCCCCAATTTCTCCATGCAATTGGGTACGCCCGGCCTAGGCCCGTGTAGGGCCCGAGTCATTACTCGGCAACTTGACGAGTCTAGTCAGCCTCCGATTTAATCAATTTAATAATTTATGAAAGAGTTATTGCAATAATAATCAATGGAAGACTAAACAATAATAATAAAGGGAAATAACTTAATCAAAGGAAATATAGGAATTCTATAAGTGTGGAAAATTTTGAGTATTCATGTACAATTCGATAAGCATATATACATGATACCAGTCTCACCAAAAATACTAAGTTCAATAATCCCAAAAATATAAGTATGAAACGATATACCAATCAGCAAAACATAAACACATACTATAGAGTCTCTCTGATCCCGCTGCTAGACCTCAAAGTAGGTCTCCTAGGCAGGGCCCCTTGCCCTTACTGCTCTCTACCCTATCTGCACCCACCATTACAAACTAGACGGTGAGCAACTGAAGAAATCGAAAGTAGTGCCAGAAGAATGTAACAGTAATTTATGATTTAACAATAAAGCAATCTAAATATCATACGAAAATGAAATAACAGAAAATAAATAAATCAAACGCATGATAAACAGACTGATAGATAAATAATTTGCATATTCTAAAATTCAAAAGAGGCCTATGAGTGGTCTAATTTTACAATAATACAACAAAGATCTCGCAAGATCTCCTTGGGCAATGTCGCAACATTAGCGCAGCTTGAAATCGAAAGGCATCGTAACATCTCTCAAATCCAGTACCCAGTACATACAACACTAGAGGTGGTCAGTTACCCTTGCAGAGGGCACCCTTGTTGTCCCAGCTAGTACGGGACCACATGATACCTTCCAGACACACACCCATGCCAAGAATATACAACTAAGAAAATGGAATGGAATATCAAACATGGGATCAATTCAAAATATCAATGAATAGCGGATGTATAAATCACATGTTATTTCTTTACTGCCCTACTAACATACACACATATAAGGCGTGTACTTACCTGACTAGTCGCAACCCAGTACCACTCCGAGATGCTAACGCGTTTCCCGCGATTTCCCGACTACCGGTTAAAAGTTTGAATCCCGAGTATTAGTCTAAGGCTAGCATTTAGTCCTAACGTGGTTGGCATAAGTTCGTGTTAAACCCATTTGTTAAGGCGAACTAAAACATTGGGAAACGACTCTCCGATACGTTTTATATATTCGTAAATTCTTAGGTATTGGGCTAGACACATTCTTGTCCCTCTTTAGGCTCTTAATGGACCAAAACTCTAACTCCATAATCATTTAAATGTGTCACTTAATGGACCCTTATTGGGTTTAACTATTCAAGCCCATTAGTCTAATTCTATACCATTGTCATGGGCTTTAAGGTGTGCTTATTTTATTGGGCCCTTGTTGGGTCCTAACACAACCCATCATCATAACCCCTTTTATAATTGTTATGGACCTTAGTATTAATATGTATATTGGTCCCTTATTGGGCCCTAACACAAGCCTATGACTAATAGTTAAAAGTGTCCATACACACTACACATATAATAATACAATTTATGGTCACATACCTTATACCCCAACTGTGGTGCACACACACTCACACTGTATGCACCCCACAATCACGCACACCACACACAAACAACAACCATCTCGTTAGCAAAGATAAAGAAAAGAAAGAAAAAAAATGAAAGAACACACACACACATAAATCACACAACTGCTGCACCTTGAGGGACCACCTCCAGCCAGTGGAGTCGCCGGAGGTTCACCTCTGATCAGCCATGATCGGGGATGGTCTCACTGGCCACGACGGCCCCAAAATAGTGGGCAAAACAGTTTAAAAAACAACCCAAAAATGTCAAAAACAGTTTGGAAATCCTAACTCATTGGAGAAATGACCCACTCGCCGAACGTGAGGCCTTCCGAGAACATCGAGACCTATGTGGGTTGTCTACGCCCAAGTTCTCGGTCGAAGATGACCCCATGGTAGACGAAAGTGAGTGAGAAAAGTGTGTATGTAGTGAGTTAAAACTTGAACTGTAGGAGAGAGAAAATGTGCTGCTGAAATAGAGAGAAGAATGGGAGACTCTGGTGGGTGTTGGAGGTCCCAATGCTGTGGTGGGCGGCGGTGGTGACGGTCCAGCCGAGAGGAGGGAGGACGGTTTAGAGAGACGAGTGAGCAAAGGAACCGAGAGAGAGAGAGAGGTGTCTCACCTTGTTGACGGAAACGCTCCGGTTCCTCTGTCCTCGTCGGGGTCTGTCGGTCTCAGGTGGGATGGTGGTGGCAGTGACGAGAGGAGGGAAAGAGTGAATAGTGGCGGCTAGGGTGATTGGAGGTGATGAATAGTGATTAGGATTTTCTTTCTTTTTGTTTATATATGTGTACTAAGTGTAAAATGACTCTTTTGCCCTTAAGTCAACACTTGTTCATTTCTTGGACAGTTGCCCTTATGGGTCATTTACCTCATCATCATGACTTAACACACATACATATCTCAAGGCTAATCCCATGGCTCTCCTCATCATGCTGTGTCACTTTAACAATTTTTATCCTATAGCCCGCATGTTGTTGAAACCACACCCAAGAGGGGGGTGAATTGGATGTATCGAGAAGTTATCGCCTTTTAAATTTAGTTCAATAATTAAGATGCTATATTCTTATGAAAACATGAATGTAAACGATATGCAAGTGAATGGGATAGAAGAGATGGAAAGTAACACACAATTTATAATGGTTCGATCCAATGATCTACATCCACTACCTAACCTCCTCGGTTAGGATTTTTAAACCACCACTTATATTTCAAATAAGTGTTACAATTTAAGTATACAAGTTAGAATGCCTAATCACAATTAGGACTTCCTACCTAGCCACAACTAGGGTTTATGCCTAGCCTCAACTAGGTCTTTCCCTTTGACTTAGATTCCATTAAGTCTTACAATCATCCAATTACAACAAGTAGCTGAAAAATAATGAAATACACTTTACAAAGTAAAGTGGTACCAAATTCAAACACTAGCAAGCCTCCTAGAGCGTAACAACTCTAATGCATGCAAGTATGAGAATAAATGGAGTATGCAAATATGTCACTGATTTTTTGCAAGTTCCAAATATGAAATTGTTTCAAAAGTCTAATATATTAGTGCAAAACCGATTTCAAAGCCAAGAACAAGAAGTTTGATAAAAAATCAAGTTTAGGTGCAAAATTTTGTCCAAACCAAAACCTAGGGTTTAATAAAGTAAGTTTAAATACAAAACCCAAGATGAATGTGTTCAAAGACACAACAAAAAATTTTCCAAGACAAACACAAAGTTATAGAATCTAAGCACAAGAAAAAACTAGGACAAGAAGCTCTCTTAGAACCCCAAGAAGGTGACGTGTAAAACTGATTTAGAGAGGTTGTTGTACACCATAGAAAGCTTCAAAGATTTTGGATTTGAAAGCGAGTGGATAGCCTTTAAAGATTTTTTGTGTTCTCCAAGCTTTTCTTTTTGTATACTTTGAGCTTTTTGTGTTTTCTTGCTTGTTCTTGCAAAACCCTTGTTTTTGGTGGTTTTATAGTTTTAGATATCCCATCTTATCAGTTTGTGACCATTCTAGGGATCCAAGGGCCAAGAATTCATCAAGAATTCAAATTAAAGTTTGTTTTCCAACTTTTTAAAAAAGCTGTCAGGAATGCAATTAGCGCGCTAATACTGTTACATAGCGCGCTAACTCTGCATATAGTGCACTAATGGTAGTATTAGTGCACTAACTGTAGGGGCTTCAAAATAATTATTTCGCTCCCTTGTGTTAGTGACCCTTATACGCGTCTGGGACCCAACCAACCCTCATGTAACATATTATACATGTTTGTTATGGGTCATTAAATCTATTTGGGTGGTCCGGATAATTTTACAAAATTCGAAAACGGATAATTACAATTTCATAACGTGTGAGGGGCTTTTTTGCAAATGTGCAGTTTTATTTTCAAAAACCATTCAAAAACGAGTTTTTATTTTTTGAAAACTTCCACAATGATTTTCAAAGTGTAATATGAACATAAACACATAGTTTAACATTGTTTAAACTTATAGACCGAGTAATGTGTTAAGTTCCATTAAAAACTTAAAGTAGTTACTTGACTTTTGAAAATTCATTTGAAAAGCTCGATATGTATGAACTAATGCATTTGGCTTGCGTAAATGAACTTGTATACCTTACATCAATATTACAACTTGTAGTTTGATCTTTTGTCTTCATTCTTTCATGAATGCCGAGTCTTGAACTTGTATGGCTTGAATACCCATGATGTGATATTTTGCAACCTTTAACAAAAACTGAAATGGACTTGATATTCATTAGTATATTTTCACCTTGTTTGTTTTCTTTAAAATCCCGATCGGAGTTAGAGTGACTAACCACTTAGTCCAACAATCTCCCTCTTTTTGATGATAACAAATAATGTGAACTTGACAAGTGTAAAACATAATCCAAGTGTATTATTACATTCATGGTTGTACACATCATTTAATTTTCATTTAAATATACAAGTTCAACCACATTACATTTTCAAGTTCAACCTCATTTTCTCCCCCGTTTGATACCATCAAAAAGTGGGGCCAAGCTCCCCCGTAAATAGAACACAATAAAGAAGAAAAGAATCAATACGAGAGAAATACGCTCCCCTCACTTTATGCATATCATTAAAATAATAGATGGAAGCAGTACCCATTCATATACGATGAATCATAGTTAATAAGAAATAGTCATATATAACTCAGAGATACGCAAAAAAAATTTCATGATTCAAATAGCATAAAGAAATGGAGGCACAGTTGTGGCATGAAACCCGAGCTCTACAAATGAGAAATTGTTCATAAACATCTTAAAACTAACATGTTGGAGCCTGATGCTTGCCTAACATTGATAACCCTAAACACTCGTTCGGGATGACGATGGCCGACTCGCGGAGCCAGAGGCATGACCATTACATGCTCGTGGATGGTAGCAACTCAGTCTCGATATGACGTAGCTGCGTGTCGAAGGAAGTGAATGTCTCAGTCATATACGCATGCAGGTATCCCAGCTGTGCAGAGACGTATGCCGATTATGGAGACATATCTGGTGGAGGGGTGAAGTCGCCGAACGTCAAAGGAGGTGGAGGCTGCATTGTCGGATGGTGCAACTGCTGCGGTGGAGCTGTAAAGTCCTGATGGACTTCATCATCGCCATCATGTTCATCATTCCTAGCATTGCCTTCATCGTCAGAGTTGTCATCATCACCAAAACTATGGCTATATTCCAAGTAGTCCGGCGCATCAAAAGAAGCAATTGGAGAGTCCGCAGGTAATGGAGACTCATAGCCGCCGTAATACTGACCATCTGGGATGGCATCTTCCCGTATCTACATTTGCCTCTCACAAATGTAGCGATACTTCATGGCCTTCAAAGTGGCCATGTTGATGGTGTTATAGACAGTGAGGGGACGACCGCCTAATATAAGATCCACCTGGGCAGACTCCAAGTAGGATGTGATAATGTGTGCATAAGGAAGATGATGACCCGAGCTACACGTGCTCGTCATATAGCCAATAATGATGTGTGGCAGGTTGAGAGGGATAATACGAAGCAGGTTCCCAAGAACGAACATGTCGAGGAGAGTGACATAGTTCTTACTACCACCTCGCGAAAGAATCACCTTATGAAGCACTTTATGAAGGAGATAAGGTATTAGTTTGAAGTCAGTGCCCGTTATAACGGTCGCGTATACGGTTAAATTCTTTTTCGTCCGTAAGAAGGAATTAAGTAATTCAAGACGATCAAAGGGACAACTGAGAAATTTGCACACAACTGTAGTGGTAGGAGGTTGCAAAGGAAATTGAAGCAAGATTTTTGGGCGTAATCTCAATGGATCAACTACCAACATATGATCTTAGACCAAAATGGTTTGTGGTTTCAAGATTTGAGTAGAAAACACGAACCAGAGGAGGTTATAGTTGGCATTGTAAGTACAAAAAGTTCTTCAACCCGCCCTATCGAAAATCTCCTGAATTGGGAGATGAGCCTTATCAAAGAAGGCAAAGTCAATAATAGCGGGCCTTAGAATTTTAGCATCCGTTAGTCGTGGTGCCACCGACTCTAAGATGGTCGGGGACTCGTGAACGGATTTGGCACGACCCTCCATTCATGGGGCATTTGCCAGAATGGGGACGTGGTGGCTATGGGTAGAAGGTGAGGACTCGAACTCGCTACCGGATGAGGAGGATTGGACAACACGTCGGGTAGAGGGACGAAGTGGGGCAGAGGGACGAAGAGAAGTGGCGGGGGCGGTTGGACGGGAAGTGGTCGGGGTGGCCTGACGGGAAGATGGACGGACGGAGGTTCGACGAGTCGACATTAGGCTAATGTAAAGTGAAGAAATTGACAAAGAGAGTGAGAATGTTACCTTGTGGGTAGAGAGATCACGGTGGTGTCGTTGAGAGGAGAGTGGAGACGTATGGAATCGACGAGAGGAGAGGAGAGATTTGTGAGGTGAGTGAAATTTTAGGGCAAAATACAATTTTTATAACCCTTGTCGAACGACATTAGCGCGCTAATAACAGAATTAGCGCGCTAATGGGTCGATTAGTGATCTGGGCCAAAACATAATTAGCGCACTAATGACTATTATTAGCGCGCTAATTTCCCTTTGAAATTTTGGACATAAATTTTTTGATTTTTGAAATACAACTCTGATTCACCTCAAACTTCATGGACGCTTCATTAACATCATATAAAAAGGTTTGGAATAGCTAAAACATATGTAGAAGGTTTGATTCACGAGACATGCCTAACTCACACTGAATCTTAGAAAATTGATCTCTAGGCAAAGGCTTGGTGAAGATATCAGCTAGTTGATCCTCCGTAGGCACATGGATGAGTTTAACATCGTCCTTTTGGACGTGGTCACGAAAAAAATGGTGCCTAATCTCTATGTGTTTTGTGCGAGAGTGTAACATCGGATTTTTCGATATGTTAATTACACTTGTGTTATCACAATAAATTTTAGCACAACCAACTAGGATTTGATAATCCTCAAGTTGTTGTTTTATGTTAGAACTTGAGCACAACCACTCCCAGCAGCCACATACTCGGCTTTCACCGTAGACAAAGTAACCAAATTTTGTTTTTTGCTAAACCATGATATGAGTGAATTTTTTAGAAATGACAAAATTTGGAAGTGCTTTTCCCATCAACTAGACTTCCCGCATAATCAGAATAAACAAAACTTTAGAGTTCGAAACTCTTGGTTTTGTTGAACCACAATCCTAAGTCTTGTGTTCCACTTAGATATTGAAATATGCGCTTTACATATTTTAAGTGTGACTCCTTAGAATCGGATTGAAATCTAGCACATAAGCACACACTAAACATACGGTCAGGTCTACTAGCGATCAAATATAGGAGGCTACCTATAATTCCATGGTAAAGTTTATGGTTATGGATTTTCCTAGTTGGTCTTTATCCATTTTGATTGTAGAACTACTAGGAGTGTCACATGCTTTCAAATTTTTGAATTTAAAATTCTTTCGCATGTCCCTCACATGCTTTGCTTGATTTATAAAATGCCATGTTTGGATTGCTTTATTTGCAAGCCTAAAAGTATGTTAGTTTACCCATCATGCTCATTTCAAATTCATTTGTCATTAATGATGAGAATTCATCACATAAACGTATGTTGGATGACTCGAAGATAATATCAACAACATAAATTTGAACAAGTAGCATGTCATATTTTTGATCAAAATGAACAAAGTAGGATCTAGTGTTCTTTTCTTGAATCCTTTATCAAGTAGAAATGCACTAAGTCTATCATACCAAGCTCTAGGAGCTTGTCTTAGTCCATACAAGACTTTTTGAAGATGATAGACATGACTTGGATGTTCATGATCTTTAAAACTCAGTGGTTGTTCTACATATACTTCTTCATGATGAATACATTTAGAAATGCGCTTTTAACAACCATTTGATATAGTAAAAACCCATTATAGCAAGCATAAGCAAGTAACATTCGAATTGCTTCTAGTCTTGCTATAGGTGCAAAGGCTTCCTCATAATCAATTCCTTCTTTTTGATTGTAGCCTTGTGCAACCAACCTAGCCTTGTTTCTTACAATCTCCCCCTTCTCATTCTTTTTGTTTCTAAAAACTCATTTGGTGCCAATGATAGTATGGTCCTTAGGTCTAGGTACTAGTGTCCATACCTTATTCCTAACAAATTGTTTTAGCTCTTCTTGCATAGCCATTACCCAAAACTCATCTACTAAGGCATCATCTATCTTGGTGGGCTTGGTTTGTGACACAAAAGCTATGTGTCCCTCATTTCGATGTAACGTTGACCTAGTGATTATACCTTTATTTGGATCACTTATTATTTGTTTAGAGGAATGGCCAATAAGAAGTCTTAAATTCTTAGGTGCACTTATTTCGGATTCTTTGCTTACCTCGACCTCTTGACTATTTGACATTTGTCCTAGGATGCCATCATCTTCATCATCAATCCATAATTTTTCTAAGCTGTGCATCATCTTTACTTTGGGATCATTTCATCAAATTTCACATGGACAGACTCTTCTATGGTTTTGGTTGATCTATTGAACACCCGATATGCTTTGCTATGCATAGAGTAGCCTAGGAAAGTACAAACATTTTACTTTGGGTCAAATTTGTCCAAATGATCCTTATCATTTAGAACATAGCAAGTGCAACTGAACACGTTAAAATAACTTATGTTGGGTTTTCGGCCTTTCCATAGTTCATAAGAAGTCTTTTTTACTTTCTTTCAGACATTTACTCTATTTACAACATAGCATGCCGTGTTAATGGCTTCGTCCCTAAAATTTTAGCTACGTTGTACTCTTTTAGCATAGTCTTACACATCTCTTGGAGTGTCTTATTTTTTCTTTCAACAACTCCATTTTGTTAGGGTGTTCTAGAAGAGGATAATTGGTGTGTATATCCTTGTTTAGCACAAAAATCCTTCAAGTTCCTATTTACAAACTCACCACCTCTATCACTTCTAATGATGGTGATCTTGTATCCTTTTCATTCTCAGCCAAAGCATAAAATTTTACAAACACATCAAAAACTTCATGCTTATGAGATAGAAAATACACCCATGTATACCTAGTAAAATCATCAACAATGACAAAGTAATATGATTTACCTCCTAGACTTTGTATTTGGGTGGGTCCGAACAAATCCATATGGATAAGTTCTAAGGCTCGAGTCACATCACTTGTTACTTTCGTCTTAAATGACGATTTCACTTGTTTACCAAGTATACATGGTTCACATTCCTTATCTTTCTTAAAAGTACATTTGGGTAGGCCTTTGACGAGATCTTGCTTAGTCAATTTTGACAAGTTTTCCATGCAAGAATGCCCTAATCTACGGTGCCACAACCATGCATCACATTCACTTTGTGCACTCAAACATGAAACATTTTGCATATTTATCTCATCTACGTTAATAGCATAAACATTTTTATCTTTATATGCAATAAATAGAGTTTCATGCTTCTCAATCCTAACAATGCATTTCGATGATTCAAACATAGCATGAAATCCTTTGTCACACAATTGACTAATGCTAAGCAAATTATGTTTAAAACCATCAACAAGACAAACATTAGAAATAGAGAGTGAATTGATAACCGACGGTTCTGAGACCAATAACTTTTCCTTTATTGTTGTCTCCAAATGTAACCTTTCCACCATCATGCTACTTTAGTTCAATGAATTGATGCGTATCTTTGGTCATTTGTTTTGAGCACCCACTATCTAAGTACCATGGGGTACTCTTACTCGCATCCTACACAATGGGAAACACACTAGATTTTGGTACCCAAACACCTTTGGGTCCGAGAAAGTTAGTGTCAAAAACATTTTTAACTATCCATACTAGTCTACCTACTTTGGCCTTTTGTAAGACACATTTCCCAACCACATGAGTTTTATTACATTTAGAACATCTACGATCATCATTTAGCAATTTCTTGTAACTCAACAAGTTTGCTCCATAGCCTATGCCTCTTTTGTTGAGTACACGTCGTTGTGCTCCCAACATCATGTCAAACATTTCTTTACCATTAGTGAACTTATGCACCGTGCTAGTCAAGTCCTCTACTTCCTTGACTAAAACATCTCTCTCCTCTAGGACTTCATTCAAGTCACTTTGGAGATCATTAATGGTTTCATTGTGACTCTATTTCACTAATTTATATGGTCAAACTCTTTTTGAGTTGTTTGGTCTTTTTGACCTCCTTTTCCAACTCTTTCCTAAGCATGTCAAGATTTGGAGCATCATCTAAATCATCAACATCGTCAAAGTTAGAAGTGTTAGAGTTTACGTCAGTTTGTGCCATGAGACAAAGTATTACTTTCTCACTTTTCGATTCGGACTCGGAGCTTGACGAGGATGAGTCATCCCAAGTCGCCTTGAAGCTCTTCTTTCTTTTCTTCTTGTCCAACAACTTCTTGGATTTGCATTCCGCCTTGATGTGACTCGGTTTGCCACATCCAAAGCATATAGTCTCACTTGACTTTCCTCCCTTGCTTCTACTTTTAAACTTCTTCTTGTACTTATCCCGCTTGTGCATGGCCTTGTTTAGCTTTCTTGAAAGCATAGCTACTTCCTCCTTAAGATCATTATCGCTACAAGATTTTTCATCTTCAATGACATCTATAGATGCAACCGGGAGCTATTTGCCTTCAAAGTAATCTCTTTTCTTGAACTCTTTGTGCCTCCATTTAATGCTTCTAATCTAGCTCGATCTTTAAGTTTGAATTCATGGACCGTTAGCTCTCCACACAATGCATCAAATATATAGTCTCCAAGGTTTTGTGTCGATTGGATATCATACTTCTTGGTAATAACTTCATCGGATCCAACTCATAAAGTTTCATAGTGCTCCTCAAGAATCCTCAACTTTATCTTTTTCACTTGTATGGTACCTTCATAGTGTACCTCAAGCTTCTCCCATACTTCCTTGGCCGTTTGACAAGCACTAACTCAGTTAAACTTATTTTCATTTAATGCACAAAATAAGTGATTCATGGCTTGATCATTTGAGAGCCTAATTTTGATCTCCTCGGCGGTGTACTCTTTCAAGGGCTTGCCCGATGGAATGTAGCCACTTTAAATTGCATCTCACAAGAATCTATTTTGTGCTCTAATATAAAACTTCATTCTCACTTTCCAATGGGCATAGTTAGTTTCATCAAAATACGAAGGCCTACTTGAGGAGTTTCCTTCCCTAAGGCGAGCGAGATCTAGAGTTTGCATCCTTACACAAAAACACTCAAAGATACGTTAGTAACACTTTGAGCAATAACCTGCTCTGATACCAATTGAAACCACACCCAAGATGGGGTGAATTGGATGTATCGAAGAAGTTATATCGCCTTTTTAAATTTAGTTCAATAATTAAGATGCTATATGCTTACCAAAACATGAATGTGAATGATATGTAAGTGAATGGGATAGAAGAGATGGAAAGTGACACACGATTTATAGTGGTTTGATCCAATGATCTATATCCACTATGTAACCTCCCCGGTTAGGATTTTTAAACCCCCACTTATATTTCAAATAAGTGTTACAACCTAAGTATACAAGCCTAGAATGCCTAATCACAATTAGAACTTCCTACCTAGCCGCAACTAAGGTTTATGCCTAGCCTCAACTAGGTCTTCCCTTTTGACTTAGATTCTACTAAGTCTTACAATCATCCAATTCAACAAGTAGCTGAAAAATAATGAAATATACTTTACAAAGTAAAATGGTATCAAATTCAAATACTAGCAAGCCTCCTAGAGCCTAACAACTCTAATGCATGCAACTATAAGAATAAATGGAGTATGCAAAAATGTCACTGATTTTTTGCAAGTTCTAAATATGAAATCGTTTAAAAAATCTAATATATTAGTGCAAAACCGATTTCAAATCCATGAACAAGAAGTTTGATAAAAAATCAAGTTTAGGTACAAACTTTTGTCCAAACTAAAACCTAGGGTTTAATAAAGTAAGTTTAAACACAAAACCCATGATGAATGTATTCAAAGACACAACAAACAATTTTTCAAGTCAAACACACAAAGTTATGGAATCTAAGCACAAGAAAAAGCTAAGACAAGAAGCTTTCTTACAACCTCAAGAAGGTGACTTGTAAAACTGATTTGGAGAGGTTGTTGTACACCCTAGAAAGCTTTAAAGATTTTGGGTTTGAAAGTGAGTGGACAACCTTTGAGGATTTTTTGTGTTCTCCAAGCATTTCCTTTTGTATGCTTAGAGCTTTTTGTATTTTCTTGCTTGTTCTTGCAAAACCTTTGTTTACATCCCATCTTATAAGTTTGTGATCGTTCTAGAGATCCAAGGGCTAAGAATTCATCAAGAATTCAAATTAAAGTTTGTTTCCTAGCTTTTTAAAAAAGCTGTCAAGAATGCAATTAACGCACTAATACTGGTACATAGCACGCTAACTTTGCAAATAGCATGCTAATGACAGTATTAGCTCGCTAACTGCAAGGGCTTCAAAATAATTATTTTTGTCCCTTGTGTTAGCGACTCTTATACGCGTTCGGGACCCAACCAACCCTCATGTAACATATTATACATGTTTGTTATGGGTCATTAAACCTATTTGGATGGTCCGGATAATTTTATAAACCTCGAAAATGGATAATCACGGTTTTATAACATGCGAGGGGCTTTTGTGTAAAATATGCAGTTTTCTTTTCAAAAACCATTCAAAAATGAGTTTTTCTTTTTCGAAAACTTCCACAATGATTTTCAAAGTGTGATATGAACATACACATAGTTTAACATTATTTAAACTTATAGACCAAGTCATTTGTTAAGTTCCATTAAATACTTAAAGTAGTTACTTGACTTTTGAAAATTCTTTTGAAAAGTTCGATATGCATGAACTAATGTATTTGGCTTGCGTGAATGAACTTGTATACCTTACATCAATATTACAACTTGTAGTTTGATCTTTTGTCCTCATTCCTTCATGAATGTCGAGTCTTGAACTTGTATGGCTTGAATACCCGTGATGTGATGTTTTGCAACCTTTAATAAAAACTGAAATGCACTTGATATTTCATTAGTATATTTTCACCTTGTTTGTCTTCATCAAAATCTCGATCGGAGTTAGAGTGACTAACCACTTAGTCCAACAGTTGTGAAACTATTCAACTTCCCATTGATCTTGCGTTTCTTCGGTTAATATTACTTCGCAATTTGGTTCGTCGTGCCCGTTTTCTTGCCACATTCCATCATCTAATTATTTAAATTATTAGAAAATTCATTTATTGAGTTTTTATCTCCCATTTAACTAGGCGAAACCTCACTCAACTAAAAATCGCCCAAATGGCTCGAGACCCATAAAATACTAAAATAATAATACAAAAAGTCAAAGAATCATAAACTTACCTCAGTGTCGACTATCGAAGTTCGAAATACCATCCAGTATTTACGTAGCCGGGTCACAATCCTGACACGTGTAATGCAAGTCAGTTAAAAATTCGGGGTCGTTACATACGTGAGTTTGAATTGAGTTTGTAGAAAATTGAGGGAATTTGGTGATTTCAAAATTTCAACATGCACACTTTGATTCTCTATTTTAGGTGAAAATTCTTGTTTAATCGATGTTTTTTAGAGGGAAATTGATGTTGTTAGAGTGTGTGGGTATTTGTATGATGAATTAAAGTGTTGAGGACAAGAGAAACCCATAATTCATTTCTGAAAATTTCTAGGTAGCGGGCAATTAGCGCGCTAGGTGATGAACACTAGTGCGCTAATCACGCTGGGGAAGATGATGAACAGTGCCGAAGATCAATTAGTGCGCTAATTGATCTGACTAACGTCCTAATTGATTACAAACCCACTTAATTAACCAATAAACACCCAAAATAGATCTCATGAGTCACGGGACAAAAATCGGAGTCGTGGATTAGTTGGGGATCAGACCGGGGGTATTTTTTGAATTTTTGAGCGTGGTTTGAGGTACATAAAACCTAACTGAACACCACTACTGCATTTACTTATTGCTATTTCAATTGAGCTGTAAATCATTGATAATCTACAAGTCCATTCTTACTGGGACGATTGAGTTTTCCCGTCTATATATCCGAGAGGGTTTGTGTGATCGCTTACTAGGTGTGTGGTCTAGGACACAATCGTAGGGTCGATGGTGTAGGCTACGACAGGGCTCTTGGTCCTTAGTACACATCTTGAATAGCTAGTTTACACCCATTTGTGTATCTTCGTGTTTATATTGATGCGATGAGCTTTGAGCAGTTGTCTGCATTTTTCCTTCTTTCCACATGTTTTATTTAACACTATTGATTGATTGTCATTTACATTCTTTAATTATGATGCACGGTGGTTTTCCTTGGAATTTTAATTACTGGGCTCGTCATCTGCCTTTTGTGATGGTTGAGCGTAGATCCTAATATTAGCAAGGGTAAGGATTCTTGGCGATTACATCTGACTTACCTATACCGAGGCCTACTGGTACGTGTATAGCTAGTTATATTTTGATACTTTGTATTATCTTTCGGGGTTGGAAGACTATAATTCACACCTGTACCTGTATATATAGTTGATCGTCTATATGTACAGTATCGCGAGATTTCCACTATAGGTTGAATAATAAAACTATATATATATATGCTCTTTTGGTAATGTCAAGACTTCTGCTGTTATTAGTTATAAATGTTAATTAGCTTATTGTTAAATCTAAAACCATATGTAAACTAACCAATCAATTGACAAGACACGTTAAGGTATCAGACAAGTGAGGAGTATGGACGACGTGGCAGAGGCTTCAGGTGTTAAGGCAGGGAATTAGCTGTCCACGGGGCGACCTGGGTATTTGGGGTCGTCACAATTTGGTATCAGAGCGAAAGTTTTGAGGAACCTTGGGATAAAACTTGTCAAGAGCATAAATTTTAAAATAATTAGATGTGAAAACTCGATGAATTGCCTAGAATTTTTAGTTGGGAAGCAATGAAAGTGGGTAGAGTTAGGATTGTTATGTGATATATGTATTGTTGTATATATATACTATATGCATACGTATATTGGAAACTGATCCGGACACGAAAATCGATGCAGACCACTGTGGACGACAGATTCCTACTACTATCCCTTTGGCTACTCAGCAGGAGGTTAAGGAGACCAGTGATCACACCACTAAGAGGTAGCTGATCTGCGAGTCATAGTGTAGAGAGTTACGGATTAGTAATTATTACAGCAGGCACAGATGGTAGAGCTTATGGAGTATATACGAGGCTCGAGGATACCTGCAGTGACACCGGTTACTAAGTTAGTTACACCTACCGCTCCAGCTACGATATTACCAGCAGATACTACCGAGGTGATGCCTACTACTACAAAACAACAGGTAGTTGTTTTGACAGCTTGGAGTAGGATGTCAGAGGCAGCGAAGATGGTGAAGGATTTTATGAGGTTCAACCCCACTTACTTTACTAGGGTTGGTAATCTAGAGGTTGCGGGACGTTGGTTGATGACGCACCGACGCCTACACCAGTTGTTAGAGGTACAAGAATGTGACGACCCCAATTTCCCCATGCAATTGGGTACGTCCGGCCTAAGGCCGTGCAGGCCCTGAGTCATCACTTGACAACCTGACGGGCCTAGTCAGTCTTCGATTCATCAATTTTAACAATTTATGAAAGAGTTATTGCAATAATACACAATGGAAGACTAAGTAAGTACGATACTGGAAATAACTCAATCAATGAAAATATAGAAATTCTATAAGTATGGAAAACCCCGGGTATTCATGTACAATTCGATAAGTATATATACATGATACTAGTTTCATCAAAAATGCCAAGTTCAATAATCCCAAAACATATGTATGAAACGATATACAAGTAAGCAAAATATAAACACATACTATAAAGTCTCCCTGATTCCACTGCTAGTCCTCAAAGTAGGTCTCTTAGGTAGGGCCCCTTGCCTTTACTGCTCTCCACCCTATCTGCACCCAATGTCACAAACTAAATGGTGAGCAATTGAAGAAATCGAAAATAATGCCAGAAGAATACAACAATAATTTATGATTTAACAAGTAAAGCAGTCTGAATATCATGCGGAAATAAAATAGCAGGAAAGTAAGTAATTCAAGTGCATGATAAAAAAACTGATAAGATAAATAATCGAAATTTGCATGTTCTAAGATTTAAAAGAGACCCATTAGTGGTCTAATTTCACAGCAATATGGCATAGATCTCCTCCGGCAATGTCACAACATTAGCGCAACTTGAAATCGAAGGCATCGCAACACCTCTCGAATCCAGTACCTAGTACACACAACACTAGGGTGGTCAGTTACCCCTGCAGGAGGCACCTTCATTGTCCCAGCTAGTACGAGACCAAATGATACCTTCCAGACACACACTCATGCCAAGAACATACAAGCA
This sequence comes from Stephania japonica, assembly GCA_039657345.1. NCBI lineage: Eukaryota > Viridiplantae > Streptophyta > Magnoliopsida > Ranunculales > Menispermaceae > Stephania > Stephania japonica. Next base: position 28,471,572 of record CM077563.1, on the reverse strand, counting down.
AGAATATGAAATCGAATATCAAATAAGGGATCAATTCACAAATATCAATGAATAGAGGATGTATAAATCACATGCTATTTCCTTACTGGCCTACTAACATACACACATACAAGGCACGTGTGTACTTACCTGACTAATTGTAATCCGATACCACTTCGAGACTCTAACGCATTCCCCGTAAGATCTCGACTACCTAATAAAGGTTTGAATCCTGAACGTTAATTTAGAGTTAGTACCTCATCTTAGGGTGTTTCTCGTATGTTTAGTTCAAATACACTTAATTAAGGCGACTCAAACCATTATGGATCAATCCATCTCTATGGTTATTGTCCTTATCGTAAAACTTATCCCTCTTTGGGCTCTTGTTGGGCCCCTTTATCATGTCTACACTCACGTAATTAAGCTTTTTGTGTGGACTCTTATTGGGTCTAAATACATAAGCCCATTCTTATATTTATACCTTTGCTTTGGACTTCAAGTTGTACCTATTGTATTGAGCCTTTATTGGGCTTTTATTTGGGCCCTAACCTAACCCATTTACATAACACTAATGTGTGTTATGGGCACTCATTAGCTAAGGTTTGTGTTGGGCCCTTAGTGGGCCTAAACACAAGCTTATGACCTACATTTTACATAATGTTAAACTAAGTATTAAAGGCCCATACACATTATCTCTTTTTATTCAATACACACATATGAAATGACACACCCACAACCAAGTACACACACAAAGCTACGATAATACACTTTATGGTCTTACACCCCACACTTGATACACCTCACACCCCAACTGTGGTGTACACGCCCACACATTGCACGCACCCCACTATTATGTGCACACAACACCCCTCTATTGTGTGCACCCCACTGTTATACACACCCCACTCACACTTATGGCCAATTTATACAATGCACACATACATGCACAAAACGTGGCTGTTGGACATGGGGGAAGGGGTCATCTCCTAAGTTAGTGGTGTCATCGGGGAGTCTCCTCTAATTAGCCATGACCAGGGACGGTCCCACCAGGCACAACAACCCAAAATAGTGGCCAAACAGTCTTAAAAACACCCCAAACATGTCAAAAAAACTTGAAAAGGACCCTCCTAAGTCATCGTAAAAATAACCCACTCGTTGGACATGAGGCTCTCCGGGAAGGTCAAGACCTATGTGGGTAGTCTACGTCCAAGTTGCCGATCGGAGGTGACTGCACGATGGTCGGAGGTGAGTGAGAAAAGTGTATGTTAAGTGGGTCGAGTTTGTGGACTGGTAGAGAAAGAAAGTGTCTTTGCTTGAGAGGGAGGGAGAGAGAGAGAGAGAGAGAGAGAGAGAGAGAGAGAGAGGAAAGGGAGAGAGGAGAAGCTCACTTAGGTGTCTTCGGTGGGTGATGGAGGCTCTAGTGTCATTGGAGGTGGCAGTGGTGGCAGTCCAGCAGAGAGAGGAGAGGATTGCCAAGTTGAGAGATAGAGTGAACAGTCGAGGGAAAGAGAAATAGAGAGAGAAAGAAGCTCCCTTAGGAATCTCTGGTGGGTGGTCGAGGTGGCAGCTCTGTGGAGGGTGGCGGTGGTGACAGTCCAGGGAGGAAGAGAGGACTGTCGAGTTGAAAGAGAGCTCACTGCCAGAGTGAAAGGCCGAGAAGGAGAGAGAGAGAGAGAAAGGTCTCACCTCATCGAAGACGGTCCACCGGTCTCTTTAGCCTCGTCAAAGTCAGCCGGTTGTAGGTAGGGCGAGTGGCAGTGATGAGAGGTGGGAGGATGAATAGTGATGGCTGTTAAGTTGGGAAGATGATGAATAGTGTGTATTAGGGTTTATGTTTTTATATATATGAATAAATGGTAAATGACCCTTTTGCCCTTCATCCTCCTTCTCATACACTTCAAAACAGCTACCCTTATGGGTCTTTTACCCTTTTATCATATCTCAACATACGTACACATCTCAATGCCAATCTCATGGTTCTCCTCATTATGATGTGTCACTTTAACAATTTCTGTCCCATAACCCATATGTTGCGAGACTATCCGACTCCACATTGGCCTTGCGCTCCTCGGTCTGCATTTCTCACAAATTTGGTTTGCCGTGTCCGTTTCCTCACCACATCTCATCAACTAATTAATTAAATTATTAGAAAATTCATTTATTTGTAATCTTTATTTGTTTTTTTATCCCCCGTTTAACTAGGCGAAGCCTCACTCAACTAAAAATCACCCAAACGACTCGAGACCTGTAAAATACTAAAATACTAATACACACAAATCAAAGAATCATAAAATTACCTTGGTGTCGACTTTCGAAGTTCAAAATACCATCCAGTATTCACATAGTCGGGTCACAATCCTAACAAGTGTAACGCAAGTCAGTTAAAAATTCAGGGTTGTTATAGTTTCCCCCACTTATTAGGATTTCGTCTACGAAATTTAAACTAATAAGTAACTAAATTACAAACTTACCTGAATCAAACAGGTAGGGAAAGTGCTCGCGCATGTAGGACTCTAACTCTCAGGTCAGCTCTTCATTTCCATGAAATTGTCATTTCATAAGTACCGAAGGAATTTCCTTGTTCCTCAACGTCTTGACCTTGCGGTCAACGATCTGGATCGGTTGCTACTCATACGAGACATCATCCTGCAACTCGATCTGGCTCAAGTCCATTGTCAGTCGCCGCCCTCCGCTTAACTTGTCTAGTCGAAGCATCAAAATGTGGAATACTGGATGAACACTGGCGAGCTCTGGCGGTAACTCTAACTAATATGCAACCTTATCGACCCTTTTCACAATCTTAAAGGGACCGATAAACCTCGGAGCGAGCTTCCCTTTAATTCTAAACCGTTTGTGACCCTTCAGAGGTGAGACTTTCAGGTATACATAGTTTCCCAAGTTGTGCTGAAGCTCATCGTGATACTGTTCGTAGTATTTCTTCTGCCGCTCTTGGGCACCCTTAAGTTTTTGATGAATCTGTCGTACCTTCTCAGTATGATCAACAACAATCTCAGGACTAACTGTCACAACATCCTCTGGCTCAGCCCAGCAAGAAGGGGATCTACAAGCCTACGCGCCTCGAACGGTGCCATACCAATACTCGCCTGATAACTATTGTTGTGCGCAAACTCGCACAAATGAATGTACTCTTCCCATGACCCGTCGTATTCCAAAACGCATATCCTGAGCATGTCTTCCAACACCTGGATTAACCTCTCGGACTGTTCGTCTGTCTGTGGATGGAACGCCATACTTAACTCCAGTCTGGTGCCAAACTGAGCCTACATGCTCTGCCATGACAACGAAGTGAACTGCACCCCTCGATCTGACACAATCAATAACGGACTCCGTGCAATCTGACAATCTCCCGTTCGTAGTGGATGCTCAGTCTGTTAACTCTATGTGTAGTGGATATTGGTATGAAATGAGCAGATTTCGTTAGTCGATCCACAATTACCCAGATGTTGTCGTAACCATGAGGAGATCATGGCAAGCCACTGACGAAATCCATAGCAATGTACTTCCACCGAGGAATGGGTAGGGGTTGTAGCAACCCTCCAAGCCGTCGATGCTCAGCCTTCACACGCTGGCATATCTCACACACTCGAATAAACTTTGACTCATCGGACTTCATCCCTAGCTACCAGAAGAGACGTAGCATATTAGCGTACATCTTGGTTCGACCCGGATGCACATAAAGACGGGAATGGTGAGCCTCCTAAAGTATCTCGGTGCATAAGTCAGCCACCAATGGAATCCATAGTCACCCACGATACCTCAAGCAAGAGTTTGTTGACCGACTCCAATCTGGATACTTTGAATTGTCTGCCATCTCACTGTAACATTGGTATGACTCATTTCCCTAATTTCCCTCGAGAATAGTCTACAGTGAAACGGTCTGCAATCTCATCTGACCACACATCTGTCTCCTGGTAGTCGTTGGCACATCCGCTGAACTCATCTTCTCGGCTGCCTCAAGTAACGCATACTCATGAGTCATACGACATACAAATACCTCTACATCAGATCCTCTACGTCTCAAAGCATCGGTAACAACATTGGCTTTCCCCGGATGATACTCAAGTACAAAATCGTAGTCTTTCAGGAATTCAAGCCAACGTCTCTATCTCAGGTTGAGTTCCTTTTGAGAAAGCAAGTACTTTAAGCTTTTATGGTCTGTATACAACTCGAAGCGTACGCCATACAAATGGTGTCTCCAAATCTTCAGTGCAATTACGATCGCCACCAACTCCAAGTCGTGAGTCGGGTAGTTCTTCTCATGAACTTTCAACAATCGGGATGCATAAGCGATAACTTTGCCCTCTTGCATCAGCACACCACCCAAACCAATCTTCAACCCATCGATATACACGACTAAGACCTTCCCGATCTCGAGCAATGCTAAGATAGATGCGTTGTGACGACCCTTCCCCGACCTAAGGTCGGGTCGCTCGGCCCAGACCGCCACTTGGACTCGATACTTGAACCGGGCCCAAATAACGGTCTGGCACGCCTAAACAAATAAACCTGCGGAATGATTATAAAAAGATATCCTAAGCCAATAGATTTAAGTTCATAGAACATTAATAAAAATTATACATCGGTTCATACTCATTTAAACTAAACAAGTTTATTATAATCTCCGAAATGGATCAACTAAAGATAACTAGTATTCAAGCTACCCAAAGATCTATATTAATTTTAACCCCAAGTTGATAGTTTCAAAATCAAATATACATGATATATATACAAAGACTCACATCAATAGGAGACTTCAAGCTCGTCTCTCCTTTCAAACCTAGCATGTCGTGGATACCTGAGATGTAAGTGGGGTGAGCTAAAAGAACCAACGGAGCTCAGTAATGCGGAAAACCCGCTCAACAATCAAATATGCAAGTAATACCTAATAAGCATGCAAAGTCTAGCATGTATTTGAAAACAAACAAGGATTCATTAAATAGTAGCATGGTAGCAGGATTTCATAAAAAATAGACTTATAATGAACCATCAAGTACTATCATAGACATAAGATTCGTAAGTCACAAATTGTAACAACAATAATCATGAATAACATTAAAGAGATTGACAAATCATCTCATAATTTCAAACTTTCATACAAATGAGGGGGTTTCGCGAGATTATGTACTATAAAATATAATAATACGATAAGTCGATGTTTCATTCAATGCATACTAGATATTGGCAAGAATCCGGTGAACGATTCTCCTACTCTCAAAGTGATGGAAACAACCAGCTAGCACACAGGCCTTATATGCCCTCTCGTTTGTCCCATCAAATCAACAGTAGGTTCGTCCAAGCCATCACCGATGCACATCCCTATGTCTCAAGAGTACAAGAGAAGGTAACTCCAACTCATGTCCCTACGTGACATACTTATGAATTCAATTAGTCAAGTAAAGCCCTCGGTGGTAAACTCCATACATCCTGGGGTGTTAACGACCCTCGGTGGTACCACAACATTCTGAGGTATTCATATAGATTTACTTACTAATAAGACCCTCGGTGGAACTCCACACATTCTGGGGCCATGAATAATAGTGCATTCACATTCCATAGATACGTATGTTCGAGCCAATACCACGACGCAACCCATAAATCCCAAGTCTTTAATTCAAATTATGAATCCTAAGCATAACTAATAATCATGCCATATTTGATAATTGAGCAAGCTCCCCACCTACCTGCACTCGCCGCGAATCCTAATCTCGATCCTCTTGTGTTTGGGCTCGATGTGAACCGTTTCGCGAATCTAGACAATTTGAAAGAATAATTACTTTATATATCTACAACCATACAAGTTTAACATCAATTGTCTAGACCTTAGAGATTCACCCTATTTTATAGCTGACTTCCCTAAAGGTCATTCACGACTCTAAAATCGACACTTAAAATTAGAATCGATGATTCGAGTAAAATAGGAATGTGGTGATGTAAAATAAGGAAAATCCACTAAGACTTAGTTTTTCCAACATAAATCGAAGACGTTCGATTAATTATAATTAAAAAGATCCAAATTACCATACAAGACTCAATTTAGACTTTAAATTCCCAAATGACAATATTCAGTCAAAGTCCATAAATTTATCGAATAAGTTTATTTCTCAAAGAAAAAGATTCAAAGTCCCTTTTTAAATTTCAACTCAACCTTAAATGCCAAATCCATATCAATAAACTTCAACTGCATTCAATTTACTAAAATCATGGGAAAATCCTTTCATGTACCCTCAAACCATGGTAAACAAGATTGATTCATCCATAATACTCGTTATCATAAAGCTTAAAAATTTGTATAACCCATTTCAAGACTAGATCTAAGAAAAATTGAACAAACTTTGCAAATCATCAACTCTCATTACTAATACCAATACCAAGACAATAAATCTAGAGAGTATTAGAATCTCACCATGCCTTCAATGGAGTCTTTGACTCAAAATCCTTTCCAAAATCTCATTCTAACATAGATCAAATCTTTCCTTTCTTATTTTCTTTTCTATTTTCCTCGCGTTCTTGCCGATGTCAACGCCATCGACCCTTTGGTCTCCAAATCTTCAATAAATAATAAAGAAATCAAGGAGGGAAGTGAGGTTGTACATCTATTGAGCTTGAACTCTCCTCTTGTTCTCCTCCTCTCCAAGTGGGTGTTTTATAAAATTGGGGCTAGGGTTTTCTTTGATTTGCTTAAATAGCATTAGGGTTAAGGATTAGGGTTGTGACTATTTACAATTTGTCTAAAATGCCCTTTTGGGTCTTAATCTCAAGTGGGCTTTATTATTTAAAATAAAACTTTACTTACTCCCTAACTCATATTTGACAAGTTTAGAATTATATTTTCACATCAAACACCCAACATATTTTATCATGAAATTACCAAAATACCCATAGGTTGGGTCGTGGAGAATGTGGGTCGTTACATGCGTTCGTCAATTTCTTCTTCAGAGTGGAGAATGCCTGCTCACACTCTTCATTCTAATAGAACTTCGCATTTTATTGCGTCAGTTTCATCATTGGTGCAGCGACCTTGGAGAATTCCTACATGAATCGGTGATAGTAACCTGCTAATCCCAGAAAACTGCGAATCTGAGTCATGGTCGTTGGAGTAGACCACTTAATCACGGCTCTAATCTACTCTCGATCAACGACAACACCGTCAGCTCCAACTACGTGCCTTAAAATTTTGATCTCTGGCAGCCAAAACTTGCACTTACTAAACTTAGCATAGAGTCAGTGGTCCCTTAGAGTCTGCAACACTGCTCGTAGATGCCCTTCATGCTCCTCACGAGTCTTGGAATATGTGAGGATGTTGTCGATGAATACAATCACGAATCGATCTAGGAAATCCCTTATCACTCGGCGCATCAGGTCTATGAACATCGCCGGCGTATAAGTCAATCCAAATGGCATGACTGTAAACTGGAAATGACCGTATCTAGTGTTGAATATTGTCTTTTCTTGATCCTCAGCACTGATCCTGAGCTGGTGATATCCTGACCTCAGATCTATCTTAGAAAACCACTGCGCTCTGGTCAACTGATCGAACAAATCGTCAATGCGATGTAATGGATACTTATTCTTCGCTGCAACCTTGTTCAATTGCCTGTAGTCAATAAAAGCCTCAAGCTACCGTCCTTCTTCTTAACGAACAACATTGATGCTCCCCATGGCGACATACTAAGACTGAAGACACCCAACTCTAGCAACTCATCTAGCTGACTCCTCAGCTCCTTAATCTCTCGGGATGCCATCCTATATGGTGGTATTGAAATCGGTCTAGTCCCTGAGACTAAGTCAACAATGAAATCGATTGTCCTCTGCGGTGGTAATCCTGGTAGATCCTCGGGGAATACATCTGTGAACTTGTACACGATTGGTACATCCGCTATGTCAACTTCTTGTCTCACACCAGTACTCATAAAGCTCGCAATAATCTCGACATCGCCACTCATGGTCTCTCTACCTCTGGTGATCGGAAGTAATGGTGCGTTGGCCTGAATGCTAATCTCCATACCATCTACAAACGGAATCGTAATTGTCTTCTCATAAAAATCGATATGAGCATGGTACGCTCCCTACCAATCCATGCCTAACAATGTATTGAACTCGAGAAACTCAAGCACCCTCAAGTCAACATGAAACTCGTAAGTTCATAGCCTAGGCAAGACTGCGAGGGAGGTTCGACTACGCATATTTAATGGATTTGTGAGATTTATATATTTTAATTTCAAGCTTTTCATTATTATTTTATTTTCTTTGGTATTTATTTGAGCAATTAAGGTTAAACACTAGTTTAAACTTTAATTAATATGTCAGTGAGTCGTAAGTACCCGTGCTTGTGCAAAAAGACCACACTAGTGGCAATTGACCGTACCAATTGATTAGAACCTTTTGGGACCAGTCAAATACCTTAGGGATCTAGGCTAAATCGAGAGCACTAGCGATCCGGTTGTCTAGATGTAGTGCCTTCACAAATTGAAGTAATGCGGCCAACGCATTAAATCTGGAGCACTAGCGATCACGTTGCGTGTTTGGTTAGGAAAGTAGTCAACGGTTATACCTTGTCTGCCGATATCAGGAAGTGCGAGGAACCGAGTGCGTCACCGGATCTATAGCTACACTGGGATAATTTGATTTGTATTTTTGACATAAGTTGAAGACCAAATTCAATCTTTTTATCGAACTGAACTTGTATGCCTTGACCTAGGTGCTATTTTTATTAATTGTTTTTAACTTTATTTTAATTGATTTTATTATTTTGTTTATATTTAGATTAGGTAATTAACTCATTTTCTCTAAATCCCCCGATTTCCTTTTTGTTATTTTTTTACCTTAGAAAGAAAACCAATCTCTGTAGGATCGACCCTTTACCGCTATCTACAAAATAGTTAGTTTAGGTATATTATTTTATTGACGCGTTCGGCGCGCATCAATTTTTGGCGCCGTTGCCGGGGATTAGTTTTTCTTTCTTTGGTTTTTGTTGTATATTTATTTATTTTTATTTTTTTATTTTTGTATATATTCCCTTGTTCCTAATACTTTTGCAGGAAGTTTCTCAATGGCCTCATACTACCATAATTATGATCGATTCGAAGACTCATACTATCATGGTATGAATGGGGTAGGTATGTCACATAATGCACATCAATTTTCTAACTCACATTTTTTATGCAACAGGTCGACGCTTGTGATTTTTGTGGGGAATACTTTCATCCCACTTATGCTTGTCCTTACCATTCGAGGTATGAAAATCATCACAGTCCTAGCTATGCATTGCCACAACCTGACTTCTGTATGTCTAGGCCAAGTCCACGGAGTCCTCAACTAGAACGGAGAACCATTGAAGACATGGAGAAAGATATGACCTCCGACTGGCTTTCTCCAAGTACCAAAAAATACCCTTTTGACGACTGGAGTAATTCATCATATCGGTAGGACACGTATAGTTCCATGCGGAATCAGCCTTTAAGGGATATAATAAGGTATTGTTTGGCGACTGTGCAAGATATGAACCTCACCGAGCAAGAATTGGACCAATGGATTGAACAGAGGGATCAAGAAGCAGAAGAAGAAATAAAGTCAATTCTCCAAAAGATATCAGCTGAGACTATGAGTGCAATCCCATTGGAGAGTGTCGAGGTAAATGAGGTTACATCGATTGAGGACTATTGGAGTGAACCAGAGGAAATAATTGAAGTTTCCTTACATGAGCTGGACATTAGCATTGCACAGAATGAAGCGGATGAAGCCGAGAACGAAATTGATGTCATTTTAGAAAGGCCGGAGGAACCGTAAAAAGAGAGCAAGGAAGACCAACATCTGGTGTTGGTGAAGTCACCCACTCTCCCATGCATATTTGTTAGACCTTACAAGGGGGTGGTCATAAAGGAGCGTTCGCAGATCTTCTACACGGCTGACACCTTTGTGTCAGATGACCATGATTTGACAGATTCTTATATGTTAGAGGTCCCGGATGAGCTCCTGATTCTGAAGGAGGGCGTGCAAGCTGCATTGCCCGAATATGTTGATGCGCCGTTTGTGGTAGATATCTAAAAAGGAAAGGGCATCACGTGATGAATCACAACAAGTCTAGCCAAAGACTTAAAAGAAAGGCGTTCGTTGGGAGGCAGCCCAAATTTATTTTTTATTTTATTTCATTTTTTTCTAGCAATTATTTTAGTTTAGTTTAGTTTTTAGTTATTTTAGTTTTAATAAAATTCTAACTTCTATTTCTTGGACTTTTTGCAGGTGTTATACTTGACGAGCACTTGAGGCATTTGGAGCACCCCCTGAGTTCTACTTGGTGTTTTGAAACTTGGTTGGGACATATCCAACTTAAGTCACCGCATTAGTGGCGGATTTTGAGTGAACTCAAAACCCCAGACCTCATTCCATCATCTTGTTGATTTCACCCTTAGTTGAAAGACTTTGGGCTCGCCAAATTTGGTAGGGATCATTTGAGTTAACTCCCATGCTTACTAGTTCTTGCTCTTATTATGGTGAGTTTATTTCATAGTTTTCTTAGTCACCTAGACATGAGATATTTTGCGCATTTACTAGTTTTTGGAGACTTTTATAAAAAAAAAAGAAAAGAAAAATTGCATGAGTTTGTATCATTTTCTTATTTATTTATCAATGTTCTTTTTCACCACTCTTTTCTCTCTTTTGTTGCATGGATTTCTTGACTTGTTTTGAACCTTGAGGACAAGGTTCAGAATAAGTTTGGGGGTACTTTAGGACTTGTGGATTGAGTTGGATGGTTTTCTATGCGAAAGACCGCAGGTGAGATTGTTTAAGTTTTTTTTTTAATTATATGCGGTTATATGCGATTGATGGATGATAATGGCGATGTTTGGTATCACTCATTCTCTCATTTCTTCCATTTATTTTTCCTCCATACTTCTCTTTCTCATATCATTAGGAGTTGATACACTTTCATGCATGCATTTAGTATAGTTTTTAGTATTATCATTAGTAGACATGTATCTATCTATGTTTGTTCTTGCATTTAGACATAACATAGTGTCATATGTTGCATATGTTGCATTTAGAGTCGCCCGAAATTTTGTTTCATGCTTTTGGTTATGGATGAGTACTTTATGGTTGCCTGTTGACTTGAAACTAAGGAGAAAGTAGGAGAAATACTTAATCAAGTTGTAGCCCAGCACTTTTATGACTGCATGATTAGAGACTTAGTATGTTAGTTGAGCTTGTGCTAGATACCAAAATGGGTAGACGGTCAAAATTGTGCAAGTGATAATATTTTAACCCACATTGAGGAATTTGCTTGATTATAGTGAAAGTGAGAAGGCTAACAGGAGTTTTCTTAATATTGAGAGTCCCACAAGTTTTCATAGGAAATGGAGCAGGGAACCTTGTGGTGGGAAAAAGTGAGAAAATCGATCCATAGGAAATGGAGCAGGGACCGTGTTACTTGAAAAAAAAATGGAGAAAGGAATAGAGAATATGAAAAAAAAGAATAAAGGTGAAAGTCTATGAAAACTCCTCAAATAAAAAAAGATTTAGCTCGAGTGCTTTCAATAAATTAAGTAGAATTTTAAACTTGCGTGTTTTAATGTATAGATTAAGAAAACTCATGAGTAGTTGATGGCCTTTGTCTTGACTGCATCTTTGTCTTGAAAATGTAATCTTAATTGTGTTTGAGTTGCGGTTCTTGACATATCATAACTTCGAAATTTCTTGAGTGGCTTGTTAGCTTGGCAACTATGTAAACTAGAGGAACTCCATGAATTTCTGAATCGGGTATAGGATTAGTTGAGTCAGTACATATCTATATTAGTAGTCTAGTTTATTTGTGTTTTGTTATTTACACCTTTGCTCGGGACGTGCAAAGTCCTAAGTTTGGGGGTATTTGATAAGTCAGTAATAGTGTCATAGTAATTTTATGTATTTAAGTGTTTTTGTAGTAAAGTCTCCAAAATATTAGTCTAATTATCTGTATTTGTTATTTTCAGGTATTATAGACCGCGCGATTGAAATCGGGCTGAAAAACTATGCAAAATGGAGTATTCATATGCATAGATATGTTTTACATCAAAATGCGTGCTAGCGCACATCTCGAGGCAGCATTGGTGGGTCCACACATAAAGAACACGACATTGTGTTGTTCAAGAAGAAGAGAATTGGAAGTGAATAGATTTGTTAGATTTGTTTAGAAAATATTATATTTTTATATTATATTATATACGTATATATCTATTCATATAAGATATATATAATATAATATATATATATATATAATAGATATAGATCGATGAGGAGAAAGGAAGAAACGATCAGAACAAAAAGAAAAAAGGAGCATCGGCTCTCTTTTCTCCTATCTTCTCCTTTCCATTATTCTTTTATTTTTCTTTGTACTTTGAGTTCTTCAACCATGAAGGACTAAGTTTATAGCCTAGGCAAGACTGCGAGGGAGGTTCGACTACGCATATTTAATGGATTTGTGAGATTTATATATTTTAATTTCAAGCTTTTCATTATTATTTTATTTTCTTTGGTATTTATTTGAGCAATTGAGGTTAAACACTAGTTTAAACTTTAATTTATATGTCAGTGAGTCGTAAGCACCCGTGCTTGTGCAATAAGACCACACTAGTGGCAATTGACCGTACCAATTGATTAGAACCTTTTGGGACCAGTCAAATACCTTAGGGATCTAGGCTAAATCGGGAGCACTAGCGATCTGGTTGTCTAGGTGTAGTGCCTTCACAAATCGAAGTAATGCGGCCAACGCATTAAATCTGGAGCACTAGCGATCAGGTTGCGTGTTTGGTTAGGGAAGTAGTTAACGGTCATACCTTGGCTACCGATATCAGGAAGTGCGAGGAACCGAGTGCGTCACCGGATCTATAGCTACACTAGGATAATTTGATTTGTATTTTTGACATAAGTTGAAGACCAAATTCAATCTTTTTATCGAACTGAACTTGTATGCCTTGACCTAGGTGCTATTTTTATTAATTGTTTTTAACTTTATTTTAATTGATTTTATTATTTTGTTTATATTCAGATTAGGTAATTAACTCATTTTCTCTAAATCCCCCGATTTCCTTTTTGTTATTTTTTTACCTTAGAAAGAAAACCAATCTCTGTGGGATCGACCCTTTACCGCTATCTACAAAATAGTTGGTTTAGGTATATTTATTTTATTGACGCGTTCGACGCGCGTCAGGATCTGATGCAGAGGTAGTTGTATGTCGTATGACTCACGTGTATACGTTACTTAAGGCAGCCGAGATGATGAGTTCAACGGATGTGCCAACGACTACCAGGACATAGCTATGTGGTCAAATGAGATTGCAAACCATTTCACTGTAGACTCTTCTCAAGGGACAACAGGGCGATGAGTCATACCAGAGTTATAGTGAGATGGCGGATAGTTCAGAGTATCCAGATTGAAGTCAGTCGACACTCTTGCTTGAGGTATCATGGGCAACTGTGGATTCCATTGGCAGCTTACTTGCATATCGAGATACTTCAAAAGGCCCACCATTCCCCTTTTTCTATGCATCCGGGTCAAACCAAGATGTACACTAACATGCGACGGATGCGCCTGAGTTTATTTAAATGTATGAGATATGCCAACACGGAAAAGCTGAGCTTCGACAGCCTGGAGGATTGCTGCTGCCCCTACCTATTCCTCGATGGAAGTGGGAGCACATTGCTATCGATTTTGTCAGTGGCTTGCCTCGATCTCCCGTGGTCACGATAGCATCTGGGTAACTATAGATCGATTGACAAAATCTGCTCATTTCATACCAGTATCCACTACACACCGAATTGACAGACTGAGCATTTTCTACAAGCGCGAGATTATCATATTGCACAGAGTTCCAATATCGATTGTGTCAGATCGAGGGGCGCAGTTCACTTCATTGTCGTGGTAGAGCATGCAGGCTCAATTTGGCACTAGACTAGAGTTGAGTACGACGTTCAATCCATTGACATGTGGATAGTCCGAGAGGTTGATCCAGGTATTGGAAGACATGCTCAAGATGTGTGTGTTTGAGTACGGCAGGAAAAGGGAAGAGTACCTTCATTTGTGCGAGTTTACGTACAACAACAGTTATTAGGCGAGTATCGGTATGGCACCGTTCAAGACACTTTATGGTAGGCCTTGTAGGTCACTTTCTTATTATGCTGAGCCATAGGATGTTATGACAGTGTCCTGGGACTGTTGTTGATCATACTGAGAAGGTACGGTAGATTCATTAGAAACTTAAGGGTGCCCATGAGCGGTATGCCGATGAATTTCAGTACAACTTGGGAGACTATGTATACCTGAAAGCCTCACCTCTGATGGTTCGGAATCAAAGGGAAGCTCGCTCTGAGGTTTATCGATCCCTTCAAGATTGCGAAGAGGGTCGGTAAGGTTGCATACCAGTTAAAGTTACCTCCAGAGCTCATCGGTGTTCATCCAGTATTCAACATTTCGATGCTTCGACTAGACAAATCAAGCGGAGGGTAGCGGCCGACGGTAGACTTATGCGAGATCGACGTGCGAGACGATGCAACGTATGAAGAGCAGCCGATTTAGATTGTTGACCAAAAGGTCAAAATGCTGAGGAACAAGGAAATTCCTTCGGTTCTTGTGAAATGGCAATTTCACGGAGACGAGGAGCTAACCTGGAGTTAGAGTCCTACATGCGTGAACACTTTCCCTACCTATTTGATTCCGGTAAGTTTGTAATTTAGTTTACTTATTAGTTTAATTTCGAGGACGAAATTCTAATAAGTGGGGGAGACTGTAATAACTCTCAAATTTAACTTGACTTGTGTTGCATTTGTCAGGACCATGACCCAACTATGTGATACTGGACTGTATTTCAAACTTTGGGAGTCGACACCAAGGTAAATCTATGATTTTGTGATGTGTGTATTAGTATTGTAGTGTAATACGGGTCTCGAGCCGTTCGGACAAATATTAGTCTAAGTCAGGCTTCGCCTAGTTAAACGGCGGAGTAAAAAAATACAGTAAAAATACAATTAAATGAATTTTTGTATAATATAAATAAATAATTCACGAGACTTGGAGTAACTACACGTGCTACGAGAGTCGAGGCAAGGAAAGACGGACCGAGGAACGTCGTTTGAATGCAGAAGTTAGTTAGCTACGCAACATACGAG
The DNA here is from genome assembly GCA_039657345.1 of Stephania japonica. Lineage (NCBI taxonomy): Eukaryota > Viridiplantae > Streptophyta > Magnoliopsida > Ranunculales > Menispermaceae > Stephania > Stephania japonica. The sequence continues at coordinate 28,456,434 of CM077563.1, read as the reverse complement.
TCGTGGGATGAGGGATTGTTAAAGTGACACAACCTAATTAGGAGATTCATAGGATTGGCTTCGAGATGAGTGTGGGTTTTGAGATGAAGATAAGGGTCTATACAAAGGGCCTACCCTAACTTTACTATTCATTGTTTTTTTGGTTTTTAAGGTACACCCCCCCCCCCCAAATCTTAGCCTTCCCCTTACAACCGAACCTCCCTCTCCTCCTCTCCCCCACTCATTTCACCTGAACGTACCAATCTCTGACGAGACCAGCGGTGATCGAAGGACCCACCGTCGCCAGAGTGAAGACATATGTCTCTCTCTCTTCCCTCTCCAACTCCTTTCCTCCTCCCATAGCGAACCACCACCTCCCTCAATGACGCTGGAGCAACGGACACTCACTGGAGATGTTTCGGTCACTTGAATAAGTGCCTCTGTCCCTTTCCCTCTCTGTCTCTCTCGTCTCGTCTCTGTTCACTGTTTTGCACACAATCATTGTCTTCGGTCACTGTGGAGTTGCTCCGACAGGGAACTTGGGCGTAGAATATCTATGGGTGTCTCGACATTCCCAGAGGACCTCACGCGCAGCGGAGATGGCATTTTTCGATGAGCTTTTGGTTGGTTGTTTCATTGTTGTATGTGTTGATTATCGTCGGTTTTTGCTCACACTATGGAGGTAGGTTCGACTTTCAGTCAAGGCTGGTCAGAGGTACTCCTTTGACGACTCCACTAGTTGGCGATGGTCCCTCAATGTGCAGCAGCTGTGGGTGGTTTGTGTGTGTTTTGTTTGTCAAGATATTGGTGTTTGTGTGAGTCATGCGTGTGTGTGAATTACAGCTAAGATAAGCGATTTGGTGTGTTGTGTTGAGGCATGTAGTGTGTGTTTTCAGACAGTTGAGATGTTGGTGTTTGTGTGAGTTATATGTGTAGGTCACGGTTTGGGTTAACGTTGTTGGTGTGTTGTAACAGTTGAGGCGTATGGTGTGTGTATAGGTTTGGAGTTTGGGCCCAACAAGGGCCCAATGGGATAGTTTTGATGATAAGGCCCATGGTTGGTTCGTGTATGTGAAGTTTGTTACTCGTTGTTTGGAGTTCAGTCTTGATAGTTATTCAATGAAAGTAGTTGAGTGGTGGTTTTGTGAATTTGACTTTCGTATCAACAAGAATCCATATTTGTTGTTGGTTATGAGTCCATGATAACATATGTGTGTTGAGTACTGTTTGGGTTGTGGTGAAGTGGTAATGGTGGTTTTGGTTTTGTGTTAAGTTTGTGATTCTTTGAGTATGTCGGGTTATAGGGAACGTGTTGTTATGTTGGTGTTTGAGACGTTTTCCGTAAGTTGTAATGCATGGCTAAGGCACGAGGTAAGGTCATGCATGTGCATGTTTATGAATAATTAAAAGCTTGTGACATCGTGGTTACACTGCCGGCCCTTGAGTCTATGGCGTGACCCGCATACGACTGAGCCGAGCCGATAATTCTATGAATGGGCTTACATTGATGCGGTTTTCGAAACCCAAGAGAGTCATTGAGTTTTCAAATGATTTATCGAGTCTTCTTGAGTCACTTAAAATGATGGGAATTCAGTTGATGACTTGACCTATTAACATGAGTTTTTCGTGTTGGGAAATGTGCCCTAGGTCAATCCATTAATAATCTTTACGAATACATTTTAGTTAATAAAATAGAGGATTTCATTTGTTGTTTATTATAATTGATTTGCATGTTTACATTATAATAAGATCCATGGGTATTTATAGAAATATCCTAAATGTCCCTAGTCGATTATTATACTGGGAACTATAATGAATTAAGACTAGTGTGAGTCTTGATTGATGATCATACGATGATCATACATATAGGAATACGAATCAAGATCAAGAGTACTTGTTAGGGAACAAAGTACTGGACCAACCCACTATGAGAACATTACATAGATTAAGTCATAGTTGTTTCTCATGATATGTATATTATTCAGTCCTCTGACTTGAGATTACTAGAGACTTCAACATTAGTTATACAGTGATTTGATGCAATCAAACGTTGTCTTTAACTGGACGATTATAAAGGTTGTGATTGGTTACTGTGTGAATAATGTGGTGAAGTTGTGTAATCGAGATAGAATTTATCCCTCTCATATAAGAGAGAGATATCCAGTGGATCCCGCGACGTGTTAAACTGTTAAAAGGCCTAGTCTAAGTGAATTGATATTGATCAATGTCACTTGGATGTTTTCAGTCTACCTAGAGATCGAGACTAGTACGATTGAACATGTTGGATGACAATTTCATGCCTTATGTTTGATCAAAAGGATATCGTGTGACAAAAGGATGTTATATACACTATTAATTAGGTTGTATCGATTTGATATTCGTACAACTTGGGTAGTCATATTGTCTTACTAGAGGCCGCTTATGACTTGTATACCAAAATGTGTTTTGGTACACTGCCAATGTTGTATGAGTCCATTGGGTCGCACACTAAGAATGGTTTTGTGAGATTTTAAAATGATTCGAAAGAATGAATTTTATATGATAAAATTTCATGACAGAAACGTCCTTATAGTGTATTACACTTATACCTCTTTAAGTAAGGGTATATGTGTAATTTACTTAACCGTCTACATACAAGGGTTGTATAAATAGACGCTTTGAGTTAGAATACAAGTACAAGAAAGATTAAAAAGGGCTGAAACTCTATTTTCGTTTTAAGAAACGACTTAGGGTTTTTGGTATGCTCTGGATCATTTTGGAGAGAAACAAAAAGGGGTTTGGTATACTCTCGAAGCTAGCACTTCAAATCTCAGCTGCCGTTTGTGTGTGGACTGCTGATAGAGGGCGTTCGTTGTTGGCAGCGCCTTAGAGATCGATTAACCTTCAGAAAGGTAAATTGCGACTGAGATATGATTAAGTTTTCATAGTATAAACGTGTTTTAATGGAATCAGATTCAGATCCTGTTGGGGTTTTTCTCAAAATAATTTTGAAATCTCCGCTGCGCATGAACCCCAAAACCTAACATTTCGACCTTGTCAGGTAGTAGAAAACTTGGAGATACGCGTTAGGGACGCAAGAGTGTCTACGGGTTGCGATTAGTCAGGTAAAAGTACAAATGTGCTTTGTATGTATGTACATTAGTAGGCTAGTAAGGAAATATCATATGATTTATACACTCCTCTATTTATTGTTATGGTTGAATTCATCTATTGCTTGGTATTCTATCCTATATCTTTGATTGTGTGTTCTTGGCATGAGTGTGTGTCTCAAAGGTATCATGTGGTCTTGCACTATCTGGGACAACGAGGGTGCCTCTTGCAGAGGTAACTGACTACCCTTAGTGTTGTGTGTATTAGGTACTGGATTTAAGAGGCGTTGCGATGCCTCTCAATTTCTAGCTGTGCTAGTGTTGCGACATTGCCCAGTGAGATTATACGAGATCTTTATCGTATTGCTGTGAAATTAGACCACTCATGGGCCTTTTTTTATTCTTAGAACACGCAAACTTCGATTGCTATCTATTAGTCTGTTTATCATGTACTTTGATTTATTTACATTCTTGTCATTCAATTACCACATGATATTTGGACTATTTGTTGTTAAATCATAAATTACTATTATATTCTTCTGGCACTACTTTCAATTTCTTCAGTTACTCATCGTCTAGTTTGTGACGGTGGGTGCAGATAGGGTGGAGAGCTGCAAGGGCAAGGGGTCCTGCCTAGGTGACTTACTTTGAGGACTTAGTAGCTGGACCTGGGAGATCATTAGAGTAGCTTTATTATTTGTTTATTTGAATGTCATTTTCCATATATATGTTGTGTTATAGAACTTGAAATTTTGACAAGATTGGTATCATGTATTTATGCATATCGGATTGTACATGAATACTTTGGGATTTTCCACATTTATAGATTCCTGAATTTCCATTTGATTGAGTTATTTCCCATACTATAGTTTGATTACTTTCCGCTGCGTTATCTTGCAATAACTCTTTCATAAAATGTATAATTAAATGAACGGAGGCCAACTAGGCTTGTTAAGTTGCCCGAATGTCGATTCGGGGGCTTGTATGAGTCAAGGCCGGGCGTACCCAATTGCACGAGGAAATTGGGGCCATCACAGACTGCCCTGTTGATTATTGTAAATTACTATTATATTCTTCAGGCATTAATTTCAATTTCTCTCAGTTACTTGCCGTCTATCTTGTGACGGTGAGTGCAGTTAGGGCAGGTGACAACAAGGACAAGGGATCGATGATAGGTTGCTTCCTCTAAGTGCATCTCGAGGAGGATCTCTTCCTTTGCTGCCTAGTATGTATGTTGATTTACTTACAAATATTGTTTTGATAAACTTTGGATAGAGTTAGGTTGTGAGGACTTAGATACCATACATACGCCCCTATCATACTATGGTCACCAGGCCGTATATTATTAATAGAACTCCTAATTTCCTTTGGGTTATTGATTTAATATAGTTGAATTTCGTTGTGCATTTCCTTGATAAACTTTATAATTAAATAACTCATAACTTGAATGGTAAATGAACAGTTTTAGGCTGACTAGGCGTGTATAGACTCGTCGAGTATCAACTTGGGAGCCTATACGGGTCTAGGCCGAGCGTTCCCAATTGATTCGAAAAATGGGCCTATCACACCCCCTATTTCTACCAAACAATCAACACACAACAAGTTCAGGTAAATCTTATGTAACAACCCTAAAATGTAATTCGTGTCACGTGTCATTTTATGTTGTACGTGGACCTCTTGTCGTGACACATGTGAATAATTCTCGGTAGTCGGCACTGAGGTATGCTATTTTTTTGTTGGTGTTTTGTATTATTATTTATTTATCCAAAATTAGATTCCAATGTTTAAACGTGCGAGGGTGTTTGAGTAAGAGCATTGAAGTGAATAAATGGGTTCGACTCGAAGAAATGCGATTTTTAGGAGTCGGAGTAAACTGTAGTCGGGGGATTAGTTGTCCGGGGGACAAATTGAATAGAAACACTGACAAAATATAATAATTTAATGTGGTACGCCAAGTTTGGTTAAGTATGGTAAGAAAATTGATCTATAAGAAGTTGGTATGTCATCGACAAAGTTAAGACATATGGGGTCTTGGTGTGACAAAAACCAGTGTTATGGGCATTTTATGAAGAGGGACTATTTTGTTGAGAGTTTAACTCAATTTGGTGAAAAATCGGATTAAAAAAGGGCACCGGAAGTTAAAAACCGTCAAAATAGGGATTTATGAGAATTAATAAATGAAAAGAAATTAAGCAGCTGAGGGTTTATATATGTATATATGAAAAAAAAAGTTGCTCAATTCTTTTGTTTTCAACTGAACGAATTTTGTTCTTTGAAACAAAACCCTTCAACTCGGGTTCTCGCACGCGGAGCTCCGTATGTTCAATTTTCGTTCAGTTTCTCCCTGCAAAATAGTAGAGCATTGTGAGACGGTCATTTTGAGCTAAGTTATCTCGGTGGAAATAATGAATTCAGCCCATAATCTAGTAAAATCTCAATTCATGGTGCTTTTCCTCAATTCAATTAGAAATCTCGTGATTTTTTGGTTTCTTTCATGGGTTTTCATATGAATTGGTATCAATTGTTGTGAATTGATGTATTGAGCTTATTACATCAATTTGTGATAAATTTCACCAGTCTAGGATAGGATTTTTGTGATTTGAAGTGATGCAAATTAGTTGATAACAATTTTGAAGATGTTTTTGCAGTTGATATTGATTTATATTGGGATTTTGGATGAATTAAATATTGGTTTTTATTTTAATAGACTCCACGGGTTGTGAAAATAGTTAAAAGTTGGTATCAAATAGTTTTGTGGTATTTATTGAAGTGATTTGAGGATTTCACTACAAAAATATTGATTTGGAGAAGAGTTGATAGTTCAAAACAAATAAAGTTTGCATTGTCCACAGGTAATATTAGAAAATTCATAAGTCATCTATTTTTTATCTGATTTGAGTGTTCTTTGAGTTTATGGAAAGTTTAAAATGCGTACTACAAGTTTCTTTTTGATCACTATGACAAATATTGAGGTTTTCGATGATAAAAGTTACCCCAAGTTAGCTAATTGAAGTTAAAAATAATTATTTTTGGACCTAGCTCTTGAGTGTACTTTAGTCGCAGTTTTCACTATGTTTCGTAGTTTGGTTTCACTTAGAGCTTGACCATAATACAATTGAGTATACAGGGTAATTATTGGAAGCGTGTTAGCATTGGACATAAGTAAGTAAACTAATAGAAAAATTTACAGTTGTTTCTTTGAGCTTTAATTTATTTTTGTTATTGCTCTGTCCTGTTTCAGAACTCTATTCTGATTGAGTGGTCTAAGGGCAAGTGAGTTAGTGTAATCTTTGAGATTTGGGGGATGCGCGTTACTATTTTGGAATTTGATATTCATGAGCTGATCTTTTGGTTCCTATATACTTGGTAGGAATTACTTCACTAGATTGTTGAGGAATTTCTATTCGTGTGGATTTTAGGATGGTGTAAGTTGGCCACGTCCTAAAAGTCCGAGTTGGGATGGTGAATTGCCTTGGCTCCGTAAGAGCTTGGTATATGTTTCTCCTCGACTCAAACGACTGTTTCACTAAGTCGGGACTACTTGCACCTTTCCTTTTGATTCCTAAACACTCATTATCAATTGCTTTCAGATTTATTTCCAGTCTTTATTCCTGTCATTTTCTTTCTATTAGCATGAATATTGATTGTTATTTATTATGAAATACTGTAAATATCCTATTCGGCGTTACTTACTTAGGACTCGTCATTCTTATATTTAACTAAGTGCAGATCTACAGTCGAGCAAAGGAAAAGCTCCGCAGCTTGTTGATTTGCTTTGAGGATAGCGAAGTTGTTCTATCTTTGTACTCGACATAGGTTTGATTTTGTATTACTATAATTATATGTTTTGAAATCGGGTTTTGGGAAATGAGAGATCCTGGACATGGATATGATATTATCTCCTATGATATGACTTTTGGTAATGATGTATATATTTGCTGGGTTTCCACATTTTTAGGTTATCCTAACTTATGTCTTGAGGTTGTTATATTAGTTAGAGATATTAAATGTTTTCGTTTATCTTTGAATAACTTACTAATATTAATGATCTTATCTTAAATTATTTAGTAAATAGAAAAAAGTAAGGTAAAGCTGACTAGATTTGCGTTGACTCCGTGAGAGGGACTCAGGGTCTATGTAAGTCTAGTTCAGGCAAGCTCCAGTTTTAGGTTTATAGAATCACATCTTGTCCCCAACAACCGAGTTAAGAATTAAGGGTCGCTCTATCTAGGAGGTCTAAAACCCATCTCATCAATCGACCCGAAATAAATGAAACCGTAGAACCATAATCAAACATGGTATGTATGAAATAACCACAAATATGAACCATACCTTCTACAATGTTACAAGTAGCAGTCTAATCTGGCGCAGCAACAGTATGAACCGTCCCTCGGCTCCAATGTGGTTATCCTCGACCCAATCGTGGACAAGCACCAATAAAATGCCCTATCTGACCACACTCGAAACCGACTCCTTGAGAACCTAATACAGACGAAACGTTCTGTCCTTGCCTTTAACCAGAACTCTAACCCTGGTCATATCTAGAACCCAGCCTAGATATCTGCCCCTAACCACCACTTTTGCTATCATTCCTCTGACACTGTTGTCTCCAAGGACCTGACGATGATGATTGTTGTGTTGTATAGACAACTACGTACTGGAGCAGGTGATACTACAGTGATAGAAGATGAAGACGCAATAAATGCTATACTTTGTGCTTGGTCTCTCCCAGTTCACTCTCTAGCTCTTTTCCTCCTCTTGTCACCTCCCAAACTGACCTCGGTCTGCACTGGTGTTGATGGTACACCCTAAGCTTCGGCACGTGTGCTCAAGAATGTCTCACTGGCCATACCTCTCTCGTAAGCATTCTATAATGTCTTCAAAGCTGTGGTAAACACCATAGATCCAACAAATTCCAACAGACCATGCATGAACTAATAAGCCTGGTCAGCATTAGTATTCACAATGCCTTCGGCATACTCCATCAGTCTTAGGTATTGGCCCATGTACTTCATTACTGAGTTGCCAGTCTCCTGTCTGATGTTCTGGAACTCAGTCCTCTTCAATTTTCGAACTAAATGAGGACAAATTTGTGCATGTACTTTAGTTTTACCCACTTCAACTAAAGTTAGCAAATTTTAGCCAAATCAAGCAATATTTCGACGAATTTGTGCATTTTTTCGTAGCATACATGTTTCATTTCAGCATATTCCAAATCGACCTAATTCACCCAAAGTTCGGCGAATTATGTCGATTTTTCAAACATTAGCTTGGACTATTAGTCGATGGATTTAACCCATTTAGTACAATGTCTATTCCATATAGTACTTGTCCTGTGGTGCTAATGTTTTATAATTTTCCACCATGGTTGAAGCAACCATTTTCAATGTTATCTATGCTCATTGATGGTAAAAATGGGTATGGAGAGAAAATCAATGTCTCTATGCAATCATTCATCGATGAGTTGAAAGAATTTTGGGTTGAAGGTATCAACATCTATAATACTTCAACTAATGAGTTGTTCATCACCGGTCCAATAGATTTTTGAAGTGCTAGTTAGAATTGCTTGGAGAAAATAGAGCCTTATCACTCACTATAATTGATCTCAAGAATGGTTGTCCGGATCTCGACTCGGATCATTATCCTACGATGCTATGATCCAAATTATCGATAATGCATGATCCAACTCATAATATGATCTTATGTAGGATGCGTTCGATGGGATCCTAATACGATTCATGGGATCGTGTAGGATCTCAACTCAAGTCATGAGATCTTGACCAACAAATCATTCCATTAGGTATAAATTTTCTTTCTTTTATTGTGATCATTTTGAATATTCATGTCATCATTGTCATCAAATAATTTGATGTTTACCACTTTACCATTAAGCTATTGATTATCTTCATCCATTTGACTTGTAACGGCCCAATATTTATTAACGTCGTTTATTCATAAATTTTATATAAGGATGCCAACTCAGACCCACGTAGACATCGCGGATAGGCTAGGACGCACCTGACTAGGAGCTTTAGTTATTTTTATTTGTTGTATTGTTGTAATTGTGGTGTTTAAATTGTATACTTAAAATTGTCAAAAAAAATTGTATACCTAATATATTGCATCGCATGTGTGTGAGAGTACATCGTGTCGTGTACAATTATATGACGGGTGTTCGCCTCGAAATGCTTGTTGACGCGAGCAACAGGTAGGCAGAAGGTGGGTACACTAGACTAGTTTATACTCAAAAAGTTAGAAATGGATCCTAAATAATATCATATCAATGTAATTTATAAACATACCCTAAGTCTAAATTAATTAAAATAGTAGGTTATGATGTGCCTCGAGATGCGTGTGTAAGTGCAGCGCACTATATGTCGGGTAGTCGGACACTAGGGAAAATAACAATATGCTAATATGAGATTCAAAAAGGTACAATCTAGTGTATAAATGTGGCTAAGTTAAAATACCAATAAAACCTATGGTTTGAATACAATAATCAAGGATTTTTTATTTGCATCGTGACGATACTAGGTTGTGTGTGCCTAGACTAGATGAGTGCTCAACTTGTGTCACTGGTGAATATGACTTGGTGAATGAGGGCCATCAGATGAAATCTAGATGTGTGAGTACACTAAGATAAATGGCTAAGATTTAATCATCAAACCTATAAAAGCTAGATTTCATGGATTTTTCCAACAAACAACTAAGATTTCTCATGCAAATCCTGATCAAATTCAAGTGTTGATAATTAAGTTGCTAAAATTAGAGAACTATTTAAGTGTTGGTCTCGATCAATCTGGGCTAGGAGATATCAAATTCAAGTGTCTAGAGCTAAAGTAATCACCACCTTCACCTTCATCCTCTTTGATTCTTGAAAATGAAACTCTAATCGGGGATCTATAGACAAAACATGAAATTAATGCTTGCTCACTATTTTGTTGTTAATTTTTTTTTCCCAATTACTCAACTCATTTGAATAACCAAAACTGGATTTAAAACTGAATTTACATTAACTTGATGTTTTTAGGATTTTGTGGATGAATGCATGATCTTGTTGAAATTGATGTAATTGATAATGTTATACTATTTTTGGTGGTATGCGATTCCCTTACAAGGAGAAAGTAGGGTCGACGATGTTGGAGAAAACAACGGGTGTTGAGGAGCAGAATCCCCAAGTTGGGAATTCTACAACTCAATGTAGAAACCATGCTTCTTAGGGGTTATAGCGCGCTATCTATTATGCGCAGGGAGTTGTTCTTCAAATGAAGAATAGTAGTGGGCTAAGGGATCGTAGCTCAGGTACCTAGAGCGAGTCGAGTTAGATTTGGGGGTTACTGAGCAGTGTGAGTGTGTGATTAAGGTGTGTAAAATCCAATAGAATCACACTTTGAGCATTTACTTTGTTCATTTATTGTTATATTTTTTAGGGGTGGGCAAACTATGGTTTGGTAGTGAAAACCCTCAAACCACCACCAAACTGGGGTTCACAATTTCACCATTTTATAAACAACCACCAAACCACGAACTCTCAAAACTGCAACCAAACCGACCACAGTTTGATTTGTTTGGTCAATTTGGTTTTGCGGTTTTCTTGCAACATATTTTTAAAAAAATAGTACAGTCCATACAAGTCTATACATGTCCATCAATAAAACATACAACAAAACACATGTCCATACATAACCAGCCACTAAAAACATAATGAAACACACAAACTCAAAAAAATAATGAGTTTAAGTTCATTTCAAAAGTTAAACATAAAAAGGTTTCAACTCCATTTCATTTCATTCCAAGTTTGGGGGTGTTTTGCAGTTAGGTGAACTGCATTTTTTATAAATGAAATGTAACAACCCTCCCCCGACCTAAGGTCGGGTTACCCGCCAGACTGTCGCTCAGGCCCGATACCAGAACCAGGCTCAAACAACGGTTTGGCGTGCCTTATAATTACATGTGAAATATCATAAGGGCTATGCAAAAGATATAAATTGCAAAATAAGAAAATAAATATCCTAAAGCCCATTATTAAAGTCTTACAGAAATAATAAAATAAGCCACCTTAACTTAGTGGCCCAAAAAACTTTCAAATATCTAAACTTGAAGCTAAGATTAAACTACCTACGTATCACATATTTAAGTATTATAACCCATGTTCAAGTTTAGGAGAAAATAAATAAATTATATTGTAGAGTCACACAATCACAAATAAGAGGCTTCAAGCTATGATCTTCCCCTTCCCTTTTCTATCTTTCGCGCTCGTCGAATGCATGTGTGGTAAGTGGGGTGAGCTAAGGAACTAACGAAGCTTAGTAAAAGTGAAGTATCAGCTACACAATAGATACGCAACTAATACCTAATAGATGAACAATTCTATATGCATCACCAATCCAAATCATTTGCAACATATTAGGATGACCAAGCATATAGTATTCATGCATCGTCAATGGTTCATATTTCAAGCCTTCTTAAGCAAAGCAAGCATATGAACTTCTTATTCAAGATTTAGCATAAATCAATGATATTCAAAAAGGATTAGCTTCTATGTTCTCATTTCATATAACAACCATCTTAAGGGTATTTTGAGGGAATCCTACATCATATGTCTCTCTAAGTTATATTCCAAGTTTCCCTTCATGCTAAACATTCCTCATATCCATATAGCATGAAAATCATGTTCTTCGTATAAAAAATCCACCACAAGAATGATATATCATGCAAGCATATACATCAATACAAGTTTACCAATATAGATCATGCATTCATTCTCAAATAGTAAGACATCACCATTTATAAATCAAGACAAGATTCATAAAGCATACGAGAAAATCAATATGATCGTAAGGGTTAATCAAATGCGATAGATAGATAGTAATATAAGTCGGTTGTTCTTTCATGCATCCCTAACCGATGGTATGAACCCGATGACCAAACCACACACCCTTGAGCTGATATGAACCTCTGGCGAACACATTGGCCTTTGTGTCCTCCAACTGTCCCATCAACTCAATTGTGAGCTTTTCAAGCCATCACCGGTTATGAACTTCCTTTTTTGGACCACCGGTTCGGCTTTATGGTTGATCAGTCGTTCAAGCTTTAGTTCAACCCCACGGATGAAGTTCCATTAAGCCACCAGTTTATAAAGACCCCTCCACCTAGCTTGTCAGGTGAGCTTTTGAATAAGCAAGCCTAGGTGGGAATGCACTCCCCCAAGTGATGAGTGGGTTGTCATGCACTTGGGAGTGAGGTAAGTATGTTTCTAAGATTTATATATTTAAGGCATCGTTCCTCTTCACATTAGTTCACAAGCATTACCATAATTTAGCAATCCATACCAAGGACTATCTGCATCCCATCCTCGAGTCTTCGATAAAACAAGTGATTATATATATATATAATAGTCAAGCCATATCTAATGTATGAGTAAAGCCCCCACTTACCTTGTCTCGTCGTGACACCTAGGATAATCCTTGAAGTGCTCAAGGTCCGATAAGAATCTTCGTGCAATTCTAGACAATTCATGCAAACATCAAATCAATCATCACATAATACATTCCCTTATTTTAAAGTTGTGTTTTTTTCATTTATTAGCATTTGGGAACACATTAGAGTGAGTCCCACGGGTTCGGCGATGTCTAGGGTGCCAGTGCGTGACGTAGTCAAAGTGTAGGCTTCATTTAGTTCTTTTTGTGTTGACTCGATCATTGGTAGCCATTTCCCCCTCCTAGCCGAGACCTCTAATAGCAGTGGGGGAGGTTCCCCCCCCCCACATTACAGTTTTAGTAATAAATTACTAATTTAACCTTAAGTTTGGTCGGATAATAAAGGACTTGGGTCGTCATATGAAAACCACCACTAAACCCTGGAATCATGGTTTTCAAGTTTTCTAAACCACCCCCAAACCTTAATTTTAAAAAATTAGACCAGACCACGTTGTTTGGACGGTTTGAGCAGTTTAGGCGTTTTATGGAAATCACTACCCACCCCTAATATTTTTCATATATCACTATTGTTCATGTCATTAATTTTTGTTGGTTGAGTGTAACGGCCCAATTAATAATTGTCGTTATTTATGACGTCATTGCATGCCAACGAGGACGTTTATGGGTCCCACAGCGATGACGGAGCATGAACGGATTAGGTATACAGTCTGTTTTGTATGCTTTTTTTGTGTGTTTGCAATGTATATGTCCAATTTAGTTAAATTGCATTGCAATATGTGTGTTTACATTGTTTATTGATGAGTGACCTGGTGTGACAGGTATTCGTTGCGACTAGTGCATTGGAGCGGATACTGGGTGGCGAACAATTAGTACACTAGGCCGGGGGTCTAAACATACTTAATAAATGATAAAATTTGTTAAATAATTCATAATAAATGACGTTGAGATCGGTGGTACTATTTTTGTGCGAGAAAGGAACGGTTCGCAGTACAGAGCTAGGTATCAGAATGCCCGAGAATGAATGGTTGTGGCTACAAAATGGGGTCAAGGATCAAAGGGAGAAGTCAATTTTGGCACTATTATGACCAATTGCATCTCAACCCTCAATCAATTCCTTGTGATGTGTATGTGTGAGTTGATGAAAATTTTTATATATAAAAGTTGGTTACTATTCATCCTCACCAACTTTTCTCTCTCTCAAGTGAAATCTAAAAATTGTGAGGAGGTGAGGGTTTTGTGGCTTGTTTGATCATTTGGAGCTCAAGAAGTGAAAGGAAATTGAACACAAGGTTAGTTCTTCGATTTCCATCTTCTTCTCTACGATTTAAGGTATTTTTCTGGCATTTTGACGATAGTTTCAGGTGTGGATTTGAACACATCAGTGCAACAAGGTGTTGTTATGATTTTATAGTATTTGTGAGGTTACAAATGGAGAATTTGGTATTGGTATTGTGGATGTTTTGATTTGTAAGTGATTTTTAAGGTTTTTGGTCGAAAAATGTTGAGTTTGTGTATCGGACGTGTGTTGTCAAGGGGTTTTGGTTTAGTGAGTCTTATGGAGTGTTTAATGAGTTGTTGGAGCAAACGTGGATCATGGCGATGAGCCGAAAGGATACAAAAAATCAAGAAACTCCCCTCTGTCGAAGTCGCTGTCAAGCACGTTGTGGGATTTAGAAGCCACGGCGCCACTCGCGGTGTGTTGGGCAGAGGCGAAATATGGAAAAATGGGGAAATGACGCTTTGGAGATGCCGTGGGAGGAGATAACATGACGACATGTAAACGACATTCAGACGCCGTAAAGGGTTGAACTTGGCGGCATCCTCGGCGGCTTCTGGGACAGTTTTGAACTAAAATTTTTAATAAAAATTCACCAATTGGGGTTTGTCCTAGGGATTTATCTAGTCTATTTAGAGTATAAAAATGATGGTTTTATCGATGATTTGGGTATTGTATCGAGGTTACTAGGTTTGGGAATATGTGTGGTTGATTAGAAAATTATGGTTTTAGGTCGGATTAACGAGTAGTAGGACACATTTGAGACGTGCATTTGGACTAGGAACGATATAGGAGCGCGGTTTGAGGTGTATAGTATCCCAACTAAAATTCACTTTAGTACTTACTGCATGTTTTATTTGAATTCAGTCATGTTCATTTATTACTTTATTTCCTTATTGCTTTATGGTGGCTGAGTACTCTTACCTGGTGTCTTTATGGTAGTTGAGTTTACTCTTACCTGGTGTCTTTACAGTGTAGATCACTCCCCACCTGGCGTTTAATCGTTGCGGGGGCATAGGGTCCACTAACCATAGCATATGTCTAGGCATGCGGTGAATATGCTACCTGGGTATGATAGGCATGTGTGGGTGCACCTTGAATCTACGATAGCCACATATAGGGTCCATGGTCACCCGTTCAAGGTATCCTCACGAGTCGTGCCTGTCGGATAGCCAGAAGTATGGCTTTATCTAACTTTGATTGTGCACGCATTTTGCTTCACTACTATATTTATGCATGCAATGAACTTCCACAATTGCCTATATTTTTGTGTTCCTCATGTTTATTTATAGTATTTTTTATTCCAGCAGCTTTACTTTTGTATTTACTTGGTGAATTTCCTTAGTAATACTCACTCTGGACTCGTCATCTACCTTTTATGATGGCTAGAGTGCAGATCCTGGTACGAGCAGAGGGAATGGCAAGCTCGAGGACTACATTGATTGATCACGATTGGCCCTACTCGTACGTTTGTTTATATTTTCTCATTTTATGTTGGGTTTTGGGTATGTGAGATAGGCTTAACCTGTATTGACTTGGAAGTTGATATTTTGATATATTGAGGACCACATTTGATATAAATTATATTTTGGTATGGTGTCGACATTAGGTTTTATGATTATTAAACTTGTTTTCGCAGTACTTTATAATGTTTTAAGAGTTCTACTTTACATTTTTATCTTATATGATGGTTGGTAGGGTTTTAAGTGGTCGTGGGACACAGTCAAATGATGAGTTGGCAAGGCTGTGGGCTCGTGGTGCACACCGTGGTGACCAATGAATTTGGAGTTGTCACATTTTGGTATCAGAGCGAGGTAAAACCTCGGGAAATGGAGTTAAACAAGAGTATAACTTTTAATAAACTTATATGTGGAAACCACGAGAGAATGACTAAAGCCTTAGTTGGGAAGTGATGTGAGGTGGGTAGATTCAGGAATTTATATACGTGTATGTTTTGATTGTATAATATATATATATGATACGCGTATATACTAAGTCTGATCCGATGCACGTTGGATTGTGCTGGTTACGATGGACGTACAAACCCTTCTTGCTACTACTCGTACATTACTCGACAGAGGTCAGCGAGACAAGTGACCATACTGAGGAGGTGATGTCTCTACACACATTATCGCAGAGTGCACAACTACATCAGGTATAGATGGCAGAAATTCTCGAATATATATGAGGCTCGCAAGTACCTACAGTAGCGCCGACCACTACTTTGACTGTACCTACCACATAGGCAGCTCTAGCGCCAGTTGTTACCACACCAACGGCAGGGTCAGAGATATTAGTAGAGAGGGTTGAGCCTATTGTGGCACCAGTAGAGACGACTTCTGTGACACCGACTATTACAAAGCAGCCAGCAGTGGCTTTGACCGCTAGTAGTAGGATGTCAGAGCAGGCGAAGATGGTGAAGGATTTCATGACGTTCAACCCCAATTTCTTTACTGCGATCAATGATCCAGAGATTGTTGGGCATTAGTTGGTGATGCACCAGTGGCTTCACCAATTGCTAGAGGTGCCAGAGGCGGATTTAGCACGGATTTCTGAGTATTGTCTGATAAGTCAAGCAACATTTTCGTGGATGACATACACGAATACACATCCAGAGCCATCAACTTGGGCAGAGTTTCGTCAGTTGTTCTTTGACGAGTATATCCCTACTGAGGTACGATTGAGACTCAGAGATGAGTTTCTTGCACTAAGACAAGGTACCATATCAGTATTGCAGTATCATGTACCTTATGTTGTATGCCATGGATGTGGCGAACACCGTGAGACTTCAGATTTACTACTTAATTAGGAGATTGGATGAGAGGATTGGCGATATGATTGTCGTGAGTGGAGCTGAGACTTTACAGGCTATATATGACAGGGCCTTGGCTTGCGAGACCTATTTACGCCATAGAAATGATTTGACGGATAGGTATGGATAGGGTTCTCAGTCTCATCAGAGACCAAAGAGACGGAGGGATCAGATTGACAGGTAGAAACAAGACCAGCAGGGTCGACTGAGAGACTAGCAGGATCAGGGTCACCGAGATAGGCGTCCAAAGCAGTAGAGAGGTGATGATAGGCAGGTAGTGCATGTTGTTGCACCTGCAATTGTGGAGCAGCCGGGACAGTGTGCTAGGAACGGAGGAGGTCATGGCATAAGACAAAGAGGTCAAGACCGTGATAGGGCTCAGGTGCAGGCAGTGACACAGACTAGTTGGCCAAAGAGGCGACGGTGTTTCAGATGTCACCAGGTTGGGCATGTGCAGGTAGACTGTCCGATGGCACAAGCACCACCATAACAGATAGATCAGCCTAGAGAGAGGTTTCATGCTGCTACACCTGCGGTTGTACATCCAGACCGAGGCGCGACTCATCAGCTTGTTGACGGTATGTTGTTTATTTGTGGAATTCCTATACATGCCATGTTTGATTCTGGTAGTACATTTTCTTTTATTACGGGACGCATGGTAGGATAATTAGGGTTACAGACTGAGAATTTAGATCCTCATCTTGTCCTCAGTATGACTGCTGGGGATAAGATTTACCCTAACCGGATATGCCAAGATTGTATAGTAAAAGTCGCAGGATATCAGTTACTGGCTGACCTAAGTGTTTTAGAGTACTTAGAGTTTGATGTTTTATTGGATATGGATTGGTTATTAGCATATCGTGCATATATAGATTGTTTCGATAAGACTGTTATATTTAATATAGAGGGGATTCCAGTGTTTACTTTTGCTGGTAGTGAGACATCTTTACCTATTACCCGAAAGCGGTTGGCGATAGCTCAGGAGATGAAGGCATTTATGGCAGTAGTTAAGCCAAAACTGAGACCAGTGGTTAGAGTTAAGGATGTTCCGGTGGTGTGTGAGTTTCCTGAGGTTTTCCCCCATTATTTGCCAAGTTTACCACCTCTTAGGGCAGATGAGTTTATTATTGAGTTGATTCTGGGGACGCAGCCGATATACAGTCAACCTTATAGGATGTTCGCATCTAAGCATGAGGAGTTGAGGTCCCAGCTGGAGGAGTTGCTTCAGAAGGGTTTTATTCACCCCAGTATGTCTCTTTGGGGTGCACCAGTCCTTTTTGTTAAGAAGAATGATGGTTCTATGAGGATGTGTGTAGACTGCAGGAAGCTGAATCAGGTGACGATTCGGAATCGTTACCCACTTCCTAAGATCGATGGATTCGAGGTCGTCACATTAAGTGTTTCACATATTATTCCATCATGTATGCTATGGTTAAGTGACACGTTAAACCATATCATGTACACCCATGTACGCAGTAAATGGCAACCCGACTTGCAAGTCAATGGTGCACGTGTCGGTGGGTCGTGGGATAAGGCTAACCACCGTGAGGGCTTGGGATGTAGGGCCAACAGGCGCGAAAACTGGGTAGACTTTTAATATACTGAAGTATGGCAGTCTAGTCTCTCTGGGATGGGTATACACGCACTTAAGTCTATAGTGTTACTTACTCATGCAATGATTTGTTTACAGTTTTATTTCAATTTCGCATGCTTATTTAGCATTTTCTTGGCTTCTATTAAATGTTTAGTGGTTTTCTTTGGGGGTTTTCTCACTGGGCTTGTCATCATTTTTGTTGATGACTGAGTGCAGTTCCTTCTACGAGTAAGGGCAAGGAGATTCTAGGCAACTATCTTTGAGTGATTGCTAGTTGTTCAGGACATACTCATATATAGGTGTTTACTTTTGGTATTTTGCTCTTATTTTGGGTATTATGGAACTATGAGAGAGTCATGTACATGTATATATTCACTTTAGATTTTTCCATAGTAGGTAATTGTTGTTATATCTGACATAAAACCATATATATCCATGCTATTTCACACCGATTAAGTCTTTCACTTATTTAATTGTTTAATACTAGTAAAATTTGTGTAGAACACATGCCACACTTTCTAACTTGGATAATCTAACCAAAAGACAGTAAGTTTATATAAATAACTCAATATACAGACAAGTAAATAACTAGATTAATACAATAATTGAATAATTGGTTAAATCCATAATTAAATAAGACAAGTTAGCAAGCACATCGAGAAAGATGGCGTGGGATCGGACGCCAGTGGAGTCGCGGACCCAAATGAGTCGATGACGTGGCGGGGTCATGGGGACCAAGAAATGCCTGATCGATGGCCTCGGGGCGCGGGGCTGCCACATGACCTATTAATTAATCATAAATAAGAACATGTAATCATTCGTCTAAAACTTTAGTTCTCATCATCCATTACACATCAATTCTTAAAATAATATTATCATTGCTTCCAAATCATTCTAAGTTTAATGTATAATATATTGTTTACAAGGTTTACATATCCAACATAATTTTTTACTACAATATATTTATGTATATATGTATTCGGTAAGTAATCTACTTAAGGCATAGGATCTTAAGATTTAAGATCCAATTATATGATTTCGATCCCAAGGAACACTGAATCGATTCTACTTAGGATCTCGATCCTGACAACCTTCTTAAGGACTATTAATGGTGCTTAGTTTTTCTCACCACTACCATTGATCTTGATCTTGACAACTTTCACTATTGGATTCAGTTTGAGATCACGCCACTGCAGACACCGTAACATAATGGTGTTGTAGAGAGAAATAATAGGAAGATTATGGATGTAGCTATTAGCATGTTGAAAGTCAAAGGACTACCTAATTTGTTTTAGGCTGAAGCAGTTACATATTCAGTTTATTTAATAAATAGTTCTCCAACGAAAGGTATGTCCCATATTACCCCAAAAGATTCTCAGAGTAGTTACCGACTAAGTATCAAATACTGGAAGGTGTTTAGATCCACAATATATATATCTTATTTGTTCCTAATGCTAATAGGAAGAAATTAGATGACAAAGGCATGAAAGTCATTTTTATTGACTATGTTCTGGGTGGGCTAAAGAGTACAAAGTATACAATCCAGTGACCGATGCAGTGACCACAAAGGTGTGTACATGGGGTAACTAGCTCGACATTAGGATTATCAAGTCACCCATGAAAAACGTCATTGATGATGATGGCAATCAAGTGCATTGTGCAATGTTTAGCATTAAGGAAGCTATGCGAGATAGATTACGAGAGAAAGATAAAGGATGTCACTGGTGGAGGTCGAGATTTGCATTTCAAGAGAACATTAAGTGCAAGACCAAGACAATCTGAATTATGGAAATGATGATTTCTGTTTGATTTAGATAGGTAATTTACATTATGGGGGATGTTAGAATTGTAATATAAATTAGATTTATGTTTGTATTTGATTATAATTAGGACTTTAAGTTAGCCGTTGAGATTGTTTAGGATTTCTTAATTTGATTAAAAGTCAAATTTATGTGAGTCTATAAATATGTGTAAGACTCTACATTGTGAAGTAATGAGTTTTATATGATTAATATAAGTGTGGGAATGAAACTTTAATAAGGGTAAATGTATCCAAAACTCAAATAAATAATTGTTCTTAGAACAATGTCAAACTTCATCAACTTTTTAATATGTTTATAATGTATCCAAAACTCAATAAATAATTGTTCTTGTAACAATGTCAAACTTCATCACACTTTTTAATATTTTATATACTCAGAACAATATCAGCAGAGCAAGTTGTTTCTTTCTTATAAGAAAAAAGAATATATTTATATATAGATTTATAGATATAAGTTGTATTGATTTTGTACTATTTATAAGTTGAATCTAATGAAGTTTAATCATGATATATATAGGAGTAGTTTCTTATAACTATTATATCTTTGAAAGAAAATATAAAGTTGTTGAAATAAAAAAGAAAGAAGAATTTAAAGTTAATTATACATATAGTTTAATTGTTACAAGTCAGTAAATTAGTGGTCCAATTGTTTGGTGTGGTTACTAGAACAATTTTGGTCTTTAATAGAGGTTTCAAAACTTCTATTAAAGATGGGTGTTATTAAATTTCATGTGAGAAATGTATTCGATGGGTCGTGTTTTAATTGCTAATATAAGTATTACATAGAGGTTGCTTAAAACCCATATAAATTAGGTGTTATTAAATGTCAAAACTCTTCTAGTGCAATAAAATACGACCCAACGAATACGTTTCTTACATAGCATTTAATAACACTCATCTTTAATATGGGTTTTGAAACCTCTACTAAAGTTCAAAACTGTTCTTTTACCTTTGATAGTAAAAGGTCATGGTTCAAACTTGGAAAAGTCATTGTTTCTTTCTTATCAAAAAAAGTAAATAAATAGATAAATAAAAAATTGTTACTATTTTTTTTTACTTTAGTGGCAATCGAACCACGATCTTCCGAGATCATGCATTTTTGGCAAGTGATGTCGTTACCATCTCACCTGAGGGCTTTGACAAAAAAATTGTTACTTATGTTAGTAATAGTTTCACAAATCCCTTAGCATACATAATTGTTTGTTTGCATAGAAATATTTGTAAGTTGGATTCGATAACCTGACCTCAAAGTGGTGAGAGCATGTCTTTCTCGCTGCGCTACAAACGTGATTACTCCAATTTTTATTTTTTATTTTTTGGGTAGCATGATTACTCCAGTTTAATTAATTAATATAATGAGTTTTTGTTGTTTTTTTTAATATATACCTGCTGTACGTTTAGATTATCCTGGGGTATTCCACGCAAGCATATTAATATGCTACCAATTATTGCTAACGTTCTTCCCTCAAAAAAAATTATTGCTAACGATGGGCTAAAAATATACAATTGTTATTGGTTTTATATGGATCCAACAAGAGAACAATTTCATCTACTGATTTCCTGCATGCATAGTCGTGCATAGTATTAAATGGTTGCCCATTGGCATCGACCAAAAAGTTGGGCTTACCTAAGATTCTCAAGGCTGCTTTGCTCTTGCTCTGATTATATTCTATTTATTTGAAAAACTTACAATTTTATAGATAAAATAATAAATAAATCTATGTTTATCTTTGTGCAAGTATTAATATATAATTTGACGATGAGAATTTTCTACCAACTTTTAAAATATAAATTGAGTGATCAAGTTAGTTGTACTCATGAAATTAAACATATAAATATATATATATATATCAATCTCATCAACACTAATTATGCTAGGTGATGATTAATTTGATACAATACTAAAGTGTGTTCTCACCGACTACTAATAACGCCATAAATGACTAGCAAGGAAAAGCTATAATTAATTAAATGACATAAGTTTTTTTTTTTCAAATAATTATATTAGATTTTTTAGTTGTCCCTTGTTTGCATAATAAATATACTTATATATAGACCGTGCACAAGAATGTAAAGCACCTCCATCATCAGTAAAATAAAATATAAGATCGTTAGTTACACACATATGTTTATCTTTGGAGATTAAGGTCCTCCAATTACATATATATATATTGGTACATTATTAATTTTTCTGGCAGATTCCATCCATATATTAACATTACTACTAGATAAGCTTTAAGATATAAAACAGCTAGCTAGGTGTTTTAATAGTATACAATGAAATACTTTACAAAATATTTTGTCATACTAAGAGATCCACTAGAACAATTTTGGTCTGTAATAGAGGTTTCAAAACCCCTATTAAAGATGGGTGTTATTAAATGCCATATGAGAAACATGTTCGATGGGTCGTATTTTAATTGCTAATACATGTATTACGTAGTGGTTGCTTAAAACCCTTATCAATTAGGTGTTATTAAATGTCAATACTTTTCTAGTGATTAAAACACAATTCATTGAATACGTTTCTTACATACATTTAATAACACTCATCTTTAATAAGAGTTTTAAAACCTCTATTAAAGACCAAAACTGTTCTAGTGATACCACTTTTATTTATTTTTTTGGTGAGTAGTAGGAGATAGACCATTTAATAATTTAATACAGGTAGAGAGTTGAATAAATATATTCAACTTGTATCAATTGATTAGTAACGTTTGCCTAAATTGCATGAAAGATTGCATTGTTGTAGTTACAAATTGCAAATATTCAATTATTTAGGCCTAGAATGTCGAGTAAGTTGTGCATATATTGACATTAAAAATATCAATGTCAATTTAGAAAAAATGACTAGAAAACAACAAATAAATTGTAGAAAGAGATAACATTTGATTGAAAAAAATATACACTTAAGAATAATTTGCATGCAATAGATTTTTAATTGATCCTCTTGTCAAAATCTATGTGTGACGTTGAGAAAAACGGATTGTTCCCGTGGTTAAGGCATGACCATGGCTACGTTAACGCGTCTCGATCAACACGGAATCTAACTGTAATGTTACAGCACTTCAAGCTTGAACGTCAATTTCAATTGTGTCAGCTATCGTGTCAACTTATCCTTTCTTATGTAAAATGTGACTTAATACTTTTCTTTTTTTTTTTTTTTTCGAGGGGATATGTGACTTATGTGACTTGTACTTTTCGCCCACCAAAACTCTAAAATAGAACCTTTCATGCCCTTACCAAACTCATATCCACCTATAAATATGGAACATGTTCACCTATTAACGTACCCACATCATCAATTCACTTCATTTCTCTTTAACCTAGCAAAATATTTGTATTTCTCGTTGTAATGGCAAACAAACAAATTAATTTGTTTGTGTTATTACTGGTCTCCCTTGTTTTGGTTCCAGCATTTTCAAGTGCAACTACTCCCGTGACCATTAAAAGTTGGTGTAGCCAAACACCATTTCCAGAGCCATGTGAATACTTCATGGCTGATCATAACCAACACTCTCTTGGTATCAAAAGTAGGGCGGATTTCGACAGGGCTTTGATGCAAATCACCCTTGATCGAGCCCTCAAAGCGGAAAGCCGCACATATGGACTCGGAGCGCAGTGTCGAAACGAGAAGGAGAAAGTTGCATGGGCCGATTGCGCGGAGCTATATCTAGACACCGTAATGCAACTCAATCGTACTGCTCATCCGAAAAGCAAGTGCACCAACTTTGACACACAGACGTGGCTTAGCGCAGCCCTAACAAACCTTGAGACATGTAGAGCTGGCTTTATCGAGCTTGGTGTCTCGGACTTCATTTTGCCTCTCATGTCTAATAATGTTTCAAAGCTTGTGAGTAACACTTTGGCCATCAATAAGCTTCCACCAGCTCAACAAGTTGGAGCAGTGGATGGAGAAGGCTATCCAAGTTGGGTCTCGCCCGGCGTTCGAAAATTATTGCAATCGTCCCCACGAGCCAACGTTGTCGTAGCTAAGGATGGGTCAGGAAACTTTGCCACCATCAAACAAGCCATAGATGCAGCTTCAAGCAGGAAGGGAAGTGAAAGATTTGTGATTTATGTGAAAGCTGGGGTTTATAGTGAAAATGTGGTGGTGGACAAAAAGGTGAAGAACGTAATGTTGATGGGTGATGGCAAAGGGAAAACTGTAATCACCGGAAGCAGAAGTGTTCAAGGCGGTTCTACCACATTTAACTCGGCTACCGTTGGTAAGTTTTAACTTTTGAAAAATATCTTTGAAATAAAAAACTTTTGAATAATATGTTCATCATTGAATAATTTCTTATTACCTAAACGGTTGTTTAGATACATAGAAAATTCTTATATATATTAGAAAGTCTAATCTTGTTTTTACTTGATCAATTTAACAGCTGTGAATGGTGATGGATTTATTGCTCGAGGCATAACATTCCGAAACACGGCAGGACCATCGAATGGCCAAGCGGTGGCTCTTCGCTCAGGCTCTGATCTCTCAGTTTTCTACAGTTGTAGTTTTGAAGGATATCAAGACACGCTTTATGTATACTCTCAAAGGCAGTTCTACAGAGACTGTGATGTCTATGGCACAGTTGATTTCATCTTTGGAAACGCAGCTGTTGTTCTTCAAAACTGTAACATTATTGCCAGGAAACCTAATCAAGGCCAATCCATCACAATAACAGCACAAGGTCGATCTGACCCAAATCAAAACACAGGCATTTCATTCCACAATTGTAGAGTAACAGCTACTCCAGATTTAAAGCAAAGCTCAACTAAGACATTTCTTGGAAGGCCATGGAGACCATATTCACGAACCGTATTTCTGAAGACGTTCATGGATAGCCTAATTAATCCAGCGGGATGGTTAAAATGGGCCAGCGAAGCTGACCTCAAGACATTGTATTATGGAGAGTACATGAATACCGGACCTGGTTCATCCACAGCTAACAGGGTGAAATGGGGGGGTTATCATGTTATGAACGCAGCAGAAGCCTCGAAGTTCACTGTGGGGAACTTCATTGCTGGAAGTTCATGGTTGCCTGCCACCAACGTGCCCTTTAGTTCTGGGCTTTGATTCCACACAATGATGACTTGAATATTTAATTATTAATTAATTATTTAATATTTTAACAGCCGACTCCAATTAATTTGGAATTGAGGCTATATTGTTGTTTGTTGTTGTTGTTTATTATTTTAACTAATATAAATCGCTTGTAGTATTTTTTATTTCATTCCAATAAAGGCCAAATTAATCTTTGTTTGTAATATACAGCATCCAAGTAAATTATAGATAACGATTTGTAGAATAATTCATTATTCTCAATTATTTATTCTAGATCAAACGATTTAACTAATTGGGTGGTTCAACCATTTGGTACAAAGTATAAAAGTAAGTAGTCATGAATTCAAACTCTAATGAATCAAGTTGTTTGTTTCTTATCAAAAAAATTCTATACCAAACAAGATGTACATACGTTGTTTTTTTTCTTTTCAACAAGATATGCAATGTTCGATGTGACGTGTGTGTTGTTATATTCTCGGGAATTATATTAAGTTGGTAATGAGTCGACTGTTGAGATCCGTTATGGTTGATGACGGATATGAACATTCAACAGGAAAATAATAGTAGTCTTGTCACGCTGCTTCGACTTCTTCATTTTATTGGTGGACTTGACAAAATCGTGGGCTTACCATCTAGAATCTTTCTTGTATTTAAAATGGCTCACTTAGTTTTGCATCTATAGCCCATCACAAAAACTTAAGTCCTCGTTGAAGTTTAAGGTTCAAAGTTTGCAATGTGCAAGTTAATTTGGAAAACGTACTTAATATGTTGTTTTATTTATTTTATTTTATTTTGGAGGGAGATATATAATTAAATGTTTTTTAATAAGATAATTTGTGACATTAATTGATTAAGTAGCAAAAGAGAGGGGATTTGTTAATGTTGAGAGTATGATCATGTTGGTAATGTTTATCACTAGTAAAGTATCACTCGTACAAAAGAATAAAAATGAGAGGCAAAAATATAAAAGTACATCATACATCATACACATGGCCCTTTATACTATTGATAAATAATACCAACATCACACTCCAATTAAACATCAGCAAATCCTCTCCTGTCAAAACCCAACAGCTAATTGTACTTGGAGGAGAGTAGTACTATAAAATGAGTGACCTCATGCATGAGAAGTCCTCATGCTGCACCTCTTTTATTTTATTTAAAAAAACAAATATAAAAAATGCTAGAATAACAACGCAAAATGCACAACGAAATACACAATACAACCATCCAACCATGTATTGCACCTCAGGATGTGTAAGGCCACATCCTGAGGCTCGCATGAATGTTGGGATTGACATGTTGTGCATAAAACTTTGTTATTCTAACATTTCCTAAAAAATATTGATAAATATTGATAGGGAGCACACATGTCACTTGGTAGATTATGATTATGTGCCTTCAAGTCATTGGGTAGGGAGTTGAAAATGTTAAGGTGCAGATGGTGCAGGCAAGGTATGGCGTGTGTGTGTGTGTTGTGTAAGGGGTAGGGGATTACAGCATGGTTAGAGTGGTCATTCAGAGAAGGAGAAAGGAGATCAAAGGTATTGGAGAGAGGAAGGGAGGGGCGCACAATTGAAGTATTGAATAAATGTAAATGGGTGAGAAGAACAATATTATTTCTGATACTTCTCAATGTGTCGACTATACAATTTATAGACTTGTGTCTAACAGATTTCCTATGTACAAGCCTACAAGATATGAGACATGTTTACAACAATTAGTTTGTTACATGAGTTGTCAAAATAAGATTACTAATCCAAATATCAGTTAATAGAATCTAGGCAAATCTAGGCACGTGGTATATCAACCAATATCCTTGCTATCCCCCCTTAAACGAAAGGTGGGAGAATCAATAACCCTTAGTTTGTTACAAGCAGAGATAAAACCAGATGTGGAAAGCGGTTTTGTGAAGCAGTCTGCAAGTTGATGAACGGAAGGAATGTGAACCACCTGAATCTCTTTGTTGACAACTTGATCGCGAACAAAGTATAAATCTATCTCTATGTGCTTCATATGTACATGCAAAATTGGATTAGCCGATAGATGTACTATGGTGACATTGTCAAAATAAACTACGGGAGTAACAGGAAGCTTGAAACCAATCTCAGCAAGAAGAGAATGTACCCATCTTAACTCAGCAACCAGGGAGGCAAGGTTGCGATATTCTGACTTCGTGCTAAACTGAGAGATAGTAGTTTGCTTCCTTGAATGCCAGGCAATTAGATTAGGACCAAAGATATACAGTGACCAGTAACGAAGCGACAGTCATTTATATCCATAGCCCAATCTGCATCACAATAACTAGTGATACCTAAAGAAGAAACAGAAGTACCTATCAAGTTTAGTGAAAAACCATCAGACGACGAACATTGAAGCCATAAGCCATGATCATGTGTACCCCCTAGATAGCGCAAAATGCGCTTAACAGCAAGCCAGTGTGGAAGACGTGGCTGGTGCATGAACTCACAAACCTTATGGACAACAAAGGCTAAGTCTGGTCGAGTGATGATAATGTATTGGAGAGCACCAACTACGGACCGATAAAGGTGGGTGTAAATGCCTAATTAATAATTCTCATTATTTCTAACGTCATTGCAGACGTGGACGCAAGCGGGGACGTCCATGGGTCCCACAACAAGGCTGGAACACGCCCGAATTACGTATACAGTCCATTTTGTGTGCTTTTTGTTGTAAAGTTACGATGTATATGTTCAAGTTAGTTAAATTGCATCGCAATATGTGTGTTTATATTGTCCATTGACGAGTGAGGCTGTGTGACACATTTTTGCCGCAACTAGTACGTAGGTGTGCATAGCGAGTGGCGAATAAATAGTGCATTAGGACGGGGAACTAGATACACACAATAAATGATAAAATTCATTAAATAATTAATATAAAATAAAGTTGAGGAGGTTGGTACAGTCGTTGTGCATAAACAGCACCCTCGGGTATTGGAACGCCCAAAATGGCATAAAATTGGTGTCAGAAGTGTAGAGTCAAAGTGAGCATGTTGTTGGGTTTTGGGGTTCATGCGCAGCGGAGATTTCAAAACAATTTTGAGAAAAACCCCAATACAGGATCCGAATCTGATTCCATTAAAACATGTTTAAACTATGAAAACTTAATCATACCTCAATCGCAATACCTTTCTGAAGGTTAATCGATCTCTAAGGCGCTGCCAATGACGAACGCCCTCTACTAGCTGTCCACACACGAACGGCGACCGAGATTCAAAGTGCTAGCTTCGAGAGAATTCCAAATCTTTTGTTTCTCTCCAAAACGATCCAGAGGATACCAAAAACTCTAAGTTGTTTTTTAAAACGAAAATAGAGTTTCGGCCCTTTTTAAAAGCGTCTATTTATACAACCCTTGTATATAGACGGTTAAGTAAATTACACATATACCCCTACTTAAAGAAGTATAAGTGTAGTACACTACAAGGACGTTTCTGTCATGAATTTTATCATATAAAATTCATTTTTCTGAACCATCTTAAAATCTCGCAAAGCCATTCTCGTTGTGCGACCCAATAGGCTCATCAACGTTGGTAGTGTACCAAAACACATTTTGGTATACAAGTCATAAGTGACCTCTAGCAAGACATTATGACTACCCAAGTTCTACGAATATCAAATCGATATAACCTAATTAATAGTGTATATAACATCCTTTTGTCACACGATATCCTTTTGATCAAACATAAGGCATGGAATTGTCATCCAACATGTTCAATCGTACTAGTCTCGATTTCTAGGTAGACTGAAAACATCTAAGTGACGTTGATCAATATCAATTCACTTAGACTAGGCCTTTTAACAGCCTAACACATCGAGGGATCCACCGGATATCTCTCTTTATATGAGAGGGACAAATTCTATCTCGATTACACAACTTCACCACATTACTCACACAAGTAACCAATCACAACCTTTATAATCATCCTAGGTTAAAGACAACGTTTGATTGCGTCAAATCACCGTATTCCTAATGTTGAAGTCTCTGTAATCTCAAGTCGAGGACTGAAAAATATACCTATCATGAGAAACAACTATGACTTAATCCATGTGATGTTCTCATAGCGGGTCGGTCCAAGACTTTGTTCCCTAACAAGTACTCATGATCTTGATTCGTATTCCTATACGTATGATCATCGTATGATCATCAATCAAGACTCACACTAGTCTTAATTCATTATAGTTCCCAGTATAATAATCGACTAGGGACATTTAGGATATTTCTGTAAATATCCATGGATCTTATTATAATGTAAACATGCAAATCAATTATAATAAACAGCAAATGAAATTCTCTATTTTATTAACAAAAATGTATTCATAAAGACTGTTAATGGATTGACCTAGGGCATATTTCCCAACACATGTGGGTCTTGTTTTGTCACTTTGTGGAGATCATTTGACCCCATCTTCGCCATCCAAACAAGCATGGTGATGTGTGTAGGAGATGATGATTTTTCTTGATATATAAATGGGTTTTCTTCAATTTGTACCAACTTTTCTCTCTCCTCTCTTACAAATCCGAAAATTGAAGTGAGAAAGTGAGGGTTTAGTGATTGTTGGGAGATCATTTGAAGTGTTTGGGAGTTTAGGATCAATAAAGCAAGGTAAGATCTATAATCTCCTCTCCTTTCTCTTTCATTCAAGTGTGGGTTGGTGCATGATGGTGATGAATCCATGGTTTGGTGATGTACCACTGTTTTTGCTAAGTTTTGGGTGTGTATTAAGTGCTATGGAAGTAGAGAATAAGTTGTGTTCATTGATTTTGAAGTTGGGTTGGTTTTCATGAAAATGGAATTTTTAAATTTGTGTGTTTTATCCAGGATTTGATGCATGTATGATATATTTTGTTGTGCCTCTGGATTTTGGAAGTGTTGTTTGTTCCCCCGTGAAGTGAGGATTGGGTGACAGCGTTGGTAGAGGCTTGGATGATGATTTTCTAGCAGTTTTGTTCTACTGAATTGCTGAAAAAACTGCCCAGCATACTGGATAGTTTGGGCCAATGATGAAGATGAACAGGATGAACACCATGGGTGTTCATCAGATAGCCATTTTTGGTTGTTTTGAGTATTGTGGATATAATGTCTATACTAATTGACCTAAAATATAAACAATTGACCATAAATCAATGACAAATGATAATAGGTTAGTTCGGGCGATATTTTAGGATATCGGGGGTTTGGAGGAGTCGGACCAGGATTTGTTCTCGGAATGAGGAGTGCGGTTTAAGGTGTGTATTAACCCAACTGAAATTCACTCCAGTACTTACTGTCTGATTTATTTGAATTCGGTCATTTTCATTTATTACTCTATTTCCTTATTATTTTACAGTTGCTAAATACTCTTACCTGGTGTTTTTACGATAGTTGAGTTTACTCTTACCTTGTGTCTTTGCGGTATAGATCTCCCCACCTGGTGTTTATTCGTTGCGGGGGCATAGGGTCCACTAAGTCATAGCATATGTCTAGGCATGCGTCGGTGAATATGCTACCCGGGTATGATAGGCATGTGTGGGTGCACCGTGGATTTACACTGGCCACCTAGAGGGTCCAGGGTCACCCGTTTGAGGTATCCTAATGGGCCGTGCCTGGCGGATAGCCCGAATTATGGTTTAGTTTGACTTTGATTGTGCATGCACTTTGCTTCACTGCTATATTTATACATGCGATAATCTTCCACAATTGCCTATATTCTTTTGTTCCGCATGTTTATTTATAGTATTTTAAATTCCAACAGTTTATTTACGTATTTACTTGGTGAATTTCCTTGGGATTACTCATTCTTGAGTTGTCATCTACCTTTTGTGATGGCTTGAGTGCAGATCCTAGTACGAGCAAAGGGAAGGGCAAGCTTGAGAACTACATTGATTGACTGCATTTGCCCTACTCGTACGTGTGTTTTTGTTTCTTTGTTTTATGCTGAATTTTGGGGATTTTAGAGATAGACTTGACTTCTATATGACTTGAAAGTTGTATTTTGATATTTTGCGGATCTCAGTTGATATGTATATGATGTACATTTTGATATGGTTTCCACCTTAGGTATGCTCATAAAACACATGGTGAATATTTATTTTAATGATTTTAATTATCCGCTGCGTACTTTGAGGTTAAATGATAATAAGAACCTTAAGCTAACTTAAATAAATGGTTATTAATAAATAACTTAAAGTTAGCAAGAACTTAATTGATATTGGGTTACGAGTGGTTGTAGGACACAGCTGGATGATGAGTTGGCAGGGCTGTGGGCCCCAGAGCACACCGTAGCGGCCGATGGATTTGGGGCCGTTACAGTGGGCATCGGAAAAAAGCTCGCCATCAATGACTGACAATGACTGTGACGAAATCATGGGAGTCTTGATAGGTTTAGCTGAAGACATCTTGGTGCACCGAAGTAATTCATCATTGTATTTTCTTGAGAAAGAAGAAGACCATTTTGATGATGTTGAACTTCAATACCCAAAAAAAAATTTAGTTCACCTAAATCTTTGAGGGCAAATGACTGATGCAATAAAGAGATCAAACACTGAACTTCTGCTTCATTACTGTCAGTGATAATAATATCATCGACATAAACAAGTATATATGTGATGTGTGCAGATGTTTGTCAATGAAATAAAGAAGAATCACTCTTAGCAGATATAAAACCCAAAAACCAGAGAGTGCAACTAAGCTTGCCAAACCATGCTCTAGGTGCTTGTTTTAAACCATAGAGGGACTTGTGCAACTTGCAAACAAATGAAGGATGAAGAGGATCTTTGAAGTCCGGAGGTTGATCCATATAATCTTCTTCCTGCAGAACACCGTTCAAAAAAGCATTATTAATGTCAAGTTGCCTTAGTTTCCAACCACGAGAGAGAGTAATGGTGAGTATGATCCTAATAGTGACCGGCTTAATGACAGGACTGAAAGTTTATGAAAAATCATGCCCTTCACGTTGATGAAACCCCTTGGCGACTAACTGCACTTCATATTTATTGAGAGTCCCATTAGCTTTGTGCTTAACTTTAAAGACCCATTTACAACCAATTGGCTTCCTTCCCAATAGCAGAGGGGTAAGAGACCAAGTCTTGTTACGCTGAAGAGCCGAAAACTCGTCAGTCTTTATGTCACACCATTCTGGTTGTGTTAATGCTGGAGCTACTGTTGAAGGTTCAATGGGAACTGTGTAGACTTTGGGTTTGAAAATACCATTTTGGGCTTAGGTGACCATTGGGTGAATGGGTTGTAAAGAGATAGGAAGTGGTGTAAACGAGGTTGAACTTGACATGAGTGGGAGTGGGAGAGTATGATGTGTCAACTGTTAAGATAAGTGAGATGGAGCTAGGTGAACCATCAGTAAAAGATGGGTGGCGCACATGAGATGATGGAAGTGGTGAATAGTTGTCAGTAGGAAAAGATAGTGATGGGGGTGCATATGTCTCATTAATGGAAATGTGACCCGATGAATAAAAAAGTTGATTCAAAAGACATCACAAGTATCACTTGCAGATGGCTTGTGAAAGGAAATGAGTGCTCATTAAATAGCACGCCACGGGAAATATAAAGACGACCCGAAGCGCTCAAGCATTTGTATCCCTTGTGTGAAGGATTGTAACCCATGAATGTGCAAGCTTCTGAATGAAACGCAAGCTTGTGGTGGTTATAAGGACGCAAAGTTGGGAAGCAAAGATATCCAAAGACCTTAAGATGATGATATTCTGATTTAGATTGGTGTAGTAGCTGAATGGCACTTTGAACTGCAGAATAGGTGATGGGAGACAATTTATAATATAAATGGAAGTACCAAAAGCTTCTTCCCGGTAATTTAAGGGCATCTTGGCGTATGCTAGCATGCGCAAGCTTTTCTCAACAATATCACGATGCTTCTGCTCCACCAAGCCATTTTGTTCATGTGCATATGGCCATGGATGGTGGCGTTGTATACCCTATTTAGAGAGAAAGGATTTGAATCCCCGAAACTCCCCACCCTAATCTGTTTGTAAACACTTAAGTTTATGGCCAGTTTGCAGTTCAACATGAGTTAAAAACTGTTTAAAAACTATAAGTGCATCTGACTTGTATGCCAAAAAATAAACCCAAGTGTATCGAGCGTAAGCATCAATAAAACTAATATAGTAACGCGCCCTTGAAGTGGATGACAATGGAGCAGGTTTCCAAAGATCTGAGACAACAAGTTCAAGAAGTGCAGTATAGTTTGTGTTTGAAATAGGATAAGACAACTTATGTGATTTTCCTAAGTAACACGAAGTGCATAAATTTGAAGAAGTACTCATAGCATTAATATTGTAGAATCTTAACACATACTAAACTACATTCTTTGAGGCATAAGCTAAAGACTATGCCACATCTAATAATCAGAGTCCTTGCTTATTGCATAAGCTATTATAAAATTATTTTCTGGGAAGGAAAAATAAACATTATTCACTTCTAAGACGAATGCTCTCTGGGGAAGCTACTTGGATAGAACTTCAAATCGCTCTGGATCAAATATGTATAGTCCATTACTGAGGCGCCCCTCCAGTAAAACCTTCTTGGTTGCCAGATCCTTGTCATAACAAACAGATGGATAAAATTCAAAATAAACACCATTATCATGAGTGAATTTGGAGATACTAAGCAGATTTTTTGTGATAAATGGAACATGCAAAAGCTATTGAAGAACCAGAGGCTTATGACTAACTTTCGAAAGAAGTTAGAAGATCCAATATTAGAAATAGGCAAACTTGAGCCATTCCCAATGCGCAACAATTGGTTTCTGTCATATAGCATATTGGAGGTAAAATTGTTGATGTCAGGAGTAACGTGATCAATTGCACCAGAGTCGACATACCAACGCGGATCTCCAATAGTAGACAGTGCCGCAAATGATTAAGCAGCATTTGTAAAGTTCACCTGAGGTTGTGGAGTCGGTGCATCTTTATCATATCTATAGTAGCAATTCATCGCTGAATGGCCAACCTTATTGCATATTTGACACTGAGGCTTGGATGATGAACTGAATGAGTTGGAGCGTCTCTGGTTGTCATTCCTCAATTGATTATTTCTGAAATTCTGATTTCTGTTTCCATTGAAACCACCACCCTTACGATAATTTGATTTCTGAAAATTGCTTCTATCAAGATTGTTGCTTGTCGCTAGATTGGCTTAAGTTACTTAAAGTTGCATTTCCTGCAAAAGCTTTTCTATCCTATTTTCTTGAGCAAGTAAGAGAGATTCAATCTTAAGCACAGTATAATTTTCCAAGTGAGTAGTAACAAAAAGGATAAAATTGTTATACTCTAAGGAAAGACCATTAAAGATCGCTCAATATGGTCATCTTCAGATGAAACACAACCAACAAAGATTAGTTTATCAACAAGAGCCTTAATTTTAAGAAGATATGTCAATATCTTCATATTTCCCTTCTTCATATTCTGCAATTCTAGTTTGAACTGAGATACCTTGGCTTTGACTTGAGATGCAAAATATTGTTGTAAAACACTCCATGCCTCATGTGAAGATTTGCATCCTACCAATCGGGTGAGCAAAGTTTCTGATATGGAGGAGATGAGCCAAGATAAGAGCAGTTGGTCCTGCTTTTTCCAAGCAAGATAATCAGCACAAAGTTTCCCGGATATGCTGTCTACTTCAGTTGAGTGACGGCAAAGGATGTCAGTGCCATTGATGAACTTTTCCAGATCGTGAGCACAAATTGCAGCTAAAACTTATTGTTTCCAAAGTAGAAAGTTGGTTTCATCTAGCTTGATTGATATATTGTGGCTGAATGTCACTTGAGCATCTTTTGACTTTGATGATGTTGCATTTGCCAACGCAATAGGGCTATTGCTAGAGGTCGAGATGGTGTTGACCACAACTTGCTCTGATGCCAAATTGAAGTATTGAATAAAAGTAAATGAGTGAGAAGAACAATATTATTTTTGATACTTCTTAATGTGTCAACTGTACAATTTATAGACTTGTATCTAATAGATTTCCTATGAACAAGCCTACAAGATATGAGACACGTTCACAACAATTAGATTGTTACATGAGTTGTCAAGATAAGATAACTACTAATCCAAATATCAGTTAGTAGAATCTAGGCAAATCTAGGCACGTGGTATATCAATCAATATCCTTGTTAAGCACTATTTAGCAGAGAGGGTGGGTGGGGCGAGATTGAAGTGGGGGGTGGAGGGTTGTAGTGTGGAAGAGTAAAAAAAGGGATATAAGACTTTTATATTAGGATCCTATTCAATCAATTTGATCAGCAATGAGAACAACAATCACTCACAGGTCAACATCAACAAGTACAACAACGCTACTGTAATAGCCCCGAATCCACTGAGGCCCGTCACGGGTGCGACGCGGGCCCACAGCGAACCACGTAGCTACCAGTTGTGTCCCACAAACAACTAATCCACCAAACATCATTTAAAACCTCAAATTATAATCATTTTACAATTTATATTCATTATTGGACTCTAATCATCTATTGTATCCTAGAGTATTAGCAGAAAACTTAATGACATGATAAATTAAAGTAAAACATCCATATCATGTTAATAGAGCATATGCCTAGTGTGAAAAAAATCGTAAACCATGCATCATATCGATATCAATATCAAAACCCTCAAAATATTAAAGTATATGTCATGGTCTCTCATAATATCCCAAAACTCAACATAAAACGATAGCAAAATGTATATACAAATGTGCAAGTCCAACCTGTAGTCAAAATATCAAAGATAATCGATTAGATTGCCCTTACCGTGACTCGTACCAGGATTTGCACTCAAGTTATCACAAAAAAACAAATGACGAGTCCAGAGTGATTGTTCCCAAGAAAATTCAGTGAGTAATTACAAAAATAAACGTAGGAATTTAACAAGCTATTAAATAAACATGCGAAAAAATAAACAGGTAACTGTGCTCATCGCATGAATAAATAATAGAAAACCTCAAAGTGTGTATAAGCCTAAGTCAGAATAGCGCCATACTTCAAACTCCACCGTGAGCACTGCCAACGAGTAGCACTCTAGCATGGCCAGCCTCCAGGTCCTCTCAATGGTCGGCGTAAACCCACGACGCACCGATATGTGCCTCATCATCATACTCGGGTTGAACTATCCATCGAGACCTCTGGCAACACATGTTTTAGTGTAGTGAACATACACACTAGGAATAGCATGACGAGGGAACACCCTACCATCCATCTATGAAACCACAACAGGAAAAAAATAATTGAACAATTGAAAGGAATTCAAATATTAAAAGCATGTAATTACGCAAGAAATTTCAATTGGGATACTATATACCTCAAACTGCACTCCAACTAATACGGTACCATGCAATCACGCCTCCAAATGCATGTCCAATTACCAGTCTATTAGTCTCAAATACCTGATTTTCAATAATCCATTTAGTTTCTCAAACCTCAAAATTTCCTAATTCATGTTAATTAGATCATTATAAACCACATTATACTCGATAATCATCATCAAGTTAAACCCCCATTAGGCCAAATTGGAAAATTCATTTTTTCTTAAGTTTTTATTTAATTTTTCTGTCTGGGCGTCGTGGAAGGCCCATCGTGAGCAAATGCTCATGGCATCCAATGCAATGGGTCAGTGCCCTAGGTGTCGTGACTCACATCGCCATGGGTCGGTACCCGCAGTGTGACCCAAAGCGTGGGCTGGGGTGTCTCACTGGTTTGTACGTCGTAGGAGATGCCATGGAGATTTACTTTGCATGGTGTCCCCGGCAGCGTCAAAGCCAGAAATGCACTATTTGGGTTTTTTTGGCTCCGCCGCTCGTCACCACGGTCCGAACTCGTCCCAACCTCTCATGGAACTCCATACCAACTGTAGAGAACACTTAGATAATCAACACAGAGGTAGAGTAGGGGGTAAGCAGAAAAAGGATGTAGTGTTTGGGCAAGTGACATTTCCCGATTACCCACATTTGATCACACCACATTTGCCATACCCATAAAGATTTAAAAACTAGAAGGATCAGGAACAATTCAAGAAATTTGTGGAAATGTTCAAAAAGTTAAAATTATACCATTTGCAGATGCATTGGAACAAATGCCAAACTACACAAAATTCTTGAAGGACATCATGGAAAATGAGGTGCAATTAGAAGACTAAAACTATGAATCTGACAGAAGAATGTAGTGCAATTTTGCAAAGAAAGTTACCTTAAAAGCAGAAGGATTCGGGAAGTTTTCATCCTAATCATAATCGAAACTCACTTGTTTGATAAAGTGCTATGTGACTTAGGAGCAATCATTAATTTGATGCCCTTATTAGTATTCAAGAAGTTAGGTTTGGGGGAAGTAAAATTGTGATGACCACAAATTCCACAATCCTATAGAATTAGGCACCACCCGGCCTAGACCTGCGCGAAACCCCTCGAGCCAGTCTTGCTGAGTTCGCTCAGGCCCAGTAAGCCCATCCTTACCATTTAACTATTTATTAAGTATTTAAAAGTGAAGTTAATTAATTAGCGAGTTATCAAAGATATAGCGGAAACTAATAAATTCAAACTAATCAATTACCTTAAAGCACTAAGTTAGGACAAACCTAAGGCGTGGAAACCCCATAAACATAATCCATCAAAATATGAATCAAATGAGTATCAACAATGTCATATACATACATCAATCTCTTAAATCCATAATCCACATATTCTCAAAACGAAATAAGTAAATACTACATCAAATAACTACCTAAAACAAGGAATAGA
This sequence comes from Stephania japonica, assembly GCA_039657345.1. Classification (NCBI taxonomy): domain Eukaryota; kingdom Viridiplantae; phylum Streptophyta; class Magnoliopsida; order Ranunculales; family Menispermaceae; genus Stephania; species Stephania japonica. The sequence goes on along the minus strand of CM077563.1, from coordinate 28,418,612 downwards.
TGCTATGTATCCTCAGATCAAGTCCCCTATCAGTGGAGTCTTTTCCTTACTAGACTGTGGATCTGCACTCGGTCAAACACAAGAATGACGAGTCAAGGTAAGTAACACCAAGCAGAATAATAAATATACAGTATTTCAAAATAAATAAATCAAGCAGTCAAATTCATGCAAGATGCAAATAAAGGACATGGAACGCATGAATATATATAGACTATAGATAAATGAATGAGCAATCAAAATTGAGTGTCTCGGAATGCAAAAGAGAGGCGCGCGTAGTCTAGACCAACAAAGTCGTTTGAGCTGAGGACAAAATCTCCTCAAAGACTCGGAGCCAAGTGGCAATTGTGTCCATACAACTCTCGGGAGTTATCTTCCTACGGAGAACTCCCTAGGGGAGTAAAATGGATATAACTCCCTAAAGTAGGGTAGGGTAAGGTAGGTAGGGGAACTCCCTATAAGTTATCTCCCGGGAGATATCTCCACCTCCAACCAAACAAGGCCTTATTTGTCTTAAGAAGTATTTTATTGTGGGGCGGTGCTTGAATGACACTCCATAGTCACATCGAAACACACACCCATTCCAATATTTCGTCGTTTATTTTTCACCTCGAGATGCGAGCTTATGCATCTTGATTCAAAACACGATTGGATAGGGGGATATTCATTCCTATATTCATTCTAGGGTGTCCCTCTAGCATTTTCTTATATATAGTGTTATGTACGTACTTGTGTTATATATTCTTAGAATTGTATAATTTATAATTTACTCCTTTCTATATAGAGCGGGAGCGTTGTATTAGGCTCACAATTTAAACTTTTTTTTAAAATTAAATTTTAACAGAAAATTACTAATTTTTACTGATAATAAAATCACTATATTTTAAAGGTAAGGAGTATGTACGTATAAATGACATTAAAATATAATTATCGAACATATAAATAAATTATTACAATGCTCTATTGTGGATTAAAAAATGCTAGGATGACCCGGTGAGCCAAACAAGATTAGTTCATAACTCCCTATAAGCTATATCCCGGGAGATATCTATACCTCCAACCAAACAAGGCCTTATTTGTCTTAAGAAGTATTTTATAGTGGGACGATGCTTGAATGACACTTCATAGTCACACCGGAACACACACCGATTCCAATATTTCGTCGTTCGTTTTTCACCTCGATATGCGAGCTTATGCATATTGAGATTCAAAACACGGTTGGATAGGGGGGATGTTCATTCCTATATGCATTCTAGGGTGTCCCTCTAGCATTTTCTTATATTTAGTGTTATGTACGTACTTGTGTTATATATTCTTAGAATTGTATAATTTATAATTTACTCCTTTGTATAAAGAGTGGGAGCATTGTATTAGGTTCACAATTTAAACTTTTTATTAAAATTAAATTTTAACAAAAAATTACTAATTTTTAACTGATAATAAAATCACCATATTTTAAAGGTAATGAGTACGTATGTATAAATGACGTTAAAATATAATTTTCGAACATATAATAAATTATTCTAATGCTCTATTGTGGATTTAAAAATGCTAGGATGACCTGGTGAGCCAAACAAGATCAGTTCCCAACTCCCTATAAGTTTTCTCCAGGGAGATATCTCCACTTCCAAGCAAACAAGGCCTTATTTGTCTTAAGAAGTATTTTATAGTGGAACGGTGCTTGAATGACACTCCATAGTCACATCGGAACACAAACCCATTCCAATATTTCGTCATCCATTTTTCACCTCGATATGCGAGCTTATGCATATTGAGATTCAAAACACGGTTAGATATGAGGGATGTTTATTCCTATATGCATTCTAGGGCTAGCATTTTCTTATATATAGTGTTATGTACGTACTTATGTTATATATTCTTAGAATTGTATAATTTATAATTTACTCCTTTGTATAAAAAGCGCAAACGTTGTATTAGGCTCAAAATTTAAACTTTTTTATTAAAATTAAATTTCATCACGACGAACGCGAACAAAACGTACACCAATGCGTAGGAAATGACGAGGAGGTTTCGAATCTCACCTCGGATCGTCTCGCGTCGACTCGCCAGTGCCACTCCGGTGACCACCTCCTCCAGCCACTTTGTTTTCTTGGAGAGCAAGAGAAGAAAATGAGAGAAAATGAGAGGAAGAGAGAGAAAAAGTGAAGGGGTTTCGGTTTATATAGCCCTCTCCTCATCCACTTATTCGCATGCATTTCGAGGCGTATCCAAGGGCCCTCTTATAAGCATTCCAACCCAATCTAACACTCAATATGTGACTTCATTAGGTGACTTGAGCTCCACACTTGGTCATCTCCAACTCCGCCCTAGTGTTCCCCAACTCGAACCATGCCGTGACTCATCTAGTCGCGCGCACCTAGTCTCAACCACATACTAACACGCCTATTATCTTAAAATTTGTGTTTTATCAGTGTCTATTGTTAAGTTTGTCCCCTGGACTATTAAACTTTACTTCGTAATACCAACGCTCGCACGCAAACGTCCTCAAACGTTTGAAACATTGAAATTTATTAACGAAATATAATATAATACAAACACCACATAAAATTAATGTACCTCGGCGTCGACGACCAAGAATTTGATGACTGTATTATGACGGAGGGCCCACGTACACCCTAGATTGACACGTGGCACAAGTTAGAATTTTAGGGTCATTACAGTCTTTCAAACTAACAAGAATTTCGTCCTCGAAATTAAAAATAAACTAAGGGAAAAATTACCGAATCAAAAGAGGTAGGGGATACACTTGCACATGTATGACTCCAGCTCCCACATCAGCTCCTCGTCCTTGTGGTGCTGCCATTTGACGAGGACTAATGGGATCTCCTTGTTCCTCAGGGTTTTTACCTAACGATAAAAAATCTAGATAGGTTGTTCGTTGTATGTGACATCCTCTCTCAAGTTTACTTGGCGTAAATCCACTGTTGGTCGTTTACCCTCTCTGGACCTATCCAGTCGCAACATTGATAAATGAAAGACAGGGTAAATCCCTAACATCTGCGGCGGTAACTCTAGCTCATATGCTACCCTGCCTACCCGCTTCACCATTCTGAACGAACCAATGAACCTCGGCACAAGTTTCCCTTTGGTCCAAAACCTCTTGTGACCCTTCAACGAAGACAGTTTTAGATATACGTAGTCCTCGACTTAATATTCAAACTCCCCATGATATAAGTCATAATACTTTTTCTACCTCTCCTGCGCACCCTTCAATCTCAATCAGATCTGGCATATCTTCTCTGTGTGTTCTACCACAATATCTGGCCCAATCGCTACCATACCTTCAGGCTTCGCCCAACAAGATGGAGATCTGCACAGCCTCACGTATAATGCCTCAAATGGTGTCATGCCAATACTGGCCTGATAACTGTTATTATATGCAAATCACCCAGATGAAGATACTCTTCCCAGGATCCACCGTACTTCAACATACACATCCTTAACATATCCTCGAAAATAAGGATAAAATGCTTTGACTGTCCATCAATCTGTGGGTGATAGGCGGTATTGAGGTTCAGCTTCGTTCCAAATTGTGCCTGCATGCTCTGCCAAATTTGCGATGTGAACAATGACCATCTTTCAGACACGATCGATAACGGTACACTGTGAAGTCGAACTATCTCCCGCTCGTACAAAACTACTAACCTATTTACCCGATTTGTGGTTGAGATTGGTATGAAGTGCGCGAACTTAGTCAGTTGTCCACAATTACCCAGATATTATCATGTCCTTGCCATGATCGAGGTAGCCCACTGACGAAATTCATGGCAATGTGCTCCTACTTCCACCGAGGAATGGGAAGTGGCTGTAATAACCCCCAAAGTTTATGATGCTCAGCCTTAACTCGCTAACAAATATCACACCCTCGAACAAAATCAAAAACATCAGTCTTCATCACCAACCACCAGAAGAGATGACACACCTCTGTGTACATCTTAGTCCTACCCGAATGAACCGTAAAATGTGAGCGATGTGCCTCATGAAGTATCTCATTGCGTAGCTCAGTCATTGATGAAATTCACAGTCGTCCTCTAAATCTTAGGCATGAGTCTATCGATTGACTCCAATCTGGATGATCTGAACTTTGTGCTAGCTCTAAAAACTTCTGATACTGCTCATTAATCTGCTGACCCTCGAGTACACTATGAATCGACACTGTCTAAGTCCCCATCTGCCAGCAAATCATTACTCTAGTATCGGTCGGAATGTCATCAGAACAAATCCTTTCAACCTCCTCGAGCAAGCCGTAATCGTGCGTCATGTGGCAAATAACAACCTCTAAGTCAACCCCTCTGCGACTCAATGCATCTACAACCACATTAGCCTTTCCCAAGTGGTACACCAAAGAAAAATCATAGTCTTTGAGGAACTCAAGCCATTGCCTCTGTGGCATGTTCAACACCTTCTGAGTGAAATGGTACTTCAAACTCTTGTGGTCAGTGAATAGAACAAATCTCTCCTTGTAAAGATAGTAGCGCCAAATTTTTAGTGCAAAAATCATTACCGCCAACTCCGAGTTATGCATAGGGTAGTTCTTCTCATGAATTTTTAGTTATTGGGATGCGTAGGCAATCACTCTACTGCCCTACATCAGAACACAGCCTAAACGGATCTGGGAAGCATCGGTGTTCATGTGATGGCCCTTGTAATGACCCTCAAATTTAATTGATGACACGTGTCGTGTTTTTCAGGACCGTTGTTGGCCTAAGTGTTTTCATCACTTACACTCCATTTGGGATTTTGATGCTAACAAACAATGTGAGATATCACTAATGAGTTTGTCAAGTGTTTCAGAACAACAAACTATGCTAGGAATCATAAGCTCAAAGGAAAGTTGAAGTTCGTGAAAGTTCAAGTCAAAAAGTGACAACACAAAGCTGGACAAGTTCAAGAATCGGCTCATACAAGGAAGTAAGGACCAGAAAGACAAGACAATCATGTCTACATTATTTATAAGGTATATAAGTTCCATTTCTATAAGCCAATGCATTAGAATCATGCATTCCATGAGTTTCATTTTTTCAAAGAACTTAAAGTTATGGTTTTTGTGATTTTCAATCTTGAGGTTTTTAAAATGTTTTTAAACGATGCAAACATGTTTTACAACATGTATTTAAGGTATATGAACTGTTAGAATTGATTTTGAATGCACCGGTATATGTTTAGATGATTTTTCGATTGACATTAAAATTATTTGTAGAAAACCCCCTATATTTTCATAAAATTGAAATTTTTGGTTTTTGGGGTTTGTGAAATCATCCAGGATGTCTAAACATATTTTTAAGACCTTACTAAACATGTATAAAGTGATATCAAAGGTTTAGTGGAGTTGTAGAGGTGTTAGGTGGTCGTTTTGAAAAATCAGACACTTAGTCAGTGTGTTGTGCAGGATCCTAACAACTTTTTTAAAGCTTTGATCTACACCTTTAATTTGAATTTGGGGATCATTTAGGACCCTTGGATCATATTTAACGGTCATATGGGGTTATAAAGGGTTTGACTACTTGCTCAAACACTCAAAAACACCAAAGCCACAACTTGTACTCTTGCACTTTCAAAAATCCAAGTCTTACACACATTTGGGCTAGATTTTTTATCATATACACTTGGTGAATATTGGAGCTATCAATTCACCGGTCAAGGCAATATAAGGAATGTGTTCTAAGGCTTACAACAATTACTCTAAAACTGATTTTTCGGATTTCACACTTGGGGTTGTAAGATTTCTTGATTTCCTACTCTTTTTGGGCTTAATCTATACTTATTGATTGGAGTAATGTTTGGAAATCATTTGTTGTGTTCTTGAATACTTTTGTCTTGAGTTTTGAACTTAAACTTGATCTCTTTAAGCTTAAGACATATTTGAACAAATTGTTGTGTTTAATCTTAATTTTTGACAAAACCACTTGTCCACTTGATTTGAAACTGCACACATTTTTATCTATACTCTTTTGTCAGTTTCTTGACTAACTATTGTACATACTTGCTAATTTTATATACATCTTAGTTGGTGTACATACTTGCATGTATAGGAGTGGTTTAGCTCTAGGTGGCTTATAAGAATTGGACTTATTGCCACTTTACTTTGCAAAATAAGATTTTAATTGTATTTATCAAACTTTGATTGTAAAACTTAGTGAGATCTAAGTCGAAAGGAAATACCTAGTTAAGGCTAGACATAAATCCTAGTTGAGGCTAGGTAAGGAAAAATCCTAAGTGAGTCTAAGTGGTTGTATAAAACCTTATTATGGTAAATCATCTTGTAAAAGACCTAGTTGAAGCTAGACATTCACTAGGCTTGCGGGCTTAGGTTGTAAAACTTATTGGTAATATAAGTGGGGGGTTTGAAAATTCTAACCGGGGAGGTTAGTCAGTGAATGTATATTGGTTGGATCTGTTGGGAAATGTGCCCTAGGTCAATCCATTAATAGTCTTTACGAATACATTTTAGCTAATAAAATAGAGGATTTCATTTGCTATTTATTATAATTGATTTGCATGTTTACATTATAATAAGATCCATGAGTATTTACATAAATATCCTAAATGTCCCTAGTCGATTATTATACTGGGAACTATAATGAAATAAGACTAGTGTGAGTCTTGATTGATGATCATATGATGATCATACGTATAAGAATACAAATCAAGATCATGAGTACTTGTTAGGAAACAAAGTACTGGACCGACCCGCTATGAGAACATCACATGGATTAAGTCATAGTTGTTTCTCATGATATGTATATTATTCAATCCTCTGACTTGAGATTACCAACGCCTTCAACATTAGGAACACAGTGATTTGACGCAATCAAACGTTGTCTTTAACCGAAAGATTATAAAGGTTGTGATTGGTTACTGTATGAATAATGTAATGAAGTTGTGTAATCGAGATAGGATTTGTCCCTCTCATATAGAGAGAGATATCCAGTGGATCCCTCGATGTGGTAGACTGTTAAAAGGCCTAGTCTAAGTGAATTGATATTGATCAATGTCACTTGGATGTTTTTAGTCTACCTAGAGATCGAGACTAGTGCGATTGAACATGTTGAATGACAATTCCATGCCTTATGTTTAATCAAAAGGATATCGTGTGACAAAAGGATGTTATATACACTATTGATTAGGTTATATCAATTTGATATTCGTACAACTTGGGTAGTCATAATATCTTGCTAGAGACCGCTTATGACTTGTATACCAAAATGTGTTTTGGTACACTACCAACGTTGTATGAGCCTATTGACGCGCGCCGAACACGTCAATAAAATATTTCCTTAAACCAACTATTTGCAGATAGTGGCAAAGGGTCGATCCCACAGAGATTGGTAGTCTTTCTAAGGTTCTAAAAGAAAGGACAATGGGGGCTTAGAGAAAATGATTTAATTAATTAATCTAATTACTAATAAATTAAATAACTAAAATAAATATATAAGTTTATAAACAATTAATTTAAATACCTAAGTCTATAGTTCCACAAGACAAGATCAAGATTCAATGGCATATCATGGTCGTCAATCTTTCCCAAAACAATTATTAATTCAAGTTCCCCTAGATTAGCTATGGAAAATCGACAGCTGCAAGAAATTCCTAATTCCCCTAATCTCGATAGCTAGAACATCCGCCACTAACTACTTCCCTAATTAATGCATAACCCTAGACATCCGCCATAAGATTTAACACATTAACCGCAGTAATAAAGTTCTATGGAAATACTAATCCTAGATAACCGGATCGCGTCCGCTCCCGATTTAACCTAGATTCAATTGTTGCACACTCAAGAACCGAAAGGTTTTGACAGCAATCGGGTGAATGTTTGTTACTTATATTGTCCCAAAAGTACAATTACGGATACTAATGAGTCAATTAACTATAGATTTTCCACCTAAAAGCATGCAATGGCCATATACATACCCTAGATTTAAACCATATTCATTAAAATCAACAACAATGAAATAGAAGAAATTAAATTAAATTAAATAATAAAATAAAAGATCTCACAAGTTATGCCATGAATCCATAATCCTGACTTGCTTCACCTTCGACCTAGGCAATGGCTTGATTAGCCAGACATGGCTACTCACAAAGTAATGCAAAGAGAGAGAGTTGAGAGCCTTTTTCAATGAATAATAGATGTTCTATTTATACCTAAATTCCTAATGTGTAAAATTACTAAAATTGGTGTATGGAAGAGAGAAAACTACTTTTGGGTGTATTTTCGTCCTTGACACGTGGCAGAACCGGATTGGTCATTTTACGGGCGTTCTTGGCGTGTCTGGAGATGATTGGCTGAGTCTGTTGTGGTGACGACGTGGCAACAGAAAGCGATTGGACGAGATGAGTGCTGGTGACGTGCGTGAGAGGGGTGAGCAGTCGACACGTGGCGGCTGGGAGGCGGGAAGGAAAGCTCGCGCGAAACGTGCGAAGATGTGGGAGAGACACCAAGCACGCATCCCGAGCGCGATCGACGAGCTGGAGAGAGGAGATGGTCATGTGCTTGTCCACGTGGCGTAGGCCGATTGGTGATGACGGTGCTGGACCGACGACGTGGCGGACACCAAGCTGCTGTGTGACGCGGCTTGATGAATGGGGAGGCGACACGTGGCTCTCTGGACGAATGACACGTTGACACGTGGCACTGCTATGTACATTTATCCCACTGTCGGCGTATATTTCGAAACTAACTCTCCCGGTATCCAATTAATGCAAGTAAATACTCTATTTTGAGTATTTTTCCACCCCGGATTCAACCGTGCACTCCGTTTCACCTAAAAACCAAAAGTAAAAATAATTAGATATATATTTTATAAACTTTAACACTAAACTATATTAAAATATACTATTAAATCCTATAAATATTGACTTATCACCTATTGGGTCGCACACTAAGAATGGTTTTACGAGATTTTAAGATGGTTCAGAAAAATGAATTTTATATGATAAAATTCATGACAGAAACGTCTTTGTAGTGTACACTTATACTTCTTTAAGTAGGGGTATATGTGTAATTTACTTAACCGTCTATATATAAGGGTTGTATAAATAGACGATTTGAGTTAGAATACAAGTACGATAAATTAAAAAGGGCCGAAACTCTATTTTTCGTTTTAAGAAACGACTTAGGGTTTTGGTATGCTCTAGATCGTTTTGGAAAAAAACAAAAAGGTTTGGTATTCTCCCGAAGCTAGCATTTCAAATCTCGACCGTCGTTCGTGTGTGGACTGCTGATAGAGGGCGTTCGTCGTTGGTAGCGCCTTAGAGATTGATTAACCTTCAAAAAGATACATTGTGACTGAGGTATGATTAAGTTTTCATAGTTTAAACGTGTTTTAATGGAATCAGATTTGGATCTTGTTGGGGTTTTTCTCAAAATTTTTTTGTAATCTCCCCTGCGTATGAACCCCAAACTCCAATAGTGGTATCAGAGCCTTCGAGTTTGATGCCATTAAACTCATTGCATGTTTTCTTATGATATTTGATTGAAAGCATGTTAATAGTTGATGTATATGTGATATACATAAGTTTTCTGTGAGATTTATTATCATGTTTTGTGTATATGATACATATATTCGTGATTTAATTGAAATTAGTTTCATATATGCTAGTAACTATGTTAGGTTATTTTGAATAATTTTCATGAATTGAGTTTCGTGTTCTATGATCCATGAAACCATTAAATTCGATTGGGATAGTAGTTCATGATTCAATTACAAGTTTGTGATTATTTGGATGAAGATCGAAATTGCAAATAATTAATTTTTGAAATTATTTATTTATCTTATTATATCTATTTTGTTATGAAGTTTTTATTTGATAAAGATAGATAACAAATTAGAATAGGAGATAAATATCAAGAATTTTGTTATTGGAGATATGCTAGGATTCAAATATCTAAAGTCCTAATTGGATTAGGATAAGATGATTAGTTAGATATGGGTCCGGGTTAATTAAAATGTTTTAATTGACTTAATTTTGGATAAATTAAGGGGTAAATTTAGTATATTAAAATCAGCGAAAAATATGATTTTCTATAACGAATCTCAATTTTCAGAATTGAGATTCGTCTTCTAAAAAAATAAAATAAAATGGGGGCACTGCCCCCTGTACCCCCGTCCGCTGACCGGTCAACGGGACTGCCGTCTAACTAATCCTAGCGTACGAAAATTCTTCTATTAGTGAATAGCATAAAAATTTCATAAATTGTTTAGTGGTTCTACAAATCACTAAAATATATGATATTTCATTGTTTACTTAAAAATCACTAAAACTAAACAAAATCCCTCTATTTAATCTTAAGTCTTGTGCCATCCAATTTTAAACACTTATCAAGGCCTCGATCGCACTAATATAGTTCAGCCATAGCTGGGTGTATTGGGTTATCTTGGTGAAATAAGTTTGGTAAGAGTTACCTAAATGTTTAAATTGGCCTGACTTAATAAAGCTATTAAAATAGTTTTGGGCCTTAGGCATATGATGAGATAAAAACATGTTAAGACATAAGATGTCCTGTATCTCATAAAAGTATCTAAAATTATATAAGATGTAATTGGTAACTGTTACCTACCTAAATAATCTAGTTCTGTGTTTCATGCCATAGTTGTCATAGAATTAGGTGAAATATGGATTTAAGTCCCCTAAATAAACAATATGTTTTATGAGGGTTGTTAATTTAGTGGGAGTCTATTCCTCTATACTAAAATAAACTCTGCATAATCTTTATTGTAGATCAATGGCCTCTTCAAGTAACAATAATCCCCTATCACTGCGATCTATCCTTGAGAAGGATAAGCTATCTAGGACTAACTTTCTTGATTGGTTCAGAAACTTGAGAATCGTTCTCAAGCATGAACGCAAGTTGTATGTTCTGGATGCTCCGATCCCTGAGGACCCACCGGCCAATGATACGAAAGCTGTGAAGGATGCACGTAATAAGCATGTCAATGATTCCACTGATGTTGCATGTATTATGTTGGCAACTATGGTTCCTGAACTTCAGAAGGACATGGAACTAATGGAAGCCTACGATATGGCTGTAACGCTAAAGGAAATGTTCCAACAGCAAGCTAGGAAAGAAAGGTTTGAGACGGTCAAGAACCTGCATTCTAGTAAGATGACTGAGGGTGCGTCAGTTAGTCCTCATGTTCTGAAGATGAAGGGCTATGTTGACCAACTTGATAGACTTGGATTTCCTATAAGCCGAGAGTTGGATACAGATTTGATCCTAAATTCATTACCGGAGAGTTACTCACAATTTGTGATTAACTACAATATGAATAATATGGAGAAATCAATTTCAGAGTTGTATTTGATGCTCAAAACTACTGAAAAAAATATTAAGAAACCCTCTAGTAATGTGCTGATGGTCCAAAAGGGAAAGGGAATGAAGAAGAAAGGCAAAGGCAAGGCTAAAGTTGCCAAGGCTGCTGCTGCACTTGTCGCAAAGCCTATGGAACAAGTCAAGCCCCAACCTGTTCCTGCTTCAAAGCACCAAAAGGAAAAGGAAGGAAATTGTCATTTCTGCCATGCACTTGGACATTGGTTCATAAATTGCAAACTCTATCTGGAAGATCTAAAGAAGAAAAAGGGTAGTACGACTACCACCTCAGGTATTTATGTTATTGAAATTAATTTATCTACTAGTGATTCCTGGGTATTGGATACTGGATGTGGATCTCACATTTGTATAAATGTGCAGGAACTCACCAGAAGTAGGAAGCTAAAAAAAGGAGAAGTCATCCTGCGCGTAGGGAATGGACCAAGAGTTGCTGCCCTGGCTGTTGGATCATATGACTTAGTCTTATTTAGTGGACTTATTTTAACTTTAAATAATTTTTATTATGTGCCTGCCTTGAGCAGAAACATCATTTATGTTTCATGTTTGGATATGGATGGTTTTGATTTTATTATTGCGAATAATATATGTTCATTTTCTCGTAAAAGCATTTTTTATGCAAATGCTGATTTGTGTGATGGTCTTTATATTCTAAGCATGAAAAGGTCCACTGATACTCCAGTCTTTAACATAAATACAAAGAGATTCAAGTCAAATGATTTGAATCAAACCTATCTTTGACATTGTCGCCTCGGCCACATAAATGAGAAACGCATAACGAAGCTCTATAAAGATGGACTTCTAGATTCATTTGATTTGGAATCTTATGAAACGTGCGTATCTTATTTACTAGACAAGATGACTAAAAGTCCTTTTGCTGGACATAGTGAAAGGGTAAGTGATTTATTAGGTCTAATACATACTGATGTATGCGGTCCTATAAACACATTGGCTAGAGGAGGTTATCAGTACTTCATTACATTTACTGATGATTTTAGCAGATATGGTTATGTATATCTTATGAAACATAAAACTGAATCACTTGAGATGTTTCGAACATTTCAAAATGTAGTGCAGAATCAACTTGGTAAAACTATCAAAACACTTCGATCAGATCGAGATGGTGAATATTTAAGCCAAGAATTTGATGATCATCTTAGAAATTGTGGGATTGTCTCCAAATTGACTCCACTAGCAACTCCACAATGGAATGGAGTTTCTGAAAGGAGAAATCGAACCTTATTAGATATAGTTCAATCTATGACGAGTTATGCAGATCTTCCATTATCCTTTTGGGGTTATGCATTACAAACTGCATCTTTCACTCTAAATCGAGTTCCTTCTAAAGCGGTTGATACAACATCATATGAAATATGGTATGGGAAGAAACCTAGTTTGTCTTTCCTTAAGATTTGGGGCTGTGAGGCTTACGTAAAATGTCAAGTCTCAGAAAAACTAGCACCTAAATCTGATAAGTGTCTATTTGTGGGGTATCCTAAGGAAACAAAAGGATATTAATTTTATAATCCCGCTGAGAACAAAGTGTTTGTTGCTCGGTATGGTACCTTTATGGAAAAATAGTTTATTTCAAAAGACACTAGTAGACGAAAAGTAAATCTTGAAGAAGTTCAAGAATCACAGATAAACACTGAACTGCTACTGGAAGTTCAACAATGTTCGAACCAGTTGAACCTCCCGAAAGGACACAAGGCCCACATAAATCTGGTAGGGTAAGACATGAGCCAAGAGAGATTCGGATTTCTCATTACTAATAGTCGTGATGTATTGCTTATGGATCAAAATGAGCCCACCACTTATCGGAGGCTATGTTTGGACCAGACTCAGATAAATGGCTAAGTGCCATGAATTTTGAGATGCAATCCATGTATGATAACCAAGTTGGGTACTTAGTTGATTTACCTGAAGGTGGTAAGACCATTGGATGTAAATGGGTTTTCAAGAAGAAAACTGACATGGATGGCAAAGTGCATACTTTCAAAGAAAGACTTGTAGCAAAAGGTTTCAGTCAGACTTAAGGTGTTGATTATGATGAAACTTTTTCGCCAGTAGCCATGCTTAAATCCATAAGAATTTTAATTGCCATTGCTGCATATTATGACTATGAGATATAGCAAATGGATGTAAAAATAGCATTTCTTAATGGAAAGTTACTTGAGGACGTGTATATGACACAACCTGAAGGTTTTGTACATCCTGAGAATTCTAGGAAGGTATGCAAGCTTCAAAGATCCATTTATGGATTAAAGCAAGCTTCTCGGAGTTGGAATCTTCGTTTTGATGAAGCAATCAAGGATTTTGGTTTTATTAAGAACGAAGATGAGCCTTGTGTATACAAGAAGGTCATGTGGAGAGTGTAGTTGTTTTTACAGTGCTTGTATGTTGATGATATATTACTCATTGGAAATGACATCCCAACATTGCAGAGTGTCAAGTCTTGGTTAGGGAAGTGTTTCTCAATGAAAGACTTAAGAGATGCAGCCTATACCCTAGGGATAAGGATCTATAGGGATAGATCTAAGAGGCTAATAGGTCTAAGTCAGAGTGCTTACATAGACAAGGTGCTGAATAGGTTCAGTTTGCAAGACTCAAAAAGAGGATTGTTGCCAATGTCTCATGGCATAAGTCTCAATAAGACTCAATGTCCTAAGACAAATGATGAATGAGTCCGTATGAATAAGATTCCATATGCATCTGCTATTGGATCTATCATGTACACCATGCTATGCACTCGGCCTGATGTATCATATGCTTTGAGCACTACAAGCAAATATCAGTTAGATCCAGGTGAGAGTTACTGGATAGCAGTAAAGAACATCCATAAGTACTTAAGAAGGACTAAAGAAGTGTTCTTGGTCTATGGAGGTTTTGAAAATGATCTAGTTGTAAATGGTTACATAGATGCAAGTTCTCAAACTGATATAGATGATTTTAGATTGCAGTTTGGATATGTGTTTACTTTGAATGGGGTTGCAGTAAGCTGGAAAAGTTCGAAGCAAGAGATTGTGGCAGATTCTACAACAGAAGGTGAGTATATTGCAGCGTCTGATGCAGCAAAGGAGGCAGTTTGGATCAAAAAGTTCATTTCTGAACTAGGTGTGGTTCAAAGTATTGTTAACCCTATTTGTTTATATTGTGACAATAATGGGGCAATAGCACAGGTCAAGGAACCTAGAAAACACCACAGATCCAAACATATACTCAGGCGTTTTCATCTCATCAGAGAAATCATTGAGAGGGGAGACGTGAAGATTTGCAGAGTACCTACTGAAGACAACATTGCGGGTCCATTGACAAAGGCTCTTCCACAAGCGAAACATGATGGTCATTTTAGATCATTAGGCATTAGATGCATGAATGATTGGCCCTAGAGCAAGTGGGAGATGTTGAGAAATGTGCCCTAGGTCAATCCATTAATAGTCTTTATGAATACATTTTAGTTAATAAAATAGAGGATTTCATTTATTGTTTATTATAATTGATTTGCATGTTTACATTATGATAAGATCCATGGATATTTACAGAAATATCCTAAATGTCCCTAGTCGATTATTATACTGGGAACTATAATGAAATAAGACTAGTGTGAGTCTTGATTGATGATCATACGTATAGGAATACGAATCAAGATCATGTGTACTTGTTAGAAAACAAAGTACTGGACCGACCCGCTATGAGAACATCACATGGATTAAGTCATAGTTGTTTCTCATGATATGTATATTATTCAGTCCTCTGACTTCAGATTACTAGAGCCTTCAACATTAAGAACACAGTGATTTGACGCAATCAAACGTTGTCTTTAACTGGACGATTATAAAGGATATGATTGGTTACTGTGTGAATAATATAGTGAAGTTATGTAATAGAGATAGAATTTGTCCCTCTCATATAGATAGAGATATCCAGTGGATCCCACGATGTGTTAGACTGTTAAAAGGCCTAGTCTAAGTGAATTGATATTGATCAATGTTACTTGGATGTTTTCAGTCTACCTAGAGATCGAGACTAGTACGATTGCACACGTTGAATGACAATTCCATGCCTTATGTTTAATCAAAAGGATATCGTGTGACAAAAGGATGTTATATACACTATTGATTAGGTTGTATCGATTTGATATTCATATAACTTGGGTAGTCATAATGTCTTACTAGAGGCCGCTTATGACTTGTATACCAAAATGTGTTTTGGTACACTACCAACGTTGTATGAGCCTATTGGGTAAGAATGGTTTTGCGAGATTTTAAGATGGTTCAGAAAAATGAATTTTATATGATAAAATTCATGACAGAAATGTCCTTGTAGTGTATTACACTTATACTTCTTTAAGTAGGGGCATATGCGTAATTTACTTAACCGTCTATATACAAAGGTTGTATAAATAGACGATTTGAGTTAGAATACAAGTACAATAAATTAAAAAGTGCCGAAACTCTATTTTTGTTTTAAGAAACGACTTATGGTTTTGGTATGCTCTGGATTGTTTTGGAGAGAAACAAAAAGGTTTGGTATTCTCTCGAAGCTAGCACTTCAAATCTCGGCCGTTGTTCGTGTGTGGACTGTTGATAGAGGGCGTTCGTCGTTAGCAGCGCCTTAGAGATCGATTAACCGTCAAAAAGGTACATTGCGACTGAGGTATGATTAAGTTTTCATAGTTTAGACGTGTTTTAATGGAATAAGATTCGGATCCTGTTGGGGTTTTTCTCAAAATTGTTTTGTAATCTCCTCTGCGTATGAACCCCAAACTCCAACAGGATCGAGCCACTATAAATCATGTCTCTCATTTCCATCTCTTCTACCCCCTTCTTGATTGTATTATATAGATATTTATTATTGGTATGCTTGCTATTGTTGTTATTTAAGTATAAAGTTTTAAAAAGGCGATAATCACTCGATAACCCAATTCACCCCCTCTTGGATGACCTTCAATTGGTATCAGAGCTGGCTATTACTCAAAGTGTTGCTAACGTATCGTTGAGTGTTTTCTTGCAATGATGCAAACATTAGATTTCCTCGCCTTAGGGAAGACAACTCATCTGTTAGGCCTCCCTACTTTAATGGGACCAACTATGATCATTGGAAAGTTCGAATGAAGTTCTATATAAGAGCACAAGGTAGACATTTGTGGGATTCTATCATGGATGGCTACACTACACCAAACAAGGCCGGAAAAGACTACACTCCCGCCGAGACAAGACTTGAGCTATCTAATGATAAAGCAATGAATCATTTGTTTTGTGTACTAAGTGAAAATGAGTTCAACCGGATTAGTGCATGTGAGACGGCTAAGGATTTATGGGAAAAGCTTGAAGTGCATTATGAAGGGACGCAACATATCAAGAACATTAAATTGAGGATTCTTGAAGAACGTTATGACACTTTTCGAGTTGATCCCCATGAAGACATAACCACGACCATAACAAGGTTCACAAAACTTTTGAATAAGATCAAAAACCTTGGCAAATATTATGATAAAGAGAACTCGATGTACAAGTTCCTTATAGGCTTGCCTAAGGAATAGGATGCGAAAAAGTATGCTATTAAATCGGCTCAAAACCTTGAAGACTACACTTTTGATGCATTATGTGGAGAGTTGACGGTCCATGAATTTGAGCTAAAGGACCGTACTAGATTGGAAGCACTTGGTGGAATGACCAAGCAAGAGTCAAAGAAGGAGCATGCCTTGAAAGCTACTTGTTCACTGGCCGAAGATGATGTGAGTTCAAGTAAGAATGATTCCATTGAACAAGAAGTGGCCATGTTGTCAAGAAAGCTCAAAAAGGCAACATATAAACGAGATAAGTACAAGATGTACAAATGTGCAAACAAAGCAAGCAAATCATGGGAGATGATTTGCTACAATTGTGGCCAACCGGGACACATGATGGCAGAATGCAAATACATGAAGGGAAGCAAGTGATAGAACTCATCATCATCACCATCTAGCTTCGACTCCGAATCGGAAAATGAGAAGGCTATCCTTTGTCTTATGGCAAGGAGTGAGGTAAGTGACTCAATCTCTTTTAATTGTGATGATGTAAATGCATTGGATGACATGCCTAATGTTCATGACCTTAGGAAAGAGTTGGAAAAAGAGGTCAAAAAGACCAAACAACTTAAAAAGAGCTTGATCAAAGCCATTAGTGAGATTGAGTCTCAAAATGAGATCATTAATGATCTCCAACATGACTTAGAATTGGTTATAAATGAGAAAAATGACTTAGCCAAAGATGTAGAGGACTTGACCACCATGGTGACTAAATGGTACCAAGATGTTTGACATGATGTTGGGAGTAGAACGACGTGCTCTTAACAAAAGAGGCATAGGCTATGGTGCTAGTTTATTGAGCTATAAAAAGATATTGGCCAAATCTAATAGATGCCTCAAAGGCAATAAATCGTATAATATTGGTAAATGTGTCTTGAATAAGACCAATAGAGGCAAACTAGTATGGGTATAAAAGAATGTTTATGATACACATTTTATGGAATCCAAAGGTGTGTGGGTACCAAAGTCGAGTGTTTTCTTGATTTCATGAGTATGATATGTCTAGCATTAGTCACATACATCATAGCACGGCTATATTGTTCATTTTGATGTCATGCTTGTCTCATATGTGCATTATTTGTGAATCATGATTAGATCTAGATGTGCATAAACTTAAGGGGAGCCTATGCCTTATATCTTATCATTAAGCATATACGTGATGCATATTGAAAGGGAGAGCCCTCATTTGATGTCATTTTCATAAAACGGGGAGAATGTACTTGAGTTTTATTCATTGAATTCATACATTTAAAATTTCATTATTAGTATCATGATTTTGAACATGCATGTTGATAGGGGGAGCTTATGCTTTCATTAGGAATCAATTATACATGTTTATGTATGTTTGTTGTTAGGGAGAATTATTCTCCACTTTTTGATGTTACCGAATGGGGGAGAAATATTGCTTTAAACTTGTAATTATGAACTTGATAATGTGCTCCATATTTATCTTTTGTTTGTCAAGTTCATGTTGTTTGTTATCATCAAAGAGGGGGAGATTGTTGGCCTAAGTGTTTTCATCACTTACACTACACTTGGAATTTTGATGCTAACAAACAATATGAAATAACACTAATGAGTTTTTCAAGTGTATCAGAACAACAAACTATGCTAGGAATCACAAGCTCAAAGGAAAGTTGAAGTTCGTAAAAGTTCAAGTCAAAAAGTGACAACACAAAGCAGGACTAGTTCAAGAATCGGCTCATACAAGGAAGCAAGGATCGAAAAGACAAGGCGATCATGTGTACATTATTTGTACGGTATATAAGTTCCATTTCTACAAGCCAATGCATTAGAATCATGCATTCCATGAGTTTCATTTTTTCAAAGAACTTAAAAGTTATGGTTTTTGTGATTTTCAATCTCGAGGTTTTTAAAATGTTTTTAAATGATGCAAACATGTTTTACAACATGTATTTAAGGTGTATGAACTGTTAGAATTGATTTTGAATGCACCGGTATGTGTTTAGATGATTTTTCGATTGACATTAAAATTATTTGTAGAAAACCCCTATATTTTCATGAAACTGAAATATTTGGTTTTCGGGGTTTGTGAAATCATCCGAGATGTCTAGACATGTTTTTAAGACCTTACTAAACATGTACAAAGTAATTTCAAAGGTTTAGTAGAGTCGTAGAGGTGTTAGGTAGTCTTTTTGAAAAATAAGAAAGTAAATTATTTTCAAGCCCCCAAACAGCGAGCTGGACGTTTTGGACAGCACGCTAAGTGACCTAGCGCGCTATGCAGTAAAATGATCAAAATTTGTCTAACCTTCGCCAGCGCTAGCACTTAGACACTTAGCCAATGCATTGTGCGGGATCTGACACAGCTTTTTTTAAAGATTTGATCCACACCTTTAATTTGAATTTAGGGATCATTTAGGACCCCTGGATCATATGTAACGATCATATGGGGTTATAAAGGGTTTGACTACTTGCACAACTTGTGCTGCTACACTTTCAAAAATCCAAGTTTTACACACATTTGGGCTAGATTTTTTATCACATACACTTGGTGATTTTTGTAGCTATCGATTTACCGTCAAGGCAACATAAGGAAGGTGTTCTAAGGCTTACAACAACTGCTCTAAAACTGATTTTCAGATTTCACACTTGGGGTTATAAGATTTCTTGATTTCCTACTCTTTTGGGCTTAATCTATACTTATTGATTGGAGTAATGTTTGGAAATCATTTGTTGTGTTCTTGAACACTTTTGTCTTGAGTTTTGAACTTAAACTTGATCTCTTTAAGCTTAAGACATATTTGAACAAGTTGTTGTGCTTAACTTGATTTTTGACAAAACCAATTGTTCATTTTATTTGAAATCGCACATGTTTTTATCTCTACTTTTTTGTTGGTTTCTTGACTAATTATTGCACATACTTGTTGATTTTATATACATCTTAGTCAGAGTTCATACTTGCATGTATAGGAGTGGTTTAGCTCTAGGTGGCTTGTAAGAATTGGATTTATTACCGCTTTACTTTGTAAAACAAGATTTTAATTGTATTTATCAAACTTTGATTGTAGGACTTAGTGGGATATAAGTCGAAAGGGAATACCTAGTTGAGGCTAGACATAAATCCTAGTTAAGGCCAGGTAAGGAAAAATCCTAGGTGAGTCAAGGTAGTTGTATAAGACCTTGTTGTTCTAAGAAATCTTATAAAAGACCTAGTTGAGGCTAAGCATTCACTAGGCTTGCGGGCTTAGGTTATAACACTTGTTGGTAATATAAGTGGGAGGTTTGAAAATTTTAACCAGGGAGGTTAGGTAGTAGATATAGATCGATTGGATCGAACCACTATAAATCGCATGTCTCATTTCCATCTCTTCTACCCCCTTCTTGATTGTATTGCATAGATATTTATTGTTGGTATGCGTGCTATTGTTGTTATTTAAGCATAAAGTTTTAAAAAGGCGATAATTTGTCATATTACTTAAGCCTCGAGAGTCATCACTAAGGTATATTTTATTTTTCTGTGATGTTTGTATTATTATTTATACACGAATGTGAACATTGTATGTCCTAGTTTGTGGTTATTATTATTAGTCACCACATATTTTTGTGTGAGATTTGCCTAGGAGAAACAAGAATTTTAAGGTATAATATGGATAATTAAACATCAAAAAATGGTAATTATTGAATTATAAGAAAATAATAAATAATTAAATAAAATGTGGGAGTGAGGTTATGTTCGGGAACGTACGCGGTGAAAGTCGAGAGTTGAAACCGGTCAGGGAACTTGTGTTATGAATGAGAAATGACATGGTTTTGAAAATGGAGTCACCTAGTGAAGTCAAGTTAGTGTGTTAGAGTTGTTGGATGGGGTGAAAGGGAGACACATGATTTGCCTCGAGATTTGTGCATGTGATGAGATGAGTGAGAGGTATATAAGCCAACTTTTCTCTCCCATCAATCCATTTCTTCACTTTGAACGAATGAGAGAGAACGACGAAACGTAGGTTTTGATGTATTGCGAGCTTGTTGCGATGTCGGGGATCTACCAATCACGTGTAAAAAGGTAGGATTTTTACTCCTCTAGTGTTTGCCGTCAGTTTGACGTCAATTTTGTCAATTTTCGTCACGATGATTTCTGACGAATTTTTCTAAAAAATGTTGGGAATTGAATTGGAATGATGATTTTGGGATTAATTGGTGGATTTATTGGTGTTTTGGTGGTTGGTTTGAACATTTAAAGTTGGTTGAAATTTTTATGGATTTTTGAAGAATTTCGTGTGATTTTCAAAATCGAAACGTTTTGTCAGGTTTTTATGTAAGCCGAAGGTGCTTAAAGTTTTAATGAAAGTTTAGACAAGGTTGGAATAGGCTAGGAGCACGGCGACGTGAGTTGGGGGCGTGAAAAACTAACAGGGGTCGTCTGGTTGGGATGCCGCGAGCGACGTCGTGAGCACAAAAGCTCATGGTTCCATTCCACGACGTCTAGGGCAGAGGCCCCAGCGCCCACGTCGTGAAGGCGCTGCCCAGGGTTGGAACCTCATGGCGCCACTCCATAGCGTATAGGGTAGTGATCCCCAAAGCCACACTGTGTGGATGCCACCCAGTATTAAATGTCACGTCGCCTCGGCAGTGTAACACTGTTTACAAGGTCAATTTTCTAAAAATTTTGGAAAATTTTGGGGATCTCTTGGATATCCAATTGGGTCCGAATATGACCCAATACCCCGAAAATCAATCCAATTACACTAATTTAATAATTATGGAAAATTGGGATAAATTAAAAATTTATATTTGATTTACAGACTTTGAGAATTCGAGTGGGATAGCTAAGAGGTATACGAGGATCGAAGTTTTACAACCGTTTCAGGTATGTTATCGTACGATTATAAGCTAGTTAGAAAGTATGCATTAATTCATTTTCCATTTTTGACATTTCTATTAGAATTGAGCTATTGTTGGAAATCCATTCTTTATTTCCTTGGTTGAGTGTCTTGGTGTAAGTGTGTTACAAAGGTACTCTTGGGTCTATATTAGTGGGTAAGCGTGAACACTCCTGCTGGGGTGTTGTCTCACCTCAATGATAGCGGGTTATACCCTGAGTACTGGATTGTTTGGGCACTGTTGTGATTATAAATGTGGTACCGCTGTACTACATTGATTTTGACCAATTATGGGCTTTTATTGACTCTTTGGAAACTCAAATTTTGTTGCTCTCCTTATCAGTCTATTTATCATGCAATTTGTTACATTTTCTGCCTTTCAATACTGCATGATATTTGGACTATTTATTTGGTGTATCTTGAATTACTGTTTAGCTTCTTCTGGTATTACTTTCATATTTTTCATGCACTCACTGTCTAGTTTGTGATGGTGGTGGAGATAGAGTTGAAACGAGCAAGGGGAAGGAACTGATGCTAGGTGATATCCTCTAAAGACTCTTGGAGCGATCATTTCCTTTACTCACAGTAGGTTTTTGTTCTTTTAACTGTGATTACTGTATTATATGTTTTGTTAAACATTGGGACTTATATCAAGGATTGAGAGATTATGGATATCATGTATGATTGCTTTATTCAGCATTGATCACCAGACATGCATGTTGTTATCCATTTCTCAGGGCTTCCACATGATAGGTTATCTATTTTTCTTGATTTCCATTTATTAGTTATAGTTGATTATAGTAATTTCCGTTGCGAATTTCCTGAAAACTTTATAATCTTATAACTTACACATTGAATTAATAACCTAATGACGTATATGAGGATTTGAAGCTAGACTAGGATGCATAGACTTCGCGAGTAAGGGCTCAGGTGTCCATGTAGCTTTAGGCCGGGTGGGACCTTATTTTATAGGGGAGCTGGGGCTGTCACAGTTGGTATCATAGCGCACTAAGGTTAAGGTTTTAGTACTTGACTCTTGATTGACCTTATAATCAACATAAAATACAAACCAGCGAAAATAGGTAATAGTTGGAACCTAGAGTGGAACCCTATGATCCTGAATTGAGGTTTAGTTGGGAAGTGAGGTGAGTTGGGGAAAAGTAAAACTTGATTCTATATGTTATATCTGTTGTAATGTACTATACTATATCGGTAGCTATTGGCTGATTCGGTTATTTGCTTTTAATTTCAGATTACGATGACGGATCAAACAGAGCTTAGTGATGACAGTGGGGTTGCTGGTCCTCGTGTTATCAATGTTGAGGATTTTCAGGCCTTAACACAAAAAGTTGCTACCCAGGATAAAAGGTTAGAGGAGATCCTGAGGATTTTGAGGACGACAGTTGCTGCTACACTATCAGCACCATTTACTTTAGGAGTTCCTGCTACACTGGAGATGGATACACTGATAGTTGCAACATTCACTGCTGCAACGATGATTGCAGCGATACCAGAGACTGTTGTGTTACCACAGGTATAGGCTGAGGCAATGCCTGCAGTACCTTTTGTTTAGACCGACATAGTGCTTGCTCTAGTGGCAGAGACAGGCATTTGAGCCACAACTGAGGCTAGACACTTGAGGGAGTTCAAGAGGCATAACCCAAAAGGAGTTCTTTGGGGGTACAGATTTGGTGGCTGTTGAGATGTTACTGAAGAGCCATGGGAAGTTGCACAGTATTATCGCGACAGAGGAGCACATGAGAGCCTTGATCGCATTATCGATGTTGTTTGGGGAGGTTGATGACTGGTGGACTACGATAGTTTCTACCAGAGGGGTGCCTAAAGACTGGATAGAGTTCAAGACCCAGTTTAACCTGAAGTACTTTCCTCCTATAGTTCTGAAGGTAAAGAAAAATGAGTTCTCTACCATCAGATAGCTCACAGATGAGTCTGATATAGTCTATTACTTAACTAAGGGGTTGTTACCTGATATATGAGGGGTTGTTACCTGATATAGGAGGTGTTGTAGTCTCCACAAAACCAGAGACACTACATTGAGCTTATGAGAGGAGTTAGGGAGGGATATCTACGCACACATCTAGAGAAGATTAGACCTGTTAGGCAGGAGACAAGTTCAGAGGACCGACAAGATAGGAAGAGGAGGAAAAATTTTAGGGAAAGTAGAGCCCAGAGTAGTTGTTCAGTTTCTCTACCGCCACGACCTGTACAGACTATAGGGGTTGCACCTGTACCTGCACAGAGTCTCACTGGTTGACCACCACAGGCTACTAGACCTGCACAATAACAGAGGCATTATTTTGAGAGTAGGGATAATAGTAGAGGAGGTGGACAGACTTAGGCATAAACTCAGAGGTTTGGTCAGACTTAAAGACCTCAACAGGGACGTGGGCAGGGTCAGACACAAGGGCAGGTATCATCTGGATAACGGGAGACACACACTTACTTTAAGTGCGGTCAGATCGGACATCTACAACTTCAGTGTCTGTTGTTGACGAGAGCTCAGCCACAACATCACTAACAACAACAGGAGAGAGTCTATGTTATTGTTGAGCCAAACCAGGGAGCATCTTGTAACCTCGTAGAGGGTATGTCTTTGATTTGTAGTACTTTAATGCATACCATGTTTGATTCGGTTCCATAGTTTCATTTATTTCTGGACGCACGATAGATGCATTAGGGTTGAGACCCATTAGGCTTAGTAGACCCTTGATCCTTAACACAATGGCTGGGGACAAGATATACCCAAACTTGTTTTGTGTTGATTTTTTGGTAGTTATAGAAGGTCACGATTTGCCTGCTGATTTGAGAGTACTAGAGTTCCTAGAGTTTGATGCGTTGTTAGGCAATGTGTTGGTTAGGAGCTTATCATGCCTATATTGATTGTTATGAGAAGATTATCACTATTCCATTGGCAAATGGTACGGAGGTTAGATTTCAGGGTACGAGGACTTTATTGTCGATCACCAAGGGCAGAGAAGCTACTAGTGGTGAGATTGAGACATTTGCGAGTGACATGAGCACTGCTGATAGACTAGAGGTTAGCGTTGTTGATGTACTAGTAGTGTATGAGTTTACTGATGTTTTCCTTGAGGATCTACCAGAACTACCACCACCGAGAGAGATAGATTTCATTATAGACTTAGTACCTAGGACTAGACCCATTTCTATACTGCTATATAGGATGGCACCTTGAGAGTTGGAGGAGCTCAGGACTCAGTTGGATGAGTTGTTAGAGTTAGGATTCATTAATCTTAGCATGTCACTGTGGGGTGCACCGATGTTGTTTGTGAAGAAGAAAGACGACAGCTTAAGGTCGTGCATTGACTATAGATAGCTGAATTGGGTAACGGTGAAGAATAAGTATCCGCTTCCTCGTATAGATGATTTGTTTGATTAGTTGACAAGAGCGAAGTGATTTTTGAAGATAGACTTAAGGTCAGGTTATCACCAGCTCAGGATCAAGGCTAAAGATAGGGAGAAGGCTACATTCAGTACGAGATACGGTCATTATCAGTTTATGGTCATGCCATTTAGTTTAACTAATGTGCCAGCTATGTTTATGGATCTCATGCACAGTACTAATGACCTATATGTTGGGAAATGTGCCCTAGGTCAATCCATTAACAGTCTTTATGAATACATTTTTAGTTAATAAAATAGAGGATTTCATTTGCTGTTTATTATAATTGATTTGCATGTTTACATTATAATAAGATCCATGGGTATTTATAGAAATATCCTAAATGTCCCTAGTCGATTATTATACTGGGAACTATAATGAATTAAGACTAGTGTGAGTCTTGATTGATGATCATACAATGATCATACGTATAGGAATACGAATCAAGATCATGAGTACTTGTTAGGGAACAAAGTCTTGGACCGACCCGCTATGAGAACATCACATGGATTAAGTCATAGTTGTTTCTCATGATAGGTATATTTTTCAGTCCTCGACTTGAGATTACCAGAGACTTCAACATTAGGAATACAGTGATTTGACGCAATCAAACGTTGTCTTTAACCGGATGATTATAAAGGTTGTGATTGGTTACTGTGTGAATAATGTAGTGAAGTTGTGTAATCGAGATAGAATTTGTCCCTCTTATATAAAGAGAGATATCTAGTGGATCCTCGATGTGTTAGGCTGTTAAAAGGCCTAGTCTAAGTGAATTGATATTGATCAATGTCACTTGGATGTTTTCGGTTACCTAGAGATCGAGACTAGTACGATTGAACATGTTGGATGACAATACCATGCCTTATGTTTGATCAAAAGGATATCGCGTGACAAAAGGATGTTATATACACTATTGATTAGGTTGTATCGATTTGATATTCGTACAACTTGGGTAGTCATAATGTCTTGCTAGAGGCCGCTTATGACTTGTATACCAAAATGTGTTTTGGTACACTGCCAACGTTGTATGAGCCTATTGGGTCGCACACTGAGAATGGTTTTGCGAGATTTTAAAATGATTTGGAAGAATGAATTTTATATGATAAAATTCATGACGAAACGTCTTTGTATTGTATTACACTTATACTTCTTTAAGTAGGGGTATATGTGTAATTTGCTTAACCGTCTATATACAAGGGTTGTATAAATAGACGCCTTGAGTCAGAATACATAGTTGAGGACGAAAAATTAAAAGGGCCATTAACTCTATTTTCGTTTTAGAAACAAAAAAGGTTTTTGGTATGTTCTGAATTGTTTTGGAGAAAAAAAAAAAAAAGGGTTTGGTTTTCTCTCAAAGCTAGCACTTTGAATCTCGGTCGCCGTTCGTGTGTGGACATCTAGTAGAGGGCGTTCGTCGTTGGCAGCGCCTTAGAGATCGATTAACCTTCAGAAAGGTACGTTGCGACTAAGGTATGATTAAGTATTCATAGTCTAAACGTGTTTTAATGGAATCAGATTCGGATCCTGTTGGGGTTTTTCTCAAAATTGTTTTGAAATCTCCGCTGCGCATGAACCCCAAAACCCAATACTATAGGGATAGATTTATGATTGTGTTCATTGATGATATCCTTAGCTATTCTAGGACTCATAAGGAGCACGAGGGACATCTCCAGATAGTT
Organism: Stephania japonica; assembly: GCA_039657345.1. Taxonomy (NCBI): domain Eukaryota; kingdom Viridiplantae; phylum Streptophyta; class Magnoliopsida; order Ranunculales; family Menispermaceae; genus Stephania; species Stephania japonica. Next base: position 28,391,752 of record CM077563.1, on the reverse strand, counting down.
CTACAGACTTTGAGGGACCACCAATTATATGCCAAGTTCAGTAAGTGGGAGTTTGGCTACTAAAGTTCAAATTTTTGGGTCACGTTGTTGGAGCTAGCGGTGTTTTTGTGGATTCTGCAAATATTAGAGCAATAGTTAAGTGGCCTACTTCAACTATAGTTACAGAGATCTGTAGTTTTCTAGGTTTAGCTGGGTATTATCGTCGTTTTATGCTGGATTTTTCCAAGATTGCTATACTGATGACTAGACTGACTCAAAAGAATATGAAGTTTGATTGGGATGAGAGTTGTGAGACAACATTCTCTACTCGAAAGAGAAGCTATCGACTACACCAGTTTTTGCATTGCCTGAGACAGGGAAGGACTTGGTGGTTTACACTGATGCGTCGAAGGTTGGACTTAGTTGTGTGTTGATGCAGGAGGGCAAGGTGATTGCGTATGCATCTTAACAGCTCAAGGTTCATGAAAAGAATTATCTGACGCATGATTTGGAGTTAGCTGCTGTGGTATTTGCGTTAAAGATTTGGAGACATTACTAGTATGGTGTGAGGTTTGATCTTTTCACTGATCACAAGAGCTTGAAGTATTTATTCTCTCAAACGGAGCTGAATCTGAGACAGAGACGTTGGTTAGAGTTCCTAAAGGATTATGATTTTTCACTTGACTATCATTTTGGGAAGGTCAACGTAGTTGCTGATGCTTTGAGTAGGAGAGGATCTGATGGTGAGGTAGTTGTGTGCCATATGACATACACGTATGTGTTACTCGAGGCAGCTGAGATGATAACTTCAGTTGATGTGCCAGCTACTACCAGGACACGGATTTGTGGTCAGATGAGGATGCTGTCTGTTTCACTTCAGGTAGTTCATGAGGGACAACAGACTGATGAATTATATCAGAGGTTCAATGAGATGGTGGATAGTTCAGATTATCTAAACTGGAGTCAGTCGACAAACGCGTGTCTGAGGTATCGAGGACGACTGTAGATTCCATTAGTGGCTGATTTGCGCACTCAGATAATTCAGGAGGCTCACCGTTTATGGTTTTCTGCTCATCCGGGTAGGACCAAGATGTATGCTGATATGCGACATTTTTTCTGGTGGTCAGGGATGAAAGCTGATGTTTCGTAGTTTATACAAGCGTATGAAGGCTGAGCATAGGTGACCTGAAGGATTACTATGCCTCTTCCCATTCCACAGTGGAAGTAGGAGCACATAGCTATGGATTTTTTTAGTGGCTTGCCTCGATCATCTCACAGACATGACAATATTTAGGTAATTGTGGACAAATTGATGAAATCTGCACATTTCATTCTAATATCCACTACATACAGGGTTGATAGATTAAGTATTCTCTATAAGCTTGAGATAGTCAGATTGCATGTAGTTTCGTTGTCTATTGTGTCAAACAGAGGACAACAGTTCACGTCATTGCTATGGCAGAGTATGCAGGCTCAGTTTGGCATGGGGATTGATTTGAGTATGGCATACCATCCACAGACAAACGGACAATTCGATAGACTGATTCAGGTGTTAGAGGATATGCTCAAGATGTGTGTACTGTAGTATGGAGGATCTTGGGAAGAGTACCTTCATTTGTAAGAGTTTGCGAACAACAACAATTTTCATGCTAGTATTGGCATGGCACCATCAACAGACCTTGTAGATCACCATCTTGTTGGGCGAAGCTTGAGGATGCAGTGATAATTGGGCCTGAGATTGTTGTTGATCATGTTGAGAAGGTACGACAGATTTGTCAAAGACTGAAGGGTGCTCAGGAGAGACAGAAAATGTATTATGACAAGTATCACGATGAGTTGCAGTACGATGAGGGAGCCTATGTCTATTTGAGGGTTTCGCCTACGAAAGGTCACAAGAGGTTCGGAATCAAGGGAAAACTTGCACCTAGGTTTATTGGTCCTTTCAGGATTGTGAAGAGAGTCGGCAAGGTTGCTTATGAGTAAAATTTGCTACCTCAGCTCGCCGGAGTTCATCCAGTTTTCCATATTTCTATGCTATGGCTAGACAAGTCAAGCGAGGGACGGTGACCTACAATAGATCTGAGTCACATTGATTTGCACGACGTTATTACTTATGAGGAGCAACCGATTCAGATTGTGAACAGGAAGGTCAAAATATTGAGGAATAAGGAGATACCTTCAGTACTCATCAGGTGGCAGAACCACGAGAGACGAGGAGTTGACCTAGAAGTTAGAGTCTTATATGCGCGAGTGTTTTCCTCATTTATTCAATTCTAGTAATTCATTATTTTGAGTAATTATTAGATTAATTTCGAGGACGAAATTCTAATAAGTTAAGAAGACTATAACGACCCTCAAATTTAATTGGTAACACGTGTCGTATTTTTCTGAACCATGACATACTCGTTGTGATTTATCATATTACTTAAGCCTCGGGAGTTGACATTGAGGTATATTTTAATTTTTTGTGATGTTTGTATTATTATTTATACTTGAATGTGAACATTATATGTCCTAGTGCGTGGTTATTGTGTTATTAATCGCCACAGATTTCTGTGTGAGATTTGCCTTGGAGAAATATGAATTTTGGGGTATGATATGGATAATTAAACACTAAAAACTAGTAATTAGTGAATTATCAGAAAATAATTAAATAATTAAATAAAATATGAGAGCTAGGTTATGTCCGGGAATGCACACGGTGTAAGTCCAGAGTTGAAACGAGTTCGGGAACACGTGTTATGACCGAGAAACGACATGGTTTTGCGAATGGAGTCACCTAGTGAAGTCAGGCTAGTGTGTTAGAGTTGTTGAATGTGGTTAAAGGGAGACACATGATTTGCCTCGAGATTCGTGTGTGTGATGAGATGAGTGAGAGGTATATAAGCCAACTTTTCTCTCTCCTCAATCCATTTCTTCACTTTAAACGAACGAGATAGAACAAGGAAACGTGGGTTTCGGTGTATTGCGAGCTCGTTGTGATGCCGAGGGATCGACCAATTATGCGTAACAAGGTAGGATTCCTAATCCTCTCGTGTTTGTCGTCAGTTTGATGTCAGTTTTGCAAGTTTTCGTCACGACGATTTTGGATGAATTTTTCGGGAAAATGTTACGAATTGAATTGGAATGATGATTTTAGGATCAATTGGTGGATTTATTGGTGTTTTGGTGGTTGGTTTGAACATTTAAAGTTAGTTGAAATTTTTGAAAAATTTCATGTGATTTTTGAAATCGAAACATTTTGTCTGGTTTTGACGCGAGCCGAATGTGGCTTAAAGTTGTAATGTAAGTTTAAACGAAGCTGGAATAGGCACAGAGCACGACGACGCAAGTCGGGGGTGTGAAAAACCCCCAACAGGAGGTATCTGGTTGGGATGTCGCGAGCGATGTCGTAAGCACAAAAGCCCATGGCGCCACTCTACGGCGTCTGGTGCATTGAGCCCCAGAGCCACGCTGTGTGGCCTCTACCCAATATTAAATGTCACGGTGCCTCGGCGACGTGACATTGTTCATATGGTCAATTTTCTACAAATTTCATAAAATTTGGGGATCTCTTGGATAGTCAATTGAGTTCGAATACGACCCAATACCCCGAAAATCAACCCAATTACCCTAGTTTAATAATTATAGAAAATTGGGATAAATTAGAAATTTATATTTGATTTACAAACTTTGAGAATTCGAGTGGGATAGCTTAGAGGTACGCAAGGATCAGAGTTTTACGATCGTTTGAGGTACGTTATCATACAATTGTAAGCCAGTTAGAAGGTATGCATTAATTCATTTTTCATTTTTGGCATTTCTATTTGAATTGAGCTATTGTTGGAAATTCATTCTTTATTTCCTTGGTTGAGTGTCTTGGCATAAGTGTCTTACGAAGGTACTCCTAGGTCCATATTAGTGGGTAAGCGTGAACACTCCTGCTAGGGTGTTGTCCCACCCTACTGATAGCGAGTTATACCCCGAGTACTAGATTATTTGTGCACTGTTGTGTCTATGGATTGTTTGTCACTGTTGTGACTATAAATGTGGTACTGCTGTTATACCCCGAGTACTAGATTATTCGTTGCTCTGCTTATCAGTTTGTTTATCATGCAATTGATTACATTTTCTGCCTTTCAATACCGTATGATATTTGGACTGTTTATTTGGTATATCTTGAATTACTGTTTAGTTTCTTCTGGCATTACTTTCATATTTTTCACGCACTCACCATCTAGTTTGTGATGATGGTGCAGATAGAGCTGATACGAGCAAGGGGAAAGAACTGATGCTAGGTGATATCTTCTGAGGATTCTCGGAGTGATCCTTTCTTTTACCCACAATAGGTTTTTGTTCTTTTAACTGTGATTTCGGTATTATATGTTTTGTTAAACACTGGGACTTATATCAGGGATTGAGAGGTTAGGGATATCATGTATGATCACTTTGTTTAGCATTGATCACCAGACATGCATGTTGTTATCCATTTCTTAGGGTTTCCACATGATAGGTTATCTATTTTTTCTGATTTCCATTTATTAGTTATAGTTGATTATAGTAATTTTCACTGTGAATTTCCTGAAAACTTTATAATCCTACAACTTACACATTGAATTAATAACTTAATGACGTATATGAGGATTTGAGGCTAACTAGGATGAGTAGACTTCGCGAGTAAGGGCTCGGGGGTCTAGACCCGTGCAGGTCCCCGAGTCAGTACTCAGCGAGCCTGACAGGCCTAGTCAACCTCTGATCAATTTATTATACAGTTTATGAGAGAGTTATCGCAAATTTAATGATAATGCAGAGGAAAATAAGTAAACTACAATTATGGGAAATAACTCAATTAAAGGAAAATTCAGGAATCTATTATGTGAAAACCCCATAATATTCATGTACAACCAATCAGAATCAGATAAACAGGTACATGATATTCTTAACGAACATTCTTGAATTTAACAACCAAAACATATATATATATATAACAACGTATAAGCAACAAAACACGAAATCCTACTATAATGTGAACTGCCCAGCTTCGAGAGGTCCTCAAAGGAAATCACCTAGACAGGGCCCCTGACCCTTGCTGCACTCCACTCTATCTGCACCCACCATCATAATCTAGACGGTGAGCAACTGAGAGAAATTGAAAGCAATGCCAGAAGAATATAACAGTAATTCATGATTATCAAGCATGGCAGTCTAAATATCATGCAGTAATTGAGAGACAGGAACTTAAATAGATCAGAGAGCATCATAAGCAGACTGAAATGATAGCAACGAAACATGCGTGCTATACGAGTCAAGAGAGGCCATAAGTGGTCTAAAATCCACAACAAATCCACAATAACGACGTCGCAACATCGATAACCACAACAATATCCACAACAATCCAGTATTTGGTATCACACAATCACTAGGGGTAGTCATACACTTTGCAGAAGTGTCCGCATTTTATCTCAACTAGGGCATGCCTCAAGTACCTTCGAAACACACATTTATGCTAAGAACGCATATTAAAGGAATATAGAATTGAATGCCAACAAGTAGATCATAGCAAACAGAACATACTAGATAATGAATTTCAAGGTATTTCATTACTGACTTACTAATCATACACAAACTTGTGGGCAAGTGTACTTACCTAGACTATTCACAATATGGTAAAACTCCCGCGACTCTAACGCTTCCCCATGGGTTCCCGACTACCTGACAAAGTTTGGAACCCCAAATAATGGGTTTATGGTTAATAATTAGTCTTAAAATAAATCCTAAAGTTACCCCAAAGTTTTAGTTTAAAAATCGATGTAAAAACTAAAAATTAACTATCTAGTCGAGTCATATGTGGGTCACGTCGTGAGCCCATGGGCCCAAGGAGTACCCACAGCATCTCAGACACACACACGCACATACAAACTCATGCCGCGATGTGATAACCCCTGAAAAAATGTCACAAATGAAATTGGAGAACTTGTATCTTACCCAAGCCGTGATGTTATAACTCCACAGTCGAAATTGAAAAACACGTACATACACAACGCCACACACATATGACTTCCATACGGTGAATTTCATATTATGCCGCATACACGCCACGATATCAAAACACATGAAAACACCTCCACAATGTGATTTAACCTTGTCTCTGTTTCACTCGTACATGAAGCACGCCACAGGACAAATTATCGACAACTTGACTCGCGACACAAACTGGAAAGTTATATGTGAGGGACGCCGTAGGAATTTACTTTCCAAGGCGTTCTTCACAAACGAAACATCAAATCCATTACTCTACTACCCGTTTACGTGAGAGACATCTCCGCGCTATAGAGTGCGCAACGTCTCCACGACATTCACTTAAAAACTCTGATTCCAAAAATCAAAGAACACCAAATCAAAAACCCCACTTTAGGCTATCAATGCCAATATGCTTTCGGGCATCAAGACCTCCTGAAATCGACTTCGGATTGTCGTAGAATGCTCAAATTCAATTGGAAATCTAAGATAAACAACTAAATCCAAAAATCCAACAAATTATCATCAAATTAACATTGAACAACAACGTTGGCACTGATGCCGCGTATTGATCGCTCCGGTGGTTGCCGAGACACTAGTGGTTCGCCATATTTCGTCTCTAGCAAGACATCCTTGGTTATGGTAATTAACACTCAACAAAATCTAACAAAATATAAAATAGAGAAAGAGATAAAGAAGGGGAGTAAGTGTCTCATTAAGTTTTCGACGAGGAATTGGGGCTTCCAGCGAAGTTCTGGCCACTCGAACCACCTCTGTGGTTGTTTTGTTCACGATGCAAGAAGAGGACAGAAGTAGAGGAGAAGAGAAGAGAGAGAAGTGAATATCGAAAATGAATCTAAGTGGTGGAGTGGTCCTTATATAGGCCCACTCATCATCCACTTGTATACGCGCATCTCGAGGCGAATTCATTAGCTCCCCCCTTTAGAGTGTCCACCAAGTCTAACTCTCCATGTTGACTCTACTAAGTGACTTAGTTGTCACTTAGTTATTCAGCTCCCTTGTTGATCCTGCACTCCTCGACTCGTACCGCACCACAACTTGACCGTTGTGTGCCCTTGGTCTCGCCACGTTTCAGTTTAAATAAAATCATCGCATTTATTATTCAAAAAATCATTTATTTGTCTTTTATGTGTTTTTAACTCCCCCGTTTTCCTAAACGAAGCCTCACTCAGACTAACAAATTGCCAAATAGCTTGAGAATCGTATTAGACTAGAATACTAATACAAACATCACAGAAAAGTAAAATTACCTTGGTGACGACATCCTGAAGTCCGAAATACTACAAAGTATCATGAAGCCGGGTCACGGTTTTGATAAGTGTAACACAAGTCGGGTTATATTTTAACGATTGTTACAGTCTCCTCCATTTATTAGAATTTCATCCCCGAAATTAAACTTATAAGTAAACTAAACTAAAAGCTCACCAAAATCAAACAGGTAGGGAAAGTGCTCGCGTATATAGGACTCTAACTCCCAGGTTAACTCTTCGTCTCCGTAAAATTTCCATTCACGAGAACTGAAGGAATATCCTTATTCCTTAGCGTCTTGACCTTTCGGTCAAAAATCTAGATCGGCTGCTCCTCATATGTAGCATCATCACGCAAGTAGATTTGGGTCAAGTCTACTGTCAGTCGCCATCCTCCACTTGACTTATCAAGTTGAAGCATCGAAATGTCAAATACTGGATGAGCACCAATGAGCTCTGGTGGTAACTCCAACTGGTATGCAACCTTACCGATCCTTTTCACAATCTTGAAGGGATCGATAAATATAGGAGTGAGCTTTCCCTTGATTTCGAACCGCCCCTTTAATGGAGAAACCTTCAGGTATACATAGTCTCCCAAATCATATTGAACTCATCGTGATACTTGTCGTAGTATTTCTCTTGCCTCTCTTAAGCACCCTTAAATCTCAGACGAATCTGCCGTACCTTCTCAGTATGATCAACAATAGTCTTAGGACCAACTGTCATAACATCCTCTGGCTTAGACCAACAAGAATGTGATCTATAAGGCTTGCCATACAAAGCCTCGAACGGTTCCATACCTATACTCACTTGCTAACTGTTGTTGTATGCAAACTCGTAAAGATGAAGGTGCTTTACCTACCGTACTTCAATACACACATCCTGAGCATGTCTTCTAACACTTGGATCAACCTCTCGAACTGTACGTTTGTTTGTGGATGGAATGCCGTACTCAACTCCATTCTGGTACCGAACTGAGCCTGCATACTCTGCCATAGCAATGAAGTGAATTGTACCCCTCGATCTGACATAATCGACAACGAAACTCCGTGCAATCTGACAATCTTGTGCTCGTAGAGCATGCTCAGTCAATTAACTCGGTGTGTAGTGGATACCGATATGAAATGAGCAGATTTTGTCAATCTATCCACAATTACCCAGATGCTATTGTGATCACAAGGAGATCGAGGCAAGCCATTGACGAAGTCCATATCAATATGCTCCCACTTCCATCGAGGAATGGGTACCGGCTGCAACAATCCTCCAGGTTGTCGATGCTCAACCTTCACATGCTGGCATATCTAACACGCTCGAATAAACTCCGACACATCAGACTTCATCCATGCCACCAGAAGAGACGTCCCATATCAACGTACATCTTGATTCGACTCGGATGTACAGAAAATGGGAACGGTGAGCTTCCTGAAGTATCTCATTACACAAGTCAACTGCTAATGGAATCCACAGTTGCTCGCGATACCTTAAGCCTGAGTCTATCGATCGACTCCAATCTAGATATTCTGTACTGTCTGCCATCTCACTATAATGCTAGTATGACTCATCGCCCTGCTGTCCCTCGAGAACAATCTGCAACCTCATTTGACTACGCATTTGTGTCCTAATAGTCCTCGCCTTGCTGTCACTCGACCTTTGTGTGCCCGTGGTCTCGTCACGTTTCGATTTAAATAAAATCATCACATTTATTATTCGAAAAATCATTTATTTGTCTTTTCTGTATTTTTAACTCCCCCATTTTCTAGGTGAAGCCTCACTCAGAGTAACAAATCGCCAAACAGCTCGAGACTAGTATTAGACTAGAATACTAATACAAACGTCATAAAAAAGTAAAATTACCTTGTTGTCGACATCTCGAAGTTTGAAATACTACAAAGTATCATGCAGTTGGGTCACGGTCCTGACAAGTGTAACACAAGTCGAGTCATATTTTTAAGGTTGTTACAAGTTCACCTCAAAACCCTTCCTTGACTTCGGCAAAGCCAAAACTGGTGTGGTGGTCAGTTGTTCCTTCAATGTCCTGAATGCCTGCTAACAGTCGTTGTTCCACTGAAATCTGATATCCTTCTTCGTCAATTTCATCATAGGTGTCACGATTTTTGAGAAGTCCTGTACAAAACGTCGATAGTAACTTGCCAAGCTAGAAAATTATAAATGTCTGAAGCTAATCTCAGTGTAGGCCAATCACTAACTGCCCTAACCTTAGCGGGGTCCACTGATGCTCTGCCAGTCCCAACAATGTGACTTAGAAATCCTATCTCTATTAGCCAAAACTCATACTTACTAAATGTAGCGAACAATCGGTGCTCTCTTAATGTCTGTAATATCAACCTGAGGTGCTCCTCGTGCTCCTCAGGAGTCCTGGAATAGATCAAGATGTCGTCGATGAACACAAAGACGAATTTGTCCAAGATCTGTCCCAACGCTCTATGTATCAAATCCATGAACATCACTGGGGCGTTAGTCAGCCCAAATGGCATGACTATGAACTGGTAGTGTCCATATCGAGTGCAAAATTCAATCTTCTCCGTGTCATATGCTCTAATCCTCAGCTGATGGTAGCCAATTCTCATATCAATCTTCAAGAACCAATGTGATCCTGTCAATTGGTTGAACAAGTCATTAATGCGAGGAAATGGATACTTGTTCTTCACCGTTGCCTTGTTCAACTGTCTGTAGTTGATGCACAATCTCAGGCTGCCGACTTTCTTCTTAAAAATTAACATTGGTGCTCCCCAAGGCGACATACTCGAGTGAATAAAGCCTTACTCCAACAACTCGTCTAGCTGTCCTCTTAACTCCTCTAGCTCTCTCATAGCCATACGATATGGCGGAATCAAAATAGGTTTAGTCCCTAGGACCAAGTCAATGATGAAATCGATCTATTTAAGTGGTGGTAAGCCTGGTAACTTTGTTGGGAAGAAATAAGGAAACTCGCATACTACTGACACATCCTCCAACCTAGTCTCCACTCTGCCCGTCATACTCAACACGCCAGCGAATGTCTCTACATCTATGCTAGTGGCTACTCTACCCCTGGTGATCTATAAACGAGTCGAAGTCCCCTGAAACTAAACTCTGAATGCCCAATAATTTGAAATGTAATATTCTTATTGAAGCAGTGAATCTGTGCATGATAAGCTCCCAACCAATCCATGCCCTATAGTGCATCGAACTTTAGGAACTCTATTACTCCCAGGTCAGCAAGTAAGATGTGACCCTCTATCTCTATCGAACAGTCAACACACAATATCTTCAGGTAAATCTTATCCACAACAGCCGTGCTAAGGATTAAGAATCTTTCTAATCTAGTGGGTCTTAATCCTAACTCATCAACCATACGACCCGAAATAACAGAAACTGTAGAACCAGAATCAAACACGGTATGCATAAATGACTGTAAATGTAAACCATACCCTCAATCAGGTTTCGAGTGGTAGTCAAATATTGTGCAGAAATTGAATGAACCTACTCCTGGCCTTGCGGTTGCCCTCGGCCCAGTCGTGGACAAGCACTGATGAAATGGCCTAACTGTTCGCATTCATAACATGCTCCCCTTTGAGATCCTGAACCAGATGGACTATGCTGTCCCTATCTTGGTGCCTGACTAGAGCGTTGTCCTTAGCCCTGGTCGCGTCTTTGTCCCTGCCTTTATCTCTGCTCATGACTGCCGCCTCTATCATCAGCCTTCTGATGTTGTTGTATCTGCTAGTCTAACTGAGTCTGTAGTAGCTGAACATTGGCGTAACTCTGTGCTGGAGCAGATGGTACAACTGATGTGGTGGGTGCAGCTGCTACACATGCTACACTTTGAGCTCAATCCCTCTACCACCACTATCTGAATCTCTTCCTCTTCCTACCATCCCCTGAAAACCTTCTTGACTAGGAAGGTGCTGACGAAGAAATCTGTGCCCTAGTATGCACACTACCAAAACCCTCGCTGGCCATGGCTCTCTTGTAGGCATTCTGCAAAGTCCTCGGGGCGGTCGATATGACCACTGAACGAATTGGGTTAAGTAGGCCACGTAGTGTGCTTGATCGGCGTTGGTGTTAACTGCTCCCACAACATACTCCATCAATTGCAAGTATTGGTCCATGTACTGCATCACGGACTCGTCTGACCTCTATCAGATAGTCTGGAACTCGGTCCTCTTCATATTACGGGTCGTGTGAGGAATGTACTTTGGCTCGAACCTCTCCTTGAACTTAACCCAATCTTTAGGCTTCCTCTTCATTGCCACCGTAGTGTGCCACCAAAAGTCTGCCTCTCCGAACAATGAGGCGGATGATATACCCAGCTTCATGTTGGTGTAGCTAGAACATCATGAATCTTCTCGCGGCTCATCAGGAACATCTCTGCTACCTCAAGATCCATGCCTCTATAAAATTTCTCTAGCTGATCACGGGCCTCTATTGTAGCTTCAGTACCCGAAGGAGTCGGTGTACTAGACGTTTTTGTAGCCGGTGTATTCGACGTTAATGGTACCACCTCTATTTGAGTATGAGGTGCAACAACCTCTGTCTGCACTGTTAGAGCTACTACAGTTTTTGGCATCACCACAATCGGAGTAAGAGCTGTCGATGTCGCGCTGTAGTCGGTGTGCCAGTCTCTTACGTACTAGGTAACTGAGAAGTAGTCGGCATAGATGGTGTCGCTTTAGCGGGTGCTCTCGGTAGCCTCAAGTTCTCCTCAATTCGATGATCCTGACTCCGGATCTTTTTCGTCAAGATCTGTAATTCTTCCATACTGACGACTCTGGACCAGGCATCCCACTATCATCACTCAGATCTGGCTGAACTGCAATTGCTATCTACCATTGAAGCAAATCCCCGAATCAGTGAATAGCTAATTGATACCATATAATACACCATCTCAAATATAACATGTACAATACAAGTTTCAATTTTTCCCCAACTCTCCCCCCTTCCCAGCTAAAACTTAATTTAGGTTCATAGGGTTCCACTTTAAGTTCAACATATGTCTTAACTTCCATTGTTTATGTCTTAGTGAATTGTGATTTAAATTTAAGAGTTTTTTTATTCAACCTTTACGCTCTGATACCAACTGTGATGACCCAAATTCTATAATCCTACAGAATTGGGCACCACCCGGCCTAGACCTGCGCGAAACCACTCGAGCCATCCTGCTGAGTTTGCGTAGGCCTAGTTAGTCTATCCTTACCATTTAACCGTTTATTAAGTATTTAAAGGTGAAGTTAATTAATTAGCGAGTTATCAAGATATAGTGGAAGCGAATAAACTCAACTAATCAATAACCTCAAAGCACTAAGTTTGGATAAACCTAGGGCATGGAAACCACGTAAACATAATCCATCACAACATGAATCAAAAGAGAGTATCAATAATGTCATACACATTCATCAATCTCTCAAACCCATCCCCATGTTCTTAAAACGAAATAAGTAAATACTACATCAAATAATCACCTAAAACAGTAAGGAAGAGATGCTCCGTATCCTCTTTTCAAGTCCCCTATTAGTGGAGTCTTTCTCTTACTAGACTGTAGATCTGCACTCAGTCAAAAACAAAGAATGACGAGCTCAGGTAAGTAACACCAAACAGGAAAAATAAATATACAACATTTCGAAATAAATAAATCAAGCAGTCAGATTCAGGCAGATAGAAAGAAAGGATAGAGAACACATGATAATGTAGACTGTAAATAAATGAATGAGCAATCAAAATTGAGTGTACTGGAATGCAAAATAAAGGCGCAAGTAGTCCTGGCCAACAAAATTGTTTGAGTCGAGGAAAAAATCTCCTCAAAGACTCGGAGCTGATGACAAAATCTCCTCTAAGACCCCCACGCAAGTGCAGAGTCCCCAAAAATCTGGTGGAGAACTTTCACCCCGTATATATAACCACAAACAAATCATATATTCCCAGCCATAAATGTTTGGTATATAAACTCAGAAGGCTCAGAATTCTCGTAAGGATCACACTTAACTCACTTGCCCTCATACAACTCAAGAGAATGGAATTTCAAGATAGCATTGAACAATATCAATAATAAATTTAAAGCTTAAGAAATAACTAGTGTTCCTCACTGGTTTACTTACCTCTAATCCAAGCTAATCGCACTCTCTCGGACTTCGACTCGTCGTTACGAAGTCTTGTGTGCTAATAACCCTGATAATACAATTTATTGTGATTTTCCATCAATTTTTGTCTAATTTTCCTTATTTATTTTCATTGTGCATTCGAGTCAATTTCTCCGTTATTGGGTCGTATTTGAACCCGTTTAGGTACCTAGGAGGTTCCCAATTTGTTCTGAGAAATCCCAAAAATATTTGTAAGATTTGTGTTCCGAGCGTCGTGGTGGCACCGTAGGATTTCCCAGGCGGTGCCTCCTCGGTGTGGGGCGACAACGTGGAGCAATGTCGTAAGGGTGAACCACCACGATGTGGGGAGAAAAATCTCTCTGTCCCTAGTTAAGGCCCCACGGCGTCGGTAGCGGCGCTGCCACCCGAGGGGCTGCTGGGGGTTTTTCACACCCCCGACTAGTGTTGCTTTGAGCCTTTCTTATCCCAATACCTTTGGGAACTCAATGCCGGTCTAACCATGGCCTCGATTTGTTCCAAAAAATGCTCGAAATCATCAAAAACCGATTTGAAACCAATCAACAACTCGAAAATCTTCAAACATTCGCCAAAACCTCAAACAATCAACCAAATTGAAATCCACTTTTACAAAACTTGTATTGGTCGTCACGAGGATCACTAAAACATCAAGAATTTCAATAGAAATTGAATCTCGATGTGGTGTCCAAATTTCATCGTGACGAACGCGAATAAAACACACACCAACACGTAGGAAATGACGAGGATGTTTCGAATCTCACCTCGGATCGTCTCATCGTCGACTCGCCGGTGCCGCTCTGGTGACCACCTCCTCCAACCACTTTGTTTTCTTAGAGAGCAAGAGAAGAAAATGAGAGAAAATGAGACTCCATATGTGACTTCATCACGTGACTTGAGCTCTACACTTGGTCATCTCCAACTCCGCAATAATGTTCCCAAACTCGAACTGTACCGTGACTCACTCGTCACGCATAACTAGTCGCAACCACGTACCAACATGCCTATTATTTTAAAATTTGTGTTTTGTCGGTATTTATTGTTAAGTTTGTCCCCAGACTACTAAACCTTACTTCATAATGCCAACGCTCGTACGCAAATGTCCTCACACGTTTGAAACATTAAAATTTATTAGCGAAATACAATATAATACAAACACCACATAAAGCTAATATACCTCGACGTTGACGATTAAGAATTTGATGAGTGTATCATGACCGAGGGCCCACGTATAAACTAGATTGACACATGACACAGGTTAGAATTTTACGGTCATTACCAAAACCAATCAACATGACCTTGTAATTGGCGGATAGATCAATAACTTATCCGAAAGGAATAGGGGAATATGTCTTGGTCAGGGTGGATAAATTCATTTTTCTAGTAGATTTCATAGTTCTAGACATGGAAGAAAACGATGGAGTACCATTGATTTTAGGATGACCATTTCTGGCCACTACACGAGCGGTAATAGATTTGCAAGAAAGGGAGCTTCGCTTAAGAGTTAATGATGAAGAAGTTTTGTTTAACATCTACAAAACTTTAAAATTTCCCCAGGAATAAGAACACTGCAAAAGCATTGAAGTACGAGATATGGTGACAAGTTGCGTGTCATAAGTATCGCAGGAATATACCCTATAAGATCCTTTGGAGCAGTGCTTAGTACAGAGCTTAACATCAACTACAGGTTTAAAATAAGAGCTTTGGGATGCAGTAAACACTTTATCACCACTAGGGCCACCAAAATTTCACAGAGGGTTTGAAAATTTTAAAATAAAAGCAGGGAGTGCTATGATTGAACCATTAATAGAGCTGAAGCCCCTACTGGACCACTTAAGGTATGCATATTTGAAAAAAAAATGTGACATATCCTATCATCATTTCAGCAGCCCTAACAAAGCTAGAGAAGGAAAAATTGCTTTAAGCCTTAAGAGAGCATAAATCTACACTAAGTTGGACAATAAAAGACATAAAGGGAATTAGTCTGACTATTTGTATGCACAAGATATTAATGGAAGAAAGTCACAAGTAATTAATTGAGATGCATAAACACTTGAATATAGTAATGAAGGTGGTAGTCAAGAGAGAAATCTTAAAATGGTTAAATGTAGGGATTATATATGCTATATCAGATAGTCCATGGGTATCACCTATACATGTGGTGCCAAAGAAAGGAAGTAGGACGATTGTTCAGAACGAAAGTGGTGAGACCTTAACCCCAAAGACAATGACTGGATGGAGAGTGTGCCTTGATTATCGAAAATTAAATAAGGGCACAAGAAAGGATCATTTTCCCTTGCCATTCATTGATGAAATGTTGGATAGGTTGGCTGGGTATAATTATTATTGTTTTTTGGACAGATATTCATGATATAATCAGATAGATATAATACAAAAAGATCAAGAGAAAACCACTTTCAGTTGCCTTTACGAAACGTTTGCCTTTACGAGAATGCCATTCAGGTTATGCAATGCGCTTGCAACATTCCAAATATATATGATGGCAATTTTCTCAGATATAGTAGAAGTTATAATGGAAGTATTCAAGACGTTTTCTCAATATTTGGAGCATCTCTTAATCTTTGTTTGCAAAATTTGGCTTTGGTATTAGAAAGGTGTGAGGACATGAATTTAGTACTTAATTGGGAAAAATGTCATTTCATGGTTCGTGAAGGAATGGTACTAGGACACAGAGTATCTGCATAAGGTTTGCAAGTTGATAGAGCAAAGATTGAATCAATAGAGAAACTCCCAATTCCAAAAATAATTAAAGGTGTAAGAAGTTTCCTATGGCATGCAAGATTTTACAAAAGATTCATGCAGGATTTTTCAAAGATTACCAAACCACTTTGCAACATATTGGAGAAGGATGTACCATTCAAGATGAGTCCAGAGTGCATTAAGGCATTTGAAACATTAAAAGTTGCATTGGTATCAACACCTATAATATGAAGGAGGTAGTCAAGAAAGAGATCTTAAAATGGTTAAATGCAGGGATTATATGTGACGGCCCTAAATCTTTCGGGGTCGCCCCATAATCCACGCCCTTTGCTTGCAAGCTCAGCAACACCTGTCACATCACCGGACACGTCATCACTGTTGCCACGTCCTGCAGCTCTGTGAAGTGATGCTCCGTGTAATTAATCCTACTATATTAAGTTATCTGACACATCTAGCAGGTTAGTTAATAATTACAATTTCATTATTAGCGGAAGCATTTAATTCGTATTTTATGATAATTTATTTAACCTAAGTAGTGGAAAACCCGGACATAAACACCATGTATATAACTGAGACGAAATAAACATTAATCTATATACATGTGATAAAGTCCTAAAGTCCCCAAAACTCAGCAAAACAAAATATACATACATGATATCAAAACACGAACTATCAGCAGCAACGACCTCAGAGATAGTCACCCAGTACCTTATTTCCCTTGCTCTTGCTCGTACCAGGATCTGCGCTCAGTTGTCCAACACATGCAACAATGAGCCAAGTGAGTAAATTTCCAAGATAAGTCTACACGTTAATCATGAAAAACCATAATAATCTGCGAGACATGTGAATATGACCCTAACAACAGGAATCATATTCCTATGGCTGGCAGTAAACAACATTCACAACAAATATGACGATCACACATAGTGAATATAACAACATTCGAATAATCCGGTTCAACTAATGATATCAATGAAAACTAGATAGAGGTGTGACGGAGTCTAACAAAACTATATCATACTTCGTAGATTCAGATGACCCCGACTGAGCACATCAAGTCTAAACCACATCCGAACTACAAACGGTGACCAGAACAAATCACAACCCACCGGACACGTGCACCCTGCTACTCGGGTAGCTATTCACCGGCAGCACCCAGATACACGCGCTACAATCTAGCCTGCTCAATTTCGTACCACGACCATCTCGATTAACCTCCGATCGTGTGAACAAATCAACCACCGACCAATACATGATCACAGTGCATAAACATGGCAACCAATTAAGTAAACATAACGATAACTAAATAAATAAGTAAATAAATACTCGCTTAACCAGAACAAATCACGCATGAATTTAAAGTGTAACGTTCTCAAGAGTTTTACGCACCTGTAACTACGCACTCCGACTTCCCGAACCCGTCAATCCGACCCGCTTAGCTCTTCTATGCCCGAGCTATGGTTCCACAGTCTCTGAAGTCCATTTATAGTGTTTCATATTATTAATAAAACACATTATCAAATTTTATGATATTATAACATATTTTTCAAATTTGAGTTGTGGTACCTCTCTCGGACTATATTGGGGTTCCAAAAATACCTGAAAAGTTCCAAAACTACTTTTCTACCTTTTCCTTAATTTTCTATATTTTTCTAGAATTTTCTCTAATTTTTCTGATATTTTTCAACTATTTTTCCTATTTCTAGCAAATAATATATAATATATAATATATTATTTAATTTAATAAAAATATTATTTTTTTTATTTGGGTGGGGCCCACCTGGACCAGTCCGACCTGGCTCGGTTTGGGGACGCACACACGCAGCACGTGCGTCCTTTCCCAGAGACGAAATCGTCTTTGGTTTACACTAGAGACGATTTTCGTCTCTGTTTTTTTTTCTCCTTCTTTGTTGATTCCTCTACTCTCCTCTCTACTCCTCTTCTCTCTCAACCTCTCACCTATTAGAGACCTCCAAGACATCAAAATTCCACCACAATTCCACCAAAACAACATCAAATTCTCGAATCAAAATTCATGTATATAAACCCAACAATTTCGATCCAAATCAACATATTTCCTCAAAACTAAACTCTAGAAATCTAAATTTATCAAAAACAGTGATGATTTCCATCAAAACTTCATTTAAACCTCAACCCACAAAACCCATGTTTTTATTCAAAAATTCACATTTAAATGGTAGAGATTACCTTGGATCGATGTTGTGAGGCTTCAATCTCCTCTCCAAACTTGGTTTTTGTCCCTCCCCAGTCCAAATTTTTACTCACAGAGCCTTCTCAAATTATTTGAGAAAAATGTTGCATTTGCATGTTGATCGATCAATCGTCTATTTATATGTTGGTTCAAATCTGGCGTGTGCACGCATCTCAAGGACGATCGGACGGTTCCTGATCACCGTGCGTCACCCAAGTTCTTGACACCTTATCATTACAATACTTGCCTTAAATCTCCCTGTTGTGCATCTCGAGGATTATCCTATGCATGCTAATTTTTCTATCAAACTATAGGACTTTAATTAATTCATTAATACATTTATTCAACCTTAGGTTAAATCACCTAATAAATCATATAAAAATCATAGGTTAGTCACATTAACACTCAGCTACCCGGCAACCCATGCCCTGTACCCCGGCTATCCCGTATCCAGTACCTGATTCCCGACACGCACTTCGAGACATATACCCGACTCGTAGCCTTACCCGATATCAACTTACACACGTGTGATGTTTATAAAAATAATAATAAATTCCTACATCACAATAATAGACATACAACATACACAAATAACACAATATAACCTGGGTACTATTATCCGAGTTCACCCAGCTGTCCATGTAATGCCCGAATTACCCGTTAGTCCTCGTGATTAACACTGACATCCAATTAAATTAATTTGGGCCGTTACATTATATATGTTATATCAGGTAGCCCATGGGAATCTCCTATACATGTGGTGCCAAAGAAAGGAAGTAAGACGATTGTTCAGAAAGAAAGTGGCGAGACCTTATCCACAAAGACAACGACTGGATGGAGAGTATGCATTGATTATCGAAAATTAAATAAGGGCACAAGAAAGGATCATTTTCCTTTGCCAATTCATTGAGCAGATGTTGGATAGGTTGGCTGGGTATGATTATTATTGTTTTAGGATGGATATTTATGATATAACCAGATAGTTATATCATTAGAAGATCAAGAGAAAACCACTTTCACTTGCCCTTACGGAATGTTTGCCTTACCTCGAAAATGGATAATCACGGTTTTATAACATGCGAGGGGCTTTTGTGTAAATATGCAGTTTTCTTTTCAAAAACCATTCAAAAATGAGTTTTTCTTTTTCGAAAACTTCCACAATGATTTTCAAAGTGTGATATGAACATACACATAGTTTAACATTATTTAAACTTATAGACCAAGTCATTTGTTAAGTTCCATTAAATACTTAAAGTAGTTACTTGACTTTTGAAAATTCTTTTGAAAAGCTCGATATGCATGAACTAATGCATTTGGCTTGCGTGAATGAACTTGTATACCTTACATCAATATTACAACTTGTAGTTTGATCTTTTGTCTTCATTCCTTCATGAATGTCGAGTCTTGAACTTGTATGGCTTGAATACCCGTGATGTGATGTTTTGCAACCTTTAATAAAAACTGAAATGCACTTGATATTTCATTAGTATATTTTCACCTTGTTTGTCTTCATCAAAATCTCGATCGGAGTTAGAGTGACTAACCACTTAGTCCAACAGTTGTGAAACTATTAAACTTCCCATTGATACTGCATTTCTTCAGTTAATATTACTTCGCAATTTCGTTCGTCGCGCCCGTTTTCTTGCCACATTCCATCATCTTATTATTTAAATTATTAGAAAATTCATTTATTGAGTTTTTATCTCCCATTTAACTAGGCGAAAACCTCACTCAACTAAAAATCGCCCAAATGGCTCGAGACCCATAAAATACTAAAATAATAATACAAAAAGTCAAAGAATCATAAACTTACCTCAGTGTCGACTATCGAAGTTCGAAATACCATCCAGTATTCACGTAGCCGGGTCACAATCCTGTCACGTGTAACGCAAGTCAGTTAAAAATTTGGGGTCGTTACATACGTGAGTTTGAATTGATTTTGTAGAAAATTGAGGAAATTTGGTGATTTCAAAATTTCAACATGCACACTTTGATTCTCTATTTTAGGTGAAAATTCTTGTTTAATCGATGTTTTGGAGAGGGAAATTGATGTTGTTAGAGTGTGTGGGTATTTGTATGATGAATTAAAGTGTTGAGGACAAGAGAAACCCATAATTCATTTCTGAAAATTTCTAGGTAGCGGGCAATTAGCGCGCTAGGTGATGAACACTAGTGCGCTAATCACGCTGGGGAAGATGATGAACAGTGCTGAAGATCAATTAGTGCGCTAATTGATCTGACTAACGTGCTAATACCCCCCTAAACTTTAAATTAAAATATGAAATCGAGCCTAATTGATTACAAACCCACTTAATTAACCAATAAACACCCAAAATAGATCTCATGAGTCACGGGACAAAAATCGGAGTCGTGGATTAGTTGGGGATCAGACCGGGGGTATTTTTTGGATTTTTGAGCGTGGTTTGAGGTACATAAAACCTAACCGAACACCACTCTTTGCATTTACTTATTGCTATTTCAATTGAGCTGTAAATCATTGATAATCTACAAGTCCATTCTTCTTACGGGACGATTAAGTTTTCCGTCTATATATCCGAGAGGGTTTGTGTGGTCGCTTACTAGGTGTGTGGTCTAGGACACAATCGTAGGGTCGATGGTGTAGGCTACGACAGGGCTCTTGGTCCTTAGTACACATCTTGAATAGCTAGTTTACACCCATTTGTGTATCTTCGTGTTTATATTGATGCGATGAGCTTTGAGCAGTTGTCTGCATTTTTCCTTCTTTCCACATGTTTTATTTAACACTATTGATTGATTGTCATTTACATTCTTTAATTATGATGCACGGTGGTTTTCCTTGGAATTTTAATTACTGGGCTCATCATCTACCTTTTGTGATGGTTGAGCGTAGATCCTAGTATTAGCAAGGGTAAGGATTCTTGGCGATTACATCTGACTTACCTATACCGAGGCCTACTGGTACGTGTATAGCTAGTTATATTTTGATACTTTGTATTATCTTTCGGGGTTGGGAGACTATAATTCACACCTGTACCTGTATATATAGTTGATCGTCTATATGTACAGTACTGTCGAGATTTCCACTATAGGTTGAATAATAAAACTATATATATATGCTCCTTTGGTAATGTCAAGACTTCTGCTGTTATTAGTTATAAATGTTAATTAGCTTATTGTTAAATCTAAAACCATATGTAAACTAACCAATCAATTGACAAGACACGTTAAGGTATCAGACAAATGAGGAGTATGGACGATGTGGCAGAGGCTTCAGGTGCTAAGGCAGGGAATTAGCTGTCCACGGGGCGACCTGGGTATTTGGGGTCGTCACAATTTGGTATCAGAGCGAAAGTTTTGAGGAAACTTGGGATAAAACTTGTCAAGAGCATAAATTTTAAAATAATTAGATGTGAAAACTCGATGAATTGCCTAGAATTTTTAGTTGGGAAGCAATGAAAGTGGGTAGAGTTAGGATTGTTATGTGATATATGTATTGTTGTATATATATACTATACGCATACGTATATTGGAAATTGATCCGGACACGAAAATCGATGCAGACCACTGTGGACGGACAGACTCCTACTACTATCCCTTCGGCTACTCAGCAGGAGGTTAAGGAGACCAGTGATCACACCACTAAGAGGCATCTGATCTGCGAGTCATAGTGCAGAGAGTTACGGATTAGTAGTTATTGCAGCAGGCACAGATGGTAGAGCTTATGGAGTATATACGAGGCTCGAGGATACCTACAGTGACACCGGCTACTAAGTTAGTTACACCTACCGCTCCAGCTACAATATTACCAGCAGATACTACCGAGGTGACGCCTACTACTACAAAACAACAGGTAGTTGTTTTGACAGCCTGGAGTAGGATGTCAGAGGCAGCGAAGATGGTGAAGGATTTTATGAAGTTCAACCCCACTTACTTTACTAGGGTTAGTGATCTAGAGGTTGCGGGACGTTGGTTGATGACACACCGACGCCTACACCAGTTGTTAGAGGTACGAGAATGTGACGACCCCAATTTCCCCGTGCAATTGGGTACGTCCGGCCTAAACCCGTGCAGGCCCTGAGTCATCACTTGACAACTTGACGGGCCTAGTCAGTCTTCGATTCATCAATTTAACAATTTATGAAAGAGTTATTGCAATAATACGCAATGGAAGACTAAGTAAGTACGATACTGGAAATAACTCAATCAATGGAAATATAGAAATTCTATAAGTATGGAAAACCCCGGGTATTCATGTACAATTCGATAAGTATATATACATGATACTAGTTTCATCAAAAATGCCAAGTTCAATAATCCCAAAACATATGTATGAAACGATATACAAGTAAGCAAAATATAAACACATACTATAAAGTCTCCCTGATTCCACTGCTAGTCCTCAAAGTAGGTCTCTTAGGCAGGGCCCCTTGCCCTTACTTCTCTCCACCCTATCTGCACCCAATGTCACAAACTAGATGATGAGCAATTGAAGAAATCGAAAGTAATGCCAGAAGAATACGACAATAATTTATGATTTAACAAGTAAAGCAGTCTTAATATCATGCGAAAATAAATTAGCAGGAAAGTAAGTAATTCAAGTGCATGATAAAAAAACTGATAAGATAAATAATCGAAATTTGCATGTTCTAAGATTTAAAAGAGACCCATTAGTGGTCTAATTTCACAGCAATATGGCATAGATCTCCTCCGGCAATGTCACAACATTAGCGCAACTTGAAATCGAGAGGCATCGCAACACTTCTCGAATCCAGTACCTAGTACACACAACACTAGGGTGGTCAGTTACCCCTGCAGGAGGCACCTTCATTGTCCCAGCTAGTACGGGACCAAATGATACCTTCCAGACACACACTCATGCCAAGAACATACAAGCAAGAATATGAAATGGAATATCAAATAAGGGATCAATTCACAAATATCAATGAATAGAGGATGTATAAATCACATGCTATTTCCTTACTGGCCTACTAACATATACACATACAAGGCACGTGTGTACTTACCTAACTAATTGTAATCCGATACCACTTCGAGACTCTAACGCATTCCCCGTAAGATCTCGGCTACCTAATAAAGGTTTGAATCCTGAACGTTAATTTAGAGTTAGTACCTCATCTTAGGGTGTTTCTCGTATGTTTAGTTCAAATACACTTAATTAAGGCGATTCAAACCATTATGGATCAATCCATCTCTATGGTTATTGTCCTTATCGTAAAACTTATCCCTCTTTGGGCTCTTGTTGGGCCCCTTTATCATGTCTACACTCACCTAATTAAGCTTTTTGTGTGGACTCTTATTGGGTCTAAATACATAAGCCCATTCTTATATTTATACCTTTGCTTTGGACTTCAAGTTGTACCTATTGTATTGAGCCTTTATTAGGCTTTTATTTGGGCCCTAACCTAACCCATTTACATAACACTAATGTGTGTTATGGGCACTCATTAGCTAAGGTTTGTGTTGGGCCCTTAGTGGGCCTAAACACAAGCTTATGACCTACATTTTACATAATGTTAAACTAAGTATTAAAGGCCCATATACATTATCTCTTTTTATTCAATACACACATATGAAATGACACACCCACAACCAAGTACACACACAAAGCTACGATAATACACTTTATGGTCTTACACCCCACACTTGATACACCTCACACCCCAACTGTGGTGTACACGCCCACACATTGCACGCACCCCATTATTATGTGCACACAACACCCCTCTATTGTGTGCACCCCACTGTTATACACACCCCACTCACACTTATGGCCAATTTATACAATGCACACATACATGCACAAAACGTGGCTGTTAGACATGGGGGAAGGGGTCATCTCCGGTTAGTGGTGTCATCGGGGAGTCTCCTCTAATTAGCCATGACCAGGGACGGTCCCACCAGGCACAACAGCCCAAAATAGTGGCCAAACAGTCTTAAAAACACCCCAAACATGTCAAAAAAATTTGAAAAGGACCCTCCTAAGTCATCGTAAAAATAACCCACTCGTTGGACATGAGGCTCTCCGGGAAGGTCAAGACCTATGTGGGTAGTCTACGTCCAAGTTGCCGATCGGAGGTGACTCCACGATGGTCGGAGGTGAGTGAGAAAAGTGTATGTTAAGTGGGTCGAGTTTGTGGATTGGTAGAGAAAAAAAGTGTGCTGCCGAGAGGGAGGGAGAGAGAAAGAGAGAGAGAGAGAGGAAAGGGAAAGAGGAGAAGCTCACTTAGGTGTCTCCGGTGGGTGATGGAGGCTCTAGTGTCATTGGAGGTGGCAGTGGTGGCAGTCCAGCAGAGAGAGGAGAGGACTGCCAAGTTGAGAGATAGAGTGATCAGTCGAGGGAAAGAGAAATAGAGAGAGAAAGAAGCTCCCTTAGGAATCTCCGGTGGGTGGTCGAGGTGGCAGCTCCGTGGAGGGTGGCGGTGGTGACAGTCCAGGGAGGAAGAGAGGACTGCCGAGTTGAAAGAGAGCTCACTGCCGAGAGTGAAAGGCCGAGAAGGAGAGAGAGAGAAAAGTCTCACCTCATCGAAGACGGTCCACCGGTCTCTCTAGCCTCGTCAGAGTCAACCGGTTGTAGGTAGGGCGAGTGGCAGTGATGAGAGGTGGGAGGATGAATAGTGATGGCTATTAAGTTGGGAAGATGATGAATAGTGTGTATTATGTTTTTATATATATGAATAAATGGTAAATGACCCTTTTTGCCCTTCATCCTCCTTCTCATACACTTCAAAACAGCTACCCTTATGGGTCTTTTACCCTTTTATCATATCTCAACATACGTACACATCTCAATGCCAATCTCATGGTTCTCCTCATTATGATGTGTCACTTTAACAATTTCTGTCCCATAACCCGTATGTTGCGAGACTATCCGACTCCACATTGGCCTTGCGCTCCTCGGTCTGCATTTCTCACAAATTTGGTTTGTCGTGTCCGTTTCCTCACCACATCTCATCAACTAATTAATTAAATGATTAGAAAATTCATTTATTTGTAATCTTTATTTGTTTTTTTATCCCCCGTTTAACTAGGCGAAGCCTCACTCAACTAAAAATCACCCAAACGGCTCGAGACCTGTAAAATACTAAAATACTAATACACACAAATCAAAGAATCATAAAATTACCTTGGTGTCGACTCTCGAAGTTCAAAATACCATCCAGTATTCACATAGCCGGGTCACAATCCTAACAAGTGTAACGCAAGTCAGTTAAAAATTCAGGGTTGTTATAGTTTCCCCCACTTATTAGGATTTCGTCTACAAAATTTAAACTAATAAGTAACTAAATTACAAACTTACCGGAATCAAACAGGTAGGGAAAGTGCTCGCGCATGCAGGACTCTAACTCTCAGGTCAGCTCTTCATTTCCATGAAATTGTCATTTCATAAGTACCGAAGGAATTTCCTTGTTCCTCAATGTCTTGACCTTGCGGTCAACGATCTGGATCGGTTGCTACTCATACGAGACATCATCCTGCAACTCGATCTGGCTCAAGTCCATTGTCAGTCGCCGCCCTCCGCTTAACTTGTCTAGTCGAAGCATCAAAATGTGGAATATTGGATGAACACTGGCGAGCTCTGGCGGTAACTCTAACTAATATGCAACCTTACCGACCCTTTTCACAATCTTAAAGGGACCGATAAACCTCGGAGCGAGCTTCCCTTTAATTCTAAACCGTTTGTGACCCTTCAGAGGTGAGACTTTCAGGTATACATAGTCTCCCAAGTTGTGCTGAAGCTCATCGTGATACTGTCGTAGTATTTCTTCTGCCGCTCTTGGGCACCCTTAAGTTTTTGATGAATCTGTCGTACCTTCTCAGTATGATCAACAACAATCTCAGGACTAACTGTCACAACATCCTCTGGCTCAGCCCAGCAAGAAGGTGATCTACAAGCCTACGCGCCTCGAACGGTGCCATACCAATACTCGCCTGATAACTATTGTTGTGCGCAAACTCGCACAAATGAATGTACTCTTCCCATGACCCGCCGTATTCCAAAACGAATATCCTGAGCATGTCTTCCAACACCTGGATCAACCTCTCGGACTGTTCGTCTGTCTGTGGATGGAACGCCATACTTAACTCCAGTCTGGTGCCAAACTGAGCCTACATGCTCTACCATGACAACGAAGTGAACTGCACCCCTCGATCTGACACAATCAATAACGGACTCCGTGCAATCTGACAATCTCCCATTCGTAGTGGATGCTCAGTCTGTTAACTCTAAGTGTAGTGGATATTGGTATGAAATGAGCAGATTTCGTTAGTCGATCCACAATTACCTAGATGTTGTTGTAACCATGAGGAGATCAGGGCAAGCCACTGACGAAATCCATAGCAATGTACTTCCACCGAGGAATGGGTAGGGGTTGTAGCAACCCTCCAAGCCATTGATGCTCAGCCTTCACACGCTGGCATATCTCACACACTCGAATAAACTTTGACGCATCGGACTTCATCCCTAGCTACCAGAAGAGACGTAGCATATTAGCGTACATCTTGGTTCGACCCGGATGCACATAAAGACGGGAATGGTGAGCCTCCTAAAGTATCTCGGTGCGTAAGTCAGCCGCCAATGGAATCCATAGTCGCCCACGATACCTCAAGCAAGAGTCTGTCGACCGACTCCAATCTGGATACTCTGAATTGTCTACCATCTCACTGTAACACTGGTATGACTCATTGCCCTAATGTCCCTCGAGAATAGTCTACAGTGAAACGGTCTGCAATCTCATCTGACCACACATCTGTCTCCTGGTAGTCGTTGGCACATCCGCTTGAACTCATCATCTCGGCTGCCTCAAGTAACGCATACTCATGAGTCATACGACATACAAATACCTCTACATCAGATCCTCTACGACTCAAAGCATCGGTAACAACATTGGCTTTCCCCGGATGATACTCAAGTACAAAATCGTAGTCTTTCAGGAATTCAAGCCAACGTCTCTGTCTCAGGTTGAGTTCCTTTTGAGAAAACAAGTACTTTAAGCTTTTATGGTCTGTATACAACTCGAAGCGTACGCCATACAAATGGTGTCTCCAAATCTTCAGTGCAATTACGATCGCCGCCAACTCCAAGTCGTGAGTCGGGTAGTTCTTCTCATGAACTTTCAACTATCGGGATGCATAAGCGATAACTTTGCCCTCTTGCATCAGCACACCACCCAAACCAATCTTCAACCCATCGGTATACACGACTAAGACCTTCCCGATCTCGGGCAATGCTAAGACAGATGCGTTGTGACGACCCTTCCCCGACCTAAGGTCAGGTCGCCGACCAGACACCGCCACTTGGACTCGATACTTGAGCCGGGGCCAAATAACGATGCAGCACGCCTAAACAAATAAACTGCTTGAATGATTATAAAAAGATATCCTAAGCCAATAGATTTAAGTTCATAGAACATTAATAAAAATTATACATCGGTTCATACTCATTTAAACTAAACAAGTTTATTATAATCTCCGAAATGGATCAACTAAAGATAACTAGGATTCAAGCTACCCAAAGATCTATATTAATTTTAACCCCAAGTTGATAGTTTCATAATCAAATATACATGATATATATACAAAGGCTCACATCAAGAGGAGACTTCAAGCTCGTCTCTCCCTTGCCTCAACCTAGCGCTGTCGTGGATACCTGAGATGTAAGTGGGGTGAGCTAAAAGAACCAACGGAGCTCAGTAATGCGGAAAACCTGCTCAACCATCAAATATGCAAGTAATACCTAATAAGCATGCAAAGTCTAGCATGTATTTGAAAACAAACAAGGATTCATTAAATAGAAGCATGGTAGCAGGATTTCATAAAAAATAGACTTATAATGAACCATCAAGTACAATCATAGACATAAGATTCATAAGTCACAAATTGTAACAACAATAATCATGAATAACATTAAAGAGATTGACAAATCATCTCATAATTTCAAACTTTCATACAAATGAGGGGGTTTTGCGAGATTATGTACTATAAAATATAATAATACGATAAGTCGATGTTCCATTCAATGCATACTAGATATTGGCAAGAATCCGGTGACCGATTCTCCTACTCTCAAAGTGATGGAAACAACTAGCTAGCACACAGGCCTTATATGCCCTCTCGTTTATCCCATCAAATCAACAGTAGGTTCGTCCAAGCCATCATTGATGCACATCCCTATGTCTCAAGAGTACAAGAGAAGGTAACTCCAACTCATGTCCCTACGTGACATACTTATGAATTCAATTAGTCAAGTAAAGCCCTCGGTGGTAAACTCCATACATCCTGGGGTGTTAACGACCCTCGGTGGTACCACAACATTCTGAGGTATTCATATAGATTTACTTACTAATAAGACCCTCGGTGGAACTCCACACATTCTGGGGCCATGAATAACAGTGCATTCACATTCCATAGACACGTAGGTTCGAGCCAATACCATGACGCAACCCATAAATCCCAAGTCTTTAATTCAAATTATGAATCCTAAGCATAACTAATAATCATGCCATATTTGATAATTGAGCAAGCTCCCCACTTACCTGCACTCGTCGCGAATCCTAATCTCGATCCTCTCGTGTTTGGGCTCGATGTGAACCGTTTCGCGAATCTAGACAATTTGAAAGAATAATTACTTTATATATCTACAACCATACAAGTTTAACATCAATTGTCTAGACCTTAGAGATTCACCCTATTTTAAAGCTGACTTCCCTAAAGGTCATTCACGACTCTAAAATTGACACTTAAAATTAGAATCGATGATTCGAGTAAAATAGGAATGTGGTGATGTAAAATAAGGAAAATCCACTAAGACTTAGTTTTTCCAACATAAATCGAAGACGTTCGATTAATTATAATTAAAAAGATCTAAATTACTATACAAGACTCAATTTAGACTTTAAATTCCCAAATGACAATATTCAATCAAAGTCCATAAATTTATCGAATAAGTTTATTTCCCAAAGAAAAAGATTCAAAGTCCCTTTTTAAATCTCAACTCAACCTTAAATGCCAAATCCATATCAATAAACTTCAACTGCATTCAATTTACTAAAATCATGGGGAAATCCTTTCATGTACCTTCAAACCATGGTAAACAAGATTGATTCATCTATATTACTCGTTATCATAAAGCTTAAAAATTTGTATAACCCATTTCAAGACTAGATCTAAGAAAAATTGAACAAACTTTGCAAATCATCAACTCTCATTACTAATACCAACACCAAGACAATAAATCTAGAGAGTATTTGAATCTCACCATGCCTTCAATGGAGTCTTTGACTCAAAATCCTTTCCAAAATCTCATTCTAACATAGATCAAATCTTTCCTTTCTTATTTTCTTTTCTATTTTCCTCGCGTTCTTGCCGATGTCGACGCCATCGACCCTTTGGTCTCTAAATCTTCAATAAATAATAAAGAAATCAAGGAGGGAAGTGAGGTTGTACATCTCTTGAGCTTGAACTCTCCTCTTGTTCTCCTCCTCTCCATGTGGGTGTTTTATAAAATTGGGGCTAGGGTTTTCTTTGATTTGCTTAAATAGCATTAGGGTTAGGGATTAGGGTTGTGACTATTTACAATTTGTCTAAAATGCTCTTTTGGGTCATAATCTCAAGTGGGCTTTATTATTTAAAATAAAACTTTTCTTACTTCCTAACTCATATTTGACAAGTTTAGAATTATATTTTCACATCAAACACCAAACATATTTTTATCATGAAATTACCAAAATACCCATAGGTTGGGTCGTGGAGAATTTGGGTCGTTACAATATCCCCAATTTTAAGAACTTTCATCCTTGAAAGTAAAAGTAAAGTATAACGTAGTTTAGTGTCTGCCTATAAGGATTTCTTTTTTACTCATTGTTTAACTGAGGCCATCTTTACCTGCATGCTCTGCTCGTTTCCTCACATGAAATAAAGTTTTACCCCTGACTTTAATATATCTCATTTTTTTTTATTTTCATCTTGCAAACTAAAACTCATAAAGCCCACCTCATGTAGGTCATTAATAAAATCATTACACTCAGCCAATTGCTAAGTTCTTCTGTCATCACATGTTCTTAAGGTAGTCCTTTATAATCTTCACCGAAGTCGCAATATACGCTCAAGTCGCCAACTTACAGAGAGGTAGAACCATACTGAGATATGATTTGGTGCATATCTGTGTCAACAAACATCTCTGTCTATCTGGCATTGAAACCATACCACCAACTGGTAGTAGGGAAACAAGGATAGTTGTCTGCTATAACATGAGCACTAGCACACCATCTCTATCAACATCTCGGTTACGCATATCATTGAACGACTCATCATGTCTTTGCGGCTTATCTGTGAAGGCTACAAATGGGCAGACTTAGTATTCCTTTTTAGAATACCTTAATATTATTGGCATTACATGTTTATCGACATTCATTCTTGTAGGTTCATATTTCAAGTCAACTTTTGACTAATGATCTACTTTGTAGCTCCTCTGTCACACTTAACTGTTAATTGACGTAAACAAGCTTCCACCTTCAAAATCTTGTGGAATATTTTTAACATCGTCATTATTTCTAAGTAGGTTTCAGCATTTATCTGAATGCGCTCCATTGCATCACCATTTTTTTTATTTCATACCAAGATCTCTTATCACTATATCTCGATTTTCAGGAGATCTATCGTAATGCGTCCTCGCACTGATCAATTCTTACGATCCTGGATGACTATTTTAAACATTGTTGACTTAGTCATGACCCCTTTTTGGTATACAATGGTCCCTTCTCATCTTTCTAAGCTAACTCTTAGCTCTTATAATGTGTTTAGTACCTCACTCTCTGAGAAATGAAGGTGATTTAGCTTTCATGTTTCGAACCTGACATTCATGTCATTTCTTTAAAAGCATAAAACTCATACTCCTGTCATTGTCATTAAGGACTCATATCTCAATACAATCTAGTTATTTCAAGTTCATAATTCAAACTTGTATTTCAATTTATTACACTCATGCATTACTATTGTCGCACTGCATATACATTTTGTTGGATACTCCAACCATAAAGTACATATCCTTGTACACAAAACTCATATAAGTTTATCTTGTACGACTTGTTATTGAAGCTTTAATTCAAGGGTACTCAATCTCATATTTACACCTATTTCGAGAATTATCTTACACTATTTAGTTTATGATTCATTGCTTATATTTAGCACAAAACCATTCATAGTGTTTTTCCTTTTCTCCAAATTCAATGATTCTTGAAAATAAGAATATCAACTGATTTCTCATGGGATTAATTTAAAGTGACCTCATACTTAGGCAAACCTTTATGCCATATAATTTACTTATGCTTTTGTCACTTGTTACGGTGTTGACCTTGATTATTCGTGCGTTATTTCCACGTGTTGATATCCTTGGCACTTAATCATTTGCAAATCTATTGCTTACCCTTCTGGGTTGTAACCTCAAATTCTCTTACATCATCAAATCAGGGCTTTCACTTTTGGACTAATACTAAGCCCTCAGGCTTCTGGGTATAGACAACATATTTTGTTTAATAAATGTTAACGGTGTGAAATTTATAAGATTTCATATTCAGACGTATATTCATGTTCTATAACTAGGTATAGGGTATTTCCTCATCATCCCTATTAGATGTATCATGCATTTAACGTAGTATAAACTTTGTTGAAGGTTGATCCTAATCAGGATCCTAATTTTAATAGTCGACCTATCACTGATCAGATATTTCATCTTTTCTTTCAACCATTTAGTTTGGTAGTTTAGATATTTAATGTAATTTTTGACTTTTATCAGGAGATAACAAGTTACTTCCCACAAGTGATCAACATGATTTTTCGTGATGTCACCATTTCGATTACAAATTTTGTTCTTGAATATGGTACTATTGCAATACATATTGTCTCGAGTTCGCAATTCTTCTCATCACCAAATTACTCATTTGTTTTTCCATTGGTCGATCCTATTCTAGGATCCCCAATTTTAAGAACCAAGTCATTATTGACTAAGGTTATGTAACAATCCTTTGCCTCAATTACTCTTCAACTTCATTTTTTTCATTCAACTATTCCCTACCAATTGGTTAGGTTTCATTTTGACTCAAAATTTATGAATCCACACATCTAATCATATCAGAAATATTCTTTTTATTAGTGTACCCCCGATTTTAATGATTCACTTATCATCAAGTTCATTTTAATATCATTAACTGCGTCATACGCTCTTTACAACCTACTAATATAACTCATACATACCTTTTAATTTGGGGCTTCCTTTAATTATTCAGTCATGGTACTGCTATTGCATACTTTCCATTCATTTCGAACACAATTTATCAATTCCTGATATCCCCGACTTTATGAGTTAACTCACTTCTGATTATATTATAATAATTTCTTTGTTGCAGTGGTTACCTTTAATTTGTGCCATTTTAACCTCAGATCTTGAGTCTTTACAACATCTAAAATTTTCTACTTGGCAACACGATCTTCACACATGGCTATTTCACTGAAATAGTCTTTGATTTTGGATTCCCAATTTTAGTAACTCACCCATCTCTGAGTATACTAATTTGACGGTTTGTATTCACTAGATTTTCTCATTGAGTAGTTTTCAATGTATTCTTTAATTTCTCATTCGCCATCTCGTACATTATGCATTTACGCTTCGAGCTAACTCTCAATTTGGGTCCTCATATTTAGTATTCAACCTATCGATAACTAGCTTAGCTTTATTTTTCTTTTACACAGGTTCGATCGAAACTTGAATGCCATAATTCAATCAATCGAAAAGTTAAATCCAAATCAAGGTCCATTTCAAAATATTAAATTTCGATTTTTCAAGCTAAGACTAGCTTATTTTTATGGAATCATTTAAATGCTTTCTCATATTTCAAGCAAATTGTAAAAACCTTTTTCGAATCGATTTGGTCAATATACTTTCAAAAATAAATCACGACCACGAGAAAATTTGTATTCCAATACTTCATAATGGTAACATAAATCCAAACGATGCTTTGCATTTTCATCAAGTCAAAACTTTGAAATTCAGTAAAACTCTTTATGTAAAGATTAAAATTACAACGTCAAATTCTTGAAATATGTATGAGTCTATTCGCTTTATCTTTTGAACACCAAGGAAAATAAATGGTTTTTTTTTGTGCTTGTTTGCCTTTTCAAAATTTTGTAAAGACACGTTAAATCCTTCCATGAAAACTTCAATAAAGTGCGGCAAACATCAACTCTAAAACAATACAAAAATCATGGTCCAATATAATCGAAATATCATTTTTTGATAAAAATAGATCACCTGAAACAACATAATTCGATCTATAGCAATAACCTTCGAATCAAATTTATAGACCAATGATTCACACTCTTAATCGAGCATTAGAGGTTTTTAGAGTATACTTGACGTCTATATCTTGAATTTAGTTCAACCTCCTGGCGAGACTAACTTGCTTATCATTGTTTGAAACCAAATATTCATTTGCATCCTTACTAGGATTGTTAACTTCCGTTTTCAACAAGATATCGTTAATTTTAATTATCCTAATAGAGTTTTCAGCGTCAGAGTTACTTCTCTGAAATGTGACTACGTCACAATTCTATCTTGTGTATTTAGCGTGGCATCTCATTGTCCTTTCAAGTCTATCAATACATACTTAAGTCTTTATTTGCCACTATATCGTTAAGTATAGGCACATCTCGCCATACAATTTTCACTCTAAGTTTAGTCGTTCTATCAGAACCATTCTTGCAGCAAAGTGTTGTACACTTCCTTGCAACACATGTGGAACCTTCTGTGGACTTCCCTTTGATTTTCTTGTGTCGTTAATTGTCATTTCCAACTCGTGGAACTAAGGTTTCACGTCTTAAGGAAAGACATTTATCTATATATTTAACGATATATTTATATACACAAAGTAGCAAATAGTCATCACATTAAATCTTTATCAAATTTCTTTTATCCCATCCCATCCTAGGATTTATCATTATTGCGTGTTAAGTCGTCTTTGAACCAATGTCCCATACCACTGATTTGTTCGACTTAACTTGACCTTTAAACTTAAAGGACCAACAACTTAGGTTTCTCTAACCTAACGTTTCCCTAGTTTCTAATCCTTATGCTCTGATACCAACTGTGACGACCCTTCCCCGACCTAGGGTCGGAATCGCCCGACTGATCGCCACTTGGACTCGATACTTGAACTGGGCCCTAATAACGGTCTGGCACGCCTAAACAAATAAACCTGCGGAATGATTATAAAAAGATTTCCTAAGCCAATAGATTTAAGTTCATAGAACATTAATAAAAATTATACATCGGTTCATGCTCATTTAAACTAAACAAGTTTATTATAATCTCCGAAATGGATCAACTAAAGATAACTAGGATTCAAGCTACCCAAAGATCTATATTAATTTTAACCCCAAGTTGATAGTTTCAAAATCAAATATACATGATATATATATACAAAGGCTCACATCAAGAGGAGACTTCAAGCTCGTCTCTCCCTTGCCTCAACCTTAGCATTTGTCGTGGATACCTCGAGATGTAAGTGGGGTGAGCTAAAAGAACCAACGGAGCTCGATGTCGAAAAATCCGCTCAACCATCAAATATGCAAGTAATACCTAATAAGCATGCAAAGTCTAGCATGTATTTGAAAACAAACAAGGATTCATTAAATAGTAGCATGGTAGCAGGATTTCATAAAAAATAGACTTATAATGAACCATCAAGTACTATCATAGACATAAGATTCGTAAGTCACAAATTGTAACAACAATAATCATGAATAACATTAAAGAGATTGACAAATCATCTCATAATTTCAAACTTTCATACAAATGAGGGGGTTTTGCGAGATTATGTACTATAAAATATAATAATACGATAAGTCGATGTTCCATTCAATGCATACTATATATTGGCAAGAATCCGGTGACCAATTCTCCTACTCTCAAAGTGATGGAAACAACCAGCTAGCACATAGGCCTTATATGCCCTCTCGTTTGTCCCATCAAATCAACAGTAGGTTCGTCTAAGCCATCACCGATACACATCCCTATGTCTCAAGAGTACAAGAGAAAGTAACTCCAACTCATGTCCCTACGTGACATACTTATGAATTCAATTAGTCAAGTAAAGCCCTCGGTGGTAAACTCCACACATCCTGGGATGTTAACGACCCTCGGTGGTACCACAACATTCTGAGGTATTCATATAGATTTACTTGCTAATAAGACCCTCGGTGGAACTCCACACATTCTGGGGCCATGAATAACAGTGCATTCACATTCCATAGATACGTAGGTTCGAGCTAATACCACGACGCAACCCATAAATCCCAAGTCTTTAATTCAAATTATGAATCCTAAGCATAACTAATAATCATGCCATATTTGATAATTGAGCAAGCTCCCCACTTACCTGCACTAGTCGCGAATCCTAATCTCGATCCTCTCGTGTTTGGGCTTGATGTGAACCGTTTCGCGAATCAAGAGAGTATTAGAATCTCACCATGCCTTCAATGGAGTCTTTGACTCAAAATCCTTTCCAAAATCTCATTCTAACATAGATCAAATCTTTCCTTTCTTATTTTCTTTTCTATTTTCCTCGCGTTCTTGCCGATGTCGACGCCATCGACCCTTTGGTCTCCAAATCTTCAATAAATAATAAAGAAATCAAGGAGGGAAGTGAGGTTGTACATCTCTTGAGCTTGAACTCTCCTCTTGTTTTCCTCCTCTCCAAGTGGGTGTTTTATAAAATTGGGGCTAGGGTGTTCTTTGATTTGCTTAAATAGCATTAGGGTTAGGGATTAGGGTTGTGACTATTTACAATTTTTCTAAAATGCCCTTTTGGGTCTTAATCTCAAGTGGGCTTTATTATTTAAAATAAAACTTTACTTACTCCCTAACTCATATTTGACAAGTTTAGAATTATATTTTCACATCAAACACCCAACATATTTTATCATGAAATTACCAAAATACTCATAGGTTGGGTCGTGGAGAATTTGGGTCGTTACATGCGTTCGTCAATTTCTTCTTCAGAGTGGAGAATGCCTGCTCATACTCTTCATTCTAATAGAACTTCGCATTTTATTGCGTCAGTTTCATCATTGGTGCAGCGACCTTGGAGAATTCCTGCATGAATCGGCGATAGTAACCTGCTAATCCCAAAAAACTGCGAATCTGAGTCACGGTCGTTGGAGTAGACCACTTAATCACGGCTCTAATCTACTCTCGATCAACGACAACACTGTCAGCTCCAACTACGTGCCTTAAGAATTTGACCTCTGGCAGCCAAAACTTGCACTTACTAAACTTAGCATAGAGTCGGTGGTCCCTTAGAGTCTGCAACACTGCTCGTAGATGCCCTTCGTGCTCCTCACAAGTCTTGGAATATATGAGGATGTTGTCGATGAATACAATCACGAATCGATCTAGGAAATCCCTTATCACTCGGCACATCAGGTCTATGACCATCGCCGGTGTATAAGTCAATCCAAATGGCATGACTGTAAACTGGAAATGACCGTATCTAGTGCTGAATATTGTCTTTTCTTGATCCTCAGCACTGATCCTAAGCTGGTGATATCCTGTCCTCAGATCCATCTTAGAAAACCATTGCGCTCTGGTCAACTGATCGAACAAATCGTCAATGCGATGTAATGGATACTTATTCTTCGCTGCAACCTTGTTCAATTGCCTGTAGTCAATAAAAGCCTCAAGCTACCGTCCTTCTTCTTAACGAACAACATTGATGCTCCCCATGGCGACATACTAAGACTGAAGACACCCAACTCTAGCAACTCATCTAGCTGACTCCTCAGCTCCTCAATCTCTCGGGATGCCATCCTATATGGTGGTATTGAAATCGGCCTAGTCCCTGAGACTAAGTCAATAATGAAATCGATTGTCCTCTGCGGTGGTAATCCTGGTAGATCCTCGGGGAATACATCTGTGAACTTGTACACGATCGGTACATCTGCTATGTCAACTTCTTGTCTCACACCAGTACTCATAAAGCTCGCAATAATCTCGACATCGCCACTCATGGTTTCTCTACCTCTGGTGATCGAAAGTAATGGTGTGTTGGCCTGAATGCTAATCTCCATACCATCTACAAACGGAATAGTAATTGTCTTCTCATAAAAATCGATATGAGCATGGTACGTTCCCTACCAATCTATGCCTAACAATGTATTGAACTCGAGAAACTCAAGCACCCTCAAGTCAGCATGAAACTCGTAGCCTGTTATCTCTATCGAACACTCAACACGCAGAAAGTTCAAGTAAATCTTATCCCCAACAGTCGTTCTAAGGATCAAGGGTCTACTAAGCCTAATGGGTCTCAACCTTAACATGTCTACAATACACCCGAAAATAAATGAAACAATGGAGCCAGAATCGAACATGGTATGCATGAATGTACTACAGATAGAAATCATACCCTCAACTAGGTTTCAGGATGCCCCCTGATCTGGCTTAACTGCTGCATGCACCCACTCCCTCTAATGCAAATGATGTTGTGCCTGTGTCCTCTTAGGCTGAGTACACTGAGCCTGGATGTGGCCAACTATACCACATCTGTAACATGTACGTGTATCCTATGTGCCCTGAGTCTGACCCTGTCTTCGACTCTATGTAGATCTCTAGGACTGAGTCTGCCCTGACCTCGGTGTCTGTCTTTGTCTACCTTATCTGCCAGAATCTCTACTCGCCGTAGGCTGTCCCTACAACTACTGTACAGGTCTCGTAGGCTGTGGAAGATGACAAGAAAAGCGTGGTACTGGTGGAGTCGTCTGTA
Organism: Stephania japonica; assembly: GCA_039657345.1. Lineage (NCBI taxonomy): Eukaryota > Viridiplantae > Streptophyta > Magnoliopsida > Ranunculales > Menispermaceae > Stephania > Stephania japonica. Next base: position 28,353,651 of record CM077563.1, on the reverse strand, counting down.
CCGGTCGAGTAGGTGGTGTAATGGATCCTACACTTGGAGCTCTGGAATCTCGGTAACGAAGTATATTTTTCCTTTGTTTCTTGTTCTGATGATCCTCTGATCTAGTCTCTAGTCCAGTCGATCTCACCTCCTCGGGGTGAGAAATCAGATAACTCTCTCTAGCTAGACTCCTCTCGTATGCTCTTTGAAGAGTCTCTGGCCTGGTAGTGACTATTGAGCCTCCAATGGTAGGTAGCAATCCCTCTGTGAAATAGTAGATACGATCGACCACTGAATCAGCTGACCCTCTAGCATAAGGTAACAACTGAATAAACCTGCCCATGTAGTCCATCACTAGCTCTCCTACAGATTGTCGCAAAGAAGTAAACTCATTCCTCTTCGCCCGTAACACTGTCGGTGGAAAGTATTTCTGGTTAAACTGGGTCTTGAAGTCAATCCAGTCTCGCGGAATGCCTCAGGTAGTAACAATGGTAGTCCACCAATCATCTGCCTTCCCCTGTAGCATAGATGAGGAAATCGTCGCTTGGACCAGTCTGATTCGCCATCATCGTCTGAATAAGAAAATGAATTTCTCGGATTAATGGATAACTACCGTATACAATATATTACAAATAACAATTGTAATATGTATAAACATCACATCCGACTTATCACAACTTATCCCTTCAACTAGAGTTCTAATTAGGATCGTAGGGTTTTCCACTCTAAGTTCAACAATTCCTAACTTCCGCTGTGTTAATGGTTTGTGTTTGAAATCAAGAGTCAGGTCATTACGAACTTAGGCTCTGATTCCAACTGTAACGACCCCAATTTCCCTGTGCAATTAGGTACGCCCGGCCTAAACCCATGCAGGCCCCGAGTCATCACTCGACAACCTGACGAGCCTAGTCAGTCTTCGATTCATCAATTTTAATAATTTATGAAAGAGTTATTACAATAATACACAGCGGAAGACTAAGTAAGTATGATATGGGAAATAACTCAATCAATGGACATATAGAAATTCTATAGGTGTGGAAAACCCAAGTATTCATGTACAATATGATAAGCACATATACATGATACTAGTTTCATCAAAAATGCCAAGTTCAATAATCCTAAAACAAATGTATGAAACGATATACAAGTAAGCAAAACATAAACACATACTATAAAGTCTCCCTGATCCCTTTGCTTGTCCTCAAAGTAGGTCTCCTAGGCAGAACCCCTTGCCCTTACTACTCTTTACCCTATCTGCACCCATCGTCACAAACTAGACAGTGAGCAACTGAAGAAATCGAAAGTAGTGCTAGAAGAATATAACAGTAATTTATGATTTAACTTGTAAAGCAGTCTAAATTTCATGCGAAAACGAAATAGCAGGAAAGTAAGTAAATCAAGTGCATGATAAACAGAATGATAGATAAACAATCAAAATTTGCATGTTCTAAGATTCAAAAGAGGCCCATTAGTGGTCTAATTTCACAGCAATACAGCAAAGATCTCGCAAGACCTCCCCAGGCAATGTCGCAACATTAGCGCAGCTTGAAATCGAGAGGCATTGCAACACCTCTCGAATCCAGTACTCAATACACACAACACTAGGGGTGGTCAGTTACCCCTGTAGGAGGCACCCTCGTTATCCCAACTAGTGCGGGACCATATGATACCTTCGAGACATACGCTCATGCCAAGAACGTACAACCAAGAATATGGAATGGAATATCAAACAAGGGATCAATTCACAAATATCAATGCATAGAAGATGTATAAATCACATGTTATTTCCTTACTGGCCTACTAACATACACACATACAAGGCATGTGTGTACTTACCTAACTAATCATAACCAGGTACCACTCCGAGACTCTAACACATTCCCCACAAGATCTAGACTACCTGATAAAGTTTTAAATCCCGAACATTGATTTAGAGTTAGTACCTCGTCTTAGGGTGTTTCTTGTATGTTTAGTTCAAATACACTTAATTAAGGCAACTCAAACTATTGTGGATCAATCCATCTCTATGGTTATTGTCCTTATTGTAAAACTTATCCCACTTTGGCTCATGTTGGGCCCATTTATCAAGTGTACACTCACCTAAGTAAGCTTTTGTGTGGACTCTTATTGTGCTTAAATACATAAGCCCATTCTTATATTTATGCCTTTGGTTTGGACTTCAAGTTGTACTTATTAGGCCCATTCTTATTGTGCTTAAATACATAAGCCCATTCTTATATTTATGCCTTTGGTTTGGACTTCAAGTTGTACCTATTGGGCCCATTCTTATTGGTTTGGACTTCAAGTTATACCTATTGTGCTTAAATACATAAGCCCATTCTTATATTTATCCCATTCTTATATTGAGCCTTTATTGGGCTTTTATTTCGGCCCTAACCTAACTCATTTACATAACACTAATGTGTGTTATGGGCCCTCATTAGGTAAGGTGTGTATTGAACCCTTATTGGGCCTAAACACAAGCCCATGACCTACATTTTACATAATGTTAAACTAAGTATTAAAGGCCCATATACATTATCTCTTTCTATTCAATACACACACATGAAATGACACACCCACAACCAAGTACACACACAAAACTACAATAATACACTTTATGGTCACAAACCCCACATTTGATACACCCCACACCCCAACTGTGGTGTACACACCCACACATTGCATGCACTCATTATTATGTGCACATAACACCCCACTATTATGTCCAACCCACTGTTATACACACCCCACTCACACTTATGGCCGATTCACACAATGTACACACACATGCACAAAACGTGGTTGATGGACATGGAGGAAGGGGTCATCTCCGGTCAACGGCTTCGTCGAGGAGTCTCCTCTGATCAGCCATGATCGGGTATGGTCCCACCAACCACAACAACCCCAAAATAGTGGCCAAACAGTCTCAAAAACACCCTAAACACGTCAAAACAATTTGAAAAGGACCCTCCTAACTTGTCGAAAAAATTACCCACTCGCCAGACGTGAGGCTCTCTGGGAATGTCGAGACATATGTGGGTAGTCTACGCCCAAGTTCCCAATCGAAAGTGACCCCACGATGGTCGGACGTGAGTGAGAAAAGTGTATGTGTAGTGGGTAGAGATTGTGGACTGGTAGAGAAAGAAAGTGTGATGCCGAGAGGGAAGGAGAGAGAGAGAAAGGAAAGGGAGAGAGAAGAAGGTCACCTAGGTGTCTCCGGTGGGTGGTGGAGGATCCAACATCGTGGGAGGTGGCGATGGTAGCGGTCCAGCTGAGAGAGGAGAGGACTGCCGAGTTGAGAGAGAGAGAGTGAACAGCTGATGGAAAGAGAAATAGAGAGAGAGAAATAAGCTCCCTTAGGGATCTCTAGTAGGTGGTCGAGGTGGCAGCTCCGTGGAGGGTGGAGGTGGTGACAGTCCAAGGAGGAAGAGAGGACTACCAAGTTGAATGAGAGCTCACTGTAGAGAGTGAAAGGCCAAAAGGGGAGAGAGAGAGAGAAAGAGAGAGAAAGAGAAAGAGAGAGAGAGAGAGAGAAGGGCCTCACCTCGTCGACGGCTGTCCACCGGTCTCTCTAGCCTCGTCAGAGTCAGCCGGTCATAGGTGGGCAGGTGGCATTGACGAGAAGTGAGAGGATGAATAGTGACGACTGTTGAGTTGGTAAGATGATGAATAGTGTGTATTAGGTTTTATGTTTTTATATGTATGAATAAATGGTAAATGACCCATTTGCCCTTCATCCACCTTCTCATACACTTCAAAACAGCTATCCTTATGTGTCTTTTACCCCTTTATCACATCTCAATATACATACACATCTCAATGCTAATCTCATGGCTCTCCTCATTATGATGTATCACGTTAACAATTTCTATCCCATAGCCCGTATGTTGCGAGACTATCCGACTCCCACATTGGTCTTATGCTCCTTGGTCTACATTTCTCCATAATTTGGTTTGCCGTGCCCTTTTCCTCACCACACCCCATTAACTAATTAATTAAATTATTAGAAAATTCATTTATTTGTATTCTTTATTTGTTTTTTATCCCCGTTTAACTAGGCGAAGCCTCACTCAACTAAAAATAGCCCGAACGGCTCGAGACCCATAAAATAGTAAAATACTAATACACACAAATCAAAGAATAATAAAATTACCTCAGGTGTCGACTCCCGAAGTTCAAAATACTGTCCAGTGTTCATGTAACCGGGCCACAATCCTGAAAAGTGTAACTCAAGTCAGTTAAAAATTTGGGGTTGTGACACAGAGGCAAATCAGGCGCATATTTCGGGGTATTGTTTGAGAGGCCAGGCAGCAGTTTGGTGGGCGACCTACATTGATACGCATTCCGTACCGTTTACGTGGGTAGAGTTTTGACAGTTGTTTCTTGATGAGTATATTCCCACCGAGGTGCATTTGAGGCTTAGAGAGCAGTTCCTGGCACTGAGAAAAGGTACCATGACAGTATCACAGTACATGGATAGGGTCAGGTACCTTATAATGTAGCCATGGATGTAGTGAATACTGAGAGACTCCAGATATACTATTTCATCAAGGGATTAGATGAGATTGGTGGTGTGATTGTTGCGAGCGAAGTCGAGATGTTACAAGCTATATATGATAGGGCATTGGCTCGTGAGACATACCTACAACGTAGGGGTGAGCTGATGGACAGGTCTCAGGAGAGTTCTCAGTCTGATCAGAGGCCAAAGAGACAGAAAGATTAGTTTGATCGACAGAGGTAGAATTTGGGACGACGAGATAGGTGTCCAGACCAATGGAGAGAAGATGACAGGCAGTCAATGCATATGATAACGCTAGCATAGTAGCAGTACTAGGACAGGGATCAGGGTGGTCGTGACAAGGGTCGGAGGGACCGGGGTTAGGGTCAGAGATTTGATGATAGGTAGACTGGGAGGCGAGAGACGCGCAGATGTTTTTGGTACCGGCAGAGGGGACACTTAAGGTTTGAGTGCAGAGCACCATCACCACGACGTGATCAGGGTAGGGAAAAAATGCATGCAGTGGCACAGCCAGACATAAAAGCTACCAGGCAGCTAGTTGAGGGTACGTTATTTATACACAGTTCACTTATTCATGCCATGTTTGATTCCAGTAGTACATTATCGTTTATTGTTGGATATTTAGTTGGGGAGTTAGGGTTAGTCACACACACACTTTAGACCCCCATCTTGCTCTCAGCACGACTATTGGGATAAGACTTACCCTAACCGGATAGTTCAGGACGTCATGATTGAGGTCGTCGGACATCAGTTGCTAGCTGATCTCCGAGTATTAGAGTACTTAGAGTTTGACGCACTCTTTGGGATGGACTGGCTGTTGACTTACCATGCACAGATAGACTATTTTGGGAAGAGGGTATAATTTAGTATTCCGGGTTTACCAAATTTTTTGTTGAGCGGGACCGCATCCAAGCTACCTTTTACAAGAAGTAGGATAGCGACTACTCAGAAGAAGGAGGAGTTTGCAGCGATTGTTGAGCCCAAGACTAGAGTACTTGTTAGGATTGAGGAGGTACCAGTAGTCTGAGATTTTGCCGACGTTTTTCCAGATGATTTACTCGGATTACTACCACCTCAAGTGATAGAGTTCATTATAGAATTGATACCAAGGACATAACCTATATCTAGTAGACTGTACCGAATGTCATCAATGGAACAGGAAGAGGTCAGGAGACAGTTAGTGGACTTATTGGCAAAGGGATTCATTAATCCGAGTATGTCACTGTGGGGAACGCCAGTGTTTTTATTGAAGAAAAAGGATGGATCGATGAAAATGTGTACAGACTACCGAAAGCTAAATCAGGTGACAATCAAGAACCGTTACCCACTTCTGGGGATCGACGATCTGTTTGACCAGCTGACGAGTGCACAGTTCTTCTTGAAGATAGACTTATTTCTTGAAGATAGACTTACACTCAGGATATCATCAGTTGCGGATTCGAGAAGAGGACATCAAGAAGACTACTTTCAGTACCAGATATAGGTTGTTTGAGTTTACGATTTTATCATTTGGGTTGACGAACGCTCCAGCAGTATTCATGGATCTAAGCACCAAGTGTTGAGACCCTACTAGGACAGATATGTGATAGTCTTCATTGACGACATATTGATATACAGTCAGACACGAGAGGATCACGAGAGTCATCTTCGATCAGTCCTGACGACGTTGAGGGAGCATCGATTGTATGCGAAATTCAGTAAGTGTGAATTTTGGATAAGAGAGTTGAAATTTCTGGGACATGTTATTAGTGGTCAGGGCATCTCTATTGAGGGAGACATGATTAGAGCAGTGATCGACTGGAAGACACCAGAGACTGTTTCTAAGATAATGAATTTCTTGGGTTTAGCAGGATACTACCGTTGATTTGTATAGGATTTCTCTATGATTGTAGCACCGATGATGAGGTTGACGAAGAAGGATGTCCCTTTTGAGTGATCTGAAGAGTGTGAGCGGGCATTTTTGGAGTTGAAGAAGAGATTGATTTCTGCACCAGTGTTGACATTACCTGAGCCATCGAAGAGTTTGATGGTTTATACTGATGCTTCAAGGACTGGACTTGGATGTGTTCTGATGCAGAAGGGACAACCAGTGGCTTACTTATCCAGGCAATTGTAGCAATTGTGGATGCGCTAAAGGCTTTGAGACACTACCTGTATGGAGAGAAGTTTGTCCTTTACACTGATCATTAGAGTCTAAGCTACCTCTTCACACAGAGAGATCTTAATATATGTCAAAGGAGATGGTTAGAGTTGCTCAAAGACTATGACTTCACGATTGAGTATCATCCTGGCAAAGCCAATGTAGTAGCAGATACTTTGAGTAGATGCGAAGTTGACAGTCTGATCGGTACGCGACTTATGGGACTATTGGAGGCAGCATCAGTTATGAGTATGTCAGACATTGCAGCTACACACAATGTTCAGATTTTTGGACAGATGAGAGTACTGATAATGTCATTAGAGTGGGTATAAGAGTGTTAGAGGGCTGATGGGCTTTATGAGCGGTTTAGTGGGTTGGTACGGGATCCCGAGTGCACTGATTGGATAGAGACGACGGATTAATGTTTGTAGCACAGAGGTCGACTTTGGTTACCAGTAGTGCCAGAGATATGAGATAGTATACTAGAGGATGCTCACTGGTTGCGTTATACAGTTCATACGGGCAGAACCAAGATGTACTACAATTTACGGCGATTATTTTGGTGGCCTGGGATAAAGGCTGATGTGGGAGAGTATGTTCGTGGGTGTCATATATGTCAGCAGGTGAAGGCGGAGCACTGGCGACCAGGTGGATTGCTGCAGCCGTTACCCATTCTACAGTGGAAATAGGAACACCTTACCATGGATTTTGTTAGTAGGTTACCGCAGACGTCCAGGTGACATAATGCAATTTTGGTGGTGATTGACAAACTGACCAAATCGGTGCACTTCATACCGATTTCGATGTGATACACGTTTCCTCAGTTGAGTAGACTATTCGAGCAGGAAATTGTGAGACTGCATGGGGTACCAATCTCTATAGTATCCGACAGGTATCCAGGTTCACTTCGAGGTTCTGGGAGCGATGCATGAGCAATTTGGCACTAGGTTGCAGTTCAACACGGCTTATCATCCTTAGACAGATGGCCAGTTAGAGAGATTGATACAGATTTTAGAGGATATGTTGAGGGCTTGCATTATGCAGTTTAGAGGTTTGTGGGAGGACTACTTACCACTGTGTGAATTAGCCAACAACAATAGCTATCAGGCTAGTATTGGGATGTCGCCATTTGAGGCACTGTATGGGACGCCGTACGTATCACCAAACAGGTGTTGAGCGAGCCGAGAGGATACGGTTACGATATGGCCAGAGATAGTTGTTGATCACATAGAGAAGATTCAATAGATTCGCCATAGACTTCAAGCAGTACAGGACAGGTAAAGGAAATACGCGGATAGATACCACGAGAGTCTAAGCTATGAGGTTGGCGATATGGTTTATCTGAAGGTTTCTCCTTGGAAAGGCCAGCAGAGGTTTGGGATTAAGGGGAAACTGGCGCCGAGATTTATTGGAACTTACCGAGTCGCAGAGAGGGTTAGCAATGTGGCGTATAGATTAGACCTACCAGCGGAATTAGCAGGGATTCATCCTACCTTCCAAATCTTGATGTTGCGATTGGCTGGGATCGGACCACAACCCATGGTTGATATGCGACAGGTTGATGTTCAGCTTGACGCAACTTACGAGGAGTGGCCATTAGCAGTGTTAGATCGTAAGATCCAGACTCTCAAGAATAGGGAGATATCAAAGGTACTTGTACGGTGGCAGCATTACGGTACGGAGGGACTTACCTGGGAGTTGGAGTTGACCATATGAGAGCGTTATCCCCAGTTGTTCCACTGTATGTTTTAAAGCAACTGAAATTTCGGGACGAAATTTCTTTTAGTTGGGAAGAATTGTAGTGGCCCGTTATTTTTTAACGTTGTTATTTTAATTAATTTTAGATTAGGATGCCAGCTCGGACGACTTGTGGACGCTGCGAATAGACTAGGCATGACCTGGACCTAGGGACTGACTGTGTGTTGTTGTTTTTCCTGGGTTTTGTGATGTATTAATATTATTATTATTATGATGTATTATTCATCACAGGTGTGCATCTATATTTACTTGTCGGGCGAGTGTGAGCGTCGGGGTTCCATTTCGTAGAATGCTCCAATGTGATGGTTTTGTAGCTGTGAGGCCAGGCGTTGGGGTTTGATTAGATTTAATAAATGTAGTATGACTAAGGTTGAGGATTGATTTAATGGGATAAAAATATAACTTTAGGCTAAAAATCAATTAGGTATGCTAAGTGTGGGACCACCTCGGGAAGCATGCCGGACGCGGAGCACGGGGAGCCGGGTAGTCAGGAAGTTAATGTGACCCTAGTTACCATTTTATGGAATTTATTTGAGAGCTTGGATAGGATATATAAGTTAAATCAATTAGAATTAATCAAGTCCTATAGTTTAAACTGAATAATCAGTACACCCAGGATAGTTCTCGAGATGCGCAACAAGGAGATTCGAGATAGCTAGTGTTAGGATAAGGTGTCCAGGAATTGGGTGACACAGGTTTGGTAAGGACTATCTGATTAGCCTCGAGATGCATATGCATATGAGATTAAAACACAACATATAAATATCGAGGAATCGGTGGAAACATGCAAAACGAAATCCAAAAATCAGAGGATAAAACTGGAGATTCTGGAAAGAATTCATGTGAGGGAGAGTTCAAGAAGGCATTCCACAATGAAATTCAAGTAATTTATCGACTCAAATTACTAAATTTTATTAAAAAATATGGGTAAGCAAACTCTTATTTTTTAGAGAATTTATCTCTGTTTTTGGTTAATTTATTACTATTAAGGGTTAGTTTGATGAATTACATGAGTTTGAATTGAGTTTGTGGAAAATTGAGGGAATTTGGTGATTTTAAGATTTTTACATGCACACTTTGATTCTCTGCTTTGGGTGAAAATTCTTGTTTAATCGATATTTTGGAGAGGGAAATTGATGTTGCTAGAGTGTGTGGGTATTTGTATGACGAATTGAGGTGTTGAGGACAAGAGAAACCCATAATTCGTTTCTAGAAATTTCTAGGCAGCGTTCAATTAGCGTGCTAGGTGATGAACACTAGTACGCTAATCATGCTGGGGAAGATGATGAACAGTGCAAAAGATCAATTTGCGCGCTAATTAATCTGACTAGCGCGCTAATACCCACCTGAACTTTAAATTAAAATATGAAATCGAGCCTAATTGATTACAAACCCACTTAATTAACCAATAAACACCCAAAATAGATCTCAGGAGTCACGGGACAATAAATGGAGTCGGGGATCAGACCGGGGGGTATTTTTTAGATTTTTAAGCGCGGTTTGAGGTACATAAAACCATACTGAACACCACTACTGCATTTACTTATTGTTATTTCAATTGTGTTGTAAATCATTGATAATCTATGGGTCCATTCTTACTGGGACAGTTGAGTTTTCCTGTCTATGTATCCGAGAGGGGTTGTGTGGTCGCTTACTAGGTGTGTGGTTTAGGACACAGTCGTAGCGTTGATGGTGTAGGCCATGACAGGGCTCCTGGTCCTCAGTACATATCGTGGATAGCTGGTTGACACCCATTTGCGTATCTTCATTTTTATATTCATGCAATGAGCTTTGAGCAGTTGTTTGCATTTTTCCTTCTTTCCGCATGTTTATTTAACACTATTAATTGATTGTCATTTACATTGTTTAATTATGAGGCATAGTGGTTTTCCTTGGGATTTTACTTACTGGGCTCATTATCTGCCTTTTGTGATGGCTGAGCGCATATCCCAGTACTAGCACGGGTAAGGGGATTCTTGGAGATTACATCTGACTTACCTATGCCAAGGCTTGCTGGTACGTGTGTAGCTAGTTATATTTTGATATTTTGTATTATCTTTTGAGGTTGGGAGACTATAATTCACACTTGTACTTGTATATATAACTGTTATAATTGATCGTTTATATGTAAGGTACTGTCGGGATTTCCACTATAGTCTGAATAACAAAACTATATATATATATGCCCTTTTGGTAATGTCAAGACTTCCGCTATTACTAGTTATAAATGATAATTAGCTTATTGTCAAATCTAAAACCATATATAAACTAACCAATCAATTGACAAGACACGCTAAGGTGTCAGACAAGTGAGGAGTATGGGTGACGTAGTAGAGGCTTCAGGTGTCGAGGCAGGGAAGTAGCTGTCCAGGGGGCAGCCTGGGTATTTGGGGCTGTCACACGTTTCCACACTAGGAAAATGCTCTTAAATCATGCTTTACTTATCTATTTTAATGATTTACTTGATTTAAGTCTTCCACTAGTAAATTTTGATGCTAATCATGATATAAAACAGATGACATTGAGTCCACTATCTAATTTGATAAATTATTAAGGAAAAAAACAAAAGTTAGCGGTAAAAAGTTTGATAATCGAGGTGTTAGGGAGTGTGGGACACAGCTGGATTGTGACGTGGCAAGGCTGTAGGCCCGCGACGCATGACTTGGCAGCCTCAAATTTTGGGGCTGATACATTTTGGTATTAAAGCCTAGGTTTGTAGAACTTAGGGCTTGAATTGGAGATTAAATAAGAGCATAAAACTTAATGAACTTTTAGATGTGGTAACCCAAAGTGATTGCTTAGAACATTAGTTGGGAAGTGTTGTGAGGTGGGTAATTTTAGGATTATATACGTATATGTTTTGATTGTATAATGCATATAATAGACGTATATACTAAGTCAAATCCGATGCACATTTTGCAGTGCAGATTCCAATGGATGGACATTCTCCAACTACTACCCCACCGACAACGTAGTTGGAGATCAGTGAGACTAGCGACCTTACACGTAAGGCATTGATTTTGTAGTCATTATCATAGAGTGTCATGGAGCACCGGGTATTACAACAGGCATAGATGACCGAGTTTCTTGAGTATGTCTGGGGCCAGAGAGTGGCGACAGCTGCCCTGACGAGTACATTAGCTGTGCCAACTACTCAGGTTGTACTAGCCTCGACAATCACCATTCAAGCAACAGGGACTGAGACGTTCGTCGAGATGACCACTCCAGTTAAGGCACCTGCTGATACACCAGCTGTAATAACCACAAAATCCAAGGCCACCACGTCATGCGCCATAAGACCACAACCTTGCCAAGTCATCAACTAGGTGTGTCCTACGCGCAACAATACCTCAATCACCAATCAATTTTTGCTAACTTATTATCGTTTTCATTAATTATTGTTAAAGTTAGCTTAAGGATTGATTATCATCTGTTGAACCTTAAAATAAATAACAGAAGTCTTAAGTCATCAACATAATTGTATAAACAATTTATGAACATTTTCGTAGTGTGGAAACCATAACAAAATATCATCAATGTTTATAATTTCAGCATGATCCATCAAAATATCAAAAGTACCTCAAAGTCATATATAGGTCAAATACCTCTCATGCTATAAACCTAGCATAAAATGAGAAAAATAAACACATGTATGAGTATGGAAAACCAGCAAAATCCCTTTTGCCCTTTAAGTTCATACTTGCTTATTTTTGAACAGTTGCCCTTATGGTCTTTTACCTCATCATCTTAACTCAACACACATACACATCTCAATGCCAATCTCATGGCTCTCCTCATCAAGCTGTGTCACTTTAACAATTTCTATCCTATAGTCAGTATGTTGCGAGACTATCCAACTCCCATATGAATCTTGCATTTCCTCGGTCAGTATTTCTCCATAAATTGGCTCACCGCACTCATTTTCTCGCCATATCCCATCAACTAATTAATTAAATTATTAGAAAATTCATTTATCTGTATGTTTTACTCTCCCGTTTACCTAGGCATTGCCTCACTCAACTAAAAATCGTCCGAACGGCTCGAGACCCGTAAAATACTAAAATATTAATACACACAATCAAAGAATCATAAAATCACTTCGGTGTCGACTCCTGAAGTTTGATACACTATCTAGTATCACGTAGCTGGGTCACGTTCCTAACCAGTGCAACACTAGTCAGATTAAAATTGAGGGTTGTTACATTTAGTTTGATGCACCTGTCCTATTGAGCATTCTCGATAACAAGTTAGGGACCAACTAGGCCATGACAGGGACAAAGGAGTCAGGGTCGAGATCAGGTTCGAGTATAGGTGGTTACTCATATGAGTTGGCAAGAGGGACGACATTGCTTCAGGTGCTATCAGACCGATTATCTGAAGATTGATTGTCTGATGGCATCACCTCCACCACCACCACCACAGATTGAGCAGCCCAAGGAGAGGGCCCATGCTTTTGCATATGTGGTCGCACGGCCGAATCAAACGACGACTCACCAGCTTGTTGAGGGTCCGTTGGTTATTTATGGTTTTCCCATGCATGTTATGTTTGATTTCAGCAAGACATTGTCTTTTATTGAGGGATGCATGGTATAACATTTAGGGTTATAGACTCAGACTTTAGACACACATCTTATTCTTACTATGGCTATTGAGGACAAGATATACCATAACCAGATATGCCAGGATTGCACAATAGAGGTCGCGAGGCACAAGTTATCGGTCGATATACGAGTGTTGGAGTACCTAGAGTTTGATTTTTTACTATGCATGGATTGGTTGTCACCACAGGTTGACTACAATAAGACTGTGATTTATGACATCGAGGGTAATTCATTGTTTTCATTCGCCGGAGTCACGAGAACTCTAACGATTACTAAAGGTTAGTTGGCGACAGTTTAGGCGATAGAGGCATTCATGGTAGTAGTTGAGCTAGAGCTGAGGTCAATGATTTAAGTCGAGGATGTCTCGGTTGTTTACGAGTTTCCTGATGTATTTCCCAACGATTTGCTAAGTTTACCACCAACTAAAGCAGTTTTGTTCATCATTGAGCTAATACCGGAGACAACCAATTTAAAGTCGACCTTACAGGATTTCAGCATCCGAGCATGAGGAGTTAAAAACCCAGTTAGAGGAGTTGTTGCAGAAGGGTTTCATTCACCCAGTATGTCTCATTGGGGCCTTCCAGTCCTTTTTGTTAAGAAGAAGGAAGGTACTATGCGGATGTGTGTGAACTTTAAGAAGTTGAGCCAGGTGACAATTCGAAACCGTTACCTACTTTCTAGAATTGATGACCTATTCGATCAGTTGGCGGCATCCAAGTTCTTCTCAAAGATTGATTGACGTTCAGGCTATCATCAACTAAGGATTCAAGAGAGTGACCTTGAGAAGACGACCTTTTACTTACGTTACAGCTTGTTCAATTTTATAGTAATGCCATTTGGATTGACTAATGCGTCGACGATCTTCATGGACTTGATGCATAGAGTCCTGAGGCCATTCCTGGATCGATATTTGATGCATAGAGTCCTGAGGCCATTCCTGGATCGATATGTGATACTGTTCATGGATAACATCCTAATATACCACAAAACTCATGTGGAGCACGATAGACATCTCAAAGAGGTTTTGACGACACTAAGAGAGCACAGGCTGTATGCCAAGTTCAACAAGTGTGATTTTTGGCTGAGTGAGGTGACGTTTCTCGGACACATCATCAATAGTCAGGGTATATTTGTTGATGGTGACAAAATTTGGGCAATCATTGACTAAACGACACCCGAGTCTATTTTTGGCATTTTGAGTTTATTGGGACTTGCCGGCTATTACCGACGATTTGTGCAAGATTTCTTTTTGATTCCAGCGCCAATGTGAGGTTCACTAAGATATATGTTAGGTTTGAGTGGCTTAAGGAGTGTGAGGAAGCATTTCTAGAGCTGAAGAGGAAGTTGACTTATGCACAAGTTTTGGAATTACCTGAGGTAAGGAGAGGCTTCTTAGTCTACAGTAGCGCTTCTGACACGAGGTTGGGATGCGTTTTTATACAGAGTGGACACCCAATTGCGTATTTGTCAAGGCAGTTGAGACCCCACGAGGGGAATTATCCAGTGCACGACTTGGAGCTTGCGACAGTCGTGTTTACACTAAAGGCCTAGAGATACTATCTCTATAGAGTGTGGTTCGTACTGTTCACTCAAAGGGATCTAAACATGTGATAGAGACGATGGCTCAAGTTATTGAAGGACTGCGACTTTGCGATTGAGCACCATCTTGGGATGGCGAACATTGCAGTTGATGTGTTGAGCCGGAGTGACATTGAAAGTTAGACTGTGCTACTGTAGATGACACAAGAGCATGGATTGTTGAAGGCAGCGTCGGTGATGTGTTTGACGGAGGCTATTATGGAGCAACTGATTTATTGTCAGACACGGGTTCCTACTATGTCTTTAGAGTGGGTTGTTGAGTATTAAAGGGCTAACGACCATTTGGCTCGCTTCAGCTGTCGGGCTCAGGATCCGAGTTACACAGATTGGTCTGGTTCATCAGATGGGTGCTCGAGACATAAGGGCAGGTTATGGATACCTGAAGTACAAGAACTACATGACAACATTATAGAGGATGCGCACCGTTCGCGGTATAATGATTATACTGGCAAGACCAAGATGTACCATGATTTGTGGCATTTGTTCTGGTGGTTAGGGATGAAAGCTAACATGGGCTTGTATGTCAGGGGTTGTCACATTTGCCAGCAGGTTATGATCGAATATAGGGGACCAACCAAATTACTTCAACCATTGCCCATTCTAAATTGGAAGTAGGAGCACATTATGATGGATTTCGTCACTGGGCTACTATAGACTACGAGGCTTCATGATGCATTTGGGTGGTGATTGACAAAGAGACGAAGTCAGCACACTTCATTCCTATCTCTATGAAGTACTTTTTTCCCAGCTATGCATTATCTTTGGCGAGAGATCGTCAGGCTACACGAAGTGCCGATATCTTTTGTGTCCGACAGAGATCCTAGGTTGACTTCGAGACTTTGGGATAGTATGCAGGAGTAGTTCGGCACCAAGCTTTAGTTCAGTATGGCTTTTCATCCTCAGAAAAATGGTTAATCGAAAAAGTTGATTCAGATCTTGAAGGATATGTTTAGGATGTGTATTTTACAGTTTTGGGGTTCTTGGCTGCCATTTTGCGAGTTTGTGTACAACAACAATTATCAGGTGAGCATTGGCATGCCACCGTTTGAGTAGGCCCTGCTGATCACTAGCTTGTAAGCTGGCACTAGAGGATGCGACAGTTATTGGGCTTGAGGTTATAGTTAACCACACAGAGAAGATCAGACAGATTCAACTAAGACTGAAGGCAACATAGGACAGGCAAAAAAAGTATGAGGACTAGTATCTAGAGGCTTTGAGCTATGAGATTGGTGACTTGGCATATCTAAATGTTTCGCCCTGGAAAGGTCATCAAAGATTTAGCATCAAGGGGAAACTTGCACCGAAGTTTATTAGACCGTTCAGGATTGAGGCATGCGTCATCATTGTGGCTTGCATATTGGAGTTACGACAATAGTTAGCAGGGGTTCATCCAGTGTTTCATGTATCTATGTTAAGGCTAGCTAGGTCGGAACTGAGACTGATGGTTAATATCTGACAAATTGAGGTTTGGCCTTATGTGACCAATGAGGAGCAGCCGATGGAGATTATGGATCATAGGATACAAACTCTGTAGAACAGGGAGATCCCAAAGGTTTAATGCGATGGCAGCATCACAGAACTGAAGGACTCACTAGGAAACTCGAGTCTACTATGCAGCGTCGTTACCCCCAGCTATTTGTTGGTAAGAGTTTTGTTGGATTCAAATTTCGAGTCGAAATTTCAGGTTGTTAGGAAGATCTGCAACGATCTAATTATTAATTATCATTATTTATGACGTCATTACAGACGTGGACGACTCGAACGCTGGTGGACCCAGCTACTAGGTTGGAGCACGCTTGGATTAGGTATACAATTCGTTGTGTGTTTTTTCTACGTTTTGCGATGTTTATGTTCAATTTAATTAAATTACATCGTAATATATGTGCTTATATTGTTATTGTCGAACGAGACACTATGACGGATATTTACCGTGAGTAGCATGTAGACGCAGTTATTGGGTGGGCGAATGACTAGTATAATAGGTCGGGGGTTTATACACACACAATAAATGAATAAAATACATTAAATGATTAATATAAACACTATTGAGGCAGTTAGGACCGTCTTTGCGTGTGAACGGCGCGAGTCACGTCACGGGTGTTGAGCGTAGGAACGCTCGAAAACCAATTATTTGTTACAACCAAGGATAAGTCCAAAGGACTAAGTCACCATTAGTGTCCCCTTTTGATGGACTTTTTGACCAATTGAAAGCCTTGGATGATGCCTTGAGATTGCACCACATACATGATGAAGTTTGGCATATAAATATTATGATTTTGGTGACTTTGCACCACCTTTTCTCTCCCTTCTCTATCTTGGACAAAAATTGAGTGGTGTGTTAGGGTTTTGGAGCGTTTTGACTTGAAGATTTGAGGAATTGGTGTGCAACCATCAATCAAAGGTTAGATTTGTTATCTCCTCATCAATTCCCATGTTTTTGTACAATTTTGAGGGTTGTTGATGGTGTTATTGTTGAGCTTGAAAAATTGGTGTTTTAATGGTGAATTGGTGATTGTTGGTGTTGGTGTTGGTGTTGTTGTGGTTCCTATTGTTGTTGAAGACGAGGAGAAAGAAAGAAAAGAAAAAGAATGAAAAAAAGAGATTGTTGTCACTGGAGAGACAAAATCGTCTCTTTATTGACGAAATGGGCCCAAACTCGAATGGGCCAAACCGGGTGTAACGATCCGAAAATTTGGCTATTTGTGGATGATGATGTGTATTACATATATATACTCGTATTTGAGTGACCGAACCATAAAGTCGGTGAACGAGTAGGAAAATTGAGTTACGGGTACATGGAGGATTTAACACACTGTTAAAATACAATTAAATATTTTTTAATAATTTAATTAAGTTAATTAGTTGGCGAGTCAAGGCGAGACTACGCGCGCTATGGTAGTCGGGGCAAGGTAAAACGGACCGAGGAATGTTGTTTGAACGCGGGAGTTGGATAATTTTGCATTTTGCGGACTATAGGATTGGAATTTGTTAAAGTGACACATCCCAAAGAGAATGAACCACCAGATCGGCCTCAAGATGCGTGTATGTTTTGAGATGCAAACAAATGGTAAAAGACTCATAAGGGTAGTTGTTTTAAAATGTGTATGAAATAAGTGGAAGGGCAAAAAGGGTAATTTCACTATGTTTACTCATGTATAAAAACATTCAAAAAGAAAGAAAAACCCTATTCATCTCCTTCTCCAAACACCACTGCTGCCACCTCTCCTCTCCTCTCCTCTTTTGCCTTATGCCTAGCTGGACCACGACGGAGCTCACTCACCGTAGGTCGTCTCTCCCTCCCTCCTTCTCGGTCTCTCACTCTCTCTCGGATTCACTCTCGACCTCTCCTCCCTCACTTGATCTCTTGGTTTCTTCATCTCTCTCGTCGGTTTGCCACTCCACCCTCCTCCACGACTGTGCCACGAGCTCACCAGAGCTCCCTCATCGGAGGTCGCCTCTCTCCCTCTCTCCCCCCCTCTCTCGGTTTCTCTTTCTCTCACTCACTCTCTCTCTCTCTCTCTCTCTCTCTCTTTCTTTTCTCTCACTGGTTTTTGGACTGCCCTTATGGTGGCGGTTCTGTCTGCTGGAGTGACAACTGTAGAGGTTGGAAACGTCCCCAAGAGGCCATCGGAGCCTTGGAAGCACCACAACGCCGCCACTGTTAACAGTAACGTGGATGCACTATAAATGATTATCTTGTGCTGGAGTGTTGGTCTGATAAGAGGAGAGGCCAATGTCGTGACTGGGACTCGTCTTAGATGACACAAGGCAGCTCACTGGAGCCCTGACAGTCCTGGAGGACCTCCCCATCATGATCTCGGTAAGGTTGTTGACTTGTGTTGTTTACACCATTTTTATTTTTCGAACTATCAGCTGTTTTGCTACCTCGTCGGAGTTGCTGAGCTCTGCGGTTTTGCTAATCGGATCACCATGACTTGGGGGGACGCCGGAGACCACACCATGCTCTTGCTTGAGTCTCACAGCCCCGGAGTGACCGAATCAGTGGTGGTGGGTATCCATCGTTGATTTCTTGTAAATTTTTGCCGTTGACTTTTGTGGTCATGTATGGTGTCTTTCTGATCTGGTTAAGGGGTTTTTTGGCAACCCAATACCACGGTAACCCCTCCCTAATGTTGGACAGTACGAAAGTGTTGCTATAATGGTCTTGGTCGGTGTTGAGTGTTGTTATCATGGCTGATTAGGTGTATTGTTGTCAATTCTTGTTTGTTGATGTTGAGTTTCCTATCCGAGTAGTGTTGATGATAATTCGAACTGGCGGAGGAGTTTTCCGGTGTCCCCATGCCGTGATGACCTCTCCCCGACGTCGAATAATGCCAATATGTTACCATAGAGGTCACGGTGTTTTGGTTGGTGGGCTGGATTAACTACGGTTTCTTGTCAATATCAGTTTGAACCGTAGTTTTGACTCTTTGATTTGTCGTTGTTTCACTTGAAGTTTATTATGGATTTGAGTTTCGATCGTGATGACTATTCTTTGTTGATAACGTCAGTGTTGAGTTTTCAGTCAAGGTTTTGTCTATTTGATTTGAATATTTTATTGAAATCGCTTCAATTTATAGCACGTTATGTGTGAGAACGAATTTATGTTGGAGTTGCGTTCTTATGTAGGGTTTCCTCGCGATATTAATTTGAACATAAATTGCGACGTAGAGTAAAGGGTTTGGAATGTTATTTGGGTTTCAAATGGGCGTGAAGCGTAATGATGATTTCACGTGAGTCTATATATTGTAAATGGTTATGACGTCGTGGTCACACCGCCAGTCCTCGAGACTATAGCATGACCTATTTGTGACTGAGCCGAGCCTAAGACTTGTGATTAGGCTTACATAGGTGTGGTTATAACACCCAAGAGAGTCATTGTGTTTCGTTGTGTTTTTGGTTTGATTTACTGATTGAATTGTGGAGGTTTTCGAGTCATTCAAAACGATGGGAAAATGTGAAGGGTATCGACCTAGGATTAGTTAATGACTCGACCCATTAATTAGAGTTTCCAACCTTGTCAGGTAGCGAAAAACTCGGGAATATGCGTTAAGAACGAGAGTGTTGTTATATGCGGGTTGCGATAGTTCAAGTAAGTACATTTGCCACAAGCTAATGTACGATTTGTAAGCTAGTAAGAAAATGCCATGTGATTCATTATCTTTCATTCTGTTTCGTTATGCTCTATTGTTGGTATTCCATTCTATTCCTTGTTGTGTGTTCTTGGCGAAAGTGTTTCGTCTCGAAAGTACTAGGACGTGCACTAGAGGGATAAAATGCGGTCACTCGTGCGCACGAGTGTGTGACCACACTTGGTGATCGTGTGACACTGAGTAATGGGTGGGTGGGTTCGAGTCCCTCCGGTCGTAGCTGTGCCTTCGCTTGTGTTAATGCCCGGGAAGACCTCGCGAGGTCTTCGCCGTTATTCTGTGATTTAGACTACTTATGAGCCTCTTTTGATTCCTTGGAACGCACTTGACTTTCAATTGATATCTATTAGTCTGTTTATCGTGCACCTTGTCTATTTTAATTCCTGTCTTTTTATTACCGCATGATATTTAGAGTGCTTTACTTGTTATATCATGAAAAACTGTTATCTTCTTCTGGCATTATATTCAATTTTCTCCAGTTGCTCACCGTCTAGTTTGTGACGGTGGGTGCAGATAGAACAGAGTGCAGTAAAGGCAAGGAGCCATGCTTAGGCGACTTTTGTGAGGATTAATGGCTGGACTTGGAGACTATTTTGTAGGTTTCCTTATGTTTTGTTTTTATGTATATCGTTTCATATATATGCTTTGGGATTATTGAACTTGACACATTTTGATGAGATTGGTATCATGTACCTTTGCATTTCAAATTGTACATGAATACCCGGGGTTTTCCACAATTATAGAATTCCTAATTTCCTTTTGATTGAGTTATTTCCCCTTGTTATTTACTGTTTAGTCTTCCGCTGTGTATTATTGCAATAACTCTTTCATAAATTACTAAATTGATTAAATTGAAGGCTGACTAGGTTCGTCAGGTTGCCAAGTAATGACTTGGGGCCTGCACGGGTCTAGGCTGGGCGTACCAAATAATAAAAAATAATGAAGATGTAGTCTTGAGTTTTACTTTACTTTTTCATTCAAGTCTTTACTCTTTAGTGATATTAGTGAAAAGAAAATGACTCGTAACAAATAGCATATAAAAGATAACAAGAATCCTCCAAATACGTGTAAATTTTCATAATTTTTAATAAATAATTATTAATAAAATTTTAAACCTAAATAATATATTAAAAGTAAAAGAAATATTTCCTCTAAAAATAAAGTTAAGTATGGAAAATGATGTTTGCAAATAATGAATAAATCATGTTATTAAAATGTATACAAATAGGTGAATTTTGCAATAATTTATTTATTATTACATATTTATAATTTATAGACCATTCCTTAATCATTTTAAGCGAGCTATAAACGAGTCAAACAGGTTAACATATTAATAACTCATTTTTTAACCGTGTATAAACATATTAACTTGTTATGACCCAAACCCACTTATGTCAAACCCATGATATGTTTATTACGTGTCATGTTGTATCGTGTTAAATGTTTCATGACCCAAATTACCAGCCCTAGGTATATTTTATTCTTCTGTAATGTTTATAATATTATTTATACACGAATAAACACTATATATCCTAGTGTGCGGTTATTGTAGTATTCATCTCCACAGATTTCTGTGTGAAATTTGACTAAGAGAAACAAGAATTTTAGGGTAAAATATGGATAATTAAACATAAAAAATGGTAATTTGTGAATTATTGAAAATATTAAATAATTAAATAAAATGTAGGAGCGAGGTTATGTCTAGAAACGCACGTAGTGCGAGTTGTAAGTTGAAACGAGTCTGAAAATGCTCGTTATGAGCAAGAAACGACTTGGTTTTGAAATCTGAGTCATCTATTGAAGTCATACATTTGAGTTAGAGTAGTTGAATGGTTTTAAGGTGAGACACAGGATGTGCCTCGAGATCCATGCGTGACAAGAGATGAGTGGGAAGTATAAAAACAATTTTTCTCTTTCCTCTCCATTCATCTTATCATTTCGATCAAAGGAGAGCATGAGGAGACGTGGGTTTAAAATCTTCATAGACTCGTTGTGACACCGGGTATTGACCAATCACGCATAAAAAGGTAAGATTCCTACTCCTTTCGTGTTTGTCGTCAGTTTGACGTCACGTTTACTGATTTTCGTCCCTACTGTTTTGGATAAGATTTTAGGGAAATGTTGGATATTGAATTGGAATGATGATTTTGGGATCAATTGGTGGATTTATTGGTGTTTTGGTGGTTAGTTTTTGCATTTGAAGTTATTTGAGATTTTTGGAGATTTTTGAAGAATTTTGAGTGATTTTAGAAATTGAAATGTTTTGTCTAGTTTTGAGATGAAAAGGTGATAGAATTGTAATGGAAGTTTAAACGAAGTTGGAATAGGCTCGGAGCACGGCAACACGAGTCAGGGGCGTGAAAAACCTCCGACAGGGGGCGTCTGATTGGGACGTCACGAGTGATGTCTTGCGATGCCTTGAGCACAAAAGGTCATAACGCCACTCCACGGTGTCTAGGGTAGAGGTCCAAAGCTCACGTCATGAGGGCGCCACCGAGAATGTGCCACTCCACGTCATTAGGGAATGTGAGCCTCGCGCCGTAGTGACGTCGCCTAGTGTAAATTGTCACGGTACTATTCATAGGGGCAATTTTCTAAAAATTCAAAAAAATTTCAGGGATCTCTTGTGTATCTAAATGGGTCCGAATATGACCCAATACCCCAAAAATCAACTCAATTACAATAATTTAATAGTTATGAAAATTTTGGATAAATTAGAAATTTTCATTTGATTTTCATTATATAGTTATAGTTGATTATTGTGATTTCCACTGCAAATTTCCTGATAACTTTATAATTCTAAAACTTCCATATTGAATTAATAACTTAACGATATATTTGAGGATTTGAAGCTGATTGGGATGCGTAGACTTCGCGAGTAATGTCTCGGGGTCCACGTAGGTCAAGGCCGGGTAGGACCCAGTTTTGTAGGGAACTGGGGCCGTTACAACCCACTTTTTGTTTCTTCTTTAGTTCTTTGCCTCTAACAACTTAATTTGTTGTGCCTTCAAGGCTTATGATGGAGTTGTTAATAGGGCTTTGGTACTTTGACTAAGGTATAGGTGATGAGTTTGATTGGCAACAGTTGCATCCTTTTCTTTCGACATTTGAATTAATTGTAGAGGCACCCTCCTAGGACTGTGAGATTGAAAGTCACCCAAAAGGGGGGATGAATTGGGTTACCGAGTAGTTATCCCCTTTTTAAATCTTTCTTTGCTAATTCAGTAAGTTAGCTTGGCGAGTTAAGCTAAATGACAAAATGTAGTAGTAATGAACAATAGCAATGCGGTGAATGATGCAAGTAAATTGTAAGCTATACTAAGTGAAGGAGGTAGAAGATATGGAAATAAGACACACGATATATAGTGGTTCGATCCAACCGATCAACATCCACTACCTAACCTCCCCAGTTAGAATTTTCAACCCCCCACTTATATTATCAATAAATGTTACACCCTTAGCTAACGAGCCTAGTGAATGCCTAGCCTCAACTAGGTCTTTTATACAATGCCTTATCTCAATAAGGTCTTATACAACCACCTAGTCGCAACTAGAATCTTTCCATCTAGACCCACCTAGGATTTTTTTTCACCTAGCCGTAACTAGGATTTCCATTTCGACTTAGATCCCACTAAATTTTACAATCGAGATTTGAGTAATACAATGAAATACACTTAACAAAGTAAAGCGGTACCAAGTTCAAATATAAGCAAGCCTCCTAAAGCCTAACCACTCTAATGCATGCAAGTATGAAAACAATTAAGAAATGTAAATAGATAATTGTTTTATGCAAAACTCAAATATGAAACCGTTTCAAATAAGTTGATAAGTGCAAATCCGATTTCAAATTCAAAGAACAAGAAGTTTGATAAAAAAAAACAAGTTTAAGTGCAAACTCTTATCCAAATCAGTCATAGGGTTTAATGAATCAAGTTTAAGTGTAAAACCTAAAACAAGTGTGTTCAATAACATAAGTAATTTTCCAAGTCAATCATACAAGAATATATAACTTAAGCACAAGAAAAGCTAGGAAATGGACTTTCTTACAACCCCAAGAAGATGACTTAAAAATCAGTTTTGGAGAGGTTGTAGTACTCCTTAGAATGCCTCAAAAGTGTTGGTTTTGATGATGAATCAACAGCTTCAAAGTATGACTTGAAACTCCAAGCTCCTCTTGAAAAATTTGAGTACTTGTGTTTTTCTTTGTTTTCAAAACCAAAAATGTGCGCTTGGGTGTTTGAGAGTGTTTTATATATTTATAGACCAGTTTATGATCGTTCTAGAGGATCAAAGGGCTGAGGTTCCATCAAAAATTCAAATTAAAGTGAATTTTTCAGCTTTATAAAAAGCTGCCAGAAAAGCAGTTAGCGCACTAATATTCACATCTAGCGCTAACTCTGCACTTAGCGAGCTAATAAAATTATTAGTGTGCAAACTGCAGAGACCTCAAAATAAATATTTTTGTCCCTTGGTTAGCAACCCTTTAACGCGTCCGGGACCCAACAAAACCTCATATAACATATTATACATGTTTGTTATGGGTCATATAATCTATTTGGGTGGTCCGAATAATTTTTTAAAACCCGAAAATGGAAAATCCCGATTTCATAACATCCGAAGGGTTTTTCTGCAAATATGCAGTTTTCTTTTCAAAAACATTTCAAAAACAAGTTTTTCTTTTTTGAAAACTTCTACAATGATTTTTAAAGTACGATATGAACATAAACATATTGTTTAACATTGTTTAAACTTATAGACCAAGTCATGTGTTAAGTTCCACTTAAAACTTCAAATAATCACTTGACATTTGAAAATTCATTTAAAAAGCTCGATGTGCATGAACTAATGTAATAGGCTTACGTAAATGAACTTGTGTACCTTACATTAATGTTATATCTCATGGTCTTGATCTTTCGTCTTCATTCCTTTATGTATGCCGAGTCTTGAACTTGAATGACTTGAATACTCGAATACTTGTGACGTGATGTTTTGCAACCTTTGATGAAACTGAAATACACTTTAGTATATTTTACCTTGTTTGTTTCCATCAAAATTCTGGTCAGAGTCAGAGTGACTAACCACTTAGTCCAACAATCTTCCCCTTTTTGATGATAACAAACAATGTGAACTTGACAAACATAAAACATAATACAAGTGTATGAACATCACATTTGTGGTTATATAAAAATTTATACTCTCTCAAGTTCAACAACCTTTTTCTCCCGTTTTATACCATCAAAAAGTGGGGCACGTAAAATTATGATGCAAGTGGAGTAATGGCGAAGGAATAAATCCAATAAATAGAATTCAAATACATTTTGTAATGGCCCATTATAATTTTATCCCGTTAATTAATCAATTTCAGAATAGGACGCCAGCTCGGACACCACGTGGATGCCGCGGATAGGCTAGGCATACCTCGAACCTAGGTATTGACTGTGTATTATTGTTTTTCTAATTTCGGTGATTTATTAATATTTTCATTTTCTTGTTAATGATGTATTATCGGTCACCGGTATGTAAAGGTAGTAATTGTCGGGCGAGGTTGAGGGCCGGGGTCCGTTCGTAGGACAGGTCAACGCAGGGTTTAGTAGTAGTGAGGCCGGGCATTGGGGTCTAAATTTGATTAAATTATTTAAACATGCTATGGTTGAGGATTTATTTAATTAAAAGTAGATATGTAACCTTAGGCTAAGCTAAGGAAATTAATTTCGATACACTAAATGTGGGACCACCTCGGGAAGCGTGCCGGACATGGGGCACGGGGTGCCGAGTGGTCGAGGAATTAGTGTGACCATATGTAGAAATTTATGAAATTTATTGATGACTAGAATAGGTGTTATGAATTAAATCAATTGGATTATAATAGAATCCTATAGTTTGAAATGAATAATCAATACACCTAGGATTTTCATCGAGATGCACAACAAGGAAAATTTGAGATACATGGTGTCATGATAGAGTGTTCAAGAAATTGGTGGCACATGGTGTTCAGCGACCGTTGGAGTATTCTCGAGATGCGTGTGCACGTGAGATTAAAACACCAATATATATACCACCGAACACACCAACATGCAACAACAAAACCCATTCTCAACAAATTCAGATTTTTGAAGGAGAAATTAGAGATTTGGGAGCTCAGCTAGGGGATTTGGAGCCAAATTTGATCATCAAACCACCCACTTGAGGTAAGCTACTCACCCATTTCATGGATTTTTGGTGTGAAGTGTTGCATGTTGTTGTATATGTTGGAAGTCAATGAATTTTGTGCATTGCCACTGATTTTACTAGATTTGTGGACTTTGAAGTTGGTTTTGATGATTTATATTGATTTGGTTCGAATTTGTGAAAAATTGGGGTGATTTGATAAATTTTGGGTTTATTTACATGTATTTTAATTCGATTTTTCTGAGGATGAAAAGTCGTACTGAACTAAAGCTTGGTGCCGAACTACTCCTGCATACTCTCCCAAAGTCTCGAAGTCAACCTAGGATCTCTGTCGGACATAATAGATATCGGCACTTCGTGTAGCCTGACAATCTCTCGCCAAAGATAATGCTTAGCTGGAAAAAAAGTACTTCATAGAGATAGGAATGAAGTGTGCTGACTTCGTCACTTTGTCAATCACCACCCAAATGCATCATGAAGCCTCGTAGTCTATAGTAGCCCAGTGACGAAATCCATCATAACGTGCTCCTACTTCCAATTTGGAATGGGCAATGGTTGAAGTAATTTGGTTGGTCTCCTGTATTAAGTCATAACCTACTGGCAAATGTGACAACCCCTGACATACAAGGCCACGTTAGCTTTCATCCCTAACCACCAGAACAAATGCCACAAATCATGGTACATCTTGGTCTTGCCAGTATAATCATTATACAGCGAATGGTGTGCATCCTCTATAATGTTGTCACGTAGTTCTTGTACTTCAGGTATCCATAACCTGCCCTTGTGTCTCGAGCACCCATCTGATGAACCAGACCAATCTGTGCAAACTCGGATCCTGAGCCCGATAGCTGAAGCGAGCCAAATGGTCGTTATACCTTTAATACTCAACAACCCGCTCTAAAGACATAGTAGGAACCCGTGTCTGACAACAAATCAGTTGCTCCATAATAGCCTCCGTCAAACACATCACCGACGCTGCCTTCAACAATCCATGCTCTTGTGTCATCTACAGTAGCACAGTCTAACTTTCAATGTCACTCCGGCTCAACACATCAACTGCAGTGTTCGCCATCCCAAGATGGTACTCAATCGCGAAGTCGTAGTCCTTCAATAACTTGAGCCATCGTCTCTATCACATGTTTAGATCCCTTTGAGTGAACAGTACGAACCACTCTCTATAGAGATAGTATCTCTAGGTCTTTAGTGTAAACACGACTATCGCAAGCTCCAAGTCGTGCACTGGATAATTCCCCTCGTGGGGTCTCAACTTCCTTGACAAATACGCAATTGGGTGTCCACTCTGTATAAAAATGCATCTCAACCTCGTGTCAGAAGCATTACTGTAGACTAAGAAGCCTCTCCTTACATCAGGTAATTCCAAAACTTGTGCATAAGTCAGCTTCCTCTTCAGCTCTCAAAATGCTTCCTCACACTCCTTAAGCCACTCAAACCTAACATATATCTTAGTGAACCTCACATTGGTGCTGGAATCAAAAAGAAATCTTGCACAAATCGTTGATAATAGCCCGCAAGTCCCAATAAACTCAAAATGCCAAAAACAGACTCGGGTGTCCTTTAGTCAATGATTGCCCAAATTTTGTCACCATCAACAAATATACCCTGACTATTGATGATGTGTCCGAGAAACTTCACTTCACTCTGCCAAAAATCACACTTGTTGAACTTGGCATTCAGCCTATGCACTTTTAGTGTCGTCAAAACCTTTTTGAGATGTCTATCGTGCTCCACATTAGTTTTGTAGTATATTAGGATGTCATCCATGAACAGTATCACATATCGATCCAGGAATGGCCTCAGGACTCTATGCATCAAATATCGATCCAGGAATGGCCTCAGGACTCTATGCATCAAGTCCATGAAGATTGTCGACGCATTAGTCAACCCAAATGGCATTACTATAAAATTGAACAAGTTGTAACGTAAGTAAAAGGTCGTCTTCTCAAGGTCACTCTCTTGAATCCTCAGTTGATGATAGCCTGAACGTCAATCAATCTTCGAGAAGAACTTGGATCCCGCCAACTGATCGAATAGGTCATCAATTCTAGAAAGTAGGTAACGGTTTCGAATTGTCACCTGACTCAACTTCTTAAAGTTCACACACATCCGCATAGTACCTTCCTTCTTCTTAACAAAAAGGACTGGAAGGCCCCAATGAGACATACTGGGTGAATGAAACCCATCTGCAACAACTCCTCTAACTGGGTTTTTAACTCCTCATGCTCGGATGCTGAAATCCTGTAAGGTCAACTTTAAATTGGTTGTCTCCGGTATTAGCTCAATGATGAACAAAACTGCTTTAGGTGGTGTTAAACTTAGCAAATCATTGGGAAATACATCAGGAAACTCGTAAACTACCGAGACATCCTCGACTTAAATCATTGACCTCAGCTCTAGCTCAACTACTACCATGAATGCCTCTATCGCCTAAACTGTTGCCAACCAACCTTTAGTAATCGTTAGAGTTCTCGTGACTCCATCGAATGAAAACAATGGATTACCCTCGATGTCATAAATCACAGTCTTATTATAGTCAATCCGTGGTGACAACCAATAGATGCATAGTAAAAAATCTAACTCTAGGTACTCCAACACTCGTATATCAATCGATAACTTATGCCTCGCGACCTCAATTGTGCAATCCTGGCATATCTGGTTATGGTATATCTTGTCCTCCACAGCCATAGTAAGAATAAGATGTGTGTCTAAAGTCTGAGTCTATAACCCTAAATGTTGTACCATGCATCCCTCAATAAAAGACAATGTCTTGTTGAAATCAAACATAACATGCATGGGAAAACCATAAATAACCAATGGACCCTCAACAAGCTGGTGAGTCGTCGCTTGATTCGGCCATGTGACTGCATATGCAAAAGCATGGCCCCTCTCCTTGGGCTGCTCAATCTGTGGTGGTGGTGGAGGTGATGCCATCATACAATCAATCTTCAGATAACCGGTCTGATAGCACCTGAAGCAATGATGTCCCTCTTGCCAACTCATATGAGTAACCACCTGTACTCGAACCCGATCTCGGCCCTGACTCCTTTGTCCCGGTCATGGCCTAGTTGGTCCCTAACTTGTTATCGAGAATGCTCAATAGGACAGGTGCATCAAACTAAATGTAACAACCCTCAATTTTAATCTGACTAGTGTTGCACTGGTTAGGAACGTGACCCAGCTACGTGATACTAGACAGTGTATCAAACTTCAGGAGTCGACACCGATGTGATTTTATGATTCTTTGATTGTGTGTATTAGTATTTTAGTATTTTACGGGTCTCGAGCCGTTCGGGCGATTTTTAGTTGAGTGAGGCAACGTCTAGGTAAACGGGAGAGTAAAACATACAGATAAATAAATTTTCTAATAATTTAATTAATTACTTGAAGGGATATGGGGAGAAAACGGGTGCGGTGAGCCAATTTATGGAGAAATATTGATCGAGGAAATGCAAGATTCATATGGGAGTTGGATAGTCTCGCAACATACTGACTATAGGATAGAAATTGTTAAAGTGACACAGCTTGATGAGGAGAGCCATGAGATTGGCATTGAGATGTGTATGTGTGTCGAGTTAAGATGATGAGGTAAAAGACCATAAGGGCAACTGTTCAAAAATAAGCAAGTATGAACTTAAAAGGCAAAAGGGATTTTGCTGGTTTTCCATACTCATACATGTGTTTATTTTTCTCATTTTATGCTGGGTTTATAGCATGAGAGGTATTTGACCTATATATGACTTTGAGGTACTTTTGATATTTTGATGGATCATGCTGATATTATAAACATTGATGATATTTTTTTATGGTTTCCACACTAAGAAAATGTTCATAAATTGTTTATACAATTATGTTGATGACTTAAGACTTCTGTTATTTATTTTAAGGTTCAACAGATGATAACCAGTCATTAAGCTAACTTTAACAATAATTAATGAAAATGATATTAAGTTAGCGAAAATTGATTGGTGATTGAGGTATTGTTGCGCGTAGGACATACGTAGTTGATGACTTGGCAAGGTTGTGGTTTCATGGTGCATGACGTGGTGGCCTTGGATTTTGTGGTTATTACAGCTAGTGTATCAGCAGGTGCCTTAACTGGAGTGGTCATCTCGACGAACGTCTCAGTCCCTGTTGCTTGAACGGTGATTGTCGAGGCTAGTACAACCTGACTAGTTGGCACAGCTAATGTACTCGTCAGTGCAGCTGTCGCCACTCTCTGGCCCCAGACATACTCAAGAAACTCAGTCATCTGTGCCTGTTGTAATACCCGGTGCTCCATGACACTCTACGATAATGACTACAAAATCAATGCCTTACGCGTAAGGTCGCTAGTCTCACTGATCTCCAACTACGTTGTCGGTGGGGTAGTAGTTGGAGAATGTCCATCCATTGGAATCTGCACCGCAAAATGTGCATCGGATTAGACTCAGTATATACGTATATTATATGCATTATACAATCAAAACATATACGTATATAATCCTAAAACTACCCACCTCACAACACTTCCCAACTAATGTTCTAAGCAATCACTTTGGGTTACCACATCTAAAAGTTCATTAAGTTTTATGCTCTTATTTAATCTCCAATTCGAGCCCTAAGTTCTACAAACCTAGGCTTTAATACCAAAATGTATCGGCCCCAAAATTTGAGGCTGCCACGTCGTGCGTCGCGGGCCTACAGCCTTGCCACGTCACAATCCAGCTGTGTCCCACATTCCCTAACACCTCGATTATCAAACTTTTTACCGCTAACTTTTGTTTTTTTCCTTAATAATTTATTAAATTAGATAGTGGACTCAATGTCATCTGTTTTATATCATGATTAGCATCAAAATTTACTAGTGGAAGACTTAAATCAAGTAAATCATTAAAATAGATAAGTAAAGCATGATTTAAGAGCATTTTCCTAGTGTGGAAACTTGTGACAGCCCCAAATACCCAGGCTGCCCCCTGGATAGCTACTTCCCTGCCTCGGCACCTGAAGCCTCTACCACGTCACCCATACTCCTCACTTGTCTAACACCTTAGCGTGTCTTGTCAATTGATTGGTTAGTTTATATATGGTTTTAGATTTGACACTAAGCTAATTAACATTTATAACTAGTAACAGCGGAAGTCTTGACATTACCAAAAGGGCATATATATATAGTTTTATTATTCAGCCTATAGTGGAAATCCCGGCAGTACCGTACATATAAACGATCAATTATAACAGTTATATATACAAGTACAAGTGTGAATTATAGTCTCCCAACCTCAAAAGATAATACAAAATATCAAAATATAACTAGCTACACACGTACCACCAAGCCTTGGCATAGGTAAGTCAGATGTAATATCCAAGAATCCCCTTACCCTTGCTAGTACTAGGATATGCGCTCAACCATCACGAAAGGCAGATAATGAGCCCAGTAAGTAAAATCCTAAGGAAAACCACTATGCCTCATAATTAAACAATGTAAATGACAATCAATTAATAGTGTTAAATAAACATGCGGAAAGAAGGAAAAATGCAAACAACTGCTCAAAGCTCATCCAATGAATATAAAAACAAAGATACGCAAATGGCTGTGAACCAGCTATCCACGATATATACTGAGGACCAGGAGCCCTGTTGTGGCCTACAGCATCAACTCTACGACTGTGTCCTAAACCATACACCTAGTAAGCGACCACACAACCCCTCTCGGATACATAGACAGGAAAACTCAACTGTCCCAGTAAGAATGGACCCATAGATTATCAATGATTTACAACACAATTGAAATAACAATAAGTAAATGCAGTAGTGGTGTTTAGTATGGTTTTATGTACCTCAAACTGCGCTCAAAAATCTAAAAAATACCCCCCGGTCTGATCCCCGACTCTATTTATTGTCCCGTGACTCCTGAGATCTATTACGGGTGTTTATTGGATAATTAAGTGGGCTTGTAATCAATTAGGCTCTATTTCATATTTTAATTTAAAGTTCAGGTGGGTATTAGCGCGCTAGTCAGATTAATTAGCGCGTAAATTGATCTTTGGCACTGTTCATCATCTTCCCCAGCGTGATTAGCGTGCTAGTGTTCATCACCTAGCACGCTAATTGAACGCTGCCTAGAAATTTCTTGAAACAAATTATGGGTTTCTCTTGTCCTCAACACCTCAATTCATCATACAAATACCCACACACTCTAGCAACATCAATTTCCCTCTCCAAAACATCGATTAAACAAGAATTTTCACCCAAAATAGAGAATCAAAGTGTGCATGTAAAAATCTTGAAATCACCAAATTCCCTCAATTTTCCACTAACTCAATTCAAACTCATGTAATTCATTAAACTAACCCTCAATAGTAATAAATCAACCAAAAATAGAGATAAATTCTCTAAAAAATAAGAGTTTGCTTACCCATATTTTTTAATAAAATTTAGTAATTTGAGTCGATAAATTACTTGAATTTCATTGTGGAATGCCTTCTTGAACTCTCCCTCACATGAATTCTTTCCAGAATCTCCAGTTTTGTCCTCTGATTTTTGGATTTCGTTTTGCATGTCTCCACCGATTCCTCGATATTTATATGTTGTGTTTTAATCTCACATGCATATGCATCTCGAGGCTAATCGGATAGTCCTTACCAAACCTGTGTCACCCAATTCCTGGACACCTTATCCTAACACTAGCTATCTCGAATCTCCTTGTTGCGCATCTCGAGAACTATCTTGGGTGTACTGATTATTCAGTTTAAACTATAGGACTTGATTAATTCTAATTGATTTAACTTATATATCCTATCCAAGCTCTCAAATAAATTCCATAAAATGGTAACTAGGGTCACATTAGCTTCCTGACTACCCGGCTCCCCGTGCTCCGCGTCCGGCATGCTTCCCGAGGTGGTCGCACACTTAGTATACCTAATTGATTTTTAGCCTAAAGTTATATTTTTATCCCATTAAATCAATCCTCAACCTTAGTCATACTACATTTATTAAATCTAATCAAACCCCAACGCCTGGCCTCACAGCTACAAAACCATCGCATTGGAGCATTCTACGAAACGGAACCCCGACGCTCACACTCGCCCGATAAGTAAATATAGATGCACACATGTGATGAATAATACATCATAATAATAATAATATTAATACATCACAAAACCCAGGAAAAACAACAGTACACAGTCAGTCCCTAGGTCCAGGTCATGCCTAGTCTATTCGCAGCGTCCACAAGTCGTCCGAGCTGGCATCCTAATCTAAAATTAATTAAAATAACAACGTTAAAAAATAATGGGCCATTACAATTCTTCCCAACTAAAAGAAATTTCGTCCTGAAATTTGAGTTGCTTTAAAACATACAGTGGAACAACTGGGGATAACGCTCTCATATGGTCAACTCCAACTCCCAGGTAAGTCCCTCCGTACTATAATGCTGCCACCGTACAAGTACCTCTGATATCTCCCTATTCTTGAGATTCTGGATCTTACGATCTAACACTGCCAATGGCCACTCCTCGTAAGTTGCGTCAAGCTGAACATCAACTTGTCGCATATCAACCATGGGTTGTGGTTCGATCCCAGCCATTCGCAACATTAAGATTTGGAAGGTAGGATGAATCCCTGCTAATTCTGCTGGTAGGTCTAATCTATACACCACATTGCTAACCCTCTCTGTGACTCGGTAAGTTTCAATAAATCTCGGCGCCAGTTTCCCCTTAATCCCAAACCTCTGCTGGCCTTTCCAAGGAGAAACCTTTAGATAAACCATATCGCCAACCTCATAGCTCAGACTCTCGTGGTATCTATCTGCATATTTCCTTTACCTGTCCTGTACTACTCGAAGTCTATGGCGAATCTATTGAATCTTCTCTATGTGATCAACAACTATCTCTGGCCCTATCGTAACTGTATCCTCTGGCTCTGCTCAACACGCTGGTGATCTGTACGGCGTCCCATACAGTGCCTCAAATGGCGACATCCCAATACTAGCCTGATAGCTATTGTTGTTGGCTAATTCACACAGTGGTAAGTAGTCCTCCCACGAACCTCTAAACTGCATAATGCATGCCCTCAACATATCATCTAAAATCTGTATCAATCTCTCTAACTAGCCATCTGTCTAAGGATGATAAGCCGTGCTGAACTGCAACCTAGTGCCAAACTGCTCATGCATCGCTCCCAGAACCTCGAAGTGAACCTGGGATCCCTATCGGATATTATGGAGATCGATACCCTATGCAGTCTCACAATTTCCTGCTCGAATAGTCTACTCAACTAAGGAAACGTGTATCGCATCAAAATCGGTATGAAATGCACCGATTTCGTCAGTTTGTCAATCACCACCAAAATTGCATCATGTCACCTGGACGTCTGCGGTAACCTACTAACAAAATCCATGGTAAGGTGTTCCTATTTCCACTGTGGAATGGGTAACGGCTGCAGCAATCCACCTGGTCGCTAGTGCTCCGCCTTCACCTGCTAACATATATGACACCCACGAACATACTCTCCCACATCCTTTATCCCAGGCCACCAAAATAATCATCGTAAATCGTAGTACATCTTTGTTCTGCCCGTATGAACTGTATAACGCAACCAGTGAGCATCCTCTAGTATACTATCTCATATCTCTGGCACTACTGGTAACCAAAGTCAACCTCTGTGCTACAAACATTAATCCACCGTCTCTATCCAATCAGTGCACTCTGTTGGGTTTTGGGGTTCATGCACAGCGGAGATTACAAAACAATTTTGAGAAAAACCCCAAAAATAGGATCTGAATCTGATTCCATTAAAACATGTTTTAAACTATGAAAACTTAATCATACCTTAGTCGCAATACCTTTTTGAAGGTTAATCGATCTCTAAGGCACTGCCAATGACGAACGCCCTCTACTAGCTGTCCACACACGAACGGCGGCCGAGATTCAAAGTGCTAGCTTCGAGAGAATTCCAAACCTTTTGTTTCTCTCCAAAACGATCCAGAGGATACCAAAAACTCTAAGTTGTTTCTTAAAACGAAAATAGAGTTTTGGCCCTTTTAAAATCTTTCGTACTTGTATTCTAACTCAAATCGTCTATTTATACAACCCTTGTATATAAACGGTTAAGTAAATTACACATATACCCCTACTTAAAGAAGTATAAGTGTAATACACTACAAGGAGCTTCATCATGAATTTTATCATATAAAATTCATTTTTCCGAACCATCTTAAAATCTCGCAAAACCATTCTCAGTGTGCGACCCAATAGGCTCACATCTAACTAATCATCTTATCCTAATCCTAATCCAATTAGGACTTTAGATATTTGAATCCTAGCATATCACAAATAACAAACTTCTCCATATTTATCTCCTATCCAATAGGGATAAATAAGCTGATTTTCCATATATCTCCTAATCTAATTGTTATCTATCTTTATCAAATAAAAACTTCATAACAACATAGATATAACAAGATAAATAAATAATTTCAAAAATTAATTATTTGCAATTTCGATCTTCATCCAAATAATCACAAATATGTAGTTGGATCATGAATTACTATCTCAATCGAACCTAATCATATTAGTTTCGAATTAACATTCAGACTTATACAATTTAAGAAACTTAAATTAATGTAACCTAAATATGCATACTGAATTACTGAGATTTCATCCATGCATCAATACACAAAAATAAAGATTATACCTAATGGTGTCATGGATCACAGAATACGAAATTCAATTCATTAAAATTATTCGAACCTAACATGGTTACTTGCATGTATGAAACTGATTTCAATTAAATCATGAATATATGTATCATATACACAAAACATGATAATAAATCTCATAGAAAACTTATGTATATCACATATACATCAACTATAATCATGCTTTCAATCATATATCATAAAAAACATGCAATGAGTTTAATGGAATCAAACTTGAAGGCTCTGATACCACTGTTAGGTTTTGGGGTTCATGCACAACGGAGATTACAAAACAATTTTGAGAAAAACCCCAAAAACAGGATTCGAATCTAATTCCATTAAAACATGTTTTAAACTATGAAAACTTAATCATACCTTAGTCGTAATACCTTTCTGAAGGTTAATCGATCTCTAAGGCGCCGCTTGATAATGACGAACGCCTCTCTACTAGTCAGTCCACACACGAACGTGGCCGAGATTCAAAGTGCTAGCTTCGAGAGAATTCCAAACCTTTTGTTTCTCTCCAAAACGATCAAGAGGATACCAAAAACTCTAAGTTGTTTCTTAAAACGAAAATAAAGTTTCGGCCCTTTTAAAATCTTTCGTACTTGTATTCTAACTCAAATCATCTATTTATACAACCCTTGTATATAGACGGTTAAGTAAATTACACATATACCCCTACTTAAAGAAGTATAAGTGTAATACACTACAAGGACGTTTCTGTCATGAATTTTATCATATAAAATTTATTTTTCTGAACCATCTTAAAATCTCGCAAAACCATTCTCAGTGTGCGACCCAATAGGCTCACACAACGTTGGCAGTGTGACAAAACACATTTTGGTATACAAGTCATAAGCGGCCTCTAGCAAGACATTATGACTACCCAAGTTGTACGAATATCAAATCGATATAACCTAATCAATAGTGTATATAACATCCTTTTGTCACACGATATCCTTTTGATCAAACATAAGGCATGGAATTGTCATCTAACATGTTCAATCGTACTAGTCTCGATTTCTAGGTAGACTGAAAACATCTAAGTGACATTGATCAATATCAATTCACTTAGACTAGGCCTTTTAACAGTCTAACACATCGAGGGATCCACTGGATATCTCTCTTTATATGAGAGGGACAAATTCTATCTCGATTACACAACTTCACCACATTATTCACACAAGAAACTAATCACAACCTTTATAATCATCCTAAGCAAAGACAACGTTTGATTGCGTCAAATCACTTGTATTCCTAATGTTGAAGTCTCTCGGTAATCTCAAGTCGAGAGAACTAAAAATATACCTATCATGAGAAACAACTATGATTTAATCCATGTGATGTTCTCATAGCGGGTCGGTCCAGTACTTTGTTCCCTAACAAGTACTCATGATCTTGATTCGTATTCCTATATGTATGATCATCGTATGATCATCAATCAAGATTCACACTAGTCTTAATTCATTATAGTTCCCAGTATAATAATCGACTAGGGACATTTAGGATATTTCTATAAATACCCATGGATCTTATTATAATGTAAACATGCAAATCAATTATAATAAACAGCAAATGAAATCCTCTATTTTATTAACTAAAATATATTCATAAAGACTGTTAATGGATTGACCTAGGGCACATTTCCCAACACACTCGGGATCCCGTACCAACCCACTAAACCGCTCATAAAGCCCATCATCCCTCTAACACTCTTATACCCACTCTAGTGACATTGTCGGTACTCTCATCTGACCAAAAATCTGAACATTGTGTGTAGCTGCAATGTCTGACATACTCATAACTGATGCTGCCTCCAATAGTCCCATAAGTTGCGTACTGATCGGACTGTCAACTTCGCATCTACTCAAAGTATCTGCTACTACATTGGCTTTGCCAGGATGATACTCAATCGTGAAGTCATAGTCTTTGAGCAACTCTAACCATCTCCTTTGACACATATTAAGATCTCTCTGTGTGAAGAGGTAGCTTAGACTCTGATGATCAGTGTAAAGGACAAACTTCTCTCCATACAGGTAGTGTCTCAAAGCCTTTAGCGCAACCACAATTGTTACAATTTCCTGGATAAGTAAGCCACTGGTCGTCCCTTCTGCATCAGAACACATCCAAGTTCAGTCCTAGAAGCATCAGTATAAACCGTCAAACTCTTCCATGGCTCAGGTAATGTCAACACTGGTGCAGAAATCAATCTCTTCTTCAACTCCAAAAATGCCCGCTCACACTCTTCAGATCACTCAAAAGGGACATCCATCTTCGTCAACCTCGTCATCGGTGCTACAATCATAGAGAAATCCTATATAAATCAACGATAGTATCCTGCTAAACCCAAGAAACTCAGTATCTTAGAAACAGTCTCTAGTGTCTTCCAGTCGATCACTGCTCTAATCTTGTCTCCCTCAATAGAGATGCCCTAACCACTGATAACATGTCCCAGAAATTTCAACTCCCTCATCCAAAATTCACACTTACTGAATTTCGCGTACAATCGATGCTCCCTCAACGTCGTCAGCACTGATGGGAGATGACTCTCACGATCCTTTTGTGTCTGACTGTATATCAATATGTCGTCAATAAAGACTATCACATATCTGTCCAAGTAGGGTCTCAACACTTGGTGCTTAGATCCATGAATACTGCTGGAGCGTTCGTCAACCCAAATGATAAAACCGTAAACTCGAATAACCTATATCTGGTACTGAAATTAGTCTTCTTGATGTCCTCTTCTCGAATCCGCAACTGATGATATCCTGAGTGTAAGTCTATCTTCGAGAAGAACTGTGCACCCGTCAGCTGGTCAAACAGATCGTCGATCCTCAGAAGTGGGTAACGGTCCTTGATTGTCACCTGATTTAGCTTCCGGTAGTCTATACACATTTTCATCGATCCATCCTTCTTCTTCAATAAAAACACTGGCGTTCCCCACAGTGACATACTCGGATTAATGAAACCCTTTGCCAAAAAGTCCTCTAACTTTCTCCTGACCTCCTCCTGTTCCATCGATGACATCGGTACGGTCTGCTAGATATAGGTTGTGTCCTTGGTATCAATTCTATAATGAACTTTATCACTTGAGGTGGTAGTAATTCGAGTAAATCATCTGGAAAGACGTCGGCAAAATCTCAGACTACTGGTACCTCCTCAATCCTAATAAGTACTCTAATATCGGGCTCAACAATCACTGCAAACTCCTCCATCTCCTGAGTAGTCGCTATCCTACTTCTTGTAAAAGGTAGCTTGGATGCGGTCCCGCTCAACAAAAAATTTGGTAAACCCGGAATACTAAATTATACCCTCTTCCCAAAATAGTCTATCTGTACATGGTAAGTTGACAACCAGTCCATCCCAAAGAGTGCGTCAAACTCTAAGTACTCCAATACTCGGAGATCAGCTAGCAACTGATGTCCGACGACCTCAATCATGACGTCTCGAACTATCTGGTTAGGGTAAATCTTATCCCAATAGTCGTGCTAAGAACAAGATGGGGGTCTAAAGTGTGTGTGACTAACCCTAACTCCCCAACTAAACATCCAACAATAAACGATAATGTACTACTGGAATCAAACATGGCATGAATAAGTCAACTGTGCATAAATAACGTACCCTCAACTAGCTGCCTGGTAGCTTTTGTGTCTGGCTGTGCCACTGCATGCATTTTTTCCCTACCCTGATCACGTCGTGGCGATGGTGCTCTCACTCAAACCTTAAGTGTCCCCTCTGCCGGCACCAAAAACATCTCGCGCCTCTCGCCTCCCAGTCTACCTATCATCAGATCTCTGACCCTGACCCCGGTCCCTCTGACCCTTGTCACGACCACCCTGATCTCTGTCCTAGTACTGCTGCTATGCTAGCATTATCATATGCATTGACTGCCTGTCATCTTCTCTCCGCTGGTCTGGACACCTATCACGTCGACCCAAATCCTACCTCTTTCGATCAAACTGATCCCTCTGTCTTTTTGGCCTCTGATCAGACTGAGAACTCTCCTGGGACCTGTCCATCAGCTCACCCCTATGTCGTAGGTATGTCTTGCGAGCCAATGCCCTATCATATATAGCTTGTAACGTCTCGACTTCGCTCGCAACAATCACACCAGCAATCATCTCATCTAATCCCTTGATGAAATAGTAGATCTGGAGTCTCTCAGTATTCGCTACATTCATGGCTACATTATAAGGTACCTGACCCTATCCATGTACTGTGATACTGTCATGGTACCTTTTCTCAGTGCCAGGAACTACTCTCTAAGCCTCAAATGCACCTTGGTGGGAATATACTCATCAAGAAACAATTGTCAAAACTCTACCCACGTAAACGGTACGGAATGCGTATCAGTGTAGGTCGCCCACCAAACTGCTGCCTGGCCTCTCAAACAATACCCCGAAATATGCGCCTGATTTGCCTCTGTTTCACAACCCCAAATTTTTAACTGACTTAAGTTACACTTGTCAGGATTGTGGCCCGGTTACATGAATACTGGACAGTATTTTGAACTTCGGGAGTCGACACTGAGGTAATTTTATTATTCTTTGATTTTTGTGTATTAATATTTTAGTATTTTATGGGTCTCGAGCCGTTCGGGCTATTTTTAGTTGAGTGAGGCTTCGCCTAGTTAAACGGGGATAAAAAAACAAATAAAGAATACAAATAAATGAATTTTTTAATAATTTAATTAATTAGTTAATGGGGTGTGGTAAGGAAACGTGCACGACAAACCAAATTTTGGAGAAATGCAGACCAAGGAGCACAAGACCAATGTGGGAGTCGGATAGTCTCACAACATACGGGTTATGGGATAGAAATTGTTAACGTGACACATCATAATGAGGAGAACCATGAGATTAGCATTGAGATGTGTATGTATATTGAGATGTGATAAAGGGGTAAAAGATCCATAAGGATAGCTGTTTTGAAGTGTATGAGAATGTGGATGAAGGGCAAATAGGCCATTTACCATTTATTCATATATATAAAAACATAAAACCTAATACACACTATTCATCTTACCAACTCAAAAGACGTCACTATTCATCCTCTCACTTCTCGTCAATGCCACCTGCCCACCTATGACCGGCTGACTTTGACGAGGCTAGAGAGACCGGTGGACCACCGTCGATGAGGTAAGGCCCTTCTCTCTCTCTCTCTCTCTCTCTCTCTCTCTCTCTCCCCTTTTGGCCTTTCACTCTCTGCAGTGAGCTCTCGTTCAACTTGGTAGTCCTCTCTTCCTCCTTGGACTGTCACCACCTCCACCCTCCACGGAGCTGCCACCTCGACCACCCACTAGAGATCCCTAAGGGAGCCTATTTCTCTCTCTCTCTCTCTATTTCTCTTTCCATCGGCTGTTCACTCTCTCTCTCTGGACCGCTACCATCGCCACCTCCCACGATGCTGGATCCTCCACCACCCATCGGAGACACCTAGGTGAGCTTCTTCTCTCTCCCTTTCCTCTCTCTCTCTCTCCTTTCCTCTCGGCATCACACTTTCTTTCTCTACCAGTCCACAATCTCTACCCACTACACATACACTTTTCTCACTCACCTCCGACCATCGTGGGGTCACTTTCGATTAGGAACTTGGGCGTAGACTACCCACATAGGTCTTGACATTCCCAGAGAGCCTCACGTCTGGCGAGTGGGTCATTTTTTCGACAAGTTAGGAGGGTCCTTTTCAAATTGTTTTGACGTGTTTAGGGTGTTTTTGAGACTATTTGACCACTATTTTGGGGTTGCTGTGGTTGGTGGGACCATACCCGATCATGGCTGATCAGAGGAGACTCCCGACGAAGCCGTTGATCGGAGATGACCCCTTCCTCCATGTCCATCAACCACGTTTTGTGCATGTGTATGTACATTGTGTGAATCGGCCATAAGTGTGAGTGGGGTGTGTATAACAGTGTGGTGAACATAACAGTGTGGTGTTATGTGCACATAACAATGGGGTGCATGCAATGTGTGGGTGTGTACACCGCAGTTGGGGTGTGGGGTGTATCAAATGTGGGGTATGTGACCATAAAGTGTATTATTGTAGTTTTGTGTGTGTACTTGGTTGTGGGTGTGTCATTTCATGTGTGTGTATTGAATAGAAAGAGCTAATGTATATGAGCCTTTAATACTTAGTTTAACATTATGTAAAATGCAGGTCATGGGCTTGTGTTTAGGCCCAATAAGGGTTCAATACACACCTTACCTAATGAGGGCCCATAACACACATTAGTGTTATGTAAATGAGTTAGGTTAGGGCCGAAATAAAAGCCCAATAAAGGCTCAATATAAGAATGGGATAAATATAAGAATGGGCTTATGTATTTAAGCACAATAGGTATAACTTGAAGTCCAAACCAATAAGAATGGGCCCAATAGGTACAACTTGAAGTCCAAACCGAAGGCATAAATATAAGAATGGGCTTATGTATTTAAGCACAATAAGAATGGGCCTAATAGGTACAACTTGAAGTCCAAACCAAAGGCATAAATATAAGAATAGGCTTATGTATTTAAGCACAATAAGAGTCCACACAAAAAGCTTACTTTGGTGAGTGTACACTTGATAAATGGGCCCAACATGAGCCAAAGTGGGATAAGTTTTACAATAAGGACAATAACCATAGAGATGGATTGATCCACAATGGTTTGAGTCGCCTTAATTAAGTGTATTTGAACTAAACATACGAGAAACACCCTAAGACGAGGTACTAACTCTAAATCAATATTCCGGATTTAAAACTTTATCAGGTAGTCGAGATCTTGTGGGGAATGTGTTATAGTCTCGGAGTGGTACCTGGTTATGATTAGTTAGGTAAGTACACACATGCTTTGTATGTGTGTATGTTAGTAGGCCAGTAAGGAAATAACATGTGATTTATACATCTTCTATTCATTGATATTTGTGAATTGATCCCTTGTTTGATATTCGATTCCATATTCTTCGTTATATGTTCTTGGCATGAGCGTGTGTCTCGAAG
The DNA here is from genome assembly GCA_039657345.1 of Stephania japonica. Taxonomy (NCBI): domain Eukaryota; kingdom Viridiplantae; phylum Streptophyta; class Magnoliopsida; order Ranunculales; family Menispermaceae; genus Stephania; species Stephania japonica. The sequence continues at coordinate 28,311,058 of CM077563.1, read as the reverse complement.
GTATCATGTGGTCCCGCACTAGTTAGGATAACGAGGGTGCCTCCTACAGGGGTGACTGACCACCCCTAGTGTTGTGTGTATTGGGTACTGGATTCGAGAGGTGTTGCAATGCCTCTCGATTCCAAGCTGCGCTAATGTTGCGACATTGCCTGGGGAGATCTTGCGAGATCTTTGTTGTATTGTTGTGAAATTAGACCACTAATGGGCCTCTTTTGAATCTTAGAACATGCAAATTTCGATTGTTTATCTATCATTCTGCTTATCATGCACTTGATTTACTTACTTTCCTGCTATTTCATTTCCGCATGAAATTTAGACTGCTTTACAAGTTAAATCATAAATTATTGTTATATTCTTCTAGTACTACTTTCGATTTCTTCAGTTGCTCACTGTCTAGTTTGTGACGATGGGTGCAGATAAGGTAAAGAGTAGAAAGGGCAAGGGGCTCTACCTAGGAGATCTACTTTGAGGACAAGCAAAGGGATCAAGGAGACTTTATAGTATGTGTTTATGTTTTGCTTACTTGTATATCGTTTCATACATTTATTTTAGGATTATTGAACTTGGCATTTTTGATGAAACTGGTATCATGTATATGTGCTTATCATATTGTACATGAATACCTGGGTTTTCCACACCTATAGAATTTCTATATGTCCATTGATTGAGTTATTTCCCGTATCATACTTACTTAGTCTTCCGCTGTGTATTATTGTAATAACTCTTTCATAAATTATTAAAATTGATGAATCGAAGGCTGACTAGGCTCGTCAGGTTGTCAAGTGATGACTCGGGGCTTGCACGGGTTTAGGCCGGGCGTACCTAATTGCATAGGGAAATTGGGGTCGTTACAGTTAGAATCAGAGCCTAAGTTTGTAATGACCTGACTCTTGATTTCAAACACAAACCATTAACACAGCGGAAGTTAGGAATGGTTGAACTTAGAGTGGAAAACCTTACGATCCTAATTAGAACTCTAGTTGAAGGGATGAGTTGTGATAAGTCGGATGTGATGTTTATACATATTACAATTGTTATTTGTAATATATTGTATACGGTAGCTATCCATTGATCCGAGAAATTCATTTTCTTATTCAGACGATGATGGCGAATCAGATCGGTCCAAGCGACGATTTCCTCATCTATGCTACAAGGAAAGGTAGATGATTGGTGGACTACCATTGTTACTACCTGAGGCATTCCACGAGACTGGATTGACTTCAAGACCCAGTTTAACCAGAAATACTTTCCACCGACAGTGTTACGGACGAAGAGGAATGAGTTTATTTCTTTGCGATAATCTATAGGAGAGCTAGTGATGGACTACATGGGCAGGTTTATTCAGTTGTTACCTTATGCTAGAGGGTCAGCTGATTCAGTGGTCAATCGTATCTACTATTTCACAGAGGGATTGCTACCTGCCATTGGAGACTCAATAGTCACTACCGGGCCAAAGACTCTTCAGAGAGCATACGAGTGGAGTCTAGCTAGAGAGAGTTATCTGATTTCTCACCCCGAGGAGGCGAGATCGATTGGACTAGAGACTAGATGAGAGGATCATCAGAACAAGAAACAGAGGAAAAATATACTTCGTTACCGAGATTCCAGAGCTCCAAGTGTAGGATCCATTACACCACCTACTCGACCGGTACAGACGACTCTACGAGTGCCAAGCTTTTCTTATCATCTTCCACAGCCTACGAGACCAGTACAGTAGTTGTAGGGACAGCCTACGCGAGTAGAGATTCTGGAAGATGAGGTAGACAAAGACAGACACCGAGGTCAGGGCAGACTTAGTCCTAGAGATCTACACAGAGTCGAAGACAGGGTCAGACTCAGGGCACATAGGAGACACGTACATGTTACAGATGCGGTAGAGTTAGCCACATCCAGGCTCAGTGTACTCAGCCTAAGAGGACACAGGCACAACATCATTTGCATTAGAGGGAGTGGGTGCATGCAGGAGTTAAGCCAGATCAGGGGGCGTCCTGAAACCTAGTTGAGGGTATGATTTCTATCTGTAGTACATTCATGCATACCATATTCGATTCTGGCTCCACTGTTTCGTTTATTTTCGGGTGTATTGTAGACATGTTAGGGTTGAGACCCATTAGGCTTAGTAGACGCTTGATCCTTAGAACAGCTGCTGGGGACAAGATTTACCTGAACTTTCTATGTGTTGAGTGTTCGGTAGAGATAACGAGCTACAAGTTTCATGCTGACTTGAGGGTGCTTGAGTTTCTCGAGTTCAATACATTGTTAGGCATGGATTGGTTGGGAGCGTACCATGCTCATATCGATTTTTATGAGAAGACAATTACGATTCCATTTGCAGATGGTATGGAGATTAGCATTCAGGGCAACACACCATTACTTCCGATCACCAGAGGTAGAGAGGCCATGAGTGGCGATGTCGAGATTATTGCGAGCGTCATGAGTACTGGTGTGAGACAAGAAGTTGACATAGCGGATGTACCGATCGTGTACAAGTTCACAGATGTATTCCCCGAGGATCTACCAGGATTACCACCGCAGAGGACAATCGATTTCATTGTTGACTTAGTCTCAGGGACTAGACCGATTTTAATACCACCATATAGGATGGCATCCCGAGAGATTGAGGAGCTGAGGAGTCAGCTAGATGAGTTGCTAGAGTTGGGTGTCTTCAGTCTTAGTATGTCGCCATGGGGAGCATCAATGTTGTTCGTTAAGAAGAAGAACGATAGCTTAAGGCTTTTATTGACTACAGGCAATTGAACAAGGTTGCAGTGAAGAATAAGTATCCATTACATCGCATTGACGATTTGTTTGATCAGTTGACCAGAGCGCAGTGGTTTTCTAAGATAGATCTGAGGTCAGGCTATCACCAACTCAGGATCAGTGCTGAGGATCAAGAAAAGACAACATTCAACACTAGATACGGTCATTTCCAGTATACAGTCATGCCGTTTGGATTGACTTATATGCCGGTGATGTTCATAGACCTGATGCGCCGAGTGATGAGGGATTTCCTAGATCGATTCGTGATTGTATTCATCGACAACATCCTCATATATTCCAAGACTCGTGAGGAGCACGAAGGGCATCTACGAGCAGTGTTGCAGACTCTGAGGGACCACCGACTCTATGCTAAGTTTAGTAAGTGCAAGTTTTGGCTGCCAGAGGTCAAATTTTTAAGGCACGTAGTTGGAGCTGACGGGATGGTGTTATCGTTGATCGAGAGTAGATTAGAGCCGTGATTAAGTGGCCTACTCCAACGACCGTGACTCAGATTCGCAGTTTTCTGGGATTAGCAAGTTACTATCGCCGATTCATGCAGGAATTCTCCAAGTTCGCTGCACCAATGATGAAACTAACGCAATAAAACGCGAAGTTCTATTAGAATGAAGAGTGTGAGCAGGCATTCTCCACTCTGAAGAAGAAATTGATGAATGCATGTAACGACCCAAATTCTCCACGACCCAACCTATGGGTATTTTGGTAATTTCATGATAAAAATATGTTGGGTGTTTGATGTGAAAATATAATTCTAAACTTGTCAAATATGAGTTAGGGAGTAAGTAAAGTTTTATTTTAAATAATAAAGCCCACTTGAGATTATGACCCAAAAGAGCATTTTAGACAAATTGTAAATAGTCACAACCCTAATCCCTAACCCTAATGCTATTTAAGCAAATCAAAGAAAACCCTAGCCCCAATTTTATAAAACACCCACATGGAGAGGAGGAGAACAAGAGGAGAGTTCAAGCTCAAGAGATGTACAACCTCACTTCCCTCCTTGATTTCTTTATTATTTATTGAAGATTTGGAGACCAAAGGGTCGATGGCGTCGACATCGGCAAGAACACGAGGAAAATAGAAAAGAAAATAAGAAAGGAAAGATTTGATCTATGTTAGAATAAGATTTTGGAAAGGATTTTGAGCAAAGACAGCATTGAAGGCATGGTGAGATTCTAATACTCTCTTGATTTATTGTCTTGGTGTTGGTATTGGTAATGAGAGTTGATGATTTGCAAAGTTTGTTCAATTTTTCTTAGATCTAGTCTTGAAATGGGTTATACAAATTTTTAAGCTTTATGATAACGAGTATTATGGATGAATCAATCTTGTTTACCATGGTTTGAGGGTACATGAAAGGATTTTCCCATGATTTTCGTAAATTGAACGCGGTTGAAGTTTATTGATATGGATTTGGCATTTAAGGTTGAGTTGAGATTTAAAAAGGGACTTTGAATCTTTTTCTTTGGGAAATAAACTTATTCGATAAATTTGTATACTTTGACTGAATATTGTCATTTGGGAATTTAAAGTCTAAATTCAGTCTTGTATGGTAATTTGGATCTTTTTAATCGAACGTCTTCGATTTATGTTGGAAAAACTAAGTCTTAGTGGATTTTCCTTATTTTACATCACCACATTCCTATTTTACTCGAATCATCGATTCTAATTTTAAGTATCGATTTTAGAGTCGTGAATGACCTTTAGCGAAGTCAGCTATAAAATAGGGTGAATCTCTAAAGTCTAGACAATTGATGTTAAACTTGTATGGTTGTAGATATATAAATTAATTATTCTTTCAAATTGTCTAGATTCGCGAAACAGTTCACATCGAGCCCAAACACGAGAGGATCGAGATTAGGATTCGCGGCGAGTGCAGGTAAGTGGGGAGCTTGCTCAATTATCAAATATGCCATGATTATTAGTTATGCTTAGGATTCATAATTTGAATTAAAGACTTGGGATTTATGGGTTGCGTCGTGGTATTGGCTTGAACCTACGTATCTATGGAATGTGAATGCACTGTTATTCATGGCCCCAGAATGTGTGGAGATCCACCGAGGGTCATATTAGCAAGTAAATCTATATGAATACCTCATAATGTTGTGGTAACACCGAGGGTTGTTAACACCCCAGGATGTGTGGAGTTTACCACCGAGGGCTTTACTTGACTAATTGAATTCATAAGTATGTCACGTAGGGACATGAGTTGGAGTTACCTTCTCTTGTACTCTTGAGACATAGGGATGTGCATCGGTGATGGCTTGGACGAACCTACTGTTAATTTGATGGGACAAACGAGAGGGCACATAAGGCCTGTGTGCTAGCTAGTTGTTTCCATCACTTTGAGAGTAGGAGAATCGGTCACCGGATTCTTGCCAATATATAGTATGCATTGAATGGAACATCGACTTATCGTATTATTATATTTTATAGTACATAATCTCGCAAAACCCCCTCATTTGTATGAAAGTTTGAAATTATGAGATGATTTGTCAATCTCTTTAATGTTATTCATGATTATTCTTGTTACAATTTGTGACTTACGAATCTTATGTCTATGATAGTACTTGATGGTTCATTATAAGTCTATTTTTTATGAAATCTTGCAACCATGCTACTATTTAATGAATCCTTGTTTGTTTTCAAATACATGCTAGACTTTGCATGCTTATTAGGTATTACTTGCATATTTGATGGTTGAGCGGGTTTTCCACATTAATGAGCTCCGTTGGTTCTTTTAGCTCACCCCACTTACATCTCGGTATCCACGACAGCGCTAGGTTGAGGCAAGGGAGAGACGAGCTTGAAGTCTCCTCTTGATGTGAGCCTTTGTGTATATATATCATGTATATTTGATTTTGAAACTATCGACTTGGGGTTAAAATTAATATAGATCTTTGGGTAGCTTGAATCCTAGTTATCTTTAGTTGATCCATTTCGGAGATTATAATAAACTTGTTTAGTTTAAATGAGCATGAACCGATGTATAATTTTTATTAATGTTCTATGAACTTAAATCTATTGGCTTAGGATATCTTTTTATAATCATTCCGCAGGTTTATTTGTTTAGGCGTGCCGTGTTTATTTGTTTGGGTGTCGAGCCAAGTTATTTGGGCCTGTCAAGTATCGAGTCCAAGTGGCGGTCTAGGCCAGGCGACCCGACCCTAGGTCGAGGAAGGGTCGTCACAGTTGGTATCAGAGCATAGGGATTAGAAACTAGGGAAACGTTAGGTTAGAGAAACTTAAGTTGTTGGTCCTTTAAGTTTAAAGGTCAAGTTAAGTCGAACAAATCAGTGGTATGGGACATTGGTTCAAAGTCGACTTAACACGCAATAATGATAAATCCTAGGATGGGATGGGATAAAAGAAATTTGATAAAGATTTAATGTGATTACTATTTGCTACTTTGTGTATATAAATATACCGTTAAATATATAGATAAATGTCTTTCCTTAAGACATGAAACCTTGGTTCTACGAGTTGGAAATGACAATTAACGACACAAGAAAATCAAAGGAAATTCGCAGAAGGTTCCACATGTGTTGCAAGGAAGTGTACAATGCTTTGCTGCAAGAATGGTTCTGATAGAACGACTAAACTTAGAGTGGAAATTGTATGGCGAGATGTGCCTATACTTAACGATATAGTGGCAAATAAAGACTTAAGCATGTATTGATAGACTTGAAAGGACAATGAGATGCCACGCTAAATACACAAGACAGAATTGTGACGTGGTCACATTTCAGAGAAGTAACTCTGACGCTGAAAACTCTATTAGGATAATTAAAATTAACGATATCTTGTTGAAACGGAAGTTAACAATCCTAGTAAGGATGCAAATGAATCTTTGGTTTCAAACAATGATAAGCAAGTTAGTCTGGCCAGGAGGCTAAACTAAATTCAAGATATAGACGTCAAGTATACTCTAAAAACCTCTAATGCTCGATTAAGAGTTTGAATCATTGGTCTATAAATTCGATTCGAAGGTTATTGCTATAGATCAAATTATGTTGTTTCAGGTGATCTATTTTTTATCAAAAAATGATATTTCGATTATATTGGACCATGATTTTTGTATTGTTTTAGAGTTGATGTTTGCCGCACTTTATTGAAGTTTTCATGGAAGGATTTAACGTGTCTTTACAAAATTTTGAAAAGGCAAACAAGTACAAAAAAAAACATTTATTTTCCTTGGTGTTCAAAAGATAAAGCGAATAGACTCATACATATTTCAAGAATTTGACGTTGTAATTATAATCTTTACATAAAGAGTTTTACTGAATTTCAAAGTTTTGACTTGATGAAAATGCAAAGCATAGTTTGGATTTATGTTACCATTATGAAGTATTGGAATACAAATTTTCTCGTGGTCGTGATTTATTTTTGAAAGTATATTGACCAAATCGATTCGAAAAAGGTTTTTATAATTTGCTTGAAATATGAAAAAGCTTTTAAATGATTTCATAAAAATAAGCTAGACTTAGCTTGAAAAATTGAAACTTAATATTTTGAAATGGACCTTGATTTGGATTTAACTTTTCGATTGATTGAATTATGGCATTCAAGTTTCGATTGAACCTGTGTAAAAGAAAATTAAAGCTAAGCTAGTTATCGATAGGTTGAATACTAAATATGAGGACCCAAATTGAGAGTTAGCTCGAAGCGTAAATGCATAATGTACGAGATGGCGAATGAGAAATTAAAGAATACATTGAAAACTACTCAATGAGAAAATCTAGTGAATACAAAATGTCAAATTAGTATACTCAGAGATGGGTGAGTTACTAAAATTGGAAATCCAAAATCAAAGACTATTTCAGTGAAATAGCCATGTGTGAAGATCATGTTGCCAAGTAGAAAATTTTAGATGTTGTAAAGACTCAAGATCTGAGGTTAAAATGACACAAATTAAAGGTAACCACTGCAACAAAGAAATTATTATAATATAATCAGAAGCGAGTTAACTCATAAAGTCGGGGATATCAGGAATTGATAAATTGTGTTCGAAATGAATGGAGAGTATGCAATAGCAGTACCATGACTGAATAATTAAAGGAAGCCCCAAACTAAAAGGTATGTATGAGTTATATTAGTAGGTTGTAAAGAGCGTATGACGCAGTTAATGATATTAAAATGAACTTGATGATAAGTGAATCATTAAAATCGGGGGTACACTAATAAAAAGAATATTTCTGATATGATTAGACGCGTGTGGATTCATAACTTTTGAGTCAAAATGAAACCTAACCAATTGGTAGGGAATAGTTGAATGAAAAAAATGAAGTTGAAGAGTAATTAAGGCAAAGGATTGTTACATAACCTTAGTCAATAATGACTTGGTTCTTAAAATTGGGGATCCTAGAATAGGATCGACCCATGAAAAAATGAATGAGTAATTTGGTGATGAGAAGAATTGCGAACTCGAGACAATATGTATTGCAATAGTATCATATTCAAGAACAAAATTTGTAATCGAAATGGTGACGTCACGAAAAATTATGTTGATCACTTGTGGGAAGTAACTTGTTATCTCTTGATAAAAGTCAAAAATTACATTAAATATGTAAACTACCAAACTAAATGGTTGAAAGGAAAGGTGAAATATCTAATCAGTGATAGGTCGACTATTAAAATTGGGGATCCTGATTAGGGTCGACCTTCAACAAAGTTTATACTACGTTAAATGCATGATACATCAAATAGGGATGATGAGGAAATACCCTATACCTAGTTATAGAAGATGAATATACGTCTGAATATGAAATCTTATAAATTTCACACCGTTAACATTTATTAAACAAAATATGTTGTCTATACCCAGAAGCCTGAGGGCTTAGTATTAGTCCAAAAGTGAAAGCCCTAATTTGATGATGTAAGAGAATTTGAGGTTACAACCTAGATGGGTAAGCAATAGATTTGCAAATGATTAAATGTCAAGGATATCAACACGTGGAAATAACGCACGAATAATCAAGGTCGACACCGTAACAAGTGACAAAAGCATAAGTAAATTATGTGGCATAAAGGTTTGCCTAAGTATGAGATCACTTCAAATTAATCCCATGAGAAATCAGTTGATATTCTTATTTTCAAGAATCATTGAATTTGGAGAAAAGGAAGAACACTATGAATGGTTTTGTGCTAAATATAAGCAATGAATCATAAACTAAATAGTGTAAGATAATTCTCGAAATAGGTATAAATATGAGATTGAGTGCCCTTGAATTAAAGCTTTAGTAACAAGTCGTACAAGATAAACTTATATGAGTTTTATGTACAAGGATATGTACTTTATGGTTGGAGTATCCAACAAAATGTATATGCAGTGCGACAATAGTAATGCACGAGTGTAATAAATTGAAATACAAGTTTGAATTACGAACTTGAAATAACTAGATTGTATTGAGATATGAGTCCTTAATGACAATGACAGGAGTATGAGTTTTATGCTTTTAAAGAAACGACATGAATGTCAGGTTCGAAACATGAAAGCTAAATCACCTTCATTTCTCATAGAGTGAGGTACTAAACACATTATAAGAGCTAAGAGTTAGCTTAGTAAGATGAGAAGGGACCATTGTATACCAAAAAGGGGTCATAACTAAGTCAACAATGTTTAAAATAGTCACCCAGGATCGTAAGAATTGATCAGTGCGAGGACGCATTACGATAGATCTCCTGAAAATCGAGATATAGTGATAAGAGATCTTGGTATGAAATAAATAAAATGGTGATGCAATGGAGCGCATTAAGATAAATGCTGAAACCTACTTAGAAATAATGACGATGTTAAAAATATTCCACAAGATTTTGAAGGTGGAAGCTTGTTTACGTCAATTAACAGTTAAGTGTGACAGAGGAGCTACAAAGTGGATCATTAGTCAAAAGTTGACTTGAAATATGAACCTACAAGAATGAATGTCGATTAACATGTAATGCCAATAATATTAAGGTATTATTCTAGAAAGGAATACTAAGATAAGCCGCAAAGACATGATGAGTCGTTCAATGATATGCGTAACCGAGATGTTGATAGAGATGGTGTGCTAGTGCTCATGTTATAGCAGACAGCTATCCTTGTTTCCCTACTACCAGTTGGTGGTATGGTTTCAATGCCAGGTAGACAGAGATGTTTGTTGACACAGATATGCACTAAATCATATCTCAGTGTGGTTCTACCTCTCTGTAAGTTGACGACTTGAGCGTATATTGCGACTTCGGTGAAGATTATAAAGGACTACCTTAAGAACATGTGATGACAGAAGAACTTGGCAATTGGCTGAGTGTAATGATTTTATTGATGACCTACATGAGGTGGGCTTTATGAGTTTTAGTTTGCAAGATGAAAATAAAAAAAATGAGATATATTAAAGTCAGGGGTAAAACTTTATTTCATGTGAGGAAACGAGCAGAGCATGCAGGTAAAGATGGCCTAAATTAAACAATGAGTCAAAAAGAAATCCTTATGGACAGACACTAAACTACGTTATACTTTACTTTTACTTTCAAGAACGAAAGTTCTTAAAATTGGGGATATTGTAACGACCCAAATTCTCCACGACCCAACCTATGGGTATTTTGGTAATTTCATGATAAAAATATGTTGGGTGTTTGAGGTGAAAATATAATTCTAAACTTGTCAAATATGCGTTAGGAAGTAAGTAAAGTTTTATTTTAAATAATAAAGCCCACTTGAGATTATGACCCAAAAGGGCATTTTAGACAAATTGTAAATAGTCACAACCCTAATCCCTAACCCTAATGCTATTTAAGCAAATCAAAGAAAACCCTAGCCCCAATTTTATAAAACACCCACATGGAGAGGAGGAGAACAAGAGGAGAGTTCAAGCTCAAGAGATGTACAACCTCACTTCCCTCCTTGATTTCTTTATTATTTATTGAAGATTTAGAGGCCAAAGGGTCGATGGCGTCGACATCGACAAGAACGCGAGAAAAATAGAAAAAAAAAAAAAGGAAAGATTTGATCTATGTTAGAATGAGATTTTGGAAAGGATTTTGAGTCAAAGACACCATTGAAGGCATGGTGAGATTCTAATACTCTCTAGATTTATTGTGTTGGTGTTGGAATTGGTAATGAGAGTTGATGATTTGCAAAGTTTGTTCAATTTTTCTTAGATCTAGTCTTGAAATGGGTTATACAAATTTTTAAGCTTTATGATAACAAGTATTATGGATGAATCAATCTTGTTTACCATGGTTTGAGGGTACATGAAAGGATTTCCCCATGATTTTAGTAAATTGAATGCGGTTGAAGTTTATTAATATGGATTTGGCATTTAAGGTTGAGTTGAGATTTAAAAAGGGACTTTGAATCTTTTTCTTTGGGAACTAAACTTATTCGATAAATTTATGGACTTTGACTGAATATTGTCATTTGGGAATTTAAAGTCTAAATTGAATCTTGTATGGTAATTTGGATCTTTTTAATTATAATTAATTGAACGTCTTCGATTTATGTTGGAAAAACTAAGTCTTAGCGGATTTTCCTTATTTTACATCACCACATTCCTATTTTACTCGAATCATCGATTCTAATTTTAAGTGTCGATTTTAGAGTCGTGAATGACCTTTAGGGAAGTCAGCTATAAAATAGAGTGAATCTCTAAGGTCTAGACAATTGATGTTAAACTTGTATGGTTGTAGATATATAAAGTAATTATTCTTTTAAATTGTCTAGATTCGCGAAACGGTTCACATCGAGCCCAAACACGAGAGGATCGAGATTAGGATTCGCGGCGAGTGCAGGTAAGTGGGGAGCTTGCTCAATTATCAAATATGGCATGATTATTAGTTATGCTTAGGATTCATAATTTGAATTAAAGACTTGGGATTTATGGGTTGCGTTGTGGTATTGGCTCGAACCTACGTATCTATGGAATGTGAATGCACTGTTATTCATGGCCCCAGAATGTGTGGAGTTCCACCGAGGGTCTTATTAGTAAGTAAATCTATATGAATACCTCAGAATGTTGTGGTACCATCGAGGGTCGTTAACACCCCAGGATGTGTGGAGTTTACCACCGAGGGCTTTACTTGACTAATTGAATTCATAAGTATGTCACGTAGGGACATGAGTTGGAGTTACCTTCTCTTGTACTCTTGAGACATAGGGATGTGCATCGGTGATGGCTTGGACGAACCTACTGTTGATTTGATGGGACAAACGAGAGGGCACATAAGGCCTATGTGCTAGCTGGTTGTTTCCATCACTTTGAGAGTAGGAGAATCGGTCACCGGATTCTTGCCAATATCTAGTATGCATTGAATGGAATATCGACTTATCGTATTATTATATTTTATAGCACATAATCTCGCGAAACCCCTTCATTTGTATGAAACTTTGAAATTATGAGATGATTTGTCAATCTCTTTAATGTTATTCATGATTATTGTTGTTACAATTTGTGACTTACGAATCTTATGTCTATGATAGTACTTGATGGTTCATTATAAGTCTATTTTTTATGAAATCTTGCTACCATGCTACTATTTATTGAATCCTTGTTTGTTTTCAAATACATGCTAGACTTTGCATGCTTATTAGGTATTACTTGCATATTTGATGGTTGAGCGGGTTTTCCGCATTACTGAGCTCCGTTGGTTCTTTTAGCTCACCCCACTTACATCTCAGGTATCCACGACAGCGCTAGGTTGAGGCAAGGGAGAGACGAGCTTAAAGTCTCCTCTTGATGCGAGCCTTTGTGTATATATATCATGTATATTTGATTTTGAAACTATCGACTTGGGGTTAAAATTAATATAGATCTTTGGGTAGCTTGAATCCTAGTTATCTTTAGTTGATCCATTTTAGAGATTATAATAAACTTGTTTAGTTTAAATGAGCATGAACCGATGTATAATTTTTATTAATGTTCTATGAACTTAAATCTATTGACTTAGGATATCTTTTTATAATGATTCCGCAGGTTTATTTGTTTAGGCGTGCCAAAACGTTATTTGGGCCCGGTTCAAGTATCGAGTCCAAGTGGTGGTCTGGGCCGGGCGACCCGACCTTAGGTCAGGGAAGGGTCGTCACAACGCATCTGTCTTAGCATTGCCCGAGATCGGGAAGGTCTTAGTCGTGTATACCGATGGGTTGAAGATTGGTTTTGGTGGTGTGCTGATGCAAGAGGGCAAAGTTATCGCTTATGCATCCCGACAGTTGAAAATTCATGAGACAAACTACCCGACTCATGACTTGGAGTTGGCGGCGATCGTAATTGCACTGAAGCTTTGGAGACACCATTTGTATGGCGTACGCTTCGAGTTGTATACAAACCATAAGAGCTTAAAGTACTTGCTTTCTCAAAAGGAACTCAACCTGAGACAGAGACGTTGGCTTGAATTCCTGAAGGACTACGATTTTGTACTTGAGTATCATCCGGGGAAAGCCAATGTTGTTGCCGATGCTTTGAGTCATAGAGGATCTGATGTAGAGGTATTTGTATGTCGTATGACTCATGAGTATGCGTTACTTAAGGCAGCCGAGATGATGAGTTCAGCAGATGTGCCAACGACTACCAGGACACAGATGTGTGGTCAGATGAGATTGCAGACCGTTTCACTGTAGACTATTCTCGAGGGACATTAGGGCAATGGGTCATACCAGTGTTACAGTGAGAAGGCAAATAATTCAGAGTATCCAGATTGGAGTCAGTCGACAGACTCTTGCTTGAGGTATCGTGGGCGACTATGGATTCCATTGGCGGCTGACTTACGCACCAAGATACTTTAGGAGGCTCACCATTCCCGTCTTTATGTGCATCCGGTCGAACCAAGATGTACGCTAATATGCTACGTCTCTTCTGGTAGCTAGGGATGAAGTGCGATGCGTCAAAATTTATTCGAGTGTGTGAGATATGCCAGCCAGCGTGTGAAGGCTGAGCATCGACGGCTTGGAGGGTTGCTACAACCCCTACCCATTCCTCGGTGGAAGTACATTGCTATGGATTTCGTCCGTGGCTTGCCCTGATCTCCTCATGGTTACGACAACATCTGGGTAATTGTAGATCGACTAATGAAATCTGCTCATTTCATACCAATATCCACTACACATAGAGTTAATAGACTGAGCATCCACTACGAACGGGAGATTGTCAGATTGCACGGAGTCCGTTATCGATTGTGTCAGATTGAGGGGTGCAGTTCACTTAGTTGTCATGGTAGAGCATGCAGGCTCAGTTTGGCACCAGACTGGAGTTAAGTATGGCGTTCCATCCACAGACAGACGAACAGTCCGAGAGGTTGATCCAGGTGTTGGAAGACATGCTCAGGATATGCGTTTTGGAATACGGCGGGTCATGGGAAGAGTACATTCATTTGTGCGAGTTTGCGCACAACAATAGTTATCAGGCGAGTATTGGTATGGCACCATTCAAGGCGCGTAGGCTTGTAGATCACCTTCTTGCTGGGCTGAGCCAGAGGATGTTGTGACAGTTAGTCCTGAGATTGTTGTTGATCATACTAAGAAGGTACGACATATTCATCAAAAACTTAAGGGTGCCCAAGAGCGGCAGAAGAAATACTACGAACAGTATCACGATGAGCTTCAACACAACTTGGGAGACTATGTATACCTAAAAGTCTCACCTCTGAAGGATCACAAATGATTAAGAATTAAAGGGAAGCTCGCTCCGAGGTTTATCGGTCCCTTCAAGATTGTGAAGAGGGTCGGTAAGGTTGCATATCAGTTAGAGTTACCGCCAGAGCTCGCCGGTGTTCATCCAGTATTCCACATTTCGATGCTTCGACTAGACAAGTTAAGCGGAGGGCGGCGACTGACAATGGACTTAAGCCAGATCGAGTTGCAGGATGATGTCTCGTATGAGTAGCAACCAATCCAGATCGTTGACCGCAAGGTCAAGACGTTGAGGAACAAGGAAATTCCTTCGGTACTTATGAAATGACAATTTCATGGAAATGAAGAGCTGACCTGAGAGTTAGAGTCCTACATGCGCGAGCACTTTCCCTACCTGTTGTATTTTGGTAAGTTTGTAATTTAGTTACTTATTAGTTTAAATTTAGTAGACGAAATCCTAATAAGTGGGGGAAACTATAACAACCCTGAATTTTTAACTGACTTGCGTTACACTTGTTAGGATTGTGACCCGACTATGTGAATACTGGATGGTATTTTGAACTTCGAGAGTTGACACCGAGGTAATTTTATGATTCTTTGATTTGTGTGTATTAGTATTTTAGTATTTTACAGGTCTCGAGCCGTTTGGGTGATTTTTAGTTGAGTGAGGCTTCGCCTAGTTAAACGGGGGATAAAAAAACAAATAAACATTACAAATAAATGAATTTTGTAATAATTTAATTAATTAGTTGATGAGATGTGGTGAGGAAACGGACACGGCAAACCAAATTTGTGAGAAATGCAGACCGAGGAGTGCAAGGCCAATGTGAGAGTCGGATAGTCTCGTAACATACGGGTTATGGGACAGAAATTGTTAAAGTGACACATCATAATGAGGAGAACCATGAGATTGGCATTAAGATGTGTACGTATGTTGAGATATGATAAAAGGGTAAAAGACCCATAAGGGTAGCTGTTTTGAAGTGTATGAGAAGGAGGATGAAGGGCAAAAGGGCCATTTACCATTTATTCATATATATAAAAACATAAACCCTAATACACACTATTCATCATCTTCCCAACTTAACAGCCATCACTATTCATCCTCCCACCTCTCATCACTGCCACTCGCCCCATCTACAACCGGCTGACTCTAACGAGGCTAGAGAGACCGGTGGACCGCCGTCGATGAGGTGAGACCTTTCTCTCTCTCTCTCTCTCCTTCTCGGCCTTTCACTCTCGGCAGTGAGCTCTCTTTCAACTCGGCAGTCCTCTCTTCCTCCCTGAATATCACCACCGCCACCCTCCACGGAGCTACCACCTCGACCACCCACCGGAGATCCCTAAGGGAGCTTCTTTCTCTCCCTATTTCTCTTTCCCTCGACTGTTCACTCTATCTCTCAACTTGGCAGTCCTCTCCTCTCTCTGCTGGACTGCCACCACTGCCACCTCCCACGACACTGGAGCGTCCACCACCCATCGGAGACACCTAAGTGAGCTTCTCCTCTCTCCCTTTCCTCTCTCTCTCTCTCTCTCTCTCTCTCTCCCTCCCTCTCAGCAGCACACTTTCTTTCTCTACCAGTCCACAAACTCGACCCACTTAACATACACTTTTCTCACTCACCTCCGACCATCGTGGAGTCACCTCCGATCGGCAACTTGGACGTAGACTACCCACATAGGTCTTGACCTTCCCGGAGAGCCTCACGTCCAACGAGTGGGTTATTTTTACGACGAGTTAGGAGGGTCCTTTTCAAATTTTTTTGACATGTTTGGGGTGTTTTTAAGACTGTTTGGCCACTATTTTGGGCTGTTGTGCCTGGTGGGACCGTCCCCGGTCATGGCTAATTAGAGGAGACTCCCCGATGATGCCACTAACCAGAGATGACCCCTTCCCCCATGTCCAACAACCACGTTTTGTGCATGTATGTGTGCATTGTATAAATCGGCCATAAGTGTGAGTGGGGTGTGTATAACAGTGGGGTGCACACAATAGAGGGGTGTTGTGTGCACATAATAGTGGGGTGCATGAAATGTGTGGGCGTGTACACCATAGTTGGGGTGTGAGGTGTATCAAGTGTGGGGTGTAAGACCATAAAGTGTATTATCGTAGCTTTGTGTGTGTACTTGGTTGTGGGTGTGTCATTTCATATGTGTGTATTGAATAAAAAGAGATAATGTATATGGGCCTTTAATACTTAGTTTAACATTATGTAAAATGTAGGTCATAAGCTTCTGTTTAGGCCCACTAAGGGCCCAACACAAACCTTAGCTAATGAGTACCCATAACACACATTTGTGTTATGTAAATGGGTTAGGTTAGGGCCCAAATAAAAGCCCAATAAAGGCTCAATACAATAGGTACAACTTGAAGTCCAAAGCAAAGGTATAAATATAAGAATGGGCTTATGTATTTAGACCCAATAAGAGTCCACACAAAAAGCTTAATTAGGTGAGTGTAGACATGATAAAGAGGCCCAACAAGAGCTCAAAGAGGGATAAGTTTTACGATAAGGACAATAACCATAGAGATGGATTGATCCATAATGGTTTGAGTCGCTTAATTAAGTGTATTTGAACTAAACATACGAGAAACACCCTAAGATGAGGTACTAACTCTAAATTAACGTTCGGGATTCAAACCTTTATTAGGTAGTCGAGATCTTACGGGGAATGCATTAGAGTCTCGAAGTGGTACCGGGTTACAATTAGTCAGGTAAGTACACACGTGCCTTGTATGTGTGTATGTTAGTAGGCCAGTAAGGAAATAGCATGTGATTTATACATCCTCTATTCATTGATATTTGTGAATCGATCCCTTATTTGATATTCCATTCCATATTCTTGCTTGTATGTTCTTGGCATGAGTGTGTGTCTGGAAGGTATCATTTGGTCCCGTACTAGCTGGGACAACGAAGGTGCCTCCTGCAGGGTTAACTGACCACCCTAGTGTTGTGTGTACTGGGTACTGGATTCGAGAGGTGTTGCGATGCCTCTCGATTTCAAGTTGCGCTAATGTTGTGACATTGCCGGAGGAGATCTTGCGAGATCTATGCCATATTGCTATGAAATTAGACCACTAATGGGTCTCTTTTAAATCTTAGAACATGCAAATTTCGATTATTTATCTTATCAGTTTTTTTATCATGCACTTGAATTACTTACTTTCTTGCTATTTTATTTCCGCATGATATTCAGACTGCTTTACTTGTTAAATCATAAATTATTGTTGTATTCTTCTGGCATTACTTTCGATTTCTTCAATTGCTCACCATCTAGTTTGTGACATTGGGTGCAGATAGGGTGGAGAGCAGTGAGGGCGAGGGGCCCTGCCTAAGAGACCTACTTTAAGGACTAGCAGTGGTATCAGGGAGACTTTATAGTATGTGTTTATATTTTGCTTACTTGTATATCGTTTCATACATATGTTTTGGGATTATTGAACTTGGCATTTTTGATGAAACTAGTATCATGTATATATACTTATCGAATTGTACATGTATACCCAGGGTTTTCCATACTTATAGAATTTCTATATTTCCATTGATTGAGTTATTTCCAGTATCGTACTTAGTCTTTCGTCGTGTATTATTGCAATAACTCTTTCATAAATTGTTAAAATTGATGAATCGAAGACTGACTAGGCCCGTCAGGTTGTCAAGTGATGACTCAGGGCCTGCATGGGTTTAGGCCGGACGTACCCAATTGCAAAAGTTAGGAACGGTTGAACTTAGAGTGGAAACCCTATGATCCTGACTTAGAATCCTAGTTGGGGAGTGGGAAAAGTCGGATGTGATGTTTATACATATTACGATTGTTGTATGTATTATACGATATCGGTAGTTATTTGTCGATCCGGGAACGCGCTTTCTTTGTCGGATAGCGAAGGCGGATCAGGCTGGATTTAGTAACGACAACGGTAAGTCGTTAACACGTTGCATAGAGGACCTTCATGCGTTGGCGCAAAGAGCTGCATTTCAGGCCATTGAGGATGTGCACATGGCGACTGAGCCACAACTGACGATGGTTCGTAATCCTACCGGAGGTAAAGAATTTTCCTGGATATCATACATCATGCATGGAACCGATTAATTGAAGCTTTAGGTGTTTAAAATGCGATGTCGGACATCATGTGATAGAGTTAGGGTTGATACTGACTAGAGTGGTACCGTTTAACCTTAGCAGTGTTGTCTAGGATGAGATAGACCTAACTTAGATTAGAGTCCAAAAGAGATGGTAAGTTTGGGCACAATGGGTTGCCAAAACTAGTAATGAGTACACCTAAAGAGAAGCAGGACCAGACTGGTTGTGATTCATCTTACGATGCATGGACACATAGTGTACATGGTGGCCACGGTTACAAATTTGTCGAATCTATCTTACTGCCTGGGTATAGATAAACCTGCATTGAGACGTGAATGGGTTGGGAGTTTTCACGAGTATGGCATGCGAGTCGCGATCGTAGCGTCTTATGTCATGATCACCAAGCTTGAGTCGTGGTAGTGGGCGATGTTTGCGACGAGGTCGTGGCATTCCTACCATTTTGGGAAACGGGAGCGGTATAGAGAGACCGTAGTTGAATTAGACTATTTGAAGTGGTTGAGACTCGCAATCTGAAGACAGACAAAATCAAGCTGTTCAAAGTGACAAAGGCCCACAGTTTGGTATATGTAGAGAAAAGGGAGTGGGTTTAAGATGTTGTGCTGTTCAAATAGACTTTGTACAAGTCCGCAATTTAATACCTGATGTCGAGCTGTTGGAAGTGACTCTCACGAGAGTCCACAGTGGGTCATAGCTTATTTTGCTGTCTGAAGTGACTTTGTATCAGTCCGCAGTTCAACGATGAGGAACGAGCTGTCTGAAGTGACTCTGAGGTAGTCCGTAGTTCGAGATAGAGGATCCCGGCTGTCTGAAGTGGCTGTAAGCCCGTAGTTTGGACAAGGTATGAACGGGTATTGATTCCCCTTATTCGCTCGAGTTAGAGCTAATTTCGAGGACGAAATTCTTATTAGTTGGGGAGACTGTAATGACCCGAAAAATTGGCTATTTGTGGATGATGATGTGTATTACATATATATACTTGTATTTGAGTGACCAAACCATAAAGTCGCGGGGGTTTAAAACACTGTTAAAATACAATTAAATGAATTTTCTAATAATTTAATTAAGTTAATTAGTTGACGAGTCAAGGCGAAACTACGCGCGTTATGGGAGTCGGGGCAAGGTAAAACGGACCGAGGAATGTTGTTTGAACGCGGGAGTTGGTTAATTATACATTTTGCGGACTATGGGATTGGAATTTGTTAAAGTGACATATCCCAAAGAGAAGGAACCACCAGATTGGCCTCGAAATGCGTGTATGATTTGAGATGCAAACAAATGGTAAGAGACTCATAAGGGTAGTTGTTTTAAAATGTGTATGACATAAGTGGAAGGGCAAAAAGGGTAATTTCACTTTGTTTACACATGTATAAAAACGTTCAAAAAGAAAGAAAAACCCTATTCATCTCTTTCTTCAAACACCACCGCCACCACCTCTCCTCTCCCTTTCGCCCCACGCCTAACTGGACCACGTCGCTCACCGGAGGTCGTTTCTCTCTCCCTCCCTCTCGGTCTCTCCCTCTCTCTCGGATTCACTCTCGACCTCTCCTCCCTCACTCGATCTCTCGGCTTCTTCATCTCTTTCGTCGGGTTGCCACTTCACCCTCCTCCACTACTGTGCCACGAGCTCACTAGAGCTCCCTCATCGGAGGTCGTCTCTCTCCTTCTCTCCCTCTCTCTCGGTTTCTCTTTTCTCTCTCTCTCTCTTTTCTCTCACTGGTTTTCGGACTGCTCTTATGGTGGCGGTTCTATCTGCTGGAGTGACAACTGTGGAGGTTAGAGACGTCCCTAAGAGGCCATTGGAGCCTTGGAAGCACCTCAACGCGCCGCTGTGAACAGTAACGTGGATGCACTATGAACGATTATCTTGTGTTGGAGTATTGGTCCAATAAAGGAGAGGCCAATGTCATGACTGGGACTCGTCTTAGATGACACAAGGCAATTCACTGGAGCCCTGACAGTCCTGGAGCACCTCCCAATCGTGATCTCGGTAAGGTTGTTGACTTGTGTTGTGTACACCATTTTATTTTTCGAACTATCGGCTGTTTTACTACCTCATCGAGTTGCTGAGCTCTGCGGCATTGCTGATTGGATCACCATGACCTAGGGGGACGCCGAAAACCACACCATCTCTTGCTTGAGTCTCACAGCCCCGAAGCGACCGAATCAGTGGTGGTGGGTGTTCGTCGTTGATTTCATGTAAATTTTTGCTGTCAACTTTCGTAGTCATGTATGGTGTCTTTTCGATCTGGTTAGGGGGTTTTCTCAGCAACCCAATACCACGGTAACCCCTCCCCGATGTTGGACAGTACCAAAGTGTTGCTATAATGGTCTTGATCGGTGTTGAGTGTTGTTATCATGGCCGATTAGGTGTATTGTTGTCAATTCTTGTTTGTTGATGTTGAGTCTCCCATCCGAGTAGTGTTGATGATAATCCAAACTGACAGAGGAGTTTTCCAGTGTCCCCATGCCGTGATGACCTCTCCCCGACGTCGAATAATGCCAGTATGTTACCATAGGGTTTCCTCGCGGTATTAATTTGAACATAAATTACGACGTAGAGTAAAGGGTTTTGAATGTTATTTAGGTTTCAAATGGGCGTGAAACGTAATGATGATTTCATGTGAGTCTATATATTGTAAATCGTTATGACGTCGTGGTCACGCCGCCAGTCCTCGAGACTATAGCGTGACCTATTTGTGACCAAGCCGAGCCTAAGACTTGTGATTAGGCTTACATAGGTGTGGTTATAACACCCAAGAGAGTCATTGTGTTTCATTGTGTTTTTGGTTTGATTTACCGATTGAATTGTGGAGGGTTTTGAGTCATTCAAAATGATGGGAAAATGTGAAGGGTATCGACCTAGGATTAGTTAATGCCTCGACCCATTAATTAGAGTTTCCAACCTTGTCAGGTAGCGGGAAACTCAGGAATATGCGTTAGGAATGAGAGTGTTGTTATATGCGGGTTGCGATAGTTCAGGTAAATACATTTGCCACAAGCTAATGTATGATTTGTAAGCCAGTAAGAAAATGCCATGTGATTCATTATCTTTCATTCTGTTTCATTATGCTCTATTGTTGGTATTCTATTCTATTCCTTGTTGTGTGCTCTTGGCGTAAGTGTTTTGTCTCGAAAGTACTAGGATCTGCACTAGAGGGATAAAACGTGGGCATTCGTGCGCACGAGTGTGTGACCACCCTTAGTGACCGTGTGACACCGAGTACTGGGTGGGTGGGTTCGAGTTCCGCCCGTCATAGCTGTGCCTTCGCTTGTGTCAATGCCCGGGAAGACCTCACGAGGTCTTCGCCGTTATGCTATGATTTAGACCACTTATGAGCCTCTTTTGATTCCTTGGAACACACTTGACTTTCGATTGATATATATTAATCTGTTTATCATGCACCTTGTATATTTAAATTCCTGTATTTTTATTACCGCATGATATTTAGACTGCTTTTTATATGTTATATCATGAATTATTGTTATCTTCTTCTGGCATTACATTCAATTTTCTCCAGTTTCTCACCGTCTAGTTTGTGACGGTGGGTGCAGATAGAACAGAGTGTAGTAGAAGCAAGGAGCCATGCTTAGACGACTTTTGTGAGGATTAGCGGCTGGACTTGGAGACTATTTTGTAGGTTTCCTTATGTTTTGCTTTTATGTATATCGTTTCATATATATACTTTGGGATTATTGAACTTGACACATTTTGATGAAATTGGTATATGTACCTTTGCATTTCGAATTGTACATGAATACCCGGTGTTTTTCACAATTATAGAATTCCTAATTTCCCTTTGATTGAGTTATTTCCCCTTGTTATTTACTGTTTAGTCTTTCGCTGTGTATTATTGCAATAACTCTTTCATAAATTACTAAATTGATTAAATTTAAGGCTAACTAGGTTCGTCAGGTTGCCAAGTAATGACTTGGGGCCTGAACGGGTCTAGACCGGGCGTACCCAATTGCACGGGGAAATTGGGGCCGTCACACCGGGCCTGACCTTGACCTGGGCCAAGTGGGCAGGACCGGGCCTGACCCAATTTTTGGATTGGACCTAGTTCAGGGGCCCACCCCATATTATTTAAATAATAATTTATTATTTTAAAAACTAAACTAAAATTTTTTTTTAGATAAAATAAATTATAGAAAAATATGAAAATATCTAGAAAATAATGAAAAAGTTTAGAAAAATTCAGAAAAATATGAGAAATTAGAAAAAAGATTGGAAAATGGATTTCGAGAATTTTTTTGGACATTTGAACCTAGTATAACCCAAAAATGTGCTACAACAAAAAATTCGAATAAAATTCTCATTTTTGTCGTTGCAATATAAAATCTATTAATTTGACACTAAATCATATAATATGATTTATTTAGACACCAAGGACTTAGGTGACTATAGTCAAGTATCGGGTGCATATCCCGAGACGTGAGCGAGATGGACTGGAGATTATTTTTGGGACACGGAGCGCGGTTTAAGGTGTGTAGTATCCCAACGAAAATTCACTTTGAGTATTTACTGCTTAGCTATTTGTACTCAGCCCTTTTATTCATTATTTATATTCCAAATTTATTTATGAACGGTTGAGTTTACTCCCTCCAAGTTTATTCTATTGCGTTGGCATGTGGCACACTAGGTCATAGCATGTGTTTTAGTGATATGTCGGTAGATTGTCGACCAGACTGCGAATTTGTACTATACATATGTGGGTGTGCCATGGTTTACGCCGGCCACCTAGCAGACTCAAGGATTTCAGTCAGTTTGAGGTTGCTACTAGCGGTGCATGGGTGATTATTCGAAGTATGGTGCTAGTTTGACCTAGATCTTGCACACACTTTGTATTCACTGCTATTTGATATGCATGTGATGATCTTCCACAGTTATCTGTATTCTTTTCTTTCGAATGTTTATTTAATAGTATTTTAAATTTCAGCATTTATTTTTTGTACTTGCTCGGTGAAGTTCCTTGGGATTACTCACTCTGGGCTCCTTATTTGTTTGTTATGATGGCTGAGTGCAGACCTCAGTACAAGCAGAGGGCAGGGCAAGCTTGAGGACTTCCTGAGATTTGACTGCGTATTCCCTTCTCGTACGTTTGTTTACTTTTACTTGTTTTATGTTGGGATCAGGACTATGAGAGACACATTTTGACATGTATATGACCTTTTGAGGTTTATTTTGATATTTGGATAGATCATGGATGATGGTATATATTGATGACATTGGTATGGGTATCTACACTAGGAAAATGCTCTTAAATCATGTTTTTTTCATATCTATTTTGATGATTTATTTACTTTATTTAAGTCTTCCACTTGTAAATTTTGATGTTAATCATGATATAAAATAGGTGAAATTGAGTCCACTAGCTAACTTGATAATTTACTAAGGAAAATGACATAAGTTAGCAGCAAAAAGTTTGATAATCAAGGTGTTGATGCGCGTGGGACACAACTGGATTGTGACATGGCAAGGTTGTCGGCCTGCGACGCATGACGTGGTGGCCTCTAATTTTGGGGTCACTACACTACGTGCGAAGCACGTCTGACAAACTAGTTGTTAAGAGAATTTTCTCTCAGTCATCTCTTTTATTTTTTTCTTGGTCATGGAAAACAAGAGGAAGGAAGTTGTGGAGCTTGGATCAAACAACGATTTCATTTCTTTCCTTATGGTCTATAAGTTTTGCTTGTTGATTATGATCCTATTTGTCTAAAAGTTGTTGAAACAATTCTAAGATTGAATTCATATGAAGATACACATTACACATACAAACATATGTGTATAGCATATAAAACATGGTTGATCAATAGTAGATCTAGCTTAATAGCTTTAACTTAGGCCTTTAATAGCGTTCATCAAAACTCATTCTCACAATTTCAAGCTCTCCTCCCTTAATGTATCGACCTGTTACCATAAGCACGTGATTAATACTAATCAAAATCTTAATTAATTTAAGGTAGGCTCATGGTTAAGCCTGGTTTATCTCGATTAATGTGTGAGTGGAATGGTGTAATGCATTGCGTTTGTATGATGTGTATTAGTATATACTATGGATAACCAGATAAATTATGAGACGCCTAATACCATGTTTGGGTCATGAGGACAAACATGAGACGCGAGACAACGTTGACACCCAAAGATGCTCGTCGGCAAGAATTATACGGTGTAGACGTAATTATAGGCATATAGTTATATATTTATATATATTGATATATATATATAATATATATATAATAAAAGGAAAATAACACGTATTGCATGACGTGTGGGTTACGAAGTGACATGTGGATGAACATGTGTAGGTCACTAAGACGCATATACGCCGAGTGGATTTGGTGGCGTGCACAGGAAGTGAAGAAAAGTCAAGAAAATGTGTGTGGAAAGTAGCCAGTGCGAGGGACAATAGTCCCAGCGTATTGGACAGTGCAGTAAATGGGATAAGTTTAGAGAATCCTCGAGATGACGCGATGCATATCTCGAGGCAATTATTTTCATCGACTCTCTATTATATATATACATCGAGAGAGATAGAGAGAGATAGATAGAGGGCGGTCATGAGGAGGCTGAGATCTTGGGAGCTCGAGGAGCTAGAGTACGACAAGGCTACGATGTGGAGATAAGTAGTTGTTATTGATCTTTGTCATTGCTATGGTTATCATTTTTGTTGTTGTTAGTGTCAATGTTATTGTTGTGGTGGTATGAATCGGTTATGATAATGTGATGATCCATTGTGGTTGAGATTACACACATGTTGTTAGTCCTTGTGTGAGGCCCTCTATAAAGATTTTTGAATTGAATCTATTTTTGTATTAATTGGGATGGGAATAAGAGCTCAATACTAATGTTCATGTCGGTATTGTTTATTTTATAACTTATCAAAAACGTTTTAATTTTACGCTGCATTTATTTTGATTTATTATATTGATATCGATATATACAGGTTGTTAGGATTTGATACAAGGCTGCTGGCTCTAATTAGATCTGATATGGTTTACCAGGGCTTAATTAGGGTTTTAGGCTGAGTATCGCCTTAAATGAATTTGGAGATGCTTCCGTTGGTATCAGAGCTCAGTTATAAAGCTTAGGATATTATTCCTTGATAAAGTTCAATGGAATGATTTTGGTACAGTGGTATCAGAGCCTAAGGTTATCACTTTCGAGTTGGCTTTAAATGGTTTGATAGTATTGATACCGTTTAGTTTGGAGCCTTGAGTTTTACCTGCATATCAAATAGAAATTTAGGTTAATTGACTTGGAGATTGATTCTCAAGTTAGGGGTAACCTAATACTAAACAAATGAATTGTTTTTATCGATGTTTTGTAGGTAATGAAAGATAAAAGCTTTAGATATGTATTTTTAAGCTTTATATTATATCTATGCGATAGATATAGCTGTCCTGTCTTTCCAAGGAATGATACTGAAGGTCTTATCTCCTATCCATTACTTGGAAAGACAAAGAGAATTGATGGTAAAGGTTTTTGGGAACCTGGACTTCAGGGATAATGAGATAAGGAAAACAATGAAACAACAATATGATGGTTTGTATCCATCAAAATCTCACGAGTTGAGAAAATATCAAGGAATGGGATTTATTAAAACCTAAATCCTGATGTTATAGGTGTAATGGCCCATTTTTCAAATAGATCGCTACGGGGGCCAATGCATTACAAATAACGGCAAATTAAATTCGGATCATTACAATTCTTCCCAACTAGGTGAAACCTCGTCTCAAAATTTAAATTAAACTTAAATACTTACCAACAAATAAGTGGGGATACTGTCGTCGCATGGTAGACTCGAGTTCCCAGTGAGTCCTTCATTTCCATGATGTTGCCAACGAACTAAAACCTTCGAGATCTCCTTATTCTTCAAAGTCTGAATCCTCCTATTCATGATCTCCATAGGCTGTTTCTCAAATGACATGTCTGGTCGCACCTGAATCTGGCATACATCAATCATAGGTCTCGGCCCTGACCTAGCTAGCCTCAACATGGATATATGAAACGCTGGATGTACCCCCACTAACTGTGGCGATAACTCTAAATGGTATGCCACTTTGCCGATACGTTCCTTCACTCTGAACGGTCCAATAATCTTTGGTTGTAGTCTCCCCTTAATTCCAAATCTCAGATAACCCTTCCAAGGCGAAACCTTCAAGTACAGCATGTCTCCAATCTCGTAGCTTAGATCCCCGTGATATTTATCTGAATATTTCTTCTGTCTATCTTGCGCTGCCTGAAGTCTCTATCTAATCTGCCTCACTTTCTCAGTGTGATCCACAACAACCTCAGGTCCTATAGCCGCTGTATCCTCCGGTGCTTTGCCTAACATGATGGTGACCTACAAGGCCTACCATATAGTGCCTCGAACGGTGGCATCCCAATACTTGCCTAATAGCTGTTGTTGTACGCAAACTCACACAACGATATATAATCCTCCCACGATCCACTAAACTATAAAATACACGCCATGAGCATATCCTTGAGAATTTAGATCAACTGCTCCGACTGCCTGTCAGTCTGAGGATGGTATGCTGTACTAAACTGTAGTTGAGTGTTAAACTGCTCCTGCATACTCTCCCAAAGTCTTGAAGTAAACCTCGAATCTTTGTTAGAAATAATGGAGACTGGTACAACGTGCAATCTGACAATCTCTTTCTCAAAAATAGTGCTTAGCTGTGTAATTGAATATCTCGTGGCGATCGGTATGAAATGTGTCGACTTCGTCAACCTGTCAATAACTACCCAAACTGCGTCGTGTCTCCTTATAGTTTGCCATAGGCCACTGACGAAGTTCATGGTCACGTGTTCCCATTTCCACTGAGGAATGGGCAGTGACTGTAGCAATCCCAACTGGTCTTCTATGCTCAGCCTTCACCTGCTAGCAAATATGACAACTCCGGACGTACCACCCCACGTCAGCCTTCATCCCTGGTCACCAAAACAATCGCTGAAGGTCGTGATACATCTTGGTCTGACCAGGATGAACTGTAAATTGCGACCTGTGTGTCCTTGAGAATAATGTCCCTGAGCTTCGGTACCTCCGGTATCCACAAACAATCCCTATGTCTCAAGCACCCGTCTGAACCCTCAGACCACTCGGTGCATCCCGGATCCTGAGCCAGTCCACTGATCCATAAATATCGGTCCTCAATTCTCTGCAACTCAGCAACTCGCTCTAGAGACATCGTAGGAACTCGTATCTAGGCACAAATATGTAGCTCAGCAATAGACTCTGTCACACACAACACTGACGCACCTCAAGTAACCCATCCTCGTGTGTCATATGCTGCAATCCCGTTCGAATATCGATGTCACTCCTGCTCAGCACATCAGCTACGACATTCGCCTTCCCCGGATGATACTCGATAGCGAAATTGTAGTCCTTCAGTAACTTGAGCCATCTCCGCTGTCTCATGTTCAACTCCCTTTAAATGAATAAATATCTCAAACTCTGGTGATCGGTAATAGTACGAACTTTTCACCATACAAATAGTGCCTCCAAGCCTTTAGTGCAAACACGACTGCCGCAAGCTCCAAATCGTGCTCTGGATAACTCTCCTCATGTGGTCGTAATCATTGCAATAAATAGGCCACTGGATGTCCATCCTGCATTAACACACAACCCAACCCATTGCTTGACGCATCAGTGTAAACCTAGAAACCCTTTCCTACCACAGGTAATGCCAAAACTGGTGCAGAAGTCAACTACCTCTTCAGCTCCCAGAAAGCATCCTTACACTCCTACGACCAATCAAATATGACATCTTTCATGGTCAACCTTTTCATCGGCATTGCAATCAAGGAAAAATCCTGTACGAATCGCCTGTAATATCCTACCAAACCAAAGAAACTCCGGATGTCCGAAACTGACTCAGGTGTCCTCCAATCAATAATTGCTTGAATCTTATGATCAACAGATATCCCTTGATTATTGATGACATGTCCGAGAAACTTCACCTCACTCAGCCAAAATGAGCACTTGTTGAACTTGGCTTAAAGTCGATGCTCTCTCAGCGTCGCCAACACCTCCCTGAGATGCCTCTCATGTTCCACATGAGTCCTGCTATAAATTAGGGTGTCGTCGATGAAAACAATGACGTACTGATCCAAAAATGGCCTGAGCACTCTGTGCATCAAGTCCCTGAAGATCGTTCGCACGTTAGTTACCCCAAATGGCATGACTGTGAACTCAAACAATTCATAGAGCGTGCTAAAAGCCATCTTCTCGATATCACTCTCCCGAATCCTTAACTGATGATAACTCGATCATAAATCAATCTTTAAGAAAAACTTAGCACCCACCAACTGATCAAATAAATCATTGATCCTAGGAAGTGGATAACAATTTCGAATTGTCACCTGATTCAGCTTCCTGTAGTCTACGCACATCCTCATAGACCCATCCTTCTTCTTAATAAAAAGAACTGGTGCACCCTAAGGAGACATACTGGGATGAATTCTACAGCAACTCCACTAGCTGGGACCTTAACTCCCCGTGCTCAAATGCTGACATCCTGTAAGGTCGGCTATATATCGACTGCATCCCTGAAATCAACTCAATAATGAACTCAACTGCTCTAGGAAGTGGTAAACCTAGTAAATTATCGAGAACACCTCAGGAAACTCACACACTACTGGAACATCCTCTACTCTAACCTTCGATTTTAGTTCTGGCTCAACTATCGCCATAAACGCCTCCATCTCGTGAGTCATAACCAGTCGACCTCTAGTAATCAGTAAGTCTGACGTAGCTCTAGCAAATGAAAATTCTAGAATCCCCTCGATATGAAATGTCACCGTCTTGCTAAAATAGTCGATATGTGCGTGATACGACGATAACCAATCCATACCGAACATCACGTCGAACTCCAAGTATTCTAATACTCTAAAGTCAGCTGGTAAATGATATCCCTCAATCTCAACCACATAATCCCAACAAATTCGGCTAGGACAAATCTTATCCCTAGCTGCCGTGCTGAGAACAAGATATGCATCTAAAGTTTGTGCACCTAACCTTAACAATCCTACCATATGTCCATATATAAAGGAAAGTGTGTTGCTAAAATCGAACATAACATGCATAAAAGTATCACAGACAGATAACATACCTTCAACAAGCTGTCTGGTCGCCTCCTGATCTGGCTATGTAACCCCAAACGCAGCTATTTTTGCCCTATCTCTGGCCTGATCAGTTTGTGATGGTAGTGGCACTGGTCTGGTGCACTCCGCCACAAATGTCCTACCTGACCACAACGATAACAAGTTTAAGTGTGGGATCTGCTAGTAGTTCTCTAACTCGTGCCTGACTCTGGCCTCGACTCTGGCCTCTCTGACCCTGACCTCTATCTTGCCTCTACTACTGTCTCGGTCGATCAACTGATGTAGAGGTCGCAGAATACACTACCTCATGATCATCATGTCTATCTCGATCATCCGGATGATCTCTGTCACCTCTATGACCCTGATCTTACTGCCAATCACCTTTACCTTTATGAGGTCTCTGGCCCTGTCCCTGTCGACCTTGATCTCTCATTTGTCTCTTTGGCCTCTGATCAAAACGAGAACCTTGAACTGGATGACTCTGCTGACCTTATAGTGCAGTCTGATTCACCAATCTGCTAGCACTCTGTACCATATAAGTATCTTAAAAAAGAGACCTGTCGTATACTTGAGCCAAAGTAGTTGCTCCACTGGAAACAACTATGGTAGCTATCCTCTCATTTAGTCCTCAAACAAAATAATATATCTATAATTGGTCAGTCCCTGCCAAATCCATAGAGTAGGACAATAAATATTTGTACCTATCCATATACTCGGTCATAGACATATCGCCCTGAACCAGTGTCAAGAACTCCTCTCTCAATCAAATCCTGACCTCCATAGGTATAGACTCATCCATGAATAACGTTCTGAACTCAACCCAAGTAGTAACTGCAGGATGTGTTGCTTTATAGGTGGTCCACCATATAGCAGCAACAGATTTCAGGCAATAACTAGCCAATCTCGGTTTATCCACCTCATGAACCAGTAACATCTCATGTAATCTCTCATGAGCCAATAGCCACCTCCCGACTATCTCTGGGTCTCCGGCTCCATGAAAGTATCTTGGAGTGAATCTAAGATAATCCTTCAACTTCTTCGCCTCCACTATCATCAAACTCCATGATGAAGATGCTACAACTAACTGCTCAGTATTCGAAGGAGTCACAACTAAAGCAGTCTCTACTGGAACAACCACTGGTATAGCCCTCTCGCCATGTGTCTCGGATACTGCAGCATGACCCTGAGTCTCAAAAGTAGTGGGAGCAACAACTGCAGGAGTAGTAACTAATGGTGCAGCTATAACCGTAGTAGGAGCTGTCACAGTCTTACGAGTCTTCAATAAATCTAACAACTGTGCGAACCTATTATCCACTATCTGCGCTAACAACTCTAACGTCAATGTCGGCCTAGCAAGATCGCTAGTATCCCTAACCTCTGGCTGAGTCGTACCTGAAGGCTGCCCGTCCATTCGTATCTGCATCAAAGAACGTGCCTCAATACGAATATACGTGTAACGTAGGTAATATACAAACAAAAACATAACATGTATATCCTGATTTCTATCCATCTCTCATTACTTCCCAACTAAGACTTTAAGCAATTCCTTTGGGTTTTTCCTATTATTTATTCATGCGATGAGTGCAGTTGCCTGTATTTATTTACGTTTGTTTATTTAATAGCTTTATTGAAATTTCAATATTTACTTTCAGTAATGCTCACTTAATCTCCTTGGGAATACTCACTCTGGACTCGTTATCTGCCTTTTGTGATGGCTTGAGTGCAGATCCTAGTACAAGCAGGGGCAAGAGCAAGCTGTCAGAGTACTGTTGATCTGAGATCTCCTGACTCGTATGTTTGTATTATATTTATTTTGTTTTATTATGGGTTTGGGATTTTGAGATACTTTGTGTATATTGATCTTTTTGTGACTTCAGAGGTATTTATGGTTGTGTATGGATTTCCACATTAAGTTATTGGTTTAGGTTACACATTTATAGTATTATTATCCGAGTAAATGTGTTAGTAAGGCTTCTGCTGTGTTAAATTGAGGATTTTAATATGCTCTAACATATAATTTGATTTCAATACAATTTAATCAGTAAGTGGCAGTTAATAAGGTTTAAAAAGATAAAAATAGAAGATATAATCCAATATAGAGCATAGCTGTCACTGGTAGGACAGACTGTGGGTCCACATTGGCCCCCGTAGCGGTCTATTTAGAAAATGGGTCATTACAATAGGTATAGAAAGTGAAGAGTTTATAAATAACTTTCTTATTGACTAGTCTCTAATGGTCTTTATTCTCACTGATATTATATGATGAGAAGTAGTCAGGGTAGAAGGAACAATAGGTCCTGGACTTAGAGACATATGTCAGATGAAGTGACATTAAAGGTGAATGAGAAATGGAATGAAAGATTTATGTGGAACTTGATGACATACTTTAAGTAAATATGTACTAGTAATGAGACTAGTTGAAGGAGATGAAAAGTCATTCAATGAGAGATATAATGGTTAATGATGACGAGAACCTGGTTAAGGTTAAGTAACCACTAGATTACATATACTTCATGAAAGATAATGAAGTATAAGATTTTAGATATGATGTTAATTCGTACTAGAATAATGAAAGGTGGCTTATTAGTGTTGTTGTGGTGTAACCACACTTACTAATAGAGCAAAAAGGAAATGATTGATGTGGTGGTAGGACCACCTGTAAGGAATGAAATATGAGAATACCAAGTTGATGTGGAGATTAATGCTGGGATGTAAGTAATGAGTTTAGGAACATAGTAGCATGCTAGTGAGATGCTTTAATATGATCTTTTAGACTGGTACAGTCTAAATTGGAGAGAATGAGTTACCAATAAAGTTAAGGTTGAAAATCCAATAAATGTTGTATGATATTGGGAATGAAAAAGTGAGTAAGATATCAGGAGATTGATATTAGTTGTTACCTATACTAAAAAATTTTAAATTTTATGAATGATGAATCATAGAAATACAGCCATCACTTGAAAATTATAATGGTTTGGGTTGAGTAATTCAGTTGTTGACATTAATGGGAATTCAAGCTTGATGAACAAGAGTTGTGTTGTTATGATTTCAAGAAGGTTGTATATTTAAGTTGCTTGAAATCTTATCACAATTTAAGTCAGGAATTCATCAATTACTTGAATTTTCACACCAAACCAATGATCAATTCCATTTTACCTTAAGGTATTATGGGAATGGTATGAGTTTGAAAAATAATCTGAGTGATGAGTTTGTATAAACCAACGTATGAAGGAATATTCATTTCCCAGAATTGACAACTCATGTCAAAAATTGAAATGAATCCAATTGTTCTCAAGAGTTTATTGAGATTTAGTTATCATTGAGTAAAGATCAGAATTGAGAAATATGAGGTCAAGCGGTGGCTTGACAATGAAAAAGATTATGGTGAAAACCCTAGAAACTCATTGGAGTTCATTCTATATTTATCAATGAAGAAAATAGAGTTGTTAAACTCTACTGAAATAAATTATCAGCAAGTTTACAATGATGACAAATGTAAAAGTAGTTGAAGACTTACCAAAAGCACAAAGTACTATTATAGAGTTATGTGAACTCTAACGTTAGATGAGTGTATATCAAAAATTGTAAGTGCAATGGCTAAGTTTCAATTGGAAACCACTAAGACATGTTGAATTTTTAATTATGAGTCAAGGGATTTGACTGTGGTTAAGACAATTAGAGAGTTGACTTATATTCAACACAAAGATAGAAAAGTGGTGTAATGTGAAATGATTGAAGGATATAAACAACTTATACTAAAAGCTTTGATATAGTTGTGTTGTATATTCAATTAACTCCATAATGGAATTGAAATGAATTGTACATGATACAAATGATGCCTTGAAGAAAGTGAAAAGTAGTCTGACTACAATAATTGCTTGATTATACTTAGATTATGGAAAAGTTAGAGGCTTATCCTAATACTTTTGTCCAAGTAAATGTCTATTGACACAATGAAGAAATATATTGTAGTAAATACATATAATATAGTTCAGGAGGAACTAATGTGAAATAATTATGTTGGTAAGAGCACTAAACAATTATAAGGCATCAACTAATAATGAAAAGCTGGAAATATGTACTTGAAACGATGGATGGGATGAATTGCTAGAATAAGTCTTAGAGGAAAGACTTGAAATGATAAGACAAGGATGAGGATCTTAGTATGAGCATGAATCCAGCTGCTTGGATGAGGATGCAAGTTCATTCATCTATCATGAGGATGAGGATGCATGTACAGTTGTATCATGTGAAGGGATTTGAAAGTCTTTTAGTTATTCCTAATATTAGAGAGTCTTAATAGAATCAATAAAAGATGAAATGAGAGTATGGAAACCAGTGAAATTGGTGAAATGGTAGTGGAGGAAAGATTTAAACTATGAGAGTTTGAAGAGTATAATTATGCCAAAGTGTAGATAATTTGATGTGAAATGAGTCACAGAATGTGGAAAATGCTATAATCACTCTGAGGAATCATCTTGCAAAGTGATTGACGCTGGTCAATACTTTGAAAATAAGAGAAAGAGGGCATGGGATGTAATTATAATAGAAACTTCTCAGTATTATCTTCAGAGAGATTGTATTGATGAAATGAGTGAAGCCCTGTGCAGGCAAATCATCAATTAAGAGGTTAAAATTGATAATTACTAGACCATCTTTTTGGGGAGTTCAGAGAGAAGCTGAACTCATGAAGGATTAAACTAATAGGTGATGTGGTTGAGAAAAAGAACTAATTGGAACTACTCAATGTGTTAGAGATTGATTATGAATGAGTAGTGTCCAGGTTAGACTATCTAATGGAAATTGTACTAGACGTATTAAATTATGAAATGAGAACTCATACGAGATAAAATATTAGATAAGAATGATGTTGAAAATCTCATGGATCTCTTTATGTCATTTATACAGACAATGTCATATCGTATTGGAATATACGATGAAGAGTATGAATTTTCTGAGGTAAGGAAAATATATTGTAGAAATGATAAAGAGATATGAGAATTATTCAATAAAATGAGGCTGAATAAGGAAACCTAAGGAGTTAGGTAAATTCTTTTCTATGCTTGAAGAAAAGAAAGAAACATGATGATGAATCATGTACTGTGATAAAGATGTCAACATAATAACTAATGAGGATTTTAGTTGATGAATTGAATAAGTCTACAAAATTTTTGTCAGTAAGAGCATATGTCATGATTAAAAGGATTGAGCAAAATATATCTATGGGATATGAAAGTTGGCATGATGTTTAAATTCCAGATAGAGACCCGAGACTTGCTTCCAATAAGGGAAGAAGTTATTGATACAGTTAGAAAAACCATTCTCAATCTCGCCATAGTTTGTAGCTTTGTGTTAACAAAGCAAAGGAGGTGTTAATCGTGATGTTAAAGAAAGAATAGCCTTCTCTATGTGAGTTTATGTAAAAGAGGTATGCTTAATACTATCCTACCATAAGGGTAAGGATAAGGATTAGAGATACTAGTATAAGAAAGGATTAGAGATACTAGTATAAGAAAGGATTAGAAATGGAAAAATTGCACAGAAAACAAAGGGTGACTAAGTATTATGTAACTACAACATTAGAATATATAAACAGTATGAAGTGAACTATTGTAGACCGTAGATTGACAAAATCTACAAATTCAAAGGAAATTGTATATCAACCTTGCGATTTACCAAAAAGGGAATGGAGGTAGGAGACACAACACATGTCAACCTTGCTATTCATTAAAAATGTACAGAAGTAAGAGATATAAATATTGTTGAATTTGTTGTTCATTGATATGGAATAGAGGTAGGATACATGCTTATAGCAGACCTTGTTGTTCATTGCTATTCTTTAAAGATGAACATAGATAAGATACGTGATAATTGTTGACTTTGCCGTTCACTAATCTGTAAAATGGAGGTAGGAAACAACAAAATTATTGACCTTGCCATTCATCCATATATATTGAATGGAGGTAGGAGATATTATGGTTGTTGACCTTGCCATTCACGGATAAAATGGATGGAGGTAAGAGATAATTATATTGATATATGAGTAGATTTTTCAATGCTAGGCTACAATATATATACGAGAACAAAAAGGAAAAGAGGAGACAAATATCATAGGTTATTGGAGAAATGAAAAGAGAATGTAAATCTTTTGAAAAATCTCACCTATGGACGGGCTTGGTAGATTCGGATTAAACGAAAATAGAAGAATGAAAGGGTAACTTGGTTACATTTATTCTTCAATGTAAAGTTGAAAGAAACTTTGTGCTAGTAATATAGTCGTGTAACCATTTATACTAGACAAGCGAAGAATGAAAAAGCTATGGAACGGGAATATAATGAAAAAGTGAATTCCATTACTTTTTGAAATTTTAGGGTCTTGTATGTACCTTGAATTTCGAGGATGAAATTGTAGATAAATTGGGGAGAATGTAATGACTCGTTACTTTAAGCACGTGATTAATGCTAATATGAATCTTAATTTATCCGAGTTAGGCTCATGGTTAAGCCTAGTTTCTCTTGATTAATGCGTGAGTGGAATGGTGCAATGCATTGTGTTTGTATGATGTGTATTAGTATATACAATGGATAACCGAATAAATAATGAGATGCCTAATACCATGTATGGGTCATGAGGACACACATGAGACGTGAGACAGTGTTGATACCCAAGAATGCTCGTTGGCAAGAATTATGTGGGGTAGACATAATTATAGACACATAGTTATATATTTATATATATTTTGATATATATATATATATATAAATAAAAAATAATGGGTGTTGTGTGATGTGTGGGTTATGAAGTGACACTCGGGTTAATGTGGGACGCGTGTAGGTCACTAGGACGTGTGTATGAAGAGTGGATTTGGTGGCGTGCACGAGAAGTGAAGAAAATTTAAGAAAATGCGTTTGGAAAGTAGCCAGCGCACTGGACAATAGTCCCATTGTGCTGGACAGTGCCTTAAATTAATTTAATTCAGAATTAGTGTTAATCACAATGATTAGCGGTTAATTTGGGCGTTATGTGGACAGCTGGGTGACTCAGATGTGGGAACCCAGGTTATATTTATGATATTTGTGCATGGTGTGATGCCTAGTATTGCGATATTGAGTGTATTAATTATTTTTATGTATATAAACATCACATGTGTGAACGTTGCTATTGGGCAAGGTTACGAGTCGGGTATATATCCCAAAATGCATGTCAGGGATCGGGTACCGAGTATCGAGTAGCCAGGTACAGAACATGGGTTGTCAGGTAGTTGAAAGCTAGTGTGACCTCACATATGATTTTTATGAATTATTTGGCGGTCAAGCCTATGGTGTATGAGCCAAATCAAAGTTATTACCTAAATTCCTAAAGTTGTAGCTAGGAAAATCAGGATGCATAGGATGATCCTCGAGATACACGATAGGGTAAAACAAGACAAGTGATGTCATGATAAGGTGTCCAGAGTTACGTGACACAAGATGGTTAGGAAACCATTAGATTGTCCTCGAGATGTGCACAAATTAGAACAAATGGGTTTCTAAAGAACCCGATGAGTGCTCACATGCAATTGTCGACAAAACTCAACCAAAACTAGTGAGAATTCAAAGAGGAAACTTGTGTGGGAGGGTTAATTCGAACTTTAAAGAGTGAATCTGAGCCTCAAAACATAGATCCAAGGTAATCTATCCCTCCTAAATTTGAAATTTTGATAAAAATGTGGTTTTGTGGATGTCTGAAAGTAACTCAGATTGTCATGAGGATTTTATCACTATTTTTCCTAAATTTGATGTTCTTGAGGTTAAATTTGACGAATTGAATTACATCGTTTTGAATCAAATTTGTGGAAAATTGAGGTGAATTTAGTAAATTTTTAGGTTTATATACATGCATATTGATCCAAGAATTTATTGTTGTTTTGTGGATTTAGGGTGTAATTTTGGTGCCTTGAGACTTTAATGGGTTGAGAGGTTGAAGAGGAGTGGAGTAGAGAGAAGAGGAAGGCAGCCAAGAAAAAAAAATTGAAGAGACGAACTCGTATCTGGTGAAAATCGAGAGCGCCTGTGTCCCCTGACCCCGGTCGGACTGGTCCAGGTAGGGCTCCCCAATTTAAAAATAATTTAAAAATAATAAAAAATAAATAATATATATTATTTTAGATATTATTTTCTGGAAAATAGGGAAAATAGTTGGAAAATATCTGAAAAATTGGAGAAATTATAGAAAAATATAAAAAATTAAGAAAAAGGTAGAAAAGTGTTTTTGGGACTTTTTGGGTATTTTTGGAACCCCGACATAGTCCGGAAGAGATACCACAACTGAAAATTAGAAAATATAATATAATATAATAAAATAGTTAATGTGTTTTCTTAAATAATATAAAACACTGTAAATGGACTTTAGGGACTCGGGAACCATAGCTCGGGCATCGAGGAGCTAGGTGGGATGGATTGACAGGTCCGAAAAGTCAGAGTATGTGTTTACAAGTGCGTAAAACCCTTGAGAATGTTACACTTTAATTCATGCGTGGTTTATCCATGTAAACGAGTGTTTATTCATTTATGTATTTATCGCTTTGTTTACTTATTTGGTTACCATGCTTATGCACTATGATCATGTGTTGGTTGGTGCTTGATTTGTTCACATAGTTTGAGGCTAATCGAGATGGTTGTGGTACGGAATTGAGCAGGTTAGATTGTAGCGCATGTACTTGGCGCAGCTGGTGAATAGCTACCCGAGTAGTGGGGTGCACGTGTCCGGTGGGTTGTGATGTGTTTCCGATCACCGTTAGTGGTTCGAGTGTGGTCTAGGCTTGATGTGCTCAGTCGGGGCATCCGAATCTACAAAGTATGATCTAGTTTTGTTAGACTCCATCAAACCTCTATCTAGTTTTAATTGATATCGTCGTTGAACCGGATTACTTGAATAATGTTTTATTTTCACTGTGTGTGATTAATAGGTTTGCTGTGAATGTTGTTTGCTACTAGCCTTGGGAATATGATTTATATTGCTAGGGTCATATTTACGTCTCACAGGTTACTGTGGTTTTTATGATTATCGTGTAGACTTCTCTTTAGAATTTACTCACTGGGCTCGTTGTTGTATGTGTAGGACAATTGAGCTCAGATCCTGGTACGAAGAAGAGCAAGGGAAAAGAGGTATTAGGCGACTATCTCTGAGGTCATTGCTGTTGAAAGCTCACGCTTTGAGTATCTAGTATGTATATTTGTTTTGATGGGTTTTGGGAACTTTAGAACTTTATCACATGTATATGGATTATTGTTTACTTCGTCTCATCCATATGCATGGTGTTTATTTCCGAGTTTTCCATTACTTAGGTTTAATAAATTCTCATAAAATACGCATTAAAGGCTTCCCCTATGATTTACTAACCTACTAGATGTTTAAGAGAATTAAACAATTTAATATAGTAGGATTAGCTAGATGGAGCATCACTTCATAGAGCTGCTGATGTAGTAGTGGTGATGACGTATCCGGTGATGTGACAGACGTTATTGGGCTTGCGGGTGGAGAGCGTGGGTTACGAAACTACCTCAAAAATTGGGTCCGTCACACTCAAGATGACGCTATGTGTATCTCGAGGTTGTTATTTTCACCACATCTTTGTTATATATATATATATATATATATACATCGAGAAAGAGAGAGATGGATAGAGGGTGGTCGAAAGGAGGCTAAGAGCTCGAGGAGCTAGAGTACAACGAGGCTACAACATGAAGGTAAGTAGTTGTTGTTGATCCTCGTCATTATTGTGGTTGTTCTTTTCGTCGTTGTTATTTTCAATGTTATTGTTAGGGTGGTGAGAATCGGATATGATAGTGTGGTGATCCATTGTGGTTGTCCTCATGTGAGGCCCTCTCTGAGGTTGCAGGATGTTTAGACGATGTTTGGGTCAAATCCCACGATGTTAATCCTGGTTGATATACTGTATCTCAGTTAACCAGTATGTTAGGCACTGGCCCTAGCGCGCTGGCCGAACTGGGCTTGAATAAGGGAAGCACTAGGCAGCGCGATGGGCACTAGCCTTAGTGTGCTGGATAGTGTAAACAGTGAAAAACTATTTTAGATTGGTTGTGTTAATGTGAGCTTTAGTGTTAGTTTAAGGGTTTCAATTGGTGTATGTGAAACCCAAAATGATACCAAGGGGTATGACATAGGTGTTTGAGCATTGGAAAACATGATGGAACCTCGAAAAGCTAGGAAAACCAGAGAAAAACCATAGGAAAGCTTAGGACAGGTGAGTGAGACTTGTATTTTTTATCAATTATGCAATGTAAAGTAGTATTAATAGAGCATGTAGTGTTCGGGAATGGGAATGGGGCAATGTACCGTGATTTAGTCTTGTTTTATAAAACTGTTTTGAAATGAATATGAACTTCGAAAAGTGGTTTGGAACGAAAAAATCAGCCTGAGGTTCGGAACTGTGGTGGAGTTGTTTCCCATAGCCGCGCCCTCATTGACCTTGGAATATCCTAATAAATGCTTTCCATTTGAGTAGGCAGCTCATTGATCATAAACCAATTAGATGAGCAGTGATTGGTTTAGTAACGATGAGGGAGTATGACTCTATGTTTTATGAGTTGGCGGTATATCGATGGGAACTCGTCAGATGCCTAGTGACCGATTCCTGATGAGGTGGGAGTGCGAGTCAATTTGATATTGAAATTGAAAAAACAAATTACGGGTATAATGCAATGAACTGATGAACTTGCATCTGTTATGTATTGTTTATATTGATATAATGCTTTCTTAGATATGCATTGGTGCATGTTGTTATTTATTATTCTTGATATTAATTGATAGTTGATAATTGTTATGAGAGTCACTTACTGAGCATTTAGGAGCTCACCCACCTTAAAATTTCCAGGTTCTGAGCGTGTGTTAGGACGTTGCAAACTCAGGGAAAAGAGAGAATAGGAATTTAGGGTCTTCTCTATGATGTATTGATTTTTCTTGTAAGTATATACATTGTATTGAATCTATTTTTGTATTGATTGGGATGGGAAAAAGAGCTCAATACAGATGTTCATGCTGCTATTGTTTATTTTACAAATTATCAAAAAAGTTTTAATTTTTCGCTGCATTTATTTTGATTTATTAAATTAATATCTAGATATACAGGTTGTTGTCAAGATTTGATACAAGGTTGCTAACTCTAATTAGGTCCGATCCGTTAATTCAGGCCGAGTATCACCCTAATGGAATTAGGGGATGCTTCACTTAATCTTCCCCCTCTTTTCAAATTGGGTTGAACAAAAAAATGGTGGCTAAGGTTACTCAATCTCTCCTTTTATAAGCTAGAATTAGGTTAGGTTGTATACATACTTTTGTGTTAAAGTCTAAATTGCCCTCTCATTTGGGCCTTAAATCTAACTCCCTATTTAATATGTTTTGAGTCCGATTTCATTAGTTTAAATTTAATTAGCCTTTTGACTAGGAAAGTTTTCACAAATCTTTCCCTAATTAATGAGATATCAAAATTTGGAGATCTTTCCCTTTTTGAGCAGTAAAGTTTCCATAAATGTTTCCCTAATTAGTGGAATCTCATAAGTTTGGAGATCTCACCCTTTTTTACTAGGAAATTTATCACGTATCTTTCTCTAATTAGAATGATCCTTTAAATCTGGGGATCTCGCCCCCTAATATAACTTTCTTCATGTTTAAGAAAAGTTTTTCATATTTTATTCTTTGGTGAGTTTCCTTAATGGGAACAGACGTATATTCTGAAATCTCTTCAAATGGCATAAAATGCGCATCTCAAGGTGTAGGATATTCTACTATATCACTAATAATCCAATCCAAAGAAAATTCAACACACATTTAGTATTTAAATTATTAAATTGCCCCTAAGTCGAATTACGGATGATTTGGGTCGTTACAATTCAACTTTATCATAACTAATGTTTATATGTCGATGATGGATGGCTTTGACCTCATTGAACACATAATAAGAGAGTTCAAGATATCGGTGATAAGTAAGAGAAGATTGGCCCCAAATTCCTCCCTCAATAAACAAAAGCTTCCATTACATACGTTTCCAAAGAAATACCATTTCTATATTTTTATTGAACAAATACTTTCATATATACTTACTTCTTTTCAATAGCAGCCAAGTACATAAAGGAAATCAAGTTATCTTTTCTCTATAATAGATCAAGTTCTATATAAGCTCTTCATTTGTCTAACTTTTTTCTATCCCTTCCTTCAGTTGTCTTCGTCGATGAAGGATTGAACGCATTTACAGTTCTTCAAGAAACAAAAGGAGCATTCAACTTTGTCATAACCAATGTTCACATGTTTATGATGAATGGCTTTGCCTTCATGGAACACAAAATAAAAGAGTTCCAGATCCTAGTGATAAGTAAGGGATATAAGTCCTCCCTCAATAAACAAAAACTTCCATTACATGCATTTTCGAGAAAAACTGTTTATATGATTCTGTCAATAAAACTTCTCTCATTAAACAAATGCTTTTATATATACTTACTTCTTTTCAATAGCAGCCAAGTACATAAAGGACATGCAAATTAACTTTTCTCTTTAGTAGATCAAGTTCTATATAAGCTCTTCATATGCCTAACTTGTTTCCATGTCTTTTCCTTAAGTTGTCTCCTTCAACAAAGGATTGAACGCATTGACAGTGCTTTGAGAAATAAAAGGACCATTCGACCTTTTCATAACTGATATTCACATGCCGATGATGGATGACTTTTTCCTCATGGTACACATAGTAAGATAGATCAAAATCCCGGTGATAAGTAAAGAAGCTTGAAATATAAGATCTTCAATGTTGATCATTAAACTTCGATGAACCATTATTTTAAATCTTGTGTGATCTTTCAATTAAATATCATCGATCGATTTAATGTTCTTGTTCATTCCTAATATTACTTGTTGATTTCATGCATGCCCTTGATGATGAGCTAGTGATGTCTGCTGATGACAAATTCAAGGTGGTGATTAAGGGTTTAAAGAAATACCATGCTTCTATCTCTTCAAGCCATTAACCCTATCTGGTATTCAAAACCTATGGCAACATCTCGTTCGAAAGAAGAAGGAGAACATGCTCGAGACGAACTCAACCTGCATCAATCTATTACCACCTCACAACCGAGACAACACAATAAGGGAAGATATTGCCTCATCTTTCCATCACGACAAATCGTCGATGAGGGATGTATGGCACGGAGATAATACCTAAAGGAGGATGCCGAGAGACGTCAAACATACTCGAGATGATGACAAACATGGTAAAGATAAACCATCGACATTGCAAAAGAAGCCGATAGTGATCTGGACTCCCCTACTTCATGACCAGTTCTTGGTGCCCATTGATACCTTGGGCATTGAAAGTAAGTGTTATATTTTGTTTTATGAATTTTTCCTCA
This sequence comes from Stephania japonica, assembly GCA_039657345.1. NCBI lineage: Eukaryota > Viridiplantae > Streptophyta > Magnoliopsida > Ranunculales > Menispermaceae > Stephania > Stephania japonica. Next base: position 28,268,069 of record CM077563.1, on the reverse strand, counting down.
ACTAATAATGGTCTAATTAAACTATTTGTAATGTTTGTCACACAAGCCAAGCCAAAGAAAATACTCGAACAAATGAGTGTGCCTGAATTAACAAGAGAAAATGTTACCAACCATTTGCGGGTATACGTATGATAAAAATGCTATAGATCTAGCTATTTATATTACGTTTCTATGTTTCTATCAATGAATAATAAAAAAGCTTTCATTCCATGTGTTTCCAAAAAAACTGTTTATATGTTTCAGTCAAAGAAACTTCCCTCATTGAACAAATACTTTCATTCCAAATGTTTAAAAATGTTTTTATATTACGTTTTCAAACGTGGTTTTCATATTTCGTCTTTTGAGTGGAAAACATTTTAACACATGGCTTCCATATGTAGTCTTTAGAGTGGAAATTTAGTCTTTGAAGCTTTTTTAACCTTTATTTGCAAACTTTTATTCCAAACATTTCTATATTACGTTTCCAAACACGGCTTTAAACCCCATAAAAAATTAACTTTCCAAATTAATAACCACTATTGCTCCACGTTTTCTACTTTTAAATTCAAAAAATAACGGATTTCCAAGAAAATAGTTGCAGTTACAAACTTAATATACCATCACTAAATCTCATGAATAGGGATCTCAAATATCAATTAAGCACTTGATTAGTTTTCAACTTATTCAAGAAAATGATTGAGTTTTAACACAATCATTTTCAGTATGTATTGTATAAGGTTAATCTCTTTTTTTCCTACTAAAATTTATAAGGTGTTGTAGTTTTCTGTAACTCCAATTAACATCTATATATCTATATATATTAAATGAATGTCTTGGGCTTGCCACATGACTGTTTCCTGCCCTCCCGAAGTGCCACGTGGCAACCCCAAAGTCCTCCCTTAATAAACAAAAACTTTCATTGCATGCTTTTCTAAAAAAAACCGTTTTAATGTTTCTATCAATGAAACTTCCATTATTAAACAAATTCTTTCATTCCAAACCTTTCCAAATGTTTTTATATTATGTTTCCAAATGTGGCTTTCATATTTGGTCTTTTAAATAGAAAACATTTTTAAACGTGGCTTCCATATTTAGTCTTTTGAGTGAAAATTGATTTTTCGAGTTTTTCTAATCCTTTATTTGCAAACCTCCATTTCAAACTATGACAGCCCCAATTCCTCATAAAATTGAGCCCCACCTAGCGTAATCATACGTAGACCTTTAAGACCATACTTGCAAAGTGAACACATACCTAATCAGACTAAATTCCTTTTTTCTCATTAAATGAACAATTTAATAGATGAGTTATTGAGTTATAGCATTATAAGGTAGTTCAAGTGGAAATAAACTATAACAAGCTAAATAACTAAAAACAATATCAATAAGCATATGGTCAAGTCAACCTTTAGTGTGGAACCCTAAAAAGTGAAAAATACATGCATATCTGGTGATCAGAAACTAAATAGTGCGATAATTCATGTTTTCCATAGTCACTCAATCCCTAAAAAGTACCCTTATTATTATCAAAAACAGTAATACACAGTAATCACTAGCAAAAAGACAGAACATATGTTGAATGAAAGAAAAGAACCACTCTGAGAGTCCTCAGATGAAATCACCAATAACCAATCACCGGTCCTTTCCCTTTACTACTCTCTGCCCTATCTACACCCACCGTTACATACTAGACGGTGTGTACATGATAAATTGAAAGTAATGCCAGAAGGATATAAACAATAATTCATGAATAACCAATAAAACATACTAAGAATCACATGGTATTTAAAGCAGGTAAATAACATAAAGTGCATGATAAATAGATTGACAAACATTCACAATGATATTTAAGTGTCTATTGAGTCAAAAGAGGTACTAAGCGGTCTTAACCACAACAATTCACAACAATCCAATACTCAGGGAAGAATCATGTTAGGTTAGGTTGTCGCATCCCCGTAGGCGATGTTCACATTATACTAACTAGCCAAAAACTTAGGAGTACCTTCCCTACACAGTTATACCATAAACACTCAGCCAAGGAATTAAAAGAATGGAGTTCCAACAAAAGGCACAAATCAATAGAAACAACAATAATGGAAATTGAATTACTATGCATTCCACCTCAACCAACGCAAGAACCCCGATCCTCGTGCAGTTCTAACTTGCCTAATTCGATTTTCTAAATCCTGGTATTCATTTAGACCCAAATTGATTGAATTAGAGTCATACCATGACCATTAAAAAATCCCCAAAGTTTCCCAAAATTCATTGAAAATATTTTATAAAAATTTAGTTTTTAACTGTTTGGGACGCCATGGATGACACCGCCATGTGCAGGCCCCTATGACATCACTTAAAATGCCAGGTTTCTATTTCCTTTATATTGGACATTGTAAGTAATGTCGCCAAAGGGTATTGACCCACAACGTCACTTGAAACGTCAAATCCTTTGCGTATATGTTGTTGACACCATAAGTAGTGCCATGGGGTATAATTACCTCGTGAAGTTTGTCGTAGCATCTCACCCAGGTCGTCTCTGTCTTGGGTGCCATGGCCGACACCGTGGGGTGCTTGTACCCAGTGGTGCCCATAATTAAAATGCAATACTAGGGTTTTCACAACCCCTTATTCGCATTATCATGTTACAAGCCTATCCCAACCTCTTTGGGGCCTTAACACTAACCCAAAACTACTTTCGGATCATCTTGAAACGCCCGATAAATCCCCGATTCAAAAATCACAACAAAAATCCCATAAATTAGCCACAATTGCACAAAACTCTCAAAATCCTCAAACAACCATAACAATACCGTTGATTCTATCCCTTATCGCAAAATCCATCGACAAACCCCATAAAAACTTGAATCCAACTTGGCGTTTGAAAATCATCGCGATGAAAACCTTCAAAATCGACGTCAAAATCCCCTATTGACTTTCTTTTCTTACTTGAGTGAGAGAGAGAACGAAACGAGAGAAAAAAGTTGGTGTGTTTTATATACCCCCATCATCCACTCATACGCACGTATCCTTAGGTACATCAAATGGTCCTCAGTTACAACATCTCACCTAACTTTACTTAACCTTGTGACTCTTCTAGGTGGCTTCCTTATTGACTCGACCTTTGACCTTGTCCTTTTACTTACAAAACTTGATTTCTCAAGCATTTTCGCACCCGTACTGAACCATAACTCACACCTTGTGTGCTCCTAGACATAGCCATGCATTTGAATATTAATTATTTATTTCATTTATTATTTTTTTGTATTTAATTCACAAATTATACCTGATTGTCTAAAACTTCTATTTTCCTAGGCGAAACCTCACTCATAAACCCGATGCAATAAACAAAACAAAATCACGCACTAGGACATATGACATTCATATTCGGGTTTAAATACTAATACAATCATTAATGAAAAATAAAATATACCTCAATGTCGACTCCCGAGGCTTTGACAATATGACAAGTCACGACGATAAGGTCACCATCCTGAAACGTAATATGTGGCACGAGTTAACTTTGTGAGTTGTTACACAAATGTGGCTTTAAATCCCATAATAATTGACTTTCCAAATTAACAACTATTGAGGAATGTCTTGGGCTTGCCACAGGGTTGTTTCCAGCCCTCTCGACATGCCACTTGGCAACCCCTAAGTGCTCCTTCAATAAATAAAAACTTTCATTCCATATGTTTCCAAAAAAAATCGTTTTTACGCATCTATAAGTGAAACTTCCATCATTAAACAAATACTTTCATTCCAAACGTTTTCAAATGTTTCTATATTATGTTTCCAAATGTGGCTTTCATATTTGGTCTTTTGAGTGAACAACATTTCTAAACGTGGCTTCTATATTTGGTCTTTTAAGTAGAAATTGGTCTTCTGAGTTTTTTTTAATCTCCTATTTGCAAACTTTCATTCCAAACGTTTCTATATTATATTTTCAATGTGGCTTTAAACTCAATAATAATTGAATTTCCAAATTAACAACCATTATTGATTTACGTTTTCTACTTTCAAATTCAAATGATATTTTGAGTGGAAAGTGTCTCTAAACGTGGCTTACATATTAAGACTTTTGAGTGGAAATTTGTCTTTCGAGTTTTTGTAATCCCTTATTTGCAAATTTTTATTCCAAACGTTTCTATACTATATTTCCAAACGTGGCTTTAAAACCTATAATAATTGACTTTCCAAATTAACACCACTATTATTACATGTTTTTTACTTTTAAATTCAAAACATAATTATGATGCATGCTAAACACGTCAAAGTAAATTACCTGATTAGTTCACCGAAAACTACAAAGACTGCAGCAGTGATAAGCTCGGGGTTGAACCTTAAGGACTAAGTAACTCAACTTAGGTTTCTAAACAAGAAAGAGAAAACAGAGGTAAAGAGAAATTTTGAAACTTTGAAAAGAAATAAATTTAGTGGGATGAAATATGAGTTATCTGTTTCATGAATTTTGTCATACAGTTTGGGATGATTTTGTTAATTTTCGGTTTATGAATGATATGGAACTCTTATGTGACCTAGTGTAGCTATAGACCTGGTGCGCACTCGGTTCCTCGCTCTTCCTAATCTTGATAGCCAAGGTACGACCCTTAACTATTTCCCTAACCAAACACACAACCGGATCACTAGTGCTCTCGATTTAATGCATTGACTGCATTAAATCGATTTGTAAAGGCACTACACCTAGACAATCGAATCGCTTGTGCTCCCGATTTAGTCTAGATCTCTAAGGCATTTGACTGGTCTCGAAAGGGACTAACCAATCAGTATGGCAAATTGTCACAAGTATGAGTCTACAGCATGAGGACAAACTTTTCGACTTCAATGACTAAGAGTAATCAACCTAATATGCATGCACAAAGCTATACATACAATCAAATCTAACCCTAGGATTAAAAACAGTACCAAAGGAAATAAAATATAGAAGGGAATCAAGAATAAAAAAGAATAGATAAACCTCATAATGAAATCCCGAGTTGTAGACTCATCCGATCCACCTCCAACCTAGAGGAAGGAGATTAGTCTGATATTGTCAAGCCAAAAATCTAGTTTTCTAAGAGTTCTAAAAGTACAACAAGAGGTAGTTTCGAAATAACACCTATTCCTATTTATGGGAAACCCTCAAAGTGGGTTTCAACCTAAAAAGTCTAAAAAAGTAGAAAATAATCGAGTTTTTGTTCGCGGCGCCACAATGGCGCTGTGGGAATTTCAAGCGCGGCACCTTTGGCAGTGCGAGTTCTATTCTTATGGTCTTACGACATTGGCACGGCGTATTGGCAGTATGATGGTGACATCTTCTCTAATAATTCTCTGGTATGGATGTAAGTAAGTTGTGGGAAAAACATGTGATGGCGTGATGGTGACGTACATTCTTCACTCCTCTATCTTAGGTAATGTGAAATGACGTCGTGGCTGGTTCGGACGGCGGCATTCTTCGCGGCGTCGATCCTGCAACCGGAACTTTGCAACTCCCTTCGCGATTCTGAGCCACGTCAAGTCTGAATTTCATGAAGCTCCTGAGATAAGGAGTTTTTCGACTCGAAGTCTTCTTTCCAACAAGATCAATGGAGAGTCATTCCATCTTGCGATGTAGAAGTTATCGCCCGTGTACTGAACTCAGCTCAAAAAGGTCTGCAATGCACTTTTTAGTCCAAATACTCCCGTTTTGCACCACATTCACCTTCCATGCACTTAATCCCTAAACAAAACAAAAATTTATTACCAAAAATGAGAGAAATATAGTCCATAAATACCTATAAACATATACTAACTAATGCCTAAATACACAATTATCAAATTACTTCCTAATATTAATCAAGAAAATAATTGCAGTTACAAAAATAATAAACTATGCCTAAATCTCGTGAATAGAGATCTCAAAAATAAATTAAGCACTTAATTATTTTCCAAATTAATCAAGAAAATAATTGACTTTTAACACAATCATTTCCCATGTGTATTGTATAAGTTTAATATCTTCTTTACCTACAAAGATTTATAAGGTGTAGTAGTTTTTTGTAACTACAATTAATAAAGAAAACTACTTATACAAATTTTGGCTCCTTCAATAAGCGAGCAGTGGAAAAAAATGGAGTACAATTATAACAACTGATACTAAAGAACGGAATATGAATTGGTTCCTTTAATTGCACTTACAAAATAAAATTGAACACTGCACACAATAAATCACATGATAATCATCCCTAACCCCGTTCAACATTCCCACCTTTAGTTTCTTGCCTTTTAATATTCAAGATGGCGACTTACATGAAGACATTCACACCATGTCACTTCACACATCTTTTGCAATGCCTGCTTTGTCATCCATATGTCCCCCCAATTTCCCAACCAACAACCCCCCAATTTTCAAACCAATGACCCAAAGTTGGAGAATCAAGTAGGTGCACTCCCCCATAGGGGTCTTTCCAACTCAATCGCCCAACTTTAAGCTGATCTCGATACACTATATGTTGCAATCCTTCATCCTGCATGCACAAGCCCTGTCCTCTAAAAACTTCCTTTTTGATTCTATTTCACCGCTAAAACATACCTTTTTTTAATTGTTAGTACTAATCTTTACATTCTATATGTTTTAGGCATAATCGACATTTAACAAGCTAATGAGAGGTTGATGTTGGACTAAGTGTTGTCATACTTATACTTCACCCGATATTTTGATGTCAACAAACATTGTGAAATAGTACTAACAAATTTGTCAAGTATTTCAGCATAACAAACTCTGTTAAACTCACAAGTTTAAAAGAAGTGGAAGAAAAGACACCAGAAAAGATCAAGAAATGATTAAGATAAGGAAGGTACCGTAAAGCATGTATAGAGTTATGTACGTCATTTCTAAGGTATAAGAGTTTAATTCCAAGAATCATGCATTTCATCATTTTTAGAGTTTGAATCACTTAGAGTCTTTAATTTTGAGATTTTCAATTCCGTGAGTTTCAAAATGTCTTAAATCATACAAATATATTTTATAACAGACCTGTTAGAATTGCTTTTGAATACACCGGCATGTGTTTAGACGATTTTTGGATTGACATTAAAAATATTTGTTGAAAAACCTCAATGTTTTAATGAAATCGGGATTTTGATTTTCAGGGCTTACGAAATAATTTGGAGACTAAACATGTATAAAGTGATTTTAGAGGTTTAGTAGAGTCATAGAGGTGTTAGGAGGTCATTTTGTAAAACTAGAATTTTATTTGTTTAGAGGCCCCGGCACCATGCCCAGGCACTAGGAATTCTAGTCAGTGCACTGGCTAGTCTACCCAGCACGTTGTGCCGTAAGCAAGAAATTTTTTCAACTTTGTGCCCAGTGCGATGTGCAGTGTCCCGACAGCTTTTTTAAAGTATTCATCCACACTTTTAATTTGAATTTGGGGATCATTTTGGGACCTTAGATCATATATAACGGTCATAAACACTTACAAAGGAATGTAGAACATAGCAAAACACCAAGAACACACATGATATCTCTCTAGCTCAAAGCACACACAAAAAGGTGCTTAAAAATCATGATTTTGCAAGAAAAGTGAAGATCTAATACATAAACTCCCTTGTAGATTGTTGGGGCTGAACTTATGTACATCAAGTGAGGTCAAAGGAAGTGTTCTAAGGCTTACAACTCTTTCTCAAAACTAATTTTTGGATCTCACACTTGAGGTTGTAAGATTTCCTGATTTCCTACTCCTTTTGGGCTTAATCTATACTTTTTATTTGGAGTATTGCTTGGAAATCATTTTTGGTGTTTTTGGACATAGTCATTTTGGATTTTGAGCTTAATCTTGATATCATAAATCCTAAAACTAATTTGTACTTGTTGAGCTTAAACTTGATTTTCAAAGAGCATGAAATTAGATAAACCACATTGAAGTGTGTGTAAAACTCAACTACAAGGGTTTTTGTACTTAAACTTGATTTTTTATAAACCCAAATATTGAGTGCATTTGTTTAAACTTAATAGTGATTTTTTATAGTGCACCATATTAACTTGAAACCCACTTGTGCTTTATCTATATTTGATTTTATGGCTTCATGCTTATGTTGTTTTAACATCATACGTACGAGGGTCTTATTCTTAATCTAAATTTGTTTGTGACCTGAGGTTTTGATTGCACAACTTAAGCTTAAAATTGCATTTTTTATTTGTGCATCAATTAGCCATTTATTGGAATCAAGTTGAGCTTAATCTATACTCTTCTTAATTGGTTTCAATATTGAGAGTTAGCCTATAAGAACTTAATTTTACAAGACATCTCAATTGGAAAGTCTCACTTGCATCAATTCATTTTAGGATTATATTTGACTTGTGGGGGGAGAACAACTATATCACTTTATCTTGTAAAGTACAATTTCATTATGTTCATCAAACTTTGATTATAAGACTTAGTGGGATCTAAGTCGAAAGGAAAGAACTAGTTAAAGCTAGGCATAAACCCTAGTTGAGACTAGGTAACGGAAAATCCTAGTTGCAGGTAGGTGGAAAAAATTCTAGGAGAGTCTAGATGGAGAAAATCCTAATTGAGTCTAGGTGGTTGTATAAGACGTTATTGTGGTAAGACATCTTGTAAAAGACGTAGTTGAGGCTATGTATTCACTAAGCTTGCGGGCTTAGACACATTCACTTATTAGTAATATAAGTGGGGGTTAAAATCCTAACCGAGGAGGTTAGGTAGTGGATGTAGATCGGTTGGATCAAACCACTACATATCGTGTGTCTCATTTCCATCTCTTCTACCTCCTTCACTTGTTTAGCTTTCAATTCACTTGAATCATTTGGCGCATTACTATTGTTCATTACTACTACACTATGTCATTTAGCTCAACTCGCCAAGCTAACTTAGTGAATTAGCAAAGAACATTTTAAAAAGTATCATTTGACCATCGCACCCAATTCACCCCCTATTGGGTGACTTTCAGTTGAGACAGTAGGGGCCAGTTATAGTAGCTAAAAAAAGATTTCCAAATCATGATCAAGAGGTAAGTATGGGTAAGTAAGGAATTGTTGTTTAACCAAATATCCAAATAATGATCAATCGGTTGTTCAACCAAACCTTTCTTATTTGCGATTTAATAGGACATAGATTACTCTATGGGGCAAGGCAAGGGAATCTTTTGATGCCTCTATTTTTCACAATGACACTAACTAGTTATTGTGATTGTCACATCAACCCTCGTAAAAATGTTCAAAGGTCAAATTGTACTCTCCTCGACAAGTGCTTCTAAGATGTATATTAATCTTGACATTCCTGCTGTGAAGAAATGATTGAGAGGTTTTATTTTCTTTATTGCGTTTTTTCAAGTTGTGTTTTTTGTCAAGTGTTTGCATCTTTAGAGTCCATAGTCCAATTATTTGAAAGAAAAAACCTTTGTTACAATCCATTCCATACAGGTCAAAGCCTAGCTAGTAAGATGGTAAAGACATCACTTGCCAAAATGGCAAGACCTTGGGAGTTCGTGATTCAATTTCTTTTATGTACATGAAAGTAATGATGAATGTAAATGTTTAGTTTTGGTACAAAGATTACTTGAAAATGTCTAAAATTATAGTTTGAAAATGTTCTAAATAGTTTGGTAGAAGTTAAACTATCCTGCATGCGAAGCACGGGTTAACACCTAGGTTATATAAAGTAATGTATTAAAAGCCATATGATTTCCATAATCTTCCATTTTTTCCATAAAAAAAAGATTGCATTTTAGACTACTCTAGTTTTGTACTTCAAAGATTATGAAAATAGCTTAAAAAATTATGAAAAATTGAGCACAATGGAAGAGTATGATCCATATAGCCGACCCCAATTAATTTGAGACTGAGACATGGTTGTTGTTGTTGCTGAGCCATTACATGCATAAATATAAAGTAAATAATTAATTAAAAATCTCTAGATTTTCAATTCTTTCATTAATTTTGAGTCTTTTAATTGTTGAAACATTTTTTTGAGGAATTTACTATTCAAATTTTGAAAAACCCTTTACTTAACAATATGGGATTCCCATATCATACAAACTCCAAGATTAATCATCTAATAAGTTTAATAAATCTCACGATGATTCTCAAATATTAAAAAATTTATTTGTAAGTGCTTAATAATAAAAAGTACTAGATTAACATTAACTCGAAAATCAATTCACAAAAGCCATTTCATCTCAAATCATTTTAAACACATATTTGAGGCCATTCAACAAAAAATAAAGACTCGACATGCATTTGATGTCGCAAAAGATGAAAACCTAGAATATATAGCTAGATATGCATTTTTATTATACGTATACCTGCAAATGGTTAGCAACATTTTCTCTTGTTAATCTAGACAAACTCATTTGTTCGAGTATTTTCTTTGGCACGGCCTCTGTGACAAACATTACAAATTTTTTAATTAGACCATTATTAGTTGAGGACAAATTCAGAAAACAAAATATAACACTTACTTTCCATGCCCAAGGTATCAAAGGCCTCCAAGAACTGGTCATGAAGGAGGGGAGCCTAGACCAATCTCAGCTTCTTTTGCAAGGTCAATTGTTTATCTTTACCATGTTTGTCATCATCTCGAGGATGTTTGCCATCTCTAAACATCCTCCTTTGGCTATTATCTCCAAGTTATATATCCCATATTGATGAGTTGTCAGAATGGAAGGATGAAGCAGTGTCTTCCCTTATTCTATTGTCTCAGTCGCGAGGTGGTGATGGGTCTACGCAAGCTGAGTTACTCTCGAGCATGTTCTCCTTCCTTTTTCGAACAACATGCTGCCACAGGATTTGAACATCAAATAGGGTTAAAGGCTTGAAGAGATAGAAACATGCTCCTAGCTCCAGACCTCTTGTCAGCACCTTGAATTTGTTATTAAAAGATATTACTAGCTCATCATCAAAGTCATGCATAAAATCAACAAGTTATATTAGGAATAACCAAAAACATTAAATCGATCTATATTGAAGGGTCGCGCAAGAATTAAAAAAGATGGTTCATCGAAGTTTAATGATCAACTTCGATGATCTTATATTTCAAGCTTTTCTTACTTATCACCAGGATCTTGAACTCTCATTTATGTGTTCCATTAGATCAAAGACATCCATCATTGATATGTAAACATCGGTTATGACAAGGTTGAATGCTACTTTTGTTTCTAGAAGCACTGTCAACACGTTCAATCCTTCATCGACGAAGACAGCAAAAGGAAGAGACATGGAAACAAGTTAGACATGTATGAACTTATGTAGAACTTGATCTATTAAAGAGAAAATTTAACTTGCACGTCTTCTATTTACTTAGCTGTGATTGAAAATAAGTAAGTTAATATGCATGAATTAAATTAAACACATATGAGAGTGAGTAGCTAATATAAATAAAAATTTCTTTTTCATGGTTGCATGAATCCAAATATTTTATTTTATTTTTTATAAAAAAAAAGAAAACTAGTAGTTTCCCTATTCCAAGAAAGAACTAATTAGTACTAAGTAAAAACATAATGCATAAAATATTTTATATAGTTTTTTTGTTTCTTTTTGCAAGTCAAGATCATGAAAAATGATTGAACTAAGTAGTAAGAGTACTACTAGCTACGTCAAAGGGGGAAATCAAGGAAATAAAACAACAAAAAAAAATCTTAAAAATGAAGTACACAAAATAAAATGAAAAAAATATACTTTATACAAAATCATCAATCAGAATCTATGACTATCAAGTGTTTAGTCATGCATGAACGTTTGATATGGATTGATTAGCATGACTTTAAACTACTAGTTTTGGCCATAAAGATTTATGCATGAAACATTAAGAGTAGAAAAAACAACAAAAGATTAAGAATTTCATCAACAACAATATAGCTTTAAGTCATAAACCCAATTAAAGGTCTAGCTTTAAGCTATTAAGCTAGATATACTAAACAACCGTGTTTTATATGCTATACACGTATCTTTGTATGTGTACCTTCATATGAATTCAATCTAAGCAATTTTTTAACAGCTTTCAGACATAGGATCATCATCAACAAACAAAACTTGGAGACCAAAAGGAAAGGAAGTGAAATCATTGTTTGATCCAATCTCGCCAACTTCCTTCTCCATGTTTGCCATGATTAAGAAAAACAATAGAAGAGATGACTGGGAGAGAATTCTCTTAACAAAGGAAGAAGAAGAAGAAAAAAAAGAAAAAAAAGAAGAAGAAGAAAGCATTTGGCTTTTATAGAGAAAAAATGAGGGGTGGCTGAAATTTAAGGGTATGCCTAAACAGTTGTAATCTGTTATTGAATTATTTTGACTACATTGGAGATGTGTTACATAAATATGTTCTAACATATATATTTTGTATTATATCAATAGTTACATGACACCTGCAATGTATTTGAACCCTAACTTTTATTGTATTGAGTAGTCATCAAAATAGAATTTCATTATAACATTCTTGTTCTTGACTAAGGAATAGAATGCGAATTGACATTTGAACAACCTAGCTCATGAGTTTGTTCTCTAGTTGACATTAGTCTCAGATGCAATGACCTAGTGCTAATATGAATAGGGCTTTAGTATTTTGACTAATGCAAAAGTAATCATAAAGTTCGATTGGCGGTAGTTGCAACATTTTCCTATCTTGACAAAGGATAATAGAGAAAACATAAAAAGAATATGAAAAATTGGGAGCGTGAGGGAGATAACCCTTGTAATGACCTCCAAATTTAATTGGTGACACTTGTTGTATTTTTCAGGACCGCGATCCACTCATTGTGATTTGTTATATTACTCAAGCCTCAGGAGTCGACACTGAGGTATATTTTATTCTTCTGTGATGGTTGTATTATTATTTAGACCTGAATGAACATTGTATGTCCTAGTGTATGGTTATTGTAGTATTAATCGCCACAGATTTCTTTGTAAGATTTGCCTAGGAGAAATTAGAATTTCAAAGTATAATATGGATAATTAAACAATGAGAAATGGTAATTTGTGAATTATCAAAAATAATCAAATAATCAAATAAAATGTAGGAGCGAGGTTATATTCAGGAACGCACGTGGTGCGGGTTTTGAGTTGAAACGAGTCCGAAAATGTGTGTTATGAGCAAGAAATGACTTAGTTTTGAAATTGGAGTCACCTATTGAAGTCATTTTTTGAGTTAGAGTAGTTTGATGGTTTTAAGGTGAGATACAAGATGTGCCTCGAGATCCGTGCATGACAAGAGATAAATGGGAAATATAAAAAATAATTTTTCTCTCTCCTCTCCATTTATCTTATCATTTCGATGAAACAAAAGCACGAGAAGAAGTGGGCTTCGAATCTTCACGAACTCATTGCGACGCCGAAGATCGACCAATTATGCATAAAAATGAAGGATCCTACTCCTCTCGTGTTTGTTGTCTGTTTCATGTCAGGTTTGCAGGTTTTCATCACGATGATTTCGGACAAGATTTAGGGTAAATGTTGGTAATTGAATTAGAATGATGATTTTGGGATCAATTGGTGGTTTTATTGTTGTTTTGGTGGTTGGTTTTTGGATTGGGAGTTATTTTTGAATTTGAAGAATTTTGTATGATTTTCAAAATCGAAACATTTTTTCGGATTTTAACTCAAGCCAAAGGTGACTTAGAGTTGTAATGGAAGTTTAAACGAAGTTCAAATAGGCTCAAAGCACGGCGACGCGAGTCAGGGGTGTGAAAAACCCTCGACAAGGGGAGTCTGTTTGGGATGCCGAGAGTGATGTCGTGGGCACAAAAGCTTATGGTGCCACTCTACGATGTCTAAAGCAGAGGCCCAGAGCGCACACCATGAGGGCGCCGCCTTAGGTTGGAACCCCACGGCATCTAGGACAATGAGCCTCATTCTCATGCCGTGGTGACACCGTCAAGTGTAAAACGTCACGGTGCCTTGGCGCCGTGAAAATATTCACAAGGGCAATTTTTTAAAAATTTTCAAAAAATTTAGGGGATCTCTCGAGTATCTAAATGGGTCCAAATACGACCCAATAGCCTAGAAATCAACCCAATTACACTAATTTAATAATTATGGAAAATTGGTATAAATTAGAAATTTATATTTGATTTCCATTATATAATTATAGTTGATTATAGTGATTTCCGCTGCAAATTTCTTCATAACTTTAAAATCCTGCAACTTCCATATTGAATTAATAACTTGACGATGTATTTGAGGATTTGAGGCTGACTATGATGCGTAAACCTCGCGAGTATGGTCTTAGGGGTCCACGTAGGTCTAAGCCGGGTGGGACCCAGTTTTATGGGGAACTAGAGCCGTTCCTGTTGGTATCAGAGTGTACTAAGGTTAAAGTTTTAGTACCTGACTCTTGATTTACTTTACAATCGGCATAAAATACTAACCAGTTGAAATAGGAAATAGTTGGAACCTAGAGTAGAACCCTATGATCCTAAGTTGAGGTTTAGTTGGGAAGTGAGGTGAGTTGGAGAAAAGTAAAACTTGATTCTATCTGTTATCTGTTGTGTTGTACTATACTATATCGTTAACTATTGATTGATTCAGGTATTTGCTTTCGTTTCACATTGCGATGACAAATCAGATGGAGCCCTATGATGATAGTGGAGCTATCGGTCCTTGTGTTATCAGTGTTGAGGATTTCAGGCCTTGACACAGAGAGTTTTTATCCAGGATCAGAGGTTAGAGGAGATATTAAGGATTTTGAGGACGCCAACTGCTACTACACCATCACCACCATCCACCTCAGGAGTTCCTATTACATAAGAGATGGATACACTGATAGCTGCTACATCCATTGCTCCTACGACTATTGCAACGATACTAGAGATTATTGTGTTACCACCGGTATAGGCTGAGGTAGTGCCTGTAGTACTTCTTGTTCAGACTAACATTGTGCCTGCTCCAGTAGCAGAGAGAGGCATTCGGGCCACAACTGAGGCTAGACGGTTGAGGGAGTTCAAGAGGCATAACCTGAAGGAACTCTTTGAGAGTACAGATCTGGTGGCTCCTAAGATTTTATGCGACAAAGGAGTACATGCGAGCCTCTATTTCATCTTCGATGTTGTTTATGGAGGCTGATGACTTGGATTATGATAGTATCTACCAGAGGGGTGCCTAATGACTGGATAAAATTCAAGACCCAGTTCAACCTAAAGTACTTTCCTCCTACAATTCTAAGAGTGAAGAGGAACGAGTTATGTACTATTTGACAACTCACAAATGAGTCTATTATGGATTACATAGGACAGTTCTTGCAGTTGCTACCCCATGCTGGGGGTTCAGCAGACACTGAGTTAGACAGAGTCTATTACTTCACTAAAGGTTTGTTACCTGATATTGGAGGTGTCGTAGTGGCCATAGAGCCAGAGACACTACAGCAAGCTTGTGAGAGGAGCTTGGTTAAGTAAGGATATCTATGCACACATCCGGAGGAGATTAGACTTGTTAGGCAGGAGGAACGTTCTGAGGGCGACAGGATATGAAAAGGAGGATTAACAAGCAGGGTTTCAGGGACAGTAAAGCCCAGAGTAGAGGTTCAGTTGCTCCACCACCACAACTTGCACAGACTACACTGGTTGCACCTGCACATATATAGAGTTTCAATAATCGACAACCACAAGCTAATAGACCTACACAGCAGCAGAGGTAGTGCTCTGAAAGTAAGGACACTATTAGAGGAGGTGCACAGATATATGGTAAATGCATTAGGGTTGAGACCCATTAGGTTTAGTAGACCCATTAATTCTTAGAACATTAGCTGCAGACAAAATATATCCGAAGTTGTTGTGTGTTGAATGTTTGGGAGTTATAAATGTTAGGTTTTGGGGTTCATGCGCAGCGGAATTTTCAAAACAATTTTGAGAAAAACCCCAACAGGATCCAAATCTGATTCCATTAAGACACGTTTAAACTATGAAAACTTAATCATACCTCAATCGCAATGTACCTTTCTAAAGATTAATCGATCTCCAAGGCACTGCCAACGACGAACGCTCTCTTATCGCAAGTCCACACACGAACGGCGGCCGAGATTTGAAGTGCTAGCTTCGAGAGAATACCAAACCTTTTTGTTTCTCTCCAAAACGATCCAGAGGATACCAAAAACTCTAAGTCATTTCTTAAAACGAAAAATAGAGATTTTGGCCTTTTTCTTTCGTACTTGTATTCTAACTCAAAGCGTCTATTTATACAACCCTTGTATATAGACGGTTAAGTAAATTACACATTTACCCTTACATAAAGAAGTATAAGTGTAATACACTACAAGGACGTTTCTATCATGAATTTTATCATATAAAGTTCATTTTTTCTGAACCATCTTAAAATCTCGCAAAACCATTCTTAGTGTGCGACCCAATAGGCTCATACAACGTTGGCAGTGTACCAAAATACATTTTGGTATACAAGTCATAAGCGGCCTCTAGCAAGACATTATGACTACCCAAATTGTATGAATATCAAATCGATACAACCTAATCAATAGTGTATATAACATCCTTTTGTCACACGATATCCTTTTGATCAAACATAAGGCATGGAATTGTCATCCAACATGTTCAATCGTACTAGTCTCGATTTCTAGGTAGACTAAAAACATCTAAGTGACATTGATCAATATCAATTCACTTAGACTAGGCCTTTTAACAGTCTAACACATCGAGGGATCCACTGGATATCTCTCTTTATATGAGAGGGACAAATTCTATCTCGATTACATAACTTCACCACATTATTCACACAGTAACCAATCACAACCTTTATAATCGTCCGGTTAAAGACAACGTTTGATTGCGTCAAATTATTGTGTTCCTAATGTTGAAGTCTTTGGTAATCTCAAGTCAGAGGATTGAAAAATATACCTATCATGAGAAACAACTATGACTTAATCCATGTGATGTTTTCATAGCGGGTCGGTCCAGTACTTTGTTCCCTAACAAGTACTCATGATCTTGATTCGTATTACTATACGTATGATCATCGTATGATCATCAATCAAGACTCACACTAGTCTTAATTCATTATAGTTCCCAGTATAATAATCGACTAGGGACATTTAGGATATTTCTATAAATACCTATGGATCTTATTATAATGTAAACATGCAAATCAATTATAATAAACAACAAATGAAATCCTCTATTTTATTAACTAAAATGTATTCATAAAGACTGTTAATGGATTGACCTAGGGCACATTTCCTATCATCTCCCACTTGCTCTAGGGCCAATCATTCATGCATCTAATGCCTAATGATCTAACATGACCATCATGTTTCGCTTGTGGAAGAGCTTTTGTCAATGGATCCGCAACGTTGTCTTTAGTAGGTACTCTGCAAATCTTTACGTCTCCCCTCTCAATAATTTCTCTGATGAGATGAAAACTCCTGAGTATATGTTTGGATCTGTGGTGTGATCTAGGTTCCTTGGCCTGTGCTATTGCCCCATTATTGTCACAATACAAACAAATAAGGTTAGCAATACTTGGAACCACACCTAATTCATAAATGAACTTTTTAATCCAAACTGCCTCCTTTGCTGCATCGGACGCTGCAATATACTCGAACTCATTTAGAATCCGCCACAGTCTCTTGCTTCGAACTTTTCCAACATACTGTACCCCCATTCAAAGTAAACACATATCTAGACTGCGATCTAAAATCATCTATATCAGTTTGAAAACTTGCATCTGTGTAACCATTTACAACTAGATCATTTTCAAAACCTCCATAGACCAAGAACACTTCCTTAGTCCTTCTTAAGTACTTAAGGATGTTCTTTACTACTATCCAGTGACTCTCATCTGGATCTGATTGATATCTGCTTGTAGTGCTCAAAGCATATGATACATCAGGCCGAGTGCATAGCATGGCGTACTTGATAGATCCAATAGCAGATGCATATGGAATCTTATTCATACGGTCTCGCTCATCATTTGTCTTAGGACATTGAGTCTTGCTGAGACTTATGCCATGAGACATTGGCAAGAATCCTCTTTTAGAGTCTTGTAAACTGAACCTATTTAGTACCTTGTCTATGTAAGCACTCTGACTTAGACCGATTAGCCTCTTAGATCTATCCCTATAGATCCTTATCCCTAGGATATAGGCTGCATCTCCTAAGTCTTTCATTGAGAAACACTTCCCTAACCAAGACTTGACACTCTGCAATGTTGGGATGTCATTTCCAAGGAGTAATATATCATCAACATACAGTACTAGAAAAACAACTACACTCCCACTGACCTTCTTGTATACACAAGGCTCATCTTCGTTCTTAATAAAACCAAAATCCTTGATTGCTTCATCAAAACGAAGATTCCAACTCCGAGAAGCTTGCTTTAATCCATAAATGGATCTTTGAAGCTTGCATACCTTCCTAGAATTCTCAGGATGTACAAAACCTTCAGGTTTTGTCATATACACGTCCTCAAGCAACTTTCCATTAAGAAATGATGTTTTTACATCCATTTGCCATATCTCATAGTCATAATATGCAGCAATGACAATTAAAATTCTTATGGATTTAAGCATGGCTACTGGTGAAAAAGTTTCATCATAATCAACACCTTGAGTCTGCCTGAAACCTTTTGCTACAAGTCTTGCTTTGAAAGTATGTACTTTGCCATCCATGTCTGTTTTCTTCTTGAAAACCCATTTACATCCAAGGGTCTTACCACCTTCAGGTAAATCATCCAAGTTCCAAACTTGGTTATCATACATGGATTGCATCTCAGAGTTCATGGCACTTAGCCATTTATCTTAGTCTGGTCCAGAGATAGCCTCTTGATAAGTGGTGGGCTCATTTTGATCTATAAGCAACACATCTTGACTATCAGTAATGAGAAATCCGAATCTCTCTGGCTCATGTCTTACCCCACCAGATTTACGTGGGCCTTGTGTCACTTACGGAGGTCCAACTGGTTCAAAACGTTGTTGGACTTCCAATAGCAGTTCAGTGTTTATTTGTGATTCTTGAAATTCTTCAAGATTTATTTCTCTCCCACTAGTGTCTTTTGAAATAAACTATTTTTCCATAAAGGCACCATACCGAGCAACAAACACTTTGTTCTCAGCGGGATTATAAAAGTAATATCCTCTTGTTTCCTTAGGATACCCCACAAATAAACATTTATCAGATTTAGGTGCTAGTTTTTCTGAGGTTTGTCGCTTTACGTAAGCCTCACAACCCCAAATCTTAAGAAAAGACAAACTAGGTATCTTCCCGTATCATATCTCATAAGGTGTTTTATCAACCGCTTTAGAAGGAACTCGATTTAGAGTGAAAGTTGCAGTTTGTAATGCATAACCCCAAAAGAATATAGGAAGATCTGCATGACTCATCATAGATCGAACCATATCTAATAAGGTTCGATTTCTCCTTTCAAAAACTCCATTCCTTTTCTTTTGGGTGTTTTAAAGCAGGAACAGGCTGGGGCTTGACTTGTTCCATAGGCGTTGCGATAAGTGCAGTAGCAGCCTTGGCAACTTTAGCCTTGCCTTTGCCTTTCTTCTTCATTCCCTTTCCCTTTTGGACCATCAGCACATTACTAGAGGGTTTCTTGATATTTTGTTCAGTAGTTTTGAGCATCAAATGCAACTCTGAAATTGATTTCTCATATTATTCATATTGTAGTTCATCACAAATTGTGAGTAACTTTCCGGTGATGAATTTATGATCAAATCCGTAGCCAACTCTTGGCTTATGGGAAATCTAAGTCTATCAAGTTGGTCAACATAGCCCTTCATCTTCAGAACATGAGGACTAACTGACACACCCTCAATCATCTTACAAGAATGCATGTTCTTGACTATCTCGAACCTTTCTTGCCTAACTTGCTGTTGGAACATTTCCTTCAGAGTTACAGCCATGTCGTAGGCTTCCATTAGTTCCATGTCCTTCTGAAGTTCAGGGAACCATAGTTGTCAACATAATGCATGCAACATCAGTAGAATCGTTGACATGCTTATTATGCGTATCCTTCACAGCTTTCGTAGCATTGGCTGGTGGGTCCTCAGGGATTGGAGCATCCAGAACATACAACTTGCGTTCATGCTTAAGAACGATTCTCAAGTTTCTGAACCAGTCAAGAAAGTTAGTCCCAGATAGCTTATCCTTCTCAAGGATAGATCGCAGTGACAGGGGATTATTGTTACTTGAAGAGGCCATTGATCTACAATAAAGATTATGCAGAGTTTATTTTAGTATAGAGGAACAGACTCCCACTAAATTAACAACCCTCCTAAAACATACTGTTTATTTAGGGGACTAAAATCCATATTTCACCTAATTCTATGACAGCTATGGCATGAAACACGAAACTAGATTATTTAGGTAGGTAATGTTACCAATTACATCTTATGTAATTTTTAGATCTTTTTATGAGATATGGGACATCTTATGTATTAGCATGTTTTTATCTTATCATATGCCTAAAGCCCAAAACTATTTTGATAGCTTTATTAAGTCGGACCAATTTAAACATTTAGGTAACTCTTACCCAACTTATCTCACCAAGATAACACAATACACCCAACTATGGCTAAAACATATTAGTGCGATCGAGGCCTTAATAAGTGTTTAAATTGGATGGCACAAGACTTAAGATTCAATAGAGGGATTTTATTCAATTGTAGTGATTTTTAAGTAAGCAATGAAATATCATATATTTTATTGATTTGTAGAACCACTAAACAATTTAGGAAATTTTATGCTATTCACTAATAGAAGAACTTCCGTGCGCTAGGATTAGTTAGATTTATGGTCCCATTGGCCGGTCAATCTAAGCGGTGGTTTCGCTGATCGGTCAGCGGACAGGGAAACAGGGCCAGCGCTCCTTTTTTTTTTTTTTTTTTTTTTTTTTAGAAGACAAATCTCAATTCCAAAAATTGAAATTCTCTATAGAAAATCATATTTTTCGTTGATTTTACTATACTAAATTTACCCCTTAAATTATCCAAAATTAAGTCAATTAAAACGTTTTAATTAACTCGGGCCCACATCTAACTAATCATCTTATCCTAATCCAATTAGGACTTTAGATATTTGAATCCTAGCATATCACAAATAACAAACTTCTCCATATTTATCTCCTATCCAATAGGGATAATTAAGCCGATTTTGCATATATCTCCTAATCTAATTGTTATCTATCTTTATCAAATAAAAAACTTCATAACAACATAGATATAACAAGATAAATAAATAATTTCGAAAATTAATTATTTGCAATTTCGATCTTCATCCAAATAATCACAAATATGTAGTTGGATCATGAATTACTATCTCAATCGAACCTATTCATATTAGTTTCGAATTAACATTCAGACCTATACAATTTAAGAAACTTAAATTAATGTAACCTAAATATGCATACTGAATTACAGAGATTTCATCCATGCATCAATACACAAAAATAAAGATTATACCTAATGGTGTCATGCATCACAGAATACGAAATTCAATTCATTAAAATTATTCGAACCTAACATGATTACTTGCATGTATGAAACTGATTTCAATTAAATCACGAATATATGTATCATATACACAAAACATGATAATAAATCTCATAGAAAACTTATGTATATCACATATACATCAACTATTAACATGCTTTCAATCATATATCATAAAAACATGCAATGAGTTTAATGGAATCAAACTCGATGGCTCTGATACCACTGTTGCGTTTTGGGGTTCATGCGCAGCGGATGATTTTCAAAACAATTTTGAGAAAAACCCCAACAGGATCCGAATCTGATTCCATTAAGACACGTTTAAACTATGAAAACTTAATCATACCTCAATCGCAATGTACCTTTCTGAAGATTAATCGATCTCTAAGGCACTGCCAACGACGAATGCTCTCTATCAGCAGTCCACACACGAACGGCGGACGAGATTTGAAGTGCTAGCTTCGAGAGAATACCAAACCTTTTTGTTTCTCTCCAAAACGATCCAGAGGATACCAAAAACTCTAAGTCGTTTCTTAAAACGAAAAATAGAGATGTTGGCCTTTTTCTTTCGTACTTGTATTCTAACTCAAAGCGTCTATTTATACAACCTTGTATATAGACGGTTAAGTAAATTACACATTTACCCTTACATAAAGAAGTATAAGTGTAATACACTACAAGGACGTTTCTATCATGAATTTTATCCTATAAAATTTATTTTTTCTGAACCATCTTAAAATCTCGCAAAACCATTCTTAGTATGCGACCCAATAGGCTCATACAACGTTGGCAGTGTACCAAAATACATTTTGGTATACAACTCATAAGCGACCTCTAGCGAGACATTATGACTGTATGAATATCAAATCGATACAACCTAATCAATAGTGTATATAACATCCTTTTGTCACACGATATCCTTTTGATCAAACATAAGGCATGGAATTGTCATCCAACATGTTCAATCGTACTAGTCTCGATTTCTAGGTAGACTGAAAACATCTAAGTGACATTGATCAATATCAATTCACTTAGACTAGGCCTTTTAACAGTCTAACACATCGAGGGATCCACTAGATATCTCTCTTTATATGAGAGGGACAAATTCTATCTCGATTACATAACTTCACCACATTATTCACACAGTAACCAATCACAACCTTTATAATCGTCCGGTTAAAGACAACGTTTGATTGCGTCAAATCACTGTGTTCCTAATGTTGAAGTCTTTGGTAATCTCAAGTCAGAGGATTGAAAAATATACCTATCATGAGAAACAACTATGACTTAATCCATGTGATGTTCTCATAGCAGGTCGGTTCAGTACTTTGTTCCCTAACAAGTACTCATGATCTTGATTCGTATTACTATACGTATGATCATCGTATGATCATCAATCAAGACTCACACTAGTCTTAATTCATTATAGTTCCCAGTATAATAATCAACTAGGGACATTTAGGATATTTCTATAAATACCCATGGATCTTATTATAATGTAAACATGCAAATCAATTATAATAAATAGCAAATGAAATCCTCTATTTTATTAACTAAAATGTATTCATAAAGACTATTAATGGATTGACCTAGGGCACATTTCCCATCAATAAAGGGTCACGATTTGCCTGCTGATTTGAGAGTACTATAGTTTTTAGTGTTTGATGCGTTGTTAGGCATAGACTGGTTTGGAGCTTATCATGCCCATATTGATTGTTATGGGAAGATTATCACTATTCCATTGACAGATGGTACGGAGGTTAGATTTTAGGGTTTACAACGGTGCTATTATTGATCAGCAATGGTAGAGAGGCTACTAGTGATGAGATTGAGACATTTGTGAGTGTCATGAGCACTGTTGATGTACCAGTAATGTGAGAGTTTACTGATGTATTCCCTAAGGACCTACAAGGACTACCACCACCAAGAGAGATAGATTTCATCATAAACATAGTACCTAGGACTAGACCCATTTCTATATTGTCGTATAGGATGGCACCTCAAGAGTTGGAGGAGCTCAGGACTTAGTTGGATGAGTTGCTGGAGTTGGGATTCATTAATCCTAGCATGTCACCGTAGGGTGCACCAGTGTTATTTGTGAAAAAGATAGACGACACTCTAATTACAAACAGTTGAACCTGGTAATGGTGAAGAATAAGTATCCCCTTCCTAGAATAGATGATTTGTTTGATTAGTTGACGAAGCGAAGTGGTTTTCGAAGACAGACCTGAGATCAGGTTATCACCAGTTCAAGATCAGGGTTGAAGACAGGGGGAAAATTGCATTTAGTATGATAAATGGCCATTATGATTTTATGGTCATGCCATTTGGTTTGACTAATGCGCTAGCTATGTTAATGGATCTCATGCACAGAGTACTGAGGACTTATCTGGATAGATTTGTGATTGTGTTCATTGATGATATCCTTATCTATTCCAAGACTCGTGAGGAGCACAAGGGACATCTTTAGATAGTTCTACAGACTTTAAGGGACCACCAGTTGTATGTCAAGTTCAGTAAATGTGATATTTAGCTACCAGAGGTCAGATTTTTCGGCCATGTTGTTGGAGCTAATGTGTTTTTGTTGATTCCTCGAATATTAGAGCTATTGTTGAGTAGCCTACTTCAACTACAGTGACAAGAGATGCTTTGAGCAAAAGTGGGTCTAATAGTGAGGTAGTTGTATGCCACATGACACACGAGAGTGTGTTACTCAAGGCAACTGAGATGATGACTTCAGTTGATGTGCCAGCTACTACTAGGAAACAGATTTGTGGTCAGATGAGAATGCAGACTATTTCACTTCAGGTAGTTCACGAGAGACAATAGACTAATGTGTTTTATCAGATATTCAGTGAGATGGCTGATAGTTCAGATTATCCAGACCGGAGTCGGTCGACAGACGTATGTTAGAGGTATCGAGGACGATTGTGGATTCTATTAGTGGCTGATTTGTCCACTGAGATACTTCAAGAGGCTCACCGTTTATTTTTTTCTATACATT
Source organism: Stephania japonica (assembly GCA_039657345.1). NCBI lineage: Eukaryota > Viridiplantae > Streptophyta > Magnoliopsida > Ranunculales > Menispermaceae > Stephania > Stephania japonica. The sequence goes on along the minus strand of CM077563.1, from coordinate 28,243,661 downwards.
CAAGTAGCACCAAGATGTATGCTGATACGTGACATATTTTCTAGTGGCTAAGGGATGAAAGCCGATGTTTCGGAGTTTACATAAGCATGTGAGAAACGCCAGCATGTGAAGGATGAGCATAGGCGACCTAGAGGATTGTTGCAGCTTCTTCCTATTCCATAGTGGAAGTGGGAGCACATTGCTATAGATTTGGTTAGTGGTTTGCCTCAATCATCTCGCGGATAGGACAGTATCTGGAGTAATATGGGACAGACTGACAAAATTTGCACATTTCATTCTAGTATCCACTACACACAGTTTGATAGATTAAGTATTCTCTACGAGCGTGAGATAGTTAGATTACATGGAGTTCCATTTTCTCTTGTGTCAAAAAGAGGATCGCAGTTCACGTCATTATTATAGTAGAGTATGCAGGCTCAATTTGGCACCAGGCTTGATTTGACTACGGCGTACCATCCACAGACAGATAGACAGCTCAAGAGATTGATTCAGGTGTTATAGAATATGCTTAGGATGTGTGTACTAGAGTACGAAGGATCATGAGAAGAGTACTTTCATTTGTGCGAATTTGCATACAACAATAGTTTTTAGGCTAGTATTGGCATGGCACCGTCTGAGGCACTGTATGGCAAACCTTATAGATCACCATCTTGTTGGGCGGAACCTGAAGATATAGTGACAGTTGGGCCTGAGATTGTTGTTCATCATATTGAGAAAGTACGACAGATCCGTTAGAGATTGAAGGGTGCCCATGGTAGACAGAAAAAAGTATTATGACAAGAATCATGATGAGTTACAGTACGATGAGAAAGCCTATGTTTATTTGAAGGTGTCACCTTTGAAGGTTCATATGAGGTTCGGAATCAAGGGGAAACTTGCGCCTAGGTTCATTGGTCCTTTCAGAATTGTGAAGAGAGTCGACAAGGTTGCTTATGAGTTTGATTTGCTACCTCAGCTCGCCAGAGTTCATCCATTTTTTATATTTTTATTCTTAACTAGATAAGTCAAGCGAAGGATGACAATCTATGGTAGATCAGAGTCAAATTGATTTGCACAATGATATTACTTATGAGGAGTAGCCGATTAAGATTGTGAACAGGAAGGTCAAAATACTGAGGAATAAGGAAGTACCTTAAGTACTCGTCTGGTGGCAGTTCCACGAAGACGAGGAGTTGACCTAGGAGTTAGAATCTTATATGTGCAAGTATTTTCTTCATTTATTCGATTTCGGTAAATTGTTATTTTGAGTAATTAGTAGATTCATTTTGAGGACAAAATTCTAATTAGTTGGGAAGACTGTAACGACCCTCAAATTTAATTGGTGACACGTGTCGTGTTTTTCAGGACCGTGACCTAATCATTGTGATTTTTCATATTACTCAAGCCTCGGGAGTTGACATTGAGGTATATTTAGGGGTGGGAATTCGTATCAATGAGTCGTAAATATGTCGTGTCATAAACAGGTCATGACCATATAATGCAAATCCATGACATGAAATTTTTATTAATCGTGTTATTCGTATTCGTGTCTAAGTAGGTCGTGTTATAAACATGTCGATATTTGTGTCACATGCTTATTAAAATTTTATTTAAGCTTTTAATTTATCTCAATTTTTATAATTTGTTTACTACATTTTTAAAAATATCTATATGAATAAATTTAAATGAACGTAATTAAATTGACAATAAAAAATAATGAAGATGTAGTCTTGAGTTTTACTTTACTTTTTCATTCAAGTCTTTACTCTTTAGTATTATTAGTAAAAAGAAAATGACTCGTAACAAATAACATATAAAAGATAACAAGAATCCTCCAAATACGTGTAAATTTTCATAATTTTTAATAAATAATTATTAATAAAATCTTAAACCTAAATAATATATTAAAAGTAAAAGAAATATTTCCTCTAAAAATAAAGTTAAGTATGGAAAATGATGTTTGCAAATAATGAATAAATCATGTTATTAAAATGTATACAAATAGGTGAATTTTGCAATAATTTATTTATTATTACATATTTATTATTTATAGACCATTCCTTAATCATTTTAAGCAAGCTGTAAACAAGCAAAACAGGTTAACATATTAATAACTCATTTATTAGCCGTGTATAAACATATTAACTTGTTTATGACCTAAACCCACTTATGTCAAACCCATGATATGTTTATTACGTGTCATGTTGTATCGTGTTAAATGTTTCATGACCCAAATTACCAGCCCTAGGTATATTTTATTCTTCTGTAATGTTTATAATATTATTTATACACGAATAAACACTATATATCCTAGTGTGTGGTTATTGTAGTATTCATCCCCACAGATTTCTGTGTGAAATTTGACTAAGAGAAACGAGAATTTTAGGGTAAAATATGGATAATTAAACATAAAAAATGGTAATTTGTGAATTATTGAAAATATTAAATAATTAAATAAAATGTAGGAGCGAGGTTATGTCTAGAAACGCACGTGGTGCGAGTTGTAAGTTGAAACGAGTCCGAAAATGCACGTTATGAGCGAGAAACGACTTGGTTTTGAAATCTGAGTCATATATTGAAGTCATACATTTGAGTTAGAGTAGTTGAATGGTTTTAAGGTGAGAAACAGGATGTGTGTAACGGCCCAATTAATATTTGCCGTTATTTTATACGTCATTGCAGACGTGGATGCCAGCGGGGACGTTCGTGGGTCCCACAGCGAGGCTAGAGCGCGTTCGTATTAGGTAAATAGTTATTTCGTTTGTTGATTTGACTAATTTGCGATGTTTATGTTAAAATAGGTTAACGACATCGCGATGTGTGTAATTGTATTTTAAATTAACGTGTGGGATTGTGGGATTGTGTGATGAGTATTCGCATCGATATGCGTGTCGACGCGGGTACCGGGTAGATTAAAGACGAAATTTTAAGTTGAGAAATAATATTATACATATTAAATGGATTAAATGTGATAAAATACGTAAATTGGTGGGCGCCTTAGGACACGCGGGGTCGTGGTCGACACGCGTGGGTGGTACGTTAATGTGCACGTCCGAGTACGCTCGTTGGCGCGCACGACGAAATTTTAGGCGCGAAAGTATAGGTGAGTGTATATATATATATATATATTTATATATATGTATATAAGGAATTTAATATATATATATATATAAATTAGAAAATTAAATAAATAATAGTAAAATTACCAAAAAGGGTAATGAATGAAAGAAGGGAAATGGATATGGATGAGGGGCATTTTGGTCATTTCACCCCAAATTTTGATAAACACCACCGTCATCACCATTTTCTCACATTTTGGAGAAAATTCGAAAAAATCAAGAGAAGAAAGGATCGAAGAAGAGAATGAAGAGGAAGAGAGATTGAGCAAGTGAAAGAGACCAAAGAGGTGAGTTGTTGTGTTGTTTGTTATTGTGTTGTTGTGTGTGCTGTTGGATGGTGGTGGTGGCGGTTTGGTGATTCGGTGGTGGAGGTGGGATGGAGCTCAAGAGCTCGGACGAATTGCGAGAGCAATTCGTCCGAGGAGGGAGACGACTCCCATGTCGTTTCCCCTCTCCCTCTCCCTCTCCCTCTCCTCTCTTCTCTCGATTCATGAAGAAAAAAAGAAAGAAAAAAATTCGTTCTTTGAACAGAGCTCTGTTCCAAATGAAGAAGAAAGGGCCGGTTCGGCCATGAACCGGCCGCTCTACCGAACCGCCCTTAAATATAAAAAAGTAAACAGAAAACAGTTTGGAAAAAAAATCTCTGGAAAATTCATAGAAAATTCAGATAAAATAGGAAAATTTTAGAAAAATTATATTATGATCAAATAAAGAAAATTTGGGATTTTCTCGGAAATGTTGGCGAGATATAGTCGGGGTTTTAGCCTCGAAAAATGAAAAATTGACATAATATATTAAATTGAAGCTAATTTAGTGATAAATGGTAATAGGTATAATTCGGGTGATAGTTTGAATTGTCGGGAGTTATTGGAGCTGAGCTGGGATTTGGTTTTCGGGACGCGGAGTGCGGATTGAGGTGTGTAGTATCCCAATTGAACTTCACTTTAAGTATTTACCGTTTGATTTATTTGAATTCAGTTCCATTTATTCTCTACTCCATTTCATTATTGCTTTACGGTGGCTGAGTACTCTCACCTGGTGACTTTACGGTAGTGGAGTGTACTCCTACTTGGTGTCTTTACGGTGTTGAGATCACTCCCCACCTGGTGCTTATTCGTTACGGCCATAGAGTCCACTAAATCATAGCACTTGTCTAGGTATACACCGGTGAATAGGCTACCCGGGTATGGTAGGCTTGTGTGGGTGCGTCGTGGGTCTACGCCGACCACCTAGAGGGTCCAGGGCCAACCCATTAGTGTGTTTTCATGGGCCGTGCCTGGGGAAAAGCCCGAAGTATGGTTTGGTCTGATTTTTATGTGCACGTACTTTGTTTCATCACTATATTTATGCATGCGATGTTCCTTTTTACAGTTGTCTGTATTTCTCTTGTTCCGCATGTTTAAATTATAGTATTTTCAATTCCAGTACTTTTATTTCCGTAATTACTTGGTGAATTTCCTTGGGATTACTCACTCTGGACTCGTCATCTGTCTTTTTGTGATGGCTGAGTGCAGATCCTAGTACGAGCCGAGGAAAGGGCAAGCTTGAGGATTATATTGATTGACCGTTCTAGCCCTTCTCGTACGTATGTTTATGTTTACTTGCTTTATGTTGGGTTTTGGGTTTGAGAGATAGGTTGTACATTTTGATATTTTGAGAATCAGATGAGATGTATATGATGTACATTTTGTATGGTTTCCACTTAGGCATTTTGCTCTAAATATACAAGATAAATCTTTATGTTGTTCATTTAAGTTTCCGCTGCTAACTTGAGGTTATAGGATATTAATTGAATCAAATTTAATAAGAATTGGTCGATTAAGGATAATTGGGCGTGGGACACAACTGGTGGTGACGTGGACAGTTGTGGGCCCGCGTGGCCTCCCGTGACGGACCAATGTGGAAATTGGGGCCGCCACATTGTGCCTCGAGATCCGTGCGTGACAAGAGATGAGTGGGAAGTATAAAAACAATTTTTCTCTTTCCTCTCAATTCATCTTATCATTTCAATCAAAGGAGAGCATGAGGAGACGTGGGTTTAAAATCTTCACAGACTCGTTACGACACCGGGTATTGACCAATCACGCATAAAAATGAAAGATTCCTACTCCTTTCGTGTTTGTCGTCAGTTTGACGTCAGGTTTGCTGATTTTCGTCCCTACAGTTTTGGATAAGATTTTATGGAAATGTTGGAAATTGAATTGGAACGATGATTTTGGGATCAATTGGTGGATTTATTGGTGTTTTGGTGGTTAGTTTTTGGATTTGAAGTTATTTGAGATTTTTGGAGATTTTTGAAGAATTTTAAGTGATTTTAGAAATCGAAATGTTTTGTCTAGTTTTGAGATGAAAAGGTGACAGAATTGTAATGAAAGTTTAAACGATGTTGGAATAGGCTCGGAGCACGGCAACACGAGTCAGGGGCGTGAAAAACCTCCGACAGGGGGCGTCTGGTTGGGACGTCGCGAGTGACGTCTTGCGACGCCTTGAGCACAAAAGGTCATAACGCCACTCTACGGTGTCCAGGGTAGAGGTCCAAAGCTCACGTCATGAGGGCGCCACCGAGAATGTGTCACTCCACGTCGTTAGGGAATGTGAGCCTCGCGCTGTGGTGACGTCACCTAGTGTAAATTGTCACGGTACTATTCATAGGGGCAATTTTCTAAAAATTCTAAAAAATTTCAGGGATCTCTTGTGTATCTAAATGGGTCCGAATATGACCCAATACCCCAAAAGTCAACTCAATTACAATAATTTAATAGTTATGAAAATTTTGGATAAATTAGAAATTTTTATTTGATTTTCATTATATAGTTATAGTTGATTATTGTGATTTCCACTGCAAATTTCCTGATAACTTTATAATTCTAAAACTTCCATATTGAATTAATAACTTAACGATATATTTGAGGATTTGAAGCTGATTGGGATGCGTAGACTTCGCGAGTAATGTCTCGGGGTCCACGTAGGTCAAGGCGGGTAGGACCCAATTTTGTAGGGAACTGGGGCCGTCACAACCCACTTTTTATTTCTTCTTTAGTTCTTTGTCTCTAACAACTTAATTTATTGTGCCTTCAAGGCTTATGATGGAGTTGTTAATAGGGCTTTGGTACTTTGACTAAGGTATAGGTGATGAGTTTGATTGGCAACAGTTGCATCCTTTTCTTTCCACATTTGAATTAATTGTAGAGGCACCCTCCTAGGACTGTGAGATTGAAAGTCACCCAAGAGGGGGGATGAATTGGGTTACCGAGTAGTTATCCCCTTTTTAAAACTTTCTTTGCTAATTCAGTAAGTTAGCTTGGTGAGTTAAGCTAAATGACAAAATGTAGTAGTAATGAACAATAGCAATGCGCCGAATGATGCAAGTAAATTGTAAGCTATACTAAGTGAAGGAGGTAGAAGATATGGAAATAAGACACACGATATATAGTGGTTCGATCCAACCGATCAACATCCACTACCTAACCTCCCCAGTTAGAATTTTCAACCCCCCACTTATATTATCAATAAGTGTTACACCCTTAGCTAACTAGCCTAGTGAATGCCTAGCCTCAACTAGGTCTTTTATACGATGCCTTATCTCAATAAGGTCTTATACAACCACCTAGTCGCAACTAGAATTTTTCCATCTAGACCCACCTAGGATTTTTTTCCACCTAGCCACAACTAGGATTTCCATTTCGACTTAGATCCCACTAAATTTTACAATCGAGATTTGAGTAATACAATGAAATACACTAAACAAAGTAAAGCGGTACCAAGTTCAAATATAAGCAAGCCTCCTAGAGCCTAACCACTCTAATGCATGCAAGTATGAAAACAATTAAGAAATGCAAATAGATAATTGTTTTATGCAAAACTCAAATATGAAACCGTTTCAAATAAGTTGATAAGTGCAAATTCGATTTCAAATTCAAAGAACAAGAAGTTTGATAAAAAAAAACAAGTTTAAGTGCAAACTTTTATCCAAATCAGTCCTAGGGTTTAATGAATCAAGTTTAAGTGTAAAACCTAAAACAAGTGTGTTCAATAACACAAGTAATTTTCCAAGTCAATCATACAAGAATATATAATTTAATCACAAGAAAAGCTAGGAAATGGACTTTCTTACAACCCCAAGAAGATGACTTAAAAATCAGTTTTGGAGAGGTTGTAGTACTCCTTAGAATGCCTCAAAAGTGTTGGTTTTGATGATGAATCAACAGCTTCAAAGTATGACTTGAAACTCCAAGCTCCTCTTGAAAAATTTGAGCACTTGTGTTTTTCTTTGTTTTCAAAACCAAAAATGTGTGCTTGGGTGTTTGAGAGTGTTTTATATATTTATAGACCAGTTTATGACCGTTCTAGAGGATCAAAGGGCTGAGGTTCCATCAAAAATTCAAATTAAAGTGAATATTTCAGCTTTATAAAAAAGCTGCCAGAAAAGTAGTTAGCGCACTAATATTCACATCTCGCGCGCTAACTCTGCACTTAGCGCGCTAATAAAATTATTAGTGTGCAAACTGCAGAGACCTCAAAATAAATATTTTTGTCCCTTGGTTAGGGACCCTTTAACGCGTCCGGGACCCAACAAAACCTCATATAACATATTATACATGTTTGTTATGGGTCATATAATCTATTTGGGTGGTCCGAATAATTTTACAAATCCCGAAAATGAAAAATCCCGATTTCATAACATCCGAAGGGTTTTCTGCAAATATGCAGTTTTCTTTTCAAAAACATTTCAAAAACAAGTTTTTCTTTTTTGAAAACTTCTACAATGATTTTCAAAGTACGATATGAACATAAACACATTGTTTAACATTGTTTAAACTTATAAACCAAGTCATGTGTTAAGTTTCACTTAAAACTTCAAATAATCACTTGACATTTGAAAATTCATTTAAAAAGCTCGATGTGCATGAACTAATGTAATAGGCTTACGTAAATGAACTTGTGTACCTTACATTAATGTTATATCTCATAGTCTTGATCTTTCGTCTTCATTCCTTTATGTATGCCGAGTCTTGAACTTGAATGACTTGAATACTCGAATACTTGTGACGTGATGTTTTGCAACCTTTGACAAAACTGAAATACACTTTAGTATATTTCACCTTGCTTGTTTCCATCAAAATTCCGGTCAAAGTTAGAGTGACTAACCACTTAGTCCAACAATCTTCCCCTTTTTGATGATAACAAACAATGTGAACTTGACAAACATAAAACATAATACAAGTGTATGAACATCACATTTGTGGTTATATAAAAATTTATACTCTCTCAAGTTCAACAACCTTTTTCCCCCATTTTATACCATCAAAAAGTGGGGCACGTAAAATTATGATGCAAGTGGAGTAATGGCGAAGGAATAAATCCAATAAATAGAATTCAAATACATTCTGTAATGGCCCATTATAATTTTATCCCGTTAATTAATCAATTTCAGAATAGTACGCCAGCTCGGACACCACGTGGATGCCGCGGATAGGCTAGGCATACCTCGAACCTAGGTATTGACTGTGTATTATTGTTTTTCTAATTTCAGTGATTTATTAATATTTTCATTTTCTTGTTAATGATGTATTATCGGTCACCGGTGTGTAAAGGTAGTAATTGTCGGGCGAGGATGAGGGCCGGGGTCCGTTCGTAGGACAGGCCAACGTAAGGTTTAGTAGTAGTGAGGCCGGGCATTGGGGTTTAAATTTGATTAAATTATTTAAACATGCTATGGTTGAGGATTTATTTAATTAAATGTAGATATGTAACCTTAGGCTAAGCTAAGGAAATTAATTTCGATACACTAAGTGTGGGACCACCTCGGGAAGCATGCCAGACATGGGGCACGGGGTGCCGAGTGGTCGGGGAATTAGTGTGACCATATGTACAAATTTATGGAATTTATTGATGACTAGAATAGGCGTTATGAATTAAATCAATTGGATTATAATAGAATCCTATAGTTTGAAATGAATAATTAGTACACCTAGGATTTTCATCGAGATGCACAACAAGGAAAATTCGAGATACATGGTGTCATGATAGGGTGTTCAAGAAATTGGTGACAAATGGTGTTCAGTGACCGTTGGAGTATTCTCTAGATGCGTGTGCACGTGAGATTAAAATACCAATATATATACCACTGAACACACCAACATGCAACAACAAAACCCATTCTCAACAAATTCAGATTTTTGAAGGAGAAATTAGTGATTTGGGAGCTCAGCTAGGGGATTTGGAGCCAGATTTGATCATCAAACCACCCACTTGAGGTAAGCTACTCACCCATTTCATGGATTTTTGGTGTGAAGTGTTGCATGTTGTGGTATATGTTGGAAGTCAATGAATTTTGTGCATTGCCACTGATTTTACTAGATTTGTGGACTTTGAAGTTGGTTTTGATGATTTACATTGATTTGGTTCGAATTTGTGAAAAATTGGGGTGATTTGATAAATTTTGGTTTATTTACATGTATTTTAATCCGTGAATTTGGTGTTGTTTTGGTGGATTTGAGGTGAAATTTGGAGGTTTTAGAGGTCTTCAATGGAGTGAGAGTGAAGAGGAATTGAAAGGAGTGAAGAAGAGAGCCAATAGAAGAAGAAATGAAAAAAAAAGAACCAGAGGCGCTGTGAAGAGAGCCAATAGAAGAAGAAATGAAAAAAAAGAACCAGAGGCGCACAGCGCCTCTGGTGGGAAGAAGAAGAAGGGGGGGCACGCACGCGTGCGTGCGTGCGTGCACCCCTTGGTCGGGCCGGGGCCGGCCTGGACCATCCCCTGTGTGGCCAGCCAACCGGCCCGCCCAACCCGGGTGGGCCTGGACTGGGCCCGACCTGGACACGGTCCAGATGGGCCGAACCGGGCCGACCCGGTTGGGTCGGGTCGGACCCGGTTCAAAGGACCCATCCCATATATTATTTAAATAATATTTTTTATTTTATTTTTCTAATAAAAAACAATTTTAAATGAAATAAAATAGGAAAATAATTGATAAAAATATCAAAAAATTTTGGAAAAATTCTAGAAAAATATAGAAAATTTAGAAAAAGGTAGAAAAAGTAGGTACGAGACTTTTTGGGTGTTTTTGGAACCCCGACACAGTCCGGGAGAGGTACCACAATTGAAAAATTAAAAATATAATATAATATCATAAAATGATATAATATGTTTCCAAAAAGTATAAAACACTATAAATGGACTTCAAAGACTGGGAAACTATAGCTCGGACATCGGGGAGCTAGGTGGGCGTACTGATGGGTCCAAAAAGTCGGAGTGCGTATTTTCGGGTACGTAAAACCCAACTGAACACCACTATTGCATTTACTTATTTATTTCCATTGAGCTTTATTTCCTTGAAAATTTGTAAGTCAAATTCCTACTGGGATGGTTATGGTTCCGTCTATGTATCCACGGGTAGTAGAGGTCGTTGGCTAGGTGTGTAGCGCGTGATCTAGGAACTCGGTAGACTATATCCCGAGTTGGACTCCATTTCACGCGTTCGATTAGCCCACTAGAGCTAATGCCGCTGGGATACAATCGTAGAGTCGGCGACATGGGCCACGACCAAGGCTCCTGGTCCTACTACACACTTAGTAGCTGTGTTCACACCCTTTTGTTATCAATGTGTTTATATACATGCGATTAGCTTTGAGCAGTTGTCTCCATATTTTCCTTCCTTCCGCATATTTATTTAACACTACTTTTTGGCTCTGTTAATTATTTCATTAATTATTTATGCACGGTGATTTTCCTTGGGATTTTACTTACTGGGCTCGCCATCTTCCTTTTTGTGGTGGCTGAGCGCAGATCCTAGTACTAGCAGGGATCATCAATGATTTCATCTGACTTGCCTACGCCGAGGCCTGCTGGTACGTGTGATGTCTATATTTTGACATTTTGTATTATCTTTTGGGTTAGGAAACTAGATACACACTTGTACTGGTATACATACTGTTATAGTTGATCGCCAGTATGCACGGCACAGCTGGGTTTTCCACTATAGGTTTGATCAGTAAAACTTATATATATATATATATATGAATGCATTTTGTTAAACTTTATATTCTTCCACTGTTAATTCCTTTAAAATGATAAAATAAGTGGCTTTAATGAATTACATAATAACTACCTAAAGTACGAAGGCAGAGAGACACGTGGCAGAGACTTCAGGTTCTGAGGCAGGGAAGTAGCTGACTACGGGCGGCCGGGAAATATGGGGCCTCCATACATTCTCCCCCATTTTATAAAAATGATACCAAATGAGGGCTCCCCCTATCTATATGAATCATATTTAAGCTTAAGGAAATAATTGAAAAACATAAGCTTCCCCTACCAATATATTTCCAATTTTGGGTATTTGTCTCACCTCCAAAAAAATAGATGCTAACAAAAATGGGTATGAAGTCTCCCCCATATCTATAATTCTCCCTCAAAAAATTTCTCAATCACATTATCTACAATTCTCCACCAAACAAAATTCATACAGGAACTCGGTTTAGCAGTCTGGGCGAGGGGGTATTAGCGCGCTAATTTCCAAACCTAGCGCGCTAATTCCTCTTTGGAATTTTGAAAATAAAAATTTTGAATTTTTGACACACAACTCTAATTCATCTCAAACTTCATGGACACTTCATTAACATCATATATAGAGGATTAAAACCCCTAAAACATATGTAGAAGGTCCGATTTATGAGAAATGCCTAACTCACGTTGTGTCAATGACTTTAGCCTAAAAATGCTTGGCTACATTGTTTTCATTTATCGTGGTCCTACATATAATGCATATGAAATGCAATCGTGACATCAAAAATAATAATATAAGCACGATATGTGTGTGTGACTAATGCAAGACTTATCATACTTAACTCCTATTCATAAACTATCGTTTAAGCACATTCATGTTCCAAGGTAAATCTAATTCACTCTATGAATTATGGACTTTGGTACCCATACACCTTTGTCTTCCATAAAATGAGTGTCATATACATTCTTTTCTACCCATGCTAGTTTACCTCTATTTGTCTTATTTAGGACACATTTGCCAACATTATGAGATCTATTGCATTTTAAGCCTCTTTTAGATTCGGCCAAAAGCTTTCTTTAGCTCAATAGGCTTGCACCATAACCTATGCCTCTCTTGTTGAGTGCACGTCGTTGTGCGCCTAACATCATGTCAAACATTTTAGTAGCACTTGTGAACTTAGTCACCGTGGTGGTCAAGTCCTCTACTTCTTTTACTAAGCCATTTTTCTCATTTATGACCAATTCTAAGTCATGTTGGAGATCATCAATAATCTCATTTTGAGATTCAATCTCACTATTGGCTTTGATCAAACTCTTTTTGAGTTGCTTGGCCTTTTTGGCCTCCTTTTCTAATTCATTCCTAAGGTCATGAATAATAGACATCATTCAATGCATTTTTATCATCATGATTAAAAGAGATAGAGTCACTTACCTCACTCCTTGTCATAAGACAAAGGATAGCCTTCTCATTTTCGACTAGGAGTCGCAGCTAGATGATGATGATGATGATAATGATGAGTCGTATTTCTTGCTTCTTCTCATGTATTTGCATTTTGTTGCTTTATGTCCCGGTTTGCTGCACTTATAGCAAATCATCTCGCGTGATATGCTTGCATTGTTTGCACCATTGTACTTCTTTTTGTTCTTGTCTCGTTTGTATATTGCCTTCTTGAGCTTTCTTGATAGCATGGCCACTTCTTGCTCAATAGAGTCACTCTCACTTGAGTTCACATCATCTTCGGCTGGTAAGCAAGTTGCTTTCAAGGCATTCTCCTTCTTTGACTCTTGCTTGGTCATTCTACCAAGTGCTTCCAATCTAGCACGGTCTTTTAGCTCCAATTCATGACCGTCAACTCTCCACATAATACATCAAAAGTGTAATTTTTAAGGTTTTGCGCCGATTGAATAGCATACTTTTTAACATCCCATTCCTTAGGCAAGCCTCTAAGGAATTTGTACACCGATTTCTTTTGATCATAATGCTTTCCAAGGTTTTTGATCTCATTCAAAAGGTTTGTGAACCTTGTAATGGCCGTGACTATGTCTTCATGGGACTTAACTCGACAAGTCTCATAATGTTATTTAAGAATCCTCAATTTAGTGTTCTTGACATGTTGCGTCCCTTCATAATGCACTTCAAGTTTTTCCTACACTTCCTTAGCCGTTTGACAAGCACTAACTCAGTTGAATTCGTTCTCACTTAATGCACAAAACAAATGATTCACGATTTGATCATTTGAGAGCTCAATCTTGATCTCCTCGGTAGTGTATTCTTTCAAGGGCTTGTCCGATGAATTGTAGCCATTCTCAATTGCATCCCACAAAAATCTATTTTGAGCTCTAAAGTACAACTTCATCCTAACTTTCCAATGAGCATAGTTTGTCCCATCAAAGTAGGGAGGTCTAATAGATAAGTTGCCTTCCCTAGGGCGAGCGAAATCAAATGTTTGCATCCTTGCAAGACAACACTGAAAGATGCGTTAATAATACTTTGAGCAATAACCCGCTCTGATACCAATTGAAAGTCACTCAAGAGGTGGGTGAATTGGGTTACCGAGTAGTTATCGTCTTTTTAAAACTTTCTTTGCTAATTCACTAAGTTAGCTTGGCGTGTTAAGCTAAATGACAAAGTGTAATAGTAACGAACAATAGCAATGCGCCGAATGATTCGAGTAAATTGTAAGCTATACTAAGTGAAGGAAGTAGAAGATATGGAAATAAGACATACGATATATAGTGGTTCGATCCAACTGATCTACATCCACTATCTAACCTCCCCGGTTAGGATTTTCAACCCCCACTTATATTATCAATAAGTGTTACACCCTAAACCAACTAGTTTGGTGAATGTCTAGCCTAAACTAGGTCTTTTACACGATGCCTTATCGCAATAAGGTCTTATACAACTACCTAACCACAACTAGGATTTTCCCACCTAGAGCCACCTAGAATCTTTTCCCACCTAGCCGCAACTAGAATTCCCTCTCGACTTAGATCCCACTAAGTCTTACAATCAAGATTTAAGTAATACAATGAAATACACTTTACAAAATAAAGCGGCACCAAGTTCAAATACAAGCAAGCCTCCTAAAGCATAACCACTGTAATGCATGCACGTATGAAAACAATTGAGAAATGCAAATAGATAACTGATTTTATGGAAAACTCAAATATGAAACCGTTTCAAATAAGTTGATAAGTGCAAATCCAATTTTAAATCAATGAACAAGAAGTTTGATAAAAATCAAGTTTAAGTGCAAACTTTTGTCCAAATCAGTCATAGGGTTTAATAAATCAAGTTTAAGTGTAAAACCCAAGACAAGTGTGTTCAATAACACAAAAAGTAATTTTTCAAGTCAATCACACAAGAATATATAATTTATGCATAAGAAAAGCTAGGAAATGGACTTTCTTATAACCCCAAGAAGATGACTTGAAAATCAGTTTTGAAGAGGTTGCAGTACTCCTTAGAATGCCTCAAGAGTGTTGGTTTTGATGATGAATCAAGAGCTTCAAAGTACGACTTGAAAACTCCAAGCTCCTCCTCTTAAAAAATTTGAGCACTTGTGTTTTTCTTTGTTTTCAAAACCAAAAATGTGTGCTTGTGTGTTTGAGATTGTTCTATATATTTATACACCAATTTATGACCATTCTAGAGGATCCAAGGGCTAAGGTTTCATCAAAAATTCAAATTAAATTGAATTTTTCAGCTTTATAAAAAAGCTGTCAGAAAAGCAGTTAGCGCACTAATATTCACATCTAGCACGCTAACTCTGTACTTAGCGCACTAATAAAATTATTAGCGTGCTAACCACAGGGACTACAAAATAAATATTTTTGTCCCTTTGATTAGCGACCCTTCAACGTGTCCAGGACCCAACAAAACCTCATATAACATATTATACATGTTTGTTATGGGCCATATAGTCTATTTGGGTGGTTCAAATAATTTCACAAATCCCAAAAATGGGAAATCCAGATTTTATAACATCCGAGGGGTTTTTCTGCAAATTTGAAGTTTTCTTTTCAAAAACATTTCAAAAACAAGTTTTTCTTTTTCGAAAACTTCCACAATAACTTTCAAAGTACGATATAAACATAAACACATAGTTTAACATTGTTTAAACTTATAGACCGAGTCATGTGTTAAGTTTGAAGGTCACCCAAGAGGGGGGGTGAATTGGGTTACCGAGAGTTTATCGCCTTTTTAAAACTTTAAGCACAAATAATAATGATAATGCATACACCAATGAAAAATGTCAATGCTATGCAATCAAGAAGGGGGTAGAAGAGATGGAAATAAGAGACACGATATATAGTGGTTCGATCCAACCGATCTACATCCACTACCTAACCTCCCTAAGTTAGGATTTTCAACCCCCACTTATATTAGCAATAAGTGTTACAACCTAAGCCAACTAGCCTAGTGAATGCCTAGCCTCAACTAGGTCTTTTACACGATGCCTTACCGCAATAAGGTCTTATACAACCACCTAGCCGCAACTAGGATTTTCCCACCTAGACCCACCTAGGAATTTTCCCACCTAGCCGCAACTAGGATATATGCCTAGCCTCAACTAGTTCTTCTCTTTCGACTTAGATCCCACTAAGTCTTACAATCAAGATTTGAATACAATTGAAATATACTTTACAAAGTAAAGTGGTATCAAGTTCAAATACAAGCAAGCCACCTAGAGCCTAATCACTCTTATGCATGCAAGTATGAAAACAATTGAGAAATGCAAATATAAAACTGATTTTGTGCAAAACTCAAATATGAAACCGTTTTAAATAGATTGATGAGAGCAAAAACGGTTTCAAATCCAAAGAACAAGAAGTTTGATAAAAATCAAGTTTAAGCACGAATTCTTGTTCAAATCAGTCAAAGGGTTTAATGAATCAAGTTTAAGAGCAAAACCCGATACAAGTGTGTTTAAAAACACAACAAGTAGTTTCCCAAATCAATCACACAAGAATATATAAATTGAGCACAAGAAAAGCTAGGGAATGGACTTTCTTACAACCCCAAGAAGATGACTTGAAAAATCAGTGTTGGAGAGGTTGTAGTACTCCTTAGAGTGCCTCAAGAGTGTTGGTTTTGATGTTGAATGAACAGCCTCAAAGTGTAGCTTGAAAACCCCAAGTTCCTTCTTTTGAAAAAATTAAGCACAAGTGTTTTTATTTGATTTCAAAACCTAACTTTTTGTGTCTTGTGTGTTTGGGAGTGGTATATATATTTATAGACTCATATATGACCGTTGTGTGCATCCAAGGGCCGAGATTTGATCAAAAATTCGAAGTAAAGCGAATTTTTCAGCTTTATAAAAAAGCTGTCAGGACTGCAATTAGCGCGCTAATTTTATGACCTAGCGCGCTAACTCTGCACATAGCGCGCTAATAACAGTATTAGCGCGCTAACTGCAGGGACCTCAAAATAATTAATTCTGTCCCTTGTGTTAGCGACCCTTTAACACGTCCTAGACCCAATAAATCATCATATAACATATAATACATGTTTGTTATGGGTCATATGGCCTATTTGGATGGTCCGGATATTTTCACAAATCCCGAAAATGGAAAATCTCGGTTTCATGATTTGCGAGGGACTTTTCTGCAAATATACAGTTTTCCTTTTCAAAGATCTTTCAAAAACAAGTTTTTCTTTTTCAAAAGCTTTCACAATGATTTTCAAAAATGCGATATTAACATACACATATAGTTTAATATAGTTTAGACTTATAAGACCGAAATCTTCGAGTAATCACTTGACATTTGAAAATCCATTTTAAAATCACGATATGCATGAACTAATGCAATAGGCTTGCTTAAGTGAACTTGAATACCTTACATTAATTTTACAACTCATGGCCTTGATCTTTCGTCTTCATTCCTTTTTGTATGCCGAGTCTTGAACTTGTATAGCTTGAATGCTCGAATACCCGTGATGTGATGTTTCGCAACCTTTGACGAAACTGAAATACACTTGATAAACATATTAGTATATTTTCACCTTGTTTGTTTCCATCAAAATACCGGTCGGAGTTAGAGTGACTAACCACTTAGTCCAACAAAGTTCCACTTAAAACTTCAAGTAATCACTTGACATTTGAAAATTCATTTGAAAAGCTCGATGTGCATGAACTAATGCAATAGGCTTGCGTAAATGAACTTGTATACCTTACATTAATGTTACATCTCGTGGTCTTGATCTTTCGTCTTCATTCCTTTATGTATGCCGAGTCTTGAACTTGAATGGCTTGAATACTCGAATACTTGTGATGTGATATTTTGCAACCTTTGACGAAACTGAAATACACTTGATAAACTTATTAGTATATTTTTACCTTATTTGTTTCCATCAAAATCCTGATCAGAGTTAGAGTGACTAACCACTTAGTCCAACAGAGATTAGTCATGCCTAAAATTGAGAAGGGCCAAGGCGATTCAAATACCCATAGCCATAAAATATGAAAAAGATTTATTTATTGCTTCATTAATAATATTTTTACTTTTTGTAGACTTGGTTAAAAAACTTCTTAGAGATCTCATCCCATAAATGGGAGAGATAATCAAATTGAAATAGCAACAAAAAAATGTTTCGGCAGCCCACTTATGACACCTCTAAATGGACACCGATCAAGTACGTATCGGACAACGCGTCTCAAGATGTGTTGTGCACACTCAATAAGTGCATACTTTTTTTTAGTTTCCTAATGCTAACTACACCGACTAATCCACGCCCTAGTACAATCAGGCTCCATATGAGGGGCAACCCTTAAAAAGGTTTTTTCATACACAAGACTCAGATTCAATAGCATGAGTCCCCATTTTGTAATTTCCAACCCAAAGGGTGTTACGCACCCACAATGCTTGTGTAGTACTCATACACTAGACAGGCAATTGATTACACTCCAAGTGTAGGCATGTAACTTGACGACCCCAATTTCCCATACAATTGGATAAGCCCTGCCTAGACCCAGATAGAACCCGAGACCATACTCGACAATTCTATGCGTGCCTAGTGAGCCTCAATTTGTCAAATTTCGAGTTAAAAAGTGAGTTATTATGATTATAAAGATTATCAAAGTGTTACGCAGTGGAATTGAACTATAATTATGTAAGATAACTCAAATGAAAGGAAATTAGGAAATATTTCTATAAATGTGAAACCCCAAATAAAAGATAAACATGTATTATCTGGTGACCAATGTATGAATACGACAATACATGATATCAACCTCTCATAAACAAAATAATAATTCCCATAGTAATTCAAAACAACAAACATAATCCAAAAGAGAGACCTACTACAAAGCAAGGAAAGAAATCGCCTTTGAGGAGTATTCAGAGGAAGTCACCTAGCATCGTTCCCTTTCCCTTGCTAGTCTTTGCCCTATTTGCACCCACCGTTACAAACTTGACAGTGAGTAACTAAAAGAAATTGAAAGTTATACTAGAAGAATATAATAGTAATTTAAGACTAACCAATAAAACAGTATAAGAATCACGCGGTAAAGGAAAAGTCAAATAAATAAGCAAGTTGCATGATAAGCAGAATGACAGATAATCAATGAAATTTGAGTGTCCTTAGAATCAATAGAGGCCAATAAGCGGTCTAATCTACAACAATCCACAACAAGTCCAAAGAATATCCACAACCATAGCCACAACAATATCCACAACCATATCCACAACAATCCAGTACTCGGGTATCACACTACATTAGGGGGTCGATCGCACTCCTGTAGGAAGTGGTCACATTAGCCTAGCTAATGTGGGGCACATAGTACCTTCCCGACACACTTACGTCAAGAACATTCAACCAAGGAATAATATAATGGAATGCCAACCATAGGAACAATTCAAATATCACAATAATAGAGGAAATTGAATAACATGTCATTTTCTTACTGTCTTATTAACTTACCTCAATCGATCGCGAAGTTTGTCCCTAGCGACTTCTGCACGCCTCAAACAAATCCCAAAACCCTCGTTATTAGTTCACCGTATTCCTAGTATTAAATTAGGTTAAGTTTGGTCATGGTAAAGTCTAAACACTTCATTTACTAGTTTAAACCCCAATTTAAGTCCGCATTTTGTATAAATCCATTTCAACAATCATAGGAGAACTTTAGACTCATTCGGGCTAGTGGGAACCCCAAGATAGTCTCCAAAAAGTTTGAGAAAAAAATCATACAAGCTTATCAATTACATGCCTTAAGAGGTAAGAAAACCCCACCACAAAGTCTTGTAAAAATCACAAAATTTTAATTTTACATAGAAATTCATCAATTTCTATTTATTTGATCAAATAAACCCTGCCACAAAGTCTTGTGAAAACCTCGCCATCTCCCTCTCCCTCTTCGCTTTTCCTCTCTCTCTCTCTTTTGATTTCATAATTTGAGAAATGGTGTGTCGGTCGTGTCAATGGTGGTGATTTGTGATATTTTGGGGGTTTGATCAAATGACCATTTTGCCCCAATTCCTTATCCATTCCCTTTATAACCTCAATGCTTTTTTTTTGTCATTTCATTTTAATTCCTTATATATATATATACTTTATATTCTTGTATTTTCACGCCTAAAATTTTGTTGTGCGCGCCAACAAGCACACTCGGGTATGCATGCTATCGTATGACCCACTCGTGTCGACAATGACCTCACATGTCAAATAGTGCCTACCAATATATTCTTCAATAATTTTAAAATAATCATATTCATGTGTTTATTCTACCCGTAATTCGTCTGTCAATGCCCATTCGACACGTTTTTCTACTCGTTTACCGATGTCATTGCCCGATCACTCCGATACGAGTATTAATAAATAGTACACGTTCTCATTCACAAATACTCAAATTTTTTAGTCGTTACAGTCTCCCTAACTAACAAGAATTTCATCCTCGAAATTAGATCTAACTCGAGCAAATTCTTATAAAATGAAGAGTAAGGGAAAACTCATACATCCGTTCACATCTCCTCCAAACAGCGGGGTCATAATCGCTTGAGACAGCTTATAGTCATTCATATCAAACTGCGAACTTACTTAGAGTCGCTTCAAACACCTTTCTTTTTATTCTTATCTCAATTAGTGTCGCTTCAAACAGCTCGTTCTTTAACATTTAACTACGGACCTATGCAAAGTCACTTTAGACAGCTAAATATTCTATAACCAAATGTGGATCGCACAGGAGTCATTTCCAACAGTTAGACATTATAATATTGAACTGCAGACTTATACAAAGTCTCTTCAAATGGCACATCGTCTCTTGTAATGAATTGCAGACCCCTCAAGATCTCTTCCAACAACTCATCTTCCAGCATTCCTCTTACTGTGGGCTTTAGCCACTTTTGACAGCTTGATTTCTTCTCAGTCTTCAAACTGTAGGTCATAACCACTTCTAACAGCATAGTTGTTCTAAGACCAACTACAGTCTCTCAAGACCACTCCTAGTTCCCAAGATGATAGGGATGCCCACAATCTCATCATGGTCATCATCCATTACCACATCACAAGGTCCAGTAATCATGATGCAAGATGTTACGATCGTGACTCGAACGTCAATCTCTTGATGACCTTCCCAACCACTCGCGTTACAAACGCAAGTTTATAACCCATTTTCAATTACATCAATACCTAGGTAGGAAAAATGATCGAAAAGTTGCAACCACGATCGTCATGAACACTGCGTATTCATGTATCATAAGATAAATCACAAGTTGTCTAGTCCTGCTTTTCTTTAGGTGTATTCGGGGCTAGGTTTGGTATCTCCTGTATCAAAGCGTACCATGATTCTCTATTCTTTCAGACTCTAAATCTATGTTGGGTATTTCTCATCCTTGACAACTCTACCAAGCAGGTATCAACCCTAACTCAATCACATGTTTGACATTGCAATTTAACACCTAAAGCTCCAAATAAACCATTTCATACCTGATGTATGATAACAAGGAGAATCTATTACCTCCGATAGGATCACGAACTACTGTCAACTGCGGCTCAGTCGCCCTTTATGGCTTTAGGCTAATCGTCATCTGGTTGGTCCTGATACATATCTGGACATCGATTCTGTAAATGTCCAAGAAGTCTGCGCTGAAAACATACTCGTTGTCCTCGAGAACCAAGATCGCTACTATCATTCTGGTCCCTCATTCCCTTGCTATCATGTCCTTCTAATCGATGCCCTAATTGCAAATCCGGTCAAACAGATCTAGTTTCCTTATGGTAAGTAAGCAAATAACTCACCCTAGCCAAGCTCCGCATATAAGATGTCTAAAATGTTATGGCTCTGTGATGATGATCGCACCTCTAATTTCTAGTAGTAGACTTTAACGACCCAAAAATTCATTTATTTCTGTGTGATGACGTGTACTATCGATGTATACTTGAGTCTGCATGACAGGACGGTGACGTTGAGTTGCGAGGGGAGTTCGCCTCGATGAACATGATGAACGGGTATCGGCAAACAAAATACGGGTACACGAGTCTAGAAAACTATTTTTGTGGATGATCAGAAAATAAATACAGTAATAAACTAATTCAGAAATATGTTTGGGTCGTTAGAAATTCAGTTTGCGCATGACGGTACGTGTTATGGTGCACGCCGGGCATAGTACGCTTGAGGAAAGGCCAATTTTTTGGGCAAAATTTGATAAAAATAAGGAGAGAGTCTCTATGTGTGTACCAAGAGGGGGTTGAGGCTAGTGTGTTTTGAGGCCACAAGATGTGTCTCGAGATTCATAAACACACCAAGATGAAGGATCACAATATATAAGTCAACTCACTTTAAGTCATTTCTTTCTTTTCTCTCTCTCTCCTCAATGTGAGGAAACAAAAGAATGAGGGTTTCGACGGTTCTGAGCCCTGAATGATGATGGGGGTCGACCAACAAAGTAATCTAATGTGAGATTCTGACTCTCTATGCTTAACTCTACGTTTTGACACCTATTTTGGTTGTTTTTGTCACGATGAATTTGGACAACAATTTCGAAAAAATAGATTTTTATGAGTTCTTTTGATGGATTTGGATTGAATAGGGTGAGTAAATGATGATTTGTGAAGAGGTTTTTTAGATTTTATACTTTTCTAATTTTTTGGGATTGTTGGGTAATTTTCGTAAATCAATAATTTAGTCGAGTTTTGACGCGAGCCGATGGTGGTTCGGCGGGTTATTGGATGTTTGGTCAACGTTGGAATGGCTTGAAGAACGACAACGCAAGTTAGGGTGTCAAAAACCCCGTTATAGATGCGCTTTGGGCAAGACGCCATGAGCATATCATCTTACGACGCCACTCACGGCGTCTAGGGCAGACAACCCTAGTGCCACACGCTGTGAGGACACTGTCGAGAACAATGGGGTCACGGCATCACCCACGGCGTCTAGGAAAGAGAGTCCAATGTTCACGTTGTGGAGACGTTGCCCAAGCCAATGGACACCATGACGTCCCAGCGGCGTGACACTGTTCACAGTGGCAAAATTTTTATAAAATTTTTGGAAACTTTCTGAGATCTTTTGGGGTATCCAAATGGATTCAAATATGACCTAATACCCGGGTAATCACTTAAATGGTGAACGAGTAAAATTATGGAAAAATTGGTAAAATAGGGAAATTATAGGGAATTGCAATTAAAGG
The DNA here is from genome assembly GCA_039657345.1 of Stephania japonica. Classification (NCBI taxonomy): domain Eukaryota; kingdom Viridiplantae; phylum Streptophyta; class Magnoliopsida; order Ranunculales; family Menispermaceae; genus Stephania; species Stephania japonica. The sequence goes on along the minus strand of CM077563.1, from coordinate 28,220,927 downwards.
AAAATAAAACTCTGACATGAATAAATTGGAACAACAATAATCACCAGGTGCTTAGTGAGTGGGTGACGAGCATGTGGAGTCATTTTGGGGGCTTGTGAAAGCCGCGAGCGCAGAGTGTACACGGAGGTTGCGTAGTACTGTGAGTAAAGCCAGTTGGAGTATTTATATAATTTCATTTGTGCATTAAAATTGGGGTGTTATATTTTTTGAGCAAAATTTCTTGGTGAAATATTTTTCCTAGAATTCCATTTGCGATCTCCATTCCATGGTTGATTATTGGCATTGTTTTTCATGGTTTTTTGAATGAGTGGTCCAAAAGCAAGTGAGTCATTGTTACTATTTATCTGCAATATGAGCTCTTATCTGGAAGCTGTTGATATCTCATAATTGAGTGTACATTGGGGGCTCTTATTCAGATCTGTGGTTATCTCATAGTTGCAAGGGTCAGGGCCGGTAGGTCGTGTTCTTGTCTTAAACCGAGTCTGCTAGGCTTTTGCCACGATTTAACGACCTTTTGGTCGGGACTACTTGTATTTTTCATTATTTTCTTGGACACTCAATTATCGTGGATTTTCAGTGATTTACTATCATGCGGTCTGTATTATCTTCATGATATTCCTACATGGTATTAGTTTAGCCATTTATTTGACATTTGAAATTATACTGAAACTCAACTTGGTTATTATTGTTATTTTCTGTACTAATCATCCTTTTTAAGATGGTGGGTACAACCCTGTCATATTGCAGGGTCGATATGAGAAAAGGACCAGAAATAGGTGATTGAAGTTAAGGGTTGCTAAGTGACCTCCTCTTGCCTACAGTGTAGGTTTCTTTCTATTTTATGATTATGTTTATGATACAATAGGATATGAGTTTGGTGAGAGATTTTGGGGACATGGATACCGTATTTGATTCTCCTCTGATCGGTTATACTTTTAGAGGTATACGTATACATGGGGTTTCCACACTCTAGGTTATTCTAACTTATGTTTAGAGTTATTTTGGGTTAGTTTGAGATTTTGATGTTCTGCTATGACCGGATAACTCACTAACTGAAATAACTCACTTAATTACATCTAAAATGACTTGATTAACGGTAAATGTTAAGGAAGGATGACTAGGCTTACGTGGCTTAGCGAGACTAGCTTGGGGGTTCACACAAGTCTAGGCCGGGAAGCGCTAAATTCTAGGGTTGTGGAATTTGGAGTCGTCACAGTTGGTATCAGAGCTAAAGTTTTAAATTCTCCAACTTTCCTCACTTCCCAACATAGACTTAAGTCAGTTGAGTTGGCCCAACTCACCTCTAAACCCTCCAACTCTTATCATCAATAGTACACATCATCACATAGAAATAATATGAAAATTGGAGCCGTTACAGATGGTATTAGAGATGATAAGAGTTAGAGGGTCTAGAGGTGAGTTGGAGTTGGTATAAGAGATGATAAGAGTTGGAGGTCTAGAAGTGAGTTGGGGGTTTCACAGTCAGTTGGAGGGTCTAGAGGTGATAAGAGTTGGGAAGTGTATAAGCAGAGTCGCGTATAAGTTGGAGTTGCCACCTTAGTTATCTGGAGTTCACCCTGTATTTCACATATTGATGGTCAAACTTGATAGGCCGAGAGAGGCCAGGTGGCTGATCGTGGATCTTAGCCAGCTAGACTTGAGAGAGGACATCACCTATGACAAGTTGCCTATTTAGATAGTGGACAAGAAGGTGAAGATTCTGAGGAACAAAGAGATCCCGTCAGTCTGAGTCAAGTGGTAACATCATGGTGACGAGGAGCTGACCTGGGAGCTTGAGTCCTATATGTGTGAGTACTTTCCCTACTTCTTTTGATTCGGTAAATCTTTGCGTTAGTTCGTTTTATTTTCGAGGAAGAAATTTCAATTATTTCGGAAAACTATAACGACCCTAAATTCTAACTTGTGGCATGTGTCAATTTAGGTCGTACGTGGGCTCATTTACCGTGATACAGACTCTAATTCTCGATTGTCGATGTTGAGGTATGTTATTTGTGTTCGGTGTTTTGTATTATGTCATATTACTTAAATGTTTAATTTTAATGTCCCAAACGTACGAGGACATTTGAGTGCGAGCATTGGTACGGGGAATGATTCAGCTCGAGGGTTTAATGAAATAATGGGTTTTTGGCGAACATTGGTTAGGTAATTAGTAGTTCGAGGAACTAAATGAATTAAAATCACTATAAAAATATAAAATAAATAATAATTAAAAGCTGTAAAGTGTGTTTAATACAGTGTCCAGAGTGACACGACGAGAGAATTGAGATTAAAAATGAATTCGAAAACGTGAGAAATCATAAAGTAGAGACATTAAGTCACATATTAGAGTCACCTAGCCATCTCAAGGTTATTAGATGGGATTAGTAGAGGCCTAAGGATGTGCCTTGAGATCCGTGTATGGAAGTGGATTGAGGGGGGTATATAAACCCTAACCACCACATTTTCTCTCATTTATCTCTCATTTCTCTCTCTCTCTCTCTCTCTCTCTTCATCGAAGCAACGAAATGTGGTGAGTTTTCGGGTGGTTTTGCCACGATTCGATGCCAAAGGAATGCTCAAATTTGAAATCTAAGGTGAGATTTCGATTCTCCACATATGTATCTATGTTTTGGTGGTAGTTTTATGTGTTTTTATCGCAATAATTTCGCACAATGATTTGTAGAATTGATTTTTATGGTCCGTTTTGATGGATTGGGAGTGTAATGGATGATCCATAAGTGATTTGGGAAGTGGTTTTGTTGTTTGAAGATTTTGTGAATTTTTGGGATATTTGGGGAATTTTGGATGATTTCTACAAATCGATGGTTTAGTCAGGTTTTGACGAGAGCTGAAGGTGGTTCTGCATGTTATTGGATGTTTGGTCAAAGTTGGAATAGGCTTGAAGCACGGTGACGTGAATCGGGATATCAAAAATCTCGTTATAGATGCATTCTGAGCAGGACACCGTGAGCATTCCAGCTCATGACGCTTTGGGCAGGGGCCTCAGGGGCCCACGCTGCAGGACACCGCCAAGACCAATAAGGTCACAGAGTCATCCACGGCGTGTTAGGCAAAGAGCCACATTTTTTACGCCATGGAGACGTTGCCCAAGCCAATTGAAGCTACGACGTCTCGGCGGTGTAACACTGTCTACAGGGGCAAATTTTTATAAAATTTTTGGAATCTTTCGGGATCTCTCAAGAATCAAATTAGTTTCAAATAAGACCTAATACCTGAGTAATCGACCCAACTATGTGAATGAACGAAATTATGGAAAATTGGATAGAATGAGGGGAATTAATGACAATTTCAAACTAAATGTATCTTATGGATTTTGAGCATCGACAGCACACACGGGAGGTCTTAGGAGACGTATCAGGGGTCCGTTCAGTGCGTGTTAGATTGGATACAGGTAACTAAACCAGTGAGAACTTTTATAGTTATTTCTTGAGTTTTAATTTGTTGGTATTGCTCTGTTTATCAACATAACTTTTGAAATCTCTGTTGGCTTAGTGTTCCCCTGGTAAAGGAGTTATAGTTACTTTTATTTGTGATATGAGTTCTTATCTAGACGCTGTTGATATCTCTCAGTTGAGTGTACTCTAGGGGCCTTATTCGGTTCTATGGATATCTCATAGTCGAAAAGGTTAGGGCTGGTAGGCTATGTTCTCATCCTAAACTCGAGTCTTGTAGGTTTTACCTCGAATCAATGACTGTTGTCTTGACTCCTTGCTATTTTATTTTGTAACTCGGACACTCACTTTTCGATTGATCTATTCATAGTCTTATACGTTCATGCATTCCTTATTCCTTTTTTCTATCAGCATGAATGTGGACTAATGTTTAATTATTTCGAAATGTTGTATTATTGTTCTACTTGGCATTACTTACATGAGCTCGTCATTCTTGTGTTTGACGGAGTGTAGATCTTCAAACCAACAAAAAAAGGTTCCAGAGCTTAGAGATTTGCTTTAAGCACGTCTTTCCTGTTGACTGAGTAGGTGATTTATTTTTGCATTATTGTATTTTTGAAACATGGTTTGGGGTTATGTGAGAGATTCTGGGCATAAATATCAATATGTTGTTCTCCTCTGACTGATCATTTATAATGATATACAAATGCAGGGTCTCCATACTCTTGGATGTCTTATTTTAATATGGTTGTGATTATTTCATTCGTTTGAGATTTTGCTTCCATTACATTGATTATAACTCACTTAAATAAATTTTATTTGGTAAGGAAAGGCTGACTAGCCTAACGTGATTCGTCGAGACGGGCTCGAAGTTTCACGTAAGACTATTTCAGACGAGGCCCAGTTTAAGGTCCGAAAACAGGTGCCATCACAGTTGGTATCAAAGATGATAAAAGTTGGAGGGTCAAGAGGTAAGTTAGGCAACAATTCATATTATTTCAGTTGAGACTGTAATGACACGATTTTGGGAAACTTTTTTCGTGGACAATATGAAAATAAAATATAATAATAAATTAATTTGGAAATATGTTTGGGTCGTTAGAAATTATATTCGCGCGCGACGCTATGAGTTGTGGTGCATGCTGGGCACAGAAACACCTTAGGAAAGGCCAATTATTTGTGCAAAATTGGATAAGGACAATGGGGTCCACCGACAATGAAATCTAAGGTGAGATTCTAACTCCTTACGAGTTTTTCTACTTTTTGACACCTATTTTGGATTAGTTTAAGATTTTGATGCTTCCGCTTTGACCTGATAACTCACTAACTGAAATAATTCACTTAATTACATCTAAAATGACTTGATTAATGGTAAATGTTAAAGGCTGACTAGGCCTGCGTGGCTCTATGAGACTGGCTCGGGGGTTCACGTAGGTTTAGGCTGGGCGATGCCCAATTCTAGGGTTATGGAATTTGGGGCCGTCACAGTTGGTATCAGAGCTGAGGTTTTAAATACTCAACTCTTGATTTAAATCACAATCAATTAAGACACAAACTAGCAGAAGTTAGGACAATGGTTGAACTTAGAGTGAAACCCTATGATCCTGACTTAAGTCTTAATTGGGAAATGAGGAGAGTTGAATAATTTAAAAATTGGACTATGAGCTATTTGATGTGTTATATATTACTATTATCAGTAGCTATAGGTTGATCGAATATATGCTTTCGTAGCAGACTACGATGGCCGATCAGCCAGAATCTAGTGGTGATAGTTCGGAAGATGTTCAGCAGAGGTTGGAAGACATGCGTCAGCGTTTACGTTACATGACTATCAGCTGGAGGTGATTCTTTGACTTTTAAAGACACACGCCACAATATTGTCTCCTACTTTCACAACTCTAATTACTCAAGTAGATGAGATGCCGCATATGTTTAATGATACGAATAAAGAGGCGTCAGCTGAGGCGAGACAGGAGAATATTCATTGTGATGATTATGAGAATGATAAGGTGGAAGTTTATTATGTTCCAACGATCGGTGTCGTTAGGCAACTAGCTTAGGGAGTACAGCCGGGATAGTATCAGCCGTACGGACCCAAGATTAGAGGTAATAGATCGTGGGGAGGAAGGCAATGTTTCAGTTGTAAGACAGCCGGTACTAAAACCACACAAAGAGGGGGGTGAATTGGATGTATCGAGAAGTTATCGCCTTTTTAATTTTAGTTCAATAATTAAGATGCTATATGCTCACCAAAATACGAATGTGAATGATATGCAAGTGAATGGGATGGAAGAGATGGAAAGTAACACATGATTTATAGTGGTTCGATCCAATGATCTACATCCACTACCAAACCTCCCTTGTTAGGATTTTTAAACCCCCACTTATATTTCAAACAAGTGTTACAACCTAAGCATACAAGCCTAAAATGCCTAATCACAATTAGGACGTCCTACCTAGTCGCAATTAGGGTTTATGCCTAGCCTCAACTAGGTCTTCTCTTTTGACTTAGATTCCACTAAGTCTTACAATCATCCAATTACAACAAGAAGCTGAAAAATAATGAAATACACTTTACAACGTAAAGTGGTATCAAATTCTAACACTAGCAAGCCTCCTAGAGCCTAACAACTCTAATGCATGCAAGTATGAGAATAAATGGAATATGCAAATATGTCACTGATTTTGTTGCAAGTCCCAAATATGAAATCGTTTTAAAAATCTATTGTATTAGTGCAAAACCGATTTCAAAGCTAAGAACAAGAGTTTAACAAAAATCAAGTTTAAGTACAAAACTTTTGTTCAAATCAATCTTAGAGTTTAATAAAATAAATTTAAGTGCAAAACCTAAGATGAAAGTGTTCAAACATACTGTAACAACCTTGAATTTTTAACTGACTTGTGTCACACGTGACAGGATTGTGACCCAGCTATGTGGATACTGGATAGTATTTCAAACTTTGGTAGTCGACGCCGAGGTAATTTTATGATTCTTTCACTTTGTGTATTAGTATTTTAGTATTCTATGGGTCTCGAACCGTTCGGGCTATATTTTAATTGAATGAGGTGTCACTTAGTTAAATGGGGTTTTCGAGAACCGTTTTAGTGGACATTATTAGTAAACAAAGTCAAATGAAATATATGACCTTAGTTGAGAAAATACAATTTTATCAATAAAGAATAACTTAGACATGTGGAAACTCATTTGAATACTAATTGTGGGACCTCCTTGAGAAACGAGTCGGACAAAGGGGCACTGTGTACCGAGCAGGCGAGAATTTGTGTGACCTTATTTATAATTTAATAAAATTAATCTAATGGGTTAATATAGGATAAGATTGTTAAAATTACATAATATGGTGAGGAGAACCATTGGATGGGCATGGACATGTGTATATGTGTTAGATTAGGATGACGAGCCAAATGACCCATAAGGGTAGGTGTCTAAGGTATGTGCAAGTTTTAAACTCGAGGGCAAAAGGTCATTTCCCATTAATTCACATAAATAAAAAAACATTTTTTCACTAAACCCTAATCACTATTCATCATCTGCTCCAACACAAGCCGTCAATGTTTACCTCCCCACCATTCTCGCCACTGCCGCCGCCTCCCACCGGCGACGCTGACCCCATCGAGGTGAGTCTCTCTCTCCAACATCTCTCTTTCTCCCTCTCTCGTTTTCTCACTCACTCATTTTTGGTTTCCCTCTCCACGCTCACACTCTCGGCTCTCGACCCTCTCATTCCACAGTTCTCCCATCCTCGGCTAGACAACCACCACTGCCACCATTGTCGAGCCTGACGTCCTAACACCCACCGTCGAAGTGTAGGTGAGCTTCTCTCTCTTTCCCTCCTTCTCTCTCTCGGCAGTCCATGTTTTCTCTCTCACTCTAGGCTGATTTCCATCTCATTTTCCAGTCACCACCGCCACCCACCACCTTGCTGGAACCATGGACGATCACCGGTGGTAGCTAGGTGAGCTTCTCTCCCACGATTCTCTCCCTCTCTTCATTGTTTTGTTTTTCCACATCCCTCACTGCTTTCATGATTTTATGTGGTGTTTGCAACTGTTTTTGGTTTAACGGTGGCCACGGCTTGGACGACCGTCGCCGGGTTAGATGGTGCTGACCGGAGGCCCCCCTTCGGCAACGCTGCTAGGCTGGGGGAGACATATTATGGGACTGTTTTTGTGTTATGTGTGACGTTTTGATAAAAGAAAATGTGAATAGTTGGATGGTGGGGTGTAGATGGAAACCGTGAGGTGTGTTATGGTGTGGGGTGTGTATGGTTGTGTGTGTGCACACCCCAGTTAGGGTGTGGAAGGGGTACTATGTGGGATAGTATCATGGGTGTATTGTAGGGACAGTTGTGTGAATGTGTATAGGTGACGGTTTTGGTGTGGTTTGATGTGCATGGAATGCATGAATGGGGGTGTGTGTACACCGCTGTGGGGTATACACAACAGCTTGTATGTGTACACCACAGTGGGGTGTAGACAATGGTTGTGGGTATGAGAATGGATTAGTTTATATGATATTGCTTTAAGTAATAAAGTGACATATTAATTCATATGAACATGGGGTGTAAATAATAGTGGGGTACACACAACAGCGGGGTGTTGTGTGCACAAATCAGCGGGGTGTGTGTGAAGTGTGAGTCTGCACACCACTGAGGTGTACACATCAGTTGTGTGTGTGTGACCATAAAGTACATTATTATATGTGTGTGAATAAATAAAATAAGTGGATGGACATTTATTCTAAAAAAAAAAATGAATGAGTATGGGCTTGTGTTGAGGCCCAATAAGGGCCCAACACACACCCAACACATATTACAATAAGGGCCCAACACACATCTAACACACATTACAATAAAAGCCCAATACAATAGGTACAACTTAAAGCCCAAATACATGCATAAAATGAAGGAAATAGCCCATATGTACCTAAGCCCAACAAGTGTCCACATATTAAGCCTACTTAGGTGAATATAGGCTTGACACATGGACCCAACAAGAGCCCAACCAGGGTGTAAAGGGCATTAACTATAGTATGGATTACGTTAATTAAATGAATTCAAACCAAGTTTATGGGAATCACCCTAAAACTAAACACGAACTCTAAAACAACATTTGGGGTTTGATTCGTTGTTAGGTAGTCGAGAAACACAGGAAACACATTAAAGTCACGGAGTAGTACCGGGTTACGCTAGTTCAGGTAAGTACATTTGCCCTAAAAAGCATTTGTACGTTAGTAGGCCAGTAAGGAAATAGCATGTGATTTATATATCCTCTATTCATTGATATTGCAATTTGATCCCTTGTTTGAAATTCTATTCCGTTTTCCTTGGTTGTATGTTCTCGGCATAAGTGTGTCTCAAAGGTATCATGTGGTCCCGCACTAGCTGGAACAACCAGGGTGCCCTCTGCAGGGATAACTGACCACCTCTAGTAATGTGTGTACTGGGTACTGGATTCGAGAGGTGTTGCGATGCCTCTCGATTTCACGCTGCGCTAGTGTTGCGACATTGCCCAAAGGGATCTTGCGAGATCTTTGTCGTATTGCTGTGAAATTAGACCACTCATGGGCCTTTTTTGAATCTTAGAACATACAAATATTGATTGTTTATTTATAAGTCTGTTTATCATGCACTTGATTTACTTACGTTCCTGTTGTTTCATTTCCGCATGATATTTGGACTGCCTTGTTTGTTTAAATCATAAATTATTGTTACATTCTTCTAGCACTTCTTTTGATTACTTCAGTTGCTCACCATCTAGTTTGTGACGGTGGGTGCAGATAGGGTGGAGAGCAGCAAGGACAAGGGGCCCTGCTTAGGTGATCTACTGTGAGGATTAGCAGAGACATCAAAGAGACTCCATAGTATGTGTTTATATTTTACTGAATTGTATATCGTTTCATACTTATATTGTTGGGTTATTGAACTTAGTATTTCTTTTTGATGAAACTGGTATCATGTATATATGCTTATCGAATTGTACATGAATACCCGGGGTTTTCCACACTTATAGAATTCTTGATTTCCCTTTGATTGAGTTATTTCCCCTTGTTATTTACTGTTTAGTCTTCCGCTGTGTATTAATGCAATAACTCTTTCATAAATCACTGAATTGATTAAATCGAAGAGTGACTAGGCTTGTCAGGTTGCCGATCGATGACTCGGGGCCTGTACGGGTTTAGGTGGGGCGTACCCAATTGCACGAGGAAATTGGGGTCGTCACAGTCGGTATCAAAGCATAGGCTTTAGAATCTTAGGGACAGAGTATAGAGTTGTCTAAAAATTGTGATACCAACATCACAGTTGGTATCAGAGCATACTAGGTTTAAATTCATTAAACACAAGCCACTAAACCAACGGAAGTTAAGAACGGTTGAACTTAGAGTGGAGACCCTATGATCCAGACTTAGAATCCAAGTTGGGAAGTGGGATAAGTCGGATGTGATTTTTATACATATTACAATTGTTGTGTGTATTATATGGTATCGGTAGCTATCCACTAATCCGGAAATACGCTTTCGTTATCAAAAAGCGATGGCAGATCAGGGGGATCCTAATGACGACAGCGGGACGTCGAGTACTCGAGATGTTAGTATCGAGGAGTTTCAGACTTTTATGCAGAGAGTCATAGCTCAGGAGCGACAGTTGGAAGAGATCCTAGCGATATTGAGGGCGTCAGTTGTTGTTGCATCGGTACCATCAACGGCTAGAGTAACCATTACTCAAGAGGCAAACACACCGGGGGTTACAACCTTTATTTTGCTTCCTTCCACCACTTCAAATGATGGCGGTTGTACCTCGTGCACCGACAATGTATGACACTACAACGACTATTGAGGCCAGGCAATGGCGAGATTTTAGGAGGCACGACCCTATCATTTTCTATGGAGGCACTGACGTGACCGCGGTAGAGTTGTTCCTAAAGAGTCACGAGAAGATACACCACATTATAGCTACGGAGGAGCACATGAAAGCTTATATTTCTTCCTCGATAATGATGGGAGAAGCTGACGATTGGTGGACTACGATTGTGAGTACCAGAGGCATGCCGAGGGACTAGATAGAGTTCAAGACCCAGTTCAAAATGAAGTACTTCCTCTCCACCGTGATGAGAGACAAGAGAAATGAGTTCACTTCCCTGAGACAGTTAGCGGATGAGTCCGTCATGGAGTACATGGGTCGATTTTTACAGTTATTACCATGTCCTAGAGGATCAACTAGCACAGAGGCAAACCGAGTGTACTACTTTATTGAGAGTCTACTACCCGAAATCAGAGGTGCAATCATTACAACCGAGCCAGAGACTCTTCAGAGGGCATACGAGCGAAGTTTGGCTACAGTGAGCTACCTGATTTCTCACCCTGAGGAGGCGACACCGATCAGACTGGAGACTAGATCTAAGGATCATCAGGATAAGAAAAGGAGAAAGAACAGACTTCGTTACCAAGATTCCAGAGCTCCGAGTGTAGGATCCATTGCACCACCTACTCGACCAGCACGGACGACTCCACCAGTACCGAGCTTTGCTAGTTATCCTCCACAGCCTATGAGACCTCACAGGGACAGTCTACAGTGAGCCAAGATTCTGGCAAGGGAGGTAGACAGAGGCAGACACAAAGGTCAGGGCAGACTCAGTCTCAGAGATCTACACAGAGTCGAGGACAGGGTCAAACTCAAGGTACACAGGATACGCGTACATGTTACAGATGCGGCAGAGTTGGCTACATACAGGCTCAGTGTACTCAGCATGAGAGGACACAGGCACAACATCATTAGCACTAGAGGGAGCGGGTGCAGGCAACAGTTGAGCCAGATCTGGGGGCGTCCTGAAACCTAATTGAGGGTATGATTTCTATCTGTAGTACATTCATGTATACCATGTTCGATTCTGGTTTGACTGTTTCGTTTATTTCCGGACGTATGGTAGATATGTCGGGGTTGAGACCCATTAGACTTAGTAGACCCTTGATCCTTAGCACGGCTGCTGGGTGCAAGATTTACCCAAACTTTCTGTGTGTTGAGTGTCCAGTAGAGGTAGAGGCTACGAGTTTCCTGTTGACTTGAAGGTACTTGAGTTTCTTGAGTCCGATGCCTTATTGGGCATGGATTGGTTAGGAGTATACCATGCTCATATCGGTTGGTACGAGAAGACGATCACGATTCTGTTGGCAAACAGTACAGAGATTTGCATTCAGGATACTACATCGTTACTTCCGATCACCAGAGGTAGAGAGGCCATGAGTGGCGACGTCGAGACTGTTGCTAGCATCATGAGCACTAGTGTGAGATAGAAGGTTGACATAGCAGATGTACCAATCGTGTGCAAGTTCACTAACGTATTCCCCGAGGATCTGCCAGATTACCACCGCAGCGGATGATCGATTTCATCATTCATTAAGTTCCAAGGACTAGACTGATTTCGATACCACCATATAGGATGGCACCCCGAGAGTTTGAGGAGTTGAGGAGTCAACTAGATGAGTTGCTAGAGTTGGGCTTCATCAGTCCTAGTATGTCGCCATAGGGAGCAATAGTGTTGTTTGTCAAGAAGAAGGATGGTAGTTTGAGGCTTTGTATCGACTACAGGCAATTAAACAAGGTTACAGTGAAGAATAAGTATCTGTTACCGCGCATTAACGATTTGTTTAATCAGTTAACCAGAGCGCAGTGGTTTTCTAAGATAGATCTAAGGTGAGGCTATCACCAGCTCAGGATCAGGGCTGAGGATCAAGAGAATACAACATTTAGCACGAGATACGGTCATTTCCAGTTCATAGTCATGCCGTTTGGATTGACTAATGCGCCGACAATGTTCATGGACCTGATGCACCGAATGATGAGGGATTTCTTAGATTGATTCGTGATTGTATTCATTGACGACATCCTCATCTATTCCAGGACTCGTGAGGAACACGAGGGACATCTACAGACAGTGTTGCAGACTTTGAGGGACCACCGAATCTATGCTAAGTTTAGCAAGTGTGAGTTTTGGCTACCAGAGGTCAGATTTTTAGGACACGTAGTTGGAGCTGACGGTGTTGCCATTGATTCAAAGAAGATTAGAGTCTTGGTTGAGTGGCCTACTCCGACTATCGTGACTCAAATTTGTAGTTTTCTGTGGTTAGCAAGTTACTATAGCCGATTTGTGCAAGATTTCTCTAAGATCACTACACCAATGACGAAATTGACGCAGAAGAACGCGAAGTTTGATTGGAACAAAGAGTGTGAGTAGGCATTCTCTACTCTGAAGGAGAAATTGACGACCGCACCTGTCTTAGCATTGACTAAGATCAGGAAAGACTTAGTCGTGTATACCGATGCATCAAAGATTGGTTTGGGTGGTGTGCTGATGCAAGAGGACAGAGTTATCACTTATGCATCCCGATAGTTGAAAGTTCATGAGAGGAACTACCCGACCCATGACTTAGAGTTGGCAGCGATCGTATTTGCGTTGAAGATTTGGAGACACCATTTGTATGGCATGCATTTCGAGTTATATACAGACCACAAGAGATTGAAGTACTTGTTTACTCAGAAGGAACTCAACCTGAGACAAAGACGTTAGCTTGAATTCCTGAAGGACTACGATTTCGCACTTGAGTATCATCTGGGGAAAGCCAATGTTGTTGTCGATGCTTTGAGCTGTAGAGGATCTGATGCAGAGGTAGTTGTATGTCGTATGACTTACGAGTATGTGTTACTTTAGGCAACCAAGATGATGAGTTCAGCGGACGTGCCAACGACTACTAGGATGCAGATGTGTGGTCAGATGAGATTGCAGACCGTTTCACTCAGACTGTTCTCGAGGGACAGTAGGGCGATGAGTTGTACCAGCATTACAGTGAGATGGTAGACAGTTCAGAGTATCCAGATTGGAGTCGGTCGACAGACTCTTGCTTGAGGTATCGTGAGCGACTGTAGATTCCATTGGCGGCTGACTTACGCACCGAGATACTTCAGGAGGCTCATCGCTCTCGTTTTTCTGTACATCCGGGTCGAACCAAGATGTACGTTGACATGCGACGTCTTTTTTGGTGGCCAGGGATGAAATCCAATGCGTTGGATTTTATTCGAACGTGTGAGATATGCCAGCACGTGAAGGCTAACATCGGCGGCCTAGAGGATTTATGCAGCCCCTACCTATTCCTCGATGGAAGTGGGAGCACATTGCTATGGTTTTCGTCAGTGGCTTGCCCCGATCTCTTCGTGGTCACAACAACATCTGGGTAATTGTGGATCGATTGACAAAATCTTCTCATTTTATACTAGTATCCACTACACATAGAGTTGACAGACTGAGCATCCTCTACGAGTGCAAGATTGTTAGATTGCACGGAGTTCCGTTATCGATTGTGTCAGATCAAGGGGCGCAGTTCACTTCGTTATTATGGCAGAGCATGTAGGCTCAATTTGGCACTAGACTGGAGTTGAGAATAGCATTCCATCCACAGACAGACGGACAGTCTGAGAGGTTGATCCAAGTGTTGGAAAACATGCTCAGGATGTGTGTTTTGGAATACAGCAGGTCATGGGAAGAGTACCTTCATTTGTGCGAGTTTGCATACAACAGTTATCAGGCGAGTATCGGTATGGCACCATTCGAGGCACTCTATGGTAGGCCTTGTAGATCACCTTCTTACTGGGTGAGCCAGAGGATGTTGTGACAATTGGTCCTGAGATTATTATTGATCATACTGAGAAGGTATGACAGATTCGTCAGAAACTTAAAGGTATCCAGAGCGACAGTAGAAATACTACGATCAGTATCACGATGAGCTTCAGTACGACTTGGGAGACTATGTATACCTGAAAGTCTCATCTCTGAAGGGTCACAAACGGTTCAGAATCAAAGGGAAGCTCGCTCCGAGGTGTATCGGTCCTTTAAGATTGTGAAGAGGGTCGGTAAGGTTGCATATCAGTTAGAGCTACCACTAGAGCTCGTCGGTGTTCATCCAGTATTCCACATTTCTATGCTTCGACTAGACAAGTCAAGTGGAGGGCGACGACCGACGGTAGACTTGAGCCAGATCGAGTTGCAGGACGATACTATATACAAAGAGCAGCCAATCCAAATCATTGACTGCAAAGTCAAGACGTTGAGAAACAAAGAAATTCCTTCAGTGCTCGTGAAATGGCAATTTCATGGAGATGAAGAGTTGACCTGGGAGTTAGAGTCTTACATGCGCGAGCATTTTTCCTATCTGTTTTATTCTGGTAAGTTTGTAAATTAGTTTACTTATTAGTTTAAATTTTGGGGACGAAATTCTAATAAGTGGGGGAGACTGTAACAACCCTGAATTTTTAACTGACTTGTGTTACACGTGTCAAGATTGTGACCTGGCTACGTGGATACTGGATAGTATTTCAAACTTCGATAGTCGACGCCGAGGTAATTTTATGATTCTTTGACTTTGCGTATTAGTATTTTAGTATTCTACGAGTCTCAAGTCGTTCGGGCTATATTTTAATTGAGTGAGGTGTAGCTTAGTTAAACGGGGTTTTCGAGAACCGTTTTAATGGACATTATTAGTAAACAAAGTCAAATAAAATATATGACCTTAGTTGAGAAAATACAATTTTATCAATAAAGTATAACTTAGACATGAGGAAACTCATTTGAATGCTAAGTGTGGGACCGCCTTGAGAAACGTACCGGACGCAGGGCACTGTGTACCGAGTAGGCGAGAATTTGTGTGACCTTATTTATAATTTAATAAAATTAATCTAATGGGTTAATATAGGATAAGATTGTTAAAATTACACAATATGGTGAGGAGAACCATTGGATGGGCATGGACATGCGTATATGTGTTTAGATTAGGATGACGAGCCAAATGACCCATAAGGGTAGCTGTCCAAAGTATGTGCAAGTTTTAAACTCAAGGGCAAAAGGGTCATTTCCCATTAATTCACATATATTAAAAAACGTTTTTTCCACTAAACCCTAATCACTATTCATCATCTTCTCCAACCCTAGCCATCACTGTTCACCTCCCCACCATTCTCGCCATTGCCGCCGCCTCCCACCGGTGATGCTGGCCCCAACGAGGTGAGTCTCTCTCTCCAACATCTCTCTCTCTCTCTCCCTCTCTCGTTTTCTCACTCACTCACTTTCAGTTTTCCTCTCCACGCTTACACTCTCGGCTCTCGACCCTCTCACGCCACAGTCCTCCCATCCTTGGCTGGACAACCACCATTGCCACCATCGCCGAGCCTAACGTCCTAACACACACCGTCGAAGTGGAGGTGAGCTTCTCTCTCTTTCCCTCCTTCTCTCTCTCGGTAGTCCATATTTTCTCTCTCACTCTCGGCTGATTTCCCTTTCATTTTCCAGTCACCACCGCCACCCACCACGGTGCTGGAACCACGAACGATCACCGGAGGTAGCTAAGTGAGCTTCTCTCCCACGATTCTCTACCTCTCTCCATTGTTTTGTTCTTTCACATTCCTCACAGTTTTCATAATTTTATGTGGTGTTTGCAACTGTTTTTGGGTTGATGGTGGCCATGGCTTGGACGTCCATCGCTGGGGTTGGACGGTGCTGACCGGAGGCCCCCCTTCGACGACGTTGTGGCCGGGGGAGACCTATTATGGGACTGTTTTTGTGTTATGTGTGACATTTTGATAAAATAAAATGTGAACAGTTGGATGGTGGGGTGTTGATGGAAACCGTGAGGTGTGTTATGGTGTAGGGTGTGTTATGGTGTAGGGTATGTATGGTTGTGTGTGTGCATACCCCAGTTGGGTGTAGGAGGGGGTGCTATGTGGGATAGTTTCATGGGTGTATTGTAGGGACAGTTGTGTGAATGTGTATAGGTGACGGTTTTGGTGTGGTTTGGTGTGCATGAAGTGCATGAATGGGGTGTGTGTGTACATCGCTATGGGGTGTACACAATAGCTTGTATGTGTACACCACATTAGGGGTGTACACAATGGTTATGGGTGTGAAAATGGATTAGTGTATATGATAAAGTTTTAAGTAATAAAGTGACATATTAATGCATGTGAACATAGGGTGTAAATAACAATGGGGTGCACACAACAGCGGGGTGTTGTGTGCACAAATCAGCGAGGTGTGTGTGAAGTGTTAGTGTGCACACCAGTGGGGTGTACACATCTGTTGTAAGTATGTGTGACCATAAAGTACATTATTATATGTGTATGTGAATAAATAAAACAAGTGGATGGACATTTATTCTAAAAAAAATGAATGAGTATGGGCTTGTGTTAAGGCCCAATAAGGTCCCAACACACACCCAACACATTACAATAAGGGCCCAATACACATCTAACACACATTACAATAAAAGCCCAATACAATAGGTACAACTTAAAGCCCAAAT
Source organism: Stephania japonica (assembly GCA_039657345.1). Lineage (NCBI taxonomy): Eukaryota > Viridiplantae > Streptophyta > Magnoliopsida > Ranunculales > Menispermaceae > Stephania > Stephania japonica. The sequence continues at coordinate 28,204,154 of CM077563.1, read as the reverse complement.
ACATGCATAAAATGAAGGAAATAGCCCATATGTACCTAAGCCCAACAAGTGTCCACATATTAAGCCTACTTAGGTGAATATAGGCTTGACACATTCCACATATTAAGCCTACTTAGGTGAATATAGGCTTGACACATGGACCCAACAAGAGCCCAACCAGGGTGTAAAGGCCATCAACTATAGTATAGATTACGTTAATTTAATGAATTCAAACCAAGTTTATGGGAATCACCCTAAAACTAAACACGAACTCTAAAACAACATTCGGGGTTTGATTCGTTATTAGGTAGTCGAGAAACATTGGAAACGCGTTATAGTCACGGAGTAGTACCGGGTTACGCTAGTTCAGGTAAATACATTTTCCCTAAAAAACATTTGTACGTTAGTAAGCCAGTAAGGAAATAACATGATATTGCGATTTGATCGCTTGTTTGAAATTCTATTCCGTTTTCCTTGGTTGTATGTTCTCGTGTGTGTCTCGAAGGTATCATGTGGTCCCGCACTGTGCCAACGAGGTGCCCTTTGCAGGGGTAACTGACCACCTCTAGTGATGTATGTACTGGTACTGGATTCGAGAGGTATTGCGATGCCTCTCGATTTCATGCTACGCTAGTATTGCGACATTGTCTAGGGAGATCTTACGAGATCTTTGCAGTATTGCTGTGAAGTTAGACCACTCATGGGCCTCTTTTAAATCTTAGAACATGCAAATTTCGATTGTTTATTTATCAGTCTATTTATCATGCACTTGATTTATTTACGTTCCTGTTGTTTCATTTCCGCATTATATTTAGACTGCCTTGTTTGTTTAAATCATAAATTACTGTTACATTCTTCTGGCACTACTTTTGATTTCTTCAGTGACTCACCGTCTAGTTTATGATGGTGGGTGCAGATAGGGTGGAGAGCAGCAAGGGCAAGGGGCCCTGCCAGGTGATCTACTGTGAGGATTAGCAGCGACATCAGAGAGAATCTATAGTATGTGTTTATATTTTATTGAATTGTATATCGTCTCATACTTATATTGTTGAGGTTATTGAACTTAGTATTTCTTTTTGATGAGACTGGTATCATGTATATATGCTTATCGAATTGTATATGAGTACCCGGGGTTTTCCATACTTATAGAATTCCTGATTTCCCTTTGATTGAATTATTTCCTCTTGTTATTTACTATTTAGTTTTTCGTTGTGTATTAATTCAATAACTCTTTTATAAATCACTGAATTGATTAAATCAAATGCTGACTAGACTCGTCAGGTTGTCGATCGATGACTCAGGGCCTGCTCAGGTTTAGGCCAGGCGTACCCAATTGCACGGGAAAATTGGGGCCATCACACACACAACAAAATAATTTTCAATTCAAACACACAAAACTATGTAGATTAAGTACAAGAAAAGATGCTAGAACAAGGACTTTCTTACAACCAAGAAGATAACAAAGGAAATAAGTTTTGAAGAGATTCTTGTTCTCCTTTGGAAGCCTCAAAAATGCAGGATTTTAGAGTTAAAGGATAGCCACAAGAATCTTCTTTTTCTCCTTCACAAAAATCAAAGTTCTTCTCTTTGTAGATTTTGAGCTTTTGAGTGTGTTTCTTCCTTGTTGTGACAAAACTATGTTCTTGGTGGTTTTATAGTATTAGATATCCCGTCTTACTAGTTTATGACCATTCTACGGATCCAAGGGTCCAGAATTCATCAAGAATTCAAATTAAAGTGTGTTTTTCAGCTTTTTAAAAAAGTTGTCAGGTATGCAATTAGCGTGCTAATGCTAAGACATAGCACGCTAACTCTGCACTTAGCGCACTAATGATAGTATTAGCGCGCTAACTGCAAGGACCTCAAAATAATTATTTTGTCCCTTTGTGTTAGCGACCCTTAATCCGGAACCCAACCAAACCTCATATAACATGATATATATGTTTAATATGGGTCATTAAGCCTATTTAAGTGGTTCGGATATTTTTACAAATCCCGAAAATAGAAAATCTCAATTTCATAACATGTGAGGGACTTTTCTGCAAATTTGCAGTTTTCTTTTCAAAATCCTTTCAAAAATAAGTTTTACTTTTTTGAAAACTTCCACAATAATCTTCAAAATGCAAATGACCATGAACACATAGTTTCACATTGTTTAAACTCATAGACCTAGACATATGTTAAAGTTCCATTTTGAAACTTCGAGTAATCTCATGACATTTGAAAATTCGTTTAAAAACTCGATATCCATGAACTAATGCATTTGGCTTGCGTGAATGAACTTGTACACCTTACATCAAAATTACAACTTGTAGTCTTCATTCCTTCAGGAATGCTGAGTCTTGAACTTGTATGGCTTGAATACCCGTGATGTGATGTTTTGCACTTTTTAACAAAAATTGAAATGCACTTGATATTTATTAGTACATTTTCACCTTGTTTGTTTCTATCAAAATCCCGGTCAGAGTTAGAGTGACTAACCACTTAGTCCAACAGGTACATATTTCTAATGATTATCTTCTAACGGTGAGGAGTTATGTGTGAATAAACCCTTTGAAGTATCATATACGTTTAGCTATGTTTGATGATTCTAGGGAAGTCAACTTTCAAAGAATGGAGCTGGCAAGGTGCGTTGCTCTTGACTCTAATTAAGTCTGTGCCTTTGAAAGAATCACTAGCTATGTTTAATGACTCTAGGTGGGTCAATATTTTGAAGTGGTGGATGAGGCTATGTGCCAGGATTCGATGTGAGTCTATACTCTAGGTGGGTCCGTAAGTTCAAGTAGGATATCGGTTGCTTTGAGTCTAAGTGGGCGAAATGGTGATTACAGGTTCGATGAGTCTAATAGTGGATCTCTCTCACTACCATAATTACACATATTTTAGATATGTCTAAGCTCGCATATTTAGGGATTGGAGTCTGACCGTGAGTGGAATTGGGTGTGGGCTATGGTATTATGATTCATACTAAACTGGCGGTGGTTTGTTAGGTCCATTATCTGTTGAAGAAGTCAGGTTGAATACTATGTATTGCAATATGATGGATTTGGAACCCTTAGATGCCTTTGTGTTGGGTGCACATATTTTAAGTGAAATTGATATCTACTTCAAAAAGATTCTGAGTGACTATGCAATTTACGGGACAACCGTAGACTGGATAGCTTAGTCTTGTGCCACCAGTTAGAGAGTTTAGCCTCACCTACCCACGTTGGAACGGGTTCACGTGAGTGAGGTTAAAGGGATTATTTAGACATAACTTCCCTACTGTATACATTTTATTAAGATTTCACTCAAGTTAAGTTTAATTTCGAAGACAAAATTCTTATTAGTTGGGAAAATTGTAATGACCTGAAAAGTCATTATTTCTGTGTGTTGATGTGTACTCTCGATGTATACTCGAGGTTGTGTGACAGGACGGTGATGTTGAGTTGTGAGGGGAGTTCGCCTCAAAGAACGTGACTAAGAAGTATCAGCGAATGAAATACAAATACACGAGTCTGGGAAACTATTTTCGTGAACGATTGGAAAATAAAATATAATAATAAAATAATTCAGAAATATGTTTGGGTCATTAGAAATTCTATTCGCGTGCGATGGTACGAGTCGTGGTGCATGCCGGGCACAGAAATGCCTGAGGAAAGGCTAATTATTTGTGCAAAATTGGATAAGGACAAGGAGAGAGTCTCCATGTATGTCATAAGGGGGTTAAGGCTGGTGTGTCTCGAGATAACAAGATGTATCTCGAGATATGTTAACACACCAAAATGAAGGATCACTATATATATAGTGAGTCAAATCACTTTCTTTCATTACTTTCTTTTCTCTCTCTCCTCCCCATGAGAAAATGAAAAGAAGAGGGGTTTCAGCAGTTTCAAGCCCGGAATGATAACAGGGGTAAACCACTAACGCAATCTATAGTGAGATTCCGACTCCTACACGTTACTCTACGTTTCGCCACCTATTTTTGGTGTTTTTGTCGTAATGAATTCAGACAATGGTTTTAAAAAAATCAACTTTTATGAGTTCTTTTGATGGATTTGGATGGAATAAGGTGAGTAAATGTTAATTTGTGAAGTGGTTTTTGAGATTTAAGGGTTTTCTAAATTTTTGGGATTTTTGGTTAATTTTTGGATGATTTTCGTAAATCACTTATTTGGTCGGGTTTTAATGCGAGCCGAGGGTGGTTTGGCGTGTTATGGATGTTTGGTCGAAGTTAGAATAGGCTTGAAGTACGGCGACGCGAACCGGGATGTCAAAAATTCCATTACAGAGGTGTTCTGGGCAGGACGTCGTTGCGACGCCGTGAGCATTCCAGCTTGCAGCGCCACTGACGACATCTAGAGTAGACAGCCCCAAAGCCACACGTCGTGATAACGCCGTCGAGACTAATGGGGTCGCGGCGTCACCCAAGACGTCTGGGATAAATAGTCCCAGTGTTAACGTCGTGGAGACGTCGCCCAAGCCAATAGACGCCACGGTGTCCCATCGGCATGACACTATTCACTAGGGTAAAATTTTTGTAAGATTTTTGGAAACTTTTGGGGACCACTCGAGTATCCAAATGGGTACAAATACAACCCAATACCCATATAATCGACCTAAATGGGTGAAATGGTAAAATTATGAAAAATTGGGTAAAATGGGGAAATTAATAGGGAACTGCAATTAAAGGGAAATAAAACTCTAACATAACCAAATTTGAACGACAATGATCATCAGGTGCTTAGTGAGCGATGACGAATGTGTGGAGTTGTTTTGGGGGCATGTGAAAGTCGCGAGCATGGAGTGTACGTGGAGTTGCGTAGTACTGTGAGTAAAACCAATGGGAGTATTTATATTATTTTATTTGTGCATTTAAATTGGGATGTTATATTTTTTGAGCAGTATTTCTTGGTGAAATATGTTTCCCTGAATTCCATTTGTGATATCTATTCCATGGTGGATTATTGGCGTTGTTTTTTGTGGATTTTCGAATTAGTGGTCAAAAAGCAAATAAATCATAGTTACTATTTATCTGTGATTTGAGTTCTTATCTGGACGCTGTTAATGTCTCCAAATTGAGTGTACGTTGAGAGCTCGTATCGGGTTTTGTGGATATCTCATAGTCGCAAGGGTTAGGACATGTAGGCTGTGTTCTCATCCTGAACTCGAGTATGTTGGGCTTTTGCTGCGACTCAACGACCTTTTGGTCGAGACTATTTGCGTTTTCGTTATTTTCTTGGACACTTAATTATCATGGATTTTTCTGTGATTTACTATCATGTGGTATGTACTATCTTTGTGATATTCCTGCATGGTATTAGTTTAGCCATTTATTTGACATTTAAAATTATATTGAAACTCCACTTGGTTGTTACCGTTATTTTCTGTACTCACCGCTCTTTTTATAACAATGGGTACAACCCCATCATACTGGTAGGTCGATATGAGAAAAGGACCCAAAATAGGTGATTGAAGTTGAGGGCTGCTAGGTGACCTCCTCTTGCATATAATGTAGGTTTCTTTTATATTATATGATTACGTTTATGATACATTGGGATATGGGTTTGGTGAGAAATTTTGGAGACATGTATACCGTATTTAATTCTCCTCTGACCGGTTATACTTTTAGAGGTATACGTATTTGGGGTTTCTACACTCTAGGTTATTTTAACTTGTGTTTAGAGTTGTTTTAGGTTAGTTTGAGATTTTGATGCTTCCACTATGACCTGACAACTCACTAACTAAAATAACTCACTTAATTACATCTAAAATAGCTTGATTAATAGTAAATGTTAAGGAAGGCTGACTAGGCCTACGTGGCTCAGCGAGACTGGCTCGGGGTTCGCACAGGTTTAGGCCAAGCAACGCCCAATTCTAAGGTTATGGAATTTCGAGCAATTACATAGACACTCAGAAAAATAATACACTCGATCTGCATCCGTGTTAGTCGAACCACCAGTATATGGTAACAGCTGCAGAAAACCCTCCATGTACTTTATGACAGACTCGTCTGCATACTGTCCCAGAGTGGTAAACTCGTTCCCATTTGCCCTTAGCACGGTAGGAGGAAAGTATTTCATGTTGATCTGTGTCTTGAACTACATCCAGTCCCTAGGAACTCCTCTAGTAGTCATTGTCGTAGTCCACCAGTCATCAACCTCCCCCAAGAACATCAAGGAAGAAATGGAAGCTCTCATACACTCCTCAGTAGTTATGATACTGTGTATCTTTTCATCACTTTTCAGGAACTACTCTGTTGTTGTCACGTCAGTGCCCTCATAGAAAACATCTGGATCGTGCCTTTTAATCTCTCACCACTGTCTAGCCTCCACAATAGCCTTAGTGACATACTCTGTTGGTGCAACAAGCACTATCACAGTCTGCACACGAGATACGACCGTTGTCTCCAGTACTGCTGCAGTGATGGTAGAAATCTCAAAAATGGTCCCAACCATCGATGTTTCTACTTCCTGAGTAGTAAGTAAGCCAGTCATAGATGGTATTGATAGTGCAATTTTAACTGACGCCCTTAATATCTTCATAATCTCCTCCAGTTGTTGCTCCTAAGATGCGACTCTTTGTATCAAAGTGTGGAAATCCTAGACACTAGCATATCGCGCACCTGTCATCTCGTTGTCGTCGCTAAGACCAGGTTGATCTGACATCGCTATCTGACAAAGAAAGCAAATTTTTGGATCAGTGGATAGCTACCGATACCATATAATACACCACATCAAATATGCTTAAAAGAATAAGTTTCAACTATTTTTCCCAACTCATTTTCATTCCCCAACTAGAATTCTAAGTTAGGCTCATAGGGTTCTATTCTATATTCAACTATTCATAACTTTCACTGGTTTAAGTTTCAACAGATTGTGTTTCAAATCAAGAGTCATGTATTTAAAACCTTAGTCTCTGATACCAACTTTGACAGCCTAAATTTTCCATACAATTGGGTATGCCCGACCTAGACCCACATAGACCCCCGAGACCATACTCGGCAAATCTATGCGTGCCTAGTTAGCCTCAATTTATCAAATTTCAAGTTAAAAAGTAAGATATTATGATTATAAAGATTATCAAGTGTTACACAGCGGAATTGAACTATAATCATGTAATATAACTCAAATGAAAGGAAATCAAGAAATATTTCTATAAATATGAAACCCCGAATAAAAGATAAACATTTATTATCTGGTGCCCAATGTATGAATACGACAATACATGATATCAACCTCTCACAATCCCAATAATAATTCCCACAGTATTTCAAAACAACTAACATAATCCAAAATAGAGACCACTACGTAGCAACGAAAGAAATCGCCCTGAGGAGTGCTCAGAGAAACTCACCTAGCGTCGGTCCCTTTCCCCTGCTAGTCCCTGCCTTATCTACACCCACCATATCAAACTATACAGTGAGTAACTAAGAGATGTTGAAAGTAATTCTAGAAAAATATAAGAGCAATTCAATATTAACTAATAAAGCAGTCTAAGAATCATATGGTAAAGGAAAAACAAATAAATAAGCAAGTTGCATGATAACCAGGCTAACAGGTTATCAAAAAATTTTATTGTCCTTCGAATCAACAGAGGCCCATATGCGTTCTAATCCACAACAATCCACAACATGTCCATAATAATATCCACAACCTTAGCCACAACAATATCCATAACCATATCCACAACAATCCAGTACTCTGGTATCACACAACACTAGAGGATGGACCACAATCCTACAAGAAGTGCTCATGTTAGCAAACCTTGTATGGACCACATAGTACCTTCCCGACACCCTTATGCCAAGAACACTCAACCAAGAAATAATAGAATGGAATGCTAAGCATAGGAACAATTCAAATATCACAACAATAGAGAATTGAATCACATGTCATTTTCTTACTGGCTTACTAACTTACCTCAATCGATCGTGAAATTTGTCCCTCGTGACTTCTACACGTCTCGAACAAATTCCAAAACCCTCATTACCAATGCACCGTGTTCGTAGTATTCAATTGGGTCAAGTTTGGTCATATTAAAGTCTAAGCACTTGATTTAATAGTTTAACCCCAATTTAAGTCCTCATTTTGTGTGAATCCATTTCAACATTTATAGGAGAATTTTACACTTATTCGCGATATTGGGAACCCCGAGATAGGACCCAAAAAGTTTGAGAAAAAAATTGAACAAGGTTATCAATTGCACATTTAAAGAGCTAAGAAAACCTCGCCACAAAGTCTTGTAAAAATCCCAAAATTTTTATTTTTCATAGAAATTCATCATTTTATATTTATTTAGTCAAAATATTATTTTCCAGATTTTTTTCATATTTTCTAGATTTTTCTCTATTTTTCTAGAATTCTTTTTTGCAACTGGTCATGTCGGGTCAGGTCGGAGACCCGACCCTGGCCTAACCTGGCCAAGCGCTGGGCTAAGCTCACCCCATGGGTCGAGCCCGGCCAAGGCCCCGTGGCCTGGACCATTGTAGAGGGTGCACACTTGCGGGCCTGTACATGTAAACCTTCTTCCCCATAGAATCCAAAGACACAAAGGCATATCTAATTATATGTATGTATATATATATATATATATATTTTGAAAATCGGGGTCTGGCTTGGTGCCAGACCCCATGGCCAATTCTTCAGTAGCTCATTCTTCCTCAGCAATGGCTAATTTCATGATCGAACCTCATTCTCAATGACAACGTCGACAACGACGACAACTACCATCACAACTCACCTTGGCTAATGTTGTTCTCGTGCTGCCACACCTCAATCACCCAAGCTCATCTTTCAGTCTCGAGCTCACTCCAGTTCTCACCATCTCTCTCTCCCTCTCTGCGTTTGCCCTCCCTCTCTCTCTTTCGATTTCACAATTTGAGAAATGGTGTGTTGGTGGTGGTGATTTGCGATATTTTAGGGGTTTAGTCAAATGACCATTTTGCCCCTAGCCTTATCCACTCCCTTTATAACCTCAATGCATTTTTTTGTCATTTCACTTTTATTCCTTTTACATATATATTTATATGTATATATATATATATATTTATATACACTTTATATATAAATACATATATACATGTATTTATATATTTATATTTATATATACTTTATATATAAATATATATACTCTGTTGTATTTTCACACCTAAAATTTTGTTGTGCATGCCAACTAGCACACTCGGGCGTGCACAGTATCGTATGACCCACGCGTGTTGACCACGACCCCACGTGTCACTAAGCGCCTACTAATATATTCTTCAATAATTTTAAAATAATCATTTTCATGTGTTTATTCTACTCGTAATTCGTCTACTGACCCCCGTTCTACACATTTTCGTACTCGTTTACCAATGTTGTTGCCTGGTCACTCCGATACAAGTATAGATAAATAGTACACGTCATTATTCACAAATACACAAATTTTCGGGTCCTTACATGTAATATTTTGGATCGAGTTTGCGAGACCTCGTATGGGGCCACGAAAATCAAATAAAAAGTTTTTTTTTTTTTGGTGTTAGCCATTTTTTTAATTACAACATTATTTTATAAAATATATTATAGTTTTTTTTAAGAAAAAGAAGGGTGCGATGAAATTATGGGTCCTATTAAAATATGTAATGCAGTGTTTAATGATAGTGAGAGAAATGTAATAGAGAAGAGTAGTGAAATATGCAATACAGTGTTTAATTCGACACCTATAGTTATCCAGAAAAAAATGCAGTGATGCGATTATGGCAGCCCCAAATTCCGAGGCGGCCCCGTGGCTTCCCATTTCCCCTACTAATGCACTAGAAACTTCTACCACGTCACTCTCTATCTACTTAACTAACATTCTCTCATATTTTGTAACATTTAATATAAAATTTATGATTTACAGCGGAAGCTTCATTTCTAGCAAAAGAATTATATATATATATATAGATTTTACTGTTTCACCCTATAGTGGAAATCCCGGAAAGTACTGTACATATGACGGTCAACTATAACAGTTAATATATACAAGTACAAGTGTGAACTATAGTCTCCCAGTACCCAAAATATAAACAAAATATCAAAATATAACGGTCATCACACGTATCAGCAAGCCTCGGCATAGGTAAGTCAGATGTAAGCACCGAGAATCCCCTTACCCTTGCTTGTACTAGGATCTGCGCTTAGTCATCACAAAAGACAGATGACGAGCCCAGTAAGTAAAATTCCAAGGAAAACCACCATGCATCATAATTAAAAAATGTAAATGGAAACCAATAAAGAGTGTTAAATAAACATGCGGAAAGAAAAAGAAATGCAGACAACTGCCCAAAGCTCATCGTATGAATTTAAACACACAGAAACACAAATGGGTGTGAACCAGCTATCCAAGATGTGTACTAAGGACCAGGAGCCCTGTTGTGGCCTACACCATTAACCCTACAACTGTGTCCTAGACCACACACCTAACAAGCAACCACATACCCTCGGATACATAGACGGGAAAACTCAACTGTCCGATTCTCGGACCCGTCGGTACGCCCCACCTAGCTCCCCGATGTCCAACCTATAGTTTCCCGGTCCTTGAAGTCCATTTATAGTGTTTTATACTTTTTGTAAACATATTATATAATTTTATGATATTATATTATATTTTTAATTTTTTCAGTTATGGTACCTCTCCCGGACTATGTCGGGATTCCAAAAATACCCTGAAAGTCACGTACCCAATTTTCTACCTTTTTCTTAATTTTCTATATTTTTCTAGAATTTTTACAAATTTTTCTGATATTTTTCAACTATTTTTTCTATTTTCCAGAGAATAATATATATAATATATATACATATTATTTTATTTTTTTATTTTTTATTATATTTTATTTTTATTTTTTGGACGGGCCCCACCTGAACCGGTCCGGTCCAGGTAGTTGGACCGGCCCTAGGCCGGTCTGGCCCGGTTCGGGGGACGCACGCCCTAAATCGTCTCTGCTGTAAACTAGAGACGATTTTGTCTCTGGTGTAAACCAGAGACGATTTCGTCTCTATTTTTTTTTTCTATTTTTTTTTTCTTTTTTGTCAATCTTGCCTCTCCTCTTCACTCCTCTCGATTCTTCTACACTCTCAACCCATTGGAGACCTCCAAAACCTCCAAATTTCACTACAAAACTCTAAGAACAACACCAAATTCCCGGATCACACGCATTTTTTTCAAAAATCCGAAATCCACAAATACCCTCAATTTTCCACAAATCCGATTCCAATTGAAATGGTTTATCAAACTAACCTCACAAAACCAAATTTAACCAAAAACAATGATGAATTCTCTCGAAATCGAAATTTCACTCCAACGTCCATTTTAATGGAAAATTAACAAAAATGAAGATAAATTACCTTATATCCATTGTTCAATGCCCGAATTCAACCTCCAAACTCCTAGTTGTAGCTCCAAATCTATGATTTCGCTCCTCATAACTCTAAATCTTGGTTGAGAAAAAATGATTTTTGGGTTTGCATGTCACACGATCGGTGGTATATATATGTTGGTGTTTTAATCTCACGTGCACACGTATCTCGAGGCTAATCCAACAGTCACTGAACACCATATGTCACCAACTTCCTGGATACCCTATCATGAGACCATGTATCTCGAATTTTCATGTTGTGCATCTCGATGACAATCCTAGATGTACTGATTATTCATTTCAAACTATAGGATTTTATTATAATCCAATTGATTTAATTCATGGTCACACTGCTTTCTCGACCACTCGGCACCCCGTGCCCCATGTCCGGCATGCTTCCCGAGGAGGTCCCTCTCTTAGTGTATCTAATTGATTTATAACTTAGCCTAAAGTTATATTTACATTTCATTATAAATTAAATCCTCCACCTTAGCATGTTTAAATAATTTAAGTTTAATTAAACCCCGACGCCCAACCTCATTGCTATCGAACCCCACGTTGGCCTGTCCTATGAATGGACCCGGGTGCTCAACCTCGCCCGATAAATACTACCTTTACACACCGATGACGGATAATACATCATTATAAAGAAAATAAAAATATTAATAAATCACCAAAATTAGAAAACAACAATACACAGTTAATACCTAGGTCCAGAACATGCCTAATCTATCCGCGGCGTCCACGTGTCGTCCAAGCTGGCGTCCTAATCTAAAATAAGGTAAATAACGACGTTAATAAATAATCAATCGTTACAATTTTTTCCAACTAAAAGAAATTTCATCCTGAAATTTGAGTCAGTTTAGAACATATTGTGGAATAACTGAGGATAATGCTCTCGCATGATCGACTCTAACTCCTAGATAAGTCCCTCCGTACCGTGATACTGCCACCATACAAGTACTTTCAATATTTCCCTGTTTCTAAGTGTTTAGATCTTACGATCTAATATCGCCAATTGCCGCTCCTCGTAAGTTGCGTCAGTCTGAATCTCCACCTGTCGCACATCAACCATGGGTTGTGGCCCGGTCCTAACCAATCTCAACATCGAAATGTGAAAGGTAGGATGAATCCCTGCTAACTCTGTTGGTAGATCTAATCTGTACGCCACACTTCCAACCTTCTCTACAACTTGATAAGGACCAATAAATCTCGGCGCCAGTTTCCCCTTAATCCAGAACCTCTGCTGGCCCTTCCAAGGAGAAACCTTCAGATAAACCATATCGCCAACCTCATAGCTCAAACTCTCGTGGTATCTATCCGCGTATTTCTTCTGTCTGTCCTGTGCCGCTCGAAGCCTCTAACGAATCTGTAGAATCTTCTCTATGTGATCAACAACTATCTCCGGCCCTATCGTAAATGTATACTCCGGCTCTGCCCAATACCTTGGTGACCTGCAGGGCCTCCCATACAGTGCCTCAAATGGCGGCATCCCGATACTAGCCTGATAGTTGTTGTTGTAAGCAAACTCACACAGTGCTAAGTAGTCCTCCCACGAACCTCCAAACTGCAGAATACAAGCCCTCAGAATGTCCTCTAAAACTCGTATCAATCTCTCTGACTGGCCACCTGTCTGAGGATGATACGCCATTCTAAACTGCAACCTAGTGCCAAACTGCTCTTGCATCGCCTTCCAGAATCTCAAAGTAAACCTGGGATCCCTATCAGATACAATGGAGACCGGCACCCTATGCAGTCTAACAATCTCTTGCTCGAATAGTTGGCTCAACTGAGGGAACGTGTATTGCATGGAAACTGGTATGAAATGCGCCGATTTCGTCAATCTATCAATCACCACCCAGGTCGCATCGTGTCGCCTAGACGTCTGCGGTAATCCACTAACAAAATGCATGGTAAGGTGTTCCCATTTCCAATGAGGAATGGGTAACGGCTGTAGCAATCCACCTGGTCATCTATACTCCGCCTTCACCTGCTGACATATGTGACACCCTCGAACATAATCACCAACATCAGCCTTCATCCCTGGCCACCAAAACAATCTTTGCAAGTCGTGTTACATCTTGGTTCTGCCCGGATGAACTGTATAACGCGACTAGTGAGCATCCTCTAATATACTATCTCTAATCTCTGGTACCGCCGGTATCCACAGTCGACCTCTATGCCGCAAACATCAATCCGCCGTCTCTATGTAATCAGTGCACTCGGGATCCCGCGCTAAACCACTAAACCGCTCATAAAGCCCATCAGCCCTCTGACACTCCGATACCCGCTCTAGTGACACTGTCGATACTCTCATCTGACTACAAATCTGGATATCGTGAGTATCGGCAATGTCCGATATACTCACCACTAATGCTGCCTCCAACAGTCCCATAAGTCGAGTACGAGTCTAACTATCAACTCCACATCTACTCAAAGCATCAGCCACTACATTGGCCTTGCCAGGGTGATACTCGATCTTGAAGTTATAATCCTTCAGCAACTCTAACCGTCTCCTCTGATGCATATTCAGATCTCTCTGTGTGAAAAGATAGCGCAGACTCTGATGATCAATGTAAAGGAAAACTTCTCTCTATAGAGGTAGTGTCACCAAGCCTTTAGCGCAAACACAACTACCTCAAGCTCCAAATCATGTACAGGGTAGTTACACTCATGTGGTCGCAATTGCCCAGATAAATAAGCCACTAGTCGTCCGTCCTGCATCAGAACACATCCTAGTCCCATTCCTGATGCATCAGTGTAAACTTTCAAACTCTTCCCGGGCTCTGGCAATGTCGACACTGGTGCAGAAGTCAATTGCTTCTTCATCTCCAGAAATGCTTGCTCACACTCCTCAAACTACTCAAAAGGTACATCCTTCTTTGTCAACCTCGTCATCGGTGCTACAATCGTGGAGAAATCCTGTACAAATCAGCGGTAGTATCCTGCTAAACCCAAGAAACTCCGTATCTCCAAAACAGTCTCTGGTCTCTTCCAGTCAATCACCGCTCTAATCTTATCTCCCTCAACAGAGATGCCCTGTATGTTGATAACATGTCCCAGAAACTTCACTTCCCTCATCCAAAACTCATACATATTGAACTTCGCATACAGTCGATGCTCTCTCAACGTCGTCAATACTGTTCGAAGATGACTCTCGTGATCCTCTCGCGTCTGATTGTATATCAATATATCGTCAATGAAGACTATTACATATCGATCCAGATAAGGTCTCAACACGCGATGCATCAAATCCATGAAAACTACTGGAGCGTTCATCAACCCAAACGGCAATACTGTAAACTCGAACAACCCATATCTAGTACTGAAAGCGGTCTTCTTAATGTCCTCTTCTTGAATCAGTAACTGGTGATATCCCGAGCGTAAGTCAATCTTCGAGAAAAACTGTGCACCCGTCAACTGGTCAAATAGATTGTCGATCCTTGGAAGTGGGTAACGGTTTTTATCGTCACCTGATTCAGCTTTCGATAATCTACACAAATCCTCATTGATCCATCCTTCTTCTTCACAAATAATACTGGCGCTCCCCACGGTGACATACTCAGATGAATGAAACCCTTCACCAACAAGTCATCTAACTGTTTCCTGACCTCCTCCTGCTCCATCGGTGACATCTGATAAGGTCGGCTAGATATAGGCTGGGTCCCTGGTATTAACTCTATAATGAACTCTATCGCTCGTGGTGGTGGTAATCCAGGTAAATCATCTAGAAAAATGTCGGCAAAATCTCGGACTACTGGGACATCCTCAATCCTAACTGGTACTCTTGTCTTAGGCTCAATAATAGCTGCGAATTCCTCCATCTCCTAAGTAGTCGCTAATCTACCTCTCGTGATGGGTAACTCCGACACAGTCCCACTCAATGAAAAGTCTGGTAAACCCGGAATACTAAACTCTACCCTCTTCCCAAAATAGTCTATTCGTGCATGGTACGCCGATAGCCAATCCATTCTAAAAAGTGTGTCAAACTCTAAGTACTCCAGTATTCGAAGATCAGCTGGCAACTGATGTCCAGCAACCTCAATCAGGACGTCCCAAACTATGCGGTTAGGGTAAATCTTATTCCTAGTAGCCGTGCTGAGAACAAGATAGGTCTCAACTATGTGTGCAACTAACACTAACTCCCCAACTAATCGTCCAGCAATAAATGATAATGTACTACCCGAGTCAAACATAGCATGAACTAGTCTACTGTGAAAAGATAACGTACCCTCGACTAGCTGCCTGGTAGGTCCCGAATTTGGCTGTGCCACCACATGCACTCTGTCCCTATCCGTACCCTAATCTTGTTGTGGCGACAGTGCTCTACAGTCGACCCTCAAGTGTCCCCTCTGACTGAACATAAAACAGTTGCACGCTCACGCCTCCCAATCTGCCTGTCATCGAATCTCGACTCGAACCCGGTCTCTCGACCCCCGTCCCGCCACCCCGATCCCCGTCCCGATATCAGTCCGCTGTTCTTGTCGCTGCTACCCGACAGGTGCAGATGTAGCAGCATACACCACCTGTCTCTCAGCTCCTCTCCACTGCTCAGGACGCCTATCTCGACGACCCTGATCGTGTCTATGTCGGTCCACTGATCCCTCTGTCTCTTCAGCCTCTGATCAGATCGAGAACTCGCCTGACCTATCAACCAACTCACCCCTATACCGTAGATATGTCTCACGAGCCAATGCCCTATCGTAGATAGCCTATAAAGTCTCGCCTCCACTCACAACAATTACTTCACCTATCCTCTCATCCAAACCCCTAATGAAATAATAGACCTGAAGTTTCTCGGTGTTTGCCACATCCATGGCATACATCATAAGATACCTAAATCGATCCATGTACTATGACACCGTCATATTACCCTATCTCAATGCCAGAAACTGCTCCCTAAGTCGCAACTGCACCTCGGTAGAATATAATCATCCAAAAACAACTATTTGAACTCTACCCATGTAGATGGTACGGTATGTGTGTCCGTGTAGGTCGTCCACCACACCGCTGCCTGACCTCTCAAACAATATCCTGAAATACATGGCTGATCTGCCTCCGATACCTCTAACAACTGATGTACGCGTCGGTGTGTCATCAACCACCGTCCTACAACCTCTGGATCACTAACGCCAATAAAGTAGGTAGGGTTGAACCTCATAAAATCTTTCACCATCTTAGCTGTCTCTGACATCACACTCCTAGCAGTCGAAGTAACGCCCTGCGGCTCCGTAGTAGCAAGCGTCACCTCAGTAGCAACAATTGGTACCACAACAAGTTCAACTCTCTCTCTCTCAATATCTCAGTCCCTGCTGCCTATGTGTCCACTGTTGGTGCAATCGTAGCCGAAGGGGTAGTTACAGCTAACTCAGCTGTCGGTGCTACTGTAGGTATCCTCGAGCTCCATATGTACTCCATAAGCTCAGCCATCTGTGCCTGCTGCAGTAACTACTGATCTATAACTCTTTATACCATGGCTCGCAAATCAGCTACCTCTCTAGTGATATGATCGCTGGTCTCCCTAGCCTCCTGCTGTGTAGTCGGAGAAGTAGTGGTAGGGGTATGTCTGTCCATAGTAGTCTTTATTGATTTTCGTGTCTAGATCAGATCCCAATATACGTATGCGTATAGTATATACAAACACAACAATACTATGTCAACATAACAATCCCAATTCTTTTCGTTTCCATTGCTTCCCAACTAAAAGTTCTAGGAAATTCGTCGGGTTTCCACATCTAATTTGGTTTAAAGTTTATGCTCTTTTCTAAACTTATTTTATTTAAGGCCTTATCGACCTTACTTTGATACCAAACTGTGGCGGCCCCAAATTCCGAGTCCGCCCCGTGGCTTCCCATTTCCACTGCTAATGTACCAGAAACTTCTCCCATGTCACTCTCTATCTACTTACATGACATTCTCTCATATTTCGTGCCATTTAATATAAAATTTATGATTTACAGCAGAAGCTTAATTTCTAGCAAAAGAATTATATATATATATTGTTGGTTTTGGGGTTCATGCACAGCAGAGATTTCAAAACTATTTTGAGAAAAACCCCAACAGGATCCGAATATGATTCCATTAAAACACGCTTATACTATGAAAACTTAATCATACCTCACTCGCAATGTACCTTTCCTAAAGGTTAATCGATCTCTAAGGCGCTGCCAACAACGAACGCCCTCTATCAGCAGTCCACACACGAATGGCCCCCGAGATTTAAAGTGCTAGCTTCAGAGAATACCAAACCTTTTTTGTTTCTCTCCAAAACGATCCAGAGCATAGCAAAAAACTCTAAGTCATTTCTTAAAATGAAAATAGAGTTTCAGCTCTTTTTTAAATCTTTTGTCCTTGTATTCTAACTTAAAGCGTCTATTTATACAACCCTTGTATATAGACGGTTAAGTAAACTACACATATACCCCTACTTAAAGAAGTATAAGTGCAATACACTACAAGAACGTTTTTGTCATAAATTTTATCATATAAAATTCATTTTTCTGAACCATCTTAAAATCTCGCAAAACCATTCTCAGTGTGCGACCCAATAGGCTCATACAACATTGGTAGTGTACCAAAATACATTTTGGCATACAAGTCATAAGCGGCCTCTAGCAAGACATTATGACTACCTAAGTTGTACGAATATCAAATCGATACAACCTAATCAATAGTGTATATAACATCCTTTTGTCACACGATATCCTTTTGTCAAACATAAGGCATGGAATTTTCATCTAACTGTTCAATCGTACTAGTTTCGATTTCTAGGTAGACTGAAAACATCTAAGTGACATTGATCAATATCAATTCACTTAGACTAGGCCTTTTAACAACCTAACACATCGAGGGATCCACTGGATATCTCTCTTTATATGAGAGGGATAAATTCTATCTCGATTACACAACTTCACCACATTATTCACACAGTAACCAATCACAACCTTTATAATCGTCCGGTTAAAGACAACATTTGATTGCGTCAAATCATTGTATTCCTAATGTTGAAGTCTCATGTAATCTCAAGTCAGAGGACTGAAAAATATATCTATCATGAGAAACAACTATGACTTAATCCACGTGATGTTTTCATAGCGGGTCAGTCCAGCACTTTGTTCCCTAATAAGTACTTATGATCTTGATTCGTATTCCTATACGTATGATCATTGTATAATCATCAATCAAGACTCACACTAGTCTTAGTTCATTATAGTTCCTAGTATAATAATCGACTAGGGACATTTAGGATATTTCTCTAAATACTCATGGATCTTATTATAATGTAAACATGCAAATCAATTATAATAAACACCAAATGAAATCCTCTATTTTATTAACTAAAATGTATTCATAAAGACTGTTAATGGATTGACCTAGGGCACATTTCCTAACATTTCTCACTTGCTCTAGGGCCAATCATTCATGCATCTAATGCCTAATGATCTAACATGACCATCATGTTTCGCTTGTGGAAGAGCCTTTGTCAATGGATCCGCAACGTTGTCTTCAGTAGGTACTCTGCAAATCTTTATGTCTCCCCTCTCAATAATTTCTCTAATGAGATGAAAACACGTGAGTATATGTTTGGATCTGTGGTGTGATCTAGGTTCCTTGGCCTGTGCTATTGCCCTGTTATTGTCATAATACAAATAAACAGGGTTAGCAATAGTTGGAACCACACCTAGTTCAGTAATGAACTTTTTGATCCATACTACCTCCTTTGTTGCATCAGACGCTGCAATATACTCAGCTTCAGTTGTAGAATCTGCCACAGTCTCTTGCTTCGAACTTTTCCAGCTTACTGCACCCCCATTCAAAGTAAACACATATCCAGACTGCGATCTAAAATGACCTATATCAGTTTGAAAATTTGCATCTGTGTAACCATTTACAACTAGTTCATTTTCAAAACCTCCATAGACCAAGAATACTTCTTTAGACCTTCTTAAGTACTTAAGGATGTTCTTTACTGCTATCCAGTGACTCTCACCTGGATCTGACTGATATCTGCTTGTAGTGCTCAAAGCATATGATACATCGGTAGAGTGCATAGCATGGCGTACATGATAGATCCAATAGCGATGCATATGGAATCTTATTCATACGGTCTCGCTCATCATTTGTCTTAGGACATTGAGTCTTCTTTGAGACTTATGCCATGAGACATTGGCAACAATCCTCTTTTAGAGTCTTGCAAACTGAACCTATTCAGCACCTTGTCTATGTAAGCACTCTGACTTAGACCGATTAGCCTTTTAGATCTATCCCTATAGATCCTTATCCCTATGATATAGGCTGCATCTCCTAGGTCTTTCATTGAGAAACACTTCCCTAACCAAGACTTGACACTCTTCAATGTAGGGATGTCATTTCCAATGAGTAATATATCATCAACATACAGTACCAGAAAAACAACTACACTCCCACTGACCTTCTAGTATACACAAGGCTCATCTTCGTTCTTAATAAAACCAAAATCCTTGATTGCTTCATCAAAACGAAGATTCCAACTCAGAGAAGCTTGCTTTAATCCATAAATGGATCTTTAAAGCTTGCATACCTTTCTAGAATTCTCAGGATGTACAAAACCTTCAAGTTGTGTCATATACACGTCCTCAAGCAATTTTCCATTAAGAAATGTTGTTTTTACATCCATTTGCCATATCTCATAGTCATAATATGCAACAATAGCAATTAAAATTCTTATGGATTTAAGCATGGCTACTGGCGAAAAAGTTTCATCAT
The DNA here is from genome assembly GCA_039657345.1 of Stephania japonica. Taxonomy (NCBI): domain Eukaryota; kingdom Viridiplantae; phylum Streptophyta; class Magnoliopsida; order Ranunculales; family Menispermaceae; genus Stephania; species Stephania japonica. The sequence goes on along the minus strand of CM077563.1, from coordinate 28,184,074 downwards.
AATCAACACCTTGAGTCTGCTTGAAACCATTTGCAACAAGTCTTACTTTGAAAGTATGCACTTTGCTATCCATGTCAGTTTTCTTCTTGAAAACCCATTTACATCCAATGGTCTTACCACCTTCAGGTAAATCAACCAAGTTCCAAACTTGGTTATCATACATGGATTGCATCTCAGAGTTTATGGCACTCAGCCATTTATTTGAGTCTGGTCCAGACACAGCCTCCTAATAAGTGGTAGGCTCATTTTGATCCATAAGCAACATATCACGACTATCAGTAATGAGAAATCCGAATCTCTCTGGCTCATGTCTTACCCTACCAGATTTACGTAGACCTTGTGTCACTTGCGGAGGTTCAACTAGTTCAGAACTTTGTTGAACTTCTAGTAGCGGTTCAGTGTTTATCTGTGATTCTTGAACTTCTTCAAGCTTTATTTCTCTCCCACTAGTGTCTTTTAAAATAAATTATTTTTCCATAAATGCACCATACCGAGCAACAAACACTTTGTTCTCAGCGGGATTATAAAAGTAATATCCTTTTGTTTCCTTAGGATACCCCACAAATAGACACTTGTCAGATTTAGGTGCTAGTTTTTCTGAGACTTTTCATTTTACGTAAGCCTCACAGCCTCAAATCTTAAGAAAAGACAAACTAGGTCTCTTCCCGTACCATATCTCATATGGTGTTTTTTCAACCGCTTTAGAAGGAACTCGATTTAGAGTGAAAGCTGCAGTTTGTAATGCACAACCCCAAAAGGATAATGGAAGATCCGCATGACTCATCATAGATCGAACCATATCTAATAAGGTTCGATTTCTCCTTTCAGAGACTTCATTCCATTGTGGAGTTGCTGGTGGAGTTAATTGGGAGATAATCCCACAATTTCTAAGATGATCATCAAATTCTTGGCTTAAATACTCACCACCTCGATCTGATCGAAGTGTTTTGATAGTTTTACCAAGCTGATTCTGCACTTCATTTTGAAACGTTCGAAACATCTCAAGTGATTCAGCTTTTATGTTTCATAAGATATATATAACCAAATCTGCTGAAATCATCAGGAAATGTAATGAAGTACTGATAACCTCCTCTAGCCATTGTGTTTATAGGACCGCATACATCAGTATGTATTAGACCCAATAAATCACTTGCCCTTTCACTGTGTCCAGTAAAGGGACTTTTAGTCATCTTGCCTCGTAAACAAGATACGTATGTTTCATATGTTTCTAAATCAAATGAATCTAGAAGTCCATCTTTATGGAGCTTCGTTATGCGTTTCTCATTTATGTACCCAAGACGACAATGCCAAAGATAGGTTTGATTCAAATCATTTGACTTAAATCTCTTTGTATTTATGTTAAAGACTGGAGTATCAGTAGACCTTTTCATGCTTAGAATATAAAGACCATCACACAAATCAGCATTTGCATAAAAAATGCCTTTACGAGAAATTGAACATCTATTATTCGCAATAATAAAATCAAAACCATCCATATCCAAACATGAAACAGAAATGATGTTTATGCTCAAGGCAGGCACATAATAACAATTATTTAAAGTTAAAATAAGTCCACTAGATAAGACTAAGTCATATGATCCAACATCCAGGGCAACAACTCTTGCTCCATTCCCTACGTGGAGGATGACTTTCCTTTCTTCAACTTTCTACTTCTGGTGAGTCCCTGCACATTTATACAAATGTGAGATCCACATCAAGTATCCAATACCCAGGAATCACTAGTAGATAAATTAATTTCAATAACATAAATACCTGAGGTGGTAGTCGCACTACCCTTTTTCTTCTTTAGATCTTCCAGATAGAGTTTGCAATTGAACCAATGTCCAGGTTCATGGCAGAAATGACAATTTCCTCCCTTTTTCTTTTGGTGCTTTGAAGCAGGAACAGGCTGGGGCTTAACTTGTTCCCTAGGCTTTGCGACAGGTGCAGCAGCAGCCTTGGCAACTTTAGCCTTGCCTTTGCCTTTCTTCTTCATTCCCTTTCCCTTTTGGACCATCAACACATTACTAGAGGGTTTCTTGATATTTTGTTCAGCAATTTTGAGCATTAAATGCAACTCTGAAATTGATTTCTCCATATTATTCATATTGTAGTTCATCACAAATTGGGAGTAACTCTCCGGTAATGAATTTAGGATCAAATCTGTAGCCAACTCTTGGCTTATGGGAAATCCAAGTCTATCAAGTTGGTCAACATATCCCTTCATCTTCAGAACATGAGGACTAACTGACGCACCCTCAGTCATCTTACAAGAATGCAGGTTCTTGACTGTCTCGAACCTTTCTTGCCTAGCTTGCTGTTGGAACATTTCCTTCAACATTACAGCCATGTCGTAGGCTTCCATTAGTTCCATGTCCTTCTGAAGTTCAGGAACAATAGTTGCTAACATAATGCATGCAACATCAGTAGAATCGTTGACATGCTTATTATGCGCATCCTTCACAACTTTTGTAGCATTGGCTGGTGGGTCCTCAGGGATCGGAGCATCCAGAACATACAACTTGCGTTCATGCTTGAGAACGATTCTCAAGTTTCTAAACCAATTAAGAAAGTTAGTCCCAGATAGCTTATCCTTTTCAAGGATAGATTGCAGTGACAGGGGATTATTGTTACTTGAAGAGGCCATTGATCTACAATAAAGATTATGCAGAGTTTATTTTAGTATAGAGGAATAGACTCCCACTAAATTAACAACCCTCCTAAAACATATTGTTTATTTAGGGGACTAAATCCATATTTCACCTAATTCTATGACAGCTATGGCATGAAACACAGAACTAGATTATTTAAGTAGGTAATAGTTACCAATCACATCTTATGTAATTTTAGATACTTTTATGAGATACAAGACATCTTATATCTTAGCATGTTTTTATCTCATCATATGCCTAAAGTCCAAAACTATTTTGATAGCTTTATTAAGTCAGACCAATTTAAACATTTAGGTAACTCTTACCCAACTTATCTCACCAAGATAACACAATACACCCAACTATGGCTAAAACTATATAAGTGCGATCGAGGCCTTGATAAGTGTTTAAAATTGGATGGCACAAGACTTAAGATTTAATAGAGGGATTTTATTCAGTTTTAGTGATTTTTAAGTAAGCAATGAAATATCATATATTTTATTGATTTGTAGAACCACTAAACAATTTAGGAAATTTTATGCTATTCACTAATAGAAGAATTTCCGTGCGCTAGGATTAGTTAGATTAGCGGTCCTTCATTGTGGCCATCAATACGCCTTTTTTTTTTTTTTTTTTTTTTTTAGAAGACGAATCTCAATTCCGAAAATTAAAATTCGCTATAGAAAATCATATTTTTCGCTGATTTTACTATACCAAATTTACCCCTTAATTTATCCAAAATTATGTCAATTAAAACATTTTTAATTAACTCGAGCCCACATCTAACTAATCATCTTATCCTAATCCAATTAGGACTTTAGATATTTGAATCCTAGCTTATCACTAATAACAAACTTCTCCATGTTTATCTCCTCCTATCCAATAGGGATAATGAAACTGATTTTGCATATATCTCCTAATCTAATTGTTATCTATCTTTATCAAATAGAAATTTCATAACAAAATAGATATAACAAGATAAATAAATAATTTTAAAAATTAATTACTTGCAATTTCGATCTTCATCCAAATAATCACAAACATGTAATTGAATCATGAACTACTATCTCAATCGAACCTAATGGTGTCATGGATCATAAAACACGAAACTCAATTCATTAAAATTATTCAAATTAACCTAACATGGTTACTAGCATGTACGAAACTAATTTCAATTAAATCACGAATATATGTATCATATACACAAAACATGATAATAAATCTCACAGAAAACTTTTGTAATCATATATACATCAACTATTAACATGCTTTCAATCATATATCATAAGAAAACATGCAATGAATTTAATGGAATCAAACTCAAAGGCTCTGATACCACTGTTGGGTTTTGGGGTTCATGCACAGCGGAGATTTCAAAACTATTTTGAGAAAAACCCCAATAGGATCCGAATAAGATTCCATTAAAACACGTTTATACTATAAAAACTTAATCATACCTCACTCGCAATGTACCTTTCCTAAAGGTTAATCGATCTCTAAGGCGCTGCCAACAACGAACGCCCTCTATCAGCAGTTTACACACGAATGGCGCCCGAGATTTGAAGTGCTAGCTTCGAGAGAATACCAAACCTTTTTGTTTCTCTCCAAAACGATCCAGAGCATACCAAAAACCTCTAAGTCGTTTCTTAAAACGGAAATAGAGTTTCAGCCCTTTTTTAAATCTTTTGTCCTTGTATTCTAACTCAAAGCGTCTATTTATACAACCCGATTAAGTAAATTACACATATACCCCTACTTAAAGAAGTATAAGTGTAATATACCACAAGAACGTTTTTATCATGAATTTTATCATATAAAATTCATTTTTCTGAACCATCTTAAAATCTCGCAAAACCATTCTCAGTGTGCGACCCAATAGGCTCATACAACGTTGGTAGTGTACCAAAACACATTTTGGTATACAAGTCATAAGCGGCCTCTAGCAAGACATTATGACTACCCAAGTTGTACGAATATCAAATCGATACAACCTAATCAATAGTGTATATAACATCCTTTTGTCACACGATATCCTTTTGATCAAACATAAGGCATGGAATTGTCATCCAACATGTTCAATCGTACTAGTCTCGATTTCTAGGTAGACTGAAAACATCTAAGTGACATTGATCAATATCAATTCACTTAGACTGGGCCTTTTAACAGTCTAACACATCGAGGGATCCACTGGATATCTCTCTTTATATGAGAGGGATAAATTCTATCTCGATTACACAACTTCACCACATTATTCACACAGTAACCAATCACAACCTTTATAATTGTCCGGTTAAAGACAACATTTGATTGCGTCAAATCACTATATTCCTAATGTTGAAGTCTCTGGTAATCTCAAGTCAGAGGACTGAAAAATATATCTATCATGAGAAACAACTATGACTTAATCCATGTGATGTTCTCATAGCGGGTCGGTCCAGCACTTTGTTCCCTAACAAGTACTCATGATCTTGATTCGTATTCCTATACGTATGATCATCGCATGATCATCAATCAAGACTCACACTAGTCTTAATTCATTATAGTTCCCAGTATAATAATCGATTAGGGACATTTAGGATATTTCTGTAAATACCCATGGATCTTATTATAATGTAAACATGCAAATCAATTATAATAAACAGCAAATGAAATCCTCTATTTTATTAACTAAAATATATTCATAAAGGTTGTTAATGGATTGACCTAGGGCACATTTCCCAACAATATATAGATTTTACTGTTTCACCCTATAGTGGAAATCCTAGAAAGTACTGTACATATGGCAATCAACTATAACAGTTAATATATACAAGTACAAGTATGAACTATAGTCTCCTAGTTCCCAAAATATAAACAAAATATCAAAATATAACGGTCATCACATGTACCAGCAAGCCTCGGCGTAGGTAAGTCAGATATAAGCGCCGAGAATCCCCTTACCCTTGTTAGTACTAGGATCTGCGCTTAGTCATCATAAAAGACAGATGACGAACTAAGTAAAATCCCAAGGAAAACCACCGTGCATCATAATTAAAGAATGTAAATGGAAACCAATAAAGAGTGTTAAATAAACATGCAGAAAGAAAAAGAAATGCAGACAACTGCCCAAAGCTCATCGCATGATTATAAACACACAAAAACCAAATGGGTGTGAACCAGCTATCCAAGATATGTACTGAGGACCAGGAGCCCTATTGTGGCCTACACCATCAACCCTACAACTGTGTCCTAGACCACACACCTAACAAGCAACCACACACCCTCCGATATATAGACGGAAAACTCAACTGTCCCAGTAAGATTGGACTCGAAGATTATCAATAAAAATAGCTCAAATGAATAACAATAAGTAAATGCAGTAGTGGTGTTCAGTTGGATTTTACGTACCCAAAAATACGCACTCTGACTTCCCGGACCCGTCAGTATGCCCCACCTAGCTCCCCGATGTCCAAACTATGGTTTCCCGGTCCCTGAAGTCCATTTATAGTGTTTTATACTTTTTGTAAACATATTATATAATTTTATGATATTATATTATATTTTTAATTTTTCAGTTGTCGCACCTCTCCTAAACTATGTCGGGGTTCCAAAAATACTCGAAAAGTCTCATACCCACTACCTTTTTCTTAATTTTCTATATTTTTCTAGAATTTTTACAAATTTTTCTGATATTTTTCAACTATTTTTCCTATTTTCCATAAAATAATATATATATATATATATATTATTTTATTTTATTTTATTTTATTTTATTTTTTGGGCGGGCCCCACCCAGACCAATCCGGTCCAGGTGGTTGGACCGGCCCGGCCGCGCGTGCGTCCCCTACCCAGAGATGATTTCGTCTCTGTTTTTTTTTCTTTTTTTTTTTTGTTAATCTTGTCTCTCCTCTTCACTCCTCTCTATTCTTCTTCACTCTCAACCCATTGGAGACCTCTAAAACCTCCAAATTTCACAAAAAACCCCAAGAACAACACCAAATTCTCGGATCACATGCATTTTTTTTAAAAATCCGAAATACACAAATACCCTCAATTTTCCACAAATCCGATTCCAATTGAAATGATTTATCAAACTAACCTCACAAACACCAAATTTAACCAAAAACAATGATGAATTCTCTCGAAATTGAAATTTCACTCCAACATCCATTTTAATGGAAAATCAACAAAAATGAGGGTAAATTACCTTATATCCGTTGTTCAATGCCCGAATTCAACCTCCAAACTCCTAGTTGTAGCTCCAAATCTACGATTTCCCTCCTCAGAGCTCTAAATCTTGGTTGAGAAAAAATGATTTTTGGGTTTGCATGTCACACGATCAGTGGTATATATATGTTGGTGTTTTAATCTCACGTGCACACGCATCTCGAGGTTTATCCAACAGTCACTGAACACCATGTGTCACCAACTTCCTGGATACCCTATCATGACACCATGCATCTCGAATTTCCTTGTTGTACATCTCGATGACAATCCTAGGTGTACTGATTATTCATTTCAAACTATAGGATTTTATTATAATCCAATTGATTTAATTCATAACACCTATTCTTGTCATCAATAAATTCCATAAATTTGTAAATAAGGTCACACTAACTTCCCGACCACTCAGCACCCCGTGCCCCATGTCTGGCACGCTTCCCAAATGCAGTCCCACACTTAGTGTATCTAATTGATTTATAACTTGGCCTAAAGTTATATATACATTTCATTATAAATTAAATCCTCCACCTTAGTATGTTTAAATAATTTAAGTTTAATTAAACCCCAACGCCCGACCTCATTGCTACCAAACCCCACGTTGGCCTGTCCTACGAACGGACCCCGGCACTCAAACTCGCCCGACAAATACTACCTTTACACATCGGTGACGGATAATACATCATTATAAAGAAAATGAAAATATTAATAATTCACCGAAATTAAAAAACAACAATACACAGTCAATACCTAAGTTCATAAGATGCCTAATCTATCCACGACGTCCACGTGTCGTCCGAGCTGGCATTCTAATCTGAAATAAGGTAAATAACGGCGTTAATAAATAACCGGTCGTTACAGCGATAAACCTCAAAACAAATTTAACCATTGTGGATATTCCAGTTCACGGACATAGGTCGGGTTGGGTTTCATATTCTCTACAAAGCACAAATCGAGACCAAACCTAGTAAAGCCCAACAATTCAATGGGCGAGCTTGGATTTGCTATTTGAGCCTGGGTCCGCTTGCATTGTAAGTAACATGTGTTATATATAGTTCATTGTAAGTTTTACGTGTCTATTTATTTTAAAAATTATAAAGAGAAAAATGTCAGTTGGAGGGTTCGCCACACAATAACTCTTACCATTGCACCAACTATTATATGGTTGTTGTTATGATATGGATGAAAAATTGACCAAGATTTTGTATGACCAATCATTGTCAAGCATGGCTCTTACATTGAGTGGTAGTATCAAGCATGACTCTTACTTGCATCCATATCCAATGAACTCATTATTCCATGTATTGTCAATGTTGCTTATGAAGAGTTGTATGACATGTGATGTATGTGTTACTTGTAAACATTGTCTAGGTACATTTATCATCATCACCAAAGAGCCTATATAAAGGGTGTCAACCTCATTGTAAAACCACACCAAGTTGTATACAACTTCTCATTACAACTCTCTCATTTCTTCTCTTATGCTTTGTAGTTGGAGTTCTTTGTAGTATTAGAAGTTAGTAGTCTTCTACTTTCCTTCTCTAGTTCTAGCAAGTTCTCAACTTAAGTTACAACACGTTATCAACATGAGCTAGCTCTAGCACAAAGGAGACCTTGAAGTTCAAGAAGGCTTGCTATGGAAACAAAGCCAGGAAGGTATATGTAACAGCCAGAAAATATTTTATTTATGGATGATGACGTGTATTACTTATTTATACTCGTGTACAAATATACAAATTTTATCATCAAATTTACGGGCGAGGTTCGCATATGAAAACGCGTCGAAACAAATTATGGGTAGAATAAACACAAGAAAATAATTTATTAAAATTATTGGAAAATAAGTAATAAAATTAGTGGGCACCTAATGACGTGTAGGGTTGTGGTTGACACACGTGGGTCATACAGTAGTGTGCACGCCCAAGTGTGCTCGTCGGCATGCACAATGAAATTTTAGACACAAAAATACAAGTGTGTGTATATATATTATAAATAAATGTGAAAAGATTAAAAAGGACAGTTGCCTTAATATGTTGTGGATATTATCTAAAGGGTATAAAGGTCATTTTAGACCAATTGTATATATATGTATGTGTGTGTAAATCGATTTGGGGAGAAACCTCATCGACGCCTGCACTGTTTATCATCTCCCTCCCCAACTCACCTCCTCACATGCGCTCTCCCTCTGGTCGTCCTCGTCGCACGCTCTCCACTCTCGGCTAACTGTCTCTCTCGTTGTCTCTCTTGATCATCAATTCAAGGTGAGTTGTTTTAATCTTTTTTATTGTGGATCTGTGGTTATAAAGGGATAAGGTGATTTTGATGGATGTTTTGGTTATGGTGACGAGGGGAAAGATTGATGAAGGTGGTGGAGAGTTTGTTGATCGAACTTTGTAAAAAAAAAAAACATAGACACAAATCGTCTCTATTATGCTCAAGGGAAGAAACTCGACATGACCAGAAAAAAATATAAAAAAATATAAAAATAAAGTAAATTCTGGAAAAATAGAGATAATATCCAGAAAATATGAGAAAAATCTAAAAAATAATATTTGGACCAAATAAATATAAATTAATAAATTTCTATGAAAATGAAATATTCGAGAAACTTTTTGGAACTTTATGTCGGGGCTTTCACTTCGTGAAACGTGTAATTTACAACTTTGACCTAATTGAATGCTAGGAACACAATGAGGATTTTACGTCGATCGAGGTAAGTTAGTAAGCTAGTAAGAAATTACGTAGTAATTCATTTTCCATTATTCTTTTCTACACAAAGTCTAGGAGGTAAATCATATTATTTTGTCATTGTTGATGATTTTACTAGGTATACTTTGGTGTATTTTCTAGCTCATAAGCATGAAGTGTATGATGTGTTTGTAAAATTTTGTGCTTTGGCTTAGAATGAAAAGTGATACAAGATTACTATCATTAGAAGTGATAGAGCTGGTGAGTTTGTAAATAGGAATTTGGAGGAGTTTTTTGCTAAACAAGGGTACACACATCAATTATCCTCTCATAGGATACAACAACAAAATGAAGTTGTTGAAAGAAAGAATAGGAAACTCCAAGAGATGTGTAGGACCATGCTAAATGAGTACAACATAGCTAAACACTTTTGGGGCGAAGCAATTAACACGGCGTGCTATGTTACAAATAGGGTAAATGTCCGAAAGCAAGTGAAAAAGACTTTTTTTGAGCTACGGAAAGGCCGAAAGCCCAACATAGGTTACTTTAAGGTGTTTGGTTTCAAATTTTATGTCCTAAATGATAAAGATCATTTGGACAAATTTGACCTAAAGTTAAATATATGCACATTCTTAGGATATTCCATGCATAGTAAGACATATAGAGTGTTCAATAGATCATCTAAGACCACAAAAGAGTCCATTTATGGTAAGTTTGACGAGATGGATCCCCATGTGAAGTTTACATATACCTTATAACAAATGAGATTGGATGATGAAGATGAATTTATTAAATTTCAAGATTTTAATGCTCATAAAAAGGAAGTTAAAGAGGAACCCGAATCTAGTGTACCTAAGTACTCTATACTCCTTATAGAACACTCATCTCAAAATATCATAGGCAACCCAAGAAAGGGCATAACTACTAGGTCTTCACAAAATTGTAATAAAGGGCATATAGTTTTTGTATCACAATCTAAGCCCACTAAGATAGATGAAGCCTTTGGTGACGAGTTTTGGGTCATGGCTATGCAAGAAGAGTTTGGACACTTTGTCAGGAACAAGGTGTGGACCCTAGTCCCTAGACCTAAGAACCATACAATCATAAGAACCAATTGGGTCTTTAGAAACAAAAAGAATGAGAAGGGAGATATAATGTGAAACAAGGCTAGGTTGGTTGTACAAGGCTACAATCAAGAAGAAGGAATAGACTATGAAGAAGCCTTTGCACCGATAGCAAGACTAGAAGCAATTCGAACGTTGCTTGCTTATACATGCTACAATGGCTTTCTTCTATACCAAATGGATGTAAAAAGTGTGTTTTTAAATGGATTTATCAATGAGGAGGTATATGTAGAACAACCACCGAGTTTTGAAGACTATGATTCTCTAAATCATATTTATAGGCTTCAAAAAGCTTTTTATGGGCTTAGACAAGCTCCTAGAGCATGGTATGATAGGTTGAGTGCATTCATTCTTAACAAAGGGTTTAAGAAAGGAACATTAGATCCTACCTTAATCATTTTGGTAAAAAATGATGATATGCTACTTATTCAAATCTATGAGGATGATATCATCTTTGGGTCATCAAATAAGCACTTATGTGATGAATTTTCATCTTTGATGACACATGAGTTCGAAATGAGCATGATGGATGAACTAACATACTTCTTAGGTTTGCAAATCAAGCAATCTAAGTATGACATTTTCATCAATCAAGTGAAGTATGTAAGAGATATGCTTAAGAAATTCAACTTTGAAAATTTGAAGGCATATGACACTCCTAGTAGTTCAACCGTCAAAATGGATAAGGACCCTTTAGGAAAGTCTATTGATCCTAAGCTTTACCAAGGAATGATAGGAAGCCTACTTTACTTGACCGCTAGTAGACCGAATATCATGTTTAGCGTTTGTCTATGTGCTAGGTTTCAATCTGAACCAAAAGAGTCACATTTAAAGTGTGTCAAGCACTTATTTAGAAACTTAAGTGGCGCACAAGACTTAGGGCTATAGTTCAACAAAGTTCTAACTTTGAACTTAGAATCTTTGTTGATACCGATTATGCGGGAAGCCTAGTAGATAAAAGATGTACATCTAGATTTTGTCACTTGCTAGGAAATTCATTGATTTCATGGTTTAGCAAGAAGCAAAATTCAGTCGCATTGTCCACCGTTGAGGCCAAATATATGGCATTGGGAGTTGTTGTGCTCAAGTACTATACATAAAGCGACAACTTAAGGATTATCAAATCCATGTTGGTTGTGCCAAAATCTTTTGTGATAATACAAGTGCAATCAATATTTCCAAGAATCTGGTGTTGCATTTGCGCGCGAAGCACATTAAAATTAGACATGATTTTCTTCATGATCATGTGCAAAAAGGGGACGTTAAGTTAATTTATGTGTCCATGGAATACCAACTTGCGAACATTTTCACCAAACAATAGCCTAGGGACCCATTTTCAAAAATTATGCAAGAATTAGGCATGATTAGTGAATCCGACCAGTAGAGAATGTCCTAGGTACTGTTTATATTGTTTGACACGGATCCCGAGGTGTTTATGGGACATATGTTGCGTGTGAGTAGCCATTCCTGAGCCAAAACTGATTTTGAGAAAATCAGTTAAGGCTATATCCAACGCAGTAGGCGGATTGCCAGCACGTTGTATAGCGTTATGGTTCTGAGACAGAACCCAGAACACCCAGTGTTCTAGATGAATTCGCCAGCGTGTTGGGCAGCTTGAGGATCTGTCTTTTTAAACAACCAGTTTCATTCTCTCTCTCCCAAAACACTTCCAGAGCTCACAGTTCTTATCCACTCGAAACATAATCCCCACAAACTCAATTTTTGGCCCTCTCTTGGCTTGATTCTTGTCTTCTAAGCCTAGGGAACACCCTTTTTACCTAGTTTCGCTCTCTTGATCCATCAATTTTTGTCAAAAATTCTCAATTTAATAGAGCATACCAAGTATTCGACGAAATGTCTCAACGAAAAGCATCATCATGATTAGCTTCCGGATAAACTTCTAGATGTCCTACCACTCACTAATAAGTCCTACAGTCGATTGGGTATGACTTTTGCTCATCCTCATCATCGCAGACCATGAATCTCTCGAGCACCCCACGAATTACGTGGTCAAATAGTCGTAATTTGGTCAACACTTTGGCTACCGTACCAGTCGATTCTCCGTTTCACGAGGGACGTACTCGAGCATATCATGACAACGCATCCACATCATCTACACTTGAACCGGTTCGAGCTAAGTTGATGGATGCCACCATCGTCAAACCCAACCTCATCGACCTAGAGTTATTCGATAAGGCGCGCCTTCCAATTCGCGCGCTCTTGGAGACTAAAGGATACGCACACTTTTGTCAACATAGGGCTAAATATTATCCGTCTGTTGTTCAAGTATTCTACTCCAACATGAAAACATCTAATGATTACACTATCATGTCACTAGTTGGGAGTCGGCAAGTGGTAATCACTCTAGCGTTTCTTGGCATCATTTTTGGTCTACCCGTTATTGATCTGATTGTCACTATACACGGGAAAGTTCACTCTTGGCCTTTCAACAAATTGATAGTGTTGAACTCTTTCAGATGTGAGCCACCACTTGAAGATTATACTATTGGTACACCCGACACGACCTTCAAGCTACTACCGCATCTTCTCCACAAAGTGCTGCACAAGGTCATTTTACCGAGGAGTGGGAGCAAGAACTATGTCTCTTAACTTGACATGCTTATAATCGAGGCACTCATATGACACATTCCGCTTAGCTTGTCGCATATTCTTATTGGTGTCATGACTTCATCTCCAGTCGCCACTTGATATCTCCCTTATGTGCATCTCTTAACTCATTTCTTTGAGGAAGTGGGAGTTAATCTTGCATAGGGTGGTGAACCTCTCTCCGGGATGGAGACAATGGGTGCTGCTACACTACTTGCGATGAAGTACCATTACATTCGGATAGCAAGGAGTTGGATACGTGAAGAGGACATTCTAGCTGCATAGCATTATGGCAGGTACGAGTCATCGCAAGATTCAGACCTGGATGTTGACTTTGGCAAGCGTGAGTATCTGAATCTTAGCTTCATACATAGCAGGGTGCTCATAATGACGAGCATGAGGCTCTGGGAGATGAGGTAGTTCAGTAGGAGCTTCTGGCGCAGCAAGATTCATTCGAGGCCCTACCACAGCAGCCAGCTACTCTGCCATCGTATGCTTATTAGGCACCTTATATATGCCTCTGTCTGTAGCCTACTCATGATTTGACATTTAAAGGAGTATATGACTACTCACTTCACTACCATCGAAAATTGTTCTTACATCAGAGTTTTCACCTCCTACAGCTTGAGGATCGTGTGCCCCTACCACGACCGAGGGAGGATGGCCCATCTCATTCAGCTCATCATGCTTCTTCTCAGTAGGATGATTAAGCATCATATAGTTAGGGGGAGTGTTTGGATTCCTGTTAGTGAGAGTTCTTTTTGTTAGTTTTATGTAAACTCCCTTTTACTTCCACATGTGCCACATCATGTCATTATGCTTATTTTATGTACTTACTTGCATGAAACAACTTTTGTGTATCTCTGAGTTGTTTTTTATGAATGAATGTCATTTCTATTTGCCTTTTCCCTTCACTTATGGTTGTATGTGTTAAATGAATGATTGTATTTGGAGGAGCAAATGTTCTAAATAGTATCGTTGCACTTATTCTTGTATGCATATTGATAGGGGAAAATTTTTACCCACTTTTTGATGTTATCAAACCGGGGAGAAATATGGCTTTGAACTTGCAATTATGAACTTGATTTGCACGTTAATATTTGTCTTTTGGTTGTCAAGTTCACATTATTTGTTATTATAAAAAATGGGGAGATTGTTGGACTAAGTGTTTTTTCTATACACTCCACCCGAGATTTTGATGGCAACAAACAACGTGAAACAGTTCTAACAATATTTGTTTAGTATTTCAGAATATCAAACTTTGTTAGGAACATCAAGTTCAAGTCTACTCGTCAAAATGAAGACGAATAAGTTCAAGATTTGACTCATAAGGACACAAGGACCGGAAAGCTTATACTACAAATTGTACAAGTCATGTAAGGTATACAAGTCTTATCTTACAAGCCAAATAGCTTATAATCATGCATTTCATGTTTTTTTTATTTTTAAACAACATAAAATCATGAATTTTGTGATTTTCAATTTTGCGAGTTTTAAAATGATTTAAATCATGCAAACAAGTTTTAAAGCATGTATTTAAGGTGTACAAACTTTCAGAACTATTTTTGAACGCACCGACAAATGTTTAGATGACTTTTGGATTGACATTAAAAATATTTATAGAAAAGCCCCTATGTTTTTATGAAATCGGAATTTTTAATTTTGGGGTTTATGAAATCATCCAAGATGTCTAGACACGTTTTATAGATCCTACTAAACATGTATAAAGTAATTTCAAAGATTTAATAGAGTTGTAGGGTTGTTAGTGGGTCATTTCATAAAATCAGTAAGTTAATTATTTTTAGAGCCCTGCACCCAGCGCGCTAGGCGTTCTGGCCAACACGCTAGGTGACCCAGCACACTGGCCAAATTACCCAGCGCGCTAAGCAGGCAAATTTTTCTAACTTATTGCCCAGTGTGCTAGACACCTACCCAGCGCATTGTGCAATATTCTGACATCTTTTTAAAAGCTTTTATTTACACCTTCCATTTAAATTTGAGGATCATTTAGGACCCTTGGATCATTAACAATGGTCATATGGGCATATAAATGGTTTGACCAAGTGCCAAAACCACCAAGAACACAAAACACACCACACTTGCTCACATACTCTCTAAAATCCAAGTTTGCTCCAAAATTTGTCTACTTTATTCACACAATCACTTGAAAATTTTAAGGGCTTACATTTGGATCTTGAAATTGGTGTTTTAATGCCTACAACTTGTGCTCCAAATTTGATTTTTTTGAATACATACTTGGGTTGTAAGGTTTCATGATTTCCTATACTTTTTGAGCTTAATCTATACTATTTGGCTAGTGTTTTTGTTTGGAAATCATTTGTTGTGTTCTTAAGCAACTTGTCTTGGGTTTGACACTTATATTTGATCTCTTTAAGCCTAAGAATTATTTGAACAAGTTTTTGGACTTTATCTTGATTTTCACATACCACTTGTTCATGTGTTTTTGAAACTGCATACACTTCATCGATATCGTCTTATCGGTTTTCTTGACTAAATATTGTATGTACTCACTAATTTTATTTGCATATTAGTCGGAGGGAAGACCTAGTTGTGGCTAGGCAAAAACTTTAGTGGAAACTGGGTGGGAAGTCTTAATTTGTATTTAGGCATTCTAAGATTGTATGCTTAGGTTGTAACACTTATTGATAATATAAGTGGGTATTTGAGAATCATAACCAGGGAGGTTAGAAGTGGATGTAGATCATTGGGATCGAACCATTATAAATATCGTGTCTCATATCCATGTTTTCTACCACTTTCTTTGCAGCATAGCATAGATATTTATTGTTGGGGTATGCATTATCATTGATTTTTTCTTAAAGTTTTTAAAAGGCGATAACCTCTCGATTCACCCAAGTCACCCCCCTTTGGGTGTGGTTTCATCAACTCTAGCTCGCACGCGACCTTGCCTACCAATTTCACCACTCTGAACGGACCAATGAGCCTCGGCACAAGTCTCCCTTTGATCCTAAACATCTTATGACCCTTCAGCGGAGACACTTTCAGATAGATGTAGTCCTTAACCTGGTATTCAAATTCCCCATCGTACAAGTCATAATACTTCTTTCGTCTCTCCTGCGCACCCTTCAGTCTCAATCCGATCTGGCGTATCTTTTCTATGTGATCCACTACAATCTCTGGCCAAATCAATGCCACATCCTCGGGCTCCTCCTAACAAGATGGGGATTTGCACGACCTCCTGTATAATGCCTCAAATGATGCCATGCCAATATTGGCCTAATAACTATTATTATATGCAACTCACACAGATGAATATACTATTCCTATGATCCACCGTACCCCGACGCACACATCCTCAACGTATACTCAAGAATCTGGATCAAACGCTCTGACTATCCATCAGTCTGTGGGTGATAGGCGGTACTGAGATCTAACCTCATGCCAAACTGTGCTTGCATGCTCCACAAAATCTGATATGTGAACTGCGATCCTTTGTCTAACACAATTAATAACGGTGTGTCGTGAAGTCGAACTATCTCTAGCACGTACAAGACCGCCAACCTATCTACTTAGTGTGGTTGAGATTGGAAAGAAGTGCGTAGACTTAGTCAACCTGTCCACAACTACCCAAATGCTATCATGTTCTTGCCGAGATTGAGGTAATCCACTAACGAAGTCCATGGCAATGTGCTCCCACTTCCACCTAGCAATGGGAAGTTGTGTAAGAACCTATCGGGCCTACGATACTCCGCCTTAACTCGTTGACAAATCTCACACCCTCAAATAAAATTAGAAACATCGATCTTCATCCCTAACCACTAGAAGAAACAACGCACCTCTGCGTACATCATGGTCCAACCTGGATGAACCAAAAATCGTAAGTGGTGTGCCTCATGAAGTATCTCATCGCGTCGCTCAGCCATTAATGGAATCCACAATCGTCCTCTAAATCTCAGGCATGTTTCTGTCGAATGACTCCAATCTGCATGATTGAACTCTAACAAAAGAGTAGTGAGTTTCCATGTCCATCTTAAAAGAACTCATCCAAAATTAAACTTCAACAACAATAAAAGCCTTTTTTCCAACTATATCGGTCACCTAAATGAATCAACTTTTTTTTAATCATCTATAATCTAGCTCAAACTATCAAGTCATATATATTGAAAAAAGAAAAAATAGAAAAAGGAAAAGAAACTCGTGAGTCGAGTTCATCTTTTCTACTAATTACAATGAACATGAAAAGCATTAGAAAAGAAAACTAGAAAAATAGATCAACAAGCACTAATCATATGTTAAATTCATCAAGGATACTAGATTCACAAGTCTCATAAGTCCCTCAGTGGTTGTAACAGACACATCATTGAAGTAAAAGTGGCAAGCCCAAAAATGAAGATTCAACCAAACAATTTTAAATAAAAACTTCGCAACATGCTCATATTCCTCAGGCATATTTTTCTTGATCTCTTCATAGGTCATTCCGTCGCATACTCCAGCATTAATTTCATCAAGAGCACGCCATTGTATCTACAAAAGGAATTAAAAATGGCATTAAACCCATAAGAGACCAATCCCACGGCTTCTTGTCAGTTAGCAAATTTTGTCAACCGAAAGAGGGAAGAAAGAAACTCATACTGAACAATAACCTTAGGAAATCCTACAATTGGACTTGCGGTTAAAATTGTTCTCTGCAGCGTACTAGTCCAGATCTATACAAGAGAAAGATAGTAAGTCCAGTAATAGGTACATCTAACTCATAAATATTCAAACCCTAACGTATTACTATTTTTTTAAGAAACAACTTTTTTTTGAGAAATTAAAAAAATTTTAAAATATGATCTCATTCAAAACCCTCATTTTAATACTATTTCTCTGGATTTAGAAATTGTCATGCAACAAAATTCTACACTTAGTCTCGTATAGAGGTAAGCCCCGTAAGGTACATTACATTCATTTCGAATATGATGTAAGGTTAAACATCTAGGAAAAACCTTCCCAAAGGACTTTTTTATAAGAAAGAAACCACAACTTGCCCCCACTGAGGCTCAAACCCCCAACCTTTTACACAAGTGAACCCATACCAAACTAGTGAATAACCCACTTTGTTGATCCAAAAAGACTTAATTTAATTCAAATTTAACCACCAGATTTAGTTTTCCTACATATCTATATTTGCAACAAATTATACATTTCTCATTAAATATTGTGAAGGCCATTTTGCATAAGCATGAACATTTTCAATTATAATACTATTGCATGTGACTTCACAAAGAACAAAATGAGCCATGAAGAAAACCAATTAACTATAACTTAACCAAAAAGAACCAACTACTACTTGACTAAACAGCTTCATGTTCAATTACTCACATTAAGGCCACAGATGATCAGTATGAAGGTCAAATCAGCTAATGAAATAAAGCGTGAAACTGTCAAAATTTCAGGGAGATTGAGATAAAATAGCACGCACAGATATTACACATGTAATGACAAAAAATAAATGTGAGCGATACAACTCTATCAAAAAATATTAGAGACAACGAGACCAATTTACTAAGGTTGCAGAGATGATCCCAAGGACGATCGTAGGGGCAGAGATGTCAGGGATGAGCGCTAGGATAGCAGGAGCTAGTATGGGGATAGGCAGCCAGTTCATACTATGGCTCCAGCACAACAGCAGCACCAGGACAGGGATCAAGGTGACCGTGATAGGGGTCAGAGGGACAGGGTCAGAGATTTGTTGATAGGCGGGCTGGGAGGCCAAAGACACGTTGATGCTTCAAGTGTGGCCATAGATGACATCTGAGGTCAGAGTGCAGGGTGCCATCTCTACGATGGGATCATGGTCCTGGATAGGGACAAAGTACATAAAGTGGCACAGCCAGACTCAGGACCTACCAGGCAAGTAGTCGAGGGTACGTTATTTATTCAATGTAGACTCATACATGCTACGTTTGACTTGGGTAGTACGTTATCTTTTATTGCAGGACGTTTAGTTGGGGACTTATGGTTAGACACACAGATACTTGAGACCCATCTTGTTCTCAACACGGCTGTTGGGGATAAGATTTACCCTAACTGGATAGTTCAGGACGTCATGATTGCAGTTGTCAGACACCAGTTGCCAGCTGACCTACGAGTACTAGAGTACTTGGAGTTTGACACACTTTTCGGGGTGGATTGGCTGTCAGCTTACCATGCACGGATAGTTTCGGGAAGAATGTATAGTTTCACATTCTAGATTTTTTAAAGTTTTTATTGATCAGGATCGCATCCGAGTTACCTATTACTAGAGGCAGATTAGCGACTACCCAGGAGATAGAGGATTTCGCAGCGATCGTTGAGCCCGAGTTCAGAGGTTTTGTTAGGATTGAAGACGTACCGATAGTATGAGAGTTTGTCGATGTCTTTCCAAATGACTTACCCAGATTACCACCATCACGGTCGATAGAGTTCATTATAGAGTTGATACAGGGGACAGCTTATATCTAGCAGACCTTACAAGATGTCACCAATAGAGCAGGAGGAGGTCAGGAGATAGCTAAAGGATTTGTTGGCAAAGGGATTCATTCATCTGAGTATGTCACAGTGGGGAGCGCCAGTGTTATTTGTGAGGAAGAAGGGTGGATTGATGAGGATGTGTGTAGATTATCTGAAGTTAAATCAGGTGACAATCAAGAACCATTACCCACTTCTGGGAATTGACAATCTGTTTGACCAGCTAACTGGTGCCCAGTTTTTCTTGAAGATCGAATTACGCTCGAGGTATCAGCAGTCATGGATTTGAGAAGAGGAAATAAAGAAGACTGATTTCAGTACTAGATATGGGTTGTTCGAGTTTACGGTGTTACCGTTTGGGTTGAATGCTTCAACAGTTTTCATGGATTTGATGCACTTGGTATTAAGACCTTATTTAGACATATATGTGATAGTCTTCATCGATGATATATTGATATACAGCCGACACGAGAGGATCACAAAAGTCATCTTTGATTAGTACTGATGACATTGAGAGAGCACCGACTGTATGCAAAATTCAGTAAGTGTGAATTTTGGATGAGGGAGGTGAAATTTTTGGGACATGTTATCAGCGGTCAGGGCATCTCCGTGGAGGGAGACAAGATTAGAACGATGATTGACTAGAAGACACCAGAGACTGTTGCTGAGATATGAAGTTTCTTATGTCTAGCTGGTTATTACCAAAGGTTTGTACAAGATTTCTCCACAATTGCGACACCGATGACGAGGCTGACAAAAAGAATGTTCCATTTGAGTGGTATAAGGAGTGTGAGCAGGGATTTCTGGAGTTGAAGTAGTGATTGACTTCTACACCCGTGTTGAAGTTACCTGAGTCAGGGAAGAGTTTGTCAGTTTACACTGATGCTTCAATTACTAGACTGGGATGTGTTATAATGCAGGAAGGACGACCAGTGGCTTACCTATCCAGGTGGTTGTGACTACATTAGTGTAATTACCTCGTACACGATTTAGAGCTAGCAGCAGTTGTGCTTGCGCTGAAGGCTTGGAGACACTACCTATATGGAGAGAAGTTTCTCCTTTACACTAATCATCAGAGCCTATGCTACATTTTCACACAGAGAGATCTTAATATCTGTTAGAGGAGATGGTTAGAGTTGTTGAAGGACTATGACTTCACGATAGGGTATCATCCCGACAAGGCCAATGTGGTGTGGATGCATTGCGTAGATGCGGAGTTAACAACCAAACCATTACTAAACACATGGGACTATTCAAGGAAGCATCAGTTATGACCATGTCAGACATTTCAGCTACACACGATGTACAAATCTGTGGTCAAATGGAAGTACTGACGGTGTCACTAGAACGGGTATCAGATTGTAAAGGGGCTAATGGGCTTTATGAGCAGTTCAGTGGATTGGCACGGGATCCTAAGTGTACCAATTGGACAGAGATGTCAAATCAATGTTTGCAGCACGGAGGTAAACTTTGGGTACCAGTAGTGCTAGAGATCTGTGATAGTATATTTGAATATGTCACTGGTTGCATTATACAGTTCATCCGGGTAGAACCAAGATGTACCATGACTTGCGGAGAGTTTTGGTAGTCGGGGATGAAGGCTGATGTCGGCGAGTATGTTCGATGGTGTCATATATGTCAGCAGGTGAAGGCGGAGCGCAGGCAACCAGGCAAATTGTTGCAACCATTACCCATTCCTCAGTGGAAGTGGGAACACCTTACCATAAATTTTGTCAATGGGTTACTGCAGACGTCGAGGCGACACGATGCGATCTGTGTGGTGATAGACAGACTAATGAAATCGGTGCACTTCATACCAGTTTTGATGCGATACATGTTTCCTCAGTTGAGCAAATTGTTCAAGCAGGAGATTATCATAATGCATGGGGTGTCTGTCTCCATAGTATCCGACAAGGATCCCAGGTTGACTTTGAGGTTCTAGGGAGCGATGCAGGAGTAGTTTGGCACTAGGTTGTAGTTCAGCACGGCTTATCATCCTCAGACAAATAGCCAGTCTGAGAGATTGATAAGAATTTTAAAATATATGCTCAAGGCTTGCATTTTGTAGTTTGAAAGTTCGTGGGAGCATTACTTACCATTGTGTGAGTTCGCCTACAACAACAGCTATCAGGCTAGTATCGGGATGCCACCATTTAAGGCACTGTATGAGAGACCCTACAGGTCACCAGTGTATTGGGCAGAGCCGAAGGATACAGTTACGATAGGGCCGAAGATAGTTGTTGATCACACAGAGAATATTTGACAGATTCACCAAAGGCTTCGAGTAGCACAGGACAGGCAAAAAAAATACGCTGATAGATACCACGAGAGTCTGAGCTATGAGGTTTGATATGGTTTATCTGAAGGTTTCTCCTTGGAAGGGCCAGTAGAGATTTGGGATTAAGGAGAAACTGGCGTCGAGATTTATTGAACCTAATCAGGTCACAGAGAGGGTTGGCAGTGTGGCGTACAGATTAGACCTACTAGCAGAGTTAGCAGGGATTCATCTTACCTTCCACGTTTCGATGTTGTGAATAGCTAGGACAAGGCCACGACCCATGATTGATGTACGACAGGTTGATATCCAACCAGATGCAACTTACGACGAGCGGCCATTGGCAGTGTTAGATCGTAAGATTCAAACTTTTAGGAATAGTAAATATCCAAGGTATACGTATGATGACGGCATCACGGTACGGAGGGACTTACCTGGGAGTTGGAGTTGACCATGCGAGAGCGTTATCCCCAATTATTCCACGGTATGTTTTAGACTAACTCAAATTTTAGGACTAAATTTTAACACCGTTATTTAATTATTTCATATTAGGATGCCAGCTCGGACAACACGTGGACGCCACGGATAGGCTAGGCATGACCCGGACCTAGGGTACTGACTGTGTACTGCTATTTTCTTGAGTTATGTGATGTATTAATATTTTTATTATTATTCTGTATTATTCATCACAGGTGTGAATCTATAATTTCTTGTCGAACGAGTTTGAGCGTAGTTGTGAGGCCAGGCGTTGGGGGTTAGGTTAGATTTAATCACTATAGCATGACTATGGTTGAGGATAAAATGTAATGAGATTTAAATATAACCTTAGGCTAAGTTAAGTAATTCAATTAGGTACGCTTAGAGTGGGTCTGCCTTGGGAAGCGTGTCGAACGAGGGGCATGGGGAGCCGGGTGGTCGAGAAGTTAATGTGACCCTACTTACCATTTTATGAAATTTATTTGATGACTTGGATAGGTCGTGAGTTAAATCAAGTTAGTATATAACAAATCATATAGTTGTAACTAAATAAATTAGCACTCCTAGGATTATCCTCAAGACACACAACAGATGAGATACAAGGCAACTAGTGTCATGATAAGGTGTCCAGGAATTGAGTGACACAGGCTTAACAAGGACCTCTAGATTAGCCTCGAGATGCGTGCGAATGTTAGATTAGAACAAACACCTATAAATACTGATTTGGAAGTAGAGACATGCAAAACAAAGCAAATTCTAAAATGATTTTTGAGGTTCTGAAGAGAGGAATCCTTATTAGGGAACACAATTGAGGGTTTGGAGACCAAAATTTGGCGTCCAACAACGAAATCTAAGGTAATCTACTCACCAAATCTTTGATTTTTATAAAAACTTGATGTTGTTGGGTATGTTGAGGTTCAAACAGATTTATGGAAAATTTATCCCTGTTTTTGCTAGAATTGTTATTTGTGAGATTGGTTTTAATGAAATATGTCAATTCAAATCGGATTTGTGCACAAAAATGAGTGGTTTGGTGATTTCAGATTTTAAAAACATGCACACCTTGATCATCTGTTTTGAGTGAAAAACTTGTTTAATCGGTGTTTTGGAAAGGAATTTGATGTGGTTGGAGTGTGTGTGTTGTTTATATGATGTTTTTGTGAGGTGTAGGAACCAGAAAAAGATGGAATCTGTTGCTGGAATTCTGGGCAGAGTGTACCTAGCGCACTAGGTGATGAACACTAGCGCGCTAGGCATGCTGGGGAAAATGATTCTTCATGCATGAACACGGCACGAAGATTAACTAGCGCGCTAATCACCCAGCCTAGCACGCTAGGACCATAACCACTTAATTTCCAAACATGAAATCGAGTCTAATTGATAAGAAAAACCCACTTAATTAGCCAATAAATCCAAGAAATAGATCTCAGGAGTCACGGGACAATAATTGGAGTCGGGGACTAGTTAGGGGTCAAACCGGGGGTGTTTTTGGGGTTATTGGGCGCAGTTTAAGGTACGTAAAACCTAACTGAACACCACTACTGTATTTACTTGTTGTTTATTCATTTGAGCTATAATTCTTGATAATCTATGAATCTTTTCTTACTGGGACGGTTGAGTTTTCCCGTCTATGGATCCAAGGGTTGTTATGGTCACTTGCCAAGTGTGTAGCGCGTGCTCTCGGCCATGGTAGATTATATCCCGAGTTGAATACCAATTCACGTGTTCGATGTAACCCACTAAGGCTAATGTCGCTAGGACGCAGTCGTAGGGTCGATAGCGTAGGCCACGACTAAGCCTCCAGGTCCTTTGTATACACTTTAATAGCTGTGTTCACACCCATTTGTATATCTGTGTGTTTATATTTATGCCATGAGCTTTGAGCAATTGTCTGCATTTTCCTTCTTTCCGCATGTTTGTTTAACACTATTTATTGGCTCTGTCATTTACATTTTTAAATTAAGATGCACAGTGGTTTTCCTTAGGATTTTACTTACTGGGCTCGTCATTTGCCTTTTGTGTGGCTGAGCACAGATCTAAGTAATAGTAGAGGTAAGGGGATTCTTGGCGACTACATCTGACTTACCTAAACTGAGGCCTGCTGGTACGTTTGATGGTAGCTATACTTTTAGTATTTTGTATTATCTTTTGGGGTTGGGAAACTATATTTCACACCTATACTTGTATATATACTGTTATAGTTGATCCTATATGCATACACTACAAAAAAACAACAAATCAGAAACGGAATTAGAAACGGAATTAAGTTCCGTTTCTAAAAAAAAAATTAGAGACAGAATTGAGACGGAAAATTCAGAGACGGAATTGAGATGGAATTGAGACGGATTTGAGACGGAATTAGAGACGGAATTAAATTAAATTCCGTCTCTAAAAATGGCGCGAATATTCCCACCAAAACTTTATTTTGTTCTACCTGTTCATCAAATCTCGAGATTTGTTGCACAAATCTCGAGATTTCTCCTTTACCCCCTCTAATGCCCATCCTCGTCCTCCCCACCACCGAAAGAAAACCCTAACTCCTCCTCCTCCCCACCACCGAAAGCCCTAACTCCCACCACCGAAAGCCCTAACTCTTCGTCGTCTCTCTCTATACGGTCTCTCTCGGTCTCTCTCGGTCTCTGCCTCTCTCGGTCTCTCTCGGTCTCTCGGTCTCTCTCTGGTCTCTCTCTCTGGTCTCTCTCTCTCGCCTCTCTCTCGTCTCTCTCGGTCTCTCTCTCGGGGTCTCTCGGTCTCTCTCTCTCTGGTCTCTCTCTCTCTCTCTCTCTCGGTCTCTCTCCGTCTCTCTCTCTCTCTCCGTCTCTCTCCAGTCCACCGCCCCCAAATCCCCAACCCCCAACAAGTCGTCCTCTCACTCCATTGCTCCCGCCGCTACTCTCTCGGTCTCTCTCTCGGTCTCTCTCTCTCTCGGTCTCTCCGTCTCTCTCTCGGTCTCTCCGTCTCTCTCCGCCACCGCTCCCCAAATCCCCAACCCCCAACAAGTCGTCCTCTCACTCCATTGCTCCCACCGGTAGCGCCGCCCTCGCTTCTCGGTCATAGAGCCGCCTTGCACATTTTCGGTCCGCACCTCTCGCTCCTCTCGCTCTCGCATCGTGCTCTCATTCACCCTTCGACCTCTCTCGCTCTCTCATTGTGCTCTCATTCAGTCCGGCCTCGCTGTGTTTCATTGGTGAGTTCTCCCTCTTTCCTCTCGAAACATTTTTTTTGGTTAATTGGCGTGACATGTTTTGTTTGCTTTTACAATGATCTCGTGATTTTTACTCGGGCGTGAGAATTTATTGTTTCATGTATGTAGTTGTTTGTTGCAAGTTTATTATACACAAGTTGTTTTTACAATGATATGTGATTGTTGCTTTTACAATGATCTCGTGATTGTTACTTGTTCCACTTTGTGTACTCTTCTATTTACCTTGTCCACCAATTGTAGCTTGTAATCTTTGTTCAAAGTACATATGATCATCATGATCAAGGGCATATAAATGGAGTTCATTCTCTTGTACACAATATAAAAATTCTTGAAATACAATCTCTACATTATCTCTAACTCTCTTCTCTTTTGTTTCCCTTCTCTCTACTTTCTCTTCTAATTGTTAGTTTATTTAAGCCTTCCATGCTTAAGTCTTTAGCAAGGCCAATAGTTTTATAATAGTTTAATTAAGCCTCTCACTATGTTTCTCTATGGGTGTCCGTTCTTTTGTGTTTCTTGGTCAATAGTTTTGTAATACATGGGTGGTTCATTATATTGATTATATGTTTTATAATATCATGTTAGCATTAATTTGTTGATATTGCTCCTACGTTTCGTTATTAAATATTATACGGATTGTTGACAGCTAGGTGAATCTAAACTTATTGAGCAAGTTGAAGTGTTGACCCCGTGACAAGTGATAACCCAAACCCATATGAAGACCCTGTTTATTACATAAAAAGTAAATAGATAAATAGTATTAAAACCTACGCATGGAATAAAGATCTCTTATGTTATAACCATTTATTTATTTATTTTTAGATCAACAACCGAGGTACTTAAGAAGTAGTTATTGTAAACAAGTTAATCACTTAAGTATTTTCACTTGAGGAAATAAGTCTTAGAAAAAAACTTTGATCCTAGATATCTCTACAAGTCAAAATAATGCGGCAAACGAAGTAAGTGAGGTTTGAACTATTATCAATCCTCCCATGCTAGTTTATATGCTTCGATTCATTTTAGTAGTGATTGAAGTTTAATTTGGGATCCATTATGGTAGTTCTTCACTAAGATTTTTTAGCGCTTCCCTTTTAAACTCCTTATCGTTTAAATGCCAAGTGGAATTGATATAACGTTGGATAATTTCAATTAGTACCTTGTAAAGTAGGGCCAATGGCACCAGTGTGTCTCCCTTGCTATTTTATGATATTTTGATGTGTATAACTATTCAGATATCATAAGTGATATCTTGGAATTAAGGTCGTCACATTACATGTGTCAAACATGTTGAATAAGGCTTCTTTATATCGGTATTATTTATAAATTGTTTAGTTGGACACACAAGTTGTCATGTACCAAAGTGAAAGGAAGAAACTAGTTAACTAATTTAATTGCACAACACTTCAATAGAATGTCGTCTACAAGTCGAGACTCGGATGTACAACCGCTCGACAACGGTTACGTTCGAATTGAATTCGCGGCGAAGGTTAAAGAATTCATATCATTTGCCAAACAACATTGTCCTACATACCAAAGTGAAAGGAAGATTAGATGTCCGTGCAATTTGAAGAAATGTCGACTTGTACCGTACCTGGACGTCGAAACGGTTGAGTACCACATATGTAGGTATGGATTTGTTCCGGGATATCACTGTTGGTACGAACATGGTGAGAACGGGGATGAAGGCCCGCAAAACTTTTACCAAATAGATAGCCATATTGGTGAGGCTGATGTGGGAGGATACGATCCGACAACTTACCGCGAGATGCTACACAACGTGGCAGGTCCAAGTTTCAATTGGAATCACGTGGAAGAATCACCAAACCCCCAAACGCGCCAACTATATGACATGATTGATGCAAGTAGGGAACAATTGTGGCCGGTTGCGAAACCATGACAACGTTGTCCGCAATGGCAAGATTACTTGCGATCAAGTCTCGAACATCATATATCCGAACGAGGGTATAATGAAATCATTAAACTCATGAAGGATTGTTTGCCAAATGACAATTCATTGGTTGAAAACTTTTATGCCACTAAAAGACTAATGCGAGGTCTAGGTCTACCTGTTGAGAAAATAGATTGTTGTGAGGACCAATGTATGATTTATTGGGGAGTGGACTCTGAGTTGACGTCATGTAAATTTTGTGGGAAATCACGCTACATTGCACATCGACGAGGTCGTGGTCGGAACACAAAAACCGCCCTTGCAAAAAAATGTACTACTTCCCTTTGGGCCCTCTTGCTGCAACGATCGTATGCGTCTGAGTCAACGGCAAAACATATGCGATGGCATGGAGATCATTCCTCGCCAGAAGATGTTATGCAACACTGTTCTGATTCGATTGCTTGGAGACATTTTAATGACGTCAATAGAGACTTCGCCGCCGAGGTTCGGAATGTTCGTTTAGGATTGTGCACTGATGGTTTTCAAGTATTTGGGCTTTCAGGGAAATCGTACTCTTCGTGGCCCGTGATTTTGACTCCTTACAACCTTCCACCGTCGATGTGCATGAAATCTGAGTTTATGTTCTTAACGGTTATCGTTCCTGGACCGACCAGCCCAAAGCAGAAAATCGACGTGTTCCTTCAGCCGCTTGTGAAAGAGTTGCAAGATTTATGGAACAATGGTGTGATTACATACGACGTTTCCACAAAGACAAATTTTCTCATGCGAGTTGCCCTTTTATGGACTCGTTAGTGATTTCCTCGCATATAGCATGTTGTCCTATTGGAGCACACATGGTAAGTACGCTTGTCCATATTGTATGGAGGATACAAATGCATTTCAATTGCGAAATGGTGGTAAGACATCGTGGTTCGACCGTCACCGTCGTTTCTTGGCGAAGTCATCACCACTAAGGAAAGACAAAAAATTTCATTAGAGGCAAAATGGTCATAAATGATGATCCGCCCGCTTTGCGTCGGTGAAGAAATTTTGGCGTAAATTGAATCGTTAGGCTTGATGAAAGTGACAAATCGAGCCGATTCGTGAATGGGCGGATAGCTAAGAATTCGGATGGAGGAAGAAAAGCATATTCTCGGGGACTTGCCGTATTGGAAGACAAACTTGATTCGCCACAACTTAGATGTCATGCACATTGAGAAAAATGTTTTTGACAACATATTCAACACTATTATGTGTGTACCAGCAAGAGTAAGGACAATGCGAAAGCGAGACAAGATATTTGTGAATATTGTCACCGACCTTCTCTACACATTGATTCGGCGACAAATACTTACATCCTTGGATGCTATGCTCTTGATACATCAAAAAAACAAAAAATGTGCGAGTGGGTTGAAAAGTTGCGTTTTCCGATGGTTACGCTTCGAATCTTGGTCGATGTGTGGATCCAAAGAAATCGCGAATGTTCGGCATGAAGAGCCATGATTGTCATATTTTCATGCAACGGTTGATACCAATTGCATTCGAGAACTCCTCCCAAACCCGGTTTGGGTTGCAATTAGCGAATTAAGCCTTTTTTTTCGATCCCTAATCGCGAAATGTGTCGGGCTCAAAGATATGGAGGTCTTAGAGTCCGAAATACCAAAAATCATTTGCAAGTTGGAGAAAATATTCCCTCCAAGCTTATTCGACTCTATGGAACACCTACCAATCCACTTGGCCTACGAGGCTCGTCTCGTCCGGTCCCGTTCAATTTCGATGGATGTATCCATTTGAGAGGTACTATCTTGAGCCCTTGAAATTATTTTCCCATTCAATAAGTTTTAAATCAACACTTCCTATAACATTCATACAGTACCTTAAACATTTGAAGAACAATGTGCGAACAAAGCGAAGGTAGAGGGCTCCATGTGTAATGCTTATTTGGTCGAAGAGGTCACATCCTTTTGTTCTTACTACTTTGAAGATCACGTCTTTACATTGCATGACAAAGTGCAACGTAACGACAATGGCGGTATCGGGCCCACACCGCATTTTGTCGGCAATTTCTCAATTTTCACTTATCCTGGTCGACCCATTGGCAAGTCGAAGGAGCGGTACTTAACAGAAGAGCAGAGTTTAATGCCGCTCATTCGTACATACCGCTTAATTGTCCAGAGATCGCTCCTTACGTCCAAGACATCCGTCACTTTCATTCAATATTGCAAGACATTCATTGTTCATATTTTACTAAGACAACCTACTTACATGTTCCTTTCTTCTAGGATATTCATCGATGAAATCACTCAAGCAATGGGGGAGTCGGAAGTTGATAGTAGTCTAGAGCACAACTTCCCCATTTGGTTTCAAACATACGTAAGGTCATTACTTTTGTGCGTTATAGATTCATAAATTTCTTCCATAAGTAATGTGTCATATTGCATTTCTAATTTTTTTGAATAGGCTCGAAATTCTATAGTTGACAAGACGCTTGTTGATCTTTCTGTTGGTCCTAGTCGATCATGTACCGTCTACCCCGGTTACCTTGTTAATGGGTATAAGTTCCACTCCGCAACATATGACGTTAATAGATCGACGCAGAGCAAGCGGTGTTTTGGTGAAGGGTTCAAACTACGCCGATGTTTCCCATAACTATTATGGAGTACCGCAAGAGGTTGTGGAGATTGAGTATATCGGCCTCAAGCGTGCGTGGTCTTGTTTAAGTGTGAATGGTATGACCCTACACCGAATCATGGTGTGAGGACTCACCCAACACTTCAATTGGTAGAGGTTCATCGAAGTCGATGATATAACAACTACGAGCCATTTGTACTAGCAATGCAAGCCACTCAAGTGTACTACCTTTCGTACCTTCTATGAGGAACGACCGACAAGAATGGCTAGCGCTTGTTGCCGTCAACCAAAATTCCCGACGAGGAAACTCGCAAAGACGATAATGACCAGGGCTCGGTAGAGATTGCATTCCAAGATGGGATGGCCACCACGTGCGTAGTCGACGATGCAATCGTCGATATCAACAATCTGGATGATCCGAATGGGACTCGATTCATTGTTGAAGCGGGTCTAAGTGAAGAAGTATATAGTGGAGATGATTCGAAGAAGAATCATCAACTTCTAATCATGAGAGTGAATTTGAAACGGATGATAGCGAATAATGTATGTATATGTTATGTCAACGTCCAATCATTTAGTTACTTTTATCAAAGATGGATCCCGTGTTATTAATTCCAATCATTTAGACTTAATTTCTAGTTTTTGTATGCCCTCCTTCTCTCGAAATTTTATTGCTATTTTGTTAGGTTTCATGGCGGGAGGTGGTCATCCACCACGTCGAGGTTTCCCATTAGGAGGACATCGTCCAGCGGAAGAGGTGCAAAGACCGACCTCTCGGAGGCGAAATACCGACCGGGCCTCATGGTCGTGCCACACGAGGGGTCCATAGAGGTCGTAGCGGTCGAGGTCGTGGGTCGATTCCCGCATTATCGATTCCGACTTCTCGTTCTCTCGATCACGAGATAGCCGCAACGTCACCTTCGCCTTCCATACCGTCTGGCGTCGTCGTACCATCATCGTCGTCATCAAGGACTATACCAAATATGCGCCCAGGTCACCATCGTTGACATCAAGGACTCCTTTACCCACGAGGCCCTCGCACCCCCAGCACACGATCACCGGCAAAGATCCCCACAATACGACGTAAGAGCAGGGTTGGAGGTGACAGCCCTCCGCGAGCACCTTAGAGGATAGGGATGGAGCCCCGACGTACATGAGATCCCTATCGACCGATTGCCAATGATACGTAAGTTTGTATTTGACTCATATATGTCGTTTTAAATATGAATGTAAATTATTGAAGAAGTAGTTAAGATGTTATGCATGTTCATGAAACACAGGAGTTGCATCCTTCGCATTTTTGTGCACGGAGGATGACAAAAGTTTTCAAAAGATGGATGATTCCCGAAGGGTATTGTTGGAAGTCGGTATCGCCTCATCATAAAGACAAATACTGGCGCCACTGGAAGGTAAACACGACTACTAAATGTCTTATGATTTATACTATTTCCTCAATGTCTCGTAACAATAGCAATCGCCAATTTGTAGGTATTTTTTAGATGGGATGACACGATTCCCGAGGATCTCATTCGAGCGGCGTACGACAGGCTTGCAGGCATAAGGTACACCGCATTGATGCACAAGTTAAAGAAGAAACGTGTGCAACCAGTGTATGTTATAGATGAGGCATGGAGGAGATACTTGGAGTACTGGGAGAGCGAGGACTTCCTTGCCAGGTCTAGTCAAGCGACGGCGAATAGGAACACTGAGGTCGAAGGCCCTGGGACTGGACCCTCGAAGCACAGTGGTGGTTCCGTGTCTTTTGTGACTACCCAAGAAAGATTGGTAAGTTTTTTTAACCTCTTGGTTATTTTTTACATTTATACACTTGTTCACTATGCTTGGTCCTGTACGCAGAATGATTCATCCGAGACGCCACCGACGGTGAATGAATTGTATTTGCATCTCCACACCGTAAATCACGACAGATGACATTCATCGATACTAGATCGAGCGGTTCTATGTAAGTATAGAAATGAAATGTAAAATAGTATTAAGTTTACTTTAAACCATATCATGTATTTTGTTTGTTGTTGATATCTCAGGATAGGCTCCAGAGGAGATGTCGGAGCTCACCTGTGCTACACCAGACCAATCGGTGGATGATGAGGCGGTGTACCTCAATGTGGCGGGTGAGTGTCCCAAAGGACGTGTCTACGGTCTCGGGTCTTTAAGGAGAAAGAAGAGGAGATATGCAGATCCCGGTGCTAGCACGTCCGAGATGCCGGATATGGTGCCGCGTGCGAGAGTTCAATGTCGTTGCAGAGCAACTACGAAAGGTTATGGAGTTCATGCAAAGAAGATCTCGGGATGAACATGGACGGAGCAGGCCTATCTCAAGAACAACCACCACCACCACCAAGACCGCCACCTCATGACCAAGAATACTGTCGCGCAAATAGATCCGGTCGATCCACCACAACAAGGGGACAATGTTGAGCGTGAGACGTAAGCGTGGCTTCCGAGATGAGCAGCTTGGTGATACATAGGTATTTTACTTGTTGCTTGTGTAAATTCTTCGCATAACTTTATGATTGACATTTCTTTTTGTGCATATTTAGATTGATTGGAAAGGTAAAGTTAATGTGGCAAATGTGTTGCAAAATCGATGTCCATATCTTTATCTCTCTCCATCATGGTGTGTTCTTTGCAAACGAGATAATGAAACAATTGATCATGTGTTTCTTCAATGCTCAGTATCACATCGGATTTGGAAGGAGATGATCTCCGAGCTGGGGTTGATTGGAAGAACGCCTAGAAGTTTACATGATTGCTTGGATGATGGAGAGGCTCACACTTTGAAAGGCCGAAGAGGAAATTTGGTCCATATGGGAGGAAAGGAACAATAGAATTTTTCATGATAGGGAACGTACTTGGGTGGAAATTTTTCATGATACAGTACACTGCTTTTTTTTTCTTTTCTTTTCTTTTTCTCTTTTCTTTTTGCTATGAAAAGGTGTGGTTTGCATAGATATAGATATATACTTTTGTATGCTGGGTGTGGAACAAAAATTCCCATCCTATTTTCTCACATAAAGAATGACAGATATCTCTTTCTGATCAAAAAAAAAATCTGCATGAAGCTCGGCCAACACTTCAAAGAGCTAAATCAAATTTGTGAAGAGTTGAAGGAAACAAAGACAAACAATTGAGGCTATAGATTAGGTATGTTTTTATATGCTTAGATATTTTTGTAAATGGTCCTTTCTTTGGCGTGGTGCGCATGTATTTAATATTTCATAAACTGCAATATTTGACATTGTGTTTTTTTCCATGTTTCGTGATCATGTAGCTTTAACATTGTCCTGCGTGAGAGGTCTAACAGCTTAGGCCAATCATTCCGATTTGCGGACAAAGAAGTCGTTGAAATTGGTTGTGGTTGTTTTCTCTCGGAGAGGATTCAAGGATGCTTTTGAAGTACAACAGAATCACAAATTAGATTCACTTCAACCGCAAAATCTCCAATCCCTTGATAACCAAAGTGAATTCAACGACTCCATTGGAAGGTGAGTCATTAAACCTCATTTCGCCATTTCTATAAGATCTTTTCATAACTTTTTGCAACAAATATTTTGAAAAAAACAATGGTGAACCTATTGATTAGCATTAGTTCCTTGTTCTTTTAATTTGTTTTTCTTGTTGGTTGAACTTCAAATTACCATATACTATTAATAGCTTTTTTATTTTGTTCTCATTTGATCGAGAGCTTCTAATTATAGTGACATTGGATTTCAAGAGTGTGACGACCCCATTTCCACAACCTTAAACTGGGGCCCCACCCGGCCTAGACTTACGTGGACCCCGAGTCAACTCTCGCATAGTCAACTCGAGCCTAGTCAGCCTTCCTAATATTTATATAGGTATAATATTTACAATAAGGAAAATTAACAAATTGAATTAGAAGAACAATTTGAATTTTATTGAGAATGTCTCTCGTTGTGTTGTGAGAGTCCATATGATCTAATATTTATATAGGAACAATATTTACAATAAGGAAAGTGTCGTTAGAGATACAATAAGGAAAATGGCCGTTAGATATACAAAGAAGGAAAGTAGCCGTTAGAGATACAATAAGGAAAGTGACCGTTATAGATATAATTTGAATTCTTTCCTTATTCTCTCAAGGTTTGATGTCATTTGTATATGTCTCCATATCCTCCCGCAAACTTGGCCGAGGTTGAAGGCAAAGTTTGGTGCGAAAATAAACTAAGGTAGCTTTCTTGGGATAGTGCAAATGATGTGAATCTCTACCAATGCAAATCCCTTGGCTACCATGTGACGAATGGAGAAAGAATTGGAAACTATTGTTGAAGAGAGTTAGAAAATGTTAGTCTTCGCTTTTGGGGGCTTTTGGCACATGTTTTTTGCGGTTTCTCCTTTAGTCCTTTTGGTGCCTCATTATTTCATTGCTATCATATCTTTTGTACTTGGAAAAACTCTTCACTTCTATGAAAGCATGTTCCTCATAAAAAATCAAGGAAGCACGGATGGTCGCAATGCCAATGAGAAGCGTGCATCCTTACATTTCGTGTTTCGTATTGTTTTTATTTATGTGAATCTAGTTCTATTACTTGAAAGTAGTTGGTATGCAGTATATCAATTATAGAGATTGAGCAAGTCTGTTTGACATTTGATGAAGTTTTGAAAATTTGAACAATGCTTGCGTGATTGATCACAATATTCCTGCATTGCTCATGCCATTGCAAGAAATGTTTTTCAACATCTTTGCAGCTAGATTTATATTATTCCCCGATGGTATGTTTAATAGATGAGTCAATCTAATTTCTTCAGCTTCGCTGTAAGCCCTATTTTATGACTTTACTTTGTCCAAATATTGTAGTGAATCAGTGATGCTTTCTTTCTCTGAAGTTGCTTACTTAAATGGTCATAGCTTTTCGCTTTTGGTTATGTCGTATTGCTTCAAGAGTTATATGAATCGAGCTTCTTAATAAATTACGCTTAGCAACTAGTATTTTGTGTCTAATATGGTCTAAGAATTTAATTATTTTAAGTTCTTAATTTCTTTGCATTTACATGGTTCTTTAGTGGTTTTATTAATATTCCTCCCATCCTTCATTGGATTAAAAAGTAATTAATATTCGTTGGAACATCCAATTCTGTACTCATGCACGCACTGATATTTACTCAGGCTTTAACTATTTTATGATCCCAAGTGAAAGCTGATTTTGTGTAAGTCGTTTCCTAGTTTGAAAAAATAGCTTTTGGAAGACCAAGTCTTAGATGAATTTGTTTGCTTAATGCCATTATGATTTCCGGATGATGTGAGTCATGGTATTGATCTCTATATGATACTTCTCGTGGGTCCGATGGACCAATGGGAAATTTCAATATTGGAAGACATTATACAAAGTCGGTTAAGATGTCTGCCTTTGCAAGAGTGTGGATTATACGTTGCTTGATCTTCTAATTATATTTCTTTTTTGATCTCCTTTCTCTGAAATCAGGTTCAAGGTTTCCATTATGGTCCAGAGGATGAAAAGCCCTCAGCCTAAACAACTCCTTAACATGATATATAAAATGTCAAGTATATGAAAATTTGAGCAGAATTAAGTTCACATTGAGGTAACTAGGAATATTTTTCTTACGAAGCTTTAGAAAAAAGAAAAAAAAAAACATAACTGAGTTACCAAACGAAACAAAATTAAAACAAGAGAACTTTTAAGAACGTACATTTCATGATATCGTCTTTTTCACTATTTTTAGTTTCTCATCTCCCTTAATTTATACTTTGTAACACAAAGTTTTGATTTTGAGGTTTTGGAACTGATTGGATTTCGAGTTTATGGTTTAATACATGGAAATTAAGTTGTGTTATATGATATATTAAACTACTTTTCTTGTGCTTCTAAAGGTTTGGTTCCTTTTTAAGGTGGATCTATTAAGTATTGGAAACTTTATCATTGTAAATGCGGGGTGAGCATCCGAAGAACTCTGTTTGGTCTTTGAAAGGAGAATAATCGGTGAGTACTTGTAGCTCATAAAATAATGCTGCATATTGTATTTGTTTTATGTTTTGGCCTTAAGTTTCTAGCTTCTATCTTTGGATTATGAAATAGTTGGCTCTTTCGATTTGTTTCACTGTTCTTCAAGATTGTTACTCAAAATCTAGCTGTTGGTAGGGTTGAAACAATGTCATTCTCATGGATCACAATGTATAGTTTGTGTAGATTTCACCTTCATGTATGATCCAGTCACGGGCTTTGACACCAACAACTTAGTTATAATCAAGATCAACCTGAAAATTCATTTGTCGGGGTACTCAAGGTACCACTGTTTCTCACAGGCTTAAACTATTTTATGCACATTAGACTTTCCTTTCATGGCCATTTTAGTGACGTCGACTCTTGCCCTACACTAGTTTATATCTACTGTGACATTTATTTTCTTGTCTTCTTTTCTGTTGAACCTGAACTTCATGTATAATGCACATGCGGATGCATTGGTTTGTTTTAGGTATTCAGCCTTGGCATTGCAAAAGAAATTTGTTGGTTTGGCAATGTCCCCTTTTGTTTATTTTTTTAGATATATTTTTAAGTGTGCCTGTTCTTACATTATATTCATTATATTTATGGTAGTAATCCTAACATTTTTCATATTTGTTCTTGCAATGCCTGCCAATTATTGCTTACTACTTATATGGGGTATTGATCATGTGTAATGCCTCTATTGCAACATTAGATATGGCAAGTCATTATTTTTGTATAGTCGATTTCAAAGTGTGCAACTAATCAACATTACATATACTTTCCAAATTTCTCCTCTCTTTTCCTATATATTTTTACTTCCTTGAAAGCTCTTGATGTTGTGTGGTGTATTGCTTTTACCGTGACGTTGGAGCGGATCTGTTCCTAGGCGCTATTTAGCTCTCTGTGGTTCAGGACTGCTCGAAAGGAACCCTGTGAATATGCATTATCACTGGTTGTTGTCCTCAGATGGAGAATCATAAGTGCTTCAAAGCTGCGTTATAGTTATTATGTGCATATTTATAGGATTGTAAGTTTTTTTTTTTTTTTTGTGGTTGTTGAACAATAGGATTGGTGGTTTTTGTGAATACTTACAACTTTGGAGCTTTTGTAATACAAGACAATTTTCTCGTGGATATATAAATCTTTTTCAAATTTTGATTTTTACATTTTTTTTTCTTTTGAATATTTGTTGATATATATTGTCGATGTATGAATGTCAAATTTGGTTTTTTTGTAGGATGTTAGCACCCCCAAAAAGTTGTTGGAGGGGGTGCAAAGCGATGGAGTAGATCTCATGGTTGTAATTTCAAGTTATAGGTTGGAAAACCAATTGGATTATGTTTATGTTTGAAAATAAAATGAACAGAAAATTAGAGACGGATTAGAGACGGAATTCAAACATTCCGTTGCTATTCCGTCTCTAATTTTCCAGAATATATGCATAAATCTAACACAGAATCGAGACGGATATAAGAATTCGTCTCTAAATCGTAACGGAATCAGAGACGGATAATTCCGTCTCTGATGATTCCGTCTCTGATTCTGTCTCTAAATCAGAAACGGAATCAGAGACGGATAATTCCGTCTCTAAATCAGAAACGGAATCAGAGACGGATAATTC
Organism: Stephania japonica; assembly: GCA_039657345.1. Taxonomy (NCBI): domain Eukaryota; kingdom Viridiplantae; phylum Streptophyta; class Magnoliopsida; order Ranunculales; family Menispermaceae; genus Stephania; species Stephania japonica. The sequence continues at coordinate 28,146,246 of CM077563.1, read as the reverse complement.
CGTCTCTGATGATTCCGTCTCTGATTCCGTTTGTGATTAGCAACGGAATCGAAACGGATTGCAATTACAAACGCACCATTTTCTGAGAAATTCCATTTCTCGTTCCGTCTCTCGTTCGTTTCTAATTTCTGTCGCTAAATCTGTCTCTAATCGAAACGGAATTATTCCGTCTTTATTCTGTTCTAATCGAAACGGAATCAATTTTCCGTTTCTGATCGAATCAGCGACGACGTTTTTAGAGACAGAATTGATTCCGTCTCTGTTCCGTTTCTGATTGCAATTAGAGACGGAATTTTTGCAAATCAGAGACGGAAATTTCCGTTTTTAATTCGTTATTAATGTTAATTAGTTAATTGAATTTAATTGTAAAATCTAAAACACATGCAAACTACTAAATAAATTAACAAGAAACGCAAAGGTGTCCGATAAAGGATGAGTAGGAGTGACGTGGGCAGAGGCTTCAGGTGCTGAGGCAGGAAAGTAGCTGACCACGGGCCAGCCTCGAATTTGGGGCCGTCATACGCTCCCCATTCCTTTCTTTCTATCTGCATGAATTAGATTCATTTATTTATTTTGAAATACTATATTTATATCCTATTTGACGTTACTTACTTGAACTTGTCATTCTTGTGTTTGATAGAGTGCAGATCCACAGTCCAGCAAGGGAAAGGCTCTAGAGCTTGGAGATTTGCTTTGAGAAAATCGGAGCACGCGTTTCTACTTGACTAATTTGGTGATTTTTGTATTATTGTATATATATATTTTGTTTTGAATATGGGACTTGGGGTTTTATGAGAAATCTTGGGCATTTATATCTATTGGGTTATTCTCCTCTGATTGATCACTGATGATGATATACATATGCAGGGTTTCCACACTTTAGGATGTCTTATTTTATATGGTTGGGATTATTTAATTAGTGTGAGTTTCGTTTCTGCTATAATGATAATAATTCACTAATCAATGCTCTAAAATTGTAAATGAATGATAAATAGTAAGGTATGGCGGACTAGTCTTACGTTACTCATCGAGACGGGCTCAAAGTTTCACATGATTCTAGGTCGGGTGGGGCCCAGTTTAAGGTTTGAGAAATAGGGTGAAGCCCAATTTAAGGTTTGAAAAATAGGGTCATCACAGTTGGTATCAGAGTTGAAGTTTTAAATACTCGACTCTTGATTTAAATCACAAACCATTAAGACATTAATTAGCGGAAGTTAGGAATGGTTAAACTTAATGAACCTAACTAAAGTCTTAGTTGGGAAGTGAGGATAGTTGGGGAAATAAAAAATGGACTATGAGCTATTTGATTGTTGTATATTTTATTATCAATAGTTATGTCCTGATTGTGAGAATCACTTTCTTTTCAGATAGTGATAGTCGATCAGCCTAGCATAGATGAGACTTGTATGGGAGACGTACAAGGCAAGTTGGATGGCATGTCACAGAGGTTTTCGTCTTATGACCAGCAGTTAGAGGAGATTCTCAAACTGCTAAAAGCTCATGCGACGACATCACTTAGTACGTCAACAACTACAGTTACTCAGGCTGGGAGTGCTCCTACAGTTCAGGACACACTAGTAGCACCTACAGTTACCATAGGAACCGTAGTGAGTGAAGAGGCACTTGCACAGATAGAGATAGTACCTCATACACCAGAGACACCGTCCGAGGATGCGCCGAGCACACCAACTGATAAAGGTGTTGAAGCGACACCTGAGGCAAGGCAGGCTCGCGAGTTTATGAGACACCAGCCAGTGAAGTTCCATGGGGGAACTAATCTTGACGTGGAAAAGAAGTTTATAAGGAGCTACGAGAAGATACACGATGTATTAGCTACATCGGCACCTATGCAGACGAGTATTTCATCAGCATGTCTATTTGGCGAGGCTAATGTTTGGTGGCGCACGACGGTAGCATCAAAGGGTAAGCCCAAGGACTGGGCTAAGTTCAGAGAGAGATTTCATAAGAAGTGCATTCCTCATATGGTTCGTAATCTAAAGAGGACCGAGTTCCAGACGATCAGAAAGGAGATAGGAGAGTCCTTTATGTAGTACATGGATCGATACTTAAGTCTCATGGATTATGCCAATGGCACAACCGATACTGGCACCGACCAGGCTTATTATTTCGTACACGATCTACTGGATTCGAGAGGGCTATGGCTAGCGAGAGCTTTGGAAGCACACGCACTAGAGCACCGGCAGTGTCATCAACACCTTCACAGTCAGTTGGAGGGTCTAGAAGTGATAAGAGGTGGAAGAGAGCTAGATAGTGGAAACAGAGTAATCGAGCGTAGAGCATAGCATCTATTGCATCTCCACCTACTACACCGATAGTACCAACTGCTCCAGCACAAAGTTATGCTATCTCAACTCAGCAGCCAGTGCACTCAGCACCATTATTATCAAAGGACTGATGGTAAAGGTAACAACCAAAGACAGTGTCAAAGTTCCAGTCACATACAGAGATAGGGACAGTGGTCTAGTCAGGCACAAGGATAGAGACAGGGACACAGTCTGGATAAGGATCTCTGAGAGGTTGTTGGGAGTGTAGACAGTTAGGTCATTTTATTAGTGCGTGTCCACGATTGGGCCGAGGACAGCAACAGCAGCAGCAGAGTTAGGAGCATGTTCACGCGGTTGCTACTCCAGACCCGACTACCTGCCGCAGTATTATTTAGGGTACGGTTTTCATTTGCAGTTATTTCATGTATGTTATGTTTAATTCAGGCTCTACCGTATCTTTTATTTCGGGTTGTATGGTTGATGATTTGGGTTTAAGACTTATTAGACTAAAGAGACCCTTGATCCTTAGCACAGCTGTTGGGGACAAAATTTACCTGAACTTGTTGTGTGTTGATTGTTCAATTGAGATAGAGGGTCATGTCATACCAGCAGACCGAAGATTGTTGGAGTTCCTCGAGTTTGATGCATTACTGGGCATGGATTGATTAGGTGCATATCATGCAAAGATCCTCTACTTCAGTAAGAAGGCCAAATTTCATATTCCAAATCATCCTAAGTTTGGCTTTTAGGGGACTTCGGCCAGTTTGCCTATTACTAGAGGTAGAGTCACCACTAGCGTAGATGTTAGGATGTTTGTTAGTGTATTGAGTACAACGAAACGAGTTGAGACTAGGTTGGAGGAAGAACCAGTGTTATGCGAGTTTCCTGAAGTCTTTCCAGCAGAATTACCAGGGTTACTACTGCCTAAGGAAATCGACGTCAATATTGATTTGGTCCCAAAGACCAAACCTATTTTGACTCTATCGTACCAGATGGCTTCGAGAGAGCTAGAGGAGTTGAGGAGTCAGCTAGATGAGTTACTAGAGTTAGGTTTCATTTACCCAAGTATGTCACCTTGGGAAGCGCCAGTTGTGTTTGTCAAGAAGAAAGACGGCAGCCTGCGATTGTGTATTGATTACCGATAGTTAAACAAGGTGACAGTGAAAAACGAGTATCAACTTTCGCGTATCAACAACTAGTTTGATCATCTGATGGGAGCATAGTGGTTCTGAAGATAGACTTAAGATCTAGGTACCATCAGCTGAGGATTTGAGTGGAGGATAGGGAGAAACAATGTTTCGCACTCGATACGAGCATTATCAATTCACAGTCATGCCTTTTGGGCTGACTAATGCACCTGTGATGCTTATAGACTAGATGCATCGAGTGTTGAGACAGTATTTGGATCATTTTTTCATCGTATTCATTAATGATATCCTGATCTACTCCAAGACTCGTGAGGATTACATAGAGCATCTCAGGTTGATTTTGTAGCTACTGAGAGTGCACAGGTTATTCGCCAAGTTCAGTAAGTCCGAGTTTTGGCTTGCAAAGGTCAAATTTCTTGGACACATCGTCGGAGCAAGTTTAGCATCAGTGGACCCTGCTAAGGTCAGAGTAATGATTGATTGGCCTACAACGAGATCCGTGTCAGACATTTGCAGCTTTTTCGGCATGGCAGGTTATTACAGGCTTTTTGTACGAGAATTCTTGAAGATTGTGGCACCTTTGACGCAATTGATGAAGGACATTAGATTTTAGTGGACAAACGATTGTGAGCAGGCGTTTCAAATTTTGAATAAGCGTTTGACTACTGCGATAGTGCTAGTATTGCCTAAGTCAGGGAAGGGTTTTGAGGTGAAAATTGATGCTTCGAAGGTCAGGTTATACTGTGTTTTAATGTAGGACGGTAGACTGATTGCCTATGCATCACGGCAGCAGAAGGCTCACAAGAAGAACTACCCTACGCATGACTTGGAGTTAGCGACAGTGGTGTTTTCACTGAAGATTTAGTGCCATTACCTCTACAGAGAGAGGTTTCTGCTATTTACTACCACAAGAGTTTGAAGTACATGTTTACTCAGAAGGACCTAAATATGAGACAAAGATGTTGGCTTAAGTTCCTCAAGGATTATGATTTCTCTTTGAAGTACCACCCCGGGAAGGCTAACGTGGTTGCAAACGTGTTAAACTTTCAGAGGTTGTTACTTGCCACATGACACACGAGTATGGTTTGCTCGAGTTGGTCAAGAGGTTATTTACTGTTGATATTCCGACTAGCACCAGGGTATTTATTTGTGGCCAGTAGATCACTCAGATTGTCTCTATTCAGAGTGCACTTGATGGTCAGTGAATAGAAGAGCAGTACGAGAGATTTTTGGAGTTCACTCAGAGTTCAAATCATCCAGATTGAAGTCAGTCGACAGACTCATGCTTTAGATTTAGAGGGCGACTATGGATTCCATCAGTGGCTGAGCTACGCGATAAGATACATCATGAGGCACACCACTCACATTTTACAGTTCATCTGGGCAGGACCAAGATGTATGCTGATGCGCATCGTCTATTTTGGTGGCTGGGGATGAAGACCGTTGTTTCTGATTACATTCGAGGGTGTGAAACTTGTCAGTGAGTTAAAGCTGAGCATCGTAGACCTAGCGAGTTATTACAGTCACTTCCCATTCCTCAGTGGAAGTGGGAGCATGTAGCTATGGATTTTGTTAGTAGTTTACCTCGATCTCAGCGCGGTTATGATAGCATTTGAGTAATTATGGACAGGTTGACAAAGTTTGCGCTCTTCTTACCAATTTCGACCGCACATCGACTGAATAGGTTGGCTTTATTGAACAAGTGTAAGATAGTTCAACTGCACGGTGTACCCTTATCAATTGTGTCTGACAAAGGACCACAGTTCACATTGCAAATTTGGGATAGTATGCAGGCAAAGTTTGGTATGCGGTTGGATCTCAGCACGGCCTATCATCCATAGACTGATGGACAGTTAGAGCGTCTGATACAGATACTCAAGGATATGTTAAGGATGTGTGTGTTGGAGTACGTTGGTTCATATGAGGAATATCTTTGCTTGTGTGAGTTTGCTTATAACAACAGTTATCAGGCCAGTATTGGTATGGCACCGTTCAAGGCATTATATGGGAGGCTGTGCAGATCTCCATCTTGTTGGGCAGAGCCAGAGTATGTGGCAGCTATTGGGCTAAAGATTGTTGCAGATCACACGAAGAATATATGCCTAATCAGATTGAGGTTGAAAGGTGCGAAGGAGAGACTAAAGAGATATTATGACTTGTATCATGAAGAGTTAGAGTGCGAGATCGGGACTTCGTTTACCTGAAGGTGTCTCTAATGAAGGGTTACAAGAGGTTTGGGGTCCGAGGGAAGCTTGCGCTGAGAATTATTGGTCCATTCATTGTTGGGAAGCGAATAGGCAAAGTCACGTATGAGCTGGAGTTGCCACCTCAGTTATCTGGAGTTCGCCTTGTGTTTCACATCTCTATGCTCAGACTAGATAGGTCGAGAGAGGGCAGGCGGCCGATGGTGGACTTAAACCAGATAGACTTGAGGGAGGACATCACCAATGACGAGCAACCTATTCAATTACTAGACAGGACAGTGAAGATTCTGAGAAACAAGGAGATTTCCTCAGTCCTAGTAAAATGGCAGCATCGCGATGACGAAGAGATAAAGTGGGAGCTAGAGTCTTATATGCGCGAGTACTCTCACTACCTCTTCTGATTTGGTAAGTCTTTCCATTAGTTCATTTTAATTTCGAGGACAAAGTTTCAATTAGTTAGGAAAACTATAACGACCTTAAATTCTAACAGTCGTCCAATTCTCCGTTGTTGATGTCGAGATAGGTTATTTGTGTTCAGTGTTTTGTGTTATATTGTATTACTCGAACGTTTAATTCCAACGTCCCAAACGTGCGAGGACATTTGAGTGTGAGCTTAAGTATGGGGAACAGTTCAACTCGAGGGTTTCGTGAAATAACGGGTTTTCGGGCGAACACTGGTTGGGTAATTAGTAGTCCAAAGGACTTAAATGAATTAAAAACACTAACAAATTATAAAATAAATAATAATTAAAAGTTGTAAAATGCATTTGATACGCCGATACGTCCGAGACAACGCGATGAGCGAGTCGTGGTTCGAAACGGATTCAAAAATGCGAGTATTGTGCAAAAAAATGATTAAGTGTTGAGGTGAGTCACCTATTGGAGTCACCTAGTAGTGTCAAAGTGGTTAGATGGATCAAGTGATAGCTAAGAGATTAGCCTCGGGATCCATGTGTGAGTTGAGATGAAGGGGTATATAAACCCCATTTTCACCAACATTTCTCTCTCATCTCCTCTCTCATCTCTCTCATCGATTCATCAACACGCGACAACAGAGTGGATTTCGGGGGGTTTTTTCGCGATTAGATGCCAAAGGAATGCTCAAATTCAAAATCTAAGGTGAGATTCGAATTCTTCACTTGTATATCTATGTTTTGACACCAGTATTATGAGTTTTCATCATGATGAATTCTGACAATGAAATGGGAAAATCGATTTTTATGAGTTCATCGAATAGATTTTAGATCAAATGGTTGAGTTGTTGAGGATTTGTGAAGTGATTTTGTTGGAAAGTTTTTCTTAATTTTTGGGATTTTGGGTGAATTTTGGGTGAATTATCATAAATCGATAGTTTTGTCGAGTTTCGATGCGAGCTGAGGGTGCCTTGATGTTGTATCGAAAGTTTAATCAATGTTGGGATAGGTTCGAAGCACGGCGACACAAGCTGAGGTGTTAAAAACCCCTGACTTACAATCATTCTGGGTTAGACGTTGTGAGCGACATCATGAGCATTCCAGTTCATGGCACCTGGGGCATAAGCCCTAGTGCCCCATGCCATGAGGACGCCGCCAAGGCAACTGAAGCCACGATGTCACCCCCAGCATCTGGGGCAATGAACCCTAGTGCCCACGCTACGAGGACACCGTCCAGGCTAATGAATGCCACGACGTCACCACAGCGTGACACTGTTCACAGGGGCAAATTTATATAAAATTTTTAGAAACTTTCGGGGACCTATCGGGTATCTAAATGGGTCCGAATATGACCTTATACCCCGGTAATTGACCCAAATGGGTGAACGAATAAAATTATGGAAAATTTGATAGAATGAGGGTAATTAATGCGAATTTCAAATTAAATGGTTAACAAGGGTTTTAGTTGGCGACGGGCTATCTGGGAATATGTAATAGACAGGTCAGGGTTCGGTTGAGTGCGTATTAGTTGGACACAGGTAAGTAAACTAGTGAGAAAATTTTACAGCTATTTCTTGAGCTTTAATTTGTTGTTATTGCTCTGTTTATTACTTTAATTTATTAGAAATCCTTGTTGGTTGAATGGTTCGCTGGCAAAGGAGTTATGGTTACTTTTACCTGCAATATGAGCTTTTATTTAGATGTTGATGATATATCCCAATTGAGTGTACATTAAGGGCTCTTATTTAAGTCTGTGGATATCTCATAGTCACAAAGGTTAGGATTGCTAGGCCATGTTCTTGTCCTGAACCCGAGTCTGTTGGACTGTGCCGTAACTCAACGACCTTTTAGTTGAGACTCCTTGCTATTCCGCATCCATCTTCCAGACACTCCATATTCGATTGATTTAATTACAGTCTTGTGTATTCATGCGTTCCCTGTTCCTTTCTTTATATCTGCATGAATTAGACTTATTTATTTATTTCAAAATACTGTATCTATATCCTGTTTGGCGTTACTTAAGCTCGTCATTTTTGTGTTTAATAGAGTACAGATCCACAGTCCAGCAAGGGAAAGGCTCCGGAGTTTGGAGATTTGCTTTAAGGATACTAGAGCATGCCTTTCTACTTGAATTAGGTGATTTTTGTATTATTGTATATATACATTTTTTTTTAACATGGGACTTGGGGTTTTGTGAGAGATCTTAGGCATGTATATCTATTGGGTTGTTCTCCTCTGACTGATCATTGATGATGATATACATATGCAGGGTTTCCACACTTTAGGATGTCTTATTTTATATGGTTGTAATAATTTGATTAGTTTGAGTTTCGTTTTCGCTATATTGATAATAATTCACTAATCGATGCTCTAAAATTGTAAATGAATGATAAATGGCAAGGTAAGGTTGACTAGTCTTGCGTGACTCGTCGAGACGGGCTAAGAGTTTTACGTAATTTTAGGCCGAGTGGGACCCAGTTTAAGGTTTGAAAAAGGGGGTCATCACATTGTTGACGACCGCACCAGTATTGACACTGCCTGAGGTTAGACAGGGATTCCTAGTGTATAGTGATGCTTCACACACGGGACTTGGATGTATATTGATGCAAGGAAGTGGAGTTGTGGCTTATACTTTGAGGCAGCTAATGATACATGAGAAGAACTACCCGACACATGATTTTGAGTTAGCAGCGGTCATATTTGCACTGAAGGTGTCGAGACACCACTTGTATGGAACACACTATTCGCTGACCACAAGAGTCTGAAGTATTTTTCACACAAAAGGAGTTGAACATGAGACAGTGCAGATGGTTAGAATTCTTGAAGGACTATGACTTTTCCTTGGAGTATCACCCTGGAAAAGCAAACATAGTCGCAGACACGTTGAATAGGAGACCGACTAGAAATGCAAAGATTGTCAAATGTCATATGGCACACGAATACAGGTTACTTGAGGCAGCAGCGACAGTAGGTCAGTTAGACGTTCCAACCAATACCCAATTTTCTAATATTGATTAACTTGCTTAATCAGGATCACCGACCCATAGCGTGGGGCCACATGAGATCCGCACACTGACCGAGGCACGTGACCAAGGTAAATTTTATATTTGTTTTAGTGTATGCCTAGTGTTGTGTATGTGTGTAGATTAAGTCAGTACTTGCAACTATCGATGTCGAAATGCAAGCGAAACACGCCTCGAGTTACGTGCGAGCCAGGGTACTGAGTAGTGAGACTGTGGTAAGTCTAAACTTAGTTAAATATAATATAAAATAAATTAGGACAGACATTCCAACCAATACCTAATTCTCAATTAGGTTTGTATTGAATTAAACTAACCTTAGGACAGACCTCAGGATTCGTGCTGCCACACACTCCCATCTTAAGAGTCACTCATGTAATGTCACATGAGATGCTAGACTGCCTAATTGAGAATCATCATATTTGCCTCGAAATGCGTGACGCATACTAGATCCCACCAAATTATATATACCAACTTAATAAGTGGATTTTTCACTATTTACATGCAAAATCCATCATAACTGAAGAGGGGAGAGAGTCTCGAGGATTTGTGAGAGGAAATCGAGCTAGAAGTAGAGAGAAATCGAAGATCCTAGCCAAGGTAATCACCATCAACCCCTATTTTCCATTAAAATGAACAAAAATGGGGGTGTTAAAATTGGATTTGAGCTGTGAGGTTGGTTTATAAAGTGTTTTTCTCTTATATAATGTTTGTTTCAACTATTATCTATGGTTTTGATTTGGATTTTTGAAGAAAATTGGGTAGATTTTGTAAAAAGTCTATGCATGAGTCGATCCGATTTAACCGAGGTTCTCTTGTGTTTCTAGTAGTTTTTGAGTCTAATCTGATATATTATGATCATGTCTGTTGTTTTGGCTGAGTTGGTGGTACCCAGGACGCCCAAAAAACTAGAATTTCCTTTTGGAAATTCTAGGTTTTGCTCTGTCCAATGCGCTCAAGCCTAGCGCTGCCTGTTCTGGGGAAGATGAAGCACTGTTCACCCCAAAAATAGTAGCGCATTAGGCAACTGTCTAGTGCACTGGGCATTGTTCATAGCCCACTTTCAAATTAAAATATTAAAGACTAAATTAACCAATCAAGTATACGACTAATACAACTAACACACATCGACCCTAGGTATTATCTAAACACACCAGGACTTAGGATAGCATACCGAGAGTCTAGGGACGCGGGTGTCGCGTGTCGAGAGGCCGGATAGCTAAGACTTCTGCGTTGATTTATAAGTGAAATTGTGGGAACTCTTTACTTTATGTCATTCATATTATTTACCATTTTCAGTCTATTTGCAGATTTACTATTTATACTCTCTCATCATGCTTTCCTGGTTCTATTCATTATGAATGTTGATATAGCATGTTGTCTTGTTTGGTATGTCATTGACTCCATGTTTCCTTATAAGCTCAATGTTTGTCTTGAAATGTGGCTAATGAATATTTATAAGAGCATGCTATAGGTTCAATTGCCATAAATGAAATTGTATTCTATATTCCATTGGGGCTTCATAGCCTAACTTGTTTTGAAACCTTATAAACCTAGGATTGTAAATTCTTGGAATGTAAAGTAGGGATTATCTAGTGTCCATTGCATACGAGATGCACAGATTCACGAGGATTTCAATCTTTCGGGGTCTCTAGCACTTGCCACTACACTTGGGCAGCACACGTGGTATGGGCCATGGCGTTGTCGACAAGTATAGATGGTTTATACGCGTAGAGCACAGCTCCGCTACTTGAGGTTATTAGAAAAAAATATTATTATTATATGTTGAGCACAGCTCCATACAGTAGTGGAAAAGGCTTGGTGATAGTTCTCACTGCCGACAGGACGTAGATCATTTCGACTTAGCCCGTGTCAGTCTAAGTATTTCTATTAACTGTGGTATTTACTTACATTATTTATTCAGTGTTCTTCTGCTACTTTATGCATTTAAACACCTTTTGTCTAAATTGGAAATGTAGTATTATGAATTTGGGCAATGAATTGAGAAATTCCATTTTTATGGGTTCTTTTAATGAATTTAGGATAAATGGAATGGTTTATTGATGATTTGTGAAGTGGTTTTGGTGATTGGATAGTTTCAGGAATTTTTGGAGATTTTTGTGGATTTTTGGCATAATTTTCGAAATCGAAGCATTTTTTGGGGTCTTGATGCGAGCCGAAGGTTGCTTAGCGTCGTAATGGAGGTTTAAACGAAGTTAGAAGAGGCTCGAAACACGGCGACGCAAGCTAAAGGTGTTAAAACCTAACTGGGGGCGTCTAGTTGAGATGTCGTAAGCACCAAAAGCTCAAGGCGCCACTCCATGGCATCTGGGGCAGAGCCCCAGTGCCCACGTCGCGAGGGCACTACATAGGGTTGAACCTCACGGTGCCACCACGGTGTGGTACTGTTTATAGGGTCAATTTTGAAATATTTTAGAAAATTTCAACGATCTATCAGGAATTCAAATGGGTCTAAATACGACCCAATACCTGGGTAGTCGACCCAATTGTGTGAGCGATCAAAATTATGGAAAATTTGAGAATAGGAAATTGTAATGAAATGATTATCAGGAATTGTAGTCATTGACGGGCCATACAGGGATTCATATGAGGCATGTCAGTATTTGTTTAAGTGCGTATTAGTTGGATACAGGTAAGTAAACCAATGAAAAATTTTACAGTTATTTCTTGAGCTTTGAATTGTTATTGTTATTATTCTATTCATTTTTTGGAAATTCCATTCCTTTAAGTTGTACAAGGGCAAGTGAGTCAACATGATCCTTGCAGAATTTTTGGGCCTTCTGAGATAACATGCCAGAGGTCAACGGCTGGGGATGCACAATACTGGTTCTAGTTCTGGTTCTATACAGGGTGAGTGTTCTTATCTATACTACTAGGGAATCTCATTTGCGTGGACGTTAGGACGACGTGTGTACCATGTCCTAAACGTCGAGTTTTGTAGGTATATACCTCTACTCAACGACCATATGGTTGGGACTACTTGCACCTCTCCATTGTTTCTGAGACACTTATTTTCGATTGCTCAGTTGATTTATTTACAGTCTTATTTATTCATGCATTCCTTGTCCTTTCATTCTTTCCACATGAATATGACTATTTATTTGTTTATTTCGAAATATTGCAATTACGTCCTACTTGGTGTCACTTATCTGGTGGCTCGTCATTCTTGTGTTTGACGGAATGCAGATCCACAAACCAGCAAGGGAAAGGCTCCAAAGCTTGGAGATTTGATTTGAGGATACCGAAATGCACCTTTCCACTTGACTGCTATAGGTGACTTTTTGTATTATTGTATATATATTGTTTTGAAACATTAGGACTTGGGGTTTTTCAAAGATTCTAGGCATGTATACCTGTATGTTGTTCTCCTCTGACTGATCATTATGATGACATACATATGCGGGGTTTACACACTCTACGATGTCTTATTTAATATGGTTGTGATTATTTGATTGGTTTGAGAATTGATTGATTCTGCTATGTTATTAATTACTCACTAATCAATGTTTGTAACGTGTAAATGATTTAAAATCGTAAATGGTGAAGGTTGACTAGGCTTGCGTGACTCAGCGAAATTGGCTCGGGGGTTCGAGCAAGTTTAGGCTAGGCAGGACCCAGTTTAGGATTGTGAAATTGGGGCCATTACAGGAGACTTGTATTCCATCAAGGGGAACTTGATGCACCGAGTGAAAGCTGGTATTCCTGTGAGGGGGAGCCTCATTCCTACAAGTGGGAGACTTGCATAAAGTCCATTGTGAATGTGAAGGGTAATATAGCAAGCCTAGTGGGGGATCACTGGTTCAGGTGTTGCGTAAATTTGTAACTATTTTATCTTAGTAGATTTTACATCTGGGCGTGGCCTTGCAGACGTAAGTTGCAGACCAAACTGTGTGAATAATCTCCTAGTCTTGCGGTTTGCTTTATTGCTTTCATTTACATTCATATATTGTTTAATTTCCTGTTACAACATACTATGTTTCCTGTACGCATTGGTTCAGTAATTTCAATAAGTATCTACCCAGCCTTGAGTTGCTAGCCCCCTATCAAGTCTAGCTTGAATTAGCTGATTCCCTTGCCTCTTATTCGACCATGTAAATGGACTACCGAAAAAAGCCAGGTCGGTAAGGTGGAGATCATTGATTAAGTTGATAAGTTTATCATGATCTTTACTTTCCCATATTGCACCCCCAACTTTCTCTCCCCCCTCAATGATTACATTGAAATCCCCTATCAAAACTACTTCCTCAAAACATTGCATAAAACGACTAGTGAAAAAGGTCAACTAGCTAACTCGAACATTACGCTGCATATCCAAGTAAATACAAAAAAGTCTCCATTCATATTTGATTACAGGGTCACTGATTTTCATCTTAATACAAGATTTGGAGAACTTAACGACCTGAAAACTATCGGGTCATTCCAAAATATAACTAGACCCCCAGAAAGACCTTCAAGAGGTATTGACAACATACAATTAAACTTTAACTTACACTTAAGAGAACATAGAAAATGATCAATAATAATATTACCTTTGTCTCAACTTTCTCCTTCATAAAAATATAGTTTTATCGTTCAAGTCTCACTACTTGACCCTACTCTAGCTTTAATTAATTTAATTGTCGCCCCGTTCCAAGTCCTCAAATCATTTTAGCAAGAAAAAGAATAGAGGAAAATAAGACATTACATATCTAATCAATTAGCTTTAATTAATTCAATTGCCAACCTATAACTTTTTCTTTTTTTGCAAACATTGCCAACCTATAACTTAAAAAAAAATCCTACCAAAAAAAAAAGCCAACCTATAACTCATATGTAATTATTCTATCCATGTGAAATTAATATATTCAAAATCTAATAGCAAAATTTATCTCATACCATTTGTCCATCAGTAATTAATCTAAAAGTCGTGCTATGTGCACTCCAACATCTAATCAGGGCACCCAGAGTCTTCAAATTAAAATTTAGTTTTATAGAGAAATATCATATTTGCCATCCCAGCCCAACCGATTCACATGCCCATTCTGTACACATTTCATACGCGCTCCACTCTCAAATACACAATTTTTCGACTGAGTGAAGTTGATCTGTCGCGGGCTAGACATCACATTTGTTGATCAAAGAGTGTGCACATACCAACCTTGTAAGTCCTTGATTCCATTTTTTGTATGGTTTAATCATCTAAGTTTAGAAATTTTTGAGGTGACAATATTGCTGATTTTGTATTAGGGCTTGTGAGATTCAGTTAGTTTTAAGAATTTTTAGGGTTTGATGGCTGAAGAAAATGAGCCGAACGTCGCACACGATAAGACTAGATTTCATGATTTTTTGTGCTTTTTTTCTCATTTTTAAAGGTGAACCACAGATGCGAATTTCTCGATCACACAGGACCGAGATATGTTGTAGTGACTCATTTGAAGACAACAGATACACCAATAAAATTCTCATTTGTTTGTAACCGAAACTGTTATGCCATTGGGATATACGTATCTCGGTTACATAATACCAAGGCTATAGGAATAGTGTCGATCATATGGTACCGATACTTCTTATTAAGTATCGAACCTGTAGGACTGAGAAATACTGATTTTAAACCTTTTTAGACTTCTCATACTGACTATTTATGATACACAGTTTTTCTTGCAGGAAGTGTCATCTACACTTGTTTTCGAAGACTTTAGTAATGTTGTCACTTGGAAAGAGTCGTTTCCTTAAACCCTAAACTAAATAAAACCACTTAATAAAATGTATTGGTACCATACAATCGAGACACAAACATATGTCTCGTTAACATATAATTGATAACTACCAAAAATTTTCGGTTACTAGTAACCGAGTCTAATCCCAAACATAGCTTATTATGACACTCGGTTGGAAGTAACCGAGATATAGCTTAATATCTAGGTAATAATAGGTCACCGAGACCATACTATTAGTCTTGGTGATATACAACCACGTGGTCTTGGGGTCCTTCTCACTAAGGTGTTAGTTGATATTAACCAATACTTACTCAATGGTATCATTAATGTACTTACAAGACCAAAAGACAAATTAATCACGACTCTGTGTGTGACAACCCCAAAATCTGAGGCCACCACGTCATGCGCCGCATTAACCCCGCATATACCATTAAACACATATCATGTATATAACCCTAACATTACCCGCCTTATAGTCGCTTCCTAACTAGAGTTTCTAGGGCAAGTTCATCGAGTTTCCACATCTAAGATTTATTCATTAAGTCTTGTGCTCTTTTCATTAGCATCCTTTCCCGAGGTTCATCGACCTCACTCTGATACCAACTGTGATGGCCCTAAAATTTGAGGCTGCCACGTCATGCGCCGCAAGCCCATAATCTTACCTAATCACTGACCTCACTGTGTTCCCACGCGCACAACGTCATTTTTCAACCTCATTCATCCGAGTTTATCTTTTAAATTTTACCTATAATTCAGCGGAAGTATTAACATGTTAATTTGTCATGTGTTTATTAAAAGTTTAAGAGCATCAGACCTATGTGAAAAACCTGGAACTGTACACTGTATATAAGACGACAAAGTAAAATATATATATATATATATATATATACATGTACTTGTATCATAAAAGTCCCCTTGATATCCAATATAAGGTAAAATATCAAATGTACATGTACGAATAGGTCTTAGACAGGAAGGTAGTCGCCCAGTACCTTTGCGGCTCTGCTCGTATCTAGACCTACACTCAAGCCACCCAACAAATATGGTGACGAGCCCAGTGAGTAAACTCCCAAGAGAAGTTCACACAATACTTAGCAGTAAATCAAATACATCTACTATTCACACAAGTTTGTTAACTGGCAACAAAATAACATACTCCCATGAATGTAATACGATATCGAAACCATAACATCTGATAAACCATAATAACAACACTTAATTGAAAATCATCAAGCATCAATCAAGTAAATCAACAATATCATGAATATAACCATTCATCAAGACTATAAACAAATTGTTTAATAACCAACAAATACTGCAAAACAAGGGATTAGTAGCAGAAAAATATACAATAGAAATGTATATAATAAACCCTGCAAGACAAGGGGTTAGTTCACATAACTAATATTGTACCTTTAGTGGCTCGTCTGTTGAACCAATGTGGCGGACTAGACCATACTTCGGGCTATCCACCAAGTATGGCCCGTGAGGATACCTCAAACGGGTGACCCTGGACCCTCTAGATGGGCGGCATAGACCCAGCGCTCTAGTCAGGGTCAGGTCGAGTCAAACCTTACTCGAAAACAAATAAAATAAAAAAAAAGGAAAATAGAAGGAAAAATATGGAAAAATTCCTGAAAAATTCCTAAAAAATGGGAAAATCCAAAAAAAATTATATTTTGACCAAATAAATAGAAATTTATGAGTTTCTATGAAAAGTGAAGTATTCGGAACTTCGGCGAGACGTTTTGTCAGGGTTTTTACTTCGTAAAGCATGAAATTTGTGAAAATTACAAAAAAAATTATGAAAATTTCAGAAAAATCAGAGGAAATATGATAAATTTGAAAAAGCATAGTAAAGTGGATTGCAAGACTTTTCAGGTGGTTGGCACCTCGGTATAACTCGAAAAATCTACCACAACAAAAAATTAGAATAAAATTCTAATTTTTGTTATTGCAATATGAAATTAATTAATTTGACATTAAACCATCGAAAATGGTTTACTTTGATAGCAAGGACTTACGATACTATAGTCGGGTGTCTTACATGCATCCCGAGGTGATAACGGGATTTGATCGGCATATTTTTCTAGGATTTGAGTGACTTTCAAAGTGAGTAAAACCCTAGAGAATGTTTTATAACATTCGGTTCGATTTGTTTTATTTATCAGATGACGAATGTTTGTGTACAATGATATCGATGTCGAGGTTGATTTATCGCTAGATTTGTCATTTGTGCTGATATATTGAGTATTTATTGTTTTATTATTTAGGATAAATTGATTTATGAAATATGGTTGATTATATGGTATGTTGTTAATTGTACGATATATGGTTCATTATACGGTATATGGTATTGGTGTTTTCTCTTGTATTATGATATTAGTTACCATGCTAGTCATTGAGTAGACTAGGGGACTGGCCATGCTTGAGTGTCACTTGCTGGCAGTACTTGGAGTTTGGTTGTGTAGTTATATAGACGATTGGTAGGGTGAGTCCTCGTCGTGCTATTCTCTGGGATTTGGTTGTGTGATTATATAGAAGACTAGTAGGGTGCGCCCTCATCGTACTATTCTTCGGGATTTGGTTGTGTGGTTATATAGACGACTGGTAGGGTGCGCCTTCGTCATGCTATTCTGGATGTGTGTGTCTTGCTAGACCATAACATGTTTTCTAGTGACACGCCGGTGAATATGCTACCCGAGTGTGCTAGACATGTGTGGGTGCACCATGGGTTTACGCCGACCACCTAGAGGGTCCAGAGTCACCCGTTTAAGGTATCCTCATGGGTCGTGCCTAACGGATAACTCGAAGTATGGTCTAGTCTGCCTCATTGATTCAACAGATGTGCCACTAAAGGTACAATATTAGTTATGTGCAACTAACCCCTTGTTTTACATTCTATTGTATATTTTTCTGCTACTAATCCCTAATTTTGCAATATTTGTTGGTTATTAAACAGTTTGTTTATAGTCTTGATGAATGGTTATAATTCATGATATTGTTGATTTACTTGATTGATGCTTGATGATTTTCAATTAAGTGTTGTTATTATAGTTTATCAGATGTTATGGTTTCGATATCGTACTACATTCATGGGAGTATGTTATTCTGGTGTTAGTTAACATACTTGTATGAATAGTAGATGTATTTGACTTCTCTTACGAGTTTACTCACTGGGCTCGTCACCGTATTTGTTTGGTGGCTTGAGTGCAAATCCTGATACGAGCAGAGCCGCAGAGACACTAGGCGACTACCTTTGATGGCTTCCTGTCAAGGACCTACTCGTACATATGCATTTAATATTTTACCTTATATTGGATATCAAGGGGACTTTTATGATACAGGTATATGTATATATATCACTTTGTTGTCTTATATACAGTGTACAGTTATGGGTTTTCCATATAGGACTGATGCTCTTAAACTTTTGATAAACACATGACAAATTAACATGTTAATGTTTCCGCTGAATTATGGGTAAAATTTAAAAGATAAACTCGGATGAATGAGGTTAAAAAATGACATGGTGTACGTGGGGACACGTGAGATCGGTGATTAGGTAAGATTGTGGGCTTGCCTGCAGCGCATGACGTAGTAGCCTCGGATTATGAGGCTGTCACACTGTGTGGCCGAACAATACGGGTTTATGATTAAACCCAGTGATAGGTACATTTACATAAAACACAACAATGAACAACAAATTCAACGATTGCTTAGCAATTCAACAACAATCCTAAACCTAAAGTCACCACACAAACCCACCTTTAAATGCTTATGCTGGACACAAAAACACTCACTCTATCCTAAATAAAAAAAAACAAAAAAAAAACAAATCTACCATAAATGAGTAAGAAAATAAAAGGATTTGGTATATTGAGACCTTGATTTGTGATAGAAGAGAGAGCATAAGGGTTTCCTTCAATTTGGTGGTGGGGTGCTCATGCTTCTAACGAATAGGCATTTTAATTAGAAAATGTCCCAAGGTGCCCTAAAAAATTTTTGGGGTGCCTTGATCAGATGTCGGGGATAAACATAGTGCAAAATCTCAAAAGTTTAGTGTATGCTTATTATCTCTTGCTACTTCATGGACATACATTCAACCCTCAATATATAAGTTCTTGCACGGGTGTGTATCAGCTTGAAATTGATAAAAACTAAAACATACTTTCTAAGTATTGATTTTCATTTTCCTTTAAAAAAATTATTGATTGTCATACTATTCCATTAATTTTTACAGTTAGATTTCTACAAAATCAATAACTTTGTGGCAGTTGAGTCTCATTTGAACAATTAGATTAGTGAATCAATGTGTTTTTATCAGGATAAGTGATTGTGTCTTTAGTCCCATTTTATTGAATGTATATATATATATCGAGTCATCATGATTAATTAATGAAATTTCTATTTTAATTACCTAAAAAAATTACAATCAAACCAAAAGTATATTTGAGTCGACAACAAAGCAACTTCATGAAATGAAATGGTTCGCGTATGTTTATTAAGCTAGCCCTCCATTTATTTTGGGTTCTACCTCTACAGGCCAATCAACTTGGGCTTTTGATTTTAGTCCACCTAATACCTACACATGTTAATTACGTGGTGGAGTTGTAGCTGGTTGCATCTCAAGCAAACTTTTTTTTTGTATTATTTTCTAAGTTACCACTTACTTTAATATCTTTGAAATTCTTTTTTTAAGTAAATTAGAAATTTTATTAATAGCACAATAAAAGACTAGACATAGAATTGATTGCCTTAATAAAAGTATATTAATTCACTAATCTTTTTTATACTTATGTAGGAATCGAGCCAAGATATCCTGAGGTCTTGCCTTTTTGGCAAGTGATGTCTTCACCATTTCACATGAGAGGCTTTGACACTAATCTTTTTTGTTCAAAAGAAGATCTAACTGCTATAAATTTAGTTGTGAATGAGATATTGAAACAGTGTGACAATAAGAGAACGATCTCCAAAAATATATATATTAAGAACACATATGACACACCACTATAACTAGGAGTGGGCACGGGTCGGGTTTGGGTCGACCCGACCCGATACCCGACGACCCGACTCATGTCGGGTCTTTGGAAAACTGACCCGTAACCCGACCCGACAGGCATCAGACCCAATATAAACTCGACCCGTTTAGGGTCGGGTCATCGAGTGACTCGGTTTCATGAAAAAAAAAAAAAAAGCGGTTGTCGGGTCGGGTCGGGTCGGGTCATCGGGTGAGATTCAGCTGGATTAAACTGAAAGATTAATTAAAAAAAAAAAACCTAGATCCAGATACGGAGAAGAAGGAGGGAGGGAGGGAGGCCATTGAGGAAGGTGGAGGGGATGTTAGGGCTATTGAGCCAGGAGTTGACGGCGGGGCCACCACCACCACCACCTCCAACAAGCCTCCTCCGAGACCCCCCCAAAACATGCCCTCCAGAGCCTTCCTCCCTATCCCTCCTCCACCCCCACACCCACAGCCACACCCCAACAACAACACCCTCTTCCTATCCCTCACCCTCTCCCTCTCCCTCTCCCTCTCCCTCTCCCTCCTCATCCACCTAGCCCTCTCCCTCCTCCTCTACTACCTCTACCACTCCCTCCTCAACCGCTCCTGCACCCTCCCCCTCCCCCTCCCCCTCCCCCTCCCCCTCCCCATCCCCAAACTCCACCAATTCTCCTACCACGACCTCAAGTCCGCCACCAACTCCTTATCCCCCTCCAACTCCCTCGGCCGCGACACCTCCACCTCTGTCTTCCGCGGCCTCCTCCGCGACGGCAAGTCCGTCGCTGTCAAGAAATTTGACTTCGCCGCCTCCTCCTCCTCTTCATGTACTACTACTACTAATAATAATATTAATATTAATCAATCAGAAAGGGATTTCCATAATGAACTGTAGATACTCGGCGCCATCGGCTCCTCCCCATTCGTTGTCTCCCTGTTGGGATACTGCGTCAACAAGAAGAAGAAGAGGCTTCTGGAAGTGGGCAGCGTTGGGGCTTAGTTAGGTTATTTTAGTCGGGTCGGGTCGGGTCGAGTCGGGTGCACTTTGATCATACCCGAAACCCGACCCGATACCCGACGGGTCGGGTTTTTTTGACCCGACTCTTTTTTTTAACCACTCTACCTGACCCGCCACCCGAGTCGGGTCATCGGGTTTTGTGCCCACCCCTAACTATAACCATAAGAAACAAAACTTTCAAATTAACTCACTTTTTTTATTTATACGGAAAACTTTCGACTTAACTTTAGTTAATGAATTAATTGCGTTTTCTTATGTGTCAAATGATCTACACGTCACTGTAATTTCTATGTAGAGTTAGCTTTAATTACTTGTGTTCCACATTAGATGAACACTTTGGACTACGGGCAATTCATTGGGCTGAGGCAACTATCATAAAAGCCCATATTAAAGGCCCTAATGAACACTTTGGCACTATTGGGCAATTTGTTGGGCCTCCATAGTGTTTATAATGTGCTTAATATCGATACGATAGTTGGTAGCAGCTTTTGTTTTGAATATAGTTGTACTGGATGACATGTATTAGAACATCAAATGAACACAAGGTTCTTTTGGATTGTTAGAGTTGTACTAGATGGGCCTCCATAGTGTTTATAATGTGATGTATGTGTTACTTGTAAACTTTGTCTAATTATCATCATCACCAAAGAGCATATATAAAGGGTGTCAACCTCATTATAAAACCACACCAAGTTGTATACAACTTCTCATTATAACTCTCTTATTTCATCTCTTCTACTTTGTAGTTATAGTTTTTTATAGTAATAGAAGTTAGTAGTCTTCTACTTACCTTCTCTAGTTCTAGCAAGTTCTTAACTTAAGTTACAACAGTTGTTTCCATTTAAGAATATGTCATATACACTAAGTTTACAAAAAGTATTGTAAGCCCAAAACATCTTAGGCCCGTCAAATTCGATTTCAGGCCAAGGCAGGCTTTCAGAACCTTAAAAAAAAAATTAGGCCCGCCTGTTGCATGAGTATTTGTGAGGAAAGTGAGCTTGAGACTCACTCAAGGGCTATTTCAAAAAGTGAGGTTGTTTTTCTTTAAAATTTTTTAAATAAGTTAAATTTTTTTAAAATTACAAAAGTAATGGATTTCGCCTTTACTAAATGCGAAATTGGTTGGAGCGGATGACGAGGCGGGTGACGTGTAACGAATGGCGCCTTTTTTTAAGGCGCCATTCGTTGAGGTGTGGGCGTGGCATGCCACGTGGATGCTTTTTTTTCCAATTTCTCTTTTTTTTTTTTTTTTTTTTTTTTTTTTTTTTTTTTCTTATGGCGACGGGGCACCCTCGCCATAAGAAAAAAAGAGAAGAAAAAAAAAAAAAAAAAAAAAAAAAAGAGAAATTGGAAAAACAAAATCTAGAAAAATAGAGAAAAATATGAAAAAAATAGTATTTTGACGAAATAAATAGAAATTGAGGATTTTTATATGGAAAATGAGAAATTCAAAAGTCGGCACTGGGGTTTTACCTCGAAAAATATAAAATTGACATAATATATCAAATTGAAGCTAATTTAGGGTTTAGGGTTTAGGGTTTAATTCAGGTAATAGGTATAATTCGGGTGATAATTTGATTTGTCGAGTGTTATTGGAGCTAAGCGGGGGTTTGGAATAGGTATATATATTCATTCAAAATTTATATTTGCAGTTTTAGGGTTTAATACATTCATATATATTACACTAAACCCTAAATTAACAACAATACAAAATTTATATATCATAAACCCTAAATTCATATACAATGAATTCATACATTCCTAATTCATTCTGGTTGGTGGTTGCTTAATACATTTCACGGCACCAATGAATTAATACATTCCATACATTCCAATAGAATTTAATCAAATTTGAATACATAAACTCAGTGTATCAATAATTGTCTCTTTCCATATCAATACAAAAAAAAATCAAAATAAGAGAACACAAAATAAGTTTCCAAAAAAATCATCATAAAAATACACTCCATTCATCATATATACCATAGTTTCCTGCAAAAAAAAAAAAAAAAAAAAAGAAAATAAGTTAAACTTTTAAGTATACAAAATTGATATTCACATATATAAAAGTCATATATTTTATGGAAAATAACCTATAATAAAGAACAAATCATATTTATTTCAATACAAAAGAAAAAAATAAGTCACAACAAGTAAAATTAATTAACAGTTAGTATATAACTACAAGAAATTTGCATATTAATGACATTTAAAAACTGACGTTAAAAGTATAAGACGACAATTTTCAACAGTCATAGAATGGGGGTATTGTGGAAAGTATTTACTTACAATGACAACATGTTTAGTGTCATCTTTAACGTATAATGACACTTAAAAACTGTCATCGTAACTATACAATGACATTGAACAACTATCATAAAAGAGCTTTAACGACAATTTTTAAATATCATTAAAATTGTATGACAAATAAAAAATAATCAATAAAAACTATTCAAATGATACAACATATTAAACAATCAAATTCATTGCGCTAAAATTAAAATACCAACAATATCTAAATTCAAATTCAAATTCAAATAACAATTTCAATATTGTAGCAACTAAAAGCTACACCATGTATTTTCAAAAAAAAAGCTACACCATATATTTTCAAAAAAAAGAAAATTACGCATGTAACAATTACATATGAATGCAACATGACAAGACAAGTACACCTTCGAATTCGAATTTGCAACTTTTCTTCTTTGCAACCTGTCCAACGAAAATAAAAAAATCAATAATAGTGTAGCATATCTTTTGATCGAAGAACATTGAGGAAAAAAATTCAAATGAGCTCAACCAAAATGGCAACCCAAAAAGTACCAAATTTTTGTCAAAAACTCTAATGAACACAAAAAACTTGGTCTTCTCATCATCTACGTTACAACTAAATATCTAACAACAACAGATAAGTTTCTCACCTTCCAAACAAAATCATCAAATCATGACCACAATAAACAATCTTACAAACCACATTCGGAATGCTTAAAATTAAGTTAATAGAAGAAATCAACTTTTACAAATGGTTAGGCGATAAGAGAGTTCTACAAATGCTTGGAATGATAGAAACTAACTATGACTGAAACTTTTTTTTTCGTAGGATTATGACTGAAACTTTAAGTTCTCAATCCTATGCATCCCTCTTTCGAAGGGTTACTGTAAACGAGCAAACAAACAATTCTAATGGTTCTTAATTTGTTACATCACAACCCATAAAGGAAAAAACATTATATGCAGGGATTTAACATATCAAACAAAAGAAACGGAATTTGAAAACAAACATTAAAGTGGTTTGAGGGCTTTACCTGATTAGAGATGGCATATGACTGTGTTCGATAAACCCTCCAATTGTGTGTGCGCTCACACTTACATCAGCATCCACAATTGGGTACTCCATTGTGTTTCGAAAACTTAATCGATCACCTTTTTGAAAGACATTGCCAAACTGTTGGGGAGCGCTTGAAAGAAAATAAATGTGACCAAGCTATGATTAGCAGATAATTAAGGTTAACTAACATTGCTAGACAAATTAACATGGGAACAAGGTAAGAGCTCAGTGTCACAAACCAAAAGCACTACCCAAATCCGATGCATCTTCTAGTGAATTTCTCGATGTCAAAACGCTATGCATGGCTCACGCAGTTCTTAATCAACCAACGAAGAAGAAATTAATGTTTCGCCGTAAAAACAATGGGAAGCAATAAACACGTACATGAATCCAGTCTTAGTTCTTGTGTATGTACATGCAAGCCCACCTACACACAAAAACACGTACATGAATCCAGCCCTCAATTTTTCAAATGAATCATCAACACTCAGAATGAGCAGATAAAGCTCCCAATAAATGCAACATGCAGACATTTATTCATCCAAGCTTATACTTGTCCTGCATATCAACCAAATTGAAGATACGTCGCATTTTAAGAAGTGATAAGACACTTACCAATCAAAGTAATAAAGTAACAAGAATGGTGTGACATGGGGGCACCAACATAGTAAGATTCAAGATTCATCCTAAATTTTCATTACTAAACTTCAACGAACAAAATCGCTTTCGATGCTTTTCTTTTTTTTTAACCAATTGAAAAGGAATGCATGTTACTAGGATGGCTTGTGCTTATAGTTAAAATGAATGGACATTAAGTTTTCAAATTCTTAGAATTATTTAGATGTTTGAAACTAATATGATGAATTATCTTCTCCTAGGACCCATTTAATCATTTGTATGATTTTATCTTATTTGTGAAGGAATTAGTAGTTCCACGGCTGGAAAGAACACATCATTACCTATTTAACGCGCAATAGGAAAAAATCAAGGATAACTTCACTACCAATGTGTCCTCCAATATAACGGCGAAAGGCATAAATATTAGATGAAACAAAATTAAATCATACCTTCTCTAAGGACGAGAAGTACTTATGAGGAAGATTCTGTTCAACACGCATGAGGGAATATCACATTATGTCAAGTGCAGAAACCTCAATTTCCAAGTCACCATTATCTGCATATCACCTTCTAATTATTAGTACGTGTTTTGAAATATTTTAAAAGAGTTCTCAAAATATTTCAAAGCATTACTATAACCTTCTAATAATAAAAGAATTGTTCATTATACTTATAAATTTTTTATGAGCATCTAATAGAAATGTTCCCTCCCCTGCACACCTACCATATAAGGTTGTAAACCCAAATATACATTATGTTCATTTGTTTCTCTTTATTATAAATCATTATATCATATCATATCATTATATCATATCATATCTAATATACATTCTGTTCATTTGTTTCTCTTTATAAGAAAACGAGACTATCACTCAAAACCACAGAGAAGAAGACAAAGATGATGCGATATATACTTTAAGGATCCTAATAAGCTTTTTAAGAACTAGGGCCTAGTCAATTTTGTCTCAAATCGCCTAGGCCTCACCGTGCAATCATTGGTCAGGGTAATCTAAGACATCCAACACTATTAAAAACATGAATGAATAGATCGTTGAAATAGAAAATTATATCAATTCACACATACAACTAACAATGGCACAAACAAAGCTGCAATGTATAAGGATAACACCAATGTAGCAACCATTTGACAAGTTCAAAACATACAGTTCAGTTCGAGCCTGCATAATGGCTTTGTTCAGTTCAGTGGGTACCATTTCGTCTGACCACAAAATTTAAAAAGAATCAACTATATACAAGTAGTAAGCATTTGCAAGTCCAGGCCTTAAAATGTATGCAGCCTAGCTAGCCACCTTTAAAACAAGATCCATCAACATTCTCTAAAGCATGGTTTCAAATATGAAATGATAAAGAGATTTAGAGACAATAATCAAATGTTGTATACAAATTTATTACAAAAGAAAGATATGGAACCATATAAGTGTTTGAAATTAAAAATAGAATTGAGTTACCTTTCCAATATTAACACAAGTAGATGAATGACATTGCATAATCAAATCGGTGTACCTTGAACCATTATCTCCAATGCCATGTAGCCAAACTATTGTGACTTGTGCTTCCCTTTAGGCCTGACTACATGAGCCCTTCCAAACTCGAATGCTTGCATGCTACATGGACTTCCTGAAATATTTTTGTTGCCATCACCATAAAAAAGTCCAAATAATGAAACCAGCACCATTATCATTATATGAATGTTGAGCTTTTAACCAAACTATTATAGACAAAACAATAAAAACATGAACTGCAGACTGAAATACACATATATTTAAGAGAACATGTTCAATGCAAACCTATCTCAAACATAGAAAAACATAGCAATATTGAGCAGAACTAACCAAAACTCATGGTTAGCCCACCAAAGCTCATATCAAAACAGATAGCATATGGCCATATTTGCATCTACATCTAGAACAAGTACTTGCCCACCACCAAAACCAGATAAAACAACTACAAAGCAACCCTAAGAGTAACAACTGCATTAGAAAATCAGTCCACTCCTAAATATTGGGTAAAACTGAAAAACAGAGCAATAACGAATACAAGTATTTAAGTAGAAGAACTCTCTGAAGATAGTTTTATTCATAAACTGAGATTGCCTTTATATTGGCATTTGATCAAACCTCCAATAAGCGCAAATTGTGGACACATATCCACGTGCTTTGACTTAACAACAAATTAGAAAATTAAGGAAATACAATCTGAGCTGAACTAGAATTATTCAACAAAAAAATAGAGTAACTAAATTAGACTAAGTCCTACAAGCAATGGTAAAATAACTAACAACTTTGAATCACATTTTCAATACTAAAACAGAGCATATTGATCATATACTAAAGATTAACATGAGTTCCAACTTGATTTGGAATTCGGTAAACCAATTCCACAGCTAAAGACACTCATACTAAGGATCTTAACGAATTAGTTATAAAAATGAAATAGAAATTTGTGGAACATTCAATAGCCTACATGTTAGACACAAATAGAAACAAAACTTAAACAAATACAAAATTTTCTATAAAGCACAAAAAAATATACAGACAAAGGGGTAGACTTAAATTGTTTACATGATTTATGTTTCTATAATGGTTCCTAATAAATTCATAAGATTTATAATGGTTCATAATAAAAAAAAACTTATAAGTATCAAGTAAAAAATGAACCAAAAAAATCTAACCTTTTTGGATGTTGTGAAAAATAAATCATCATTCATCATCCTCGGTCGTTGAGTCATTATGAGCGGCATCATCATCATCAACATCATCATCATTAACATCATCTTGCCTTTTTTGTGCAGCTGATCTCTCCATGAAACCCTGTTCCATGCGTTGTAACCGTCCTTGCATTTCAAGCAATTGATCGCGATTTACAGACGTGTCATTAAGCATCTTTAGTATCATTGCTTGCATCTCCTCGAATTCCTTATTGAATTGCTCAAATGGCTCATCATCTTTCAATATAGACGAGAAGATCCAGCTTCATCATGTCTACGCATCTTAGACCCTGACGGTGTCCAACCAAGACCAAATCTCCGGCCTTTATCATTTCGCTGCACAATCTCCAAATATAATTTTGTTTCATCAATTGGAGTATCTGGCTGCAACTGTGAAAGCTCTCTGGTCCTTTCGTGTATAGCCACCTGTATTAAGAATTTAAACAACATTGACAAGTCATATAAGTCATTGATACCTATAATTAACAAAAAACAGTTATGGTCAAGTAGTTTCTTACGGCAATCGCCTCTGGCTCTCGATCCGAGAAAGTGACGCCATCATGATTCCTTGTATGGAGATATAAACATAAATCCAAAGCAGTCGGCTTTCTACCGAGTTTCTTCTCCTATAAAATATGTTTAACTTAAAATTAAGTTTGAAACTTATATGAATCTAATGTATACATATGTATGTATGTATCTATGTATGTATGCCCCAAAACATACCAGTCTTAACGAATGCTCATAGATGGATATGGCTCCACCTCCGTGCACAGACGAACCCGAACCAGGTCCCCCACCTCTGATCTCCGATTTCGGCTCGCTTGTTCTGACTTTGCTTTATATTCTGGAGTAGACCGCATCTTCTTGTAATGCTCAAAAACCTCCAGAGATACATGTGATGGTTTTGTCGGCTTCCTCACCATCTTAATAACAAAGTCAGCGTAACGAGTGGCAATCGGCCTGTCGTACAAATGTCTGACCATAGCGTCATCTGATCGTCTCCAATCAAAATGAGTCTGTAATAATAGAAAGTAAAGTCTTCAACATATGCTAAGTAAAAGAAAGTTAATTTTCTTATTTAAAAATCTCTTACTGCCCAATCGTTAAAATATTGCTCCTTGATATGGTTGGGAACCATATCCCAATAGTAGCCATCTTTATGTAAATCGAATTTATATATCCGCGTCATTTGCTTTGACACTTCGGATGACGGATGCAAGAAAGTACCACTACATTTTTACAAAAAAAAGTTAGATCAATATTATAGTAAGTTCATTAAACGTAAGTATATATACGTAATAATATTTCATTGACTTACAATTCTTTCGTAGTTTTTACGGTCAAAAACACCCGCCCCGTGCCTCGGTCATCATTACTTCTACGTCTCGGGGCCCTAGCTGGCTCATCGTCTTGTTGTGATCTATGCGAGGCACCACTAATAGATGGCTCACTCGAAGGGTGGCTTGAAGTATTGGACGAATGTGATGCATGCTCGACATGATCATGACTCCTCGATGGGGAGGCATGCATACTAGAGTCGAAGGAAGCGATCGGGACATGCTGGTAGTACTGCTGATGGGAGGGAGATGCGTGGGTAGATTCTCTAGAAGTTACGCGACCAGCGATAGGTGGAGGGAGTTGTGACGCCAATTGAGAGGAGTAAGCCTGTAGAGTGGTTGGATCATCGGGGCCAAATAAAGATGGGCCCAATGGCTGAAGGAGAGGGGCTTGGTGGGGGTGTTGCGCATAAGGCGGACGAGAATACTGATATAATTGTGATTGATGGTGCTGCTGAGAACGCATTTGTTGGAAAAAAATATGTTGATAGTAAGCTAATTGTTGTTGAGCAAGCTGTTGCGAAATGAGTTGCTCTTGACGTTGCTGAGGCTCAGCATCATCAGCGGGAGATCGTAGTAGTGAACGATCCAAGTTGCGAGATGGACGATCTCTGCGACCACCGGATCGTCTGCTGATCGTCCACTAGATCCGTCCCCAGATGACGATGCATTATTTCTGCCTGACATGACTTTTTTAACGTTCAAGAGTAAGTTAGAAACAAATGTAAATGTCATAATCAATTATTACGAAATGAACAAACAAATGTGTAACTAAATTTACTAATTAGGTTTGATTTCTTAAACCTACTTAAGTGAGTATGTCATGGTTCGTTGTCACTATTTTCACCAACCACTACTTTATTTATTCAAAAATGACTCCGTATAGAATGGTAAAGGCATATGGACAAGCTAATAGACTAATCAAGTCGAGTACAAAGTCCATAGTCTCATTCATAAACTCTCTAATCCTAATAGCATGCTATTTAAAGCTCATTTACCATTAAAAACATCAAATGAAGACATAGAGCACACGAAAGGATACAATGAAAGCATCAACAAAACAATATCATGATGAACAAGTTCAAAGAGTGAAGATTATCAACAAATATCAATATATTAGAGCACAAAGGCACCATATAGTCACAAAGACTGCCAATCAATAAGTAATAAAAGGAAATGAAATGCAATTCAAAGTATCATCAGGTATACTCACTTTTATGCAAATAAGTGGATATGAGCATACCTTAAGGTTGATGCTTGATTGTATATAACTAGATCGCTTTCTTGATGATGAATAACCACCTAAGGACTACAATTTCCAGCAAATAAAAGTCCCTAATAGCTCTGAATTTTTTTTTCATTTTTTTTATTGAAAACAACCTGCAAATGTGAAGCAAAAAGGCTAAGAGTTTGTATTTATAGTTCTTGCCTTTCATCCAAATGTACAACCCCATCTCCATGACATCTAAGGGACCCTAAACACTCCTATCAACCCACTCATACAAAGGTATGATGCAGTTCTATCGACGTCGACGTTGCTCCTCCGTGTGGCAAACCGGTCGTACTCTATTTCGACGTGGATTTCTCCGTGCTTGTACGTCCGGCTGAGTCTGTTGAGCTCGATGACTCGACTGAACTTCTTCCTCGTGTTGGCTCGATTGACCTCTACTACCAGTGCTATCAAAGATAGGGGTTGAACCATTCCAACATACTGACTTCCTGTATGTGGTAGGGTGAAAGGAACATGAGGTGGCATGCCTAATAAGGGCCTGAATGAGCCATCTCCACTATATGGAATATTGTAGTTATAATATGGCGGAGTAAATGGACTTGGCATGTATTGAGGCAATGAACCATGCATTGAATGTGTAGGCATTCTATGGTCCATGTACGAAGATGATGGCCCAGAGCATATGGATCAAAATGATATGGATGAACACTCATGCTCGGTGTCCTAGGCAAAAACATATGAGCATCCGATTGCATTGGGCAAGCAAAGGAGAGTACCCATAAGAAGAAGGGCGGGTTAGAGGTGGCGAAGGAGAACGTCTCATCGCTCTCACCAATAGTCTCGACGTTCTTGGTGTTGGACGAGTTGGAGGTGGTGGAGAAGAACGTCTACTGCTCTCACCCAGAGTCTGAGTCGTCGTTGTTTTTCTTCTCCTCCCTCTATCTGCTAGGCTTTGATCCTCTTCTTGTTGTTCTTCCTCTTCTTCTTGAGATGCTTCGTCATCTATGTCCGCTCAACTACATTTTCATCATTCCACATAGTAGTCCTTTGCCGTTCATCCTCATCTAAGATTCTGATGCCTTCATGTAGAGCAACCATGCCTTGTTCGACCCCGTCATCAGAGAACACTCGCTCCAATTGACGCGCAAATGTAGACTAATATACAAAAAATGCAGTGTTTGGTTAACAATTTTAAATATGACTCATGAGGATAACAGCATTATAGTTTCAACGTTACCGAGAATTCGCGCAAAGCCCCGTCATGTCCAATGTATTGCCTGGTGATAGATCTGTACCACCTCATGTACTCTTCGTGATCATGTTCCCCTTCTCGTTGTATCGTGGCTATCGTATTACTACGATTTTCCCACAACTCTATATATCTTCTGTGATACACTGCCCAATTTTCTTTAGGGTGTCCTCTCAATTGGACGCGGTGCAGACGTGTGTCAAAATCACAGTGAGGTGGCACGACCTGTGTCAGCCCAAACTGTCTTATAACCCTTTCCGGTCTATGCCACTCAACTATATGGAAACAAATTAAAGGACACGTCGAACGCCAGCTCCCGTGACCTTGAGTACATAATTGTGGAAGTGACTCGATGACATCAGCGTATAGTTGCCACTCCACGGCATTCTCCCTCTGCGTGTCAAGTGCATCACGAAATGATGATATAACGTGTGTGGCAGTCCTAGTTACTGAAAATACAACTATCCATCTGTATACAAAACAATAAATTTGTCGTAAATTAAAAAGACCCAATGAATTGTTAAAAATAACATGAGAAACATTTTTATTACCGATATCCCAAAGGAACGTCATTGGGCATGTCTACTTCATCACACGTTCGAGGTTGACCTCTAGGAACAGGCTTGCGCCTTGGTGCTATAAATGGAAATCTATCCCAGGCCCATGGTTGTATAAGAATTGTCGCACCAGCGACCTCGTGCGCACCGCGAGCGAGATCCACGACACAACTCCCCGTATAAATATGCCAAACATGCACTTCCCCAACTATATTGTCCAAATTGTTTGAAGGTCCTCGAGCAACGGAAGAAACATCAAATGTACATATTGATTCGACTTGTCAGCGAACACACAACCACCAATAAGTTATAGAATGTATGAACGAACATAACGTCGAACCATTTCCTCATTGTTGTCATCCTCTATAGGTGGCACATTGTCTTCGAGCCATGAAACACGAACTCTATTCCCAGAAAGGTGAAGTGGTTCAGGTCTTGCACCAAGTAGTCTTTCACACACCGCGAGAAAGTCGACATCTGTGCTTCCAATCACAGGCATACCATTAATTGGTAACCCGAGCTGAATCTCAACGTCTTGGAGTGTTATCGTACACTCGCCGCAACGCATGTGGAACGTATGTGTCTCTGAACGCCATCTCTCAATGAAAGCGGTGATCAAAGCCCACTCAAGTCTAAAAAATCCAACGCGTGAAACACCATAAAAGCCACTAGATCGTAGGTAAGGGATCATTCGAGAATGGTAATTAATCCGTCGATCAACAACACCCAGTCTTCTTCGCACGCGCATTGTATCATGTACCTTACAATTAAAAAATATGTCGATATATATATATATATATATATATATATATATATATATATATATATATATAGATGTGTGTGTGTGTGTATTAAACGTTTTTGCATAAATATTATGCACATACATGTTAAATGTATATACCTGACCCCTCCAGACTTGCGATGACCTGTGTGTATATTGGAGGCGTAGAAGAGAAGGATCAGATGGTCCTGGTTCCATGTGTACTCGCTACAACTGTGTGATTAGACAAATTGGTTGAGTAGTTTTAAAACTCACAACAAATCATTACTACGAGTTATAACATTAACAAATACGTATCTATTACTTTACGTAACATAAGGTTATACTATATTAATATAAATGTTATGAAATTATCAACTGACACCATTTACAAACAAAATACAAATCCTCTCATTAGTTTGGATTGGGGGTTGGGGTTGAGATATGGATGGACAATTTTTTTTGTTATGTCCCTCTGCACGACAAACGCTGCAACGGTTCCTCCTAGTAGGGACTCGACCACGATCTCTATTCGGACATGTTCTTCGTTTATGTCCTTCTTGATGACATATGCCACATCGCAAGGTCCTCGAAACATTAGGAAGATCCATCTCATTTTGCCTTCGTGTTCCCTTTGGTCTCCCTCGGTCACGTCTACACCTAGGATCTGGTAAAATCTTCGTCGCAAAAGTCGGCCAATACTTCTCATCGGGGATGGCTTTGAATTGAGAGGAGTAGCATCGTGCGTACACATCCATCCTGTAGTATTGCTCAATAATTTGTGTATAATCAATTCGAATATGGGCACATGCAGCTAACACGTGTGAGCAAAGGAAACCAAATGATTTCCATTTATTGCAGCTGCAATACCAATTCCTCAGGATAACAATCTGTGTATTAACAACCTTTATGCATACGATCACCATGACGTCCAGTGAGCACCTCAAACTCACCAGTGTCGCGATTTATCAATTTCACGTAATGTCTCCTTGCAGATTGTTGATAATGTGCAATTTTATCCATGGCATATTTCGTGTAATTGTGCCGTGCGATATTGCTTCATCGATTTCCTCCTTGCGTCGGTTGGTGTATGTCACCAACCTTGTAGTAAATCATTTGAACCATTGTTGTTATTGGCAAGAATCGTGCCCCTTTCAATACACCATTAAAACATTCTACAATGGTAAGATAATTTCGTGTCAGTAATATCAGCACAGTGAAAACACATATAGGATAACAAATATAACTATTATCGAATACATACCAACCCCGTTAGAATTCATCCATCCAGATCACAGCCTCCATCATGCGATTGAGTCCGAGTTCCTTGGGAATGGCATTCACATATTGAAGACATTGAGGACTTCCTGATGACAAATAAGCAAAACGCTCCATGCATGCATCAAATTTCCTCACTTGATGTTGACCAAATGCAGCTCGAGATAGGATATTCTTCAACGAATCATTTTTGAAATGCGTGTTAAAATTGCTTTGGTCAAGTGTCGCAGTAATAACGATGGTATCCTCTTGGTGGACAAAAACCATTTGCTTGGTATGTTAACAAATTTCGAGAATGCCAGAGTGACGGTCATAAATAATACAAATACCATCTTTATCAGTCACGTGTTTGCGCAACATTCTCAAAAACCACCCCCACGAGTCGGTTGATTCGTTTTCCGTAATTGCAAATGCAACTGGAAGTAGATGTCCATTACCATCAACAGATAGGGCAATCATTAGCTTACCACTGTATTTGCCATACAAGAATGTCGCGTCAATCTGTAGAAGAGGCCTATAATGTTTGAACCCTTCGATTGATGCTTCGAATGCGAAGAACACACGACGAAATTGAGGATGCTCTGTCCTGATCTCATCTGCAGCCCACTGTCTATGTGACCACTCAATCTTCGTCCCTGGGCTCTTATTATGTACAGCCGCCAACCATCTTGGTAACGTAGGATACGAGGCGTCCCAATCTCCGAATGCATTTGCAATTGCTTTCCTTTTAGCATCCCACATTCGCTTGTAGGGAACTTCATGTGCGTATTTTAGCTTAATCATTTGTACCAAGGCCTTGATAGCAATTGTCTGATCTATTTCGACAACGCTTTGTATCTCACGTGCAAGCATGTTGGCGTCGAGTTGGGCATGACTGCGTTCTATGCCGGGATTTATACAACTGCGGCTCGTCTAACTGAGTGATCTCCCACAATTGTTTTTTCTTTCGCAAACAAGCACGGAGACGCCACATGCACCCAGCTTCTGGCACACTTCTGCACTTCAATGCTCATAAGGTTTTAGTTGACTCCATAACAAGGTATTGACAATAGTTGTTAACATGCCACACTTTTATGGCATGCTGCAAGTCTTTCTTATTGTCAAAGCACATTCCTCTTTCCAACTCAAAATTAAGCATGTCCCATCCAGTCGAATGATGAGAATGTTGGGTTGCAGTAGAATTAGCCACTTCCCAATCAATTTCATTATACACCGGCAATGGTTGGTAATCTTCTTCATCGCTTGCTTCTTCCATCCACTCCTCCTCGTCAATTGCAAATTGCTCATCATCTTGCAAGTTTTTCGCCCCTGGAGGTTCGTAGGTTGGGTCGTCTGTAACAACATTTATACTTTCCCAATTAACAGATGGCGCAGCATCCTCGAGGGGACATACGTCCTCGTCAATGTCGTTATCGTGGTCCTCGTTACGGTCATCACTGGGGGCACTAATGTCATCATCAACCGAAGTTACAAATCTATCTTGCACAACATCACCTATAGGTGATTGCATACGTAATATTTCCATCATTGATGCAGGGCATGTCATGCCCACATTTTCTTCTACCACTTGTGAATGTACAGTAGAATTTTGATAAGGCTCGATTGGCTCGAAGGTTAAATAAATCTCTACCTTCGCTGATAGTGGTAGATTCGCCACTGTTGACCACATCAACTCGAAGTGGGTCTCGTCTTACAACGACACGGGGATAAAATATTGTGAACCTGATGGATGAGATATTACGTGACGATACGTCATCGTAATGAGAGTCTCAGTGGACGAAATACCAAACGCGTTATACACGTGATCCATCAACTCATGTTTACTCGTTCCAAACTTAATAATCATGGTCATTGATGGGGGTCTGCTGTACTCGATGCCTTGCGAAACCTTAACAATTTCTCCAAATGCATAAAATTGAAACGGGATGTTCCTACCTTCCATGACCTACATAATTTACCGCATTGATAATGTAAAAAAAATTACATATATATCAAGCGAAGAAATGATCAAAATGAGGATTTGTGGCACAATCGAACTTTTCAATAAATCCTCATCAAAAATTATTCTTGTTCCTATATCAAAATGGAGCATCTTGTAGTAATTTTTCAACAACTTCTCTCTCTCTACACTCTCGAAGGTCTTCTTTTCTCTCCTTCTCCGTGTTACATTAGTTACTTTGAGTACTCCATGTACAAGTGATTTCGATTTGACAAAAGGAAGATGGTGC
The DNA here is from genome assembly GCA_039657345.1 of Stephania japonica. Taxonomy (NCBI): domain Eukaryota; kingdom Viridiplantae; phylum Streptophyta; class Magnoliopsida; order Ranunculales; family Menispermaceae; genus Stephania; species Stephania japonica. The sequence continues at coordinate 28,110,125 of CM077563.1, read as the reverse complement.
CTACGACATTTGGGCGGTGAGAAGTCTTATTCGTGTTTGAATTTTGCTTGAGAACTTGTTGTTCGAGTTTGGCTGTGAGGAGGAGAAACGAAGGTTTGTTTTTCACTTTAACTTTGATTTAATTTATAATGGAAGGAGTTAACACTTCTTGAATTGAAAATAACTATATCCGGACGGGGCAGCACCTATAGTCTACTGTCAGCACTAGAGAGCAGAGTGAGGACACTTGTGAATGCGAGATTACGTATTTTGTTACTGATGTTCACTACAAGAAATTTAACTTTTAATTACAAAACTTTCAATCACGAATATAAAAAGTGTAAGTAAAAGCCCATATTTGCTTATGACTCTTAAGTTTGTAAAAAAATTGATAAAGTTGTAACTAAAAGTATTGTTTGTACTTATGACTCATGAGTTCTAAGCAAAAGCTAATAATTATTAAGTAAATATCGACCCAATTCAGCAATAGTTTTTAGTGAGTAATATAATTTCTTTTACTCACAAAAATATATTTATATAAACTACTTTTGTTCGCAAGTAAAAATACTAACTTTTGCTTATGAATCTTAGAGGAAAGTAATATGTATAGCTTTGTAAGTAAATATGTATTTTTACTTACAATATATATACTCAATAAAAGGGAAACTACCAAACTAGAAAAAAGAAGAAGAAGAAGAAGAATAAAATTAATTAACAAATTAAGCTTTCACTAAAAAGGGACGAAACAGTAATGTAATATTAAATTTTGAATTTTGTCTTTTGTACAAGTAAATCTAAAATAAATAAAAGATAGGCACAAAAAAATATCAAAAATAAGAAGATAGGCATAAAAAAGATAACGATCTTGCTACGTACTCGAACACGGACGTGGGAACACACACCCGGACCCCCATATCCTACCCCCCAATGCACACACGTTGTTTCAAAATATAATAAGTTAAAAACCCAACAATTTCTCTCCCTATCTCCTAGGCTCACGGTCGTATCTCTCACATTGACCTCACAACTAATTTCTATTTCATTACGTCGCAAATCATCAAAGAGTTCCTCTTGACATTGTTGCGCCTTGCACTTCATCTCGATTCTGCATCGTCTCTTAATTTCATGGGTTCATCCATGTCAGTACATGCAATCTCTACAAAGGTTTTGATTTGCATTTCACCTACATTTGTTGATTAATCTTAATGCTTTCTATACGTTTCAACTTATTTTCTTCATATTAATTGGGTGCATGTAAGATGCATGAGCCTATTGCAAAGTCGCTACAAGCTTCAAACATCCAATGGCTTTTTTGAAAGTTGTATTCAATTTTTTTAATTTCTTTAATTTTTTTAATGAAGAAAATTATAAATGAATTTTAAACTGTCTAACTTTATTTTTTCTTCTCTTTCTAGTTGTTGGTTGAAGGAGCTTTGGAACATTGTTTGGTTACCCAGCTAAATCTACTCTAACTAGCTTTGAGCTCCCGAATAAGACAAAGTTTGTCAAATTGATAAAAACTGATCAGAACAATAATCAAGAATAAATAACTGTATTTTATTTAAGTTTAACTGTATTTTATTTAAGTTCTCTAACTCATTAAATTTTTTTATACCAAAACGAAACTCATTAAATTAACGTGAAAAAATAATGAAAGGCACAAAAATTAAACAAAATAATATTTAAATAAAAAATGTAGTTATATTAATGAATATTATTGAAAACGAATAGAAATTTTATTAATAGATATTATACACTTTTACTTATGATGGTGAGTTCGCAAGTCAAAAAGGATCTCTTTACTTACAATTAAGTTTGTAAGTGTAAACTTTTACCGACGACTCTATTCTTACGATGTTTTTACCAACGACATTTTGTAAGTAAAAACTTTTACGTACAATTTTAACATTTTTACTTACAAATTAAATTTGTAAGTAAAAGATTTTTTCCTTCTTGTCGTTGTTGGAGATGGTGAGGCGACTAATAGTGTATACACCGGACACTACATTAATACTAACTTGTAATTGATATCTTGTCGCAATAATCAAACACTGATAATAAATAACACAGATAATATTTATCTTTGGGTCGATTTGCCACTCACTTGTAAATTGTGCCAAATAATTATCATGCATTTATCACTACACACAATAAGCTACGACCACCACTACAAAAAAAATTAATTTTTCTATAGGGTTTAATATTTGTAATATTTTGTTAACTATGATGTTCACATTCTTTACTAACTATTTAAAAATAAAACATTTAAATTACACACACCATGCAATAAACACATTTTCTTAAAAAAATCTATTACACTATAAATATATTAAATAAATAAATAAATAAATTTTTGTTCTTACTATTTTTCTTCCGGTTTGTTCTTCAATTTAATATTCCTTTACCTACAAAAAAAAGATTAATATTCCCTGTGAAAAAAAAAATTTAGTTATTTTATTGAAATGAAAACTAAACAACAACAAAATATTTATAAAAAGAATAATTAAAAATATCGGTTCTCCCCAACATAGAATCGTTTGCTAAATACATCAAAACAAACACTCTTTCACGCCCTCTCTCTCTCTAAGCCTAACATACTCAACCCAATCCCAAACCCAAACCCACACACTACTCTCTCTCTCTGTTTGTTCACACACTCTCTTCCCCTCTCTCTCTCTCTCTCTCTCTCTCTCTCTCTCTCTCTCTCTCTCTCTCTCACACACTCTCACACTCTCCCCCTCTCACACTATCTCGACCTCTCTCTCTCTCTCTCACCACCTCTCACTCTCTCACTCTTTCTCACTATCACGTCCTCTCTCTCTCACTCTCTCTCACTATCTCGTCCTCTCTCTCTCACACACCACCTCTCTCTCTCTCTCTCAAACTCTCCCCCTCTCTCTCTCACGGCACTCTCACCCTCCTCTCTCTCTCTCTCTCACGCCACCTCTCACCCCCTCTCTCACACTCTCACACGGCACCTCACCCTCTCTCGCACACTCTCTACCTTTCTCTCTTTCCTTCTCGGCAAACTCTCACCCTACATGTCACTCCTTACCTCTCTCTCTCGCGACACCTCTAGCACCTCTCTCTCTCACACTCTCTCCCTCTCTACTGTTCCCTCTCTCTCTCTCTCTCGGCTCACAAACTCAACCCAAACACACACACTTCCACTTACACGCCTCCTTCGCCATCACCGTCGTCGTCGCCGTAGCCGTCACCGTCGCCGATCGCGGTTGCCTCTCTCGATCTCCCACACACTCTTTCTCTCGATCTCCCTCACACTCTCTCTACACTTTCTTCCTCTCTCTTCTCACTGCTCCTCACTTACTCTATCCCTCTCTTATCACGAAAACCTCACTGCCTCTCTCCCTCTCCCTATTTTAAATCTCCCCACCGTCCCCAACCAACATTCAACGCCCCATTGATGACCCTAGGTCGTCGATAGGGGTTGTAGGGGGCGGTGGTTGCAGAGATTCTCTGCAACTCGTTCACGCGTGGTGTACGCACCCGTGAACTCGTGTACCATGCATGCATGCATGCGTGGTCTCGCATCCCACGCATACATGCATACATGCATGTACGCATACATCACGCATGCATGTCATGCGTGGTCAGTGCATGCATGCTTCCATGTGCATGCAGTGCATGTGTGGTATCCATATGGTGGAGCGTGGTATCCATATAGTGGAACGTGGGAGACGTGTGGCGTAACGTGGGAGACGTGAGGTGGCGCGAGGCAGTGGTGAGGTGGCAACACGAATGGCGCGTTTCCGAAACGCGCCATTCGTGTTGCGTGGTGAGGTGGATAGAGGTCGATGGAATGGCGCTCTTACAAGAGGCGCCATTTGTATTGTGGTGCTGAGGTGGGCAGAGGTGGATGGAATGGCGCTCTTACAAGAGGTATTGGGTGGTGAGGTGGACATGGCGGCGCTCTTACAAGAGGCGTCATTTGTATTGTGGTGGTGAGGTGGACAGAGGTGGATGGAATGGCGCTCTTACAAGAGGCGCCATTTGTATTTGGCTACTGAGAGGCGTTCCACGTCACCCCAATTACGCATTTTGAAAACACGATATACATTAATTAAAGAATAAAAAAGTAAATCATAATAATTTATGAATTTTTTTAAAAAAAAAAAAAAAAAAACAACCGTACGGATCCTTACTCAAATGTACATTTCCCAACACAGTTCTCAAGGACGAATAGTGGCGGCTTCATGCAGAAATTCTATTGAGGCCGGCTATGTGCACCCCAGTCAACGCTCAAGGCACCCCATTTACAAGGGCACCCATCAAATTTATCAGGGCACCCCCCAAATTGGACAAAAATGCCCTTGAACCCTAAGGCTGAGGCACCCCACCTATTTCGGCTATACCCTAAACCCTAGAACTGGTTTCCATTTTTTCAAAATCTTATTTCCTACAAAAGCTCTCATTGCCATCGTGATTTGGAGGCGAAATCAACTAAATCACGTATTTTTCATCGTTCTCTCCCACATATTCCTGGTTTTTTCGAGTTGGACAGGTTTTTCGCCCGGTTGGAGTGGTCACGGCTAGGGACAGGTTCGGGTTTGAGTTCATTGTGAAATCGAGAGGGAAAGTAAGGTACGTTTGAGTTTTTGTTCGATTTTATGTTCATTTGGTTCGTTTTCTTTGTAGTCGTCTATGAAAATGCTTAAAAATCTGGGTTTTTTTGCAAACCCGTAATACTCGGCCACACAGAACCGTGATATAGTCATTAATCTCAGAAATACTATACCGAGATTTATGAGTACTTCTCGTTTGTATCCAAACGACACTTAGCCCATATAAAATTTCATTACATTTCGGACACAAGTAACCGAGATTCTTGGTTTTGTTTCGGTGACAGTAAACCGAAGGTCGTATATTACTTATGCGTAGGTTTAGTCTCGGAGGATAAATATCGAAACTTTGTGATAGATATCGGTTTCGTCATACCGAAATGTTTCCTTATGTTTCGGTTATGGTATACCGAAAATTTTGTTTTGCTATCGGTTGTGCCATACCGATTCAGTGTTGAAAATATATTTTTTGGGGTTTTTTTTTTCTGCACAAGAGATTACATGGTTACAATGTCTTTCTCTATCAGATATGGCTCGAGGAAAATGTACTATTTCCAGAGAAGATGTCGATGGAGAGCCCACGAGAGCACAACGAGCACGAGCACAACGAGCATCGGTCGTGGCTGCTGCTCCTTCTGGTCCTGCTGCTCCTACAGCTCCTGTTGCTCCTGCTGCTGCTCCTCCTTCTCGCTCTCGCTGCTCGCTCCTCTCTGCTTCGCTGCTCTCCTCTCGCTTGTGATGTCCGTGGTAAGAGGAAGGCACAGCATCGCATCATATCGAAAGGCGAAAGTGCAAGCTGTTGAGGGTGTACGTGGACGTAGACCGGTGAGGGATAACGTCGAGGATGAGGCATCTCATGTCCCTGTGGAGAGCAGTAGTCGGGGTGGTGCAGACGGGGATGAGGCCCGTAGGCGCAAATGGAAGAAACCACCACATCCCAACCACAAGTAACTAGGAGTAGTAGCGGTATTGTTGGTGGGAATGTTGTGGAGCCCGAAGATGACCCATCTGCTCCTTTCCCTGGCGGTCCTGTTGACCGCTCTTTGTTGAAGAGTTTTAAGGATCATGTTGCGGCAGCAATTTGGAATAATGAGGTATGTAGCCTTTTTTTGGCAAAATATCAATTCATTTTCAATCAAATTATTACTTTTGTTATTCATATACGATAATGTATTTATGAATTATGTTTTTTTTGTAGCATCGACCGTTGCTTAAGTGCATAAACCACGGGGCTCAAATAGCTGAGTGGGATTTGCAATCTTGTCACCCCGATACCCAGGGACTGCAAAGAATCATTCAGAGGTCAGGTTTGGCTCCACTAATAGACTGCTCCTATTGAAAGGCCAATAAGGAGGTGATATCAGCTTTTGTCGAGCGGTGGCGGCCGGAGACCAATACATTTCATTTACCATTTGGTGAAATGTCCATCACGCTCGAGGACGTGAGCATTTTATCAAGATCCCAAAGATGACGGGCAAGGTGGTGGCGGTTGAGAATTTTTCAAGGTACACAGGAGTCCCGCAAGGATGCAATTGAGTTAGTTTCAAAACTGCTCGGGTTTCTCCCGACGAAGCGAGAGGAAGAGGTTAACATTACGAAAGGGTCTCACAAAGCTGCGAGTAGTTTGGTCAAGAAGAGTCGTTTTTGCCCACCCAAGTCCAAGTCTTCCAAGATTTTCCGGTTCTCCTACTACGTACCCTCCAGGGAATGCACTTTGCACGTGCATACTTTTTGTACTTGCTCTCTTGTACCCTATTCGCCGATAAGAGTGGGTCACGAGTTTCAATTTCATTATCGAAGCTTCGGAGAACTTGGATGAGGTCGGGACTTACGCATGGGTGTTCTTTGCTCTAGCTTATCTTTACCGTCATCTCTGGTCACCCACCAGGGTAGAAGTGTCGCAGATTGCGGGGTACCTAACTTTGCTCGAGGTACATATTTCTTGTGCATTACTTGTGAATCGGCCAATACAAATCCAAGTACTTCTTTTTTAATTTTTGTTGATTCCTTTTTTAGGGATGGGTATACGAGCACTTCCCACTCCAAATGCCGCGTCGAATGCGAAATACATGGACCACCTTCACCACGTGTCTCGAGGTGGGTACGAAACACGAGACGGTAGCTAACGTGGACAAGCTAAGTAGTATTCGTAGGACCCTTGATAGGTGACGACCAAGGGTGACGTTTTATTACTTTGGTTTGACCATTTATCAAACTTCATATTTTACATCATTGGTGTAGGTGACACCCATACAAGGACATCGGACGGTATATTGTTCTACCGATGGCCTTCTACTCTGGTTGTTTGAAGTACATGGAAGTTGTGGAGCCATACCATCCGAGAGGTTCTTTCGACAGCTTGGCCATGTTCAAGGAATACCGTCGTCTCCATATCGCCCCCTCGAAGCAAATCGAGGCCGCACTGCAATGAAATACTCGGTTAAGTACTCATTCCAACCGGAGAATTGGGAAAGGTGGCGTAGCCATTCACTCTCTGTTGAAGATCGAGGGGAGAAGGCGAGGTTCGAGTTCATGGCTGCACCAGAATATCTGCCATGGTTCACACGAGTTTCACATCCCACCATTGAGAACCCAGCGCACAGTGATGACTTCCCTGATACGGTTGGTGATAATGAGTTATTGGAGGTAAGATCCTTGCAACCATTTGAATTTAAGTTGGTTTATCACATTTCTTTTGTATTATTTATTCATAGTTTCTCTATTGATTTTGAACAGCGTAATCGACGAGCATTGGATAGCGTATTAGCATGGAAAGACTTGCCGGCGGGTATGGCCAAGATGGAGGCTGCACGAGAAAATGGCGAATGATGTCGTGGACTACTTGACGGGTAGGGGTCTTGGTACAGTACCACCACCACCACGACCAACACCACAACACCGAGTGCACCTACGCTCCTTCACAACATGATAGTACCCCAACCGAAAGTGTGCCTACCCCAAGTTCTATTGAGCCTTCGGTGAGAAAGAATGCCCCTCTCGCCCACTCCAAGTTCTAGCCACCACCTAAGAGGAAGTCCCCCACGACAACATATGTTAGTCGCAAAGCGAAAGAAAGCAAAAGGGCTCAAGTGAAAAAACATGTTGTTTGTCTTGTTCAATTGGTATTGTTTAACTTGTTTGGTATTTGATGATGGATGATGTTTAACTTGTTAATTTGGTATTGTTTACCTTCTTCGGTATTGTTCTATTGAATTGATAATATTTGACTTGTTAGTCATGTTTGAATTGATGTGTTCTACTACTATTTGTTGTTCTATTTTTGTCACTGCCATGTTTGCAATAAGTTACCACAGCATAGAGAAATCCACGGTCACGCAGGAACGAGAGCTACTGAGAATTATCGGTTATGCATGACCGTGATTTGTCCATCGAGCTCGGACGCCTCCATGCGAACCCTGCCATATTGGCCAAATTTTATATAGTATCGGTCATGCACACCCGCAAGTAATGTCTAAATTACGATCAAGGGGTACCGAAAACCTATGTATGGTCTCGGTAGTTCATCACCGAAATTATTACGCAACTATTACACATAACGACTCGGCCTCCTATTATCACAACTTTGCAGATAAAATCGGTTACGAATACCGTAATTCATGAGTTAGTCTCGGCTATGAAATACCGATTGGTAATTAAGGGTCTCGGTTGCATTTGACCGATGCTCACATGCAAGGAACACACATTAAATCGGCCACATGCTACCGCAATTATTTGCGAGAAATCGGTTATAATGTTCTCATTACTCTGGTTTCCTTTCGGTCATTAGTCACCGTAATTTAGCAAGAATCTCGATGTCATGTAACCGAAGTATTTAGGGCACCCCATTGTTGGATGCTCACAAACCTTAATGTCCGAGATTACAATGGGTGTCACGGTCCTGTCTGTCCGAGACTTGGGGGTAGTTTTCGACCTTCTGTAACCGATCCTTTTAATTGAGAGTACAAACTTGGCATATCATTAATTTATCCATTCAACAAACATCAATTCAAGTTACATACATCAACAAAAGTACACAAAAGCATCATGCCAAGTTTCAAAGACATAATATTCATTCAACAACATCAATTCAAGTTTGTTTAAGGTGACGCTAAGTCTACCACGAAGGGCGTGTGTACATGAGAAGATTGAACCGAGACTTGTGCTTGGATGTTAATACCAATACCCCACCCTTGAGCATCAACATTCGCGAAGGTCTTCCACACCAAGAATACAGGGGGAACCGGTGCATTAGGCTTGAATATGACCTGTCAAATGGAGGAGCAACATAAAAGAAAGAATAAGTAACGTGCATTGACATATTAACCAAAATTTAATACAAACGCTAAAAACTTACCCTAACCCAATGAGTGTCGTTGACATTTGTAACGCCAATAACTACCCGATCTTTCATAGGCGGAGGGGCATTACGTAGAGGAAGAAATTTCATGCAACAACCATATGACACGTTGACAAGCACAACATTAAATGTTGTTGCAATTAGAAGTCCCATGTCCGGAAGGGTCATCCACTTGTCGACCCGACATCCTTACCTTCAAAGAATTGCTCACTCCCTTAATTTGGTCGAAGTAACTTCCAAGCAAATCCTTCCAAAACTATTGGTTCTCTTGTAGTTCATTAACCATAGCTGTTCTAACCCTTTTCCAACCATCTATATCTGAGAATCCAAGACCGGCGACAACACAACGAAAGCCACAATTTCCATCGCTATCCACATTTACTATAGTCTCAACATGTTGAATCCAATCCGGTTGTATAGTGTGAATGAATCCAATCTCAGATACTCCCATAGATGCCCCACGTGTTCGATGTACTTTATTCCTAACTTGTTTTACTTTCCTTCGCGCACTGGCTGCCTCAGCGGGTGTAAGTACATATTCAAAGCCACTTGGATCTCTCGTCGTAGAAGTATCATCTTCCTCGACTTTCCTCTTCATCCCTCTCTTCCCTTTTTTCATTTTCTTGCTCCCTATAACATAATTACCAAAACTATCAAGACTCGGTCTCCCCCTTGTCTTCACTTTTGCCTGTGGTGCAATACATGACGTCGAGGAAGGACAACTAATCTCTCTTAGTTGTTGAATAGTCCTAACACGCGAATCCTCATCAACGAATGTTTCAAACTTAGACACAACTCTTTGAAGCTCGTCATTCAAGTTATAGGCGATCCGATTCACCGATGCATCGGTACCATACTCAACTTCGCCAATACACATGTATGTCTTCAAGTGGTATAGGTGAACCAGCTAAAATATGTACATTAAGCTCGTGTGCACACGGAAGCCCACAAGTGGTACGTAGGTCACAACCACATAAGCTCCGGTCTGTCCCGACATTCACCCCACGTTCAACCTCGTTACGAATCAACTTAAGCGCTTTCAGGGGATACATAACCCCGCAAACGGCGATACAATCCATCCATATATCCATGTTGCACAACATTCAAACTAACCTCAAACGACGATTTGATCCTGTTATGTTGTATGTCTAACATTCCATGAATTACACTCCACAACGCCTCAAAGTTTGCAGTACATGTGCCGAGATGCACGTACAAATCTATTCTTGTAATCCCGCAACCAAGTATCCTCCAAATAATTAAGCAGACCTTTCATATCTGCATACTCAACACGTAACGTAGCCAACATAAGCTCGAATGATGCTTCGGTCGTAGCATACATCAAATCCGTCCACCTCTTATTGAAGAGTTGAAAGTCATCATTTCGTGCGAACATCTTTTTGGTGTTGGTCAACACCATTTTGTTGATATGCCATGTACAAAGCTGGTGGGAACATTGTGGAAAAACTTCTTCAATTGCATTGATTAGGCCCAATTCTCTATCAGTGACAAAAACACTAGGTGTAGGCCACCCGTCTAGTAAACCTCTCAAAATGTTCAATGCCCATGTGTAGTTGGACATAGTCTCTGAAGATAAAAAAAAACAAAACCCAACCGAGAATGTAATGTCTGTCGAAGTGACCCCAACAATCTCCAACAACGGCAATCGGTACCTATTGGTCTTATATGTGCAATCCATTAGAAGAACGTATGGAAAAGACCTCAATAAGTTTATGGAGTCAAGATGGGACCAAAACAAGTCTGTAACTACATTCGATTCGGGGTCCTTCCTATGCCATGACAAATACATATTGTCTTCCAATAAATGTAAGAGTTGTTGCATTTGAGTTCTCCCACCAGCTTCTTTAATTCGATTCCTTTGTCGTGCATTGTATATTGTCCGCAATGTTGAAGCATTGTTCTTATCCCTTTGCCTCAAAGTGTTTAGGATCTGTCGTGGCCTAACATTAGCCTTACTCATCTGATCCAAAATAGCTGCCTCATCCTTAGTCAATCTTCCAGCATATGAGTGCCCTTCCAAGAAATTCGCAGAGTTGTGGTTGTGCATGCCACATACCACACTTACATACCAATATGAGTCTGGGTGTTCCTTGAGTTGAATAAGAAAAGGGCACTGGCATTTTTTCGTACCGGTGTTTGGTCTTGTGTTGTCCTCTTCCTCTGCGTTTGTCAACTTACGTGGCATCTTCTCAATTAGTTCAGCTTTAGCAATTCCAACTCTTTGGAAAATACCCCTATATGTTCCGATCTCTCACACGCAATTGTGACCCTTCCCTACGGCCATTCCTCCGCATCGACTTCTTTATAACCAGGACAAACTTTCTAGCACGTCCCGTCTCTTGAACCCATTTGAGTGCCTCTTTTCTAGTTTCAAATGGTGCATCCCGTTTGAAAAGATAAGATATATCTTGAAATGCACTTGTCGATGCTACTTCCTGCAAGAATAATTCAAATATCATAAGTACTCGGTGTTAAAAGTTAGAAAATCCTTAAAACGCAATTCTCGGTAGTACAGGGTCGACACGTAAAGGATAGTTTCGGTATGTCACAACCGAGACCATTCAATATATCTCGGCACATGACCACCGAGTCCACTAGTAACCCATTACAACAATGTTCGGTTATCTACTACCGAGAATTACGTTTAAGTATCGGTTGCGCGTCACCGATATATATACAGATATCTCGATCCTGTATGGCCGAAACAATCGTGTACATGGTACATTTGCATATTGCGAAACCCTAGACCTAAAAAAACTTTAAAACTCACCTCCAACTGCCTCGATTCATCGTCACTTGAGTTTTGTTCATCCATTGTACACTAAAACACCAAACGATTTGCTCCAAACCCTAAGTAAACGAGAATCATCAAACACCACCATTGTCAACACCAAAACACCAAACGCAAGATTCAAACACTCAAAAACTGAACAATGGATGAGGATACCGACCTTGTATAAACTCTTTCAGCCAATAACGTCGTGACCGATTGTCGACGGAACCGAGGTATAGGGATTGAACGGGAGTAACCAAGCTCAAAAATAGGGTGGGGTGCCTTGGTAATTCTGATTTTTTGGGTTTTTGTTGTAGATTTAGGTTGGAGGGCACATCAGTCATTACACATACAATTGAAAAAAATGGGGTGTCCTGAGTGTTGACTGGGGTGCACATAGCCGGCCTCATTCTATTTTTCCGTCATTTCGCTTTCTTGCAAGAAACAAAGTGAATGAACTCAACAAGTACGTACCCAACCGTATCACTGTGTCTGTGCAGTCACTATAAAAACAGAGCATCCCCTGTTCTGCTCTCTCGCACAAACAACACACAATCCATTAAGAACCCCAAAAGCTCTTAACCCCTTCAACGCAATGAACCCTCGTCCATGATTGCCAAACCTCACAGCCTCTAATGGCGACACAACTCCTTGCATCCTCTGACCCATCTCAGGTCCTTCAACTCCACTCTGCCCTCCACCGCCAAATCGCCCTATTCCTCGCCCGATTCCATCAACCTGTCATTCCCATCACCCAATTGGGACTCTCTGCAATCGCCGACCAAGGCACCCCTTCCGCTTCCGCTTCGAGGGCGGTGCTGGGCGGATTGTTAGACGTCATGAGAAGCGTTGATTTGGCGACCAAACGAAGGCGCACCTCTTATGATCATAAGTGCGTCGAGTTTCCGCCCCCGCGATTGTCGATCCCGAGAAGGCGCAGTCGGAGCTCATAGAGCTTGTGTTTCAGTTTCATGCTTGATGATTCAAGTTTCAAGAATTGGCCCAATCTTAGTTTGCATCCCTTCTGAATTAGATCTTGTTTTTATTGATTGATTGATTGATCTAGTTGTAGAATAACTGAGTAAAGATTAGTTGAGGCGGATAGATATCGAATGTACTTCTGAGTTCAGTTGTGTTGTTCATAATGGAGTAGTTGGACCACACTACACTCAAAATTTGTGTCTTAATACATGTTATAGTTTTCTAGATTTTAGTTCATACATTATTATTATTGTCTTTGATTTTCTTGATTCTACTTGTCGTTGTAAGAACTTATTTGTTGAAAGATGTTGTTTATGGCATGGAAGATTGTTCTATACTTTTTGTGAATTTTTCTTGTATTGATTTCTACTTTCTTGGTTGATTTTGGGGGGATAATTTAGGTTTGAATTTGGATTGTAAATGTAGAATGGATGATAGATTGAATGGTGAGGTCTGTTGACCTTAAATGAAATGAACAAATGTAGGAAATCGATGTCGTGATCATATCTCGTACCATCTATTTTGCAGTTCCATCTAGGTTTACATCTCTTCTAAAAGATCTAAATGATCAAAGAGCAGGATTGGGACACCATGAACTTGTCACTGCATCTAGTTTTGGTTTTCTCTAGGCTTGCATCCAAATCTTATGGCTTCTATTGGTATATACCTTGCCCTAGAAGTCTTAAAGGATATCAAATGAGCAGTAATGAACATCATGAACTTGTCATTGCTCACCATGAACTCGTCGTTGCTCAACCATTCATCCTACATTGTTAACATGGTATAGATATATAGCAGTAGAAAAAAAATGTATCGCATTTATTCATTCATATGAAGGGTTCTAAGAGGAGACTAAACAAATAAAAGTTTCACAATCAAATTAATGACATTTTTTTTAACAAATAGAATTAGCGAATCAATGTGCTTTGTAATTCTATTTATGTCTGGTCCCTAATCAAGACTAGATATATAGCGGAGACTAAATTTTCAAATGAGAAATAGTAAAATAGCATACCATCTACTTGTAACTTTTTATAGGTCCATGACTTGAACCAAAAATCTAAATGATCAAATGAGCCAAATCAACCATTAATCCTACATTTTTATCAAGGTATAGATTTAGAGGGGATATGCTATATAGATAATTATGCTATATAGATAATCATACTGGGAAAAAAAAATCGCATTATCGCATTTGTTCATTCTTATTAAGGGTTCTAGAGAAGACTAGATATGAAGTGCCAGTATTTGACTTCAAAACATAGTCATTCTTCACCAATTGTATCAATAGTTAAGTTGATGAGTTCAAAATATAGGAGTCCCCTCAGTTGGAATCTAGCAAATGCAAGCCCTGCATTAGATAGGTCCTTTTTCTAAACTATTTTGCACACCATCTCGCATATATTTGAGTAATTAATTAAAATATTATCAACAAAGATTGAACACATCAAATTTCAATTTCAATATCCAAGTACCATATGTCATAGTAAAGATTGCACAAGCCCAGCCAGTAAACTGACTGACACAGTCATAGAAACTTGAAACATAATAGTTAAAACTATGAAATTTAGTCTTTTACCTATATATATGAAAACAAATTGCAAATTCAACTTATTTATGTCCATATTTTTATTCTACTTGAGTTGTCCATTAATTTCTCAGTTTATCACATTCCAGTCCCTGAACCTGGGTTGTTTTCTTCCACCTGGTAGTCCCTGATGTTGAACTCGGTATCTAGCATCTCCTCATCGCCCTATTGCCACCCACAAAAAAGGATGATCTTAGTATATGAAAAGTAGTTAATTGTAGCAATTCCAGGATTTATAAGTCTAGGCAAGTATTAGCTAGAGAATGAATAAGCTCTAATGAAATGATCACTCCAAAGACAAACCTGATTCGGCAGAGGATTCTCTAGCACGCCAGCATAAAGATACTGGTCGAATTCGCTTTCAGTGGCGCTATTGCCGCTTAGCAGATGTAGCCAACTATCAACCTCGGCAGCTACGTTTTGTTGCAGTTCAGGCTGCGGCGGGGGTTTCTCTACAGGTGCAGCTACATTTGGGAACGTTGGAGGTGGCGCAGAACTGGTGAGCTCATTAGAGGAGCTAGTCATTATTCCTTTCCCTTTAATATCATCATAGGCAGAAAACCTCATGCTATTTTTAGTATTCTCACCAGAGCCTCCAATATTAGGCGCCCTATTCGCCCTATTCAGCTCTTCCTCCATCCTTGCATACCCGAATGAAGTCCCGCCATCTCCCGCTCGGTTCGCATTCGTCCCACCAATTAACACTCCCCCGTTATAATTGTTCACCATTAACCCGGTGTAGTTACTAGCACCACCATTGTTAGGATTATTGATACCAGGTCCTTGAGTGAACCTTCCATTCCCTCCATTGTAGGCAGGAGGAACATTGTTGGCGGCAACATTCGACTAGTGGAAGCTGAACCATTATTGTAGCTCGAACCAAATGTAGAACTGTAAGGAGGCATACCTCTACTTTGCTGCATAGTGTAATTGTTGACAGCTTGAACTAGATCGCTTCCTCTACTCGAAAACACCATCGAGGTGGTGCTGGTGTTAGCACCGACTTGTCTAGGCCGCTGCTGCTGCTCCAAGCCATACTGACTTTGTTGGTTGTTGTTGTTATTGGTCATCCATGCTTGTTTTTGAATGCCTGTTGTATTAATATTGGTGTTGCTATTGATACCACCAGTATTTGGAGCTGCAGGTAGAAGAAGCTTTGATTGAGTGACGGTGTTAATGGGGATGCTATTCGGAATGGTAAAGCGAACAGGGCCGGTCTGGTTGCCGGAGCTTTGCAGCCACGACGAGCGCTGAGGCAGGATGCCTTGTTGCAGCTGAAAAAGAGTTGGGCGGCTTAAGCCAAAACCAAGGATGGTCCCTGTCAAGCACCTTGGGCTCCTTGGGTCCGTTGAACGACTTGCGTCCCTCAGCCTCTTAATGAACAACCGGTATTTCTACAATTCAAAATTAATGGATTAGTGCATGTTGCATGCATAGCCAATTTGAAACCATTAATTGATTTTCACCACAAAAGTAAAAAAGAATAGAACATGAATTTTAAATGTGATTCATCGTCATCGGAGAACGTTAATTACATCTGTGAAATGGCTATTGGAATAGCATCACTCTAAGAACATGACCATTAGTAGACCTCGAGAAAAAACCAGGCTAGCACAACCACAATAAGACACCCAGGTAATGCACGCACTTGTGTGTTGTCTCCACGTCTCTTTAATGCGCCTCGATGCACAAATTCATGTGGGCGAAAATTAAAGGGAGATCAATCGACTATGATCTCAAAGACAATTGAGCCGAAAAGTCCATTATAAATCTCCAAGTAGGTTAGGCCTATGGGCTTAGAAAATTGGAGTTTAAGAAGCCCAAAAAAAGTCTTGGGCTTCTTATCCTAAGTCGGTGGTTCATGTAACTAAGAACACTTAAAAACATCAGCAATATAAGAACATATTGCTGAATGTTTAAAACATTCGAGATTATATACCAAAAAACATACATTTGAGATTTAGAGTGGCAAAATAAAAATTGAGGTTGATCTTTTGTTGGGGAAGAGGGAGTTATGATAATTATGGTGATTATATTCAATGTATTACCAACTTAGAATATTTTAAAAAACATTTAGTAAATTTAGTAAGTGTGGTAAAATATATTTATTAAAATAAGAAACCGTTCTTAGTAATATACTACATGGTCGCCCCATGTACATATTTGTGTCGTATGGCCAGCTACAAACAAACACGTAACCATTCAATTCATTCACGATACTAATCACGATTTATTACTTAATTAGTCACGTATTCTTTTTTATTGAAAAAAAAAGGAAAGAACTATTCTATTGATCTCGTTTGAAAACTGAAAACCAGACTAGAAAACAAATTCATATAGACAATGTACACAATTTTTTTTTTTTTTTTTCAATACGTATAATTTCATATAAAGTAAAGTATTAAAGCCATATTATTTCCATAATCTTCCAGTTTTTCATAAAAAAAAGATTGCTATTTAGACTGCTCTAGTTTTGTACTTCAAAGATTATGAAAATGGCTTTAACAAGATTATGAAAATCAAAAGGCTTTTAATTCATGCGATATACAATTTCAAATTTTGAAAATTGAAAAGGTATTAAAATCAAAAGGTTTTGTTAATCAAATGCTTTTAACATTAAAAGATAATTAAATTCAAGTCAGATACATAATATATTGTTTAGAAATTAAAAAAATAAAATCCATGATATGCACACAATTTCTTTTATGATTCCATTACAAGTATAAATATAAAGTAAATAATTAATTAAAAATCTCTAGATTTTCAAATCTTTCATTAATTTTAAATCTTTTGATTGTTCAAACTTTTTTTAAGGAATTAATTCTGCAAATTTTGAAAAACCTTTTACTTAAAAGTATGGGATTCCCATATCACACAAACTCCAAGATTAATTATCTATTAAGTTTAATAAATCTCCTCTTCAAAAAAAATAAGTTTAATAAATCTCACAATCATTCTCAAATATTACAAAATTTATTGAATGTGCTTAATAATCAAAAGTACTAGATTAACTTTAACTCAAACATCACATTCACACAAGCCCTTTCGTCTCAAATCATTTAAACACATATTTGAGGTCATTCGATAACAACTAAAGACTTGGCATTTAATGTCACGAAATATGACAACTTAGAATATATGTATGTAAACATCTTTATTGTATCTATATATGTACCTGCAAATGGCTGGCAACATTTTCTCTTGTTAATCCAGGCACGCTCATTAATTCAAGTATTTTCTTTGGCACGGCCTCTGTGACAACATTACAAATAGTTTTATTATACCATTATTAGTTGACGAAAAATTCAAAAGACAATATATCACTTACTTTCAATGCCCAAGGTATCAATGGCCTCCAAGAATTGGTCATGAAGGAGGGGAGTCCAAACCACTCTCGGCTTCTTTTGTGACGTCGATGGTTTATCTTTTCCATGTTTGTCATCATCTCGAGGATACTTGACGTCTCTCAGCATCCTCCTTTGGCTATTATCTCTGCGTTGTATATCCCTCATCGACGAGTTGTCGTGAGGGAAGGATGAGGCCGTATCTTCCCTCATTATGTTGTCTCGGTCGCGAGGTGGTGATGGATGGACACAAGCTGAGTTAGTCTCGAGCATGTTCTCCTTCCTCTTTCGAACGACATGCTGCCATAAATTTTGAACATCAGATAGGGTTAAAGGCTTGAAGAGATAGAAGCATGCTCCTTGCTCTAGACCCCTTGTCACCACCTTGAATTTGTCATCAGCAGACATCACTGGCTCATCATCAAGGACATGCATGACAATCAACAAGTTATATTAGGAATGAGCAAGAACAATAAATCGATCGATAATATTTAATTGAAGGTTCGCGCGAGAACTAAAAGGAAGGGTTCATCGAAGTTTAATGATCAACGTCAATGATCTTAATTATATTTCAAGATTTTCTTACTTATCACCGGGATCTTGAACTCTCTTATTATGTGTTCCATGAGGGCAAAACCATCCATCGTCGGCATGTGAACATCAGTTATGACAAGGTCGAATGCTCCTTTTGTTTCTCGAAGCACTGTCAATGCGTTCAATCCTTCGTCGACAGAGACAACTGAAGGAAGATACATGGAAACAAGTTAGACATACGAAGAGCTTATATAGAACTTGATTTATTAGAGGGAAAAGTCGACTTGCATGTCCTCTATGTACTTAGCTACTATTGAAAAGAAGTATATATGCATGAATTAAAGCACATGAGAGTGAGTACCACTGTACCAATTCTACTAGCTTTTGAAAAAAAAATAGCATATGCCCTATTTCAAGAAAGAACTTATTATAAACATAATGCATGAAATATTTTATATAGTTTTTTTTTCTTCTTGCAAGTCAAGATCATGAAAAAATGATTGAATTAATTAGTATGTAGTACCAATACTACTAGCTAGGTCAAGGGGGAAAATCAAGGAAAAAAACAAGACACAAAATCTTAAAAAAGAATAACACAAATAAAAGGCAAAAAAACATATATTTTATACGAAATCATCAATCAGAATCTATGACTATCAACTGTATAGCCAAAATATTAAGAATGAAACATTACGAGAGAGAAAAAAGACAAAAGATTAAGAATTTCAACAACAATATAGCTTCAAGTCAGACAACCAATTAAAGGCCTAACTTAAAGCTATTAAGCTAGATCTACTACGACTGATCAGCCATGTTTTATGTGTTATACATATATCTTTGTATATGTACCTTCATATGAATTCAATATAAGCATTGTTTCAACAACTTTCAGACAAATAAGATCATCATCAACAAGCAAAACTCGAAGACCAGAAGGAAAAGAGGCGGAATCATTGTTCGATCCAATCTTCGCAACCTCCTTCCCTTTGTTTGCCATGATCAAGAAAAAAATAAAAGAGAAGACTGAGAGAGAATTCTCTTAAGAAGAAGAGTATAAAACAAGAAGAAGAAGAAGAAGAAGAAGAAGAAGAAGAAGATAAGAAGAAGAAGAAGAAGAAGAAGAAGAAGAAGAGAAGAAGAAGAAGATGGAGAAGAAGAAGATTATAAAACAAGAAGAAAAAGAAGAAGAAGAAGAAGAAGATGATGATGATGATGATGATACCATGCAATGAAGCACTTGGCTTTTATAGAGAAAAAAGGAGGGGGTGGCTGAAATTTGAGGGTATACCTTAACAATTGTAAACTGGTATTGAATTATTTTGACTACATTGGAGATGTGTTGCAATGTATGATCTAAAACACATATTCTGTATTATATCAAGAGTTGCATGACATCTACAATGTATTTGAACCCTAACGTTTAGATTGTATTATTGAATGCATGCTAGCTCTTTTTCTTATTTTCATTTACCCGCATTCGCGCCCTCGTAAAATTCAAAAAATAGAGTCAACGGCAATTTAACTACTTAACTAGTAAAACTTGTCTCATTTATTCGCAAATCCAACATGTATAGCTAGTTCCAAGTAGCTATATGGAATGTAACGACAGTTAATTTACAAGGAGATCGTGACACACGGATTTATGAATTAAACAACCAACTTACTTTTAATTAGATCACTAACAAAAATTCTATGAGCTTTCAACATTCTACTCTATTGGTCGTTATTTATCAAGTTTTCACAGACAAATACTTACAACAAGAAAAGGCACGTTTTAGGCTGAAAAGGCACGTTTTAGGCTTAAAACTCTGAGAATATCAAATGTTAGATAGGATGACATGGTGCCATGTTTTCCACGTATATAAATAACTCCTAAAAAATATCAATAAAAAAAGGGCTCCTAAAAGGAGGGAAAACTTTAATCGATTTATTTGAAATTAAAGAGATATATAGATTATTTTTGTACGGAATTAATTTAGCATTTTTTTTAAATGCTTTTTTTTTTTGATAAAATAAAAAGACTATATTATACTTATCACCAATGTTCAAAGAACATGCACCATTATACAATACGATATGATGTGTGCTTCACTACAGCAAGCAAACATTGTATTTGATTGCAATTGAAGTACAGCTAATCAACTAAGTACAGCAAACATCGATCATTTTCTTAGAAGATTCACCCTCATTAAAATGACTCATTTTAGGCTTAAATCATTTACAAATCATTCAAACTGAATACCAACTCCTAGGCCTCGAGATTCACGGCCAAAAGTCCTTGAGATTCCATTTGGGACTAGTGCCCCGACAAAGGACTCCTCTAGAAATTGATGACGTACCGCTGATGCATCTGGTTTTAGAATAAACCACAAAACCACTTTTTTAATACAGTGTGCAGCTAGATTGGAAAGAAATCAACTTTCAATTAAAAAAAAAAATCAAGAGTAATGAGAGGTTTGTTACAGTGTAACGAAGACGTATCACTCATGCTGCTCCCACATCGTCATAGTTTGACACGTGTCAAAAAGCTTGTTGCTAACCTCTATAAAGGTGAACTTGGATTGGCATGAATTTACTACCATGCCTGTGGGTCTGCCCTGTAAAATATCCGAATGTCTTGAGACGTGGCAGAATGTGAGTTGAGCATTCAGTACCAATATCTCAAACAGATTTTGTGTTAAGTAATTTCTTTTGACCCGGGCCAAGTGTACCCCATCGTTTACTTTGTGCACCCCGATTACACTTCGCACTTCAATTCAAGTTTTAATTTATATTTGACATAAGAAAGTTTTAATTTATAAATACACCTAACATTTTTATCAAAACACCCATTTATCCGAACCAAGGCACTCAACTCTAAAATCTTAGTCAGCAATATATGGCCAAGACTTATCTTTAGGTTTAGTGTTGTTCAACTGAGCTTCGTTAGTGAGATTTAGTTGACAACTATCGGCCTAGATGGGTTCCAATCGACTCTTCAATTAAAGATTCAACAGGTTGTGGCTGACTCTCCAACTAGAGGTTCAGTGGGTTCTGATCGACTCTCCAACAAGATATTCGAACCTACGAGGTCGAACCACTCGATGATGCCTACAAATCACAAGAAGAGAGTGTGCGGAGGGATGATGGTAGGGTGCACAAAACGAGAAAAAAAGTAGTAAGGTACACTAATCACAATGAGGGACATAAGAGTCATTTTGAAATAGGATTGACCTTTTATTAAGTTTGACTTTTTTATGGTGCACTAACTAAAGACTGGAGTGCGCTTAGTCAGGCTCCACGTGAAATGATAAACCATGTAATTATTATAATATAAGATTGTATTAGGAAGAGTGATTATGAATTTAATAAGGGGTCAACCAGGGGCTATTTTGCAAGATCAGCTGTGTAAGGAGATTATTTGTTACTAAGTAAGAAAATTAAAGTAGAAATTTTACATTTAATTGGTTTTAATCTTTGGTCTATATACATCCACGAGTTGATTTACAATTTAATGCAATACATGAGTGCAATATTTGTGTGAATGAGATTGTTTTGTATTAATTGATGTCACTTAAGAAAATCGTTTGTTGTATCTTTATAAGATTGTTACTCTTATCATATATATATATATATATATATATATATGATTTCTTAACATATAAGATTGTTATAAGATATATATGTTAAGAAATCATATATATGATATGATTTCCTAACATATATATGATTTCTTAACATATATATATATATATATATATATGATTACTTGTAAGATTGTGACTCTTACTCTTGTATATATATATATAACATATATAAGATAAGAGTAGCTATCTTATAAAGATACAAGTGTAACAAACAATTTTCTTAATTATATATATATATATATATATATATATATGTATGAGAAGATTTTTTTTTTATATCACATATTTATGAGAAGATTGTTGGTAATAAGTATAACAAAACTAATGTAGGTTTAGATGATTAAATGAAAAAGGATTAATTGTAAGATTTGTTCACTATATACACATATGTTGATTTTTGCATCTGGTTTAATATATGTGATTATAAATTAATATGAGAACACTTATTTGACAAAAAAAAAAAAAAGAACACTTAAAAAGGGGTCTAGACAAAAGTGTACAAAATCTTGATGTATGATCTATTAAACCGTGTCAACGTACGTAGGTTCGTAATTATTTGATTAACCACATATATATAATTAGAGTTTTTTTTTTTAATTTTTTTTAATGGAAAACCAGGTCTAGAAATTTTTCCTCCTCACCTGGTAAGTTGTATGAATAGAAAATCACTTATAGGTTTTTATTGCAAGTGATGGATATTATCAAGTATGCCACAAGATCAGTGTATACGATTCGCACACATGATCACAAGCTTTACTTAATACGCCCAAACAACAAAATAATCACAATTAAACACACCTAAATACAACCATACATATGGATAGTAGAACGATTTTACACATCAATAGAGATCTTTTGTAACAAGTGAAGAGATTACCAAAGAGATGGCATCCGTCCAGTTACAATTGATATTTACCTTCATTACCAATTGTTCAAGTCAATGAGCAACACCATTACCAACTCGAGGAACAAAGGAATACAAAGAATCTCTTAGATGTTCATTGAAATTCAATATCTCAAATACCCCGGACACATCACGTCTATTCAACGCATCAACAATCACACTTAAGTCAGTCTCAAAAACACCAATATTTAGCTGGTTATCCAAGGCAAACAAGACTCCTCACACCGCCATTGCTTCACCCACCTCTATCGAAACCTATGTTTCATTCTCTTTGAAAAAGCTCCTAACACCACTCCCTGATTACCACGAACCACACCACCAACACCAAATTAAGTATTACAACCCTATTTCACAGATGCATTAGTGTTCAATTTCAAGATCCCAATTTTTGAAGCATGCCAAGCCACTTCATGAGTCAGACTAGATTTGTTGCAGTGGATGTTTGGCACTTCTGAACTCCTTCAGCCATAGAGCTTTTTTTTTAAAAGTATATATATCGATAGTTAATAAACTAATAATAATAAAAAATTGATTTTTAAATCCCCGAATTTGAAAAGATTAATTTTAGTGGTGCGCACGAGAGAGAGTACATTAATTTAACATCTATATCTATATCTATTCTATAATAAAAATTTTGGACCACTTTCTATATGGTGAAACCTTTTTGGCCACCGACCTTCCAAAAGTGCCACCAAATTCTTTCATTTGAGTGGATGAAATAAAATACAGGAGGGCAATTGAAGAAATATAATACAAAATTTAAAGAGATTTTTGAAGGAATAAGCACTTAAGGGTGTGTCTGATCCTTCTCTCTCTCTCTCTATCTCTCTCTCTCTCTCTCTCGCTCGCGCAATTCATTCACAGTGCTCACTACTCGCTCAGTCCCTGCCTTCTCGTTCAATCCATCGCTCGCTCTTTTCGTCGTCGAAGAATTGAAGGTATGCATTTTTCGTCTCACTGGGATTGACATTCTCGTTTCAATCGTGTTCGTTGATTCGTTTGCGCGATGTCAATAAATTTTTTAGTTTGATTAACATGCGATCAATTCTAGTTTAGATATGTTACCTGCGTGGAATGTGAAATTTTTCGTTCTTGGCTTTATCGGACCAACATTGTCTCGGAAGCTTGTGCCGTGAAATTCATGTCTTTCCTTCTTTATAAAATATGGTCCAACCAAAAGGGCTATATGTCCGGGAACAATTCCTTTCCGAGAGCTGGAAAATCAGGACCAATAAAAAAATAATAGGCATCGAATGCCCTGTTGAGGAAGAGAAGTGGACAAGGAATTTAAATTCGAAATCATTATGATCTTTGTCTATAAAGTGTTTGATTAAATGCCTTAACATTGTTGTCTAGAATCCCCTTTAACGTTGTTGTCTTCAATGTGTTTGATTAAATGCCTTGTCGATTTTTTTTTTGTCTACAAAGTGTTCGTTGTCTTCAAAGTGTTTGATTATATTTCCAACATCTGTTTCTTTTTTTTTCACACAAATGCTTTACTCTGTTTACAGACTTATTTTATTAGAGACTGAGTATAATGTATTTTTTTTGTTTGCTCTGGGCTGTAAACAAAAGAGTTGAGTGATGGTATTCGATACTGCAATTTTTTTGTTTGCTCTGGTACAGGGATTTCAGTTTTGAGGAAAGTTCAAATGATGAAACAGTCGTGAGATCATTTTCAGACCTTGTTTGAAAACATGTACACACTGCAGATAATTCGGAGGAAATAGGTCGTAAAAATAATCTACTCCATCTAGGATAAATTGTAATTGGTTTTTTGTTTTGGCTTATCAGCTCAAAGTCAATTGTACTCTAATACCACTGCAGATAAGAGGAGGAGACCAAACAATACTACAGATCCTTCCTTTGGAGTCTCTTCACAATCCCCATATTTCTCTCTTCCATAGTTTTGGTTTACATACCATGTGTTAAGTATAGATTAGATGCTAAAGTTCTCAATAGATTAAGTGTTGGAGTGCTTTTAAGATGGATATTATGCAGTATAGTACAGTTTGCCATTGGGCATCAATTTTACTTGGGATCATTCAAGGTGATTCGTCGTGGTTCAACAAACATGGATGTGTTGATTGTGTTGGGAACAAATGCAGCCTACTTCTATTCATTATATTCATTAGTAAGAGCAGCAACTTCAGAGAATTTCATGCCTATGGATTTCTTTGAGACCAGTTCGATGCTCATTACATTTATCCTTCTTGGGAAATATTTGAAGGCCTTGGCGAGAGGAAAAACATCCGAGGCCATTGCAAAGCTTATGGATTTGAGTCCAAATACTGCAGTTCTTCTAACTACTGATGGGGAAGGAAATGAGATCGATGTACAAGAAATTGACAGTAGACTAATACAAAAGAATGACATAGTTAAGGTAATGCCAGGAGCAAAGATTGCAGTAGATGGTTTAGTTGTTTGGGGACAAAGCCATGTTAATGAGAGCATGATCACAGGAGAAGCCCAACCGGTGGTGAAGGGGAAAGGTGATACGGTAATTGGAGGAACTTTAAATGAGAATGGAGTTTTACATGTTCAAGTGACACGAATAGGATCTGAAAGTTCGTTGTCGCAGATTGTTCGACTAGTAGAATCAGCTCAAATGGCCAAAGCTCCTGTTCAGAAATTAGCTGATCGAATCTCTAAGCACTTTGTACCTGTTGTAAGTGTCTCTTCATTTTGCTCTTTTATTCTAATTATTGACACTAGATTAGCTCAAACAGATTATGCTGGTTATAATTCCTTTTTTAGCTTTTGTTCTTCTTCATTTTTTATTTTTTTTTTTCAATTTTTTTCCGGTAGCAACAATTTCCAAGTGATTCAATGAGACCGGGTTTTCTTTGATATCCGTTAGACAAGTTGCGAGATCTGTAAGGGAAGAAGAGTCCTATATTTATGTTTGTTGGTCCTTGCACTTTGCAGTACTTATGAAATTGATCATACTGCAATTTCCAAGTTATTGTGCTGTCCTTATCTACATGGCTTGCTTGGTTTCTGGCTGGGAGGTTTAGTTGGTACCCGGAATCTTGGATACCATCTTCAATGGATAGCTTCGAGGTTGCTCTTCAATTTGGGATCTCTGTGATGGTTATTGCGTGCCCTTGTGCTCTAGGCCTCGCAACTCCCACTGCAGTTATGGTGGCAACAGGAGTTGGCGCTTCTCAAGGTGTATTGATCAAAGGAGCCGAGGCACTAGAGACTGCGCACAAGGTTCATATATATTTTTTCGACCTCAATTTTGTTGTTAAAGATGAAATCACATTGGCGTTAGCTGCAGAACCGTCAATTCTGTATGCTTATTAATTGAACTTGAAATTTGCCAACATTGTTTATAATCTTAGCTCTCAAAACCTGAAAAAAATGAGTTAAGTGCATTTGGTCTAATTGGAGCAACTCTATAACATTTCTTCACTTGGAACTTAAATTGTTTTTGTTGTTTGCAACCTTACTATATAAAGGAAAAATAAAAAGTTCACTCTGCCAACGTAGGAATGCATTTATTTGGGACAAGGTTATTGTTCTGATTTGTTAAGGAATATTGTGCAATTAGGAAATATGCACAAATCACTCCCGTAATTGTGGAAAAATCTAGTAAAAAATTGAAAATTAAAGAAAATTTTAATTTCTTATCAAACACTAGAAAATTGAAAAATAAAATTTTCTCACGTGCAATCAAACAACATTGAGAAATTTCTCTTAAGAAAATTCTCTAAAGAAAATTTACAAAAGAAAATAATTTTTTCTTATAAAATTTTATTTTGCTATCAAACACACCCTTAGTGATTGTTTGTCTTTATCTTTTCAAGCAACACGTGTGTGAAACGAAATCTCAAAAAAAAAGAATAAACCGCAAAACGTGTTGGGTTGTATTCAGTTAAGAAACTGATTTCTTATCAAACAAAAATGGAATCAAATAACTACCCAAAAAAAAATCAAATCACCCACTGACTCGATCCATTTTGAACAAAACAAAAATGGAGTTTTGGTTTGGTGAATGGTTAACACGGAGGAAGAAAATGCTAGTGGTATTGAAAAGCCAAAAGAGGGAAAAGGTTGGTTGTACATGAAATGCATTTGATCTACAAATTTATTTTTTTTCCTCATCACTGGCTGTCTACTCTTTTTTTTTTTATCAAGTTCCTACTATATATCTCCGAGTTGGTGCTCAAATTAACCATTGAAATTTAGTGAAACGCAATATTAGAGTCGAAGAACTAACTAATGGATTTGCTCCAAATTAATGCTTCCGTCTTTGCACTCCAAATGAAGGTTGTTTGATTTAAGTGAATAGTTAAATATCATACATGTACGTTGAAATTTTCCAAGGCTTATTATGCATTTTTAATTGGTATGCGATTCGTCTCTTTATTTCTTTATTTCTTTTTTCCCAAATACTTTTTACCTCTTTCTGATATTATATTAAACTTGCTAATTTTATAAATTTACATGCATATCTCATATCATCTTCTATGTTGAGCATGCCATCAATATTAAAAAATAAAACTCATCAATAGCAAAAAAGAAGAAAAAACTCATCTGATCATGAAGTTAAAGAGAACATTTTTCACAAAAATAAAATAAAATAAAAAATTAGTCCTTCAAGTGAAGGGAGAAAATAGAGAATACTAGACCATAAATAGAGCGTGAAACAACACCCTCAATTTTCTATTTGGACAAGAGCCTTAACTCAAGACTCCAAGATTTCCCTTGGATCGAGCCATGGTAAATGCCCAAGTGTGTATTAGCATCTCTCCCAAATAACTTATCTACCTATCTTTTAAATGTCTCAATTAATACTTATCCTTTTAATTGTGTACTCTTCATTTATGTAATTTCTATCTTTTTTTTTTAAATGAAGGGTCGATCATCAGTATTTATGTGTTTTTCACTTTCTAGGTTAGGTATGGATACTCTACAATTTTATGTTTTTTCTTTTTCATATTTTCTTACTTTGATATTTTAAATTTGGGTTGCACTATTCAATTCTAATCATGGTTGTTTCAGGGAGAATTCCAACACACAAAGTTAAAGCGTCCACTAACATTGGTGGCATTGAAATTCATTTATATATGTGAATTTCCTCTCCAAATATACCGCCCAAGTTCAATTTGAGTAGAGTAGATGATGTCCACATCAAACTCACTTAAGTTGAGGTTGATCGTTGCGATAAGTTCTCTATGGAAAATCCGACCTTTTAGGCTCTAATAGAAGAGTGCGTCGCCAAGTTGAAGTTCATGTCTCCTACAAAAATCCTTTTGGATTCTCAATCCAAATGCATGGCAACACAGTCTCACAGAGGTGGTCTAGGAAAGGGATAATGGAGTCACCTTTGAACTGAATTAATGAAGTTTTCAATGCATGGTGCATGATCAACGTGACGTCTTCAGTGATCAAACTAATATGAATGATTGAATGAGATACAAACTTTTCTTTCTTAATTAACAAGTTTGATTACTAATTGATCAAATAAGGCCGCCAAACTTCTCCATCAATTAGTGTGGATTAATGGATTTTTTTCAAATTTAATTTTAAGCTTTTAACTCTAATTGATTATAATCATTTGAGTTTGCCAAATTAGATTGGATTACAAAAGTTACAACCTGCATGGATTGGACCTAATTATGGATTGCAACCTTAATCTGTGGATCCAATCCGCAATCTGGTTCAACTAATTTTTATCTACATTGACATTGGCTTAATGTAACGACCCTAAACTTCTAACTCGTGCCACGTGACATTTCGGGGTCGTATTGTGGGCCTAACTAGCCGTGGTGTACTTGTTTCGGTTCTCGAGAGTTGACACCGAGGTATGTTATGTTTGTTTGATGATTTGTATTATTTATTTATTACCGAACATTAAATTCAATATCTCAAATGTGTGAGGACGTGGTGAATGTGCGTTGGTACGGTTGAACGAGTTCGATACGAAAGAATGCGTTAAACGGGTATCTGAAAGTCCGGGGGACAAAAAAATGGAATAAAAACATTGACATGTATAAATGAAAATAATTAATGGAATTAAATAATAAATTATGGGCACCGAGTGATACGCGGGGTAGTGGGCGACACGCATGAGTCGAATGATAGTGTGCACGCTCGAGTGAACTTGTTGGCGCGCATAAAGAAATTGTAGTCACGAAAATATAATTATATAAATATATATGTATATATATATATATATAAATAGAAAGAAAATGTGAAATGATCATGAGGGGTATTGAGTTGATGAAGAAGTGGATAGGAATTGAAGGGCAAAATGGTCATTTGACCCAAAATTTGTAAACAAAACCCCATCGCCACCATCATTCTCGCCAAAAAAATCGAACAGAGAAGAATGAGAGAAGGAAGAGTTTGAACAAGATTGAGAGATTGAGCTCGGGAAAGCAGTGTAATGGTGTTAGCGAGGTGAGTTTTTGTTTTGGGTATTGTCGATGTTGTTGTTTTTGTTGTTGTTAAGGTTGTTTTTGATGTTGAGGGGAATTGGATTTTAATGGTGGTGTGGGTATTGTTGTTGTTGTTGATGTTGATGTTGTTATTTATTGTTGAAAGAGAAAGAGAAAAGAAAAGAAAAAAAAAATTGTTGGAACGAATGCTCTCTATTCGTTCAATTGAGGAAGATGACCCTGGTGGGCCGAGTCGTGGTGACCCGGGCCCGACTCAGCTGGGTTGACCTTGGCTTGACCCAATTGGGGTGAACCGGGTCGAACCCGACCCAGGGACCCACCCATTATTAAAATAATAATTTATTTATTTATAATAAATAAATTAATTAAATATGTTTTATTTTTATTTTTTGAAATAAATATTGGAAAATCAGGAAAGATTATGAAAAATTATATTTCAACTAAATAAATAGAAATTTGAAAATTTCTATGAAAAATGAAGAATTTTAGATTTGTGACGAGACTTTTGTCGAGGTTTTTGCCTCGTAAAGCTTGAAATTGACAAAAATAGTCAGAAAAATATTAAAATTTTTTTAAATTGCATGAAAATTATGAGGTTTCACTCTGGTATCCTAATGGGTCTGAATGGAACCCAATACCGGATAAGCGACCCAAATTGCGCAAAGGAACAATAATTTAGAAAATTGTAGAAAATGGGTCAAACTTGAGAAAAATTGAGGAATACTTGAAATAATTAGGGAAAAAATAACGAAAATTGGTCAAAATAATTGTCAGGTGATGAGCGAAGTATTGACAACTAATTGGAAACTGGGTGGAGCTACATGAGGGCCTTTTTAGCGGGATTCAAGGTGAGTAAAGGCAACAATAGAATCAACATGATTACTTTTCTATTTCTTGATTGATTATTCTTGAAATGCGAGCCTTTGTATTCCATTCTAGTTCAGGTGACCTAAAGTTTAGGTAGTCCGACTATGATGAGAAGTCTCAACGAGTTTAGCAGCCAACATAGACTGTGGCTTCTTGTTGGAGCCTATCAAAATGATTTTGCATCCGGCTTGTGACTGTGGATTTCTTTCGGTAGTGTGTTAGAAATTTAGCAACCGGCTTTGTCTGTGGCTTTTCCTAACAGAGTGTGCGTTCAGTGGAGGCGACCTTCAAGCCCCTGGTTCGTACGGGGTAGATTGAGCAAGGGAGGCAGTTTTGGGCCTACTGTGTCGATCGCAAGCTGATGAGGTCTTGTAACCCGCAGTTTGATTGGGACTATCTATTCGCCTATCCGTTTGTTTCCTGGTCACTTGATTATCATTGTCTAAGCTTGTTGAATTTATTTATCATGCGATTTGCTATTTATTTCAGTTTCTTGCTATACACTGCATGATTCATAGACTTGTGATTATTGAAAATTCAGTAGTTTATGTTGAGATATCTATTATTGTTGTTTACTATTATATTTTATACTCACCGTCCTTTTTATGACGGTGGGTGCAGATCCACAGACGAGGAGGGGCAAGGCACCGATGCTTGGCGATATCCTCTGAGGCACGCTTAGAGCCGTTAGCTTTGCTCTCACTTTGTAGGTATTTTATCCTTTTGTTGTATATTCTGGGTATGTATCCATTTGTTTTTGATATTTTGGGACTTTGAGGAGTTGAACCTGACTATTGATATAAGTATATGTTCATTTTGGGTTTTCAGTTGATCTGTTATATACATGTGATGTTGTTTGGACAGGATTTTTCACATCTAGGTTGACTGAGTTGTAAACTATTTTAAGTTGGTGTTAAAAACAATTCCTCTGCACACCTAACTATAATTGAGGATAGAAGATTAAATAGAGTTAAGGTGAATCAAAAAGAGTGATCTAGGGTGAGTGAGTGAATAATGTATTGAGTAATTGGTAAGTTAAGGCTGACTAGACCTGCGTTAACTTGTCGGAGACGGGTTCGGGGATCCACGCAGGTTTAGCTCGGGCGGGGCCCAGTTTGTAGTTGTTGGGGCCGTCACATTAAATATCTTGAACTATATTGAGGTGATGTTAGCAAAATCTTTCAAGAATTAACATGAATGACTTGAAAAATAAATTACCCCAAGGTGACGTAAAAGAATTGTATGACATTATTATTAGCAAATCTCAAGCTCTTCCCATAAAAAGAAAAAAAAAGAAAAAAAAAGAAGAAAACTGATGAAGACCCAACATGTAAAAAACTCCACGAAATATATAGCTTATCTCATGCAAAATGGAACAAATAAAGTTTATCACCTCCTTCCTCTAATTAATGGAATTTTTTAGGCCCTCTAATTAATGGGATTCATGAATATTAAAATTATCAATTTGTTTGTCTCAAAAGCAACCTGAGCACGCCAAAAATTCAATCACATGCGAAGCATGTGCCCGTCGACTAGTGCTATATATAATGCCAATCCTCCTTATAATCCTAGTAAATAAAACTTTGCAATATTATCGATGTTGTCCTGAATTTGTTTTTTCTCATTGGTTTTAAAAATGAATGGCAGTTAAACGATACGGGTATTTTGGGTAAACAAATTATATTCAAATTAAATTTTCCTTAATCGTTGCACCTTCCATATTTGATAACTATCTAAATAAAAACTGACGGCAAGTTTATGATTTTGTTTCCTCTCCGTCTCCTCCACATTTCTCTCTCCCCTCCATTCACGTTTTCTCCTTTCTCTCACTCTCTTTGTAACTTCCATTTATAACTTTCATATATACGTTAGGTTAATTGAAAGTAAATTTCTTCGTCATGTTATATCGGTGAGAAATGGATAAACTTTCTCGATTGGTTTTGAAGTTCCTCTCATATAAATGTGGTTGGGAAGGAGATATATATGTGCATTGATAAGGCAGAATAGAAAGGTGAGTATCGTAATGGGAGGCTCATATAATTTGTCGTGTCTCTCTTGCATTTGCAATTTGTATATACTTGGAGTTGACTTGATCATTATTGATCAAATTTGATATATATGATGGGATTTGCTAGAGTGGTGGCTTCATTAATTTACCTTGATTGTGAGCAACCATGGAGGTTCCACCATCTTAATATGCCAACAGTGTTCTTTACCGGCCAATGTTTCACAATCTTTACATTACATCATTGCAAGTATTGAGATTTTTTTATAGCTTACAAATTAATTAATTACTTCTACGTACAAAATATCCATATACACTGTATTGTAGCAGGATTGATATATAATTTGTATTTCTATTATTTATTAGTTTGCTTATATATCATTGCATTTTACCGTGTTATTTGGTTAGATATAATGCTTAAATATAGTAATTAAATGTTATATTTATATTTATATTTTATATTATTTGTATGTTGCAAATTTTGTTTATCTCCTCTTAATTAAGCACCACTCAGGAAAATCAGACAAAGAACAAGCCTCCCGAGCATAGTATTGGCAGCCAAGTTTGCTGATCTACAAATAAAAATAACACCATCAGACCTCATGTCCTTTAACAACTCTGTACAGTCACTAATTAAAGAGCTAAAAATATGATAAATTGTCGCTTTTACACTTTAATGCTTGCACCACCAGCAGTGCACCTACCTCGATGGAGACTCGAATACATCCCGTCTTCTTCAGCCAGCCTAGTGCCTCTATCACACCATAGACTTTGCCTCCTTTGAGTCCAAAACATCCAAAAGTCTCCCTCCCATAGCGGCCACAAAGGAACCCGAGTCATCTCTTAAGAAGGCTCCAAATGCGCTCACACTTCTTTCATTGAACACTGCCGCATCAACATTGCGAGTAAGGCAACCTATTGTCGGCCTCTGCCACTTCTCAATCTCAGTGCCCTGCAATTCGACCTTTGCCTACCTAGCCAATGATCGTACAAACTTTTGTATATATTACATTGGATGGGTTGTAAATTACAATTGGTATACTTAGTGTTTACATTATATATTGCTTACATTTAATGAAATTTAACAATTTTTCTATTTCATTTATTGTAAAAAATCTTCTTCTAAAATTTTATTGTTGATTTAAGATCCTTATGGTTATTAGTTTGATTAGTTTATAATATGTCATTTAGTCCATGCAAAAATTTCAAGAACTCGATTAATCACCAGAAAACTCTTTGTCACACGTGATAGTTCTGGGCTTCAATATGCAATGTAGAGCTATTGCACTTAACTTCTTTTTTTTAGCAAATTTCACTTTACTTAAGTTGTTTTACTCTCTTAAGTTGGAATGATCAACGTACCGTTTGAGGCTTCAAAAAAAAGTCATTTTCAAAATTCTAAAGAATATTTGCACCTCTTTACCTATTTTATCTTGAGTCCGGCTAAGTGCAACCCACCGTTTACTGAGTGCACCCCAAAAAAGTCAAAGTTAAAAAAAAAAATCAATCCCGCTACAAAATGACCATTATGCCCCTTAGTGATTAGTGCACCCCACTACAATTTCTAAGTGCACACCACACACTCTCTTCTTTGTGATTTGTAGGCATCAAGTGGTTCGGCCTTAAAGATTCGAATCTCTTATTAGAGAGTCGGTCGGAGCCCACTAAACCTCTAGTTGGAGAGTCGGTCGGAATCTGCCGAACCTTTAGGTTGCAGTTGTCAACAAAATCTCACCAAAGAGGTTCAGTTGGACAACATCGAACTTAGTGGATAAGTCTTAGCAACATGTCACCAAACCTAATATAGATGTCTCGACCAAGATATTGGAGTTGAGTATTTCAGTTTGGATGAAATGGTATTTTGGTTAAAATGTGGGGTGCACTTAAAAATTGAAATTTAAATTTGGGGTGCACTCAGTAAATGGTGGGGTGCACTTAGCCGGTCTCTCTCTCTCTCTCTCTTTTTTTTTTTTGTCATAGACTGAACACTACATAATTTTAAGATAAATTAAACTCACGACTTAATGAATTTCAACATTTGATAAATATCTTATAAATTAGATACATACATTTTGATCACATTTTATGTACATCTGTTGCAGAAGCTCATTACTTCCAGCAAGATACTGCAAAACGTTCAAGGTGCAAGTGTTTATGAAGCATGTCCTTGAGATTACAAAGGGCGGTGGGGTTGTCGAGAGTTTCCACGTGGTGAAAATGCACTAGTGTAATTGGCTTCCAAAAAAAAAAAAAAGAAAAACTAGAATTTTTACGTTAATTAGTGACAAGAGAAGGATCTTCTAGCATATAATTAGAATTCTTCTTAAAAAAACCCTACTCAATCATTTTCCAGCATATAATTACGTAGGATCCTTTTCTAGGAGTAATTAATTACTTACAATTTTGCCACTTTCTTTATTTCAAAAACCTTAAAAAAATTTCTTCATTCACTTTCATTATTTTTGATATTGAACCATTGTCGATCCTCTATTTCAATCGGCGGTAGTTCAAATAACATCTTTTTACATTTTATTCATCCAATAAAAAAAAACTTAGGTCCGCCCTGTTTGTGCTAGTTTTTTATTTAGTTTTTCATCTCAAAGTTAGTTATGTTCTCTAGTTGAAAGTTTTGATTTGTCTTCTCCTTGTTAGAAAGTTTTGTTATTCGTTATATGATTTTAGTAGTGTTTGTGGGTTCCAGATGTTGAAAAGAACAGTACCTAATTGTTAAACTGTTTCAATTTCATAATCAAATTCATTGTCAAATTAATGACATTTCTTTTGAACAAATAAAATTATTAATGTACTTTTTTATTCTTTGTTTGGTCATGTATCAAGTAATTAATGATAAATAAAACTTCAATTTTTCCTTAAAAAAGGAGTAATTAATTATTTAAAGATAAACTAGTGTTAGACCTGGACATCGTCTCAGAATACTATGAATCTATATTTATTTATTTTTATTCTTTTATAAATAAAAATTGTTTAAAAATAAAAAGATATAAAATATATGAAGAATGGTGTAATTATAAAAATCATAATCTTTGATTAAAAATATGAAAGGTGAAAAGTATCTACACTAATTTTATTTTTAAAAAATTAAAAAAGTTGTATTGTGTAAAAAGAAAACAAAAACAAAAAACTTAAAATAGATATATAAAAAAAACTTAAAATAATGTACTTAAGCTATTAATTAGGATATATTGATATTAATTAGGTAAACTAATTAATACATCTAAACATTAATTTCAAAAACTATATACAATTGACATGTATATATGTCATGGCCTAAAT
Organism: Stephania japonica; assembly: GCA_039657345.1. Taxonomy (NCBI): domain Eukaryota; kingdom Viridiplantae; phylum Streptophyta; class Magnoliopsida; order Ranunculales; family Menispermaceae; genus Stephania; species Stephania japonica. The sequence continues at coordinate 28,074,862 of CM077563.1, read as the reverse complement.
CTCTAACCCCCATTTGATTCCTTAATCAAGATCACTGACCCGTGACGTGGGACCACCTGATACGCGTACCGACCAAGGCACGTGGCCGAGGTATATTATATTTTTGTATTGATATATGCCTAGTGTTATGTATTGTGTAGACTTACTAAGTCAGTTTGTACAATTATAGGCATCGAGACGAGAGCAGGGATGCGTCTCGAGTTGCATGCGAGCCGGGGAATAGGGTAGTTAGCATTATGGTGAGTCTTATTATATTTAATTTGAATTATTGACTAATTGCATTACCTATGGTCATATATTAATGTAAATAAAAAATGGAAGTCCTATAGTTTGATTTAAGAAACTACAACACACTAGCCTTAGGATGTGGTAGCACACATTCCTATGATATGTGTGTCGACATGTGTGTCACATAGCTGGAATTAGTGGGTTGTAGGAGTGATTAGGAAACCATGAGATCTCCTAGTAATGTGGGAAGTGAGGTGTGATGAACATGAAAACTATATAAACCCCTCTTGTCATTTTTGCTTCAAAATGCATGTCCTTCAACTGAAAATTTTAGAGCATTCTTGCTGGAAATTAGGAGTTTGAAAGGGGTGCTTCATCATCAAGAGTTGGAGAATCAAACTCCAAACAATAACTACAATCCTAGGTAATGCTCCTACACAATAATGCTTCAAATTGGTGGGTTCATGACTGTGAAATCATGGGGTTTTTCCATAAATCGATTTTTATAGTATTGTGAAATTGTTTTAAGTCAATATGAAGTTTTCACAGTCTCAAGTTGGGATTTTCGAAATTGAGGGTTCTTGCCCAAAGTTGGAAATTTTCATATGAAGCTGAAATTTGAGATTTTGGGTTTCAAGGCATGTTTGTTTTCAAAATCTAATTTCATTTTTGAATTATTTGAGGAAAAACACTTGGAATAGCGGTAGGGGTTTTCAAAATCAGTTTTGGGTTGTCAAAATTATGAGTTTTGCCATTTTAGATGTTCTTCATTTGTTTGATAAAATGCATGCTCTAATTCGTTTAAATTTTGATGTTTTGATGATAAACGAAGTATCTGGTGTATGCTTTTGATGATGGAGGATGTGCTTGGACCCTAGTGGAGGAGGTCAGGTATCCAAAGGCTTAGGAGTTGGCCAAATTCGGGTTGCAAGAAACCCAGAAAATTCAGGATTCCTGCACTCAGTGCGCTGGCTGGGAGACCTGAACAACAGCTTTACTTGCAATTTTTTCAGTTTTTATGCAACACAACTTAACACCTTATACCTACCTAAATCGACTATAAACCACCCTAAATCACATCTAAACACCTCATGAACCTAGGGAAGTGTTTCGGGAATCCGAGTATGTGTGTTGGGGTGTCTGGAGGCCGGATTAGCTAGGAATTTGCTTGCATTATGAGTATACTCGTTGATAACTTTACTCGGCATTTCATTTCCATTAATTGCTGTCTTTGCATAGTCCTCTTGACTATTAATTTGCTTCTATTATGATATCATGAGCTTTATTGTTGTTGTTCTCATTTATTGAGCTTGATTTCGTGGTATCTATTCCCTTATTGATGTTCATTGATTCTATCCTTGTGCCATGCTTATCCCTTGTTGTTTAAATGATTAGTGAGTTGATAATAGCATGCTACTAGTGTAGATATATATTACATAAATGAAATGAAGGTATTTGTACTCCTTTTGCTTAGATGTGTACGTTACCACTATGCCTTGTTAAATCTATACTTGAGTCCATTTGAAACATGAAAAGTAGTCTCATATTTAGGTCCCGTACTCGATCAAGGTATCCGCGACTCTCGGGGTTAGAGTCCCTGTGGATGTCGACACATGTTATCTTACTCTATATGACACTTAGGGTTAGAATCCCTGAGGTGGTCTACACACTAGGGTTAGAGTCCCTGGCTACACACCTAGGTTAGAGTCCCTGACAACACTTAGGTTAGAGTCCCTCGTGCTATATGACTATTGAGTTGGAGTGACGTGGTTCACTGTCGACCGAACCTAAATCACCACTACTTAGCCTAGTATCAATATCACTTGTTTAACTCTGGTATTTACTTGCATATTTATTTTTCAGCTTTCCTATTTATATGCTTTTAAATACCATTTGAAATATTTGGAAGTGCACATTAAACTTGTCATCGGGGATAACGGTTATATTCTTGTACTCACTGTCCCTTTTATGACGGTGGGTGCAGAGCCGTCTACCAGCAAGCCGGGCAAGGAGAAGATCGGTGATTATTTCTGAGCTAACAACGCGACACTGCATCGACTGCAAGACTTTTGGTATTTTGATTGTATTAGTTATCTTATGTCTTTCAAATACTATTTGGGTTGTATATTGGGTTGAGCGTTAGCTCCTCGACCTGACTTAAACTGGTCTACTATATTTTGAGGATTTCTTATATGTGATATCATTTCTCAGTTTTCCACACTTAAGGGTTTATTTGAATTGGCTTCCGCATAAATTACTAATTGCTTCCGCATATTATCTAAAGCTTCTTCTGCATATTATCTAAAGCTTCTACATCAATCAATGAAACTTCTGCTAAATAATTAATTTAATAAAAAATTATAATTAACTCTAAATTTTATAAACTGGCAGGACTAATGTATTACTTATCCTGAGCACAAGAAAAGAGGCGTTAGGGCTGTAAGACTGACTAATTCATAGTTAAAGTCTTACGTGGATAGGGTTTGGGCTTAATTACGGGATTAGGCCAGGCGGTGCTCTAGATTAGGAAAAGGGTCGTCACAATATAGCTTTCTTATATACATATAGATGTTCAAAACATCGTACAACTACGTATACCGCAATGTTGTATAACGAGTTCGTACATCTATTATCGTCTATATAAACTTATTTTCAAATAATCGTTTATATATTAAGCCAATAACAACGTGCAACTACACATCTTTTCATGTTTAATTCATTCAATAAATTGCAGATATGAACAATTGTTTTTATTCTTATTGTGGTACAACCACATCTCTCAACGACTGTTTGCGGATCTGTGCGATTGTTGGAATGATGATCTTTTTTAAATTGTTGCATTTAATAAGTAGTTTGTTCCCTTATTAGAAATTTTGTTTTTGTCTTTCCTCGCTCAAAGTCTTAAGTTTTCCTCTTTTGTTGGAAGTTTTATTTGTCATTATGTGGTTTTAGTAGTGTTGTGTATTGTCATATGTTATAAATGTTTGTAGTAGTCTTTAATTGTCGTGCTGTTTCAATGTTACAATAGCATTCACAACCAAAGTCATGATAGATACATGTCTTTTGAAAAAATAAGATTAGTAAATCAATAGGGCAATTGATTCCAAGTCAGGACCAAGCCATTGATGGTTCCATTTCACTTAACAAAAATGCTAACAAAAATAAAAAAAGTTAAAGTCGTTTTATAATATACATCTACTTGAAATGAAAATAGGTTTTAATTCTCCAAGAAAAAATGAGGTTTCAATAATCAATCTACCTTGGGCCCTTAATCAGAGATTGAGCGCCTCCAAAGGAGATCTTTACACCTTTCTTATAGACTAATATGCGGGCAACACTCAGCACATTATGATATTCGAACAAATCTAATAATCTTAAAGATCGAGTGGAACAACAGTAGTAAATCTACAACCTCTGGGTTTTTCACTGGTGCAATTGCTCTATAAATACTATATATCAAATTAATTAACAGACATCATCATAAGCCATTAATATTACCTGTAGAGTCTGATAACAGTGAAGTTTTTCCTTACATGGTCGCGCTCCATCAAGACTATACATGAGTCCACAGCCTATAAGCAAGTACACAGCTGAAGTTCCCATTTCCAGGGTTCTTGATGATGCAATGTATCAATCTCTTCCATCGATATCATGGCAAAGAGATCATTAACAGGATCACTAGTGTATTGATAGCAAGGTTTCTAGTCTGCAGTTTTAATCTTCCACATTCCATTTCAAATAACATAGTGTCGAGTGGCATTTCAAAATTCCAAATAAGAGCGATTCGATGTTATCTTCTATTTCCATGAATTTATAATCCATTTTGCACCTGTTCATACAGTCCTGAACAAAGTATTGGCTAGTGAACTCATCCAGCCATTAGACTGGGCATTGAATGATCTCCTACCAACAAGGTCACGGAACCGCAAGTCCCCTAAATCCGATACAAGTGCATAAATCACACCGTTCATATGGCCCTTACCAATAACGCCCACCACCTTCTTTCAGTTATTTACTGCTTTGCTCCGTTTCAGAGACCACGCGAGATACTGAAATCAATGGAGTGCAGATGATGATTTTAAACTTTTTAACTATGTAGCACCCCTAAATCTAGTATTGAACTCGACTCTTCTTGTAATGCATTCAAAGGTAATTAATGAAAAGGAAATTGAGGAAAAAAAATTAATAAGAAGCAAATAGGTCACGGGATTGAATCGTACGTGCCATCCAATTCCAAATGGTTGGTTTCTCCCAGGTCATGGGGTTGGGGCACCCGACTGGTTCTCATGGGAGTAGTCGAGACTAAAAAAGCTAAGACACCCATGATTATCAAAAAAATGAAGAAAATCTTTTTTTTTAAGCTAAAGTATATTGAACCATGAGATGACGTGCTCATGAAAATGAGACATATACAAGGGCTCGCTAAGTGACGTGCCTAAACCACTACGGTAGTGAATTTGAATTTCAAACAATATTTTGAAATGTTTAACAAAATAAAGGGGAGGGAAAGGAAAATGAAAGGATGAAAATCCTTGCGCTAGGGTGTAAGAATGTTATACCACATCCCTCTCATGTATCAGAGGTAACAGGAGTGATGGGAATGAAAGGCTTAGCCGCTCATATGGTTGAAAAGAATTGTATTCTATAGCTTGATCCTACAATATGACATAAGATGACAGTTACAGTATATAATTTCAAACAGGGTACTGAATATCAAATTCTTGGAGATACGATCATAATATAGTCATAGCTTATAAATGGAAACAATTCAGGATTTAAGTAAACACATATCTTCTCATTCATATTGGTCCACAGAAACCATAGGTTTGTTTGGAAACAAAGCCAATAAACCGAAGCAGGTATAGGAACCACCAGCCCAAGTTCAAGCTTCAATCTTAAACAGATCTTAATTACTAGGAGCTGGTCAATTATTAGTAAAATTCGTAGGAGATTATTAGATAGATTGAATTAAAACTTTTCTTCCTTATAGAGCAAAGTCTCTTTTTTTTTTTTTATCAAAAACAAGAAAAAATTTCTTCCTTGGTTCACATTACTTTAGCCGTCTTTTAAACTTTCTTGTGGGCTACCTAGGCCTTTTGATCCACAAAATTGTTTTTTCTTAAGAATCTCCTTTCATACAATTATTTAAAAGTAAAAACTCAACGAAAATTGCATTTGTTCCCATTTGATCTCATATATTTCATAAGCATGGATTAACCCACGTTGAACTTCAATAAAATGTAAGAGAATACTTGATCACAGGCTTCTGCAATTGGATTGTCCAAAACTACCAGCTTGTGAAAATGTTTAGCTCAAATGCTTTACTTGTTATTTCTAAAGAAAAACAGGAAGAAAGAGAAATAAATAAACAACTACGCAACACAGATTCCAAAACCCTCGCTCTGATAAAAATAACATTGGCACCCCTATACAAATTCAACAAACGAAAATTGTGAGGAGAATCATTTCTATTCACTCACCTTCAAATTACTCTCAGAAACATCAGATGGTGAAGATATTATTCCTTGAACAACTGCGCCTATTAGAGTCACTTTCTCATTCCATTTCAGAGAATTCCAAGCTCTTTCCAACTACAAGAGCAGAAAAGCTACATGAATTCACTAACTTAAAAATAAATGTATGTAATTCAAATAAAACTTTCCATGATTAACCCAAAAAAGAACTACTTCTATATTCGTATCAGTGAATCAGAAATCCCCAATTTATGTCATATCTCAAGTTGAAGTACGTACAGTTATTTCAATTGGTCGGTCCCCCAGAACTAATTGAGCTCCAACTTCTTCAGAAGCTTTCCAAGCAGCACGAAACTGCACATTTTTTAGCAACATAAATGGCAGTAACGGAAACAGCTCCAGATAATCCAAGTGATATCCACAGCAGGATTTTGTCATATATGTTTTTCTGAATTGTATCAGGTTCATTACCTCCCGGGGCGGACCCAGGATTTTATGTCGTGCTAGGCTGAACTACATACATGTGTAATAAAGATATTAACTGGTTAATTATGATTAGGCTAGCAAAGTTAGCTTCACAATCGGGCCATTGTCAAAGTACAAGAAAAACAAGTAGAGCCTCATCACAAGCATGCTCTGCACCAACAAAATCACTACAAAATCAATCATTCTATTAATTTTTCTACAACTCAAAAATTATTTAAAAAGGAAAAATATTCATATAACTTGTTTAGTAAAGTATATTTTTATTGAAGTTTTATATTATACAGTTACTTAAAAACACAAAAATATATATTGTGAAGTATAAAATAATTAAGTTGAAAATATATTTGTAAGAAAAGAGACATCAATTTATTTTTATTTTTGGTAGGAGAGACATCAATTTATTTATCTTTTAAAAAAGACTTGTCCTACCAAAAAAAAAGGACTTGCTATTTATGAAGATATACAATACATTAACAACAATTTTATCAAAAAAAAAAAATACATTTGCTACACTATTGAATCTACATCATCCCATAATAATTAATACTTGCTACACAATTGCTCTATCATAGTACATGGTGTTATGTGCACATACAACACAAAAGTATTGTATGGAGTAGTCCAACTTTGTAGCAAATGTATGAACCCACAAATGTCATGCAATTACTTTCCTTTAATTTCTTATTTAAGATTGGTTAGCTTTTTGGATAAAACTTTAAACTTTTTTTATTGATTGGATGGGCTAATATCCTTTTGGTTGGGGTGAAAACACAAATACACAAAGTTTGCCCAGGACTCTTATAAGAATCTTTTTATTTTTCTTGGGGGTGGCACATGGACATAGGAGGTTCATGTAAACGTGCCTCAGGCTACAGCCTAGGGCAAGCATACACTTGGGTCCGCCAGTGATTACCTCGTCCCCAAATGGACTGTTCGCATCTAATGAAACTTTAGAGGAACAACCTTAACGCGAGAGCAGTTTGACCCTCTGTGAACCAGAGACAAAACTTCCATTCACTACATCAGTAAAGGGTTTTAATAGCAATCAAAAACTGTTATTAAAAGCCTTTGACTACAATTTTGGTCGGAACTCGAGGTAATTAAAAGGTCAAGGCCTTTAATAACGGTTATTCACCGTCATCTTTGCTAAAACTTGATATGGAGTTATGAGCTTTTATAACGGTTTTTCACCATTATTAAAGGTCTTTATATTTTTTTTTAAGAAAGTGACCATTAATAGCTTCTTTTACAAAAAAATATTGATAATAATAAATAGTAATTTTTTGTTGAAGAGGATAATTATAAACAGTAATTATTAAAAAAGAAATTGAATTTTCTTATGAAACATTAAAAAATTTCAAGCACTGGTATATGTACTGTGGAACACAATGAACAAATCAAATAACATAAGAGTTCATGACTATCAAGAATCGCCTTCTTCCTCCACCTCCTCGGGCTCCTGCAACATATTCATCAACATGGAGACTTGGTTTTGAAGCGTTGTGTTTTCCCTCTCAACTTCATAATGCTTGCTCCGTTCTTGTAAGAGTTGAAGCTGCATATGTTAGAGGGCTTTCACATCCTCCTCCAACTGCTCGTTCAGTCCATCGATCTCTCGGTCCTGCAAATAGAAACAATTGGTATCATATTCAATTTTCAATCATCGATCAAAATTACACCATTATGGTGTGAGTTTCTCACATAAAAAACATGCAGTCCTTTCATTGAGAGAGATGTCTAATAAATGGTAAACTAGATCAATAACAATTCTGACATGCTTTGAGTATGATATTTGTTGAGATGTAAGGGTATGTGGAAGAATGAGTTAGCATTATTTCAAGTAAGCAGATTTTTCTTGAGTTCATGGAATCTCAATTGCTGCAACATTACAACTACAACTACTTCTCTTAACCCCTTTTTTTGGTTGAGAAGACAAAGAACCCCAACAACATAAGAATCTAGACCCAGCCCAAACACACAGACATGGAATTATATCAGGCCATGGAGGAGGGTGACATTCTGTAAACAAACATATATGAATTTGTGTGCATCTATATGCACAAGCATAAGCCAATGAAATGGATAATTACACTTACCCACATAACCAAGCTCTCTTGGCCCTTCGGGTACTCGTTACTAATGGGTTTCCTTCCTGAAAGAAGCTCAAGGAGTACCACACCAAAAGCATAGACTGTCAACTTTGTCATCGACGTTGCCATACATGAAGTATTCTGGAGCCAAATATCTGTCAATGCCAGAATGAAAATAAACAACTATCTTAGTATCTTATCCCCCGTCTGTAAAACAATTAGAGATTCAGCTGAAATAATTCTTGTTCACAATTCACAAACCCGAAAGTTCCAGCTACATCATCACAAGCAACATGAGGTACAGAAGTTGAAGCCCACTTCGCGAGGCCAAAATCAGACAACTGATACACAAAATGAGAAGAATAAGCATTCGAAAAATCCAATAGCATACTAAACAATCACAGAAGACAATAGCGAAGAAAGGGACCTGTGCAATTGATGGCGTACTTTTCGGCAAACATGACAACCAAAATATAAGAAGTCATGAACAACAGTGTAATGCCAATGCAATGTCGAAGTCATGAACACAAACACTTACACCAACATCATGGCCATCGAATCCTTGTGCTGCTACAGCTGGTGCTACTTCAGTTTCTTCATTTTCTTCACCACTAGAACAGATACACACATAGTCGCAACAGCACCAAATTGCTCACCAAACCTTTCCCCAAATTAGTAATGATTATGTCTTTAGTGTCTTAACCAAATGCAAAGCAACCCCATGCACCAAACCCTGCATACATCAAAGCATCAAAGCAGTTTGCATTATTATTTTGCATTACCTAATGCATGAAAGCATGAACACCATGGCCAAGAGAGTTTACATGAAGAACAGGTTTAGATCCATCATTTTTATGCTAAAATATGGTGCAACCATAGATCAGTGGCCATGAATTCATGATGGTTCATCAGATCACACCTTTCAAATCATGGGTCCTCATTGAAAATCTAAATAATTGTAAAAAAGAAAGAAAGAAAACAAAACAAAAAAAAAATCAACATGAGAATACAATGATTTATTTCACCATTACCTATCAAGTATCAAGTACTGATACAGCTAGCTAATGGGAAGGTGTAATTAGAGAGGGACAGTTTTGAGTTAGCTACAAAACAAACATACAAATATAGCTAGCTAGCTACAATACAATACAATGTCACACAAGCTGAAACAGCTAGACCTGGCATTATTTTAATTTCCCTGATTTCAGTGAATTATCCAAAAAGGGTACTAAGATTGACCCACTTAAAATATCACAAATGTACAATAAAATGGTGGGTTGCAGTGGTAGTGCAGTGGAAAGAAAGGATTCAATGAGGTCTCTAAGAAAAAATGGGAGAAAAAAATAAAAGAGAGATCTCAGTACCATAAATAGACAAGGAATGTAGAGACTGCATCATACATTGCAATATCAAGCCAGAGAATATACTCCTAGATGCAGATTTTGGTCTTGCAAAGCTACTGGGTCGTGAATTCAGTCGAGTCTTGACGACTATGAGGAGAACAATAGGCTATTTTGCACCAGAATGGACCTCAGGTGTGCCTATCACTGCAAAAGCTGATGTTTATAGCTATGGGATGATGATCTTCGAACTCATATCTGGAAGAAGAAACTTAAAGCAATCTAATGAAGGGAAGGTGTGGTTCTACCCTACTTGGGCTGCTAACAAAGTGATCACCAAGGGGGCAACCAGTGCTATCAATTTTGGACATCAACTTAAAAGGAAATGCAGACGTCGAAGAAGTTAACAGAGTATTTAGAGTGGCTTGTTGGTGCATCCAAGAAGAAGAGATTCAAAAGCCATCAATGGGACAAGTGGTTTAGATTCTTGAAGGACACTTAGAGAAGAATCCTCCTCCAATTCAAATGCACCTCCAAGCAATGATAGAGACTGAAGAAACTTTGAATTTTTTCTCTGAATAGATTTCTCTCCAAAACAATTATCCAAGGATGCAAATAAAAACTGAATGATCTATGCTACTTTTAGGTCGACTAGTTTCTCAATGGTAAATCATGAAAATAACTTCTCAACAATTCAGTGTGCAATATATACTCTTATAAATTTACATCTATAATATTGGAACTACTATTTCCATTAATTTTTATGAATTATGCAGTATTATATAATATGATTTAGTAATATGTTCATGTTTTTTCTTCAACTTCAAAACTTTTTCATTTACATTGATTTTCTTTAGAACTCAATTAATTCTTGAACCCCTAGCGTCTTGGATCACAACAAATTCTCATTCTTCCTACCTAGGAAGAATCAAGCCATGAGCATTCTAACGACAAGGGACATCAAATTTATCAATGCACTAACTAGGCCTTCTATAAATCCCTTGGTCTATATGCAACATCAATAGTCCTTAATCCTTACACATGCTCCCTATGTTTTTTCAGTGAGGAAACAGGCAAAATATTTATTTTTAGTGAATCAAGCTTCAAAATACATATGACATACCAAGCTTCAGGCCCAACAATAGCACCCTACCCGACTTACAACTAAAGGTCGAAGAACAAGTAATTACTACATTGTTTTCTTCAATAAAAAAAGAGTAGCACATGCGCCAACCTCTAAACAACAAAATCACAACAAACATAACAAGCATTACCAAATTAAAGCAAATGGGAGAATGGTTGACTACTTTATGCAACACAAAGAGATTGCCGGGTTTATATGTTCATGAAATCATCCTGTCATGTTATAGTAACTAAAAAATTGTAATATTAGAAGAACTAAAGGTATTCTCCGACTCGACATCAACTGAATCAATTTGACCTTTTGACTTCTCCAATGTATTAATTCGATACTAAAACCATCCAAATTGATACAAACAAACTCAAAAGAAGACGCAACAAAAAAAAAATTCTTGAATTTCATCTGTACATGCCAATGTCGATAACCTAAACCTAATACCAAATCTCAAATAATTCATCCTCGTGTCTGCATAACACGCAATGCTGAATCAACGAAACAAAAATCAAAAGAGAGAGAGGCATAAACAAAACCTGATCGAAAATCTCAGTACATTCCCGATTCCTCCACTCGCCGAACTTAGATGATCATCAACAAACCAACATATGAACGATCAACCGAACCACCAATTCACGAACTGGTTCTTCACAACGTACAATCAAATCGATCAATCAATGCTTCAAAACAACAACAAATTCAGATCTGAAAAACTGAACGAATTCGTTCAAGAAACCAATCGCATTTGAAACCCTAGATCAAAACATAGAGAGAGAGAGAGGCGAATATGAACCTCAAAACAAACCCTAAATCGAAGCCCTCCTTGAGAGAGGCGAGCTCGCGAGATGCAAAGAGAGAGGAACGGTGGTCGACGAGAGAGATCGAGCGAGACGAGCAATCAGTGGCGAGAGAAAAGGTCGAGAGAGAGGGTCGACAGGTAGAGAAGGTCATGAGAGAGGATTGAGAGAGAGAAGGTCGCGAGAGGATCGGGAGTTTGGTCTTTATATTCTTTGAATTATAGATGACGGTAGCCGTTATCAATATCTTTGCTTCTCATTAATAACGGATATATTCAAACCGTTATTAATGACTCTGTTATTAAAGTCTACAAATGTTGTAGTGATTAAAAGTTTAAATTGAATGGTTCTTCCAACTCCCCCAAAAAACTTTAAAACCAACTCATTTGCTTGATCCAAAGAAAGTTTTCTTCCTCACCCAGGTTTATGCTGCGACCAACGGCGCCGAAAAATTCGGCCACGGACAAAGAAAACATATTTGATTTCAATCTCGAACTGGGCTCACCTTCATCTGAAGTGTACATAATACCAGCTCTGGAGATTCGCTCTGCAACAAATGAAATTAGGTCGCGGAATTGAAGAGCAATTATAACAGCCACAAAGACAAAGAACAAGAACAATGCCCCCGTTAGAAATCTCGGCTCAATAGAAATTGAAGAAATTAAACAATGTAGAGATCATAAATCTAAGCTAACTCGTAACGCATTGATTAAATATAATTTAAAAAGGATGTGGAAAGCACGTCATTAAGTGCACTAAATTGCGAGCGCTGATCAATGCGGTCAGACCCAACTAATTTGTACAGCTATAGTAATAATTTTCCCAAATCACATTACTTGGAAATAAAAGTTCACCAGCATATTAATTAGCAAAACAAAATGGAGTAAGAAAGCTTATAGATCAAAAGTCGAGCCCTCTTGCCTGCTTCGGCATAGCTCGACGACGACATTGTCGGGGCGCAGAGACCAAACAACTCTCTCGACATCGAGGGTGGACTCCCTGGACATGTGGTTCGTGCCGAGCAACCAAATCTGTTCTGGCTCGAGAAATTCAGTCCTCCAGGGCGGCACGGGGCCGAACCTGCCCTTCTCGATCAACACCAAGGTTCCGCTCTCGGCCAATCCGGGCAGGTCGGGATGCAAGGCTTGGATCCTGGCTCGGGATTCGGGGGCGATTTGGGATCTGAAATCGAAGGTTGGTGGGGGAGGGGAGATTGTTGGGGTTTTGGAGGATTGCGAGGGGGTAATTTTTGTTCCTAAAAAAACCAAGGTTTACCAAACCGATAGCAATTTAAGAATTTTTCATAATTTTACACCCTCCATAACCTTAACCCTATCACCCAAACACAAATTTTCAATTCATTCTACCTTCCTTGCCTCTTCTCTATATTCCGTTCGTTCATCACCACTCGATCCTTACATTTTCATGAATTGACTTTGTATTTAATTGCATTTTTAGTGAATGGTCATGTATTTCATTATATTTTTTTTATAGATGAACATGTATGGAATATTTTTAATGGAATGTATATCATTTTTTTTAAAAAAAAATCTATAGTAGAAATAATTGCAAAACCAAACCGACCAAACCGTGTAAACCGCAGTAGGTTTGGTTGCAGTTTTAATGGTTTGTAGTTTGGTGGTGGTTTATAAAACTATCAAATAGTGAACCCTCAATTTGATGACTGTTTGAGGATTTTCACCACCAAACTGCATTTTGCCTACCCCTAATGCCAAGGTATGCGTGCATTGCGAAAAGTATTAAACAAATTGAACAAAAAAGAGCTCGACTATACATATGCATCCCACATTTGTACTTATCCACGGTTGCGGATAAGTACAAATCAAAGCTGTCCGCTACTGTTAGATTCTAATCGCTGTTATAACTGAACCGATATTCGTGTTCTAATAGAAATATTAACAGAATGTGGTTCTTCAATTAGCACGTGAACCACATTAAATATAACTCATTTTAGGACAACGGACGACAACATCAACACACACATATATTGTACGGAATATGAGATTTGAGATCTATGTGACAACAACTAGGAGCTTTTTGCATGTGTATAGTTACTAGCTTGGGCTTTTGTAGTGGTGAGCGATGGCAACAAGAGCGCGTATGACGTGCGTGATATGGGTCCATATACTACATGCATGGGTGCATCACTGCATGCATGCATGGATGCATGTATGATCGCGCGCATCGCTGTATCAACTTTTCTATAAATTGCTGTAATTGCATGCTAGGACACTGGATAATCTGGGAGACAAAAGAAGCCTTTCGAGGGGGTGAAGGTTCCTGCAAATGAGGTGCGTGCAATATTAAGTGCTATTGTTTGCATTATATATATATATATATATATATATATATATATATATATATATATATATATATATATATACTAGTTTCATGACGTACTATGCACGATAAAGTTCGCTCGCTTCGCTCGCAAAAATTTAATTAAAAAAATATTTTTAATTACGTACAAAACTATAAAAAAGATAAGATAAATATAAAATTTAGTATTAAATATATTATACTAAGCCATCCGATTAATGATATATATATATATATATATATATATTGGTAGGAATTTAATATAAAATTAAAATAAAAATAAAATATATAAGTTTGAACAAACTATCTAACAAACCATCAAATGCCTACTGTAAAAAATTAGAAGTATTTACTTTAAAAAATTAAAAATAAAAAGCCTATTTATCTTCACTTTGAAATATTGCATTATGTAGAATATTCATAATGATGTTGACTATACTTCCTCATTGTCATCACTGCAAAAGAAATAAATAATATTGGTTTCTTTATAATTATTATTACTAACTAATTAATAATATGTTAGTTCAAATAACTTAATAAAGCATTTTGTTTTTCAACGCTTTTTCATTTCCAAATCATTATCAATGCATTTTCTTTTTATGTTGACTTCCTTGTACTTTGCATTTCTTAGTTGAAATGTCATTTGAGAACTTCCTCTGTCATTTTCAAGAATAAAAGAAAATGTAACATGAAATAAAATTCAAAATGTAATCTTGCAAGTTACTTCAAAATAAAAGATATGATTTTAAACAACATCAGTTTCAAGTCTCTCGAATCGCTTTTGCGTGAAGCAATTTTGTTCATAACAAAGATCAATAGCTAGCAGAATCAGCTGAAGTTTTCAATATTGAATGTTTTCTGTTCATGATCATGTGGAAACGCAATCTGTTTTGTGCTATTGGCAGATGAACAATTATCACAACAATATAACTTTCAGATACAAAATACACAAGATCATTCATGAAAACTTCCTCCAGTCTATTTGATTAATTTAGTATGTCAATTCTTTTGATAAATACATTTGATATCTCATGTTGCTCCCATTGCATATAGATGCTAATGGACTATATGAATGCAAACCTACAGACCGATGAAGAAATGAAGATGAGCTTAATCGGCATCCCATGACTCAACTCTCAAAGCTTATCTTGTTGTTATGCGTTTCCTTCGAGCTTCGTCCTGTTTTCGCAATTAATTTGATCCGAAAGGTGATTTAGGAATCTTCTGTCCCATTCCTTGAGCAATCAATCTCTGGGCAGTTCTCACTGATGTCTTTGGCCTCGGATAATGAGGTTCCAAATCTGCTAACTGAAGTAAGATTATTAAACATACCAAAAAAGGTCACAAGTCATACACATCAATCTATACAAATGAACATCGCATGGAAGGCTTATACAGACTACCACTTTCTAGTCCTATGAAACCCCATTAATAGTCAGTTCAGTGCAGATATTGAGTCTTCCAGACCCTACGTTAATAGCACCAACACACCAAACACTGCTAAGAGAAACATTCAAAGCTACTTAATGAAAGTGAAACATCTAAAAATTAATACATTTTATTGACTGTAACAAGATCTTGAACAAGGCACATGGTCTCTAAAGTGCTCATATTTGCTTAGGGCTTGATGGTGGGATTATTTTCTTTCTTTAGGAAAAAAAAGGAATCACGGGAGGATACAAAGTACCTAATGAGGAATATCTTCCGACAAGCTTGGGTAAATCTACTGAACGATATTCTACCCATTCCGAGGCTTCAATCATGAATTTATGATTCGGCACTACTGAAAAAAATTAGTGTATGTGTGCGAGCGCACATATGAGAGAGATGTACAAAGAATGCTTCATTAAAGGGCAGTTAAGTTGGTTCACCACAAGACATTTTGGGTAGCAACTTTAAATAGGAAATCTTTTCATTTTTCTTTTTTATATAAATAAACTTTAATGAGAATGTTATTATACTACCAAATCAGAAAGCAAGTTATTGACATAGAATAACCAGAAAGTTGATGCCTGAACATACAATTCTACATCTACAATTTAAGGGATAGACAAAGGCTCTACTTTGCTACGAACAACACCATAAAAACTGGGGGTGGGGGGCATTAAGTGATGAAATCGGCAGGCATTGTCTTTAAGGTGAATAGAAATCATAAAAAATGGCAGTCATTTCTATCAGATGATAGCTTAAAAGTTGAGATTATTATTTTGATGCTTTTTCATTCCATACACAATTTTCATGGTTTCACTTATAACTCAGGTCAATGTAAGAAATTGTCAAAAAATTAAATTTGGTGCTTTCAGGTCCACAGAATCTCAACATAACTACATGTTATTGTTGCATCTCAGGATGTAATATCGTACTTTAAATCTTGAAACCTTCGCAGTAATTTGTACTTGTAGTTCATGAACTCGGCATGAGACTGATGTTGCTCCAGCTTCATGCAGATTCTCGACTGCTTCATCTGTAATTCATGGAAACGACATTGTGAGAAACGCCTCAAAGAGAAAAGTTGTTTAGTGTAGGGACCTTCAGTAAATCACCAATCTTCAATGAACAGAAACAAGTGATTAAGTAAAGGAAGCAGAAGAGTCGGATTCTAAACATATCTCACATTTAAATTTCTTTATCAGTAATCTTTATAAGAAAAAAATTAAGAAGTCATTGTCTTTAAGGTGAATAGAACTATGAGATCAAACATATTAAGAAGTCATTGTTCATTATAGATTTCTCAGAAGTTTAAACATTTCATAACATTAAAAACTTAGACTCCTCTACCACAAATTAAGAATTAGACTCTCCCACTTGGGGAGATCTTAAGCAGGCGCCCTTCCCAAGTGCAATGGAGGTCACCCATTAAACCAACCCCAGCAATCCTCCCTATAAATCTAAATGGAATTTGGTGCAAGTTTACTAACATTGCCAAGAATACTTTTACTAAAAAAAAAAATCAATGATCATATTCACAACTTGATGAACATGCATCATAACTAAAAAATCAAATTATTATCAAGCAAGGTTAGAAAGTTTTTCATGTAAAAGTACAGGCAAAATAGCTTCAATGAGAGAGAAAATAATGCACAACATTGGTCATGTAAATACAACACACAATTCTACGAAAAAAATAAATACAACACACAAAAATGAGGAAAACTAACCGCCGCAAGTTACTCATTTAGCTCCTGATAGGATGCAATAGTACAATTCACATTGGAACATCTAGATCCAATCTTCTTTGAATTGTGGCTGCAAAATACATATAAGAATTTAATAGTTAGTAGTGCATTCAGTAAGAAAGGTTAGAATATAATGTGGGAATGAGTTATAAGGTTTACCTCGAAAGAACTATTTTTTTAGTGAGAAGTGTTATGAATGTGTTTATATACGAGTCATGTGACCAATGTATACACACGAGTTAGCCTTGAAGATTTCATTGGTTCTCTCTAGTTGATCACTTGATTGATTATGTAGAAGTAAGTGAAATAACCTAAAATGATCATGGGCATAGGGAACTTTCTAAGTTTTTCTTTGCTAGCTTTATCAATCTCTTTAATGAACTGGTGAGGAACAAAGTTCTTTAGCTTGTCAACCAACCATCCCTCCAATACTTGGTCTCGTTTGTTTGAGAACATCTCTCGAATCTCTTCAAAACACTCAAAATTCCCAGAGCTTTGCTGAATCAAAGCCTTCACTTCGGGATTAAGAAATGAACTATTGAACAGATTGAATTTGATATGAACTCATTGAGTTTCGGGGAACTAAATTGCTTGTCGGGAGGAACATAGACACCAAGAAGGTCATTCTACCAATGAAGCAGATAAAACTCAGAAAGTGCCATCAAGCATTGAAGGAACTAATTAATTCATGGCATGAAAGGCCTAGTGATTCAGAATATAGGAGTACTAATATATTAAGCCAATATGAACATTCAGAGATGCCATCAAAACTTCGCTAATTTCGCTGATTAACAAGGTCTAGGCATTTGAAAGGATATTAAGTAATTTGAAATAGCTAGAGATGTAGATCATGTGAGTAGAAAGATTCTTAGCATGTTGTTGACAAAAAAATGCATTATACATCACTGCAGTTTAGACAAGGATGTAAATTAAACCAATCTATATAACACACATATCATAGAATATGTAAGTTGCAGCCAGTGTTCATTATAGCTTTCTCAGTGGTTTAAACATTTCATAACATTAAAAACTTAATGGAAATAGCAAAATAATAAAGGTTTGAATTAGACATTGTAGGGGTCGCGTGAACACGTACCCCATTTACCAAAAATTATGAATTAGACTCTCCCATCTTAGGCAGGCACCCCTCCCAAGTGCAATGGAGGTCACCCATTAAACCAACTCCATCAATCCTCCCTAGCTAGAAATCTCAATGGAATTTGGTGCAGTTTACTAATATTGCCAAGAATACTTTTACTAAAAAAAATCAATGATTATATTCACAACTTGATGAATATGATGAATGAAGACATATTAACATCATAACCAAAAAATCACATTATTATCAAGCAAGGTTAGAAAGTTTTTCATGTAAAAGTACAGGCAGAATAGCTTCAATGAGAGAGAAGATAATGCACAACATTTGTCATGAAAATACAACACACAATTCTACCAAAAAAAATACAACACACAAAAATGAGGGTGGTTTCTCAGTATAGAACATCTCTTTGATGGTCAGTTCCCATGAAAAAAATGGTGAGATATGAAAGTCCAACTTTAGGACTGCTTTTACGTCTTTGGCATAACAACACCATTATTGTTGGGTAAAGCATGGGACCATGGAGAGAACTGCAACTCCAGTAGCTCCTCTCTTGTATATCTAAGCCTCTCCTCCACAAAATTATTGAAAAACAACATTTAGATCAATGGGGTTCACTTCAGGGACCTTGTTTTCAATTGAAATGACCACCGGAAGATAATTCTCACCTACAATACACTCCCTTCTTGCGCTACATGATGTATTGTTCTTCTTAGGTCTTAGTTGCATTGCCTTCGAAGTTCCAGTTCCCGATAAATGCCCAGAGGCACCTTTACATACATGATTTACTCATAATTTATAAACACTGAACCAACGTACTTGTTCAATAATAGTCTTTTATGATAATTATTTTTAAGTGAAGCAAATGGTTAGCTAAAATAATCTTCAAAAATAAACCACAAAAACCTATTATTTCTTGATCCCCCAAAAAGAAAATGGAAAGTGAAAAGATGAAATACCCAGGGTGGTAGGAGGCCGGCCAGTTCTTCCTCAACGGAGATAAGGGAATGTTTGGGATCCTCATTTCAACCAAAAAATGAACACACCAAAGACCAATTCAATATGTTTTCATGGATTCTCAAAGTAGTATCTTATGAACTTTATTAAGAAAGTATTAAAATTGATCTTATTTTTTTGGTAGAATTGTTTAACTGCTTCTTTATTTTAAGAATCAAACCAACATTTTGCTTGTCTCTATCCTTCTATTTGAGGATGTATTGAGGATAAGATCAATATGCAATCAAATCAATGTTTAGATGGTAATTTGATCTCTAACAACTACCAAGTTTTCCATCAACCCTTAAAAACAACAATATCAATGTAGTCACACCAAAGAATACATCTACCAAATAGACAATCCAATCAATCAAACAACAAGTGAACATTATGATAAACAATCTTGGCATTTCTTCAAACAATTAGTGGTCATTCTAAGTTTGTAGGTTAAGTTAGAGAGTTATATGCACAAGCTAGATAGGTTCTAGTCTGAATTTGAGATAGTTTAGAAATTTGCTTTCAAGTACAGAAGAAGAAACTGAAAATACTTAATTATAGATCATTGTAAGTTTAGAAGCATGTACCTTGTTTTTGCTTCTTAGATTGTAGCGACAGAGATCGTTTAGAGGTTATGCATGGAGACGAGAGAGGTTCAATGAAATGGAGTCGCGAGAGAGAACATCCAAGTCGAGAGAGACTTTCAAGGGAGTGCAGAGATTTGATGAAATCGGGAATGAAGGGAAAAAACCTCAATGAAAGAGAGTCGCAAGAGAGAACGTTCTGATCGAAAGTGGAAGTCGAGAGAAGAGGGTTCTGATCGAAATCAGATCAAGGGGTAAAATTGGGAGTTCAAGCAAGGAAGGAAAAGAGATCGAACGAAATCAAGAAATCAGATTATGGAAAGTTTTGATCGAAATCGGATTAAGGGTAAAATTGGAAGTTCAAGTAACGAAGGAAAGGAGAAGTATTCTCACTTTTATTATATTGATATTGATATACATATATATATATATAGTTTTGTTGCTATTTATACTATTAATTTTCAAGTTCAATTATCAGATTTTCTTTTGTTTTTTAGGGGCACTACAACTAGCTAGATATCTCAACAGCCATTATTAATTATGTGGTAGAGTTTCTTCTTGTCTATAAATTAAATTCTATATAATGAATTATATATGCTGCATATAATAACTAAATCATATATATATATATGTTGTTGCAGCAACATGGATTGCAGTAGATCCGACCAAGATTCAGGCAATCATGGACTGGCCGGCACCGATGTCAGTGATAGTGATTAGGAGTTTTCTAGATTTGGCAGGCTACTATAGACGATTTTTATGGGATTTCTCAAAGATCGCTTTGCCGATTACCTGATTGACACTGAAAGACGTTGTGTTTGAGTGGTCTGAGAAGTGCGACATCTAATTTGCTCAGTTGAAAAAATCATTGACTACTGCGCCAGTATTGGTGTTGCTAGAGGTCGGACAAGGATTCTTAGTATACACGAATGCTTCTCATGCGGGTCTAGGCTGCATGTTGATGTAGGATTGTGATGTTGTGGCTTACGCTTCAAGACAACCGAAGATACATGAGAAGAACTATCCCACAAATGATCTGAAGTTGGCAGTGGTCGTATTTACATTAAAGACATGGAGACATCATTTGTATGGAGAGAGATTCACACTCTTCACTGATCTCAAGATCCTGAAGTATCTCTTCACACATAAGGAGTTGAACATGAGATAGCGCAAATTGTTAGAGTTCTTGAAGGACAACCACTTTTCCCTCTAATATCACCCAAGAAAAGCGAACGTAGTCATAGATACGCTAAGTAGAAGATCGACTAGAGATGGCGAGGTTGTCAGATGTTACATGACATATCAGTATGGGTTACTCGAGGCAGCGACGACAACGGTCAGTCAGACATTCCTATTGATACTCAAGTGATGATTTGTGCTCAGTTGAGGGTGCATAATGTGTCTACACAGAGAGTATCAGAGGGTTAGGAGATTGACCGATTGTACTTGAGATTCAGTGAGTTAGCGCAGAGAGTAGAGTATACAGATTGGGTAGAGACGTCAAATCAATGTCTGAGATATCGTGGTAGGTTGTGGATACCGGAGGGGCTAGAACTGAGAGATGAGATTCCTTAGGTGTCACACCATTCCTTATTCACTATTCATTTAAGCAGGACTAAAATGTACCATGACATGAGGAGACTCTTCTGGTGGCCTGGGATGTAGGTGAACGAGTCAAAGTTCATTAGGAACCGTGAGATTTATTAGCAGGTTAAGTCTTAGCATTGTAGGATCGTAGGTTTATTACAGTCGTTTCCCATTCCTCGATGGAAATAGGAAGATATCACTTTGGATTTTGTCATAGGGCTGTCGAGGACCGCCAAGAGACACGATTTGATCTGGGTGATAGTTGATAGACTGATTAAGTTCATTCATTTCCTACAAGTAGCAACACACTACATATTCGACCAGTTGAGCATACTGTTTGAGAGAGAGAGATTATTAGGTTGCATAAGGTACCATTGACGATCACGCCAGATATAGATGCTACGTATATGTCGAGGATGTGGCGAAGTATATGAGAGCAGTATGGTATGTAGCTACAGTTCAGCAGAGCTTTCCATCCTCAAACCGACAGACAGATATATATGGTGATTTAGGTATTCGAGGATATGTTGCAGGCTTGCGTGTTAGAGCTTGGCGGGTCTTAGGAGGAATACCTATCATTATGTGAGTTTGCTTATAACAACAGTTATCATGCTAGCATTGAGATGGCATATAACGACCCTAAAAATTTAACCCGTGCCACGTGTCAATACAGGTAATATGTGGGCCCACGCCGTGGTACAATCATCAATTCTCGGACGTCGACGCCGAGGTATGTTAGTTTTATATGGTGTTTGTATTATATTATATTTTATATGTGCAATTTAAGTTTTTAACGTGTAAAGATGTTTGCGTGCGAGTGTTGGTTATGTGACGCGATGGTTAGTGGTCTGGGAGACAAACTTAATTAAAAACACTGATAAAATACAAATTCAAATTTATCGAAACAATTGGTACACAATTCGACCAAGTGCGCAAGACACGTGTAGTGCGGCGTAGGTCGAGTTCGAATTGCACAAAAGATGTGGTGGAGAGGCTAGAGTGAAAGGTAAGTCAACTAAGTCACCCAATTGAGTTATCAAAGTTGGTAAGTGAAATTGTGAAAAGGCCAAAAAGGCAATAAAGTTGTAAAGGGTATGGATAAGGGTGAGGGGTATTTTGGTCATTTGACTAAAATACCCAAATATTAACACTCCATCGCCACCCCATTCCCCATTTTCGATCAAAAAAAAATTGGGAGAAAGAGAGAAATCGACCAAGAGAAGGAGAAACCAAGGAGAGGAAAGCGGCGGTTCGCGGAGAGCATGGACACGACGTCGAGGCGAGATCCAGGTAAGAAGTTATTGATTTCGTTGTTGGTGTGTCATTGTGGTTGTTTCCGAGATTTGTTGTCGAGGTTGTCGTTGAGGGGATTATGGATTTAAATGGTGAAAATGGTGGTGATGATGATGGTGAAGTGGGTGTTGATTGTTATTGTGTTGTTGTTGTGTTGTTGCAAAAAAAAAAAACGTTGTTGTTGCTTGCTGGAACAGCAAGCAACGAAGAAGAAGAAGGGAGAACTGGGCCGGGTCAAGGTGACTTGACACGGTTGGGTCAGACTGGGTTTGACCCGGGTAGACCGGATCAAATCGGGTTTGACCCAGATTGACCGGGTCCGACTTGGTCGGATCGGGTTAACCCGGTTAAATCGGGTCTGATCCCCGTGGACCGAGTTTGACTCGGTCAGGTCGGGCAAAACCGAACCCAGTCGAGTCGGGTCAGACCCGACCCTCGACCCACCCACCTATTATTGTATTAATAAAAATTATTTATTTCAATTAAATATATTAAAAAATGATTTTAATTGAAATAAATTCCAGAAAAATAGGAAAAATTCTAGAAAATTATATTTTCATCAAATAAAAAGAAATTTGAGAATTTCTACGAAAAATGAAATATTAGGGATTTTTGCGAGACATTATGTCGGGGTTTTTGCCTTGAAAAACGTGAAATTTGGCAAAAATAGCTAGAAATTTGGAAAAATCATAGGAAATTAAGGAAATTGATATAAATTGTATAATTAGGATTATTGTATACACGAGGACCGTAAGGGGCGTGTCGGAGTCCGTGTTAGCGCGAATTAGCTTAGATCGAGGTAAGTAAACCAGTGAGGAACATTACAGTTATTTCTTGAGCCTTAAATTATTTATTGATATTGCTTCGATGCTATCTTTATTGGGAAATGTGCCCTAGGTCAATCCATTAACAGTCTTTATGAATACATTTTAGTTAATAAAATAGAGGATTTCATTTGCTGTTTATTATAATTGATTTGCATGTTTACATTATAATAAGATCCATAGGTATTTACAGAAATATCCTAAATGTCCCTAGTCGATTATTATACTAGGAACTATAATGAATTAAGACTAGTGTGAGTCTTGATTGATGATCATACGATGATCATACGTATAGGAATACGAATCAAGATCATGAGTACTTGTTAGGGAACAAAGTACTGGACCGACCATTCGCTATGAGAACATCACATGGATTAAGTCATAGTTGTTTCTCATGATAGGTATATTTTTCAGTCCTCTGACTTGAAATACAGTGATTTGACGCAATCAAACGTTGTCTTTAACCGGATTATTATAAAGGTTGCGATTGGTTACTGTGTGAATAATGTGGTGAAGTTGTATAATCGAGATAGAATTTGTCCCTCTCATATAAAGAGAGATATCCAATGGATCCCTCGATGTGTTAGACTGTTAAAAGGCCTAGTCTAAGTGAATTGATATTGATCAATGTCACTTAGATGTTTTCAGTCTACCTAGAAATCGAGACTAGTACGATTGAACATGTTGGATGACAGTTCCATGCCTTATGTTTGATCAAAAGGATATTGTGTGACAAAATGATGTTATATACACTATTAATTAGGTTGTATCGATTTGATATTCGTACAACTTAGATAGTCATAATGTCTTGCTAGAGGCCGCTTATGACTTGTATACCAAAATGTGTTTTGGTACACTGCCAATGTTGTATGAGCCTATTGGGTCGCACACTAAGAATGGTTTTGCGAGATTTTAAGATGGTTCAGAAAAATGAATTTTATATGATAAAATTCATGACAGAAACGTCCTTGTAGTGTATTACACTTATACTTCTTTAAGTAAGGGTATATGTGTAATTTACTTAACTGTCTATATACAAGGGTTGTATAAATAGACACTTTGAGTTAGAATACATGTACGAAAGATTAAAAGAAAAAAAAACTCTATTTTCATTTTAAGAAACAACTTAGAGTTTTTGGTATGCTCTGGATCGTTTTGGAGAGAAACAAAAGGTTTGGTATTCTCTCGAAGCTAGCACTTCAAATCTCAGCCGCCGTTCGTGTGTGGACTGCTGATAGAGGGCGTTCAATGTTGGCAGCGCCTTAGAGATCGATTAACCTTCAGAAAGGTACATTGCGAGTGAGGTATGATTAAGTTTTCATAGTATAAACGTGTTTTAATGGAATCAGATTCGAATCCTGTTGGGGTTTTTCTCAAAATTGTTTTGTAATCTCCGCTGCGCATGAACCCCAAAACCCAACAATCTTGTCATTCCATTCCTTTTGAGTTGTTCTATGGCAAGTGTGTCAAGCGTGATTCTTGCAGAATCCTGGGCTCGCGGTGTATTATACTGGAGTTTACGGCTGGGGATATGTGATTGGTTGTAATGACATGTACGGGGTGAGAGTCATCCACCAAATTGCTGGGGATTCTATACTTGCGTAGGGGTCTTAGAGGAGATTCTGTCCTCGACTCCTAGCCTTTGAGGAGATTTTATCCTTGGCATAACGACTTTGATTGGTCGGGACCACTTGTGCCTTTCCTTTGTATTTCGTGACACTCAATTTTCGATTTCTTATTTATTTATTTACAGTCTTTATATGTTCATGCGCTTCCTGTCCTTTTCTTTCTATCTGCATGAATTGACTGTTCATTTATTTAATTCGAAATACTATATTTATTATTGTTCCTGTTTGGCGTTACTTACCTGGGCTCGTAATTTTTGTGTTTGACTAAGTGCAGATCTGCATTCCAACAAAGGAAAGGCCGTGCAGTTAGGCGATATACTTTGAGCGGCCCTCCTCTGCTGATATAGGTGATTTTTTTTTGTTGTATTAGTTACCTATATTGTTTTTGTACATGGGATTATGGGGTTGAGAGATTTTTGGATATTATGACTTGGATGATACTCTCTTTGCTTTACATGATATCTATGATATACGGGGTTCCCATACCCTAGGTTTTTGTCCTAACTTAGACCTTTCGAAGTTGATTGATTAGTTGAGATTAATTGCTTCCGCTTATTACTTTGATAACTCACTAATGAATTAACTTCACTCTTAAATGATTAATAAATGATTGAATGGTAAGGATAGGCTCACTGGCCCTGTGCGATTGCGAGATTGGCTCGGGGGTTCGCGCGGGTCCAGGCCAAGCCAAGCAGCGTCTGATTCTAGGGTTGTGAAATTTGGGGTCGTCACAGTTGGTATCAGAGCGTAAAGGTTGAATAAAAAACTCTTAAATTTAAATCACAATCCACTGAGACATAGGAAAGCGAAAGTTAGGATAGTTGTCAGACTTAGAGTGGAACCCTATGAACCTAACTTAAGTCTTAGTTGGGAAGTAAGGAGAGTTGGGAAAAGTCAAAAATTGAAATGTACATGCTATATTTGATATGATGTATTATTATGATATCGATTAGCTATTCACTGATTCGGAGATTCGCCTAATTGTAGACAGCGATGGCGGATCAGGTGGGTTCTGGTGATGATAGTGGGACACCAGGTCCTAGAGGAGTCAGTATGGAGGAGTTCCAGATGTGGACTTAGAGGATTATGAGTCAAGATCATCGACTTGAGGAGATCTTGAGACTATTGAGAGCACCCCCTACAGTGACACCATCTACGTCGACTATTTCCCAGTTGCCTGCTGCACAGGAGACTGGTACACCAGCTAATGCAGTGACGTCGACAGCTCCTACTCTGATTTCAGCAATGCTGGAGACCACAGTAGCTCCGATAGCACAGACAGGGTTGTGTTCTCTACTCAGACGGAGGTGATACCATCGACACCGAGTACATCACTCACTGAGACGCCTAGTACACCGACTACTCCGAGTACTAAGGCTACACCATAGGCGAGGCAGGCCAGGGAATTTCAGATGCATTAGCCTGAAAAGTTCTACAGAGGTATGAATCTTGAGGTAGCAAAGATCTTATTGAGGAGTCACGAGAAGATTCACGACATTCTTGCTACACCGGCCCACATGCAGCTTAGTATATCTTCCGCCTCATTGTTCGGAGAGGCTGACGTCTGGTGGCGCACTACGGTGGCCAGGATGGGGAAGCCTCGAGATTGGGCTGAGTTCAAGGGGAGGTTCAAGTAGAAGTACATTCCTCATACGGTCCGTAATTTGAAAACGACTGAGTTTCAGAATATTTGACAAAGAGCCGACGAGTCCGTGATGCAGTACATGGATCGATATCTACGACTGATGGAGTATGCCGGAAGAGCAACAGATACTGACGCCGACCAGGTGCATTACTTTGTACACGGGCTACTCGATTCGATAGGTTCGATGGTAGTGACGACAGCTCCGAGCACACTACAGGCGGTGTATGAGAGAGCTATGGCCAATGAGGGATTTGGCAGTACACGCACCGGGGCACAGGCTACTTCATCGGCACCTTCTCAGTTAGGGAGGCCTTCAGGGGATGGTAAGAGAAGGAAAAGTTTCAGGCAGTGGTCACAGAGAGACCGAGCTCATAGTGTAGCATCAGTAGCATCTCCACCCACCGCAACAGTTGTATCATCCACTCCGGCACGGAGTTATGTTAGTGTTCAGCCACCACAGTCTCAGTCGGGCCAGCATAGACAGCACCATCAGAGGACTGAGGCCAGAGGCGGTGATCAGGAGCAGAGATATTGACAGGGGCAGCGACACGATCAGGGTCAGGGATAGAGTTCTGGTCAGGCACCGAGACAGGGACAGCGTGGTCCGTTTAGTTCAGGGTCTCAAAGGAGAGCATGCTTCGATTACAAACAGTTAGGCCACTTCGTCAGCGCTTGCCCACGACTGGGTCGAGGACAGCCATAGTGCCGGGAGCAGGTTCATGCCGTTGCCGCACTAGACACGACTGCCTCATGGAACCTGATTGAGGGTACGATTTATATTTGCAGTCGATTTATGAATACCATGTTTGATTTTGGTTCAACAGTTTATTTTATTTCGGGTCGTATGGTTGACGAGTTAGGGTTGAGACCTATTCGATTAGAGAGACCCTTGATCTTTAGCATGGCTGCTGGGGACAAGATTTACCCGAATTTAATGTGTGTAGACTGTTCAGTAGAGATAGAGGGATACACCTTACCTGCAGACCTGAGAGTGTTGGAGTTCCTAGAGTTCGATGCATTACTGGGCATGGATTGGTTGGGTACTTATCATGCATAGATTCACTACTATGGTAAGAGGATCACATTTCAGATTCATAGGCATCCAGAGTTTAGCTTCCAGGGGACTTCGACCAATTTACCGATCACCAGGTGTAGAGTCGCCACTAGCATATATATAGAGACATTTGCTGGCATGTTGAGTACGATAGGCAGAGTAGAGACTAGGTTGGAGTATGTGGTAGTAGTATGCGAGTTCCCTAATGTTTTTCCAGTGGAGTTACCAGGCTTACCACCACCTAGGGAGATCGATTTCATCGTTGACTTGGTCCCACGGACCAAAACCATTTCTATTCCTCCGTATCGCATAGCTCCGAGAGAGCTAGATGAGCTGAGAGGACAATTCGACAAGTTGTTGGAGTTAGGCTTTATTTGGCCGAGTATGTTGCCTTGACGAGCACCGGTATTGTTTGTGAAGAAGAAAGACAGCAGCTTGAAATTATGCATCGACTACAGACAGTTGAACAAGGAGACGATGAAGAACAAGTATCCACTTCCTCGCATCGACGATTTATTCGACCAGTTAATAGGTTCGCAGTGTTTCTCGAAGATTGATATAAGATCTGGGTACCATCAACTGAGGATTAGAACAGAGGACATGGAGAAGATTGCATTTCGCACTCAATATGGGCATTACCAGTTTATAGTCATGCCGTTTGGACTGACTAACGCCCCAATTATGTTCATGGATTTGATGCATCAAGTGTTGAGACAGTACTTGGATAGATTCGTCATTGTGTTCATCGACGACATATTGATATATTCTAAGACTCGCGAGGAGCACGAGGAACACCTTAGTTTGGTTTTACGGACACTGAGAGAGCATCGATTATTCGCTAAGTTCAGTAAGTGTGAGTTTTGGTTGACAAAGGTAGGATTCCTAGGTTACATTGTTGGGACCAGCGGAGTGTCAGTAGACCCCGCTAAGGTTAGGGCAGTTAGTGATTGGCCTACACCGAAATCAGTGTCAAATATCCGCAGTTTTCTAGGCTTGGCAGGTTATTATCGGCATTTTGTACAGAACTTCTCGAGGATCGCGACACCGATGACGCAGTTGACGAAAAAGGATGTCAGATTTCAGTGGCACGACGAATGTGAATAGGCGTTCAGGACATTGAAGAAACGACTGACTACCGCACCAGTTTTGGTTTTGCCCGAGTCAGGGAAGGGTTTTGAGGTGAACACCGATGCTTCTAAGATCTGTTTAGGCTATGTTCTGATGCAGGAGGGTAGAGTGATTGCCTACGCATCCTGACAGCTGAAGATTCATGAGAAGAATTACCATACTCACGATTTGGAATTAGCGGCAGTGGTTTTTGCACCAAAGATTTGGCGCCACTACCTCTATGGGGAGAGACTTGTCCTATTTACTGATCACAAAAGTTTGAAGTACCTCTTCACGCAAAAAGAATTGAATATGCGACTGAAGCGATGGCTTGAGTTCCTTAAGGACTATGATTTCTCGTTGGAGTACCACCTGGGGAAGGCTAATGTGGTTGCAGACGCATTGAGTTGCAGAGAGTCAGACTCAGAAGTTGTTTCCTACCACATGACGCACGATTACAGTTTGTTCGAGGCGGTTGAGAGGATTTGTACCGATGACGTTCTGACCGATACTAGAGTATGTTGGGAAATGTGCCCTAGGTCAATGCATTAACAGTCTTTATGAATATATTTTAGTTAATAAAATAGAGGATTTCATTTGTTGTTTATTATAATTGATTTGCATGTTTACATTATAATAAGATCCATGGGTATTTACGAAATATCCTAAATGTCCCTAGTCGATTATTATACTTGGGAACTATAATGAATTAAGACTAGTGTGAGTCTTGATTGATGATCATACGATGATTATACGTATAGGAATACGAATCAAGATCATGAGTACTTGTTAGGGAACAAAGTACTGGACCGACCCGCTATGAGAACATCACATAGATTAAGTCATAGTTGTTTCTCATGATAGGTATATTTTTCAGTCCTCTGACTTGAGATTACCAGAGACTTCAACATTAGGAATACAGTGACTTGACACAATCAAACGTTGTCTTTAACCGAACGATTATAAAGGTTGTGATTGGTTACTGTGTGAATAATATGGTGAAATTGTGTAATCGAAATATAATTTGTCCCTCTCATATAAAGAGAGATATCCAGTGGATCCCTCGATGTGTTAGACTGTTAAAAGGCCTAGTCTAAGTGAATTGATATTGATCAATGTCACTTAGATGTTTTCAATCTACTAGAAATCGAGACTAGTATGATTGAACATATTGGATGACAATTCCATGCCTTATGTTTGATCAAAAGGATATCGTGTGACAAAAGGATGTTATATACTCTATTGATTAGGTTGTATCGATTTGATATTCGTACAATTTGGGTAGTCATAATGTCTTGCTAGAGGCTGCTTATGACTTGTATACAAAAATGTTTTTTGGTACACTGCCAACGTTGTATGAGCCTATTGGGTAGCACACTGAGAATGATTTTGTGAGATTTTAAGATGGTTCAGAAAAATGAATTTTATATGATAAAATTCATGACAGAAACGTCCTTGTAGTGTATTACACTTATACTTCTTTAAGTAGGGGTATATGTGTAATTTACTTAACCGTCTATATATAAATAGACGCTTTGAGTTAGAATATAAGTACGAAAGATTTAAAAAAGGGTTGAAACTCTATTTTCATTTGAAGAAACGACTTAGAGTTTTTGGTATGCTCTGGATCGTTTTGGAGAGAAACAAAAGGTTTGGTAATCTCTTGAAGCTAGCACTTCAAATCTTGGCCGTCGTTCGTGTGTGGACTACTGATAGAGGGTGTTCGTCGTTGGCAACACCTTAGAGATCGATTAACCTACAGAAAGGTACATTATGACTGAGGTATGATTAAGATTTCATAGTTTAAACATGTTTTAATAGAATCAAATTCGGATCCTGTTGGGGTTTTTCTCAAAATTGTTTTGTAATCTCCGCTGCGTATGAACCCCAAAACCCAACAGAG
Source organism: Stephania japonica (assembly GCA_039657345.1). NCBI lineage: Eukaryota > Viridiplantae > Streptophyta > Magnoliopsida > Ranunculales > Menispermaceae > Stephania > Stephania japonica. The sequence continues at coordinate 28,044,079 of CM077563.1, read as the reverse complement.
TAATAATTTGCGGGCGGATGAGGACTCAGAAAGTGTCGATACAGAGAGTACTCGAGGGTCAACAAACAGATAAACAGTATCAAAAGTTCTTAGAGTTGGTGCAGAGTTCAGATCATCCAGATTGGAGTTAGTCGATAGACTCATGCTTGAGATTTAGAGGACGACTGTGGATTCCATCAGTGGCTGAGTTATGCGATGAGATACTTCATGAGGCACATCGCTCATGATTTACAGTTCATCCGGGCAGGTCTAAGATGTATGCAGAGGTGCGTCGTCTCTTCTGGTGGCCAGGGATGAAGACCGACGTTACTAATTTTATTAGAGGGTGTGATATTTGTCAGCGTGTTAAGGCTGAGCATCGCAGACTCGGGGGGTTGTTACAACCACTTCCCATTCCTTAGTGGAAATGGGAGCACATTGCCATGGACTTCATCAGTGGACTACCTCGATCTCGGCAACGACGTGATAGCATCTGGGTGATTATAGACAGATTGACTAAATCCACGCATTTCATACCAATCTCGACCACACATCGGGTAGACAGACTGGCAGAGCTTTACGAGAGAGATTGTTAGACTACATGGCGTACCATTGTTGATTGTGACTGACAAAGGGTCGCAGTTTACATCGCAGATCTAGTAGAGCATGCAGTCACAGTTTGGCACGAAGTTGAATCTTAGTACCGCCTATCACCTACAGAATGATGGACAGTCAGAGCGTTTGATCCAGATTCTCGAAGATATGCTGAGGATGTATGTGTTAGAGTACAGTGCATTTTGGGAGGAGTACCTTCATCTGTGTGAGTTTGCATATAATAACAGTTATCAGGCCAGTATCGGCATGGCACCATTTGAGGCATTGTACGGGAGGCCATGTAGATCTCCATCTTATTGGGCGGAGCCCGAGGATGTGGCAGCGATTGGGCTGGAGATTGTGGTAGATCACACAGAGAAGATACGCCAGATCCGTTTGAGATTGAAGGGTTCGCAGGAGAGACAGAAAAAGTATTATAACTTATATCATGGGGAGTTAGAATACCAGGTCGGGGACTTTGTATATCTGAAAGTATCTCCATTGAAGGGGCACAAGAGGTTTAGGATCAAGGGGAAACTTGCGCCGAGGTTCATTGGTCCATTCAGAGTGGTGAAGTGGGTAGGCAAGGTTGCGTACGAGCTAGAGTTACCACCTCCGATGTCAGGGATTCATCCTGTCTTTCAATATCGATGTTGCGACTGGATAGGCCCAGATAGGGCATACGACCGACAGTAGATTTGAGCCAGATAGACCTGAGGGAGGATGTCACATATGACGAGCAACCTATCCAGATCTTAGACCGCAAGGTCAAAATTCTGAGGCACAAGGAGATCCCATCAGTCCTCGTCAAGTGGCAACACCACGGGGACAAGGAGCTGGAGTCATATATGCGCGAGTGTTTCCCCTACCTCTTCTGAGTTCGGTAAGACTTTCCTTTAATTTCGTTTAAATTTCGAGGACGAAATTCCTGTTAGTTGGGAAAACTGTAATGCCCTAAAAACTTAACCAGTGCCACGTGTCAATACAGGTAATACATGGGCCCACGCCGTAGTACAGTCATCAATTCTCGGACGTCGACGCCAAGGTATGTTAGTTTTGTATGGTGTTTGTATTATATTATATTTCATTTGTGCAATTTAAAGTTTTTACCGTGTAAAGATGTTTGCGTGCAAGTGTTGGTTATGTAAAGTGATGGTTAGTGGTATGGGGGACAAATTTAATTAAAAACACTGATAAAATACAAATAAAAAATTTATCGAAACAATTGGTACACAATTCGACCAAGTGCGCAAGACACGCGTAGTGCGGCGCGGGTCGAGTTCAGATTGCACAAAAGATGTGGTGGAGAGGCTAGAGTGAAGGGCAAGTCAACTAAGTCACCCAATTGAGTTATCAAAGTTGGTAGGTGAAATTGTGAAAAGACCAAAAGGGCAATAAAGTTGTAAAGGGTATGGATAAGGGTGAGGGGTATTTTGGTCATTTGACCAAAATTTCCAAATATCAACACTCCACCGCCACCCCATTCCCCATTTTCGATCAAAAAAAATTGGGTGAAAGAGAAATCGACCAAGAGAAGGAGAAGATAAGGAGAGGAAAGCGGCGGTGCGCAGAGAGCGTGGACGCAATGTCGAGGCGAGATCCAGGTAAGAAGTTATTAATTTCGTTGTTGGTGTGTCGTTGTGGTTGTTTCTGAGATTTGTCGTCGAGGTTGTCGTTGAGGGGATTGTGGATTTAAATGGTGAAAATGGTGGTGATGATGATGGTGAAGTGGGTGTTGATTGTTATTGTGTTGTTGTGTTGTTGCAAAAAAAAAACGTTGTTGTTGCTTGCTGGAACAACAAGCAACGAAGAAGAAGAAGGGAGAACCGGGCTGGGTCAAGGTGACCCGACCCGGTTGGGTCAGACCGGGTTTGACCCGAGTAGATCGGTTTGACCCGGATTGACCAGGTCCGACTCGGTCGGATTGGGTTGACCCGGTTGGACCGGGTCTGACCCGGGTGGACCGGGTTTGACTCGGTCAGGTCGGGTCAAACCCAACCCAGTCGGGTCGGGTTAGACCCGACCCGCGACCCACCCACCTATTATTATATTCATAAAAATTATTTATTTCAATTAAATATATTAAAAATGATTTTAATTGAAATAAATTCCAAAAAAAAGGAAAAACTAAGAAAAAATTCTAGAAAATTATATTTTCATCCAATAAAGAGAAATTGGGGAATTTCTATGAAAAGTGAAATATTCGGGATTTTTGCGAGACGTTATGTCGGGGGTTTTGCCTTGAAAAACGTGAAATTTGGCAAAAATTGTTAGAAATTTGGAAAAATCATAGGAAATTATGGAAATTGATATAAATTGCATTATCAGGATTATTTTATACACGGGGACCGTAAGGGGCGTGTCGGCGACCGTGTTAGCACGAATTAGCTTGGATCGAGGTAAGTAAAGCAATGAGGAACATTACAGTTATTTCTTGAGCCTTAAATTATTTATTGATATTATTTCGATGCTATCTTGTCATTCCATTCCTTTTGAGTTGTCCTAAGGCAAGTGTGTCAAGCGTGATCCTTGCAGAATTTTGGGCTCGCGGTGTATTATACCAGAGTTTACGGCTGGGGATACGTGATTGGTTGTAATGACTTGTACGGGGTGAGAGTCATCCACCAGATTGCTGGGGATTCTACACTCGTGTAGGGGTCTTATAGGAGATTCTGTCCTCGACTCCTGGCCTTTGAGGAGATTTTGTCCTCGGCATAACGACTTTGATTGGTCGGGACCACTTATGCCTTTCCTTTGTATTCCGGGACACTCAATTTTCGATTTCTTATTTATTTATTTACAGTCTTTATATGTTCATGCGCTCCCAATCCTTTTCTTCCTATCTGCATGAATTGACTGTTCATTTATTTAATTCGAAATAATGTATTTATTATTGTTCCTGCTTGGAGTTACTTACCTGGGCTTGTCATTCTTATGTTTGACCGAGTGCAGATCTGCATTCTCGCAAAGGAAAGCCCGTGCTGTTAGGCGATATACTTTGAGTGGCCCTCCTCTGCTGACATAGGTGATTTTTTGTTGTATTAGTTACCTATATTGTTTTTGTACATGGGATTATGGGGTTGAGAGATTTTTGGATATTATGACTTGGATGATACTCTCCCTTCTTTACATGATATATATGATATACGAGGTTCCCACACCCTAGGTTTTGTCCTAACTTAGAGCTTTCGAAGTTGATTGATTAGTTGAGATTAATTGCTTCCGCTTATTACTTTGATAACTCGCTAATTAATTAATTTCACTGTTAAATGGTTAATAAATGATTGAATGGTAAGGATAGGCTCACTGGCCCCGCGTGACTGCGAGATTGGCTCGGGGGTTAGCGCAGTTCCAGGCCGGGTGGTGCCCGATTCTAGGGTTGTGGAATTTGGGGCCGTCACATGGCACTTTTTGAGGCTTTGTATGACAGACCATGTAACTCACCATCGTGTTGGACTGAGGCAGAGGATCAGGAGATTTTGGAGATTAAGATTGTTGTTCACCTTACAAATAAGGTCAAGCTGATACATCAAAGAATCAAAGGTGCATAAGAGAGACAAAGGAAGTATTCTGATATGTATTGGAGTGATCTTACATACTCAGAGGGAACCTTTGTTTACTTAAAGGTTTCCCCTTTGAAGGGTTGTTAGAGATTTGGGTTGAAAGGAAAGCTTGCACCGAGGTTCATTAGGCCTTTCATGATTAAGAAACGGGTCAGGAAAGTTGCGTACGAGCTTGAGTTGCCTCCAAAGATGTTAGGGATCCATCTAGTCTTCCATGCTTCGATGGCCGAGTCAAGGGCAGGCTTACGACCGACTATTAACTTAAGTTTGATTGACCTAAGCGAGGACGTTTCTTACAAGGAGCAGCCCATTTAGATCTTAGATCGAAAGGTATAACAGTTGAGGAGCAAGTCTATCCCAAAGATACTCGTCAAGTGGCAATTCTATAATGATGCGAAACTCACTTGAGGGCGGGAAGACTACATGCGAGATAAATTCCAGTACCTCTTCGAGTCAAGTATAACCCTAACTTGAATTTAATTTCGAGGGTGAATTTTCCATTTTGTTAGGAATATTTATCACAATCCAAATTTCTAATCCTAGTTTTATCCGTAATTTGGATCACCGATCCGTGACGTGGGACCCGCATTGAGATTTGTATACTTACTGAGACATGTGGTTGAGGTATATTTTATATTTGTTATGGTATATTCTTATTGTGGTGTATTTGTGTAGACTTAATTAGTCATTTTATTCAATTATAGGCATAAAGATGTAAGCGGGGATGCGCCTCAAGATGTGTGTGAGTGCGGGCCCAGGTATAGTGTGATTGGTGAGTCCTTAAATTGATTTCATATATTAAGTTGACTTAGTCCTAAATCTATTTATAAACTTATGATATGTTTGATCAAATAAATACCTAAGTATAGGAATGAATTAAATGAGCCATAGATATCACCTCGAGATTCGTGCGATGATGATTTTCTTGGTGATGAGGTAGAAATTATTGGAATTTTATGTGGTTTGTGTTGAGGCATATGCCCTAGCTCAATCTACAAACATTGCTTATATTATAATTTTACTTAATAAAATAAAGATTTTCATTTGTTGTTTTATTATAAGTGATTGCATGTTTACCTTATAATAAGATCCATGAGTATTTGTTGAAATATTTTAAATATCCTTAGTCAGTCATTATATTGGGAACTATAATGAATTAAGACAAGTGTGAGTCTTGATTGATGGTAATGTGATGATCATGCGTATAGGGATACGAATCGAAATTATGAGTACTTGTTAAGAAACAAGGTACTGGACGAAACCATTGTAAGAACACCACATAGATTAAGTCATAGGTGTTACTCTTGATAGGTATATCATTTAGTCTTTCGACTTGAACTTACTATAGACTTCAATATTATGAGCATGGTAATTTGACATAATCAAACGTTATATTTAACCGGACGATTATAAATATTGTGATTGGTTATCAATTGAGCATTATGTGAACATGTGTAATCAAAATAGAATTTGTCTCTCTCATGAAGAAAAAGATATCACTGGATCCCTCGATATGTTAGATTGTTAAATGGCCGAAGTCCAAGTGAATTGATATGATCAATGTCACTTGAATGTTTTCAGTCTACCTAAAGATCGAGACTAGTACGATTGAACATTAATGGTGACTTTCTATGTCTTATGTTTAAGCAAAGGATATTGCATGAAAAAAGGTTATGATATATGTTATACATTAGCTTGTATCGATTTTGATATTTATGCTACTTGGGTAGTCATAATGGATTGCTAGAGACTGTTTATGACTTGTGTACTAAAATCATTTTTAGTTCACTACCAACGTCGTATGAACCTATTGGGTCACACAGAAACAATGGTTTTGCGCAATTTCAATTGATTCAGAGTAATGAATTTTATATGATAAAATTCATGACATAAAAGCCCTTATGATTTATTATATGATAACTAATTAATAGTGGTGTATGTGTAATTTGCTTAAACTGCCTAAATACAATAGTTGTATTACGAATAAGATTTTAAGTGAGGATTTATCTACACATACAAATAGAGGGTCATATGGATGAACAAAAAAAAATTGAGGATCATACCTTAAAATGAATTAAGAATTTCATTTTTGCTATTTTATAGTTCTCTGGATTTTGGGAGAGAAAGAAAAACGTTTTCTATCTCTCTTAAGGCTAGCACTACAAATTCTGGTCACCGTTTGTATGTGGATTTCAGATAGAGGACGCACACTTTAACGTTTTGGAGATTGAACAATTGGAGAAGGAAAACACAAATTAAGGTATGGTTTATTTTTGTAGATCTTATTTAATGAAACTTATTTGCGATCCTATTGTGGTTTTTTAAAAATTGTTTTGAATTTTCCACTACGTATCCCATAACCCAACAGTTTGATGTAACAAAGATGAACCTTGATCTTCTTTGTCATGTGTAGAGTGGATTGAGATCTATGGTAGAGATTTAACTAAACTATTTCTACAACACTTGTCATTTGCTTTACATGCAAACTAGATAAACCCAATAAAAACATAACTAGAGAAAATGAAAGAGAGAGTTCAACTAACTGGAGTTGTGTGCTCTAAGTGCTCCAAAGGAGAAATTCATGGCCTAGGTCCATTAAGAAATCAAGAACAAGGAACATACAACTCTAGGTTAGTGTATCTTTCATTTTCAAACACTTTATCTAATGAAATTGACTATGAATCAAAATGAGTTTAAGTTCTTCATACTCATTTGATGTGTTATCGAATTCATGCCTATAAATATGAGTCGCAAAGAAATTTTGATGTCCTAACTTGAACAAATCAATTTTTATGATTTTTGAGTCAATAAGGGGTTTTGAAGGATATGTAAATATGAAATTCCAAACTAATGGGTTTGTCGATTTCAGAATCTAAATGCATATTTGGGTTCCTTATGATAAATCACTTGATTAGCTATATTAAGTTTTTAATTTTGGGTAAGGATTGATCAAGTTTTGAATTTTTGAAGTTATTGGTGTTTTAAGAAAATTGAGGATTTTAATGACTTGGAAAAAAATATAAATTCTGATTTAATTGAGTAATTATTATCAAAAACTAATTGAATGTTTGAATTTCTTGTTGAATTTTACTCATTTTACTATATTCAATTTCAAATTTTAGGTTAGTTTTCACCAAGTTGTGGAATCTTAAAGATTTTAGTGTTTTTAAAATAAAAATAAAAATCTGCACTTCTATTTTTTAGACTTTACCATTCAAACTAAGCCTAAACCCGCCTTAATTAGTTTTAATACATTCAAACTCACCCTAAATAACTTCAGGAGCCTAGGGAAGGGTCTCGGGAATTCGTACATGAGTTTTAGGGAGTCAGGAGGCTGTTTTAGCTAAGAAAACTGTAACAACCCAATTCTAATTAACTGTTAATTATGACGTATTTGCAGACGTGGTTGACAACTAAGACGCTCGTTGTACTCGTAACTAGGCCAGGGTGCGCCCGGAGTTAGTTAAATAATATTATTGTGTGATGATTTATTTAATTTGTGATGTTTATATTTAAATATATGAAATAACATCACGATGTGTGTATGTATATGGTGTTATTCACGTGGGAGACAGTGTGACAGGTATTCGTTTAGAAAATTGTGTCGATACGGATACCCGATGCATTAAATACGGATACACATAGTGACACGTGGGGTCGTGGGCAGCACGCGTAGGTTGTTCGGTAATGTACACGCCCGAGTGCGCTCGTTGGCGTGCACAACGAAATTGTAAGTACGAAAGTATAGGTGAATATATATATATGTAATTTAATATATATATTAAAATAAAAAATTTAAAGAAATATGAAATGACCAACAAGGGCATCAGTTTTATTATGGATTGTAGATAAGGATAGAGGTATTTTGGTCATTTGACCCCAAAATATCAAAACACCACCACCACCTCCCATTTACACTCATTTTTCACCAAAATTCGCAGGAGGGAGAAAGAAATCGATAAGCCGAGAGGGAGATCGACGCCAAGGGCTTGGTGGTGGCAAAGTTGAAGGTGAGTTTGTTGTTGGTTGTCGATATTGTCGTTGTTGTTGTCGTGATGTTGTTATGGCCGTTGATGTGGTAGTAGTGGTGATGGCTTGGGAGCTTGAACGAACTGCAAGAACAGTTCATCCGAGCAGGGAGATGACATAGGAGAGTCATCTCCCCTTCCAATTGAAAAAAAAATATTTCAGCATTGGAACGAACAGAGAGTTCAACTTTCTACTCGTCCTATGAAGGAGACACACACGTATGATTGTGCGTGTGCGTCCTTTAAGTGGGTCGGGCCAAAGGCTTAGGCCAGGCTCAGTGCCATGGCTTGGGTCAGGTTAGACTCACAGGGCCCAACTAAACAAATAAAATAATGAAAAATAATATATATATATATATATATATATATTCTGAAAATTTCCAGAAAATTAGAGAAAAATAGTTAGAAAATTATGAAAAATTATGAAAAATATGAGAAACTTGGAAAGGAGAAGTAAAGTGGATTGTGAGACATTTTCGGGTGTTGACACTCCGGTGTAAAACAAAAAGTGTGCCACAACAAAAAATAGGAATAAAATTCTAATTTTTGTGTCGCAATATAAAATCAATTAATTTGATACTAAATCACTTAAAATGATTTATCCAGACATCAGGGAGTTATGAGACTATAGTCAGATGTTGGGCGCGCATCTCGAGTAGTGACCGGGATCGGACTAGGGTTTGGTTTTTAGGATGAGGAGTGTGGTTTGAGGTGTGTAGTATCCTAATTGAAATTACTTAAGTATTTATTTATTTTGGCTTTTGAATTCATATTCTGTCTTTCAATATTCTATTTTTGGATTATGGTTTAATAGACGGACGTTGACCGGCCCTCCTTCCGGGCCATTTCATGTGTATGCCCACTAGGCCATAGCACATATGTAAGGGAATCTCAGTGGATAATTGACCCGAGAATCGCATCAAAGCACGTATGAGTGCGTCGTAGGTGCTACGCCAACCACCTAGCAGATTCAAATACTGGCCTTGCTTGAGTGGGACTCGCCGGCATCATTCTGTGGAAGAGCTCGAATTATGGCGCTAGTTTGTCCCTAGGTTTTAGGAATACATTTTGAGCTTTCACTATTATTTATCGATGCGATGATCACAGTTGCTTGTATTTATTTTCGCATGTTTATTTAATAGCTTTATTTAAATTTCAATATTTACTTTCAGTATTGCTTACTTAATTTCCTTGGGAATACTCACTCTGGACTCGTCATCTACCTTTTATGATAGCTTGAGTGCAGATGCAAGTACGAGTTGTGGTAATAGCAAGCTTCCAGAGTACCGGTGATCCAAAGACATTTTGCCAGACTCGTACATTTGTATTATATGTATTTGTTTTCATTTTTGGAATTAGGGATTGTGAGATACTCTAGAACCTTAAATTTTGATATTTTGATACCTTTGAGGTATACTGCTTGATATATGATGATGACAAGGGTTTTCCACACTAGGTTTATGGTTTATATCATATGATTCGATGTTTGTTATCTGGATTAACATATTTTTAAGACTTTCGCTGATATTTTGAGGTTTGAAAATTATTTTAACATATAACTTGAGTTTATAAACAATTTAAACAATAAATTATGGCATATGGAGGTTAATAATGATTAAATGGTGGATGTGATTCAATGTGAGGCACAACTGGCGCTTATAAGCTAGATAGTGGACCCACATTGGCCCCATGGTGGTCTATTGGAAACATGGGCTATTACATTTTAGTATCAGAGACTAGGTTTAAGGAAACCTAGGGCTCGAATTTATGGTATAATTTGAGGATAAACCTGATGAATAAACTTTAGATGTGGAAACCTAAAGGATTTGTCTAGAATCCTAGTTGGGAAGCTATGTGAGATTGGTAGAAATCATGGATATACGTGTTATATTTTTGGTTGTATACATTACATAGGATACATGTATTTGTTGAGTTTTGGGGTTCATACGAAGCAAAAAATTCAAAACAATTTTGAAAAACCCCAATAGGATCGCAAATAAGTTCCATTAAACAAGATCTACAAAGTAAACCATACTTTGATTCGTGATTTCTTTCTCTGATTGTTCGATCTTCAAGATGTTCAAGCACGCGTCCTTTATCAGAAATCTACATACGAACGGCGATCACAATTTGAAGTGCTAGCCCCAAGAGAGATTGAAAATGTTTTTCTTTCTCTCCCAAAATCCAGAAAATATGAAAATTGGAAAAACGAAATTCTTATGTTACGTTTTGGGTATCACCCTTTATTTATATGTGTAGATAAGCTCTCACTTAAAATCCTATTTGTAATACAACTATTGTATTTACGATATTTAAGTAAATTCGAAATACAACTATTATATTTACATTGTTTAAGCAAATTACACATATACCCATATTAATAAGTTATCATATAACGAATCATAAGGGCTTATATATTATGAATTTTATCTTATAAAATCAATACTCTGGACCATTTGAAATTGCACAAAGCCATTCTTTGTGTGCGACTCAATAGGTTCATGCGACGTTGGTAGTGAACTAAAGCCATTTTGGTACACAAGTCATAAGTGGTTTCTAGCAAGACATTATGACTACCCAAGTAGCATGAATATCAAAATCAATACAACCTAATGAATAACATATATCATATCCTTTTATTGTGCAATGTCCTTTGATTAAATATAAGGCATGGAAAGTCACCCTTAATATTCAATCGTACTAGTCTCGATCTTTAGATAGATTGTAAACATCCAAGCAGCATTGATCATATCAATTCATTTGGACTTGACCATTTAACAATCTAACACATCAAGGAATCCATTGACATCTCTTTTCACGAGAGCAACAAATTCTTTCTTGATTGCACACCTTCACATATTGCTCACATGATAACCAATCACAATCTTTATAATCATTCAGTTAAAGACAACGTTTGATTGTGTTAAATTACTATGCACCTAATATTGATGTCTGTGGTAATCTCAAGTCGAAGGACTAAATGATATACCTATCAAGAGTAACACCTATGACTAAATCCATGTGGTGTTCTCATAGCGGGTCGGTCCAGTACCTTTTTCCTTAACAAGTACTCATGATCTCGATTCGTATCCCTGTGCGTATGATCATAACATGACCATAAATTAAGACTCACATTAGTCTTAATTCAGTATAGTTCCCAGTATAATGACTGACTAGGGACATTTAGAATATTTCAACAAATACCCATAGATCTTATTATAAGGTAAACATGCAATCACTTATAATAAAACAACAAATCAAAAAACTCTATTTTATTAACTAAAAACTATAAGATAAACAGTGTTTGTAGATTGACATAGGGCATATGCCCCAACAGTATTTTCATTCAAGACTTAGACAAGAGGATCGCGTATGTTGTTGTGCTGAGGAGCACGCACATTATAGGAGGTGTTTAAAAGGGCCCTAGCACACAAGAAATCTGACGCAGAGGGTTAGTCGACCAACATATTTTTCACAGTAGGCACAACCAGCGCAAAGTTCTTGGTCTGATTAGAGGTTAAAGAGACCGAGAGTAGATCAGGGTTGACAGGGATAGGGCCAAAGACATTGCCGAGGTGATTGATAAACTGATCAGGGTCGTAAGGCGATAGAAATTGTCGTGATATCTGGATAGGCATGAGGACCGCGAGGTAGCATATTCTACGGTTTCTACACCAGTTGATTAACCTAGACAGTGGCAAAGGAAGGATAGAGGTTAGAGAGGCTAGAGTCGAGGCCAGGTCGAGTCCAGAGTCAAACACTGAGTTAGAGGACTTTTGGTATGTTAAAGACTCGTGCGTATTACTGATATGGTTAAGTTGAACATCTTGTGGCATGTTGTACCTGACCAGTACCATTACCATCACAGACTGAGCCGACCAAAGATAGGGCTCAAACTGTAGCTTTTAGGGCCGCACAGCCTGATAGAGAGGCGATCAGACAACTTGTAGAGCGTACGTTATCCGTTTGTGGTATTTCTATGCATGTTATTTTTGAATCAGGCGGCACACTATCATTTATTTCTAGACGTAAGATAGGAGAGTTATGGTTAGATGCACAGACCTTAGACACACATCTTGTTCTCAATACAATAGCTGGGGATAAGATTTACCCTAATTGGATTTGTCGGAATTGTGTGGTGGAGATAGAGGGACATTAGTTACCAGCTGAATTAAGAGTATTGGAGTACTTGGAGTTCGATGCGATGTTCGGTATGGATTGGTTATCGTCTTATCACGCATATATCGATTGTTTCAGCAAGACTGTGATGTTTTACATCGAGGGGATTCAAAAGTTTTCATTTACCAAAATTGCAACTACATTACCTATCACTTAAGGCAAACTAGCGACATTACAGGAGATGGAGGTGTACGCGGCTATGGTTGAGTCAAAGCTTAGAACGGTGATTAGGGTTGAGGATGTCCCAGTTGTTTGTGAGTTTTTAGACGTGTTTCCTGAGGATTTGCCAGGATTGTCACCACCGAGAGTTGTTGAGTTTATCATTGAGCTAATTCCGAGGACTCAGCCGATCTATTGCAGGCCATATAGGATGTCAGAATTGGAGCAAGAGAAGTTAAGGACCCAGTTAGAGGAGTTACTGCAGAAGGGTTTCATTCACCCTAGCATGTCGCCATGGGGAACTCTAATTCTTTTTGTGAAGAAGAAGAGCGGCTCAATGCTAATGTGTGTAAATTACATGAAGTAGAATTAGGTGATAATTCAGAACTGTTACCTACTTCCCGGAATAGATGACTTGTTTCATTAGTTGGCAAGAGGCAAATTCTTTTTTAAGATTGACCTCAGATCAGGTTATCACTAGTTGAGGATTCGAGAGGAGGATATTATGAAGATCGCATTTAGTATGCGATACGGGTTATATGAGTTTACAGTCATGCCATTTAGGCTAACTTACGCACTGATGATCTTCATGGATTTGATGCACAGGGTGTTAAGGCCGTATCTGGATCAATACGTCATTATGTGCACCGATGACATCCTGATCTACAATAGGACTCGTTTGGGGCATGAGAGACATCGACTGGACACCAAGTTCAGCAAGTGTGCATTTTGGCTGAGTGAAGTCAAGTTTTTGGCGCACGTCATCAGTGATCAGGGCATATTAGTTGACAGTGACAAGATTAGGGCTATCATTGACTGGGGGACACCCGAGTCTGTATCTGATATCCAGAGTTTCCTGGGTTTGACAAGATATGACAAACGCTTTGTGCAAGATTTCTCGTTGATTGCAGTGCCGATGATGAGGTTGACCAAGGAGGATGTCTGATTTGACAGGTCACAAGAGTGTGAGGATGCTTTTTGGGAGCTGAAGAGACAATTGACTTATGCGCCAGTTTTTGCATTACTTGTGGTTGGTAAGGTGTTTTTAGTATACAATGATGCATCAGGCACTGGTTTGGGTTGCATGATGACGCAGGATGGACACCTAGTGGCCTTTTTATCTCGATAATTGAGATCCCACGAGGAGTACTATCTAGTGCACAACTTGGAGCTTGCAACAGTTGTGTTTGTACTGAAGGCCTGGAGGCACTACTTGTGTGGTAGAGGTTCGTATTGTTTACTAACCACCAGAGTTTATGATATCTGTTCCCTTAAAGGGAGTTGAACATGCAATAAAGGATATGGCTCGAGTTACTGAAGGACTACGAATTCGCCATTGAGTACCGTCCGGGTAAGGCAAATGTGGTAGTTGATACATTAAGCAGGAGCGATATCGAGAGCTGGATGATACTGCGACATATGACATATAAGCACGGGTTGCTTGAGGCTGCATCGATATTGTGTGTGAGAGTCTATTGTTGAGCTATAGATATGTTGTCATATGTGAGTTCCTACGGTGTCTCTCGAGCAGGTTACTGAGTTGTAAAGAGTTGATGGTTGGTATTTATGGATCTGTGTACTGGCTCAGGATCTGGGGTGCACAGAGTAGTCTGAGGGTTCAGACAGGTATTTGAGATACAAGGGTTGTTTCTGGATACCGTCAGTATCAAAGCTCAGGGACAACATTCTCAAGGATGCACACTGGTCGCGATATACAGTTCATCATGGTTGGACCAAGATGAATCACGATCTGCAACAATTATTTTAGTGGCCAGGGATGAAGGTTGACGTGGGTAGATACGTCCGGAGTTGTCATATTTCTCAACAGGTGAAGGCTGAGCACATGAGACTAGATGTGCTACAGCCATTGCCCATTCCTTACTGAAAGTGGGAACATATAACCATGGACTTTTTTAGTAGCCTACTGCAGACTATGAGGAGACACGACTCAGTTTGGGTAGTTATCGACATGTTGACGAAGTCGGCACATTTCATACCAATCACCATGAGATATTCAGTTACATAGCTAAACATTATATTCGAGAGATAGATTGTCAGATTGCACTATGTACTAGTCTCCATTGTTTCTGACAAAGATTTGAGATTTATTTTGAGGCTTTGGGAGAGTATGCAGGAGCAATTTGGCACTCGACTATAGTTCAATACTGCGTACCATCCTCAGACTGACGGGCAATTGGAGCGATTGTCTCAGATTCTCGAGGATATGTTCAAAGCTTGTATACTGCAGTTTGGGGGATCGTGGGAGGATTATCAACCTTTATGTGAGTTTGCCTACGATAACAGTTATCAGGCAAGTATCAGGATGCCACCTTTCGAGGCACTATATGGTAGGTCCTACAGGTGACTAGCATGTTGGATGGCACTAGAGGATACAACGGCTATAGGACCTGAGGTTGTTGTGGATCACAATGAGAAGGTAAGGCAGATTAGGCAAGACTTTAGGCAGCCTAGGATAGGCAGAAGAAATATGCGAATAAGTATCACGGGAGTCTGAGCTACGAGGTGGTTGATATGGTGTATTTGAATGTTTCTCCATGGAAGGGTCATTAGACGCTTAGCATTAAGGGGAAGCTGGCACCAAGGTTCATTGGAACGTTTAGAGTTAAAGAATGTATCGGCAGAGTGGCACACCATTTGAAGTTGTCATCGCAGTTAGCAAAGGTACATCCGGTGTTTCACATTTCCACGTTAAGGTTGGCTAGATTGGGACCTAGACCTATGGTTGATGTACGTCAGATTGAGGTGTGACCTGACGTGTCATATGAGGAGTAGCTTGTGGAGATCATGGATAGGAGGACTCAAACTTTGTAGAACAGGGAGATCCCAAAGGTTTTAGTATGTTGGCAGTATCACGGGATCGAGGGACTCACCTCGGAGGTTAAGTCTACTATGTACGCGAATATATATTTATATATATATATATTTAATTTAAATATATATATATATATATATTAAAATAAAAAATTAAAAGAAATGTGAAATGACCAACAAGGGCATTTATTGGTTTTGTTATAGATTGTGGATAAGGATAAGGGTATTTTGGTCATTTGACCCCCAAAATATCAAAACACCACCACTGCCTCCTATTTACTCTCATTTCTCACCGAAAATCATAGGAGGAAAACGGAAATCGAGAGTTCGAGAGGGAGATCGACGCCAAGGGCTCGAAGGTGGCGAAGTTGAAGATGAGTTTATTATTATTGGTTATTGATATTGTCGTTGTTGTTGTCGTGATGTTGTTGTAGTCGTTGATGTGGTAGAGGTGATGATGGCTTGGGAGCTCAGACTGTGACAACCCCAAATTCCTAATGCATTAGGGTACGTCTGGCCTAGACCCATGCAGGTTCTAAAGTTGGTACTCGGTGATCCTAACGAGTCTAGTCAGCCTCTGTTCGATTTATCATGTGATTTATGAAAAAGTTATTGCAAGTTTAACGCAGCGGAAAATAAGTAGACTATAATTATGAGAAATAACTCGTCAAAGGAAATCAAGAATCTATTAAATGTAGAAAACCCCGTAAAATAAGGAATATTCATGTGCAATCAGATGTGGATCAAAATAAGGGAATACATGATATTCTAATTCTCAAATCCCAAACATGCCTTGAAAAATATGATATACCGAAAATGTCATGCAATCAACAAAAACACTAAAATCCTACTCTAATGTGAAGTGCCCGGCTCCGAGAGGTCCTTAGAGGAAATCGTCAAGACATGGCCCCTTGCCCTTGCTGCACTCCATTCTATCTGCACCCACCATTACTGTTGGTATTTGGGGTTCATACGCAGCGGAGATTACAAAATAATTTTGAGAAAAATCCCAATAGGATCCGAATCTGATCCCATTAAAACACGTTTAAATTATGAAAACCTAATCATATCTCAGTCGTAATGTATCTTTTTGAAGGTTAATCGATCTCTAAGGCACTGCCAACGAAGAACGCCCTCTATCAGCAGTCTACACATGAACGGCGGCTGAGATTTGAAGTGCTAGCTTCGAGAGAATACTAAACCTTTTTGTTTCTCTCCAAAATGATCCAGAGCATAACAAAAAACCCTAAGTCGTTTCTTAAAACGAAAATAGAGTTTCAGCCCCTTTTTAATCTATCGTACTTGTATTCTAACTCAAAGCGTCTATTTATACAACCTTGTATATAGACGGTTAAGTAAATTACCCATATACCCCTACTTAAAGAAGTATAAGTGTAATGCACTACAAGGACGTTTCTATCATGAATTTTATCATATAAAATTCATTTTTCTGAACCATCTTAAAATCTCGCAAAACCATTCTCAGTGTGCGATCCAATAGGCTCATATAACATTGCCAGTGTACCAAAACACATTTTGGTATACAAGTCATAAGCGGCCTCTAGCAAGACATTATGAATACCCAAGTTGTACGAATATCAAATCGATACAACCTAATCAATAGTGTATATAACATCCTTTTGTCATACGATATCCTTTTGATCAAACATAAGACATGGAATTGTCATCTAATATGTTCAATCGTACTAGTCTCGATCTCTAGGTAAACTAAAAACATCTAAGTGACATTGATCAATATCAATATCTCGATTACACAACTTCACTACATTATTCACACAGTAACCAATCACAACCTTTATAATCGTCCAGTTAAAGACAACATTTGATTGCTTCAAATCACTCTGTTCCTAATGTTGAAGGCTCTGGTAATCTCAAGTCAGAGGACTGAATAATATACATATCATGAGAAACAACTATGACTTAATCCATCTGATGTTCTCATAGCAGGTCTGTCCAGTACTTTGTTTCTTGACAGTACTCATGATCTTGATTCGTATTCCTATACGTATGATCATCGTATGATCATCAATCAAGACTCACACTAGTCTTATTTCATTATAATTCCCAGTATAATAATCGACTAGGGACATTTAAGATATTTCTGTAAATACCCATGGATCTTATTATAATGTAAATATGCAAATCAATTATAATAAATAGCAAATGATATCCTCTATTTTATTAACTAAAATGTATTCATAAAGACTATTAATGGATTGTCCTAGGGCACATTTCCTAACATCTCCCACTTGCTTTAGGGCCAATCATTCATACATCTAATGCCTAATGATCTAACATGACTATCATATCTCGCTTGTGGAAGAGCCTTTGTCAATGGATTCGCAACGTTGTCTTCAGTAGGTACTCTGCAAATCTTCATGTCTCCCCTCTCAATGATTTCTCTGATGAGATGAAAACGCCTGAGTATATGTTTGGATCTATGGTATGATCTAGGTTCCTTGGCCTGTGCTATTGCCTCGTTATTGTCACAATACAAATAAACAGGGTTAGCAATACTTGGAACCACACCTAGTTCAGAAATGAACTTTTTGATCCAAACTGTCTCCTTTGCTGCATCGAACACTGCAATATACTCGCTTTTCATTTGTAGAATCTCGCCACGCCTCTTGCTTCGAACTTTTCCAGACTTCTTTGCACCACCCCCATTCAAAGTAAACACATATCCAGTTGCGATCTAAAATCATCTATATCGCTTGAAAACTTGCATCTGTGTAACCATTTACAACTAGATCATTTTCAAAATCTCCATAGACCAAGAACACTTCCTTAGTCCTTCTTAAGTACTTAAGGATGTTCTTTCTTGCTATCCAAGGTGACTCTCACTGGATCTCGATATATCTCGCTTGTAGTGCTCAAAGCATACGATACATCAGGCCGAGTGCATAGCATGGTGTACATGATAGAACCAATAGCAGATGCATATGGAATCTTATTCATATGGTCTCGCTCATCATTTGTCTTAGGTCATTGA
Organism: Stephania japonica; assembly: GCA_039657345.1. Lineage (NCBI taxonomy): Eukaryota > Viridiplantae > Streptophyta > Magnoliopsida > Ranunculales > Menispermaceae > Stephania > Stephania japonica. Next base: position 28,025,732 of record CM077563.1, on the reverse strand, counting down.
GTCTTGCTGAGACTTATGCTATGAGACATTGGCAATAATCCTCTTTTAGAGTCTTGCAAACTGAACCTATTCAGCACCTTGCCTATGTAAGCACTCTGACTTAGACTGATTAGCCTCTTAGATCTATCCCTATAGATCCTTATCCCTAGGATATAGGCTGCATCCCTAAGTCTTTCATTGAGAAACACTTCCCTAACCATGACTTGATACTCTGCAATGTTGAGAAGTCATTTCCAATGAGTAATATATCATCAACATACAGTACCAGAAAAACAACTACACTCCCACTGACCTTCTTGTATATACAAGGCTCATCTTCATTCTTAATAAAACCAAAATCCTTGATTGCTTCATCAAAACGAAGATTCCAACTCCGAGAAGCTTGCTTTAATCCATAAATGCATCTTTGAAGCTTGCATACCTTCCTAGAATTCTCAGGATGTACAAAACCTTCAGGTTGTGTAATATACACGTCCTCAAGTAGCTTTCCATTAAGAAATACTGTTTTTACATCCATTTGCCATATCTCATAGTCATAATATGCAGCAATGACAATTAAAATTCTTATGGATTTAAGCATGGCTACTGGCAAAAAAGTTTCATCATAATCAACGCCTTGAGTCTGCCTGAAACCTTTTGCCACAAGTCTTGCTTTGAAAGTATGCACTTTCTCATCCATGTCAGTTTTCTTCTTGAAAACCCATTTACATCCAATGGTCTTACCACCTTCAGGTAAATCAACCAAGTACCAAACTTGGTTATCATACATGGATTGCATCTCAGAATTCATGACACTTAGGCATTTATCTGAGTCTGGTCCAGACATAGCCTCCTGATAAGTAGTGGGCTCGTTTTGATCCATAAGCAACACATCACGACTATCTGTAATAAGAAATCTGAATCTCTTTGGCTCATGTCTTACCCTACCAGATTTACGTGGGCCTTGTGTCACTTGCGGAGGTTCAACTGGTTCAAAACTTTGTTGAACTTCCAGTAGCGGTTCAGTGTTTATCTGTGATTCTTGAACTTCTTCAAGATTTACTTTTCTTCCACTAGTGTCTTTTGAAATAAACTATTTTTCCATAAAGGCACCATACCGAGCAACAAACACTTTGTTCTCAGCGGGATTATAAAAGTAATATCCTTTTGTTTCCTTAGGATACCCCACAAATAAACACTTATCAGATTTAGGTGCTAGTTTTTCTGAGACTTGTCGCTTTACGTAAGCCTCACAACCCCAAATCTTAAGAAAAAGACAAACTAGGTCTCTTCCCGTACCATATCTCATATGGTGTTTTATCTACCACTTTAGAAGGAACTCGATTTAGAGTGAAAGCTGCAGTTTGTAATGCATAACCCCAAAAGGATAATGGAAGATTCGCATGACTCATCATAGATCGAACCATATCTAATAAGGTTCGATTTCTCCTTTCAGAAACTCCATTCCATTGTGGAGTTGCTGGTGGAGTTAATTAAGAGATAATCCCACAATTTCTAAGATGATCATCAAATTCTTGACGTAAATACTCACCACCTCGATCTGATCAAAGTGTTTTGATAGTTTTACTAAGTTGATTTTGCACTTCATTTTGAAATGTTCGAAACATCTCAAATGATTCAGCTTTATGTTTCATAAGATATACATGACCATATCTGTTGAAATCATTAGTAAATGTAATGAAGTACTGATAACCTCCTCTAGCCATTGTGTTTATAGGACCACATACATCAGTATGTATTAGACCTAATAAATCACTTGCCCTTTCACTATGTCCAATAAAGAGACTTTTAGTCATCTTGCCTAGTAAACAAGATACGCACGTTTCATATGATTCCAAATCAAATGAATATAGAAGTCCATCTTTATAGAGCTTCATTATGCGTTTCTCATTTATGTGGCCGAGATGATAATACCAAAGATAGGTTTGATTCAAATCATTTGACTTAAATCTCTTTGTATTTATGTTAAAGACTGGAGTATCAGTGGACCTTTTCATGCTTAGAATGTAAAGACCATCACACAAATCAGCATTTGCATAAAAAATGCCTTTACGAGAAATTGAACATCTATTATTCGCAATAATAAAATCAAAACCATAAATATCCAAAAATAAAACAGAAATGATGTTTCTGCTTAAAGCAGGCACATAATAACAATTATTTAAAGTTAAAATAAGTCCATTAGATAATACTAAGTCATATGATCCAACAGCCAGGGCAGCAACTCTTGCTCCATTCCCTACGCGTAGGATGACTTCTCCTTTTTTTAGCTTCCTACTTCTGGTGAGTTCCTGCACATTTATACAAATGTGAGATCCACATTCGGTATCTAATACCCAGGAATCACTAGTAGATAAATTAATTTCAATACACTAAATACCTGAGGTGGTAGTCGCACTACCCTTTTTCTTCTTTAGATCTTCCAGATAGAGTTTGCAATTTCTAAACCAATGTCCAGGTGCATGGAAGAAATGACAATTTCCTTCCTTTTCCTTTTGGTGCTTTGAAGCAGGAACAGGCTGGGGCTTGACTTGTTCCACAGGCTTTGCGACAAGTGCAGCAGCAGCCTTGGCAACTTTAGCCTTGCCTTTGCCTTTCTTCTTCATTCCCTTTCCCTTTTGGACCATCAACACATTACTATATGGTTTCTTGATATTTTGTTCAACAGTTTTGACCATCAAATGCAACTCTAAAATTGATTTCTCCATATTATTCATATTGTAGTTCATTATAAATTGTGAGTAACTCTTCGGTAATGAATTTAGGATCAAATCCATAGCCAACTCTTGGCTTATGGGAAATCCAAGTCTATTAAGTTTGTCAACATAGCCCTTCATCTTCAGAACATGAGGACTAACTGACGCACCCTTAGTCATCTTACAAGACTGCAGGTTCTTGACTGTCTCGAACCTTTCTTGCCTTGCTTGCTATTGGAATATTTCCTTCAGCGTTACAACCATATCGTAGGCTTCCATTAGTTCCATGTCCTTCTGAAGTTCAGGAACCATAGTTGCCAACATAATACATGCAACATCAGTGGAATTGTTGACATGCTTATTATGCACATCCTTCACAGCTTTCGTAGCATTGGCTGGTGGGTCCTTAGGGATCGGAGTATCCAGAACATACAACTTGCGTTCATACTTGAGAACGATTCTCAAGTTTCTGAACCAGTCAAGAAAGTTAGTCCCAGATAGCTTATCCTTCTCAAGGATAGATCACTGTGATAGGGGATTATTATTAATTGAAGAGGCCATTGATCTACAATAAAGATTATGCAGAGTTTATTTTAGTATAGAGGAATAGACTCCCACTAAATTAACAACCCTCCTAAAACATACTGTTTATTTAGGGGACTTAAATCCATATTTCACCTAATTCTATGACAGCTATGGCATGAAACACAAAACTAGATTATTTAGGTAGGTAACAGTTACCAATTACATCTTATGTAATTTTAGATACTTTTATGAGATACAGGACATCTTATGTCTTAGCATGTTTTTATCTCATCATATGCCTAAAGCCCAAAACTATTTTGATAGTTTTATTAAGTCAGACCAATTTAAACATTTAGGTAACTCTTACCAAACTTATCTCACCAATATAACACAATACACCCAGCTATGGTTGAAACTATATTAGTGCGATCGAGGCCTTGATAAGTATTTAAAATTAGATGGCACAAGACTTAAGATTTAATAGAGTGATTTTGTTCAGTTTTAGTGATTTTTAAGTAAACAATAAAATATCATATATTTTATTGATTTGTAGAGCCACTAAACAATTTAGGAAATTTTTATGCTATTCATTAATAGAAGAATTTCCGTACGCTAGGATTAGTTAAACGGTGGTCCCGCTGGCCGGTCAGCAGGCGGTGGTTTCGCTGACCAGTCAACGGACGGGGTACAGGAGGCAGCGCCCCCCCTTTTTTTTAGAAGACGAATCTCAATTTTGAAAATTGAAATTCGCTATAGAAAATCATATTTTTCGCTGATTTTACTATACTAAATTTACCCCTTAATTTATCCAAAATTAAGTCAATTAAAACATTTTAATTAACCCGGGCCCACATCTAACTAATCATCTTATCCTAATCCAATTAGGTCTTTAGATATTTGAATTCAGCATATCTCCAATAATAAACTTCTCCATATTTATCTACTATCCAATAGGGATAATGAAACTGATTTTGCATATATCTACTAATCTAATTTGTTATCTATCTATATCTAATAGAAATTTCATAACAAAATAGATATAACAAGATAAATAAATAATTTTGAAAATTAATTATTTATTTTGGATTTAAGATATTTGAATCCTAGTATATCACCAATAACAAGATTCTTGATATTTATCTCCTATTCTAATTTGTTATCTATTTTTATCAAATAGAAACTTCATAACAAAATAGATATAACAAGATAAATAAATAATTTCAAAAATTAATTATTTGCAATTTCGATCTTCATCCAAATAATCACAAACATGTAATTGAATCATGAACTACTATCCCAATCGAATTTAATGGTGTTATGGATCATAGAACACGAAACTCAATTCATGAAAATTATTCAAATTAACCTAACATGGTTACTAGCATATATGAAACTAATTTCAATTAAATCACGAATATATGTATTATATACACAAAACATGATAATAAATCTCACAGAAAACTTATGTATATCACATATACATCAACTATTAACATGCTTTCAATCATATATCATAAGAAAACATGCAATGAGTTTAATGGAATCAAACTCGAAGGCTCTGATACCACTGTTGGTATTTGGGGTTCATACGCAGTGGAGATTACAAAAACAATTTTGAGAAAAACCTCAACAGGATCCGAATCTGATTCCATTAAAACACGTTTAAACTTTGAAAACCTAATCATACCTCAGTCGCAATGTACCTTTTTGAAGGTTAATCGATCTCTAAGGCGCTGCCAACGACGAACACCCTCTATCAGCAGTCCACGTACGAACGACGGCTGAGATTTGAAGTGCTAGCTTCGAGAGAATTCCAAATCTTTTTGTTTCTCTCCAAAACGGTCCAGAGCATTCCAAAAAACCCTAAGTCATTTCTTAAAATGAAAATAGAGTTTCGACCCCTTTTTAATCCATCGTACTTGTATTCTAACTCAAAGCGTCTATTTATACAACCCTTGTATATAGACGGTTAAGTAAATTACACATATACCCCTACTTAAAGAAGTATAAGTGCAATACACTACAATGACGTTTCTGTCATGAATTTTATCATATAAAATTTGTTTTTTCTGAACCATCTTAAAATCTTGCAAAACCATTCTTAGTGTATGACCCAATAGGCTCATACAACGTTGGTAGTGTACCAAAATACAATTTGGTATACAAGTCATAAGCGGCCTCTAGCAAGTTATTATGACTACCCAAGTTGTACGAATATCAAATCGATACAACCTAATCAATAGTGTATATAACATCCTTTTGTCACACGATATCCTTTTGATCAAACATAAGGCATGGAATTGTCAATCAATATGTTCAATCGTACTAGTCTCGATCTCTAGGTAGACTGAAAACATCTAAGTGACATTGATCAATATCAATTCACGTAGACTAGGCCTTTTAACAGTCTAACACTTTGAGGGATCCACTGGATATCTCTCTCTATATGAGAGGGACAAATTCTATCTCGATTACACAACTTCACTACATTATTCACACAGTAACCAATTACAACCTTTATAATCGTCCAGTTAAAGACAATGTTTGATTGCGTCAAATCACTGTGTTCTTGATGTTGAAGGCTCTGGTAATCTCAAGTCAGAGGGCTAAATAATATACATATCATGAGAAACAACTATAACTTAATCCATGTGATGTTCTCATAGCGGGTCTGTCCAGTACTTTGTTTCCTGACAAGTACTCATGATCTTGATTCGTATTCCTAGACGTATGATCATCATATGATCATCAATCAAGACTCACACTAGTCTTATTTCATTATAGTTCCCAGTATAATAATCGACTAGGGACATTTATGATATTTCTGTAAATACCCATGGATCTTATTATAATGTAAACATGCAAATCAATTATAATAAACAACAAATGAAATCCTCTATTTTATTAACTAAAATGTATTCATAAAGACTTTTAATGGATTGACCTAGGGTACATTTCCCAACAATTACAAACTAGACGGTGAGCAACTGAGAGAAATCGAAAGTAATGCCAGAAGAATATAATAGTAATTCATGATTTATCAAGCACGACAGTCTAAATCTCATGCCGTGAATAAAAGATAGGAATTTAAATTGATCAAAAGAGCATGATAAGAAGACTGAAATAATAGCAACAAAACATGCGTGTTCTATAAGTCAAGAGGGGCCATAAGTGGTCTCATAACATCGATAACCACAACAGAATCCACTACGAATCCAGTACTTGGTATCACACAATCACTAGGGGTGTTCAAACACTTCTGTAGAAGTGCCCGCATTTTATCCAAACTAGTGTAGGCCGCAAATACCTTTGAGACACACACTTATGCCTAGAACACACATTTAAGGAATATAGAATGGAATGCCAACAAGTAGATCATAGCAAATAGAACAAAACGATAATGAATCACATGTTATTTCCTTATTGGCTTACTAATCATACACAAGATTGTGAGCTAGTGTACTTACTTAACTAATCGCAACACGGTACAACTCCCGTGACTCTAACACGTATTCCCGAGTTCCCGACTACCTGACAAAGGTTGGAACCCCATATATTAGGTTTGTGGTCATTAATTAGTCCTAAAATAAACCCCAAAGTTATCCCAAAGTTTTGGTAAAAATTCAGTAAAAATTGACTCAGGAATCTCGGTTGAAATCAATGGAAAAACCTATAAAAACATACTCGGGTTGAGTGGTATGTGGGTCACGCTGTGAGCCCATGGGCGCAACGCATGACCACGGCGCCTTAGCGCACATTTGCACACACTTAAACATATGTCGTGACACAAAACGCACACACACAACTTAACCACGGCATGAAATACAACCACACCCTTTTTACACCGTCCACACGTCGTGAATCAACACACATGAAAACGCTTTACAAAAATAGAATTGAAAAATGATGTTTCAGAGACACCGTGGCATGCAAACTCTTGACAACGTCTTGTGGAAACGACTTGCACAGACACACTGTGACAACACCACCTCGTTCAAGATAGCACAACGCCTTTACGACGTGGAATCATCAAGTCTTTGGTCACACCTATGTATGTGACATTGTAGTGCAGATTGGCGAAAATGTTACATGAGGCGTAAGTTGGAAACTCATTTGTGAAAAACGCTGTGGGACAAAATAATGACAACACCTCTTGAGGCAGATTCTGGGCATTGTTCAAGACATGAGTGGGAGACGTCGCAGTATGTACAATCCTGAAAACGTTTCCACGGTGTCGAGCAACCAACACAAATTCCAAAAATTGCAGAACACAAACTCGAAACCCACTCTTGGCGATCAACGCCAACATGTTTTCGGGCATCATGACCACTCGAAATCGACTTCGAATCGTCATGGGATGCCCGGATTCAATTGGAAATCCAAGATAAACAACTAAATCCAAAAATCCAACAAAAATTAACTACATACATCGAAGTGCAACATCGGCATCGATGCCGTGTGTTGATCACTTTGGGGGTTGCTAAGACACTGGTGGTTCACCAAGATTCGTCTCTGGCGGTCATCGCGATGAACTTAAACGAGGAATTAAGCCAAAAATAGAAAGGAGAAACAACACAAGAATAGAGAGGAGAAACAGGATAGTAAGGTTCTCACCTAAATTCCAACAAGAAATTGGGGCTTCCAGAAAGGATTCAGGCCACCCAGCACCACCTCAAATGGTGGCTTACTCACCAAGAAAGGAAAGGAAGAGAGAGAAGGAGAGGAGAAAAGAATGAATAGTGAAAATGAAATGAAGTGGTGGAGTGGCCCTTATATAGTCCCACTCCTCATCCACTTATATGCGCGTATCTCGAGGTGAATCCATCAGCTCCTTCCTTTAAAGTTTCCACCAAGTCTAACTCTCCATGTTGACACTACTAAGTGACTTGGTTATCACTTAGTTATTCAACTCCCTTGTTGATCCTGTGCTCCTCGACCTGTATCGCACCACAACTCAATCGTTTTGTGCCCGTTGTCTTGTCATGTTCCAATAAATCATCACGTTTCTTATTCAAAAATCATTTTTTAAGGTTTTTTTGTTTTTAATTCCCTCGTTCTCCTAGGCAAAGCCTCACTCAGACTAATGGTGGCCCAAACGGCTCGAGACTCGTATTAGACTACAATACTAATAAAAACATCACCAAAATATAAAATTACCTCGGTGTCCACTCTCAAAGTCCAAAATACCACGAAGTATCACGCAATTGGGTCATGGTCCTAACAAGTGTAACATAAGTTAGGTTAAATTTTGAGGGTTGTTACAGTCTCCCCCGCTTATTAGAATTTCGTCCCCAAAATTAAATTAATAAGTGAACTAAACTAAAGACTTACCAGAATTAAATACGTAGGGAAAGTGCTTGGGCATATAAGACTCCAACTCCCAGGTTAGCTCATCGTTAATCTCCTTGTTTTTCAACGTCTTGACCTTTCGGTCAATAATCTGGATCAGCTACTCCTTATACGTAGCATCATCACGCAAGTCGATCTGGTTCAAGTCTACTGTCAATCACCGCTTTCCGCTTGACTTGTCTAGTCGAAGCATTGAAATGTGGAATACTGGATGAACATTAACGAGCTCTTGCGGTAACTCCAACTGGTTAGCAACCTTACCGACCCTCGTCAAAATCTTGAAGGGATTAATAAATCTAGGAGCGAGCTTTCCCTTGATTTCAAACCGCTTGTGACCCTTCAGTGGAGAGACCTTCAGGTATACATAGTCTACCAAATCGTACTGAAGCTCATCGTGATACTTGTCGTAAGTATTTCTTTTGCCGCTTCTAGGCACCATTAAGTCTCAAAAGAATTTGTCGTACCTTATTAGTATGATCAACAACAGTCTCAGGACCAACTATCACAACATCCTTTAGCTAAGCCCAATAAGAATTTGATCTACAAGGCCTACCATAGAGCACCTCAAACGGTGCCATACCGATACTCGCCTGATAGCTGTTGTTTTATGCAAACTCGCAAAGATGAAGGTACTCTTCCCATGACCTGCCGTACTCCAAAACACACATCCTGAGCATGTCTTCCAACACTTGGATCAAATTTTCGCATTGTCCGTTTATTTGTGGATGGAATGCCATACTCAACTCCAGTCTGGTGCTGAACTGAGCCTGCATACTCTTCCAAAGCAATGAAGTGAACTGCGCCCCACGATCTGACATAATCGATAATGGAACTCCGTGCAATCTGAAAATTTTGTGCTCGTAGAGGATGCTCAGTCTATCAACTTGATGTGTAGTGGATATCGGTATGAAATGTGCAGATTTCGTCAATCTATCCACAATTACCTAGATGCTATTGTGACTACGAGGAGATCGGGGCAAACCACTGACGTAATGCATAGCAATGCGCACCCACTTCCACCGAGGAATGGGTAGGGGCTGCAACAATTCTCCAGGTCGTCGATGCTCAGCTTTTACGCTTTGGCATATCTCATATGTTCTAATGAACTTCGACATATCGAACTTCATCCCTGGCCACCAAAAGAAACGTCGCATATCAGCGTAAAATGAGAACGGTGAGCCTCCCGAAGTATCTCGGTGCGCAAGTCAGCTACTAATGGAATGCACAGTCGCTCACAATGCCTCAAGAATGACTCTGATGATAGACTCCAATTTGGATATTCTGAACTGTTCACCATCTCACTGCAATGTTGGTACAACTCATCACCCTGCTATCCCTCGAGAACAGTTTGTAGTGAAACGGTCTACAATCTCATCTGACCACACATCTATGTCCTAGTAGTCGTCAGCACGTCCGCTGAACTCATCATCTCAGCCGCCTCAAGTAACACATACTCGTGTGTCATACAACATACAACTACCTCAGCATCAGATCCTCTACGGCTCAAAGCATCAGCAATAAAATTAACTTTCCCCGGATGATACTCGAGTACGAAATCGTAGTCCTTAAGGAATTTAAGCCAAAACCTTTGTCTCAGATTCAGCTCCTTTTGAGATAATACGTACTTCAAGCTCTTGTGGTCTGTGAATAACTCGAAGCGTTCACCATACATGTGGTGTCTCCATATCTTTAATGCAAACAAAATCGTTACCAACTCTAAGTCGTGCGTAGGATAATTCCTCTCATGAACCTTCAGCTGTTGGGATTCATAAGTGATAACTTTGCCCTCCTGCATCAGCACACAACCCAAACCAATCTTCAACGCACGATTAAGTCTTTCCTCATCTCAGGTTACGCTAGGACTGGTGTGGTACTTAGCTTCTCCTTCAGAGTGTTGAACGCCTGCTTACACTCCTCATTCTAATTAAACTTCGCATTCTTCTGAGTCAATTTAGTCATCGGTGCAGTGATTTTGGAGAAATCCAGCACAAATCGGCGACAGTATCCTACCAACCACAAAAAACTGCGAATCTGCATCACGGTAGTTGGAGTTGACCGTTTAGTTATGACTCTAATCTTCTCTAGATCAACGACAACACCGTTAGCTTCAACTACGTGCCCTAAAAATCTAACCTCTGGCAGCCCAAACTCGTACTTGCTGAACTTAGCATAAAGTCGGTGGTCCTTTAGAGTCTGGAACACTGCTCGAAGATGTCCCTTATGCTCCTCTCGAGTCTTAAAATAGATAAGGATGTCATCGATGAACACAATCACAAATCTAAGTACTCTCTCATCACTCTGTGCATGAGGTCCATGGACATGGCTGGAGCATTAGTCAAACCAAATGACATGCCTGTGAACTGTTGATGGCCGTATCTCATGCTAAATGTCGTATTCTCTCGATCCTCAGCCCTGATCCTGACCTGATTATAGCCTGACCTCAGATCTATCTTCGAGAACCAGTACGCTCCAGTCAATTGATCAAACTAATCGTCAATGCGCGGCAACGAGTACTTGTTCTTCACTATGGCCTAATTCAGCTACCGGTAGTCTATACACAGCCTCAAACTACCGCCCTTCTTCTTCACAAATAACACTGGCGCTTCCTATAGTGACATACTAGGACTGATGAAGCCCAGCTCTAACAGCTCATTTAGTTGACTTTTCAGCTCTTCCAACTCTCGAGGAGCCATCCTATACGTTGGTATCGAAATCAATCTAGTCCCAAGGACTAAGTCAACGATGAAGTAGATCTCCCTCGACGGTGGTAATCCTAGAAAATCCTTTGAACATACGTCAGTAAACTCGCACACTATCGATATATTAGATATGTTAATCTCCTTCCTCACACCAGTGCTCATGATGCTCGCAAATGTCTCGATCTTGCCATTCGTGGCCTCTCTGCCTCTAGTGATAGGAAGTAATGTGATTATCCCCTGGAAAATGATCTTCATACCATCTGCTAATGGAATCATGATCGTCTTCTCGTAATAACTAATCTGAGCTTGAAAATCTCCTAACCAATCCATGCCTAACAACGCATCGAACTCGAGAAACTCTAAAACTCTCATGTCAACATGCAGCTTGTAACCCTTATCTCTATTGGATGACTAATGCACAAAAGGTTTGAGTATATCTTGTCCCCAACAGTCATGCTAAGGATCAAGGGTCTACTAAGCCTAACAGGTTTCAACCCTAACTTGTCTACCATGCGACCAATAATAAATGACATAGTAGAACCTGAATTGAACATGGTATGCATGAAAATACAATAAATCCTTCAACAAGGTTTAAGGATGCCCCCCTGGTCCAGCTCAATAGCAGCCTGAACAAGCTCCCTCTGATACTGGTGATGTTGTGGTTGTGCTCTCATTGGTTGAGAACACTCCCTCTGAATGTGCCAACTTGTCCGTACCTGAAACATGTGCAGGTGTCCTGCTATCCCTAAGTCTGGCTCTAGCCTTGTCTCTGTGTGGAACCCTGAGTCTGTGTCTGACTAGGCCTCTGTGTCATCTTCTGCCTAAATCGTCTATCAGTATTCCTATTATCAGTAGTTGTCCTCTGTGACTATTGTCCTGGTCGACTAGGCTACGGTGGATGACTGGAAAAAACTCGGTACTAGCGGAATGGTCTATGCCGATCGAGTAGTCTATTGTGCCACAGACCTTACACTCTGAGCCCTGTGGTCACAGTAATTTCCCCTGCCTTTCTTCCTCTTCTTATTCTAATGATGCTCCTCTGATCGGGACTCTGGTCTGGCTTGTCTAGCCTCCTCCAGATAAGTAAGCAGGTAACTCTCCCTCGCTAGACTTCACTCATATGCTCGCTATAAAGTCTCCGGCTCGGTCGTGACAACGAAATCTCCAATCGTAGGTAGTAAACCTTCAGTGAAGTGTAAATCTGATCGGTCTTTGAATCGGCTGATCCTCCTACATAAGGCAACTACTGAAAGAATCTACCCATGTAATCCCTCACCGGCTCACTTGTAAACTGCCTTAGAGATGTAAACACGCTCTTTTTCGCCCGTAACACCGTTGTTGGAAAATACTTCTGGTTAAACTAGGTCTTAAAGTCAATCTAGTGTCTTAAAATGCCTCGGGTAGTGATGATAGTCATCCACCAATCATCTGTCTCCCCTTATAGCATAGACGAAGAGATCGTCGATCTCATGTGATCCTCCATGGAGATGATGGTATGAATCTTCTCGTGATTATTCTGGAATAGCTCTGTCGCTGCTATGTCTATACCACCAAAGAAATTGACGAGGTCGTGCTTCTTGAACTCTCTCCACTGCCTCGCTTATGTAGTGGCTCCTGAACTCTTCTCCGGAGTAGTAACGGTCGTAGACACTGCCTCAGTTATCTCAGTTGGTACTATCTCAGTTTGCATCGGAGAAGTCTCGGCCTTAGTTTGCGCAACCGGCGAAATAACAGCTCATGTAACGACCCCAAATTTCCAATGTATTTGGGAACGCCCGACGTAGACTCGTACAGATCCTCGAGTCAGTACTCGACGGTCTGGTGAGCCTAGTTAACCTCCAATTATAAAATTACAAGTGTTATGAAAGAGTTATTGTAAGTATAACACAACAGAAGAAAATTTAATACTAAACAATTATTAGGAAATAACTCAGTCAAACGGAAATTAAGAATCTATATAAATATGGAAAACCTCATAAATGAGAATATTCATGTACAATAAGCCATTAAATGACATATTACATAATATATCCCAAACTATAATCCCGAGTTCAATGACTAAATGAAACATAGTATATAATAACAAGCAACATACAAACAAAACATATAACCTACTCTAAAGTTCTTCAAGTCCAACTGCTCACAAAAAGTCTCCTAGGCAAGGTTCCTTGCCTCTACTGCACTCTGCTCTATTTGCACCCACAGTCACAAACTAGACGGTGAGTAACTGAGATAAATTGAAAGTAATGCCAAAAGAATATAACAGTAATTCATGAATTATCAAATATGGCAGTCCAAATATCATGCAAGAATTGAAAGATAGGAATTTAAATAAACAAGGTGCATGATAGGTAGATTGGAAATAATAACAATCGAAAAATGCATGTTCTACAAGTCAAGAGAGGCCATAAATGGTCTAAAATCCACAACAAATCCACAACAGCGATGTCACAACATTGAAAACCACAACAATCCAGTACATGGTATCACACAATCACTATCGACAATTCAATAGAAAAATGAATACTCTCTCTCGGGTTTGAAAACTATAACACATGTAAGCCTACTCATAAATCATAGGCTTGGCTCAGTCGTATGTGGGTTACACCAAAGCCTCGAGGACTGGCAGCGTGACCACAACATTATAACTATTTAACTCATCCAAAGGAAATGTAAACAAATGAGCATGACAATAAATCAAACCATAGGAACGTAACAACACGTTTTCCTACAAATCGAGAAGTACACCAAAACCAAAGCCCTAAACCATATATCCTTATACTTCTCACACACGTCGTGTGGTCATCAAGATAAACAATCACCTTTAATAGGTTGAGAAGTCAGTTCACCATATAAAAGCCGAAACCTCAAAAAAGTTTGTATAAACAAATAAGAATCACCATGGCCAACCTAATCAAAACCAATTAACAAATACAACCAAGACCTTCATGGCGTCTCGCTTGTGTTGTTCGATGTCTGGGAAGAGCCACCACGACATGGGAAAACTAGAGGTACCATCCCCAATTCGAATTATATCAACATGAAATAACAAAAAATGTCCCGACCTACTCACATGAAATCAACGAAACAATATACTTTTACCACCATTGTTTTGAAAGCTCGGGGGGTTGTGAGACACCGGCATGAACGTGGTAGGGTCTTCGACAACCCCCATGTTATGGCGGTTTGACGGCAATACCATCGCCCATGGTGGCAGTCTAGGGAGCAAAACAGTTGAACAAAAGAAACGATAAAACAATCCTCTAACAGAAAATAATAAACCTACATTGATAACGTAAAGGGGGTGTACTCTAGGAGCATTGGAGCTCCGGCGACCCTTCATGCATCATCTCCAACCAGTTCCATTACGGCAGCACACCCCCTCTATGGAACAGACCATTGGCACATGCATACACAAACAAACAACACTCCACCACAGCATCACCGTGTATTGGGGCTTCGAGACCGTCGAGGCTCTAGTGTACGACCAGGTAGGACCTCTGACCTGTCTTCGGTCATCGCCACTACCACTACAGCGGCCAACAGCCACCCCACTCACACAGTTTGAAAAATAAAATAATGAGATAAGAGAGAGGGAAAGAGAGAGAGAGAGGGAGAGAGAGACTCACTGATCCCCGACGAGCTATCTAGCCACCTCTAGGCCTTCGACGATCGATGATGTGGTCAGCCGAGTTGGGGGAGGGGAGGACCAAGTGAAATAAGAAGAAATAAGGAGATTTCAAGGAGGGTGCTCACCACTTCCAGCGGCCCTGGGTGTCTTCTACGAGATCAACAACCCCTGAAGTCACAGGGACTGGTGGTTTGCTCATCGACAGAGAGAGGAGGAGGAGAGGGGCGATGGTGAGAGAGGAGAGAAGAATGAGTAGATCGGTTGTGAAGAGAAGGAGGTGATGAATAGTAAAGTGGGTGTGTGGTGTCTTATTTATAGACCCTTATCTTCATCTCAAAACACACACACATCTCGAGGTTGGTCCCATGGCTGTCTTCATTAAGCTATGTTTCCTATGTTTACTCCTTTTAGTGACTCGTGTGTCACTTTGTTATTCAACTCTCACGTTGATCTTACACTCCTCGGTCCGTATTTCTCCGTCAACTAGCTCGCCATGATCGTTTTCTCGCCACGTCTCATCAACTAATAATTTAATCTATTCAAAAATTCATTTATTTTTGTTTTTACTGTGTTTTTCTCTCTCGTTTACCTAGGCGAAGCCCTACTCAGACTAAAAATCGCCCGAACGGTTAGAGACACGTATTAGACTAAAATACTAATACACACATCAAAGAATCATAAAATTACATCGGTGTCGACTCGCGAAGTTCGAAATATCGTCCAGTATCACGTAACCGGGTCATGGTCCTGACAAGTGCAACACAAGCCACGTTAAATTTGAGGGTTGTTATAGTCTCCCCCACGTATTAGAATTTCATCCCCAAAATTAAACTAATAAGTAAGCTAAACTACAAACTTATCGAAATCAAACAGATAGGGAAAGTGCTCACGCATGTAGGACTCTAACTCTTACGTTAGCTCATTGTTTCCGTGAAATTGCCATCTCATGAGAACCAGAGGAATTTCTTTTTTCCTTAGCATCTTGATCTTGTGGTCAATAATCTGGATCGGGTGCTCCTCGTAAGAGGCATCATCTTGCAACTCGATCTGGCTCAAGTCCACCGTCATTGCCATCCCTTTGCTTGACTTATCCAGTTGAAGCATCGAAATATGGAATAATGGATGAACACTGTACAGCTCAGGCGGTAACTCTAACTGGTATGTAACCTTACCGACCCACTTCAAAATCTTGAAGGGATCGATAAACCTCGGAGCGAGCTTCCCTTTGATTCTGAACCGTTTGTGACCCTTCAGAGGTGAGACTTTCATGTATACATAGTCTCCCACGTCGTACTGAAGCTCATCATGATACTGATCATAGTATTTCTTTTACCGCTCTTGGGCACCTTTAAGTCTTTGACGAATCTGCCGTACCTTCTCAGTATGATCAATAACAATCTCAGGACCAATTGTCACAACATCCTCTGGCTCAGCCCCACAAGAGGGTGATCTACAAGTCCTGCTATAAAGCTCCTCGAACGGTGACATACCGATACTCGCTTGATAATTGTTGTTGTAAGCAAAATTGCACAAATGAAGGTACTCTTCCCATGACCCGCCATACTCTAAAACACACATCCTGAGCATGTCTTCCAATACCTGGATCAACCATTTGGACTGTCTGTCTGTCTGCGGATGGAACACCGTACTCAACTCTAATCTGGTGCTGAACTGAGCCTACATGCTCTCCCATAACAACGAAGTGAACTGTGCCCCTCAATTTGACATAATTGACAACGGAACTCCGTACAATTTGACAATCTCACGCTCATAGAGAATGCTCAGTCTGTCAACTCGATGTATAGCGGATACCGGTATGAAATGAGCAGATTTCATCAATCGATCCATAATTACCCAGATGCTATCGTGACTACGAGGAGATCGGGGCAAGCCACTGATGAAATCCATAGCAATGTGCTCCCACTTCCATCGAGGAATGGATATGGGCTACAACAATCCTCCAAGCCGTCGATGCTCAACCTTCATGTGCTGGCATATCTCATACGCTCTAATGAACTCCGACACATCAGACTTCATCCCAGCCACCAAAAGAGACGTTGCATATCAACGTACATCTTGATCAGACCCGGATGCACAGAAAAATGTGAATGGTGAGCTTCCTGAAGTATCTCGGTGCATACGTCAGCCGCCAATGAAATCCACAGTCGCCCATGACGCGCGTCGAACGCATCAATAAAATAATTCCTTAAACCAACTATTTATAGATAGTGACAAAGAGTCGATCCCACAGAGATTGGTAATCTTTCTAAGGTTCTAAAAGAAAGAAGAAATGGGGGTTTAGAGAAAATAACTTAATTAATTAATCTAGTTACTGAGGAATTAAATAACTAAACGAAATACCTAGGTATATGAACAATTAATTTAAAATACCTAAGTCTATGGTTCCACAAGACAAGATCAAGATTCAATGGCATATCATGGTCGTCAATCTTTCCCAAAAAAACTATTAAATCAAGTTCTCCTAGATTAGCTATGAAAAATCGACATTCCCCTGAAATTCCTAATTCCCCTAATCTCAATAGCTAGGACATCCGCCACTAACTACTTCCCTAACTAATGCATAACCCTAGACATCCGCCATAAGGTTTAACACACTAATCGCAGTAATAAACTTCTATGGGAATATAATCCTAGATGACCAGATCGCTTCCGCTCCTGATTTAACCTAGATTCAATTGTTGCACACTCAAGAGCCGAATGATTTTGACGGCAATCAGGTGAATGTTTGTCACTTATATTGTCCCAAAAGTAAAATTACGGATACAATTGAGTCAATTAACTATAGACTTTTCAACTAAAAGCATGCATTGGCCATATACATACCCTAGATTTAAATCAAATTCATAAAAACCAACAACAAAGAACTAGAAGAAATAAAATAAAATAAAATAATAAAAATAAAAGATCTCATAAGTTATGCCATGAATCAGCCCACGATACCTCAAGCAAGAATCCGTCAACCGACTCCAATCTGGATGTTCTAAACTGTCTACCATCTCACTGTAATGCTGGTATGACTCATTGTCCTGCTGCCCTCGAGAACAGTCTGTAGTGAAACGGTTTGCAACCTTATATGACCACAAATCTGTATCGTGGTAGTCGTCGGCACGTCCGCTGAACACATCAAATTGGCTACCTCAAGTCGACCATGTTCGTGGGTCATCTGGCATACAACTACCTCCGCATCAAATCCTCTGTGGCTCAAAGCGTCAACAACTACGTTAGCCTTTCTCAGATGATACTCTAGCGAGAAGTCATAGTCCTTCAGGAACTCTAGCCAATTTCTCTGTCTCAGGTTTAGTTCTCTCTGAGTGAATAGGTACTTCAAGCTCTTATGGTCTATGAACAACTCAAAGTGCACGCCATATAAGTGGTGCCTCCATATCTTCAATGCAAACACTATCGCAGCAAACTCTAAGTCGTATGTCGGGTAGTTCCTCTCGTGAACCTTCAGCTGTCGGGATTCATAAACGATAACTCGGCCCTCTTGCATCAGCACACAACCCAAACAATTTTTCGACGCATTGGTGTGCATGACTAAGTCTTTCCCTATCTCGGACAACGCTAAGACAAGCACGGTAGTCAATTTATCCTTGAAAGTGTTAAACGCCTGCTCACACTCCTCATTCCAATCAAACTTCGCATTCTTCTGAGTCAGTTTCTTCATTGATGCATCGATCTTGGAGAAGTCCTGCATGAATCGACGATAATGTCCTGCCAACCCCAGAAAACTGTGAACCTGCATCACGATAGTCAGAATAGGCCACTCAATCACGGCTCTAATTTTCTCTGGATTAATGGTAACACCGGTAGCTCTAACTACATGCCCTAGAAATCTGACCTTTGACAACCAAAACTCACACTTACTAATTTTAGCAAATAGTGGGTGGTCCTTCAAAGTTTGCAACACTGTTCATAAATGCCCCTTGTGCTCCTTACAAGTCCTGGAATAGATGAGGATGTCGTCAATGAACACAATTATCAAAGTACTCCTTCATTACACGATGCATAAGATCCATGAACATCGCTGGCGCATTAGTTAAGCCGAACGACATGACTATAAATTGAAAGTGACCATATTTCATGCTATATGTCGTCTTCTCTCGATCCTCAGCCCTGATCTTAAGCTGATGATAGCCTGAACTCAAATCTATCTTCGAGAACCATTGCACTCTAGTCAGTTGATCAAACTAATCGTCAATGGGCGGCAACAGGTACTTGTTCTTCACTATAGTTCGGTTCAGTTGGCGATAATCTATACATAGTCTCAAACTACCATCCTTCTTTTTCACAAACAGCACTGACGCTCCCCATGGCGACATACTCAGACTGATGAAGCCCAGCTGTAACAACTCATCTAACCGACTCCTCAACTCCTCAAGCTCTCGAGGTGCCTTATGGTATGGTGGTATCGATGTTGGCTTAGTCCTTGGGACTAGGTCAACGTTGAAGTCGATCTCCTTCGGCGGTGGTAATCCCGGTAAATCCTCTAGAAACACATATGTGAAGTCGTACACGACTAATACCTCAACAATCGCCCCAGTGCACATGATGCTCGCAACTGTCTCAAGCTCGTAATATTCTTCTCATAACAACCGATGTAAGCATGAAATGATCCTAACCAGTCCATGCCAAGCAAGGCATCGAACTCCAAGAACTCAATTACTCTCATATCAACTGGTAACTCATAACCCTTTATCTCTACCAGAATATCAAAACACAACAAATTTGGATAAATCTTATCCCAGTAGCAGTGCTAAGGATAAGGGGTTTACTAAGCTTAACCGCTTTCAAACCTAGCTTATCTACTATACGACCAACAATAAACGAAACAGTGGAACTGGAACTGGAACTGAACATAATATACATGAAAGTACCGTAAATAGAAACCATACCCTCAACAAGGTTTTAGGATGCCCCTTGGTCTGGCTTAACAGCTGCCTGAACATGATCCTCTCGGTGCTGGTGATGTTGTGGAGGTGCTCTCAGTGGTTGAGGGCACTCTCTCTAAATGTGGCCAACCTTCTGCACCTAAAACATGTGCGGGTATCTTGTGATCACTAAGTCTGGCTCTGGCCTCCTCCCTGTGCGAAACTTTGAGTTTGAGCTTGATCAGACCTCTGTGTCTTCCTCTCCCTGTCTCCTCAATCAGTACCCCAACTTTCAGTAGTCTGCCTTTGCGACTGTTGTCCTGGTTGACTAGGCTACGGTGGATGACTGGCAAAACTTGGTACTGGCAGAATGGTCTGAGTCGGACAAGTAGTTTGCTATGCAATGGACCCTGCACTTTGAGCCCTACGGTCACGGTAATTCCACCTGCCCTTCTTCCTCTTCTTGTCCTGATGGTGCTCCTCCGATTGAAACTCTAGTCTGGCCGGTCTGGTCTCCTCTGGATGAGTAAGTAGGTAACCCTCCCGTGCTAGACTCTGCTCATATGCAATATGCAAGGTCTCTGACAGCGTAGTAACTACAGAACCTCCAATCACAGGCGTGACGGCTCCAAATTCCACAACCCTAGAATCGGGCACCGCCTGGCCTGGACCCATGTGAACCCCCAAGCTAATCCCACCGAGTCACGTGGGGCCAGTGAGCCTATCCTTACCATTCAATCATTTATTAATCATTTAAAAATGAAGTCAATTAATTAGTGAGATATCAAAGTATAAAACGGAAGGAATAAATCTTACCTAATCAAATAACCTCGAAAGCTCCAAGTTAGGATAAAAACCTAGGGTGTGGGAATCCCGTATATCATATATACCATGTAAAACAAGGAGAATATCATCCAAGTCATAATATCCAAAAATCTCTAAACCCATAATCCCATGTACAAAAACAATATAAGTAACTAATATAACCAAAAAGTCACCTATGTCAGCAGAGGAGGGCCGCTCAAAGTATATTGCCCAACTGCACGACCTTTCCTTTACTGGACTGCGGATCTAAACTTGGTCAAACACAAGAATGACAAGCTCAGGTAAGTAATGCCAAGAAGGAACACCAATAAAAACAACATTTCGAATTAAATAAATGAATGGTCAATTCATGCAGATAGAAAAGAAAGGACAGGGAGCGCATGAATATATAAAGACTATGAATAAATAAATAAATAGTAGAAACTGAGTGTCCCTGAATACGAAGGAAAGACATAAGTGGCCCGACCAATCAAAGTCATTAAGCCGATGACATAATGTCCTCAAAGGTTAAGAGTCGAGGATAGAATCTCCTCTAAGACCCCTACGAGAGTGCAGAGTCCCCAACAATCTGGTGGAGAACTCTCACCCCGTACATGTCATTACAATCAATAACGTATCCCCAGCCGTAAACCCCAGTATAATACACCACGAGCCTGAAATTCGGCAAGGATTACGCTTGAGACACTTGCCTTAGGACAACTCATATGAATGGAATAACAAAAGGGCATTGAATTAATATCAATAAATAATTCAAAGCTCAAGAAATAACTGTAGTTTTCCTCACTTGTTTACTTACCTCGATCCAAGCTAATTCGCGCTCACACGGACTTCGACATGCCCTTACAGTCCTCATGTGTATAATAACCCTGATAATGCAATTTATATCAATTTATTTAATTTTCCTTTGAATTTCCCAAATTTCTGGCTATTTTTGTCAATTTCACACAAATATCCCTTTATTTGATGAAAATATAATTTTCTATAAATTTCCTGAATATTTTCAGAATTTTCCCTATTTTTCTGGAATTTTATTTCAATTAAAATCCTTTTTAATATATTTGATTGAAATAAATAATTATTTATTAATATAATAATGGGTGGGCCCGGGTTAGGTCCGGTCTGACCTAACTGGGTTGGGTTGGGTCACCACGACCCGTCCCTTCCAAGTCGTCTTGTTCGTTGGAACGAACAGAGAGTGAACTCTTTATTCGTTCCAACCAAACAACAATTTCTTCTTAAACATCAACACTCACCAATCCACCATCATCAACACCTCATTTTCACCATCAATCACCACCATTTAAATACACGATCCCTCAACAACAACCTCAACAACAACTTCGACAACAACAACGACAACACCAACAATGAAATCAACAACTACCTTACCTGAATCTCGCCTCGATGTTGCGTCCATGCTCTCCAGCGAACCCCTGCTCCCCTCTCCTCGATCTTTCCTTCTTCACTTTCGATTGAGAATGGTGGCGGTGGCGTGTTGATATTTGGGTATTTTGGTTAAATGACCGAAATACCCCTACCCTTATCTTATACCCTTTACAAATTTACTGCCCTTTTGGTCTTTTCACAGCCCCATCCACCAACTTTCATAACTCAATTAGGTGACTTCAGTTGACTTGCTCCTCACTTTAGCCTATCCACCTCATCCTTTGTGCAATCCGGACTCGACTCGCACCGCACTTCGCGTGTCTTGCGCACTTGGTCAAATTGTGTACCAATTATTTCGATAAGTTTAAAGTTTGCATTTTATCAGTGTTTTTAATTAAGCTTGTCCCCCAGACTACCAACGTTCGTACACGCCATAACACATTGGGAAATTTGAAATTTAACAAATTAAATATGTTATAATACAAACACCATACAAAATTAACATACCTCAGCGTCGACGTCAGAGAATTGACGACTGTACCACGGCGTGGGCCCACGTACCACCTGTTTTGACACGTGACACGGGTTAAATTTTTAGGGTTGTACAGTATTCCTAACTAACTGGAATTTCGTCCTCAAAATTAAATGAAACTAAAGGAAAAACTTACCGAACTCAGAAGAGGTAAGGGAAACACTCACGCATATATGACTCCAGCTCCCACGTCAGTTCCTCGTCCCCGTGGTGCTGCCACTTAACGAGGACTGATGGGATCTCCTTATTCCTCAGGGTCTTGATCTTGTGGTATAAAATCTGGATAGGTTACTCGTCGTATGTGACATCCTTCCTAAGGTCTATCTGACTCAAATCTACTATCGGTCATCTGCCGTTCCTGGCCCTATCTAGTCGCAATATCGATATGTGAAAGACAAGATTAACCCCTGACATCGGAGGTAGTAACTCTAGTTCGTATGCGACCTTGCCTACCCGCTTCACCACTCTGAATGGACCAATAAACCTCAGCGCGAGTTTCCCCTTAATCCCAAACCTCTTGTGACCTTCAACGTAGACACTTTCAGATTTTTAAAATCCCCGACTTGGTATTCTAACTCCCCATAATACAAGTCATAATATTTCTTCTGCCTCTTCTGCGCACCCTTCAGTCTCAAACAGATCTGGCGTATCTTCTCTATGTGATCTATTATTGAACTAAGTGGTTAGCCACTCTAACTCCGACCGGGATTTTAATGGAAACAAACAAGGTGAAAATGTACTAATAAATATCAAGTGTATTTCAGTTTTTGTTAAAGGATGCAAAACATCATATCATGGGTATTCAAGCCATACAAGTTCAAGACTCGGCATTCATGAAGGAATGAAGACGGAAGATCATACTACAAATTGTAATTTTGATGTACGGTATAAAAATTCGTTCACGCAAGCCAAATGCATTAGTTCATGCATACGAAGTTTTTTAAACGAATTTTCACATGTCATTAGATAACTCGAAGTTTCAAAATGGAACTTTAGCACATGACTAGGTTTATGAGTTTAAGCAATGTGAAACTATGCGTTCATGGTCATTGGCATTTTGAAGATCATTATAAAATTTTTCGAAAAAGAAAACTTGTCTTTGAAAGGTTTTTGAAAAGAAAACTGTAAATTTGCAGAAAAGTCCCTCGCATATTATGAAATCGAGATTTTCCATTTTCGGGATTTGTAAAAATATCCGGACCACCCAAATAGGCTTAATGACCCATATTAAGCATATATATTATGTTATATGAGAGTTGGCTGGGTCCCGGACGAGTTTAAGGGTCGCTAATACAAAGGGATAAAATATTTATTTTGAGGTCCCTACAGTTAGCACGCTAATGCTGTCATTAGCACGCTAAGTGCAGAGTTAGCGCGCTATGTCTCAGCATTAGCGTGCTAATTGCCTACCTGACAGCTTTTTTAAAAAGCTGGAAAACGAATTTTAATTTGAATTCTTGATGAATTCTGGACCCTTGGATCCCTAGAACGGTCACAAACTGTCAAGATGGTATACCTAACACTATAAAACCACCAAGAACATGGTTTTCTCACAACAAGGAAAAAACACACTCAAAAGCTCAAAATACACAAAGAGAAGAACTTTTGATTTTTGTGAAGGAGATAAAGGAGATTCTTGGGGCTGTCCACTAACTCCAAAATCTAGTACTTTTGAAGCTTCCAAAGGAGTACAAGAATCTCTTCAAAGCTGATTTCCTTTGTCATCTTCTTGGTTGTAAGAAAGTCCTTGTTCTAGCATCTTTTCTTGTGCTTAATCAACATAGTTTTGTGTGTTTGAATTGAAAATCAATTTTTTGTGTGTTTGAACACTTTTATCTTGAGTTGCGTACTTAAACTTATTTTATTACCTAAGATTGATTTGAACAAAAGTTTTGCACTTAAACTTGATTTTTGTTAAACTCTTGTTCTTATCTTTGAAATCGTTTTTGCACTAACACATTAGATTTTTGAAACGATTTCACACTTGGGATTTGCAACAAAATTAGTGACATATTTTACATATTCTATTCATTCTCATACTTGCATGCATTAGAGTTGTTAGGCTCTAGGAGGCTTGCTAGTGTATGAATTTGATACCACTTTATGTTATAAAGTATATTCCATTATTTTTCAGCCACTTGTTGTAATTGTATGATTGTAAGACTTAGTGGAATCTAAGTCAAAGGGAAAGACCTAGTTGAGGCTAGACATAAACTCTAGTTGCGACTAGATAGGAAGTCCTAATTGTAAGTAGGCACTCTAGGCTTGTGTGCTTAGGTTGTAACACTTATTTGCAATATAAGTGGGGGATTAAAAATCCTGACTGGGGAGGTTAGGTAGTGGATGTAGATCATTGGATCGAACCACTATAAATCGTGTGTCACTTTCCATCTCCTCTATCTCATTCACTAGCATAGCATATATATATATATATATATATATATTCATTGTCAGTATATGCATCATAATTGTAATTTGCACATAAAGTTTTAAAAAGGGCAATAACTACTCGGTAACCCAATTCACCCCTCTTGGGTGACCTTCATCTACCACAATCTTCGGCCCAATCATTGCCACATCCTTGGGCTCCGCCAAATAAGAAGGAGGTCTACATGACCTCCCGTACAATGCCTCAAATGGTGCCATGCCGATACTTGCCTGATAACTGTTATTATAAGCAAACTCACATAGATGA
This sequence comes from Stephania japonica, assembly GCA_039657345.1. Taxonomy (NCBI): domain Eukaryota; kingdom Viridiplantae; phylum Streptophyta; class Magnoliopsida; order Ranunculales; family Menispermaceae; genus Stephania; species Stephania japonica. The sequence goes on along the minus strand of CM077563.1, from coordinate 28,000,502 downwards.
AGGTACTCCTCCCAATATCCACCGTACTCCAATATACACATCCTCAGCATATCCTCAAGAATCTGGATCAAACGCTCTGACTGTCCATCAGTCAGTGGGTGATAGGCAGTACTAAGATTCAACCTCGTGCCGAACTGTGCTTGCATGCTCTGCCAGATCTGAGATGTGAACTGCGCCCCTCAGTCAGACACGATCGATAATAGTACACCATAAAGTCGAACTATCTCTTGCTCGTACAACTCTGCTAACCAATCTACCCGATGTGTGGTCGAGATCGGTATGAAGTGCGCGGACTTAGTCAATCTGTCCACAATTACCCAGACGCTATCATGTCCCTGCCGAGATCAAGGTTGCTCAATGACTAAGTCCATGGCAATGTGCTCCCACTTACACTGAGGAATGGGAAGTGGCTATAATAACCCCCTGGTTTGCGATGCTCAGCCTTAACATACTGATAAATATCACACTCTCGAATAAAATCAGCAATGTCGGCCTTCATTCCTAGCCACCAGAAGAGACGACGCACCTCTGCGTACATCTTAGTCCTGCCCAGATGAACTGTAAATCATGAGTGGTGTGCCTAATGAAGTATCTCATCGTGTAGCTCAGCCACTGATGGAATTCACAGTCATCCTCTAAATCTTAGGCATGAGTCTGTCGGTTGACTCCAATCTGGATGATATGAACTCTACGCCAACTTTAAGAACTTCTAATACTGCTCGTTTACCTGCTGACCCTCGAGTAGACTCTGTATCAACACTGTCTGAGTCCTAATTTGTCTGCAAATCATCACTCTAGTATCGATCAGAACATCATCGGAACGAATCCTCTCAACCGCCTCAAGCAAATCGTAATCATGCGTCATGTAGTTGGTAACAACCTCTGAGTATGATCCTTTACGGCTCAATGCGAAATTATAGTCCTTGAGGAACTCAAGCCATCGCCTCTGTCACATATTCAACTCTTTTTGAGTGAAGAGGTACTTCCAACTCTTGTGGTCAGTAAATAGGACGAATCTCTCCCCGTAGAGATAGTGGCTCCAAATCGTCAGTGCAGAAACCATTGCCACCAACTCCAAGTCATGAGTAGGGTAGTTCTTCTTATGAATCTTTAGTTGTTGGGATGCTTAGGCAATCACCCTACTCTCCTGTATCAGAACACAACCCAAATCCATCTTAGAAGCATCGGTGTTCACCTCGAAACCCTTCCCTAACTCGGGCAAAACCAAAACTGGTGCGGTAGTTAGTCGTTCCTTCAATACCCTGAACATTTGCTCACAGTCGTTTTCCACTGAAATCTGACATCCTTCTTCGTCAACTGCATCATCGGTGTTGCGATCCTCGAAAAGTCCTGTACAAAATGCTAATAATAACCTGCAAAGCCCAAAAAACTATAGATATCTGACGCTGATCTCGGTGTAGGCTAATCGTTAACTGCCCTGACCTTAGCGGGGTCCACTTACACTCTGCCGATTCCAACAATGTGACCTTGGAGTCCTACCTCTGTCAGCCAAAACTCAAACTTCTTGAACTTAGTGAACAATCGGTGCTCTCCCAGTGTCCACAAAACCAACCTAAGGTGTTCCTCGTGCTCTTTGTGAGTCATGGAATAGATCAAGATGTCGTTAATGAACACAATGACAAATCTATCTAAGTACTGTCTCAACACTCGATGCATCAAATCCATGAACATCGTTGGGCCGTTAGTCAGCAAAATCAACATGACTGTAAACTGGTAGTGCCCATATCGAGTGCGTAATGCATTTTTCTCCATGTCCTCTACTCTAATCCTCAGCTGATGGTATCTAGATCTCATATCAATCTTCGAGAAACACTTCGAACCTGTCAACTGGTCGAACAAATCGTCCATGCGAGGAAGTAGATACTTGTTCTTCACTGTCGCCTTGTTCAACTGTCTATAGTCAATGCATAGTTTCAAGCTATCGTCTTTCTTCTTAACAAACAACATCGGTGCTCCCCAAGGCAACATACTCGGCCGAATAAGGTCTAACTCCAACAACTCGTCGAGCTATCTTCTCAGCTCCTCTAGCTCTCTCGGAGCCGTACAGTACGACGGAATAGAAATGGGTTTGGTTCTCGGGACCAAGTCAATGATGAAATCAATCTCCCTAAGTGGTGGTAAGCTTGGTAACTCCGCTGGAAAAGCATAAGGGAACTCGCATACTACTAGTACGCCCTCCAACCTAGTCTCCACTCGGCCTGTCGTACATAACACGCCAGCAAATGTGTCTATATCTACGCTAGTGGCAACTCTACTCCTATTGATCGATAAACTAGTCGAAGTCCCCTGAAAGCTAAACTCTGGATGCCTAAGAATCTGAAATGTGAATCTTTTACAGTAGTAGTGAATCTGTGCATGATAAGCACCCGACCAATCCATGCCCAGTAGTGCATCGAACTCTAGAAACTCTAACACCCTTAGATCTGGAAGTAAGGTGTGACCCTTTATCTCTATCGAACATTCAACACACACTAAGTTCGGGTAAATCTTGTCCCCAGCTGCTGTGCTAAGGATTAAGGGTCTCTTTAATTACATAGGTCTCAACTCTAACTCGTCAACCATACGACTCGAAATAAAAGAAATCGAAGAACCAGAGTCAAACATAGTATGCATGAGATGACTGCAAATATAAATTGTACCCTCATTCAGGTTCTGTGTGGCAGTCGTGTGGTGCAGCAATGGCATGTACCTACTCCCGGCCCTATGGCTGCCCTCGACCCAGTCGTGGACAAGCGCTAACAAAGTGGCCTAACTGCCCGCACTCTGAGCTGAACCAGATGGACTACGCTGTCCCTATCTCAGTGTCTGACCAGAACTTTGTCTCTGTCCCTGATCGCGTATCTATCCTTATTTGTATCTTTGTTTCTACACCTGAATGGAACTCTGACCTCTTCATGTTCAAAATTAAAGGCGAGAATTACTCATGATTAAACCTTTATCTTAAACTCAGCCCAGTCCTTGGACTTGCCTTCGGTAACCACCATGTTACGTCACCAAGCAATCCACCTCACTTGAACACCTCCCGAACCTTCACGGTGGGTCTCGAGTTGATTGGCGATCACAACCTGCAACAAATACGAGTTCACGATCACTATATAGCTATCGATAATAGAATAATACATTACAATCAAATAGCTTATCTAGTTCAGTTTTAGTTTCCCCAACTCTCCTTACTTCCCAACTAAGACTTAAGTTAGGATCATAGGGTTCCACTCTAAGTTCAAAATATATCCTAACTTCCGCTTTCTTGGGTCTTAGTGGATTGTGATTTAAAGTTAAGAGTCTTTTATTTAACCTTTACGCTTTGATACCAACTGTGTTGGTATCACAATTATTCTGGCCACATAGTCGTAGGACTTTATGCTCTGATACGAACTGTGATGGCCCCAAATTCTACAACCCTAGAATCCGGTGCCGTCCAGCCTGGACCCGCGTGAACCCCCGAGCCAATCCCGCCGAGTCAGCGGGGCCAGTGAGCCTATCCTTACCATTCAATCATTTATTAATCATTTAAAAGTGAAGTCAATTAACTAGCGAGTTATCAAAGTATAAAGCGGAAACAATAAATCTCAACTAATAAATTAACCTCGAAAGCTCTAAGTTAGGACAAAAACCTAGGGTGAGGGAGGGTATCATCCAAGTCATAATATCCAAAAATCTCTCAACCCATATCCCCATGTACAAAAACAATATAAGTTACTAATACAACAAAAAGTCACCTATGTCAGCAGATGAGGGCCGCTCAAAGTATATCGCCTAACTGCATGACCTTTCCTTTGCTGGATTGCGGATCTGCACTCTGTCAAACACAAGAATGACGAGCCCAAGTAAGTAACGCTAAGCAGGAACAACAATAAAAACATCATTTCGAATTAAATAAATGAACAGTCAATTCATGCAGATAGAAAGAAAGGACAGGGAGCGCATGAATATATAAAGACTGTGAATAAATAAATAAATAGTAGAAATTGAGTATCCCGAAATACAAAGGAAAGGCATAAGTGGTCCCAACAAATCAAAGTCGTTAAGCCAAGGACATAATCTCCTCAAAGGCTAGGAGTCGAGGCCAGAATCTCCTCTAAGACCCCTTCGCGAGTGCAGAGTCCCCAGCAATCTGGTGGAGAACTCTCACCCCGTACATGTCATTACAACTAATCATGCATCCCCAGCCGTAAACATCGGTATAATACATCGCGATTCTGCAAGGATCACGCTTGACACACTTGCCTTAGGACAACTTATATGAATGGAATAAAAAGAGTGCATTGAAACAATATCAATAAATAATTCAAAGCTCAAAAAATGACTGTAGTGTTCCTCACTAGTTTACTTACCTCGATCCAAGCTAATTCGCGCTCACACGGACTCCAACATGCCCTTACGGTCCCCGTGTGTGCAATAACCCTGATAATGCAATTTATATCAATTTCTTTAATATTCCTATGATTTTTCAAATTTCTAGCTATTTTTGCCAATTTGACGCTTTGCGAGGCAAAAATCTCGACATAACACCTCGTAAAAACCCCGAATACTTCACTTTTCATAGAAATTCACAAATCTCCCTTTATTTGATGAAAATATAATTTTCTATAATTTTTTATAAATTTTCCTGAATTTTCCCTATTTTTCTAGAATTTTATTTTAATTAAAATCCTTTTTAATATATTTAATTGAAATAAATAATTATTTATTAATATAATAATGGGTGTGTGTGTCCTGGGTTGGATTTGGCCCCTGTAGACTGGTTCGGGTCTGGATCACCCTGACCGGGTCAGACCAGGACCTGGTCTGACCAAGATCTGTCTCCTTCAAGTCGTCTTGTTCATTGGAACGAACAGAGAGTTCACTCTATTCATTCCAACCAAACAACAACTTTTTTCTTTTAAACAACATACAACAACAACACTCAACAATCCACCATCATCAACACCTCATTTTCACTATCAATCATCACCATTTAAATACACGACCCTCAACAACAACCTCAATAACAACCTTGACAACAACAACGATAATACCAACAGCGAAATCAACAACTACCTTACCTGAATCTCGCCTCGATGTAGCGTCCATGCTCTCCAGCGAACCCCAGCTCCCCACTCCTCGATCTCTCCTTCTTCTCTTTCGATTGAGAATGGTAGCAGTGGCGTGTTGATATTTTGGTATTTTGGTCATTTGACCAAAATACCCCCACCTTTATCCATACCCTTTACAAATTTACTGCCCTATTGATCTTTTCACAATCCCATTCACTAATTTTGATAACTCAATTGGGTGACTTCAGTTGACTTGCTCCTCACTCTAACCTATCCACATCATCCTTTATGCAATTCGGACTCGACTCGCTCCGCACTCCGCGTGTCTTACGCACTTGGTCTAATTGTGTACCAATTATTTCGATAAATTTAAAGTTTGTATTTTATCAGTGTTTTTAATTAAGTTTGTCCCCCAGACTACCAATGTTCATACATAAATTCCCTAACACATTGGGAGCTTAGAAATTTTGTAAATTAAATATATTATAATACAAACACCATACAAAACTAACATACCTCGGCGTTGACATCCGAGAATTGATGACTATACCACGGTGTGGGCCCACGTACCACCTATTTTGACACGTGGCACGGGTTAAATTTTTAGGGTCGTTACAGCAGGTAACAAACCCACAATGAAGTAGTAAATCCTATCAGTCTCTAAATCAGCTGATCCTCCCGCATAAGGTAATAGTTGAATGAATCTGCCCATGTAGTTCATAACTGGCTCTCCTGTAAATTGCCTCAGTGACGTAAACTCGTTCCTCTTTACCTGTATTACTGTTGGCAGAAAGTACTTCTGGTTAAACTGGGTCTTGAAGTCTATCCAGTCTCTCAGAATGCCTTGGGTAATAATGATAGTCATCCACCAATCATCTGCCTCTCCCTAAAACATAAACGAAGAGATCGTCGCTCGCATATGGTCCTCCGTGGCAATGATCAAGTTAATCTTCTCATGATTCTTCATGAATAGCTCTGTTGCTCGGACATCAGTACCGCCATAGAAATTCAATGGGTCGTGCCTCTTGAATTCCCTCCACTACTTTGCCTCAGCAGTCACCCCCAGACTTTTCTCTGGAGTCGTAGTCGGAGTAATCTCTGCATTAACTTCTAGCGTAGTCGGTGTCTCCGCCGCTCGTACTATCTCTATTTGTATTGGAGGTATTTCTGCCTCGGTCTGCATATTTGGCACAACAACAGCTCCCTCGGGTATCACCGCTAATAGCATCAGAGCCGTAGATGCCGCAGTAATTGGGATCTCTACTTCTCGAGTAACAGTAGGCGACAATGGTGTAGTCAAAGTCGATGGTGTAGTGGTAGCTGGTACGAGTGTCCTCAACAGTCGTAACATCTCATGTAGCTATTGGTCCTGCATTGCGACTCTCTGTGTCAAGGTGTATACATCATCCGCGCTAGCATATCGTGTGCCGGACGTGCCTCTGTCGTCGCCTGGACCGGTTTGATCTGCCATCATCGTCTAAATTAAAAGAACGAACTTCTCGGATCAATCTATAACTACCGCATACCATAATAATACACTTATCAATCATAACATGTATTCAAAATTATCCGACTTAACCCATTACTTCCCCAACTAAGTTTCTATAGGATTATAAGGTTTCCATTTCTAAGTTCAACCATCCCTAACTTTCGCTGGTTTAAATGGCTTGTGTTTTATGAGTTAAAACCTGGTACGTTCGGATAGCAATTGTTATGGCCCCAAATTCCCAATGCATTTGGAAATGCCCAGCCTAGACTCGTACAGATTCCTGAGTCTGTACTCGTCGGTCTGCCGAGCCTAGTCAGCCTCAAATTATCAAATTACAAGTTTTACGAAGAGTTATTGCAAGTATAACATAGTGGAAGAAAATTTAATACTAAACAATTATTGGGAAATAACTCACTCAAACAGAAATCAAGAATCTATATAAATGTGGAAAACCCCATAAACAAGAATATTCATGTATAATAAGCCATCAAATGAAACATTACATGATATAAATCCTAAACTATAATCTCGAGTTCAATGACTCAACGAAATATGGTATAAAATAACAAGCAACATACAAACAAAACATATAACCTACTCTAGGGTTCCTCAAGTCCAGCCACTCAAAAAAAGTCTCTTAGGTAAGGTTCCTTGCTTTTATTACACCCCGCTTTATCTGAACCCACCGTCACAAACTAGACAGTGAGTAACTGAGAGAGATCAAAAGTAATGCTAGAAGAATATAATAGTAATTCATGAATTATCAAACATGGTAGTCTAAATATCATGTAGGCATTGAAAGGCGGGAATTTAAATAGATAAGGTGCATGATAGACAGACTAGCAGTAATAGCAATCGAAACATGCGTGTTCTACGAGTTAAGAGAGGCCATAAGTTGTCTAAAAATCCATAACCATCCATAATAGCGATGTCGCAACATTGATAACGATAACAATAGCCACAACAATCCAGTACATGGAACCACACAATCATTAGGGGTGATTAAACAGTCGTGCGCACGAGTGCCCGCGTTTTATCCCTTATAGTGTAGACCGCATGTACCTTCGAGACACACAGTTATGCCAAGAACACACATACAATGAATATGGAACGGAAATGCCAACAAGTAGATCATAACAAATATGATAGAATGATAATGAATCACATGGTATTTTCTTAACTAGTTTACTAACCTACACAAGCTTTAGTGCAAATGTACTTACCTGACAAACGCAACCCGCGTACAACTCGCATCCCTAACGCATATTCCTCAGTTTCCCGCTACATGACAAGGTAAGAAACTCTAATTAATGGGTCGAGTCATTAACTAACCTAGGTTGAAACCCTAGTATTTTCCCAACATTTTAAATGACTCGAACAACTTGACAATTCAATAGAAAAATGAATACTCTCTCTCGGGTTTGAAAACCATAACGCATGTAAGTTTACTCATAAATCGTAGGCTCGACTCAGTTGTATATAGATCACGCCATAGCCTCGAGGACCGACGGCGTGACCACGACGTCATAACCATTTAACTCGTCCAAAGGAAATGTAAATGAACGAGCATGACAATAAATCATACCACAGGAACGTAGCAACACGTTTTCCTACAAACCGAGAAGTACACAAAAACCTAAACCCTAAAACATATGCCCCTATACCTCTTACACACGTCATGTGGTCATCAAGATAAAAAATAACCCTTGATTGGTTGAGAAGTCAGTTCACCAAATAAAAGCCAAAAGCTCAAAATAGTTTATATAAACAAATAAGAATCACCATGGCTAAACCCTAATCAAAACTAATTAACAAATACAACCGAGACCTCCATGGCATTTTGCTTGTGTTGTTTGATGTCAGGGAAAAGCCACCACTACATGGGAAAGCCAGAGGTACCTTCCCCAGTTTTGATTATATCAAAATGAAATAACAAAAAATGTCCCGACCTCATCACATGAAATTAACGAAACAATATACCTTCACCACCATTGTTTTGAATGCTCCGGGGGTTATGAGACACCAACATGAACGTGGTATGGTCTTCGACAACCCCCATGTCACGGCGGTTCGATGGTAGTGGCACCACCCATGGTGGCAGTCCGAGGAGCATAGTAGTTGAACAAAAGAAACGATAAAACAGTCCCTTGTCATAAAAACAACAAACCTACACTGATAACGCAAAGGGGGGTGTGCTGTGGGACCATCGGAGCTCCAGCGACCCTTCGAGCATCATCTTCGACTAGCCTATCACAGCAGAACACCCCTTTTATAGATCAGATCATCGACACAACCATTGTGCTTACATAAACGAACAATACTCCACCACAACACCACTACGTATTGGGGCTCTAAGACCGTCGAGGCTCTGGTGTACGACAACAACAGCCAACAACCACCCCACTCACACAGTTCGAAAAATAAAACAAAGAGAGAGAGAGAGAGACTAACCAACCCCCGGCGAGCTATGCAACCACGTCTGGCCCTCCAATGACCGGTGGCGTGCTTAGCCGTGTTGAGGGAAGGGAGGACCGAGAGAAATAAGAAGACATAAGGAGATTTCAAGGAGGGTGCTCACTACTTTCGGTGGCCCTGGGTGTTTCCAGCGAGATTGACCACCCCTAGAGTCCTGGGGACCGGTAGCTTGCTCGTCGACGGAGAGAGGAGGAGGAGAGGGGCGGTGGTGAGAGAGGAGAGAAGAATGATTAGATTGGTTGTAAAGAGAAGGAGGTGGTGAATAGTAAAATGGGTGTGTGGCATCCTATTTATAGCCTTATCTTCATCTCAAAACACGCATACATCTCGAGGTTAGTCCCATGGCTGTCCTTATTGAGCTGTATCACTTTAACAATCCCCTATGTGTACTCCTTTTAGTGGCTCGTGTGTCACTTAGTTATTCAACTCTCATGTTGATCTTGCGTTCCTCGGTTCATATTTCTCTGTCAACTGGCTCGCCATGCCCGTTTTCTCGCCACGTCTCATCAACTAATTATTTAAATTATTTGAAAATTCATTTATTTGTGTTTTTACTGTGTTTTCTTCCCCGTTTTCCTAGGCGAAGCTTCATTCAGACTAAAATCGTCCGAACGACTCGAGACACGTATTAGACTAAAATACTAATACACATATCAAAGAATCATAAAACTACCTTGGTGTCGACTTTCGAAGTTCGAAATATCGTTTAGTATCGCATAGCCTAGTCATGATCCTGACAAGTGTAACATAAGTCAAGTTAAATTTGAGGGTTGTTACAGCTCCCTCAAGTATTGTCATCAACGGGATCGGTGCTAAGGAAGCTGTAGCAACTGGAGTATCTGCTCCCTAAGTAGTCATAGTGGGAGGGAAAGGTGTAGCCAGGGTCGATGGTGTCATGGTAGCCGGTGCGGGTGTCCCCAGTGACCGCACTAACTCCTCAAATATCTGGTACTACGTAGCGGCTCTCTGAGTTAACGTGCGTATCTCCTCAAGGCATCGTGACAGAGTCATGCCGATATCATCGCTCGGGCCTATCTGATCCGCCATCATTGTCTGAACTAAGAGAGCGAATGCTTCGAATCAGTTTATAGCTACGGCATGCCATATAGTATACACAACAAGCATAACATATACAAAATTAAATCTGACTTATCCTAATCTTCCCCATCTAAGTTTCTAAACAAGATCATAGGGTTTCCACTATAAGTTCAACAGTTCCTAACTTTCGTTGGTTTAAATGGCTTGTGTTTTATGAAACTTAAACTTGGTACGTTCTTATACCAACAATGACGGCCCCAAATTCCCAATGCATTTAGGTATGTCCGGCCTAGACCCTACAGGTCCTCGAGTTAGTACTCGACGATCCTAACGAGCCTAGATAGTCTGCGTTCGATTTATTATGCAAATTATGAAAGAGTTATTGTAAGTTTAACGCAGCGAAAAATAAGTAAACTACAATTATGGGAAATAACTCAATCAAAGGAAATCAAGAATCTATTAAATATGGAAAACCCTTAAACTAAGGAATATTCATGTACAATCAGATGTGGATCAAAATAAGGGAATATATGATATTCTCAAATCCCAAACATGCCTTAAAAATATGATATACCGAAAACGTCATACAATCAACAAAAACACTGAAATCCTACTCTAATGTGAAGTGCTTGGTTCCGAGAGGTCCTCAGAGGAAATCACCAAAAAAGGGCCCCTAGCCCTTGCTACACTCCACTATATCTAGACCCATCGTCACAAATTAGACGATGAGCAACTAAGAGAAATCGAAAGTAATGCCAGAAGAATATAACAATAATTCATGATTTATCAAGTATGGCAGTTTAAATATCATGCGGTGAATAAAAAATAGGAATTTAGATAGATCAAGAGAGCATGATAAGCAGATTGAAATAATAGCAACGAAACATGCGTGTTCTACGAGTCAAGAGAAGCCATAAGTGGTCCAAAATCCACAATAGCGATGTTGAAACATCAATAACTACAACAATATCCACAACAAATCCAGTACTTTGTATCACACAGTCACTTTTGTAGAAGTGCCCGCGTTTTATCCCAACTAGTGCAGGCTGTAAGTACCTTCGAGACACACGCTTATACTAATAACACATATTCAAGGAATATAGAATGGAATGCCAACAAGTAGATCATAGCAAATAGAACAAAATGATAATGAATCACATGGTATTTCCTTACTGGCTTACTAATCATACACAAGCTTGTGGGCTAGTGTACTTACCTGACTAATTGTAACACGAAACAACTCCCGCGTCTCTAATGCGTATTCCCAGGTTCCCAACTGCCTGACAAAGGTTGGAACCACAAATATTGGGTTTATGGTCATTAATCAGTCCTAAAATAAACCCCAAAGTTATCCCAAAGTTTTGGTAAAAGTTCAGTAAAACTGACTTGGGAAACTCAGTTGAAATCGATGGAAAAGCCCGTAAAAACACACTCTGGTCAAGTAGTATGTGGGTCACGCCGTGACCCCATGGGCCTAAGGCGTGATCACGATGCCTTAATGCACACACGCACACTCAAAATACGTCATGACACTAAACACACACAGAACTTTACCACGATGTGAAATACAACCACACCCTTTTTACACAAACACACACCATCCTCACACTGTAAATCAAACACACATGAAAATGCTTTACAAAAATGAAATTGAGAACTCATGTTTTAGAGGCACTGTGGCATGCAAACTTGTGACAACGTCTTATGGAAACGACTTGCATAGACATGCCGTGACAATACCACCTCGTTCAAGACAACACAATGCCTTGACTGTTGGAGCATGTGCCCTACGTCAATCTACAAACCTTGTTTATCTTACAATTTTTTTAGTTAATAGAATAGTGGTTTATCATTTATTGTTTCATTATAAGTGATTGCATATTTACTTTATAATAAGATCCATGGATATTTGTTGAAATATCTTAAACGTCCCTAGTCAGTCATTATACTGGGAACTATAATGAATTAATACTAATGTGAGTCTTGATTGATGGTCATGTGATGATCATACATATAGAGATACGAATCGAGATCATGAGTACTTGTTAAGGAAAAAGGTACTGGACCGACCCGCTTTGAGAACACTACATGAATTAAGCATAGATGTTACTCTTAATAGGTATATCATTTAGTCCTTCGACTTGAGATTACTATAGACTTCAATATTGGGAGCATGGTAATTTGACACAATCAAACGTTGTCTTTAACCAGACAGTTATAAAGATTGTGATTGGTTATCATGTGAGCAATATGTGAAGGTGTGCAATCAAGAAAGAATTTGTCACTCTCGTAAAGAGAAAGATATTAGTGCATCCCTCGACGTGTTAGATTGTTAAATAGCCAAGTCCAAGTGAATTGATATGATCAATGTCGCTTGGATGTTTTCAATCTATCTAAAGATCGAGACTAGTACGATTGAATATTAAGGGTGACTTTCCATGACTTATATTTAATCAAAGGATATCGCATGACAAAAGGATATGATATACGTTATTCATTAGGTTGTATCGATTTTGATATTCATGCTATTTGGGTAGTCGTAATGCCTTGCTAGAGACTGCTTATGACTTGTGTACCAAAATGGTTTTGGTTCACTACCAACGTCGCATGAACCTATTGGGTCGCACACAAAGAATGGCTTTGCGCAATTTCAAATGGTCCAGAGTATTGATTTTTATAAGATAAAATTCATAGTATATAAGCCCTTATGATTCATTATATGATAACTTATTAATAAGGGTATATGTGTAATTTGCTTAAAAACGTAAATTCAATAGTTGTATTTCGAATTTACTTAAACATCGTAAATATAATAGTTATATTACAAATAAGATTTAAGTGAGAGCTTATCTACATATATAAATAAAAGGTGATACCCAAAAACGAAATAGAAGAATTTCATTTTTTTCAATTTTTTTAACTCTCTGGATTTTGGGAGAGAAAGTAAAACGTTTTCAATCTCTCTTAGGGCTAGCACTCCAAATTGTGGTCATCGTTTGTATGTAGATTTCTGATAGAGGACGTGCGCTTGAAGGTCTTGAAGATCGAATAATCAAAGAAGGAAATCACGAATCAAGGTATAGTTTACTTTTGTTGATCTAGTTTAATGGGACTTATTTGCGATCCTGTTGAGGTTTTTCAAAAATTGTTTTGAATTTTTCGCTGCGTATGAACCCCAAAACCCATCATTGACAGCGTGGAATCATCTAGTCTATGGTCCGTACCTATGTGTATGATGCTGTGGTGCAGATTGATGAAAACGTCAGGCGTAAGTTGGAAACTCATTTGTGAAAAATGCTATGGGACAAAATAACAACAACTCCTCTTGAGGCAGATTATGGGCATTGTTTGACACATGCGTGGGAGATGCCGCGATATGTATAGACCCGAAAGCATTTCCTCGGCGTCGGGCAACCAACACAAATTCCAGAAATCACGGAACACAAACACAAAACCCACTATTGGCGATGAACACCAACATGTTTTCGGGCATCAAGACTACCCGAAATTGACTTCGGATCATCGTGGGATGCCCGGATTCAATTGGAAATTCAAGATAAACAACTAAATCCAAAAATCCAACAAAAGTTTACTAAATACATCAAAGAGCAACATCGACATCGATGTTGCGTGTTGATCGCTCTGGGGGTTACCAAGACACTAGTGGTTTACCAAGATTCATCTCCGGCAAGGTACCCTTTGTCATCGTGATGAACTTAAACGTGGAATCAACCCAAAAATAAAAAGGAAAAAAAACATAAGAATAGAGATGAGAAACAAGAGAGTAAGGTTCTCACCTAGATTCTGGCAAAAAATTGGGGCTTCCGGCGAGGATTCCAGCTGCCCAGCACCACCTCTTGTAGTGGCTTGCTCACCAAGAAAGGAAAGGAAGAGAGAGAAGGAGAGGAGAAGAGAATGAATAGTGAAAATGAAATTAAGTGGTGGAGTGACCCTTATATAGTCCCATTCCTCATCCACTTGTATGCGCACATCTCAAAGAAAATCCATCAGCTCCCCCTTTAGAGTGTCCACCAAGTCTAGCTTTCCATGTTGACTCTACTAAGTGACTTGGTTGTTATTTCATTATTCAGCCCACTTGTTAATCCTGCGCTCCTCAGTCCGTATCGCACCACAACTCGACCGTTGTGTGCCCATTGTCTCGTCATGTTCTGATAAATCATCGCGTTTATTATTCAAAAATCATTTATTTAGATTTTTTATGTTTTTAATTTCCCTGTTCTCCTAGGTGAAGCCTCACTCAGACTAATGGTAACCCAAACGGTTCGAGACTCGTATTAGACTACAATACTAATACAAAAATCACAGAAACATAAAATTACCTCGGTGTCGACTCTTGATGTCTGAAATATCGTGAAATATCACACAGCAAGGTCACGGTCCTGACAAGTGTAACACAAGTCGGGTTAAATTTTGAGGGTTGTTAAACAGAAGAACTGCAAGAGTAGTTCGTCTGAGGAGGGAAATGACAAAGGAGAGCAATCTCCCCTTCCAATTGAAAATAAAAAAAATATTTCATTACTGGAACGAACAGAGAGTTCAACTCTTTGTTCGTCCAGTGAAGAAGATGCACATGCACGATTATGTGTGTACGTCTATTCGGTAGGCCGGTCCAAGGGCTTGGGCTAGGCTCGACCCATGAGACTAGCCGGGCCCAATACCCTGGCCTAGGTCGGGTCAAACCCGTTAGGGTCTACCCGACCCAACAAATAATATATATATATATTCTTGAAATTTCCAAAAAATTAGAGAAAAATAGTTAGAAAATTATGAAAAATTAAGAAAATTATGAGAAATTTGAAAAAAGAGTAGTAAAGTGGAGTGCGAGACTTTTTCGGGCGTTTGACACTCCGGTGTAAACCGAAAAGTGTGCCACAACTACAAATTGGAATAAAATTCTAATTTTTGTCACAATATAAAATCAATTAATTTGATACTAAATTACTTAAAATGGTTTATTCAGACACCAAGGACTAAGGAGACTTTAGTCAGGTGTTGGACATGCATCTCGAGGAGTGAATGGGATTGGGTCGGGGTTTGGTGTTCGAGATGAGGAATGCAGTTTGAGGTGTGTAGTATCCCAACTAAAATTACTTAAGTATTTACTTATTTTTGCTTTTGAATTCATATTCATTCTTTCAATGTTCTATTCTTGGATTATGGTTTAATGGACGGACGTTGAGCGGGGCTCCCTCCGGGCCATTTGTGTGTATGCCCACTTGGCCATAACATGTGTGTCGCGGAATCTCGATGGATAGTTGACCCGTGAATCGCGTCGGGGCACGTGTGGGTGTGTCGTAGGTGCTATGTGGACCCCCTAGCGGATCCAGATACTGACCTTGCTTGAGTGGGACTTGCCGACGGTATTCTGTGGAAGAGTTCAAATTATGGTGCTTGTCTGGCCCAAGGCTCTACGAATACACTTTGAGCTTTCAGTATTATTTGTCCATGCGGTGATCACAGTTGCCTGTATTTATTTCTGCATATTTATTTAATATATTTATTTAAATTTATGTATTTACTTTCAATATTACTCACTTAATTTTCTTGGGAATACTCAATCTGGACTTGTTATCTGCCTTTATGATGGCTTGAGTGCAGATCCGATTACGAGTTGTGGAAATGGAAAGCTTCTAGAGTACCAGTGATCCAAAGATATTTTTCCAAACTTGTACATTTGTATTATATGTATTTGTTTTCATTTTGAGAATTTGGGATTGTGAGACATTCTAGAACCTTAAATTTTGATTTTTGAGACCTATGAGGTATACTGTTTGTTACATGATGATGACAGGGGTTTTCCACATTAGGTTTATGTTTTATATCACATGATTTGATGTTTGTTATCTGGATTAACATATTTTTAAGACTTCCACTGATATTTTGAGGTTTGAGGATTATTTTAACATATAACTTAAGTTTATAAACAATTTAAACGTGTAAATTGTGGCATATGGTGGTTAATAATGATTAAATGGTGGATGTGATTCAATGTGAGGCACAACTAGAGCTGGTAAGCTAGACTGTGGGCCCGCATTGGTCTCGTGGCTGTCTATTGGAAAAATGGGTCGTTACAAAAACTTGTGTGACTTGTAAGTAAATTTGTTGATGGTTCTACCTTGCATTTCATGTCCAGTATTATTGTTGTTTCATAGTCCATTTGACTATATAGTACATTGTATTCTGATATCATGTGCCTTGTTGTTGATGCTCACATGTTAAGTTTTGAATTCATGATAGCTATCCCTTGTGTGATACATTGATTCTATTCCTATGCCATATCGACTCCTTGATGTTTTGAATTATTAATTTGATATATAAATAGCATGGTACTAGTGTAGAGAACATATTAATAGAATTGTACTCACGTTGCTATGGCTTTTAGTTGTCCTTGTACCTTGACTCGAGTCACTTATTGAATACATATAAAGTACTCTTAGTATCTTGGTCCCTTACTCGATCGAGGTGTGTGAGACTCACGGGGTAGAGTCCCTGGGGATGTTGGCACATGTTACTTGACAATGTTTGGCACTTGAGGTTATAACCCCTGAGATGGTCGACAAACTGGGGTTAGAGTCCCTGGTGATACTTGGGTTGGAGTCCCTTGTATTATTATGAATTATTTGGTTGATGTAACGTAGATCATGACCGACTGGACTTAAATCACTACTACTTAGCCTAGTGCCAGTATAAATTGTTTAACTCTGGTATTTCTTAGCTTAGTGTCAGTTTTAGTATTCCTTATTTATATGCTTTTAAATATCATTTAGAATATTTGAAAATGTAAGTTACAATCTCCATATTTTACTTTCTACTTGTAATGTATTCATCGTCCTTTTTTATGACGGTGGGTGCTAATCCGTCGATTAGTTGGCGCGGCAAGGAGAAGATCGGTGATTACCTCTGAGCCAGTGGCATGATCCTACTTTCGACTTTGTAGGTATTTTGATATGTTGTTATATTATCTTACTTTATGTCTTTTGATACAGTTTGGGTTGAATATTGGGTTGAGCGTTTAGTCCTCGACCTTTTATGACTTTCATACTATTTATATTCGCCACTGCATGATATATCTGTGGTCGTTATTTCATGGTTTCCATACTTATGAATTATTTAATTTCTTTCACATAAACTATTAAGACTTCTGCATAATTAATTACTTCAATAAGTGTTTTAAATAACTCTGAATTTCAATAATGTTATGACTAGTGTATTACTTATCCTGAACATGATAAATAAGGAGTATAGGACGTAAAGGCTGACTAATACATAATTAAGTCCTACGTGGTTAAAATTAGGGCTTAATTACGGGATTAGACTGGGCAGTGCCTTATATTTGTAAAGGGGCCGTCATATTTACTTACTTAAAATCACTCTAAAACTTCCTCTTATGGCTCCAACATGCTACCCAAACTAATCCCCGACTACCGAGCTAGCACGCAAATATCCCGAGTATTCATTTGGATTAGTTTTACGTGTTTTAGAGTCTCATTAGTTTGGTTTATATTTATTATTCTCATTTCAAATCAATTATTTGTCTTTTAGCATTTTTATCACCTTAAGTCAACCTACAAAAGTTCAAAATACCCAAAACTTACTTCGAGAGACCTCGAGTCTCAATTTCGGTGCTTGTGGATGTAAATCAGCGATTAAAACTCGTTATAAGTTGATTAGGTGGTTTAAAATCCGTTTAAAGTCTTTTTCAAGATTTATTTCAAAACTTAGTTGAAAAATGTAGCGACCCTAAACTCCAAGGCCTGCCACGTCATGCGCTGTAGGCCCACAACCCTACCTAAAAGCAACTTAGTTGTGTACCACACGCACTGTATGTAATGACGCAGAAAAATGTGACATGCTAATATGGTTTGATATAGTACCTATTATTACTCTTGTCTGTGTGTATTAACAATGACGTTAGTATACGAGAAAGGTTCGACTCAAAAAATGTGATGAACACAGGTCGGGCAAATGAGGTATGGGTACTTGGTACCGGGGTAGCGATAATTGTGGGCAACCGACAAATAAAATACACTAAATAATTAACCCAAAAAAGGGTTCAGGTCGTTGGTATACTGTTCGTGCCCGATGGGGAGAGTCGTGGTGCAATTTGGAGCCTAAAACGTGCTCGGGAATGTGACGTGGCGTGTGGAGTCACCCAGGTAAGTCACTAATTGGTGTCACCTGGGCTATGGCAGCTGAAGCGGTGGAGGTAGTTGGGTGAGCTAGGGAGCGATGGATTAGCCTCGAGATATGTATCAACGTGTAGATGGAAAGGATTTGTATAAATTATTTTCTCTCTCCTCACCATTTCATTTGATCATTGTCTCACTCTCTCATTATTTTTCTCTTGTCTCTTATTTTATCTTGAAAGATAGGAGGAGCAGCCAGTTTCCAGAGCTCGCGACTAGGAGGAAGAATGTTGAACACTTGAGGTGAGGTAATATCTCGACTCATCATTGTGTGTATCATTTTGGGGTGAGTTTCGTGTGTTTTGGTTAAGGTTAGATTTTGGCTTGGTGGTGGTTTTAGTTGGTTTTGGTGGTGGTGGATTAGTAACGACGTCTCGTGGAGTTTAGGAAAGCCTCGAAATGCAGCGACACGAGCCGAGGTGTCGAAAACCCCTAGAAACACCTTCAGTAGGTGACGCTACGAGGGACGTCGTGGAGCATGTGGGCCACGACGTCAGTCACAACAAGCAGAGAGGGTTTTAGTTGGACGCCTTATATAATGCTGCCAGGGATTTTCTCCACCGGGTGAGTCACAACGTCTGGAACAGTGTTAGAGAAAATGTGACGTCTTGATTGACGCCGCTAGGTATTTTTCTCACGGCGTGGGTTACGGGGTGACACTGTTCACAGTAATAAGATTCAGAAAATAAATGAAAACTTTGGGATTTCTCTCAGATAGCCATATAGGTATGAATGTGACCTAATACCCAGGGAATTTACCCTAAATACAGGATAAATGGATAAATTATGGAAAATGGGGGAAATTGTAAGGAAATGGAAATATAACTCTAATACAACCAAACTGTATTGAAATGATTACCAGGTGTCTAGGTGACTGGTGGTAAGCTTGCTGGGTCAGTTTGGGAATGTACAAGAGTGGTGAACACGGGGTTTCGTGTTATATTGGGAGTACAATGAGTAAAACCAGTGGAACTTTAATATTATTTCATTTGTGCATTAACTTGGCTATTATTTTTATTGTTGAGCAGTTTGAGATTATTATTGTTTTGTTATATCCTGGTATGGAACTGTATTCTGATTGAATGGTCCAAGGGCAAGTGAGTCAGTGTGATCCTTTAGAGGACTGGTTACCTGGGGTTATACTCTAGTGTCAGGAACTTAGGATGCATGTTACTATTTTTGAGAACTTAATATTCACGAGCTGATCTTTTAGTTCCTATAAACGGAGTGAGAATTACTTCACTAGATTGCTAGGGAATTCCTATTCGCGTGGATTTTAGTATGGTGTGAGTTGGCCACGTCCTAAAACTCCAAGTTGGGTTGGTGAATTGCCTTGGCTCTGCAAGAGTTTGATAGATGTTTCTCCTCGACTCAAAGGATTGTTTCACTAAGTCGGGACTACTTGCGCGTATCCTTTGTTTATCTGGACACTCATTTATCATTGATATCTTAGTAATTTTTAATTACGCTGTTTCGTTATCTTTGCTGGGTTTACGCATGATATTGATTAGCCATTTATTTGACATTTAAATGATTGGATATTCATTTTGTTATTGCTATTTTACTTATGTTCTCACTGTCTTTTTTATGATGATGGGTGTAGACTCATCGTGTTTCAAGACAAATAACGGAAAAGGACCAGCAATAGACGATTAAGGTGAAGGACTCGTAAGGATTTGAGCTCGCCTATTGGGTAGGTTTCCTGTATTATATGTATATTTTTTAGAACACTGGGTTATGGGTTGTGAGAAAGGTTTGACTGTATACTATTTTATATCTCCTCTATCTTAATGGTTGTATACATATGAGGGTTTCCACATTTTAGGAGGTCATAACTAGTGTCTTAAGAGTATTTATATTGGTTTGAGATAGTTTGCTTCCTCTACACTTTGATAAATTGCATAACGTACTAATATATAACAACTCAACTTAAATAACCTAATAAATGGATAGGAGTAGGGAAAGCTAACTAGGTTTACATGGATTGCATAGGTGTTGACTCAGGGTCTGCATAAGTACAGGTTGAGCAAAGCCCAAGTTAGGGTTGTGGAATTTGGGGCTGTTACAGTTGGTATCAGAGCTATGTCTTTGATTTTGAAAATAAATGTCGGAACACTTGTAACCCTGGGATAAAGGTTACAATTAGTTTCAGTGCTTTATTCTCTGATGCTGGAATTAAATAAATGGTGATAAAGGGAAAAAGGTTTGCAACTCTGAGGTTCTAAAAATTATGATAGTAATGTCACAGTTAATATTATAACTTAGAGGGAGGAGCACAGGAAATGATGTGAAGGTTACTCGGTGACCTTATATTAATGTTATAGTTGATATTCAGTAGAACTTGAAGTTGTAAAACTTAACTCATAATGGAAACATAACCAACATAAGACACAAACTTGCAGAAGTTAGGTCAATGCTTGAACTTAGAGTTGGGAAGTGAGGAGAGTTGTAAAATGTAAAACTGGACTATGAGCTATTTGATGTATTGTATATACTATTATCTTATCTATAGCCTGATCATGGATGTGCTTTCATTGTAGATTGCAATGGTCGATCAGCCAGAGTCCAGTGTGGGTGATGGCAGTAATCTGAATGAATATCAGTGAAAGTTGAAGGAAATATATCAGCGAGTTACATTACAGGGTATCAATTAGAGGAATTATGCAATTTATAAGGGCATAGGCCATAGAGATAGCTCTTATTGATGCAACATCTGTTACTCAAAGGCAGAGTAATCAGAGTACGCCTAGGGAGACAAGTACTAGGGCGACAACTGGTGTCAGATAGGGAAATATCGAAGGTAGTGGTTATAGGGAGTTTGATTTGAAAGTAACTACATCGACAGTGGAGGTGCCTAGGATGGTAGTTCTTTCTACTCCGATGACTGGTGTCGTTAAGCGATCAGCTCAGGGAATACAAGAAAGACAATATCAGCAGTATAGTAGTAAGGGCGGAGGTAGTAAATCATAGGGAGAAAGGTTGTGTTACTGTTGTAGACAGTCGGGACACATTATTGTTTATTGTCCTTTGAGGCCAAAGGTAGTTGCAAAGGTGGGAAGAACCACAGGATATTGCAGATCTAGATTCAGAGCAGACACGAGACACGAGGCCAGGTAAGTTTTATATTGTTACATCTATCGTTTTCTTTATATGAATGTGGGGGTCTGTATTTTTAGTCTGACTAGGAAAGACTCTAGAAGAGTTTAGGTTAGCATTGACTCTAGGCGAGTCAGATATAAAATATTGAAAGTGACTCTAAATGAGTCAAAAATGAGAATAGACTCCAGGGGGAGCCAAAGAGGAAACTGAAAACAGACTCCAGGGAGAGTCAGTGATTAAATTGACTTTAGATAAGTTAGTTATGGAAATGACTCTGTATGAGTAAATTGTTAAAAGTACTCTAGGTGAGTAAGGGTAAGGAAGTTGTGTAAATAGTGGTGCCAGCAAGGGGTGGCACCTTTGATTTGAGAAATTTGATGCCTTTAAAAGAATCACTAGCTATATTCAGTGACTTTATATGGGTCAATATTTCGAAGTGATGCATCAGGCTAGTAGCTAAGACTCAAGGGAGTCTATACTTTATGTGTGTTCATAAATTTAGGCGAGATATTAGAAATATTTGGGTCAAAGTGGGTTATATGGTGGGTACGGGTTCGGTGATATTTTCACTACTGTAAAAGCATGGATTTTGAATGTGTTTAAACTCGTAGTTTAGAGATTACTAGCACCACTGCAATTTGAGTTGAATCATACTCTGTGGAATTGGATACATCATAAAACGTTTGGGAGGGTTAGTTTAGGTCCACTATCTGTTTGCGAAGTCAGGTTGTTTTCGAGATGCTGCAATTTGATGGATTTGGACCCTTAGATGCCTTTGTGCTAGGTGCACATATATTCTATGCTAAACCGATATCTGCTGTAAAAAAATTCCAAGTGAACCTATAATTTATGGGACGACCATTGACTCGAGAAGTAAAGGTTATGCTCCCAATTATAGAAGTTTTGTTTAATCTGTTCACAATGGTATGCGTACACGTGAATGAGGTGAAAGGATTGGTTAGACAGTTGTTCCCTACTGTATGAGTTTGGTGAGATTTCGCTCGAGTTAAGTTTAATTTTGAGGATGAAATTCATATTTGTTGGAAGACTGTAACGACCTAGAAAAATGTGACATGCTTATATGGTTTGGTGTAGTACCTATTATTTAACGGCCCAATTTATAATTGTCGTTATTTATGATGTCATTGCAGACATGGATGCCAGTGGGGACGTTTGTGGGTCCCACAGCAAGGCCAGAGCATGCCTGGATTAGGTATATAATCCGTTTCGTGTGTTTTTTGTTGTAAAGTTGTGATGTATATGTTCAAGTTAGTTAAATTGCATCGCAATATGTGTGTTTATATTGTCCATTGATGAGGGAGGCGGTATGACGCATTTTTGCCGCAATTAGCGCGTAGGCGCGCGTACCGGGTGGCGAATAGCTAGTGCATTAGGACGGGGGGCTAGATACACATAATAAATGATAAAACTCATTAAATAATTAATATAAAATGAAGTTGAGGAGATTGGTACAGTCGTTGCCCGTGAATGACACCGGGCGAGGGTCGGAGTCAGGTATTAGAATGCCTGGAATGCATATAATTGGTGTCATGTGTATGAGGTTAAAGTGAGTATAAGGGTCAATTTTGTCACTTTGTGGAGATCATTTGACCTCATCTTAGCCATCCAATGAGTTCTAGAGATAGGGGTTAAGTCTAGATGACTTTTAGATATATATATATATATATATATTGATTTTTCCATTCTTTTTGTCAACTTTTCTCTCTTCTCTATGAAATCCGAAAAATTAAGTGAGAAAGTAAGGATTTGGTGAATTTGAAAGCTCATTTGAAGTGTTTTGGAGTGTTAAATCATCAAAGCAACGTAAGATCTATAATCTCCTCTAATTTCTCTTTCATTTGAATGTGGTTTGGTGCATGTTGGTAGGGAATTCATGTGTTGAGGTTGTGCCACTGTTTTTTCTTAGTTTTTATTGGGTATTGAGTGCCATGAGTATGGAGAAAAGAGTTATGGTTGGTGGTTTTGGTGTTGGGTTTGTTTTCATGAAAATGGGATTTTCAAGTTTGGGTGTTTGATCCAGGATTTGATGCATGTATGATATATTTTGTTGCGCCTTTGGCTTTTGGAAGTGTTGTTTGTTCCTCCATGAGGAGAGGATGGGGTCGACAACGTTGGTGGAGGCTTGGGTGATGATTTTCCAGCGGTTACGTTCTCACTTTGAAATGCTTTGGAAAAAGCGCCCGAGTGTTGGCAACAGATGTGAGCGTCTTTGACGATCTGGGGCTAATGATGAAGATGAACAGGATGAACACCAGCACGCTGGGTCATCCTTTAGCACGCTGGCTGTTCATCAGATAGCCATTTTTGGCTGTTTTGAGTATTGTTGAGATAATGCTTATACTAATTGACCTAAAATACAAATAATTGACCATACATTAATGATAAATGATAATAGGTTAGTTCGGGCGATATTTTAGGATATCAGGGATTTGGAGGAGTCGGATTGAGGTTTGTTCTACGGGACGGGAGTGCGGTTTAAGGTGTGTAGTATCCCAACTGAAATTCACTTTAGTACTTACTACTTGATTTATTTGAATTCATTCCTGTTCATTTACTACTCTATTTCCTTATTACTTTACGCTGGCTGAGTACTTTTACCTGGTGTCTTTACGGTAGTTGAGTTTACTCCTATCTAATGTCTTTCCAGTGTTGAGATCACTCCCCACCAGGTATTTATTCATTGCGGGGGCATAGGGTCTACTAAGCCATAGCATATGTCTAGGCATGCGCCGGTGAATATGCTACTCGGGTATAATAGGCATGTGTGGGTGCGCCAGGGATATACGTCGACCACCTAGAGGGTCTAGGGTTACCCGTTTGAGGTATCCACATGGGTCGTGCCTGGCGGATAGCTCAAAGTATGGCTTGGTCTGACTTTGATTATGCACGCACTTTGCTTCACTGCTATATTTATGCATGCGACGATCTTCCACAGTTGCCTGTATTCTTTTGTTCCGCATGTTTATTTATAGTATTTTAAATGCCAGCAGTTTATTTATGTATTTACTTGGTGAATTTCCTTGGAATTACTCACTCTGGACTCGTCATCTGCCTTTTTGTGATGGCTTCAGTGTAGATCCTAGTACGAGCAGAGGGAAAGGCAAGCTTGAGGACTACATTGATTGACTGCATTTGCCCTACTCGTATGTTTGTTTGTGTTTCTTTATTTTATGCTGGGTTTTGAGGATTTGAGATATATACTTGACTTGTATATGACTTGGAGGTTATATTTTGATATTTTTCAGATCACATTTGATATGTATATGATGTACATTTTGATATGGTTTCCACCTTAGGTAATATGCTCATAAAACACATGGTGAATATTTATTTTGATGATTTTAATTATCCACTGCGTACTTTGAGGTTAAATGATAATAAAGAACCCTAAACAAAATTAAATGATTATTAATAAATAACTTAAACTTAGCAAGAATTTGATTGATTTTGGGTTAGGAGTGGCCATGGAACACAGCTGGATATGAGTTGGCAAGACTGTGGGCCCGCGGAGCACACCGTAGCGGCCGATGGATTTGGGGCTATTACATATTATTACTCGTGTCTGTATGTATTGACAATGATGTATGAATGAGGTAAGGGTACTTGGGACTGGGGAAATGATAATTGTGGTGCGATTTGGAGATGAAAACGTGGTAAGGAATGTGACGTGGAACGTGGAGTCACCCAGGTGAGTCACCAAGTGGTGTCACCTGGGCTACGACGACTGAAGTGGTGGAGGCGGTTGCGTGAGCTAGGGAGTGATGGATCAACCTTGAGATACGTATCTACGTGTAGATGGAAAGGATTTGTATAAATTCTTATCTCCCTCCTCACAGTTTTATTCGATCACTCTCTCACTCTCTCATTATTCTTCTCTCGTCTCTTATTTTCTCTCGAAACACAAGAGGAACAGCCGATTTTTGAAGCTTACAACGACGAGGAACGACGGCGAACACCCGAGGTGAGGTAATATCTCGACTTATCATCGTGTATGTATCATTTTGGGGTGAGTTTTGTGTATTTTGGTTGAGGTTTGATTTCGCGTTGGTGGTGGTTTTTGTTGGTTTTGGTGGTGGTAGATTGATAACGACGTCTCGAGGAGTTTAGATAGCATCCGAACACGACGACAGGAGCCAGGGTGTTGAAAAACCTCAAAAACACCTTCAGCAGGTGCATCGCAAGGGACGTCGTGGATCCTGTGAGCCACGACATCAATCACAATATCACAAATAAAGTGGGTTTTAGGTGGGATGCTTTATATGTTGCCGCAAGGGATTTTCCCCACCGTGTGAGTCATGGCGTCTGGAATAGTGTTTGTGAAAATGTAACATTTTGGTTGACGTCGCCAAGTATTTTTCTCACGGAGTGACACTCTTCACAGTAATAAAATTCAGAAAATAAATGAAAACTCTGGGATTTCTCTCGGATAGCCATATGAGTTCGAATGTGACTCAATACATGGGGGCATTTACACAAAATATAGGATAAATGGATAAATTATGGAAAATAGGGGAAATTGATAGGAAATGGAAATAGAACTCTAATACAATCAAACTGTATTGAAATGATTACCAGGTGTCTAGGTGACTGGTGGTAAGCTTACGGGGTTAGTGTAAGAGTGGCGAACACGAGGTTTTGTGTTATACCCGGAGTCCAGTGAGTAAAACAAATGGAACTTTAATATTATTTCATTTGTGCATTAACTTGGTTATTATCCTTTTGTTGAGCACTTTGAAGTTGTTATTGTTTTGTTTTATCCAGGTTTAGAACTGTATTCTGATTGAGTGGTCCAAGGGCAAATGAGTGAGCATGATCCTTGAGAGGACGGGTTACCTGGGTCATACCCTGATGCCAAGAACTTGGGATGCATGTTACTATTTTTGGAAACCTGATATTCACAAGCTGATCTTTTGGTTCTTATAAACGAAGTGAGAATTACTTCACTAGATTGCTAGGAAATTTCCATTCGCGTTGATTTTAGGATGGTGTGATGAGTCGGTATTTATAGGATTTAATAGTCTATTTTAATATAGTTTAATACAGAAAGTGTTTAAAATATCTGTCTAATTATATTTAGTTTTGGTTTTCAAGTGAAATGGAGTGCACGATTGAATCCAGGGTGGAAAAATACTCAAAATAGAGTATTTACTTGTAGTAATCGGATACTGGGAGAGTTTGTCTCGAAATATACACCGACAGTGGAGTAATTAGAGTCCAGCACTGCCATGTGTCGCTTTCTTATTGGTCCAGCACATTAAAACAAAATGATTATGTACACCAGTAGTGCCACGTGTCAAAAGCCCATTGGCCAGGACACATCTCACATGCCGTCTCCACCAATCGGTGCATGCCACATCACTTGTCCAGTAGCGCCTCCGCCAATCCACGTCTGCCATATCCTCTCGCACAGTTTCTTTTCTCACCAGCGCGTCGATCTGCCTCAGGATGCATGCCCACATGAACTCCCAGAATTTCGGCGATTCACGGGACTCCTTCCCGCGTCCTAGCAACGCCACGTGTTGACCTCACCACCCCTCTCATGCACGTCATTGCCTCCCCTCTCAGCCAATCAGGTAGCGCCACGTCACTGCACACCAGCCCTCTCGGCCTATCAGCGTTCGACACGTTAGTAAAGCCCAGAATTAGCCAATCACACGCTGCCACGTGTCCTAGACGCCAAGAACCACCAAAACAGTTTTCTCTCTCTTCCATAGACCAATTTTTAGTAGTTTTATATATTAGGACTTTAGGTATTATTAGAAGAACAATCTATTATTCTTGATAGAACTCTCTAAATTATTTTCTTTGGAGTTTTATGAAGAACATGTCCGGCTAATCAAGTCATTGCCTAGGTCGGAGGTGAAGCAATTCAAGATTATGGATTCATGGCATAACTTGTGAGATCTAATTATTTTTATTATTTAATTTAATTTAATTTCTTCTATTTCTATGTTGTTGGTTTTTATGAATATGGTTTAAATCTGGGGTATGTATGTGGCCAGTGCATGCTTTTAGGTGGAAACTCTATAGTCAATTGACTCAATTGTATCTGTAGTTGTACTTTTGGGACAATTTAAGTGACAAACATTCACCCGATTGCCGTCAAAACCTTTCAGTTTTTTAGTGTGCAACAATTGAATCTAGGTTAAATCGGGAGCGGACGCGATCCGGTTATCTAAGATTAGTATTCCCATAGAAGTTTATTACTGTAGTTAGTGTGTTAAACCTTATGGTGGATATCTAGGGTTATGCATTAATTAGGGAAGTAGTTAGTGGCGGATGTCCTAGCTATCGAGATTAGGGGAATTAGGAATTTCTGGCGGATGTCGATTTTCTATAGCTAGTCTAGGAGAACTTGAATTAATAATTGTTTTAGAAAAGATTGACTACCATGATATGCCATTGAATCTTGATCTGGTCTTGTGGAACCATAGAATTAGGTATTTAAATTAATTGTTCTTAGACGTAGGTATTTCTTTTAGTTATTTAATTCCTTAATAACTAGAATAATTGATTAAGTCATTTTCTCTAAACCCCCATTTTCCTTTATTTTAGAACCTCGGAAAGATTACCAATCTCTACGGGATCGACCCTTTGCCACTATCTGCAAATAGTTGGTTTAAGGAATTATTTTATTGATGCATTTGGCGCGTCAATTTTTGCCTCCGTTGCCGGGGATTGGTTCTTCTTTCTTTGGTTTTCTTTATTTATTTATTTTTATTATTTGTAGTTACTCCATACCCTTGTCTCTAGCATGTTTGCAGGTAATTCTGCGATGGCCTCCTATTTCGACAATTATAGTCAATTCGAAGACTCATACTATGAAAGTATAAATGGGGTAGGCATGTCAAATTATGGACATGAATTTTCTAATTGGCCTTCTTATGTGCAACAGGTTGATGTTTGTGGACTTTGCGGAGATTATACTCATTCTGCCGATGTTTGCCCTTACGATTCTAAGTATGAGAGTTATCCTTATTGGGGAAATGCATCGCCACAACTGACTTGAGTTATCCCTTTTCCAGCCTACTGACTCCTCGATAAGATGAGCAATCCCTTGAAGATATGTTCAAAGAATACTCATCTGTAACTCAAAGGTTCCATCAAGACATCTTACTACATCAAGAAAACATGGAACAACATTCTAAAGACATAAATTAAAACCTTCGAAGTATAGAAACTCTTACTAATAAAATGAATGATACACTTAATAGAATACTTGAAGAAGAAGAGTTTCCTGTGCTATTAAGTTGTGATGAAAAAAAAACTTTAAATAATGTTACATTGATGAGTGTTGATGTGAAAGATGGGGAATATTGGAGTGATCACGAAGAGTCAGAGGGGGAACTTGAAGTGTCTCAATCAGAGCCGGAGATCGTTATGGCACAAACTCACGAAGAAGAAGCCAAAAATGAAGTTGAAGTCACTTTAACAAGGCCGGAGGAACTACAACAAGAGAGCAAGGAAGACCAATCCTTTGTATTGGTGAACTCACCAACCTTCCCGTATATATTTGATGATTTTGACATGGAGGTGGACGAAAAGGAGCGTTCGAAAACTTTTTGCACCGTCGACACCTTTGTGTTGGACGATTCAAAAATTATAGATTCATATATGTTAGAAGTCCCGGATAAGCTCTCATTTCTGAACAAGGGCATGCCTATTTCACTGCCCAATGCTAGAGGAGAGAGTATCATTCTTGGATACTCTTTATTGGAAGGCATCACGTGAAGACAACATATGCCAAGTTGAGCCAAAGACTTTAAACAAAAGCGCTATTGGGAGGCAGGCCAAATTTTGATAAGTATTATTTTGTTTTATTTATTTATTTATTTTTATTATTATGCATGAATTTGTATAATTTCATTTTTCTTATCATTATAATGTTCTTATCACTATCATGTTGTTTCACCATTTTTGTTTGTTTTTTATGTGTAGACCACTTGACTTGTTTTGAATCTTGAGGACAAGGTTCGAAATAAGTTTAGGGGTATTTTAGGGTTTGTGGATAGTATTGGATGGATTTTCTTGCTAAAGACTGCAGGTATGATCGTTAATTTTTTAAAATTATGCTGTTGACGGATGGTAATGGTGATGTTATTCTCATTATTTTATCTTTCCATTTCTTTTTCTTCTGTCATTAATACTTCCATCTTTTATTTCACTAGGATATGATACATTTTCATGCATACATTTAGTGTAGTTTATTAGGAGTATACATGTGTCTATCTATATTTGTTCTTGCATTTAGATCTTACATAGTGTCATATGTTGTCATATGTTGCATTTTGAATCACCCGAAACTTTGTTTCATGCCTTTGGTTGTGGATGAGTATATTATGGTTGCTTTTTGACTTGAAACTCAGAAAAAATTAGTAAAAACAATCAATCAAACTGTAGCTTAGCATTTTTATGATTTCATGATTAGGGATTTAGTATGATGGTTAAACTGTGCTAGATACCAAAATAGGCAGACTGTCAAAATTGTGCAAGTAATAGCGTTTTAATTCATATTTGATAATCTGCTTAATCATAGTGAAAGTGAGAAGGTCTAACAGGAGTTTTCTTAATATAGAGAGTCCTACAAGATTCCATAGGAAATGGAGCAGGGAATCTTGTGGTGGGAAAAGTGAGAAAAACAGTCCATAGGAAATAGAGTAGGGACCGTATTGCTTGAAAATATTATGGAGAAAAAAATAGAGTATATGTTGAATGAAATAAAGGCGAAAGTTTATGAAAACTCCTCAAAAAAAAAAAGATTTAGCTCGAGTGCTTTCACTAGATTAAGTAAGATTTTAAACTTGCATGCTTGAATGTATAGACCAATAAATCTCATGAGTAATTGATTGCCTTTGTTTTGACCAAATCTATGTCTTTAAAGTGTGATCTTAATTGTGTTTGGGTTGTGAGACTTGACATACCATAACTCTGAAATTTCTTGAGTGGCTTGTTACTTGGCGACTATGTAAATCAAAGGAACTCCATGAATTTTGAATTGGTTATAGGTATGAGTATAGGTATAGGTATAGGATTAGTTTAGTTAATGCATTAGGGGTCTAGTTTAGTTTGTGTTGTCATTTACACCTTTGCTTGGGACGTGCAAAGTCTTAAATTTGAGTTGGCCATGTCCTAAAACTCTGAGTTGGGATGGTGAATTGCCTTGGCTCAACAAGAGTTTGATAGATTTTTCCTCGACTCAAACGATTGTTTCACTAAGTCAGGACTATTTGCTCATATCTTTTGTTTATTTGGACACTCATTTGTTGCTGATATCTCAATAATTTTTTTATCATGCTATTTCATTATCTTTGTTGGGTTTACGCATGATATTGATTAGTTGTTTATTTGACATTGAAATGATATTAGATATCCATTTGATTATTTCTATTTTACTTTTATACTCACAGTCCTTTTTACGACAGTGGGTGCAGACTCAACTTGTTTCAGGACAGATAAAGGGAAAGGAACAACAATAGAAGATTGAGGTGAATGACTCATTTGGATTTGAGCTCGCCTATTGGGTAAGTTTCCTGTATTATATGTATATGTTTTGAGAACACGGGGTTATGGGTTATGAGAAAGGTTTGGCATGTATACTATGTTATATCTCCTCTATCTTAATGGTGGTATACATACGAGGTTTTTCACATTTTTTGTAGTCCTCACTAGTGTCTTAAGAGTATTTATATTGGTTTAGGATAATTTGCTTCCGCTACACTTTGATAAATTGCATAACTCACTAATATATAATAACTCAACTTAAATAACCTAATAAATGGATAGGAGTAGGGAAGGCTGACTAGGTTTACGTAGATTGCATAGGTGTTGACTCAGGGTCTGTGCAGGTCTAGGCCGAGTGGAGCCCAAATTTAAGGTTATGGAATTTGGGGCCGTTACACCGTGTATCATAATTTCACCTCGATTACCTCTAACTATTCTGAATTTAACTTAATTAGTCAACTAGGACTTCAAATCATTTGTTTATCCTCAAATTTACTCCGCGGAAGACTTAAATAAGTAAATTATTAAAATATAAAGTGTAAGTCAAATAGAAGAGCATTTTTCTTAGTATGGAAACCCATCCAAAGTATCATCAATATATATAATCATCCATGTTCCATCAAAATATCAAAATAGACCTCAAAGGTCATATACATGTCTAAGTACTCTTAAGTCCCAATCCCAACATAAAAAAGAAAGTAAACAAACATATGAGTCAGGCGTGGAAGTCGATCAAAGGATGTTCTCAAGCTTGCCCATCCCACTGCTTGTACTTGGGTCTGCATTCAGCCATCACAATAAAACAGATGACGAGTCCAGAGTGAGTAATCCCAAGGAGCTTCACCGAGTAAATAATATAAATAAATGCTATTATCAAAATACTATTAAGTAAACATGCGGAAGAAAAGAATCAAGCAACTAGGAAGGACCCTCGAATGTATATCTAATAGTAGTGAATTAAAGTGGGTGCATGATCTAGGTTAGACTAACTATAATGGCCCAAATTTTATTATGGTCATTATTTGAGTATTTTCGAACGTGGATGCCAGCTCAGGTATACGGGGAAGCCACGGATAGGCCAGCGTATGCTTGGATTAGACGAAAATGGAATTTTTTGACTAATTGATGATTAACTGTGACGATAATGACTATGGTATGACTCATTACATAGCAGGTGTGATTTATATTGACTAGATTGGGTGAGATAATGTGTCGGGTATTTGCCTAGAAATGCATGCTGATGCGAGAACCGTACGGGCGAACGACGGAAATGCTAAGCCGGGGAATGGGTTTACATGAATAAATATAATTAAATGTAATAAATAACGAACATGGGAACACATCGTAGGCTAAATTTGTTGTTGAAGTGGCAGATGGTAGTGCGAGTTGTTGGGTGACGGGTATCGAAATGCCTGAGAATTCAATAAATGGTGACAAAAGGGATAGGATCAAAGACCAATATGGACCAATTATTGTCACAAATGGTGGACCATTTGACTTCATCCTAGCCATCAAACATGTCATGAGATGTGGGGGTGTGAGTTGATTAAGGTTTTTGGTGTATATAAGTGATTTTTATCACTTCTCATAAACTTTTCTCTCTCTTTAGTGAGAAATCCAAAAATTTTTGAGAGTGTTGTGGGTTTTAAGAGCTTTGTGTGATCATTAGGAGCTCAAGAACTCGAGGAAAACAAATTCTAAGGTTAGATCTTCGATCCCCATCTCCTTCTTTACGTTTCGGGGTATTTTTCGAGTGTTTCAATGATGGTTTTGAGTTGTGGATTTGAGCACACCAGTGGGTCGAGTATTGCTATAGATTTTGGGTTTGTTTTGAGGTTGTAAATGTGGATTTGGTGTTGGTGTTGGTATTATTTTGGTTTTCAAATGAATTTGTTAGGTTTTTGGTAAAAAAATGCTAGATTTGGTTTTGGACGCGTTTGGTCGAGGGGTGTTTGATGGTTTAAGTTTAATTAAGTGGTTTATGAGTTGTTGGAGCAAGCGCGAATCGCGATGACGAGCTAAAGAGGGCTTGAAAATCCCTAATAAGCTACTGGCTCAAATGCTTCCAGGTGCGCTGGGGGTTCAGAAACCCACTGCGCCACCCACGGCATTCGGAGCAGAGATGAAATGTGGGAAATTGTGGAGTGACATCTTGGGAGACGTCGTAAAGGATGGATAATGTGGTGGTACTGACACGACGCCCAGGACGCAGCAGGCACGCCGCGCAGAGTTGAATGCAATGGCATTTGGGGCAATTTTATGACGAAATTTTTAACAAAAATTTACTGATTGGGGTTTAACTTAGGGACTTATACAGACTATTTGGGATGTTTAAATTGTGATTTTATAGATGATTTGGGGTTTTGAATCGAGTTATACGAGGTTTAGGAATTTGTTTGATTAATCGAGGATTTATGTTTTAGTTTGATTTGACGAATATTGGATACGCGTTTGAGGTGTGCATTTGGACTAGGAAAGTTGGTGGAGCGCGATTTGAGGTGAGTAGTGTCCCAACTGAAATTCACTTTAGTACTTACTGCTTGTTTATTTGAATTATGTCCTATTATTCAATAAATCTTATTTCCTGATTGTTGCTTTACGGTTGGTTGAGATTACTTCCACCTGGTGTTTATTTTTTGCGGAGGCATAGGGTCCACTAGGCCATGGCATGTGTTCTAGTTATGCACCGGTGAATATACTACCCAAGTGTGCTAGACATGTGTGGGTGCGTCGTGGGTCTACGTCGTCCACCTAGAGGGTCCAGGGTCACCCGTTCGAGGTATCCTCACGGGTCGTGCCTAGCGGATATCCCGATGATGGCTCTAGTCTGACTTTGATTATGCACACATTTTGTTTCCATGCTATTTATATTCATGCGATGATCTTCTACAGTTGTTTGTATTATTTCTTCCGCATATTTATTTATGGTATTTTGATTCCTGCAGATTTACTTATGTATTCACTTGGTGAATTTCCTTAGGATTACTCACTCTGGACTCGTCATCTGCCTTTTTGTGATGGCTTGAGTGCAGATTCTGGTACGAGCAAGAGGGAAGGACAAGCTTGAGGAATACCTGTGATTGACTATAATTTGCCCTACTCGTACGTGTATTTATTTATCATTTTATGCTGGGTTTTAGGGTTTGTGAGAGATAGACTTGACTTGTATATAACTTGAGGTTATCTTTGGATATATTGAGGATATCTATTAGTATGTATATTGAGTACATTTTGGTACGGTTTCCACATTAGGTATAATGCTCATAAAACTTGCTTTTAATATTTATTTTGATGATTTAAGTTTTTCGCTGAATATATTTTGATGATACATACGATAATAAATCCATAAGCTAAGTTGAATTAATTATTAATGAAAATGATATGAAGATAATGGTATTTGATTAGTGTTGAGATATAAGTGCATGTGGATCACAGCTAGATAATGACGTGGCAAGGTTGTAGGCTACGGTGCACGTCGTAGCTGCCAATGGATTTTGGGGCTGCTACCTTTCGGTATTAGAGCCTAGGTTTACTGAACCTAGGGCATGAATTGGAGATTAAATAAGAGCATAAATTTTAATAAACTTTAGTTGTGGAAACTCGAAGTGATTACTTAGAACTCTAGTTGGGAAGAAATTGTGAGGCGGGTAGATTCAAGATTTTATATACGTGTATGTTTTGATTGTGTAATGCATACAGTATACGTATATACCGAGTCTGGTCTGATGTACGTTTTGTGGTGCAGATTATGATGGATGGACAGACTCCAAAACTACTCTGCCAATAGTTCAGCCGGAGGTTGACGAGAAGAGTGACACTACACGTAAGACGTTGACTCTGCAGTTGTTATCGCAGATGGTCAAAGAGCAACAGGTTTTACATCAGGCGCAGATGGCAGAGGTTCGCGAGTACATTCATAGTCAGAGAGTGACGACAGCTGCATTACTTTGGTTGTGCCCACTACTTAGGCGGTACTTGCGCCAGCTGTTACTACACAGGCAGCAGGGTCAGAGACACCTGGTTGAGAGGTGCTGAACCTGTTATTGCACCGGTGGAGACTACTGCGGTGACACCTACTACGACCGGGCAATCGATAGTGGCATCGACATCTAGGATCAGGATGTCGAGGCAGCAAAGATGGTGAAAGACTTCATGAGGTTTAATCCCACTTACTTTTATGGGGTGAATGACCCAGAGTTAGCTGGGTGTTGGTTGATGGTGCATCGATGGCTACATCAATTGTTGGAGGTGCTGGAGGTTGAGTAGGCACATATTTCTCGGTATTGTTTGAGAGGATAGGTGACAGTCTGGTGGATGACATATAAAAACACACATACTGAGCCGCGACTTGGGCTGAGTTTTGTCAGCTGTTCCTAAGTGAGTACATCCCGATAGAGGTGCAGTTGAGACTTAAAGAGGAGTTTTTTGTATTGAGGCAGGGTACCATGTCTGTATTGGCATACATGGAGATGTTCAGGTACCTGATGCAATACGCCATGAATGTAGTGAATTCAGACAGACTCAAGATTTATTACTTTATTAGAGGATTGGAAGAGAGGATCACCTGTGTGATTGTCGCGAGTAGAGCCTAGACCTTACAGGACATCTATGACCAGGCATTGGCTCGCGAGACATACTTATTACAAAGAAATGAGTTATTAGATCAGTCGAGACAAGGTTCTCGGTCTAAATAGTGGCAGAGGGTGATCGACAGGGACAGGATCATCGAGCACTCAGAGGTTATTGGCAGCTGGATCAGGATTTTAGTGATTACCATGATTAGAGAGATGATCAATACGAGGATGATGACTGGCAGACGGATTGGAGTCATAGGGACGACCGGGAACAGATTAAGGATCAATTCTACAATGACGATTATCAGGCGGTACTTGAGATTGTACTTATATCGGCACAATAGCCGACACAGTCATATTGATAGAACCGGGTTCAGAGGGACCAGAGTTGGGGTCAGAGATCCAGAGACAGGCAGGTTGGAGGATCAGAGTAACGTCGTTGGCATCATTGCAGTCAGATTGAACATCTCTGTGTAAATTGCGGAAGGGCATCATTACCACCGAAGCTAGTACAGGCCAGAGATAGGGCCTACATTGTTGGACAGCCGATCCGGGAGGATACTGAACAGTCAGTCGAGAGTATGTATGGCTTTATTTGTTTATTTGTTATTTATTTTGTAGGTGTATATATTGTTTTATTACCTACGCAATTGGGGATGGTTGATCTGTTCACCGTATGATGTTGATGAAGACTTGATTTGTCATGCGATACACTAGGCGACAATGAGGGCTATCAGGTGATTGGCTAGGATTGGGTGTTATCACTGGTGGGATCCCAGATGGATGGGTTCTGGGAGATTAGCCAGGTGATGCATACATTAGTGGGATCTCAACGTACCGGAGTATGGTCTAGGACTAGGTCACGAATGAAATGGCGATGTTAGCTTATTTCTACCACTATTGCAGTTTCATGGTTTGAGGTGGAGGTTTACACAAATTTCGGGATGAAATTTCCCTTGTTGAGAAGAACTGTAACGACCCAAATTTTATTAAGGCCATTATTCGCATTTTTTCGGACGTAGACGCCAGCTCAAGTCCATGGGGAAGCCACAGACAGGCTAGCGTATGCTTGGATTAGGCAAAAATGATATTTTTTGACTGATTGTTTAATTAACTATGATGATAATGACTATGTTATGACTTATTACATCGTAGGAGTGATTTATATTGACTAGACCAGATGAGAAAGTGTGTTAGGTATTCACCTAGAAATATGTGCTGGGTGACTTATATTGACTACGGACTTATACAGACTATTTGGGGTGTTTAAATGATGATTTTATCGATGATTTAAGGTTTTGAATCGAGGTATACAAGGTTTGGGAATTTGTTTGATTGATCGGGGATTTATGTTTTAGGTTGATTTGATAAATATTGGACACGTGTTTGAGGCATGCAGTTAGACTAGGAATGTTAGTGGAGCGCAGTTTGAGGTGTGTAGTGTCCCATCTGAAATTCACTTTAGTACTTACTGCTTGTTTATTTGAATTTTTTCCTGTTATTCAGCAAATCTTATTTCTTGACTATTGCTTTACAGTTGGTTGAGATTACTTCCACTTGGTGTTTATTCGTTGAGCGAGCATAGGGCCACTAGGCCATAGCATGTGTTCTAGTCATGCGTCAATGAATATGCTATCCGGGTGTGCTAGACATGTGTAGGTGCACTGTGGGTCTACGCCGACCACCTAGAGGGTCCAAGGTCACCCATTTGAGGTATCCTCAAGTGCCATGCATGGCGAATAGCCCGAAGCATGGCTCTAGTCTGAATTTGTTTATGCACGTATTTTGTTTCCATGCTATTTATATTCATGCGATGATTTTCTAGAGTTGCTTGTATTTTTTTCTTCCGCATGTTTATTTATAGTATTTTGATTCCAACAGTTTTACTTACGTATTTACTTAGTGAATTTCCTTGGGATTACTCACCCTGGACTCGTCATCTACCTTTTTGTGATGGCTTGAGTGCAGATCCTGGTACGAGTGAGAGGAAAAGCCAAGCTTGAGGAATACCTGTAATTGACTATAATTTTCTTTACTCATATGTTTGTTTATATTTATCGTTTTATGCTGGGTTTTCTGGATTGTGAGAGCCAAACTTGACTTGTATATAACTTGAGGTTATCTTTTGATATTTTGAGGATCACTATTGGTATGTATATTGAGTACATTTTGGTACGGTTTCCACATTAGTATAATGCTCATAAAACTTGCTTTTAATATTTATTTTGATGATTTAAGTTTTTCGCTGAATATATTTTGATGATACACACGATAATAAATCCATAATCTAACTTGAATCAATTATTAATGAAAATGATATAACGATAGTGGTATTTGATTAGTGTTGAGATATAAGTGTATGTGGATCACAACTAGATGATGACATGGCAAGGTTGTGGGCGGCGGTGCACGCCATAGCGGTCAATTGATTTTGGGGCCGCTACACTAGCACCATACTTCGGACTATCACTTAGGCACCGCCAATGAGTAAACTCAAACTGACTGAAATCCCTGAGTCTGTTTGGTAGGCGACATGTACCACGACGCACCAACATGCGTATAGAGAAATCAGCAGTCGGGCTGACAATCCACCGACATACCCCTAAACACATGTTGTGGCCTAGTGTGCCACAATGCCAACGCAATAGAATAAACCGGCAAGAGTAAATTCAACTGACCATAAATAAGTACTGGAAACGAGAATAATTAAACAACATGACATGAATTCAAATATTTAAGTAGTAAATACTTAAAATGAATTTCAGTTGGGATACTAGATACCTCAAACCGCGCTCCACTAGCTCAATAATGCCAATGCTAATACATGCCACCAACCACGTGTTAACTACCTATCAAATCAACCTAAAAACTTGATTTTTGATAAATCTAATGAATCCTCAAACCTCGAAAATTCTCATGCCATACCAAATCATTGCCAAAAGCACCCATTTAACCTTCTATATGGGTTATATAAATCCCTTGGGTAAACCCCCAATAGGCCAAATTTATTTTAAATTTTATTTTTCGATCACTGTTTGGGATGCCACCAGTGGGGCCGCCGTGAGTAAAGGCTCACGGCGTCCTAGGTACCGTGACAAAATGTCGTCATGCTTCCACCTCCATGGCACCATTTAAAGCGTGGGGTAGAGAAAGGCCTCTGGTCTGGACGTTGCGGTTGGTGCCATGGGCTTCAACCCCCTATGGTGCCCTTGGCAGCATTTGAACCAGATACGCCTCTTGGGGTTCTCGAACCCCATTGGCTCGTCACCACGATTTGCGAGCATCCCAAACACTTATTAAACATTCAAAGAACCATGAAAAACGAAAAGACCCCCGTCCAAACTCGTCTGAGAAGAAAACCACGAGATTTCTCAGCTAAAACCCTAAAATCCATTCAAAACCAAAACAACCATAATAACAACACCAAAAAATTCATAGTTGTTTCAAATCCACAACTTGAAACCATGGCAACACCTAACCAAACCGGTGTGCTCAACACATGCCTCGAAGCCCTTGTCAAAACCCAAAAATTACGTCCGATAGATAGGGAACAGAGAGGAGAGTTCAGATCTAACCTTTATATTTGATTTCCTAACTTCCTTGTGCTCCAAATTCTCAATCAAAATCTACTAAATCCTACTCAATTTTCGTCCAAATGAGAAACAAAAGAGAGAAAAGGTATACTTAAATTTCCCATCAAATGTATATGTGTATCTCTAGGCTTGATCTTATTGTCCATATGAGGTCAACTAGTCATCTAATTGGTGACTTAATTGGGGACTTAAGCCCTTGTTCTCATCATTGCCTTTGCACAAACAATGAACCCTCGGGCATTACGCACTCGATCCCGTGAATCAACCTAAGTCTCTTGCACACTCTCGCGACATGCGACTACTCGACGTTTCAATTTAATTATTAAATTCATTTAAATAATTTATTGTGTGTAATAACCCCCGACCTAGTGTACTTCTCATTCGCTTTCCTGGTACCACGTCTAAACACTACCCAAGACAAATACCCATCAAATTTTCTCGTTCGGTGAATAACAATATAAACACACATATTGCGATGAAATTAAACTAAATTAAACAGATAAATCGCAAAACATATCAAATAGTACATAAAACGGATTGTATACATAAACCGGGCGTGCTCTGACTCAACTGCGGGACCCACGAGCGTTTGAGCTGTCATCCACGTCTGTAATGACATTATAAATAAAGAAAATTAATAATTGAGTCCTTACTGTTCTTCCCAACTAGTTGAAATTTCGTCTCGATGCGTGCGTCGACCTTGAACGGTCCAATGAACCTTAGTGCCAGTTTCCCCTTGATACCAAACCTCCGATAACCCTTCCAGGGCAAAACCTTCTGATACACCAAGTCACCAATCTTATAGCTCATACCCTCAAGATACTTGTCCCCCTACTTCTTCTGTTTATCTTGAGTTATTTGCAGTCTCAATTAAATTTGTCTAACCTTCTTTTTGTGGTCAACAACAACCTAAGGCCCAATAACCGCTGCATCCTCTGGTGCCGCCCAAAAAGTAGGTGGCCTGTAGGGACTACCATATAAAGCCTCGAACGGTGGCATGCCAATGCTTCTGTAATAGCTGTTGTTGTACGCAAACTCACAAAATGGTAAATACTCCTCCTAAGAGCCCCCAAACTGCAAAATACAAGCTCTCCGACTGACCATCTGTCTGAGGGTGATAAGTCTTATTGAACCGAAGTCTAGTGCCAAATTGCTCTGGCATACTCTCCCAGACTTTTGATGCCAACTTGGGATCCTTATTACAAATAATCGATACCAACACTCTGTGTAACATGAGGATCTCTCGCTCGAAGATAATGTTTAGCTAAGGAAAATAGTACTTCATAGAGATAGGAATGGAATGAACAGACTTTGTCAATCTGTCAATCACCACTTAAACTGCATCATAACGCCACGCAGTCTGTGGTAGCCTAATAACAAAACACATCGTAATGTGCTCCCATTTCCACTGTGGAATGAGCAGCAGCAGAAGTAATCCGACTGGTCTCAAGTGCTTGGCCTTCACTTGCTGACAAATATGACAACCCCTGACATACAAACCTACGTAATCTTTCATCTTTGGCCACTAGAACAAACGCCTCAAGTCATGGTACATCTTGGTATTGCCAGGATGAATAGTGTACCGCGAATGGTATGCGTCCTCCAGAATGTTGTCCCGTAGCTCCTTGACCCCGGGTATCCACAACCTGCCCCTGTGTCTCAAACGACCGTCTGATGAACCAGCCCAATCTATGTAACCCAGATCCTAAGCCAGACAACTGAAGCGATCAAAATGTTTGTCAACCCTTTGATACTCAACAACCAGCTCTAGAGACACAGTAAGAACCCGTATGTGAAGTAATTTGTAGCTCAACAATAGCCTCACACAAACATATCATTGACACTGCCTCTAGCAATCCATGCTCAAATGTCATCTGTCGTAGCACAGTCTGAATCTTAATTCCGCTTCAGCTTAACGCATCAACTACAACATTCGTTTTCCTAAGATGGTACTCAATCGCGAAGTCGTAGTCCTTCAGTAACTCGATCCATCACCTCTGTCGCATGTTCAGATCCATCTGAGTGAATAGATACCTCAAACTTTAGTGATCAGTGAATAGTACAAATTGCTCTCTGTAGAGATAGTGTCTCTAGGCCTTCAATGCAAACACGAGTGACGCAAGTTCCAAGTCGTGCACCGGATAATTCCCCCTGTGGGGTTTCAATCACCTAGACAAATACGTAACTAGGTGTCTATCCTGCATTAACATGCATCCCAATCCAGTACCGAAAGCATCAATATAAACTGAGAAGCCTCTCTCCACCTCACATAATGCTTGAACTGGCACGGAAGTCAGTTTCCTCTTCAGTTCCCAAAATGCGTCATCACACTCCTCGACCAATTAAACTTGACATTTTTCTTAGTCAACCTCGTTATCAGCACTGCATTCGAAGAAAAATCCTGTACAAACCGCCAATAGTAGCCCGCTAGTCCCAAGAAACTCCGAATGCCAGAAACAGACTCAGGTGTCCTCCAGTCAATGATTGCCCGAATCTTATCACCATTAATAGATATACCCTAACTACTGATGACGTGTCAGAGAAACTTCACCTCACTCAACCAAAAATCACACTTGATGAACTTGGTATACAGCCTGTGCACTCTTAACATCAACAAATCCTCTCTGACATGTCTCTTGCGTGTCTTGCTGTATCAGGATGTCATCGATAAGTACTATCACATATTTATCTAGGAATGGCCTGAAGACTCTATGCATGAAGTCCATGAAGATCGTCGACGCATTAGTCAGCCCAAACGACATAACTTTAAACTCAAACAAACCATAATGTGTATTAAAGGCCATCTTCTCGATATCACTCTCTTGAATCCTCATTTGATGACAGCCTAAGCGTAGGTCGATCTTCAAGAAGAACTTGGCTCCTGCCTAGTGATCGAACAAATCATCGATTATGGGAAGGGGGTAACGATTCCAAATCATCACTTGATTCAGCTTCCTGAAGTTTATACACATCGGTAGTACCGTCTTTCTTCTTAACAAAAAGGATTGGAGTGCCCCAAGGAGACATACTTGGGTGAATGAAACCATTTTGCAACAACTCCTCTAACTGTGTCCTCAACTCCTCATGCTTGGATGCTAACATCTTATAAGGTCAACTGTAAATTAGTTGTCCCTGGTATTAACTCGATAGTGAACTCAACTGCTCTAGGTGGTGGTAAACCTGGCAAATCATTGGGGAAAACCTTAAGAAACTCGCAAACAACTGGGACATCCTCAACATGTATCACTGTCCTTGGATTTGGCTTAACTACCGCCGTGAATGCCTCCCATCTCCTAAGCTGTCGCTAAACGACCTTTAGTAATCTGTAGAGCTGTTGTGACTCTTGCAAAAGTAAATACAGGAATACCCTTGATGTCAAAAGTCACAGTATTACTGAAGT
The DNA here is from genome assembly GCA_039657345.1 of Stephania japonica. Lineage (NCBI taxonomy): Eukaryota > Viridiplantae > Streptophyta > Magnoliopsida > Ranunculales > Menispermaceae > Stephania > Stephania japonica. The sequence goes on along the minus strand of CM077563.1, from coordinate 27,958,048 downwards.
AGTCAATCTGTGCATAATACGCTGACAACCAATCCATTCCCATTAAAGCATCAAAGTTTAGGTACTCCAACATTCGTAGATCGGCCAGTAACTGGTGTCCCGTGACCTATACTATGCAATCTCGGAATATCCAGTTAGGGTATACCTTATCCCTAGTAGGCGTACTGAGGATAAGGTGTGTGTCTAATGTCTGTGTCCATAACCCTAACTAGCATACTATAAGTCTCGCAATAAACGACAAGTTACTACCAGAATTAAACATGGTATGCATCAAAACACCACAAATAAATAACGTACCCTCAACTAGCTGTCGAGTCGCTTCTTGTCCCAACTTAGCAACAACATATGCAATAACATGGGCCCTATCTCTGGTCTGCTTTGGCTGTGGTGGTGGTGGTGATGTTATTGGGCAATCAACCTTTAGATGCCTCGTCTAATGGCACTGAAAGCATCGTCGTCTCTCCTGCCAACCTATCTGAGCCACTACTTATACCTGACCCTGCCCTCAGCCCTGACCCTGACCTTAACTCCTCTATCCCCTATTACGACCTCCCCGGTACCTAGCGTGTTGAATCTATTGTCTAGACCGCTCAGTATGAGTAGGTGCAATAACATAAACCACCTATCTGTCATCCCTTCTCTACTGATCATCACGTCAATCCTTGGTACCTCCACGACCCTGATCAGACTACCAATCACCCCATTGACTACGCTGGTCCTGTCTTTATCGATCCTGCTAATCCCACTACCTCTTCTGCTTTAGGTCAGATTGGGAACTCTGACCAGGCTGATCTGGATATCCTAAAGTCTAAGGTCGACTAGCCCTCTGCAATAGATAAGTCTCGTGGGCCATTGCTTGATCATAAATCTCCAGTAGGGTATGGGCTCCATTCAACATAATAACACTAGCAATGCTTTCATCCAAACCTTAAACGAAATAGTAGATCTGGAGTTTCTCCGTACTCGCTACATCAATAACGTACTGAAACATGTACCTAAACCTTTCCATATATTGAAGTATTAACATGGTACCCTGTCTCATTACTAGAAACTCTTACATAAATCACAACTGAACCTTCATAGGGATATACTCGTTAAGAAACAACTGTCTAAACTCAACCCATGTCGACAGCTCTTGATGATTGTCAATGTTTGTAGTGCACCAGATCGCCTCTCCTCTAAGATAATAATTAGAGAGTTGCACCTGGTCCGCATCCTCAACCTTCAACAACTTGTGAAACTGCTGATGTGTCAATAACTAGCGTCCAATGAGCTTTGGATCATCCACTCTGTAGAAGACCTCATGAATTCCTTAACCCTATTAGACTCTACCGACATCACACTACCTGATGTCGAAGCCATAATGAACTGTTCGGTGGTGGTAGGTGTAATTACGGTCGTATTAGCAGGTGCAACCACTGGAGCTGTCCTCTCGACCAATGTCTTGAACCTTGCTGCCTGTGCAGTGACAACCAGAGCTAACACTGCCTAAGTAGTAGGCGCAGCCAAAGTAGTCGCCAGTGCAGCTGTCGCTACTCTCTAACCCTGGATGTACTTAAAAATCTTTGTCATCCATGCTTGATGTAGAACCTGATGCTCTATGACCTCTGCAACAACGGCTGTAGAGTTAACGCCTTTCGGGTAGGATCACTAGTCTCACCGACCTCCGGCTGAGTTGTCGGCGAAGTAGTAGTTGGAGACTATCATTCCATCTCAATCTGCATCGTAAAACGTGCATCGAATCAGCCTTAGTATATACGTATACCATATGTATTATACAATTAAAACATATCACATGTATATAATTCCTAAAACTACGAGCCTAACATCTTTTCCAACTAGAATTCTAGGTAATCACTTTGGGTTTCCACATCTAAAGTTTATTAAATTTTATGCTCTTGTTTTAACTCCACACCAAGCCCTAGGTTCCAAAAACCTAGGCTCTAATACCAAATGTAGAGGCCCCAAACTCAGAGGCCCGCCACGTCATGCACTGTGGGCCCACAACCCTATCTAAAACTGGCTCAGTTGTGTCCCACACGCATCGTGTATCATAATTTCACTTCAGTTGCAGCTAACTTTTCTCAATTTAATTAAATTAGTTAGCTAGGACTTCAAATCATCTGCTTATCCTCAAATTTATTCAACGGAAGACTTAAATATGTAAATCATTAAAATATAAAGCATAAATCAAATGGAAGAGCATTTTTTCTAGTGTAGAGTCATCCATGTACCATCAAAATATCAAAATAGACCTCGAAGGTCATATACATGTCCGAGTACTCTCAAGTCCCAATCCCAACATAAAAATGAAAAAAAATAAACAAACATACGAGTCAAGCGTGGAAGTTGATCAAAGGAAGTCGTCAAGGTTGCCCTTCTCCCTGCTTGTACCCGGGTCTGCACTCAGCCATCATAACAAAACAGATAACGAGTCCAGACTATCACCCAAAATAATATTAAACATGTGAGTAATCCCAAAGAACTTCACTGTGTAAATAATATAAATAAATGTTGGAATCAAAATAATATTAAATAAACATGTGGAAGAAAAGAATCAGACAACTTGGAAAGACACTCACATGTATATCTAACAGTAGTGAATTAAAATGTGTGCACGATTTAGGTTAGACTAGTACCATACATCAGACTATCACCCAGGCACCGCCAGTGAGTAAACTTGAATTGACTAAAAAACCTAAGTCCGCTCGATAGCCGACGTGGACCATGACGCACCAACATGTATATAGAAAAAATCAGCAGTTGGGTCGACAATCCACTGAAATACCCCTAAAACACATGTTATGGCCTAGTATGCAATAATGCCAACGCAATAGAATAAACTCGGCGGGAGTAAACTCAAACGACCATAAATAAATACTGGAAATAAGAATAATTAAACAACAGGACATGAATTCATATATTCAAACAGTAAATACTTAAAGTGAATTTCAGTTGGGATACTACACACCTCGAACCACGCTCCACTAGCTCACTAACGCCAATGCCAATACACGCCACCAGCTGCGTGTCAACTACCGGTCAAATCAACCTAAAACCTGATCTTTGATAAATCTAATCAATCCTAAACCTCGAAAATCCTCATTCCATACCAAAGCATCACAAAAAACACCCATTAAACCTTCCATATGGGTTATGTAAACCCCTTAGTAAAGCCCCAATAGGCCAAATTTATTTTAAAATTTATTTTTTTGTCACTGTTTGGGACGCCTCCAGAGGCACCGCCATGAGCAAAGGCTCACGGCGTCCTTAGCACCGTGATAAAACACAATCATGCTTCCACCCCCACAATGCCATTTAAAGCGTGGGGTGGAGAATGGCCCTGGTCTGGACATTACGGGTGGCGGCGTGGGGCTTCAAGCCCCCACAGCACCGCTGGCGACGTCTGCACTAGAGACGCCTCCTGGGTTCTCGGACTCCCTCAGTTCGTCGCTGTGGTCCGCGTTTGTTCCAAACATTTATTAAATATTCAAACAACCATGAACAACAAAAAAGCATGTCAAAACTCTTCCGAGACGAAAACCCCAAGATTTCTCGATCAAAACCTTAAAATCCATTCAAAACCAAAACAACCATAATAACAACACCAAAAACCTTCATAGTTGTTTCAAATCCACAACTTGAAACTGTAGAAACACCTAACCAAACCGGTGTGCTCAACACATACCCTGAAACCCTCATCAAAACCCAAAAAATTACATCCAATAGAGAGAGAACAGAGAAGAGAGTTCAAATCTAAACTTTATATTTGATTTCCAAGCTTCCTTGTGATCCAAATCCTCAAACAAAATCCACTTAACCCTATACAATTTTTGTCCAAATGAGAAACAAGATAGAGAAAAGGTGATGGATGAGTGAGTTTTTGACTTCTTATACCAAATTACTCATCAAATGTATATGTGTCTCTCTAGGTTTGATCTTATAGTTCATATGAGGTCAACTAGTCATCCAATCGGTGACTTAATTGGGGGACTTAAGCCCTTGTTCTCATCCTTGCCTTTGCACAAACAATGAACCCTCAGGCATTCCGTACCCGGACCTGTGAATCAACTCGAGTATCTCGCGCACTCTCGCAATATGCGACTATTCAATGTTTAATTTAATTATCAAATTCATTTAAATCATTTAATATGTGTGTATAAACCCCCAACCTAGTGTACTAATCATTCGCCTCCCTAGTACCACGTCTACGCGCTACCCAAGGCAAATGCCCGTCACATTGTCTTGCTTAGAAAATAACAATATAAACACATGTATTTTGATGAAATTAAAATAAATTAAACATATACATCACAAATGAAATCAAATAGCACACAAAAATAATTATATACCTAATCCGGGCCTGCTCCGACCTAGCTGCGGAGTCCACGAGCGTCCGAGCTATCGTCCACGTCTGTAATGACGTCATAAATAACGATAATTAATAATTGGGTCGTTACAAAGAATCCCTGGCTAAACAAGTCCAAATGCCATGAAAATCGATGGACAATATCATTATATTATAAATGTGAGTTCAGGAGAGTTTGAACTAAATTTGCTATCGAAAAACCCCGAAAGTCACAACAGAAAATTCGTGTAACGACTCGAATCTTCTCCAACCTGACTTAGGAGCAATTTAATAATTTATAAATTAAATGTGTGATTTGATTTCCTCTTTAATTTGATTATTAGGAAGTGTAATTAAGTTAAATTGAGGAAATAGGTCCAAAGCATGTTGAATAGGTAGATGGACTTAAGGCCCAAAACAGTTGGCATTTTGGCCTTTACAACAAGTGTTGTATACAACTAGATCTATCTAATGATATAAATAGCACATTTTAAAACCCTAGTGTCATTTGGTTACAACTAGCTCAACATAGGAGGGGAGGGCAAGAGGTGGTGTTCCAAGCCAAATGAGGTAAAATCCTTCCCTTTCAACTCATCTTTTTGGGATTTGTTAGGAATTTTGGGTGAAAATGGGGTTTTTGGAGTCAAGGTGGTGGTGGTGTCGCCATTGCACCACCAAGGCAAGGGTGGCACCCTCACCACCGCCGTTGTTGCCATAGATGGTTGGGGCCCTTAAGGGAGCCCGACTCTACCGGAGTGGAGAAGAGGGCGCCACTAAGATGCCCTCCACCTCCACCCCATGGTTAGCCGCGAAGAGGGGGAGAGAGAGATGTGGTTTTCACCAACCCTCCCCCACCTCACAACCGCCTCAACGACAGTAAGCCAGGGGGTGGTGGCCCTTTGGCGCTTGGAGCGTCGGAGGGTAGAGGGAGGTAAAGCAACAGGGGAGCATGTGCTCCCCATATTCGGTCACTAGGGGGAGCTTGAGCTGCCCTCCTTCCATTTGGTCAAGTGCTCAAGGGAGGTTGATCTTGGAACAATTAACCAGGGGCCGAATTTGGTCCTTGGATTCAACTTGGGAACCCCTGCACTAGTATAATGAGGAACTGGAACCTCCAACCCCTCCCAACACCTCCACGGCTTCACCCTGAGCGCACTCGCGCACCCCTGGAGACCCAACAGTGAGTCCAACCCTCTACATGTGACACGAGACTTTGATGAACCCGAACGATGCTAAGACCCATATGACTCACACTAGTGAGTGCCAAAGAGAATTTAATTAAAGAAATGACAACTTTACATTAATTTATGTATTAATGTGATGTGATGTAATTATCTAGATTCGCACGAATGATCCTATGGAGTCCTGAGCGTGTTGGTATTGTTATTAAGCATTGCGAGTGCAGGAAAGTGGAGAGCTTCGCTCATTCATTAAATATGGCTTAATTATTAGATGATTAGAATATTATATTTTATCGAAAGATCGAGGATTAAGTTGTAACTAGTCAATGGTAAGAATATGCTATCTATGCAATGCATATGATCCAATTAGCCTAAGTACGAACAACGGCTATGTGCCAAACTCCTACTCTCTTAAGTTCGGATAGCGATTGTGTGCCAACCTCTGCACTCACCTAAGTACAGATAGCATTTGTTGCCAACCTCCCTACTACTCTAAGTACGGACAACAGTTGTATGACAACCACCCTACTCTTCTAAGTACGGACAACTTTGATCGATAACTCGCTATCTTTAGTAGATTGTGATGGTCGATCAGCTAGGAGTCAACAATGCAAGTGGCACTTCTGATGTACTAAGGAAACTATATGAGATGTCCCAACAAGTCTCATCATATAGTCACCAGCTGGAGAATATCCTTAAGCTGTTTAGAGCATTGGCCATACGGTTGCGAACAACATCAGCAGTGCTCGTTGCTCCTGAAACGAGTGCGCCGATAGTTCAAGGCACTCAAATGGTATTGATCATGTGTTGTTCGTCTCAAATATAACTCGTGAAAGGTTACCAATACTATTAGGATGTAGTAGAGGCAAACATAGTGTCAAATCCATAGGATTCAATCAAACTAAGTTCAACAAACAGAAAAGTAAATTTGGGTTTGAAAGAGTTTTTCTATATACTAAAACACAATAAAGTAAATAAGTTTTAAGATAGAGAAATAAAGCATAACTAAGTCTAGGAATCCATAATCTAGCCTTTTTTTCTTCCATGTCTTGTATCATTGATTTAGAAAGATGGGTTTTAAAACATTTTCCCTAGAAAGGCTATATGTGTTGTAGTCACCAACACCCTCGTTCCCTTATTCTCAATAGATAGGGAATTTGCTCTCTAAATTCTTCTCTTACTTCGTCGTACAACCATGGAAAACTGCTCTCAAGATTTAGCACGTAAGCAGCATTTTGCACTCTGTGGGAACAGTGACCCCTATATAGCCTTGAGTAATAGCTCTCAAGATTTAGCCTAGTTCTCGATGTTACTCACTTAAAACAATAGGTGTATCAAGTCTCTTATTCTAAGTGATTGCTACTTCTCAACCCGGTAGGTATCACAGACTCAATCTTATTGATGGCATATCATTGGGTTTATGCTTGGAGATTTGCAATGAATATTCAATCTTATAAAGATAGTGAAAAACAATAACATTATGTAAAGAACTGAATAAAACACTTTTATAATAGAAAATCTGAACAAGACATGAAACATAAACCTACTACGGGCTAGAGAACTTGATCCACGGCCTAGTTATTAAAGAACCTAGCGAGACATGGTTACTCTACTTTGCTCTACTCATAAAACTCTCTGAATACAATGTGTTTTTGTCCATAGAGATACCTCCTTTATATAGGTGAGCGTGGGTACAAGAATAGGAAAGCATGAGAAATAAGAACCTTCTAAAACTTGTAAAACTTCAATTCTACAAGTCCGACATGGCATGGGAGAATATGGAAGGTCTTGGACAACAAGTCGGCTGTGAACTTCTTATTTTGGTGCTCACATTGTTCATGGCATCGTACGTTGTAAACCTGGCGCCATGCGTTCATTTATGGTGCCACCCATACAAAATCCTGAGGTTGTCTATAACATCGTGGCTTCTCTATAATGTGTGCACTCTATTTCACGGCTTGAGTCTTGCTGCCACTTTGACCTATAGTTGACTTTTATCCCGATTTCATCCGAATTACGTACAAATGCTCAAATACCCTATAAATCTCCAAAGCAATCATATAGAACCATAAAAACACGACTTTGGACTTGATTTACAAAGCTAAACACCTATATAAAGTGCATAAATAATGACTTATGAAATATCGCAAACTTAGAACTTTGCACGTCCCGAGCAAACGGTTATCTAACTACAACAACAAGAAACAAAGCAACAAAATTGAGATATTACTAAAAAAAGCAACGAAATTGAGTCCTTTCAATCTAAACTTGGTCAATTTGTTTAACAAGAGACTTTAAATTTTCAAAGGTTGGTTCAATTACTCAAACTTGGTTACCTTTCAAAACCACTTTTTCAAAACTTGAAACGTTTCAAAACTATAACCTTCAACTTACTTATAGATTTTCTGGGTCTCTTCATCAAAACTGTAGATCCAATTGGTCTTCTTATTAGGTGGATTCTTATAAATGGACTTAATCACCACTTTTTGCTTATTTGCAGATTTGCACACTCAAAAGAGTCCATAAGGCTTATTTAGAAGTAAGCTATTATTGATTCATGACATTGGAAAACTCACTTAATCCTAGCTACAAGCACTCGAGCTAAAATCTTTTTTTGAAGGAATTTTTATTCTTTTCTAATGAACTTTCGTCTTTCTTTTCATCTAGAGATCCTTACTTTCACCTTCATTATGGTTTTTGCTATTGTACGATCCTTGCTCAATTCCTATGGATACCGGTTCTTAAATATTTTTTCAACCATCATGTTCCCTGCTCAATTTCCTGCAAAACTTGAATGACTCTTTTTTCTTAATTAAAAAATACTGTTAGCACTTCTCAATTTTGGTTAAAATTAAGGTAGTTTTCCAATATAAAACCTCAACCCTATATATTATAGTAAACAAACGTACTTCTTCTACTCGCAAATCCTAAATCTTTAAAAATTATACTCCAAGTGGATTAGTCCTACTTTTAGAATCCTAGATATTTGAATTTTCGCGCAAAGTCAATTCAACCACCTACCTACTTTGGTCTCAAGTTATGACTCATCCCTATTCCAAGTCTCTTATTTATGTTGTCAAGTAGGTGTAAACGTTCTTCTAATTCTTCTAAGTCTAAAGGTAAATTTAACCAAGTTTTTACCCCTATAATTGAAAGCAAAGTTTCACTCGTGGGTAAGACTCTATAAAACAATAAATATACTAGACTACCAAAAATATGCTTGCATTATTGAATCAAATTCTAAATGAAGCGAAATAAACCAAGGATAAGAAATGAAATGAAAATGAGATAATACCTATGAATTCGCAAGAAAAAATTTAAATTAAGCTTATACCTGTGAGGCTTCATTAAGTACTTTGACTTCGTACCCTCATACTGAAAAACTTATTCCGAACCCCGTCCGTAAGGTTCAAAATTAAATTGAGAACATAAGTTAGTAAAATGATGGAAATAGATAATATACATATATATATAGATATATATATATATATATATATATATATTTAAATTTAATACAATACTTGAATGCATAGTTAGGAAAATATTAAACATTGAAATAAAACCGATTACTAATTACCAAATTATTCGTAGGCTACCTCCCAGTAGCGCTATTATTTAACGTCATTGGTTCGATGAACTTTACCTTTTACTTACCATATTCAGGTTCTTGAAGCATCACATATTAAAGATAATTTTTTGGAAAATCTTCATAATAGGGCTTCAATTTATACCTATTTACCTTAAATGCATTACAAGTTTCTGGATTCTAGATTTCCACAGCTCCATGATCGTGTACTGAGAGTACTATATGTAATGACCCAAAAAATATGCTATACCTGTGTGATGACGTGTATTACCTATTTATACTCGCGTTTATGTGATAGGATGGTGACGTTGATTTACAAGTAGGGTTTGTCTAAGAAAACGTTTCAAACGGGTATCAGGCGGACGGAATACGGGTACATGGGTTTAGGAAACGATTTTCGTGGAAAACTGGAAAATGAAATACCATAATTAATTAATTCGCGAATACGTTCAGGTCGTTAGTATTTCCAATCGCGCATGACGAGGTGAATCATGGTGCATGCAGGGCGCAGAAACACTCGAGATAGTCCAATTATCGATGGAAAAGAGGATAGGGACAAAGGGGAGTCTCAAAGGGGAGTCAACTCTCTCTCCCTCTCTCTCTAATTTTCTTCTCCTTTTCATTTTTTCTTCATAAGAACATAGATTGAGGAGGGGGTTTCTGTGATTTTGAGCGTGGATCGATGCCAAATGATCTCGGAACAACATAAATGGTGGTGAGATCTCTACTCCACGTTCAATTCTCGTCGTTTTGACATAGATTTCATGTATTTTTGTTCGAGTTGTGATTTCGATGGTTGGATTTTTTTTTGTATTTATAGCGGTTTAGGATAGGTATCGAGGTTCCTGTGATGTCCCTAGTTCCACAATCCTAAAACTGGATACCGCTTGGCCTAGACTTACGTAGACCCCGAGTCAGCCCTCACACAATCAACACAAACCTAGTCAGTCTTACCTTACCTTTTTACCGCTTATTTATCAATTTAAGATGCGATTATTGATATTAGTGAGTTATTCAAAGATAAACGAAAACATTTAAAATCTTCAACTAATATAACAACCTCTAGACATAAGTTAGGATAACCTAAAATATATGGAAACCTAACAAATACATATAACATCATCATATGTCACATCTTAGGAGAGAATATGATCATATACATGCCCAATATCTCTCATTCCCAAAACCCAGTTTCAAAACATATAGATATACAGTAATACAAAATATCAAACCAATACGAGGCCAAAAGATGAACTACTCCAAATCCTCAAAGCAAATCACCAAGTTGAGGAGCTTTCCCTTTTCTCGACTATAGATATGCACTCACTCAAACACAAGAATGAGGAGTCCTAAGTAAGTAACGCAAAGTAGGATGTCTACAGTATTTTGAAATAAATTACAATTTATATTCATGCTGATAGAAAGAAAAGTACAGGGAATGCATGAATAAATAACGAATCGAAATAAATCCGAATCAATCGATAATGAGTGTCCAGGAATTAAAAGGAATGGCACAAGTAGTCCCGACTAGTGAAAAAGTCATTTGAGTTCGAGGAGAATACACCTACCAGACTCTTATTGAGTTGAGGGAGATCACCTACCAAACTCGAAGTTTAGGACGTGGTAAATTCACACAATCCTAAAATTCATGCGAATGTAGAACTCCTCAGCAATCTAGTGAAGTAATTCCCATTCTGTATATAAGAACCAAAATATCGTATCATGAATTCCATGCTCCAAAGATAGTATCGTGAATCTTGAGTTCTCGTCGCTGGTGCATGACACCAAGTAACCCGTCCTCTCAAGGATCACGTTAACTCCTTTGCCTTTAAACCACTCAAATAGAATAGAGTTTCGCAACAGGGTAGAGCAATAAAAATAATAAATTAAAGCTCAAATAAATAACTGTAAATTCTTCACTGGTTTACTTACTTGTATCCAACATTATCTCGCACTCACACTTCGATAATTTGTCCTATGAATCCCCAGGTATGCCTATTACTGTCCTACATTCCATGTTGACCAAAATCCATAATTTATCCCATTTTCCATAATTTTATTCCTCTACTTAATTGGGTTAATTACTCGAGTATTGGTCCTTATTGGAACTCATTTAGATACTGGAGAGATCCCCAAAGTTTTTGAAAAAAATTGAAAAAATTGGTCTAATGAACAGTGACACGCTATGAGTGGCGACGTGATCCAATGCAATGACCTTAAATTTCACAATCCTTGAATTGGGCAACACCCGGTCTAGACCCGCATGAACCCCCAAGCCAGTCCCACTGAGTCACGTGGGCCTAGTGAGCATTTCCTTTCCATTTAGTCATTTATTAAGCTTTTAAAGGTGAAGTTAATTAATTAGCGAGTTATACAAAATATAGTGGAAGTGAATTAAACTCAAAACTAATTAATAACCTCAAGGCGTTAAGTTAGGAAAAAATTAGGGTATGAAAACCTCGTGAATCATATCCACCATATGAATCAAGAAAGAGTATCATCATTGCCATCATATATATCCCGTATCGCTCAACCCAAAATCCCAAGTTCAAAACCAATATACGTAGATAATACAACCAATAGTCACCTATATTAAGTTGATGAGGGTCGCTCAAAGTATCTCGCCTAGCTACATAGCCTTCCCCTTACTGAACTGTGGATTTGCACTTGATCAAACACAAGAATGACGAGCCCAGGTAAGTAATGCCAAATGGGAACAATAAATACAGTATTTCGAAATAAATAAATCAAGCAGTCAATTCATGCAGATGGAAAGAAAGGACAGGGAGCGCATGAATATATAAAGACTGTAATTAATGAATGAGCAATTGAAATTGAGTGTCTCGAAATATAAAGGAAAGGCACTAGTTGTCCCGATCAATCAAAGTCGTTTGAGCCGAGGACAAAGTCCCCATCAATCTGGTGGAGAACTCTCACCCCGTCCATATCATTACAACCAAATCATGTATCCTTAGTCGTAAACCCTTGGTATAAATACACAGAAGGCCCAAAATTATGCAAGGATCGCGCTTGACTTACTTGCCTTAGGACAACTCAGGATAATGAAATTTCAAGATAGCGTTGAACAATATCGATAATGAATTTAAAGCTTAAGAAATAACTGTAGTGTTCCTCACTTGTTTACTTACCTCAATCCAAGCTAATCACATTCTCGTGAACTCCGATTCGTCACTACGTAGTCCCGCGTGCTAATAATCCCGATAATAAAATTTATTGTGATTTTCCATCAATTTTTATCCAATTTTTCTTATTTACGTTCAGTGTGTTTTCAGGTCGATTTTCGGGTTATTATGTCATGTTTGAACCCGTTTAGGTACCCTGAGAAGTCCCCAACTCATTTCGAAAATCCATAATTTTTTTGGTAAAAACTAGGTTCCAAGCGCCTCAAGGCGCCGTGGTGGTTTCCCCTCGGCGGCACCTCCACGACATGGGGCCAAGGCTCGAGCTGCCTTTAAAAATTTTGTCCATTTTTCTTCTGGAACTCAACACCATTCCAAAAACACCTTCGACACACCGCAAGACATCCAAAATATGACCGGAAAACCCCAAACGAAAATACTTCAAAAAATCTTTAAAAATTCATTAAAATTCAAAACTTCCCCAAATTGAGTACCAACTTTAGAAAACTTGTTTTGATCATCATGAGGATCACCAAAACATCGAGAGTTTCGATCGAGTCTGAAATATGGATGTAGTATCCAAATTTCATCACGACGAACACGAATAAACTACCTACCAACGCGTAGGAAATGACGAGGAGAGTAAGAATCTTACATCGGATCATCCGAATCTGTAGCCTCCAGTGCTGCTCAGGTCACACCAGTCCGTCCAATTGCTTGGAGAAGAAGTTAGGGAAGAAAAGAGAGAAATGAGAAAGGAAGAGAGAAAAAAGGTTGGTGTTGTGTTTTTATACCCCTCTCCTTATCCATTTATGCACACTCATCTCGAGGCGCATCCAAGGGTCCTCTTTTTAGCTGTCCCACCAACTCTAACACTCCATATGTCACTTCATTAGGTAACTCGAGCTACACACTTAAGTCATCTCCAACTTCGCCTTAGTGTTGTTGAGCGAGAACTGCACCGCGACTAGCCCGTCGAGCACACTTGGTCGCAATCACGCACCAACACGCCTAAAATTTTATAAATTTGTGTTTTGTCAGTGTTTTTAGTTAAGTTTGACCCTCGAACTACCAAACGTTACCTCAAAATATCAACACTCGTACGCAAAGATTCTCACACGTTAGAAACTTTAAAATTTTACTAGTGAAATACAATATAATACAAACACCGCATAAAACTAACGTACCTCAGCGTCGACGACTGAGAATTTGATGACTGTATCACAATGGAGGTCCCACGTACACCTAGATTGACACGTGGCACATGTTAAAATTTTATGGTCATTACAGTCTTCCGAACTAACTGGAATTTCGTCTTCGAAATTAAAACAAAATAAAGCGAAATACTTACCGAATCAGAAGAGATAGGGGAAACACTCTCGCATGTACGACTCAAGCTCCCACATCAGCTCCTCTCCCCCGTGGTGCTACCATTTGACGAGGACTGATAGGATCTTCTTGTTCCTTAGGGTTTTCACCTTACAATCTAAAATCAGGATCGGCTGCTCATTGTATGTGACATCCTCTCTCAGGTCTATTTGGCCCAAATCCACCGTCGGTCATCTGCCCTCTTTGGACATATCCAGCCGCAACATCGATATATGAAAGACAAGTTGGATCCCTGACATATGAGACGATAACTCTAGCTTGTACGCTACCCTGCCTACCTGTTTCACCACTTTGAAAGGGCCAATGAACCTTACCGCAACTTTTTTCTTTATCTTAAACCTCTTGTGACTCTTCAACGGAGACACTTCAGATATACATAATCCCCAACCTGATATTCTAACTCCCCATGATAGAAGTCATAATACTTCTTCTGCCTCTTAAGCGTATCCTTCAATCTCAAACAGATCTGGCGTATCTTCTCTGTATGATCTACCACAATCTCTAGACCAATCACTGCCACATCATCGGGCTCTGCCCAATAAGATGGAGATATGCACGACCTCCCATATAATGCCTCAAATGGCGCCATGCCAAACTGTGCCTGCATGCTCTGCAAAACCTGTAATGTGAACTATGGTTCCCTATCATACACGATCGATAACGGTACGCTATGAAGTCGAATAATTTCCCGCACGTACAAATCTGCCACCCTATCTACACGTTGTGTGGTCGAGATCGGTATAAAATGCTCGAAATTAGTCAATCTGTCCACAATCACCTAGATGCTATCATGTCCTTACCGAGATAAAGGTAGCCCACCGACGAAATCCATGGAAATCTGTTTCCACTTCCACCGAGCAAGGGGAAGTCACTGTAATAACCCCCTAGGTTTGCGATGCTCAGCCTTAACTCTTTTACAAATATTACACCCTAGAATAAAATAAAAAACATCGGTCTTCGTCCCTGGCCACCACAAAAAACAACACACCTATGTGTACATCTTAGTCCTACCCAGATGAACCGTAAAATGTGAGCGGTGTGCCTCATGAGTATCTCATCGTGTAGCTCATCTACCGATGGAATCCACAATCGTCCTCTAAATCTTAGGCATGAGTCTGTCGACTGACTCCAATCTGGATGATTTGAACTTTGTGCCAGCTCCAAAAAATTTTAATGCTGCTCATCAATCTACTAACCCTCAAGTACACTCTGAATCGACATAGTCTGAGTTCTTATCTGCCCGCAAATCATTACTCTGGTATGGGTCAGAACATCATCAGAACAAATCCTCTCAACCTCCTCGAGCAAGCCGTAATCGTGCATCATGTAGTAGGTAAAAACCTTTGAATCAAACCCTCTGCGGCTTAATGCGTCTATAAACACATTAGCCTTCCCCGGGTGGTACTCCAATGAAAAATCATAGCCTTAGAGGAACTCAAACCATCGCATCTGTCGCATGTTCAACTCCTTTGAGTGAAGAGGTACTTCAAACTCTTGTCGTAAGTGAATAGAATGAATATCTCTCCATAGAGATAGTGGCACCAAATCTTCAGTGCAAAAACCATAATTGCCAACTCCAAGTCATGCGTAGGATAGTTCTTCTCATGAATCTTAAGCTGTCGGGACGCATAAGAAATTATTCTACCATCCTTCTACAGAACACAGCCTAAACCGATCTCAGAAGCATCGGTGTTCACCTCAAAACTCTTCCCTGACTCGGGCAAAGCCAAAACTGGTGCGGCTGTCAATCATTCTTTCAATGTCCTGAATGCTTGCTCATAGTCATCGTTCCACTGGACTCTGACATCCTTCTTCGTCAATTATGCCATAGGTGTTGCGATCTTAGAGAAGTCCTGTAGAAAATGCCAATAACCTGCCAAGCCTAGAAAATTGCTGATATCTGACGTTGATCTCGGTGTAAGCTAATCGCTAACCACCCTGACCTTAGCGGGGTCCATTGATACTTTACAGATCCCAACAATTTGACCAAGAAGTCTTACATTCGTCAACCAGAACTCACACTTACTGAACTTAGCGAATAATTGGTACTTCTTAGTGTTTGCAAGATCAACCTGAGGTGCTCCTCGTGCTCCTCACGAGTCCTGGATTAGATCAAGATGTCGTCGGTGAACACAATGACAAATATGTCCAAGTACTATCTCAACACTTGATGCATCAAATCCATGAACATCATTGGGGCATTAGTCAGCCCAAACGGCATGACTGTAATCTGGTAGTGTCCATATCAAGTGCGAAATGTAGTCTTCTCCGTGTCCTCTACTCTAATCCTTAGTTGATGGTACCCAAATCTCAGATAAATCTTTGAGAACCACTACGATCCTGTCAGCTGGTCGAACAAGCCATCAATGCGAGGAAGTGGATACTTGTTCTTCACCGTCGCCTTGTTCAAATGTTTGTAGTCGATGCATAATCTCAGGTTGTTGTCTTTCTTCGTAACAAACAACACGGGCGCGCCTCCAAGGCGACATACTTGGGCGAATAAAGCCTAACTCCAATAACTCGTCTAACTGTCCTCTCAGTTCCTCTAGCTCTCTCGGAGCAATACGGTACGACGGAATCGATATGGGTTTGGTCTCCAGGATTAAGTCAACTATGAAATCGATCTCTCTAGCTGGTGGTAAGCTTGGTAACTCTACTGGGAAGACATTAGGAAACTCGCACACTACGGGTACATCTTCCAAACTAGTCTCCACTCTGCCCATTGTACTGAACATGCCAGTGAATGTCTCTACATCTACGCTAATGGCGACTCTATTCCTAGTGATTGGTAAACTCATCAAGTCCCTTAAAAACTAAACTTCGGATGCCCAAGAATCTAAAATGTGATCCTCTTACCGTAGCAGTGAATATGTACAGGCTAAGCACCCAACTAATCCATGCCCAGTAGTGCATCGAACTCTAGGAACTCCAACACTCTCAGGTCTGCAGGTACGATGTGACCCTATATCTTTACCAAATAGTCAACACACAATAAGTTCAGGTAAATCTTATCCCCAGCAGCCGTGTTAAGGATCAAATGTGTCTCTAATTTAGTGGGTTTCAACCCTAACTCATCAACCATACGACTCGAAATAAACGAAACTGTAAAACCAGAATCAAACATGGCATGCATAAAATAATTGCAAATGTAAACCCTACCCTCAATCAGGTTCTGTGTGACAGTCGAATCTAGTGTGGCAATGGCATGAACCTGCTCCTTGCCCTGTGGCTACCCTCGGCCCAGTCGTGGACAAGCATTAATGAAGTTGCCTAACTGTCCGCACTTATAGCATGCACCCCTCTAAGACTTTAAATCAGACAGACTACGCTATCCCTGTCTCAGTGCTTGACTAAAACTCTATCCCTACCCCTGATCGCGTCTCTATCTCTATTTGTATCTCTGCTCCTAGCCGTCGCCCCTGCCATCAGTCCTCTGATGCTGTTGTTTATGCTGGCCTGACTGAGTTTGCGGTTGTTAAACATTAGCATAGCTCCGTTCTGAAGTGGATGGTATAACTACTGTGGTGGGTGAAGCTACTACAGATGCTACACTCTGAGATTTATCCCTCTGCGACCACTGCTTGAATCTCTTCCTCCTCCTACCATCTCCCGAATGCCTCCTTGACTGGGAAGGTGCTAATGAAGAAACCTGGGTCCCGGTACGCGCACTAACGAAACCCTCACTAGCCATGGCTCTTTCAATGCTGCCTGCAATGTACTCGGCTCTATTGTCACAACCATCGAACCAATAGAGTCTAGTAGCCCGTGTAGAAAATAATATGCCTGGTCAGCTTCAGTGTCAGTTTCTTATCTGATATACTCCATCAATCGCAAGTATTGGTCCATATACTGCATCACAGATTCATCTGAACTCTATCGAATGTTCTAAAACTCAGTCCTCTTTTTGGTTATGGATAGTAGGAGGGATGTACATCTGCTTGAACCTCACCTTAAACTCAGTTCAATCATTGGTCTTCCCCTTTGTGGCCACTGTAGTACGCCACCAGACATCGACCTCTCCGAACAGTGAAGCAGATGATATACTCGGTTGCATGTGGGCCAACGTAGGTAGGATGTCATAAATCTTCTCGTGGCTCTTCAAGAATATCTCCGCTGCCTCAAGGTACATACCTCCATAAAACTTTTAAGGCTGATGTCTCTAAAACTTCCTGGCCTGCCTCGCCTCTGTTATATAGCCTTAGTACCCGAAATAGTCAGTGTACTAAGTGTCTCCGCAGCCGATGTATCCAGCGTCAATGGTATCACGTCTATCTAAGTAGGAGGTACAACTACCTCTGTATGCACTGTCGGGGCTACTGTTGTCTCCGGCATTGCTACAATCAGAATAGGAGTTGTTGACGTCGCTGTTGTAATCAGTGTGCCAGTCTGCTGTGTAAAAGGAAACTGAGAAGTAGTCGGAGTGGATAGTGTCATTGTAGTGGGTGCTTTCTCTAGTTTCAGGATCTCCTCTAGTCGGTGATCCTGACTTATGATCCTCTAAGTCCATATTTGGAACTCCTCCATACTGACGCCTCTGGGACTAGGCGCCCAACTATCATCACCACAACATGGCTGATCCGCCATCACTATCTGCAATTTAGGCGAATCCCCGAATCAATGAATAGCTAATCGATATCATAATAATACACCATCTCAAATATAACCTGTACAATACAAGTTCTGAACTTTTCCCAACTCTCCTCACATCCCAACTAAGACTTAAGTTAGGTTTATAAGGTTCTACTTTAAGTTCAACATCTATCCTTACTACAGATTTCTTGTGTCTTACTAGATTGTGATTCACATTTAAGAGTATTTTATTCAACCTTTACACTCTGATACCAACTGTGACGACCCCAAATTCCACAATCCTAGAATTGGACACTGCTTGGCCTAGACCTGCACGAAACCCTGAGCCAGTCCCGCTGAGTCGCACGGGCCCAGTGAGCCTTTCCTTCCCATTTAGTCATTTATCAAGCTTTTAAAGGTGAAGTTAATTAATTACCTAGTTATCAAAAATATAGCGGAAGTGAATTAAAATCAAAACTAATTAATAACCTCAAGGCATCAAGTTATGACAAAACTAGGGTATGGAAACCCCGTGAATCACATCTACCATATGAATCATGAGAGTGTTTCATTAATGTCATACATATCCTGTGTCGCTTAACCCAAAATCCCAAGTTCAAAAATACGTAGATAATACAACCAATAATCACCTATATCAAGTGGAGGACGGTCGCTCAAAATATCTCGCCTAACTGCACAGCTTTCCCCTTGCTGGACTGTGGATCTGCACTCAATCAAACACAAGAATGACGAGCCCAGGTAAGTGACGCCAAGTAGGAACAATAAATACAGTATTTTAAAATAAATAAATCAAGCAGTCAATTCATGCAGATAGAAAGAAAGGACAGGGATTGCATGAATATATAAAGACTGTAATTAATGAATGAGCAATCGAAATTAAGTGTCTTGGAATACAAAGGAAAGACACTATTTGTCTCCACCAATCAAATTTGTTTTAGCCAAGGACATAATCTCCTCAAAGGCTCGGAGTCGAGGACATAATCTCCTCTAAGACCCTTACGCGAATGTAGAGTCCCTATCAATCTGGTGAAGAACTCTCCCCTCGTCCATATCATTACAACCAAATCATGTATCCCCAGCCATAAACCCCTGGTGTAAATACTGACAAGTCAGTATTTATAGGATTTAATAGTATATTTTAATATAATTTAGTGTGGAAGTTTATAAAATATATATCTAATTATATTTACTTTTGGTTTTTAGGTGAAACGGAGTGTACGGTTGAATCCGGGGCAGAAAAATACTCAAAATAGAGTATTTATTTGCATTAATCGGATACCACGGGAGTTTGTCTTGAAATATACCGTGACAGTGGGATAATTGGGGTGTAGCATTGCCATGTGTCAATACATTACTGGTCCAGCGTTTAAATATACACCAGCAGTGCCACGTGTCAACGTGTCATTCGTCCAGATAGCCACATGTCGCCTCCCCATTCGCTGAGCTGCGTCATAAGCAGCTGCTAGTCAATAGGAGCGCGACACATAAGCAAACCAGCAGCGCTTCAACCAACCAGAAGCAGCCACGTCACCTCTCCAAGTTCTCTTCAAGTCCAGATCGTCGATTTGCCTCGAGATGCATGCAGGTGCTGTCTCCCAGAACTTCGGTGATACTCGCGTGACTTTTTTCCGTTAGCTGTGCGCCACATGTTGCCGTCCCGTTCGTCTAACGCGTTACCTTTCCACTCTCCAGCGAATGAGATCCCGACATGTGTCACGGTCCACCTTTCACAACACGTCACAGATTCTAGTCCCAACCAATCCGGTCTCGCCACGTCAGCCACGTCATCACCTCAGCGCCAATCAACATGCGACATGTCAGCGACGCACAGAAAAATGCCCAATGACAGCCTGACACGTGTCAAGGACGAAAAAACACCCAAAACAATTTTCTCTCTTCCATACACCAATCTTAGTAGTTTTACATATTAGGACTTTAGGTGTAAATAGAACATCTATTATTCATTAAAGAACTCTCTCTCTCTCTCTGCATTATTTTGTGAGTAGCCATGTTCGGCTAATCAAGCCATTGCCTAGGTTGGAGGTGAAGCAATTCAAGATTATGGATTCATGGCATAACTTGTGAGATCTTTTATTTTATTATTTAATTTAATTTAATTTCTTCTATTTCATTGTTGTTGATTTCAATGAATATGCTTTAAACTTAGGGTATGTGGCCAGTGCATTCTTTTAGGTGGATGATCTATAGTTAATTGACTCATTAGTATCCGTAATTGTACTTTTAAGACAATATAAGTAACAAACATTCACCCAATTGCCGTCAAAACCTTTCGATTCCTGAGTGTGCAACAATTGAATCTAGGTTAAATCGGGAGCGAACGCGATCCGGTTATCTAGGATTAGTATTCCCATAGAAGTTTATTACTGCGGTTAGTGTGTTAAATCTTATAGCGGATGTCTAGGGTTATACATTAATTAGGGAAGTAGTTAGTGGCGGATGTCCTAGCTATCGAGATTAGGGGAATTAGGAATTTTTGGCGGATGTCGATTTTCCATAGCTAATCTAGAGGAACTTGAATTAATAATTGTTTTGGAAAAGATTGACGACCATGATATGTAATTGAATCTTGATCTTGTCTTGTGGAACCGTAGACTTAGGTATTTAAATTAATTTTTCGTAGTCTTAGATATTTATTTTAGTTATTTAATTTATTAGTAATTAGATTAATTAATTGAGTCATTTTTCTCTAAACCCCCATTCTCCTTTCTTTTAGAACCTTAGAAAGAGTACCAATCTCTGTGGGATCGACCCTTTGCTACTATCTGCAAATAGTTAGTTTAAGGAAATATTTTATTGACGTGTTCAGAAACGGGAGCTTATCCGGGACTTCTAGCACATATGAATCTATACTTTCTAAATCGTCCAACACAAAGGTGTCGGCAGTGCAAAAACTCTTCGAACGCTCCTTTACATCCACCGCATCTCAAAATCATCAAATATATACGGGAGGGTGGGTGGATTTACCAATACAAAGGATTTGTCGTCCTTGCTCTCTTGTTGTAGTTCCTCCGGCCCAGTTAATGTGACTTCAATCTCTTTTTCGGCTTCTTCTTTGTAAGTTTATGCCATAATGATCTCCGACTTTGATTGAGACACTTCAAGTTCCCCCTCTGACTCTTTGTGATCACTCCAATACTCATATATACAAGGTGTCACTCCATCAATAGCAAAGTACTCGTTCATGGCATGCTCATTCGCCTCAACACTCATCAATGTGACATCCTTCAAAGTCTCTTTTTCATCACAACTTAATAGTACGGGAAACTCTTCTTCTTCAAGCATTCTATTAAGTGTGTCATTCATTTTATTAGTGGGAGTTTCTATACTTTGAACCTTCGAATTTATGTCTTTAAAGTGTTGTTCCATGTTTTTCTGATATTGTAAGATGTCTTGATGGAACCTTTGATTGATAGAGGAGTATTCTTTGAACATATCTTCAAGAGATTGCTCATCTTGTCGAGGAGTCAATGGGCTGGAAAAGGGATAACTCAAGTTGGGTTGTGGCGATGCATTACCCCAATAAGTATAACTCTCATATTCAGGCTCGTAAGGACAAACATCGGTAGGATGAGTATTATCTCCGCAAATTCCACAAACCTCAACCTGTTGCACAAAAAAAGGCCAATTAGAAAATTCATGACCATAATTTGACATACCTACCGCATTCATACTTTTATAGTATGAGTCTTCGAATTGACTATAATTGTCGGAATAGGAGGCCATCGTGGAGTTATCTGCAATGCTAGAGACAAGGGTACAAAGTAACTACAAATAAATAAATAAATAAATAAAACCAAACAAAGAAAAACCAATCCCCGGCAACGGCGCCAAAAATTGACGCGCGCCGAACACGTCAATAAAATATTTTCTTAAACCAACTATTTGCAGATAGTGGCAAAGGGTCGATCCCATAGAGATTGATAGTCTTTCTAAGGTTCTAAAAGAAAAGAGAATGGGGGTTTAGAGAAAAATGACTTAATTAATTAATCTAATTACTAATAAATTAAATAACTAAAATAAATATCTAAGACTACGAACAATAAATTTAAATATCTAAGTCTACGGTTCCACAAGACAAGATCAAGATTCAATGGCATATCATGGTCGTCAATCTTTTCCAAAACAATTATTAATTCAAGTTCCTCTAGATTAGCTATAGAAAATCGACATCCGCCAGAAATTCCTAATTCCCCTAATCTCGATGGCTAGGACATCCGCCACTAACTACTTCCCTAATTAATGCATAACCCTAGATATCCACCATAAGATTTAACACTCTGACTGCAGTAATAAACTTCTATGGGAATACTAATCCTAGATAACCAGATCGCGTCCGCTCCCAATTTAACTTAGATTCAATTGTTGCATACTCAAGAACCGAAAGGTTTTGACGGCAATCGGGTGAATGTTTGTTACTTATATTGTCTCAAGAGTACAATTACGGATACTAATGAGTCAATTAACTATAGATCATCCACCTAAAAGCATGCACTGGCCACATACATACCCTAAGTTTAAACCATATTCATTAAAATGAATAACAATGAAATAGAAGAAATTAAATTAAATTAAATAATAAAATAAAAGATCTCACAAGTTATGCCATGAATCCATAATCTTGAATTGCTTCACTTTCGACCTAGGCAATGGCTTGATTAGCCGAACATGGCTACTCACAAAATAATGCAGAGAGAGAGAGAGTTCTTTAATGAATAATAGATGTTCTATTTATACCTAAAGTCCTAATATGTAAAACTACTAAGATTGGTGTATGGAAGAGAGAGAAAACTGTTTTAGGTGTTTTTTCGTCCTTGACATATGTCAGGCTGTCATTGGGCATTTTTCTGTGCGTCGCTGACATGTCGCGTGCTGATTGGCGCTGAGGTGATAATGCGGCTGACGTGGCGAGACCGGATTGACTGGGACTAGAATCTGTGACGTGTTGTGAAGGGTGGACCATGACACATGTCGGGATCTCATTCGTTGGAGAGTGGAAAGGTGATGCGCTGGACGAATGGGATGGCAAGACGTGGCGCACAGCTGGCGGAAGAAAGTCGCGCGAGTATCATCGAAGTTCTGGGAGACAGCACCTGCATGCATCTCGAGGCAAATCGACGATTTGGACTTGAAGAGAACTTGGAGAGGTGACGTGGCTGCTTCTGGTTGGCTGAGGCGATGCTGGTTTGCTTACGTGGCGTGCTCCAATTGACTAGCAGCTGCTTATGACGCGGCTTAACGAATGGGGAGGAGACACATGGCTGTCTGAACGAATGACACGTTGATACGTGGCGCTTCTGTTGTATATTTAAACGTTGGACCAGTAATGTATTGACACATGGCAATGCTGCACCCCAATTATCCCACTGTCATGGTATATTTCGAGACAAACTCTCGCGGTATCCGATTCCTGCAAATAAATACTCTATTTTGAGTATTTTTCCGCCCCGGATTCAACCGTACACTCCGTTTCACCTAAAAACCAAAAGTAAATATAATTAGATATACATTTTATAAACTTCCACACTAAATTATACTAAAATATACTATTAAATCCTATAAATACTGACTTATCAAATACACAGAAGGCACGAAAATTTTGCAAGGATCGCGTTTGACTCACTAGCCTTAGGTCAACTCAGGATAATGGAATTTGATAGCATTGAACAATATCAATAATGAATTTAAAGCTCAAGAAATAACTATATTGTTCCTCACTGGTTTACTTACCTCAATCCAAGCTAATTGCACTCTCGCGGACTCCGACTCGTCCATACGTAGTCCCGCGTACTAATAATCTCGATAATATAATTTATTATGATTTTCCATCAATTTATCCAATTTTCCTTATTTATGTTCGGTGTGTTTCCAGATCGATTTTGGGGTAATTGGGTCATATTTGGACCAATTTAGGTACCCCGGGAAGTCCCCAATTCATTTTGAAGATCCACAAAATTTTTGGTAAAAACTAGGTTTTAGGCACCGTGGTGGTTTCCCTCGACAACAGCCTCCACGACGTGGGGTAGAGTGGTCTCTGCAGGCGTCATGGGATACGCTGTGGGGGTTTACCTACACGACGCTTCCTCGGCGTGGGGACAAAGACCCTTCTCTGTTCCGATTGCCGCAATTGGCGCCGTGGGGCCCGACACTGCCCCTGATGGACTACCAGGGGTGTTTCCCACCCAAGCTCGCGCCACCTTGATCCAATTTGGTCCATTTTTCTTTGAGAACTCAACACCATTCCAAAAACACCTTTGACACCCCAAAACGACCGAAATCATCGTCGGAAAACCCAAATTGAAAATACTTCGAAAAATCTCCAAAAATTCATGAAAAATCCAAAACTTCCCCAAATTGAATACTGCCTTTACAAAACTTATTTTGATCGTCGTGAGTATCACCAAAACGTCGAGAGTGTCGATCGAGTCCGAAATATCGACGTGGTGTCTGAATTTCATTGTGACGAACACGAATATAACACACACTAACGTGTAGGAAACAACGAGGAGAGTAAGAATCTTACCTCGGATCTTCTAAAACCACCGCCTCCGGTGCCGCTCCAGGCACACCAGTCCGTCAGGTTGCTTGGTAAAGAAGTTAGGGAAGAAGAGAGAGAAATAAGAGAGGAAGAGAGAGAAACAAAGGTGGGTGTTGGGTTTTTATACCCCTTTCCTCATCCACTTATGCACACTCATCTCAATGTGCATCTAGGGTCCTCTTTTTAGTTCTCCCAACAACTCCAACACTTCATATGCGACTTCATTAGGTAACTTGAGCTCCAAACTTGGGCTTCTCCCACTCCGCCTTAGTGTTGTTGAGCTCGAATTGCGCCGCGACTCGCCCGTCGCACGCACTTGGTTGCAACCACGTGCCAACACGCCTATAATTTTATAAATTTGTGTTTTGTTAGTGTTTTTAGTAAAGTTTGTCCCCCATACTACCAAACCTTACCTCGAAATATCAACACTCGTACGCAAACGTCCTCACACGTTAGAAACTTTGAAAATTTATTAATGAAATACAATATAATACAAATACCACACAAAACTAATGTACCTCGGTGTCAACGACCGATAATTTGATGACTGTATTACAATCGAGGGCCCACGTACACATAGATATTCATGTGGCACATGTTAAAATTTTAGAATTGTTACACCCAAATTACCTGGCGGCATCATCTAAAGCGTGAGTTCATAAGCTTTTCTGGTCTGGACGCCGTGGGTGAAATGGCTCATGGTGCCCTCGCGACTCAGTTCCTGAAATCATTTCCAAGGTTTTTCGTCACCCGGCTCACTTCGTTGCATTCTGAGCCTATCCCAAACATAAAAGGATGCTCCAATACATCAAATTCGACATTCAAATCAATCAAAACTGTGGTTTATAACCCCGGTGTGAAAATTAACAAAAAAATCAAGATAATTGTCCAAAAATACAAAACTCATCCAAACATCCAAAACAACTGCATGGTTGTGCTCAACACCGATCAATTAGTCCATATAAATCTTCGAAACACTCAAACAAAAAATTTCCAAATTTAACATCCACAAATACCATGAAGAAAACTCTTAAAAGACCCATCAAAACGATGACCACCTCGCGATGAATAGATATGTTACCTTAGTTTTTGAGTTTGGTCGCGTCTTAACATCGTTCTGAGCTTGAATCTGATCGAGAAATCTTTCCGAGCTTCGTTCTCTCGTCGTGTAAATAAAGAAATGAAACAATGAAATAAATGGAGAGAAAAACAATGTTATATATATCCTTTACATCCACTCTCATACGCGTACCCTGATGACGATCTGATGCTCCTCATCTCATAAGCCAACCTCCACTAACACTATGCCAACACAATTCGGTGACTTAGATGAGACACTCACTCCCATGCATACTATTCAATACACGGTTTTGAACCCTTGTCCGCAACACAACTCGACCACCGTGTGCCCAAGAACCTACCTAAGCATCGAACACGTTACTCAACTTTTAATTATTATATTTTAATTTATTTTGACAGTGTTTTATTCACATTTGTCTCTCGGACAACTAAATACCCGACCATAGTTCACCCCGATGCCCATATAATACATTTTCTCGAGCCGAACCCGTTTGTCCTCATCAATGCTTTCACACAAACGTCCTGACACTTGCGCATACATGACTCGAGTTTCCACTTCAATTCCTCATCCCTGTGGTGCTGCCATTTGACAAGAATTGATGAAAGCTCCTTATTCCTCAAGATCTTTACCTTTCGGTATAGAATCTGAATAAGCTGCTCGTCAAAAGTGATATCCTCCCTCAAGTCTATCTGGCTCAAGTCCACCATCGGTCTTCTGCCCTCTTTTGACCTATCTAGTCGAAGCATCGACACATGAAATACTGGGTGGATCCCTAATAACTGAGGTGGAAACTTCAACTTATAAGCAACTCTGCCTATCTGCTTCCTAACTAGAAATGGACCAATGAACCATGGTGCAAGCTTCCCTCTAATCTTAAATCTCTTATGACTCTTCATTGGAGTCACCTTTAGATAAACATATTCTTTGACCTGATATTTTAACTCCCCGTGATACATGTCATAATACTTCTTTTGCCTGTCCTGCGCGCCGTTTAACCTCACTCTGACCAGACTTATCTTCTTTGTGTTATCTACTACAATATTAGTCCAAATTGCTGCCTCATCCTCTGGCTCTGCACAATAAGATGGAGATCTGCATGACCTCCCGTATAATGTCTCAAATGGTGCCTGTGACGGCCCCAATTTTCCTGTGCAATTGGGTACACCTGGCCTAGACTCGTGCAGGCCCCAAATCATCACTTCACAACCTGACAAGCCTAGTCAGCCTTCAATTTAATCAATTTAATAATTTATGAAAGAGTTATTGCATTAGTACACAGTGGAAGACTAAAACAATTATAACAAAGGAAAATAACTCAATCAAAGGGAAATTAGGAATTCTATAAATGTGGAAAACCCCGGGTATTCATGTACAATTCGAAATGCAAAGGTACATGATACCAATCTCATCAAAAATGTGTCAAGTTCAATAATCCCAAAGCATATATATGAAACGATATACATAAAAGCAAAACATAAGGAAACCTACAAAATAGTCTCCAAATCTAGCCGCTAATCCTCACAAAAGTCGCCTAAGCAGGGCTCTTTGCCTCTACTGCACTCTGTTCTATCTGCACCCACTGTTACAAACTAGACGGTGAGCAACTGGAGAAAATTGAATGTAATGCCAGAAGAAGATAACAATAATTCATGATAAAACAAGTAAAATAGTCTAAATATCATGCAGTAATAAAAAGACAGGAATTTAAATAGACAAGATGCATAATAAACAGACTAATAGATATCAATCGAAAGTCAAGTGTGTTCCAAGGAATCAAAAGAGGCTCATAAGTTGTCTAAATCATAGCATAATGGCGAAGACCTCGCGAGGTCTTCCCGGGCATCGACACAAGTGAAGGCATAGCTATGACGGAGGGACTCGAATCCACTCACCCAGTACTCGGTGTCACACAGTCACTAAGGGTGGTCACACACTCGTGCGCACGAGTGCCCGCGTTTTATCCCTCTAGTGCAGGTCCTAGTACTTTTGAGACGAAACACTTACGCTAGGAAACACACAACAAGAAATGGAATGGAATACCAATAATAGAGTATAACAAGACTGAATAAATGATAATGAATCACATGGCATTTTCTTACTGGCTTACAAACGTTCAAATGCTTTTTAAGGAAAGTGTACTTACCTCAACTAATCGCAACCCGTAGACACTCTCACGTCCCTAACGCGTATCCTCGAGTATCCTGCTACCTGACAAGGTCAGAAACTCTAATTAGTTGGTCGAGTCATTACTAAACCTAGGTTGAATACCTTAGTGTTTTCCCCAATGTTTTGATGATTCGAACGACGATGCAAATCGACTGAAAAATCAAACGAAACACAACTCTTTTAGATTTTGAAAACCACACCATATGTAAGCCTGTTCATCATTCATAGGCTCGGCTCAGTCATAAATAGGTCACACCATAGTCTCGTGGACCAGCAGTGTGACCACGACGTCACTACCGTTCAGTCAACGTAAAACACAATCACGACGTCGTTCAACAATCACGACTCCATACGAAACTCAAAACATCGAAACATGAAAACAAGTCTCCTCAATCCATGATATCCATAACATTCCATACACGCATGAACGAGATTTTTACTTAGTCGTAACGCAACCAAAACGAAAACACAACTCATAAAACAAGTCTCTCACACATATTGTGTGTTCATCGACATAAAACAACGATAAACTTAATCACGCCCAAGGTCGAGACCTTCATTTCGAATTATGAGTATTGTCCAGCATTGGGAGGGTTTCCTCGGCATGGATTGGCCGAAAAACACCTCGTCTAATCGGAGCTCAAATGCACACTTATAAACAAGAACAACCAAACAAAAAGCCATGAAATCACGTCAATGTACTTCGTCACCACTAGCTCGGACCCATTGGAAGTTGCGAGACGCCATCATTGGCTTAGCATGGTCCCCGACAACCTCTCGGAGTAGCACTTCGGCCAACAGCGCCGCCGCCAGTGGCGGTTTCCGACCAACCGCTTAATACATAAAGAAAAATAGACGATTCGGACAAAGCATTGGTTTACACCACATATCAACGATTTTTCAGGGATGTGGGGGTTCGGTGGACCACCGGGGGTCACCCCGACCTTTGACACCCACCGGAGTAGCGACGGCAAACCTCCGACAGCTGAGGACAGATTGCACACACAGCAAGGGGGCGGGCTCGATGAAGAAGAACAACACACACAGTTCACTCAACTCGACAGATCAAGACTGCCATTGCATCTCCACCACATATTGGACTCTTTTGGACTTATGGAGACTCCGGTGACCCCATCAGGGTCGTCTCCAACCATAATAGGCCTAACATGTTGCAAAATCGTGACAAGGCAGAGCAAAGAGAGAGAGAGAAGAGAGAAAACATAGAGGCCGTGAGAGAGGGAAAGAGGAACCTAGGGAATGAGAGAGAAACCTTGACTCCGGTGACCACCTAGGACTGCCTCAAAGGGTCGTGGCCACCATCCCAGTTTGACATCATGTGGACAGCCACTCAATAGTGGGGAGATGAGGCGTGCGTAACCGAGGAAGAGAGCTCGAGTGAGAAACCGAGAGAGAGAGAGAGAAACTGAGAGCAAACGAGAGGGAGAGAGAGAAGAGAACCTCTGGTGAGGGCTTCGATACTCCAGCACCGCTGTGAGAGTGGTGGCTGCCAATTCATTGACAGCGAGAGGAGGGTGGCAGTGAGTGTGAGAGAGAGACAGTGAGGTGAGAGATGACGAGAGTGGAGAGGGAGAGAGAGACCATGAGATGAGAGAGCACTTCCGGTGAGAGATCTGGTCGTCCAACGCCGGTGGTCAGCGAACCAGGGAGGAGTTGTGGCGGCAGTGAGCTTGGAGAAGAAGGTGAATAGTGTAGGGTTTTTTTTGTTAAAACGTTTTTTATATATGTAACTAAATGAGTCAAATGACCCTTTTGCCCTTCAACATCCTTCTCTCACTCTTCAAAACAGTTACCCTTATGGGTCTTTTACACCTTCATCACATCTCAACATACACACACATCTCAATGCAAATCTCATGGCTCTCCTTGTTTAAGCTGTGTCACTTTAACAATTTCCATCCCATAGCCCGTGTGTTGTGAAACTATCCAACTCCCACGTTGATATTACGTTTCTTCGATCCGTATTTCTCCGTCACGCGCGACATTTCACCTTGTCTCATAAATAATTACTTAAATTATACAAAAATTCATTAAATTTGTATTTTAACAGTGTTTTAAATCCCCCGTGTACCCGTAACCCAATTTTCCTACTCGTTCACCGACTTAATCGTCCGGTCACTCAAATACGAGTATAAATATGTAATACATATCATCATCCACAAATAACCAAATTTTCGGGTCATTACAGTGCCATACCAATATTGGCCTGATAACTATTATTGTAGGCAAACACACACAAATAAAGATACTCCTCCCATAATCTACCATACTCCAACATACACATCCTCAGCATATCCTCAAGAATCTGGATCAATCGTTCTGATTGTCCATCAGTCTATGGACGATAGCTGGTACTAAGACCCAACTGCGTAGCCAACTGTGCCTGCATATTCTTCCAAATTGAGATGTAAATTGTTGCCCTCTGTCAGACACAATCAATAATTGAACACCATGCAGTCGAACTATCTCTTTCTCACATAAACTTACCAACCTATCCACCCAATTTGTGATAAAATTGGTATAAAGTGCACATATTTCGTTAACCTATCCACAATCACCCAGATGTTATCATGTCCCCGCTGAGATCGAGGTAAACCACTGATGAAATCCATGGCAATATGCTCCCATTTCCATCTACGAATAGGAAGTGCCTGTAATAACCCACCAGGTCTGCGATGCTCAGCCTTAACTCGCTGAGAAATATCACACCCTCTAACGTAATTAGAAACATCGATCTTCATCCCTGGCCACCAAAATATATGACGTACACCAACATACATCTTGGTCCTGCCCGGATGAACCGTAAAACGTGAGCGACATGCTTTATAAAGTATCTTATCGCTTAGATCAACCACTAATAGAATCCACAGTTGCCCTCTAAATCTCAGGCATGAGTCTGTCAACTAACTTTAATCTAGAAGATCTGAACTCTGAGCAAACTCTAGAAATCATCCGTACTGCTCATCTCGCTGCGAACCATCAAGTACATGCTGAATAGAGATAGTCTAAGTCCTCATCTGTCCACAAATTAACACTCTGGTATCGGTCAAAATATTCATGGAATACATCATATCGACTGCCTCGAGTAACGCATACTTTTGTGTCATGGCAAGTAACAATCTCTGTGGCTCAATGCATTAGCAACAACATTAGCCTTCCCCGAGTGATACTCCAAGAAAAAATAATAATCCTTAAGGAACTCAAGCCAACGTCTTTGTCTCATATTCAGATCCTTCTGAGTAAACAGATATTTCAAGCTCTTATGGTTAGTAAACAACACAAATCTCTCCCTATAAAGATAATGGTGTCAAATCTTCATTAAAAATGCTACTGTTGCCAACTCCAAGTCAGGCGTAGGGTAATTTTTCTCGTGAACCTTCAGCTGTCTGAACACATAGGCAATCAATATATCGTCATTTATTAATACACAACCCAAACCCACCTTAGAAGCATCGATGTTTACCTCAAAGCTTTTCCCTGACTCAAGTAACAATAATACTGGTGCAGTAGTCAAACATTCTTTTAATGTAAAAAACGCTTGTTCATAATCATCGTTCCACTGAAAATGAACTTCCTTCTTCGTTAATTGCATCATAGGAGCCGCAACCTTCAATAAGTCTTTTACAAAATGCCTATAATATCCCGCCAAGCCAAGAAAACTGTGAATATCCGATACTAATCTCAGTATAGGCCAATCAATAACAACTCTAACCTTAGTAGGGTCCACTGACACTCCACTAGCCCCGACGGTATGTTTAAGAAATCTGACCTCCGCAAGCCGAAATTCGCACTTACTAAACTTGGCAAAAAATATGTGCTCCCTTAATAGCTACAAAATCATCCTGAGGTGCTCCTCGTGACCCTCACGAGTCTTAGAATATATTAAGATATTGTCAATAAACATAATGGTGAACCTATCTAAATATGGTATCAACACTCGATGCATCAAATCCATAAATATGGCAAGCATATTAGTCAGTCCAAATGGCATGACTGTAAAATGATAATGCCCATATCGAGTGCGAAAAACAGTCTTCTCCCTATCCTCCTCTCTAATCCCCTGCTGATGATACCTAGATCTCAAATCTATTTGTGAGAACCACTGTGCTCCCTTCAGCTGATCGAGCAAATCATCAATATGAGGAAGTGGATACTTATTCCTCACTATCACCTTGTTAAGGTGCCTATAATCGAGACACAATTGAAGGTTACCATCTTTCTTCTTAACAAATAAGACCAGCGCTCCCTAAGGTGACATTCTAGATTAAATAAAACCCAACTCTATTAGTTGATCCAGGTGTGATCTCAACTCCTCTAACTCTTTTGGAGCCATAAAATATGGTAGAATGGATATCGGTTTGGTACTCGAAACCAAATCGATAATGAAATCAATCACCCTAGGCGATGGTAAACTTGGTAGCTCAGCTGGAAATACCTCAAGAAACTCCCTTACTACAATTAAATCCTCCATCCTAGTCTCAATCTTCCCCATCGTACCCAAAACACTGGCAAGTATCTCCACTTTACTGCTATAAGCTATCCAGCCTCTAGTAAGTGGCAATCTAGTCGAAGTCCCTTGAAAACTAAACACTGGATATTCGAGAATCTGGAAAATAACCCTCTTGATAAAGCAATGGATATGTGCATGATACGCACCCAACCAATCCATTCCCAACAAAGCATCAAACTCTAGAAACTCCAATACTCCCAGGTCTACGGGTAAGACATGAACCCTTATCTCTACTGAACAACCCACACATACCAATTTTTGATAAATCTTATCCCTAGTAGCCGTGCTAAGGATCAAGGGTCTTTCTAGTCTTGTAGGTCTCAAACCCAATAAATTAACCATGTGGCCTGAAATAAATGATACTGTAGAAATTGAATGAAAGTTGATATGCATAAAACAACCACAAATAAAAATCGTACCTTCAACAAGGTTACGTGTAGCGGTTTGGTCTAGCGGAGCAACAATGTGAACTGCCTCTCAGTTCTGCTGCGACTGTCCTTTGCCCAATTGTGAATAAGAACTAATGAAATGATCTATCTGACCATACTCAAAGCAAGCTCCATAAGAACCTAAACCAGACGGAACGCCTTGTCCCGATTTTTAAGACGGACTAGAACACTGACCCTGGTCATATTTACCACCCTGTCGAAATCTTTGCCCCTGACCATAACCTCTGCCATTAGTCCTTTGCCACTATTGTCTCTTAAGACCTGATGATGTTAGTTGTTGTGGTGTAATGACATAACTATGCACTGCAGCAGGTGACACAACAATAGTAGAAGGTGAAGATATAATAGATGTTACACTATGTGCTCGACTTCCGCAAAACCATGGTCTTGGTCTCTTTCCCCTCCTGGTACCTCGAGGCAAACTCCAGTCTGTACTAATGTTGAGGGTGTAGCTTCAACTCCGGCATGGGTGCCCACAAAAGCCTCACTGGCCATCCCTTTCTCAAAAGCTTCCTGTAAAGTATTTAGAGCTGTAGTGACCACTATAGATCTAATCGGAGCCAACGGACCATAAACAAAATAATAGACCTAATTGGTGTGAGTGTCAACTATGTCGTCAACATACTCAATCAATCTCAGGTACCAGCCCATATACTGCATTACTGACTCGCTACTTGACTGTCTGATGTTCTGGAACTCAGTCCTCTTCACATTACGGATTGCAGGTTGAATGTATTTCTCATTGAACCTCTCCTTAAACTTTGCACAATCCTTATTTCGTAGAACCATGCTACGCCACCAAGTATCACCTCTCTAAACAGCAAAGCTGATGAAATAATAGGTCTCACATGCTCCGGTGTAGCCAATACATTGTGAAACTTAATATGACTCCAAGTGTATTTCTTCGCAGCCTCTAGATCTGTACCTCCATGAAATTTCTTCAGATGGTTTTGTTGAAACTCTCGAGCCTGCTTCACGTCAATGGTAGCCCTAGTATTCTTCTCCCTTGAAGTACTTGGCGGATCCCCAACCGGTGTATCAATAATAGGTAGTAAAATATCCGCTTGAACCTATGCCTCCCCCGTCACAACAGGTCTTGTCAACACTGCTGGTGTTGTAGGTGTATCCTATATAGTAGGAGCATTCCCAACTTGTGTATCCACTAGTGTCGCAGAAGTAGGGGGTGAAGGTGTAGCCTGAGTCCTCAACAACCTGTGGATCACCTCCAGCTATTGGCCATGTGATGAAACTAACTAAGACATCTCGTTCAGTCTCCCATTAACATTTCCTGAACCACCATCACTGGTACTAGGTTGATCAGCCATCGCAATCTGAAAAGATAACGAGTACATGATCAGACATAGCTATCGATAATAGTATTTACAATGCATTAAATAGCTCATAGTGTGATTTTAATTTCCCCAACTCTCCTCACTTCCCAACTAAGACCTAAGTTAGGATTATAGGGTTACAACCTAAGTTCAACCATTATCCTAACTTTCGCTGACTATGTCTTAATGGTTTGTGATTTAATCAAGAGTCAAGTTTTACAAACCTAGGCTCTGATGCCAACTGTGCCGGCCCCAGCTCCACAATCATAGGAGAACCCCGCCTGACCTAGACTTACGTAGACCTTGAGTCAAACCTCCCGTAGTTAACATAAACTTAGTCAGCCATACCTTACCTTTTTACCATTTATTTATCAATTTAAGATGAGATTATTGATATTAGTGAGTTATTGAAAGATAATAGAAAGCATTTAAAATCTCGAACTAATATAACAACTTCAAGACATAAGTTAGGATAACCTAGAATGTATGGAAACCAAGCAAATACATATATCACCATCATAGGAGAGAATATCATCATATACATGCCTAAGATCTTTCATTCCCAAAACACAATTTTAAAACATAAATATACAGTAATACAAAATATCAAAGCTACGTTAAGGCCAAAAGATGAACAGCTCCAAATCCTCAAAGCAAATCACTAAGTTGGGGAGGAGCTTTCTTTTTACTTAACTATGGATCTGCACTCAGTCAAATACAAGAATGACAAGTCCCAGGTAAGTAACGTCAAGTAGTATGTTTACAGTATTTCGAAATAAATAACAGTTTATATTCATGCTGATAAAAAGAAAAGTACAGAGAATGCATGATTAAATAAAGACTTGAAATAAATCTAACTCAATCGATAATGAATGTCCAGGAATCAAAAGGAAAGGCGCAAGTAGTTCCGACCAATGAAAAAGTCATTTGAGTTCAAGAAGAAAACACCTACCAGACTCTTATTGAGTCGAGGGAGATCACCTACCAAACTCAGAGTTTAAAACGTGGTAAATTCACACAATCCTAAAATCCACGCGAATGTATAATTCCTCATCAATCTAGTGAAGTAATTCCCATTCCGTATATAGGAACTAAAATATCGTATTGTGAATTCCAAGTTCCAAAAATAGTATCTTGAATCTCGAGTTCCCGTCTACTGGTGCATGACACCAGATAACCCATCCTCCTAAGGATCACGTTGACTCCCTTGCCCTTGACTACTCAAATAGAATAGAGTTCTGAAGCAAGATAGAGCAAGAACAATAATAAATTAAAGCGTAAAGAAATAACTGTAAATTTCTCACGGTTTACTTACTTGTGTCCAACGCTATCCCATACTCACATGCTCGTAATTCATCCTACGAATCCCCAGGTGTGCCTACTACTATCCTATAATCCCTGTTGACCAAAATCCATCATTTATCCCTCAATTATCCCATTTTCCATAATTTTATTCCTTTACTTAATTGGGTCAATTACTCCAGTATTATTATTTATTGGAACCCATTTAGATACTCGAGAGATTCGCGAAGTTTTTGAAAAAATTAAAAAATTTGGTCTGATGAACAGTGCCATGCCGTAAGTGGCACCATAGGCCAAATTGCCTAGCGACAACATTTAAAGCGTGAGTTTATCAGTTTCGATGGTCTGGTCATCATGATCGATGTCGTGGGTGAAATGGATCAGGACGTCCCTCGCGGCGCCAGTTCCTGAGACCATTTTCGGAGTTTTTCGCCTCCCAGCTCGCTTTGCCGCATTCTGAGCCTATCCTAAACTCATAGGGATGCTCCAATACATCGAATCCAACATTCAAATCAATCAAAATTGTAGTCTACAACCCTAGTGTGAAAGTTAACTCAAAAATCACGATAATTCTCCAAAAATACAAAACTCATCCAAACACCAAAAACAACCGCATGGTTGTGGTCCACATTGATCAATTAGTCTATATAAACCTTCAAAACACTCTAATAACAAATTTCCAAATTTTACATCCAAAAATACCTTGACAAAAACTCTCAAAAGACTTGTCAAAAGGATGACCACCTTGCAATGAGTAGAGATGTTACCTTAGTTTTTAAGTTTGGTCGCGTCTTGGCATCATTCCAAGCTCGAATACGATCGAGAAATCTTTTTTGAGCTTAGTTCTCTCATCGGGTGAATGAAGAAATGAAACAATGAAATAAATGGAGATAAAACAAAGTTATATATATCCTTTGCATTCACTCTCACATGCGTATCCCAAGGACGATCTGATGTTCCTCATCTCACCAGCCAACCTCCACTAACACTAAGCTAACACAATTCGGTGACTTAGATGGGACACTCCCTTCCATGCACACTATTCCATACACGGTTTCGATCCCCCATTTGCAACACAAGTCACACCACCATGTGCCCACAAACCTACCAAGGCATCAAACACGTTACTCAACGTTTAATTATTATATTTTAATGTATTTTGTCAGTGTTTTATTCACATTTGTCGCCCGAACAACTAAATACCCGTCCACAGTTCGCCCCAAAGCCCATAAAACACATTTCCTCGAGTCGAACCTGTTTCCCCTCATCAATGCTCTCACATAAACATGCTCACATGTTTAGGACATTGAAATATAAATTTGGATAAATAAAATAATAATATAAATACCGAACAAAAATAACATACATCGGTGTCAACAACTGAGAATTATTCACATGCCTTACGACAAGATGTCCGCGTATGACCTAAATTGACATGTGGCACAAGTTATATTTTATTTGGGTCGTTACAGTCCCTACGAGGTTTGGATAGGCTTCAAACATGGTGACGGGAGTCGGGGTTGCAAAAACCCCATAATCGAGTTTGCACAGGACGCCGCTAGTGGCGCTGTGAGGTGTAATACTTCATGGCGTCAGTCACGGCGTCTATGGTAGAGGTGCCTGGATTGGGCACCATGACAGGCGCCATGAGTGGTTATACCCCACGGCGCCACCGACGACGTAACATAGTTCACCCAAACTGATTTTGTAAAATTTTTTGAAAACTGCGGGACTTCTCTCGGGTATTGAAATGGATTTGAATACGACCCAATAACTGAGGAATTGACCAAAAATAGTGGAAATGGGTAATATTTGGAAACTATGGAAAATTATAGGAAAACACAATTAAATGAAAATAAGACTCTAACGCGATAAAATTGGATCTGAACTAATGCCAGGTGCTTAGTGGATTGGTGACGAGCGTATGGGATCGGTTTGGTGACGTGTGAAAGCCTCGAGCAAGAAGTTTCACGTAATAATGTGAGTGAAGTCAGTGGGAGCATTTATATAATTTCATTTATGCATTTACATGGATGTAATATTTATTGAGCATTATTTTTTGGTGAAATATGTTTTCTTGTATTTGTTTTTTATATCTATCTTTGGTGGATTATTAGCTTTGTTTTCCTTGGATTCCTTAAGGAGTGGTTTTTCGTTCTAAGTGGGGTGGTTACAGGTGCGGTGAGGCTGCTAAGTGGTCTTTTTCACCACCATAACTACTTAGATTTTGGACATGCCTAAACCCACAGTTTAGGGGATTAGTAGTCTGACCGTAAGTTGAACTACGTGTGGGCTACGGTGGTGTGATTCATACTAAACTTTTAGTGGTTTGTTTAGGTCCAAAATCTATCTGGGAAGTTAAGTTGTGAACTCTGTGTGACAACCTGATGGACTTTGAACACTTAGTTACCTTTTTTCTTTGTGCTCAAGACACTCATTTATCGTTAATATCTCTGTGATTTATTATCATGCAGCCTTGTACTATCTTTGTGATATTCACGAATGATAATAATTTAGCCGTTTATTTGGCATTTGAAATTATATTGAGACTCCACTTGGTTGTTACTGTTATTCTCTATACTCACAGTCCTTTTTATGACGGTGGGTGTAGCCCCGCCATGATGCAGGGTTGAAAAAGGTAAAAGATCAAAAATAGGCGATTGAAGTTGAGGGCAGCTTGATAATCTCCTCTCACTTATTGGGTAGGTCATTATATTATATTTATATTTTTTTAACACATTGGGATATGGGTTTGCAAAATCTTGGGACATGAATACATTGATATGAGTCTCTTTTGACTTGATATTTGATGATGGTATATATATGTGAGGTTTCAACACTCTAGGTTGTCTGAACTTGTGTCTTAGGGTTATTCAATTAGTTAGAGTTTAAACTGCTTCCATTGTCGTACGTGAACCTTTGCCGTGATATAGTGGTCAAATTCTCGATCATTGACGCCGAGGTATGTTATTTTTGTCTAGTATCTTGTATTATATTTTATTAACCGAATGTAAATTCTAATGTCTCAAACGTGTGAAGATGTTTGAGTGTAAGCGTTTGTGTTGGGAAATGTCGGCTCGAGAAGAATGTCCAGGCAAACAGTTGTCAGGTAATTTGCAGTCTGGGGGATTAAATTAATTAAAAACAATGACTAAATACAAAATAAATAATCATTAAAATTTTTGTACCATGTTTGATACGTTGATACATACAAGAATACACGACGAGCGAGTCATGGTGTAGAACAGGTCTGGGAATGCGAGTATTTTGCAAGAAAACAGCTAAGTTAAGAATGCAAATCACCAAGTGGAGTCACTATGTTATGTTAAGGCAGTTGAATGGATTGAATGATGACCAAAGGATGAACCTCGAGATTTGTGCCGGAGTGAGGATGAGAAGGGGGTATAAAAACTACCCCACCAACTTTTCTCTCTCATCCATCTTTTCTCTTCTCTTCCAATGATCAAACAACGAAATGTGTGAGTAAGTTTCCAGGATTTTTGATGTGGATTAATGCCAAAGGATCGACCCACCACGAATTCTAAGATGTAATCCCAACTCCCTACGTGTATATCTACGTTTTGACGCCAATATTGAGTGTTTTCATCGCGATGAATTTGGACAATGATTTTTGAATTCTATTTTTCATGGGTTGTTTTGATGGATTTGAGGTGAATGGAATGAGATTTTGGTGTTTTGGTAATGGTTTTGGTAATTTGAGAAGTTGTGAAATTTTTGGTGATTTTTTAGGATTTTTTAATGATTTTCAAAATCAAGGGTTTTGTCGAGGTTTAAATGCGAACCGAAGGTGGTTTATAATAGTAATGGACGTCCCTAAGAGTTAGGGATAGGCTCAGAATGTGGCGACATGAGCTGGGGTTTCAGAAAAAAACCCTAGATGTGAGTCCAGGAACTCACGTCGCAAGGGACGACGTGGGGCATTTATGACTACAACGCCACTTGCTGCGTCTGATGCAGAAAGCCCTACCAAGTCACACTTATATGATGCCGCAGGGTTTTGACTCCCACAGCGCCACCTGCGACGTGACATTGTTCACAGTGGGAAATTTGTAAAAATTTCAAAAAATTTTAGGGATCTATTGGGTATTCAAATTGGTCAAAATACGACCCACTACCCCAGAAATCAACCTAATTAGACTAATGAAATAATTATAGAAAATTGGGTAAATTAGGAAGTAATCAAAGAGGAATTGTAATTTAATTTATTATTATGAGTAATAATGATTTATGGGTCACACGAGGATTCGTAGGAGACGAGTCAGAGTTCGTGTGAGTGCGAGTTAGCTTTGATACAGTTAAGTAAACCAGTGAGCAATTTTTAAGTTATTTCTTGAGCTTTAAATTGGTTTTTTCATTGCTCTACTTCTATTTTTGAAAATTCCATTCCTTTAAGTTGTCCGTGGGTAAGTGAGTCAACGTGATCCTTTAGTAGGTCGGGTTATCTGAGGTAAAATTCCAAAGCCACGAACTCAGGATGCACGATACTATTTTTGGTTCTATACGGAGTGAGTGGTCTTACGTGGACTACTAGGGAATCTCATCCGCATGGACTTTAGGACATCGTAAGTGTACAACGTCCTAAACTCCAAGTCTTGTAAGTGTTTACCTCGACTCAACAACCTTTTGGTCAGGACTACTTGTGCCTGTCTATTGTTTTTAGAAAACTCATTTTTGATTGCTTAGTTGATTTATTTACAGTCTTATTTATTCATGTATTCCCTGTCCTTTCTTTCTATCAGCATGAATATGGACTGGTGTTTTATTTATTTCGAAATGTTGTATTTATATTCTGTTTGGCATTACTTAGCTGGGCTCGTCATTCTTGTGTTTGACAGAGTGCAGATCCACAGTCCAGCAAGGGAAAGGCTCCACAGTTAGGCGATATCATATGAGGATACAGAGCAATTCTTTCTACTTGTTGGATATAGGTGATTCTTTTGTACTACTGTATATATTTGTTTTGAAACACTGGGATTTGGGGTTTTTGAGAGATCTTGGGCATGCATAACTTGTTGTTACTCTCCTTATGCTTATTTATCATGATATACGTATGCGGGGTTTCTATACTCTAGGTTGTCTTATTATGTATGCTTAAGGTTATTTTGATTAGTTTGAGGTTTAGTTGCTTCCGCTATACCAATGATAACTTATTAATCGATATTCTTAACTTGTAAATTATTTAAAAATGGTAAGTGGTAAAGAAAAACTGACTTGACTTGCATGACTCAGCGAGATCGGCTAGTGGTTTCAAATAAGTCTAGGTCGGCGGGGCCCAGTTTAGGATTATAAAACTGGGGTTGTCACGCAAACCATGGTGGTTAGGACAATGGTTGAACTTATAGTGGAACCGACTTAAGTATTAGTTGGGAAGTGGGGAGAGTTGGGAAATTTAAAACTAGACTATGAGCTATTTGATGCGTTGTATACTATTACTATCAGTAGTTATAGTTTGATCTAGGACACACTTTCATAGAAAATTGCGAGGCCGATCAGCGAATGTCCAGTGGCGGCAGTTCAGAGGATGCTCATCGGCGATTAGATGATGTCTCAGTTGGTCATTTCACTTGGCCAATAGCTCAAGGAGATTCTCTAATTACTGATGATACATGTTATACCAGCGGGACCTGTGACAGTAGAGGAGGCACAGGTTCAGACTAAGGTAGCACCACCTATACTAGCTAGGGATACCCCGATTTTGCCTACGATTACTAGTACTGGGGCAACAGTTGAGGTGAGACAGTTTCACGAGTTTCAAAGACATCACCCAAAGAAATTTCACAGTGTTACAGATCTCAAGGCTGTAGAGAGAATTTTGAGAAGCCAAAAGAAGATCTATGATATGTTAGCCACACTAGAGCACATGAGTGTTTTGATTTCATCAACATCCATGTTTGGAGAGGCAGAAACTTGGTGGCGTAGCATGGTGGCTATAAAGGGCAAGCTGCTATAAAGGGCAAGCTGAAGAACTAGGCTAAGTTTAAGGAGAGATTCACAACATTAGACCGTTGATCGATGAGACAGTGATGTAGTACATGGGCTGGTACCTGCGACTGATGGCGTATGTTGGAGGCATAACTGACATCGATACGGACCTGGCCTACGACTTCATGCATGGTCCGTTAGACTCTATTGGTTTTATGGTGGGGACTACAACTCCAAGGACGTTACAGGAGGCCTATGAGAGGGGTATGACCAATGAGTCTTTCTTAAGCATGCGCGTCGGAGCATTGGTTGCGCCATTAACACCATCAGAGACAGGAGTCAGTTCGGGAGATGGTAAGAGGAGAATGAGCCATGATTATTATTATGAGGATGATGATGTGTAGATAGCTGCACTATCAATAAGTTCAATATTTACGGTGGTATTTCCTCATTCCCCAGCGACCAGTGTCATTAAACGATCACGCATCGAGGCGGGGCAGTAACAGTCGTACAGTACCTAGAGTAGAGGTAGTAGATCACTGGAGAGAGGTGGTGTTACCATTGCAGGCAACCAGGACACATCTCTATCCATTGTCCTCAAGTAGCGAGAGTGTCGCAGGATAGTGCTTAGTTGCACGTGTGGGAGAGAGTACATGTTGTTATAGATCCAGATCCAGAACCAATACGAAACCCTGTAGCGGGTAAGATTTTTTTTTGCGTCTTGGCGTGATTTTATGTTGTGGTTCCATAGTTTAGATGTAACTTGAAGAGACTGTTGGTGAGTCTAGTTAGAATGGACTCTAGGTAAAGGAAACTTTTTGTGAGTCAAGGATTAGAATGGACTCTAGGTAAGTTAGGTGTAAAATTGGCTTTGTATGAAATAGTTGTTAGAGAGTACTCTGTGTGAGTATTGGTGAGTGATTCTGTATGAGTCCACCTTTCGAAGTATGATAGATATTTAGCTATGTGCGACGACTCTGAGTGAGTCAATTTTTAAAGGGAGAAGCCAAATATGTGCAATGCTTTTGACTCTATATGAGCCTATCCTTTGAAAGGATATCTAGCTGTATGTATTGACTCTATGTGTGTCTCTATTTCAAAATGGTGGATAAGGCTGTGTGCATTGACTCTGTCTGAACCTACAGAAATGAGGTTGTATGCAAGGACTCTGTGTGAGTCTAGGCTCTTTATGGGTCTGAATAAGATATGTGTATAGATTTTGTGTGAGTCTAGGTTCTATGTGAGCCTTAGTTGAGCTGTGTGAGCTTGTATGGAGCTATGTGCATTGACTCTAGGTGAGTCTATACTTAGAAGTAGTGAATCAGCTATATGTGTTGACTCTGTGTGAGTCCTTACTTCGAAGAATGATATCGAGCTGTGTGCGCAACTCTGTGTGAGTCTAATATGGATTAGGGGATATCGAGCTTTGTGTGCGACTCTATGTGAGGCCGATATTAATGGAAGTACCGAGTTGTGTGTGTAATTATGTTTGTAATTATGTTTGAATCCGGTATCTACCTAAGAACCCTGTGTGACTTAGGAAACTGAGGTGAGATGCTGAGCTGTGTTCACGATTCTATGTAAATCAAGTATCTACTTAAATACTCTAGGTGGGTCCATAAATTTTGGTAAGATATCAAGCTTTGTGCGTGAATTCTATGTGAATCCGATATCCGACCAAAAAAGATCCTATGTGAGTCTATAATTTACGGGACGAGGATAGACTATGTAAGTTAGTTGTGTGCCAACAGTCAGAGTATGTAATCTCACTTACTTACATTGGAACGAGTCCACGTGAGTGAGGGTGAAAGGATTGGTT
Source organism: Stephania japonica (assembly GCA_039657345.1). Taxonomy (NCBI): domain Eukaryota; kingdom Viridiplantae; phylum Streptophyta; class Magnoliopsida; order Ranunculales; family Menispermaceae; genus Stephania; species Stephania japonica. The sequence continues at coordinate 27,914,639 of CM077563.1, read as the reverse complement.
AGACAGTACTTCCCTATTTTGTGCATTTTATTAAGATTTACGCTTGAGTTAAGTTTAATTTCAAGGAAAATTTTTTTATTAGTTGAGAAGACCATAACGACCTGAAAAATATGCTATGTCTGTGTGACATATATTGCTTATTTATACTCGTGTCTGTGTGACAGGACAGTGAAGTTGATTTATGAATAGGGTTTGCCTAAGAGAACGTATCGAATGGGTATTGGGCAGACGAAATACGAGTACATGAGTCCAAGAAACGATTTTTGTGGATGACTGGAAAATAAAATATCATAATTAACTAATTCAGAAATATGTTTGGGTCATTAGTACTTCCATTCGCACGCAATGGTGTAATTCGTGGTGCATGCCGAAAGTAGAAATGCTCAAGATAGGTCCAATCATTGGTGCAAAAGAGGATAGGGACAAGGGAGAGTCCCAATGTTGAAACCACACCCAAGAGGGGGGTGAATTGGGTGTATCGAGAAGTTATCTCATTTTTAATTTAGTTCAATAATCAAGTTGCTATATGCTCACCAAAATGCGAATATGGATGCTATGCAAGCGAATAGGATATAAGAGATGGAAAGTGACATGATTTATAGTGGTTCGATTCAATGATCTACATCCACTACCTAACCTCCCCGGTTAGGATCTTTAAACCCCCCCCACTTATATTGCAAATAAGTGTTACAACCAAAGCTTACAAGCCTAGAGTACCTAATGACAATTAGGACTTCCTACCTAGCCGCAACTAGGGTTTATGCCTAGCCTCAACTAGGTCATCCCTTTGACTTAGATTCCACTAAGCCTTACAATCATCCAATTTCAACAAATAACTGAAAATAATGAAATATACTCTACAAAGTAAAATGGCACCAAGCTCAAATACTAGCAAGCCTCATAGAGCCTAACCACTCTAATGTATGCAAGTATGAAAACAAATGAGATATGCAAATATATCACTGATTTGTGCAAGTCTCAAATATGAAACCATATCAAAAACTAATTGAGTAGTACAAAACCGGTCTCAAAGCCAAAGAACAATAAGTTTAATAAAAATCAAGTTTAAGTGCAAACTTTTGTCCAAACCAATCCTAGAGTTTAATAAAATAAGTTTAAGTGCAAAACCCAAGATGAATGTGTTAAAAATACAACAAATGATTTTTCAAGTCAAACACACAAAACTATGTAATTTAAGCATAAGAAAAGGTAGGACAAAGGACTTTCTTACAACCCCAATAAGGTGACTTGAAAATCTATTTTGGAGAGGTTGTTGTACACCTTAGAAAGCCTCAATGATGCTGGTTTTGAGAGTGAGTAGATAGCCGCAAGAGTATTCTTTTTGTTCTTCACAAAAATCCAAGCTTCTCCTTTTGAATGTTTTGAGCACTTATGTGTTTTCTTGCTTGTGAGGATAAGATAATGTTCTTGGTGGTTTGAGAATGTTCCACATTCCTTTTCTATCAGTTTATGACCATTCTAGGGATGCAAGAGCTCAGATGTCATCAAGAATTCAAAATAAAGTGTGATTTTCTGCTTTAAAAAAAAGTTGTAAGGAAAGCAGTTAGCGCACTAATATTCAGATGTAGCACGCTAACTCTGTACTTAGCGCGCTAATAAAGCTATTAGGCGCTCATTGCAGGGACCTCAAAATAAATATTTTCGTCCCTTTGGTTAGCGACACTTTATCGCATCCGGGACCCAACCAAATCTCATATAACATGTCACACATGTTTGTTATGGGTCATATTTCCTATTTGGGTGGTCCAGATATTTTCACAAATCCCTGAAAATAGAAAACTCCAGTTTCATGTCATGTGAAGGGCTTTTCTGTAAATATGCAGTTTTCTATTCAAAAGACTTTCAAAAACAAGTTTTTCTTTTTCGAAAACTTCCACAATAATTTTCAAAATGCGATGTGAAAATAAACACATAGTTTAGCATTGTTTAAACGTATAAGGATGAGTCAAGTGTTAAATTTAACTTAAAACTTCAAATAATCACTAAACATTTGAAAATCCATTTGAAAAGCTCGATGTGCATGAACTAATGCAATAGGCTTGCGTAAATGAACTTGTATTCCTTACATCAATGTTACAACACGTAGTTCGATCTTTCATCTTCGTTCCCCTATGTATGCCGAATTTTGAACTTGTATGGCTTGAATACTCAAATACTTATGATGTGATGTTTTGTAACATTTGACGAAATTGAAATACACGATATTTTTTAGTATATTTTTCACCTTTTGTGTTTCCATCGAAATCTTTGACAGAGTAAAGTGACTAACCACTTAGTCCAACAAATGAATCTCTCAAAAGTGGTTGAGGCTGGTGTGTTTAGAGGCCATAATATGTGCCTCGAGATACATAAACACACCCAGATGATAAATCACTATATATATAGTGAGTCAACGCTCTATCTTTCTCTCTCTCTCTCTCTCATTTTCTTCTTCTTTTCTTTTTTCTTCACTAGAACACGGACTGTTGAGGGGGGTTTCGATGATTTCGAGCGTGGGTAGATGCCAAGGAATCACGCTATGATGTAAATGTAAGTGAGATCTAGACTCCCTATTCAATTCTCTTCCTTTTGGCATAGATTTAGTGTATTTTTGCCCAAGTTGAGGTTTTGGTGGTGGGACATTTTTATGTTTTTATAGCAGTATTGGATGGGTATCGATGTACTTATGACGTTGGGATAGGCTCGAAACACAGCGACGCGAGCCGAGGTCGCGAATACCCAAAATTCGAGATCTACACAAGGCGTCGCCAGTGGCGCCATGTGGTGCCATGTGGTGTAGCACCTTACGGCGACAGTCATGACGTCCAGGGAAAAGATGCCTTGATTGGGCATCGTGACAAGCGCCATGAGGGGTTACATCCATGATGTAACATTGTTCACCAGAATTGATTTTTTAAAATTCTTTGAAAACTTGGAGACTTCTCTTGGGTATCTAAATGGGTTCGAATACGACCTAATAACCAAGGAATTGACCCAAAATAGTGGAAATGGTAATATTTGGAAAATGAGGAAAATTAACGGGAAATTACAATTAAATGAAAATAAGACTCTAACGCGATCAAATTGGATCCAAAATAACATCAGGTGCTTAGTGGATTAGTGACGAGCGTACGAGATCAGTTTGACAATGTGTAAAAGTCGCAAGCACGGAGTCTCGGGTGGTACTATGAGCCAGTGGGAGCATTTATATAATTTAATTTATACATTTATTTGGCTATTATATTTATTGAGCAATATTTCTTGGTGAAATATGTTTTCTTGAATTCCATTTGTGATGTCTATCCTTAGTGGATTATCGGTTTTGTTTTCCTTGGATTCCTTAATGAGTGGTCTTTTGGATTTAAGTGGGCGATATGGTGGTTACGGGTGCGGTGAGACTGCTTAGTGGTCTCTTTTACCACCATAACTACACAGATTATGGACGTGCCTGAACCCCAGTTTAGGGATCAGTAGTCTGAGTGTGAGTTGAACTATCTATGGGCTACAATAGTGTGATTCATACTAAATTGTTGGTAGTTTGTTTAGGTCATGAATTTTTTTGGGAAATCAAGTTATAAGTTCTGTGTGGAAACCTGATGGACGTAGAACACTTAGATGCCTTTTTGCTTTGTGCTCTCGACACTCATTTATGGTTGATATCTCAGTGATTTATTATCATGTTGCCTTGTATTATCATTGTGATATTCATGCATCATACTAGTTTAGCAATTTACTTTGCATTTGAAATTATATTGAGACTCCACTTGTTTGTTACTGTTATTCTCTATACTCACTGTACTTTTTATGACGGTGGGTGCAACTCCGCCATACTAAAGAGTTGACAAGGATAAAGGACCGAAAATAGGCGATTGACGTTGAGGGCAGCTAGGTGATCTCCTCTTGCTTATTAGGAAGGTTATTGTATAATATGTATACTGTTTTTGAAAACATTAGGATATGGATTTGAAAGATCTTAGAATATGTATACATTGATATGATTCTGCTTTAACTTGATATTTGATGATGGTATACATATGCGGGGTTTCCACACTCTAAGTTGTCCTAACATGTAACTTAGGGTTATTCAATTAGTTGGAATTTAAATTGCTTTTGTTGTACTTTGATAACTAACTAACTTGAATAACACACATTTAAAAATGCTTAAAATAATGGATAATGGTATGGAATGCTAACTAGGCTTGCATCGGCTCAGTAAGGTTGACTCGTTGGTTCACGAAAGTCTAGGCCGGGCGGGGCCCAATTTTGGGTTGTGGAACTAGGGCCGTCACACTATGTGTGGTCCTATCCACCTTGATTGTAACTTTTTCTGTAAGAATTTTGCGATGAGATTGAAATAAAAGTTTTTTTTTTCGCACATAAAACTTTTTTCGAGAGATTTTTCCATCATGGAACTTGTTAGTCTTTTCTTTGTAGATGCAAGCATTTTCATATGAATCATTTCTTATCTCTTCTAATTCTTGTAAGTCCAATCTGCTTTCATTCCCCGTTTCGTCGAGTAGCATAATAAGATTTCGATAGCCCTGTAAGACTTGCGTTCAAATTCAACTAAAAAATGACAAGCTTTTCCAAAAACAAGATGGTATGGAGACATCTCAATTGGTGTTTTGGATGCCATTTGATGTGCCCATACGACATCTTCTAGACATGTACTAGTCTTTTCGAGAGGGATTCCTTGTCTTTTTCAAAATATACTTAATTTTCCTATTAGAAATTTTTGCTTAGGCATTAGTGTGTGGATGATATATTGAAGCTCTGTGAGTGACATTATATTTTCTTAACAGGTTTTCAACCGTCTGATTGCATAAATGAGTTCCTTTGTCACTTATCAAAGCTCGTGGAGTTCCAAAAGTAGTAAAGCTTCTTGACTTCAATAATTCACATACCACTTTTGCATCATTGGTGCTCCTAGTTCTTGCTTCCACCAATTTAGATACATAATCCATCGCTAGAAGGATATAGACATTCCCAAATGATGCACGAAAATGTCCCATAAAATTGATCCCCTACACGTCAAATATTTAACATATATGTTGTGGGTTAAGTGGCATCAGATCTCTATGGCCAATATTACCCGATTCTGACAATCATGAAAAGATTTGGTAAATATCTATGAATCACAAAAACTAGAGGACTCATAAAACCTACTATCAAGAATCTTCCTGATTGTGCCTTAGGGGCCGAAATGTCCTCCACAAGCGTAAGAATGATAGAAGGCTAATATCGATTGACTTTCTATGTGGGGCACACACCTTTGTATCACTAGAATTATATAAAGCTTTCATAGATATGGATCATCCCATGTATAATGTCGCGCATCATTCCTGAACTCATTCTTTTGTGCCCTCATGAGGTGGAGAGGAAACATGCCAGTGGTAATGTAGTTTACTAAGTACGCATACCAAGGAACATCAATCATCATTGAATAAATATACTCATCAGGGAACTCGTCTTTAAGAGGACTGGAGGGTTCGTTGCCTTTCTCGATTATGCTGAGATGATCTGTGACTAGGTTCTCTGCATCACCTTTGTCTTGGATTGTTATGTCGAACTCTTGCAATAAGAGAATCCACCGAATCAAACAAGGTTTGGCTTCCTTTTTATTCAAGAGGAGTTATAATGCTGCATGATCAGAATATACTATCACTTTAGTTTCTAAGAGGTACGGATGAAACTTCTCCAATGCGAACACTACTGCAAGGAGTTCTTTCTCCGTAGTGATGTAGTTCATTTGTGTTGGATCAAGTGTATGGAAGGCTTAATAGATGAAATGAGAAGCTCTACCGACTCTTTGTCCTATAACTGCTCCCATTGCATGTCTACTAGCATCGCACATAATTTCAAATGGGAATTCCTGATTTGTTGCCTGAATAACGGGTGTGCTTGTAAGCAAGTCTTTTAGTTTGTTAAATGTGTCGCTGCAAGCTTTATCGAACTCAAAGTTATGCCTTTCTGGAGAAGATGACACAACGGTTGTGCGATTTTTTAGAATTTTTTGATGAATCGCTGATAGCAACTTGCATTGCACGACCCAAATTTCTAATCTTGATTAATTTTCTTAATCACGATCATTGACCTGTGACGTGGGACCTGCATGAGATGCGCACACCGACTGATGCACGTGGTCGAGGTGTATTTTATATTTGTAATGGTGTATGCCTAATGTTGTGTATGTGTGTAGAATAATTAAGTCAGTTCTTGCAGCTATAAATGTCGAGATGCAACTCGAGTTGCATGCGAGCCGGGGTACGTAGTAGATAGACTTGTGGCAAGTATAAACTTAATTAAATATAATTTTATTAATTTAATGCATAACATATGATATTTAAATTAATACACATCTATTAAGTAGCCTATGGTTTATTAAATAATATAGTCACATTTGATGTCCTATAGTTGAAATTTAATTTCAATAACCATAGGACTGACCTAGGGATCCGTGGTAGCACACTCTCCCATGTTGAGAGTCATCAATTGTATGTCACTAAGGGAGCTGAACTACCTAGTTAGTAGTCATCAGATTTGCCTTGAGATACGTGACGCATACTATATTACATTAAAACTATAAATACCACGAGATAGTAGGATTTCTCATAAAACCACAAACCAATTTACATTCAATTCAACAGAGCTGAATCAAAGGAAGAAATTCTGGAGTATTTGAGAGGAAATTTGAACTAGAAGTCGAGAAAAATAGGAAATCTAGCTAAGGTACCTTCACCATCTTTTTTCCATTAAAATGGGTGAAAATAGGATTTTTGTGTGAAAAATAGATTTGAGCTGTGAATTCTAGTTTTGAAGTGTTTTATAGGATATTTGTGTTGATTCAACTGTTGTTTAAAGTTTCCAATCGAAATTTTGGAGAAATTGGGATTTTTGGTGAAATATTTGTGAAACGTATTCATGCATGATTTGAAACTGAAATCTGTAAAGTTTGTTGTTTTTGAATTCAAACACTAGATTTAGATTTTTCATTTCGTTCTTATAATTTTGATATAAAGAATTTTTGGATTTGGATTTAAAATGGCCAAGTTATGATTTTAGCAACTTTTAGTGTTCTTCATGTGTTCTTCACTGTTTTTGTGAAAATGCATTCTAAATTCGTGTATTCATGACAATTGTCGAAGTGCCTGTCTTATGGATGATGTTGGTAGGTTGTACTAGACCTTGGTGGAGGAGAACAAGGTCCAGTGGCAATGGAGTAGTTGATTTCCTGTGTGGAAACCCATAAATTCGAATGAATTTCTGGGTTACCAAGAAGTTGGAGCGTGCTCCACTCTTAATAACCTAACCACTAGCCTAATCCCACTTTAACATATCCTAATACATGTTTAACCACCCCAGGGACATAGGGAAGTGTGCCGGGGATTTGGGTATGTGAGTTCGAAGCGTCTAGAGGCCGGATAGGCTAAGACAGTCTCTTTGACTTGTAAGTGAAATTATGGGAATTCTTTACTTTATTTCATTAAATTATTTAGTATTTATCAGTCTATTAGTAGACTTGCTGTTTGAACTCCTACATCATGCTTTCCTTATCTCTTTTCAATATGAATGTTAACATAGCATGATGCCTCGTGAAATTATCATTGACTTTACTCCTTACGTGCTCAATGTTTGTCTTTGATTAAGGATTGATCAATACATAGAACAACATGCTTTAGGATTATTTACTATGCTTGGACTTGTATTCCATTTCCTTTGGCTTTGTAGCTTAACTTGTTTTGGAATCATAGAGATATAAGAATATTAATTCTTTAAAACTAAAGTAGGGATTATCTAGTGTCCATTGCACGAGAGATGCGCAAATTCAAAGGGGTTAAGTCCCTCGGGGTCTTCGGCACTTACCACTACACTTGCGTAACACACATGGTATGGGCCTTGGGGTTGTCGGCAAGAATAGGATAAATAATTTATACGCGTAGAGCACAGCTCTGCTATTTGATGAAATATGTAGAGCACAGCTCCATATTGTAGTGGAAAAAGGGCAAGTAATATTTCTCCCTGCCAATCGGACGTAGATCATTCCGACTTAGCCTGTGTCAGTCTAACTATTCATGTTAACTATGGTATTTATTTGCATTAATTATTCAACATCTTTCAGCTATATTATGCTTTTAAATACCTGTTGATTAAATTAGAAATGTAGTATAGAATTCCCCAGTTATTACTTAAATATCACTATACTCACCGTCTAATTTGTGATGGTGGGTGTAGGTCCTTCGAGCAGCACCAGACCAGGCAAGGAGAAGATTGGCAACTACCTCTGATCCTTGACTCGCATTGTTGTCTATACATGTAGGGTATTTTGATATTTTGTATGATACTTTATTTATGTCTTTTCACTTGGGATACTTAGTGGGTTAAACGATAGTTCCCAGACTTTTGACAATCACTTTGTTTATATGTTCGCAATTTACTTGAATATATGTATATATATATGATCGTTATTTCTTGGTTTGCACACTTAGACTGTTATAAATGCTTTTGCTAAAATGTTAAAGACTTCCGCTAAAATTCATATTGAGACTTCCGCTAATTTAATAACTCTGAATTTTCATAAAAGGTAGGAATGGTGAATTCCTTATCCAGAGCACGATCCATGAGGCATATAAGTTGTAAATACTGACTAATACGTAATTAGGTCATATGTACCAGTGATTAGGGTTTAATTACGGGATTAGACCGGGCGGTGTCCTAGATTAGGAGAGAGGTCATCACAGTTGGTATCGGAGCCTACGTTCTCGATAAGTAAAATAGAAATTTGAATAAAACATAAACCTTAGAAGTGGAATCCAGAAAAACCTTGTCAAAGAACTATTTTGTTGGGAATTAAGTGAAAGTAAGTTAGGGATTAGTATGTATACCATCATTTTCAAAATGTATATGTATATACGTAGTATACTACGTAGTAGCTGATACGAGTTCGCTGTCAACATGCAGACGATGATGACGGATGCACGCGATACCGGTTATACGGGTACTAGTGGCATTCAGCCTTTTACTACTTTACATGACGACCATCAGAGGTTGTCGACCAGTAGCAGCACAGGGGCAGCAGTTGATGTAGTTTATGTCCTTCGTGACAGAACAACTCACTGCACTCTCACAAGTCATCGCCAGTACTCACATGGCTACTACACTTCCTGTCGTAGAGACTACCACTGCACCTGCTGCCATTCTAGTGACCGCACCTGTACCAACCACGCCTATTATTCAGGGTATGATAACGGCACTAACTTTTTTGGTAGTGACTGTTTCGACAGCAGAGATAGCAGAGATAACACCGACCCTCACACCTACAATTTCGAGTTCAACAGTTGGGATTTAGCTGGTGAAAGACATCATTAGGCTTCAGTCAGTCTACTTCGACGGGGTTAAAGATTTTGAGAAGATAGAGAAGTGGGCGATCTCTCAGGAGAAGCTTCATCAGATATTAAGCATTGAGGATATACTATGCCTAGAGTTGTCTTCGTATACATTGCAAAGGAACGCCAACATCTGGTGGCGCACGACGATATCTACAAATGGGGACTTCGGGTCATAGAAGGCATTCAAGGACAAGTTTTATCAGCAGTGCTTTCCATCTGCGGTTATAATGAGACTAAGACGAGACTTTATGAGCCTGAGACAGGAGCCTAATGAGTTTGTCATGCAGTATAGAGACATATAATGATATTTGAGGCAGTTTGCTGGGGACCTTGTCAGAAACGAGTTAAGGATGTGTATCACTTTCGAGTTGGTCTGAGAGCAGACAATAGCTACCACGTAGTCAGTTCAGACGCCATGACACTTATCGAGATATACGAGTGCGCACTCTCCCACGAGACCTACTATTTAAGTAAAGTAGCTGACGGGAAAACTTCAAGTCAGACTTTAACGTCAGAGCAGGCTGTAGATTTTGAGAGGAAGCGACAGAGGGTCAAGAGACACAGGAGGTGGGTGGAGGCTCTTAGGGATTGTGGACGGCTTCACATCACACATCAGTCGTGCCCCATGTATCATATGCCACCTCAGCACAGAGCTCAGAAGGAGGACATTCCTTGCCACTACTACTGACTAGGCCAGCATTACCAGCACTAGAGAGACTTACACTCTCGACACCACCAGCGCCATGACATCATCAACAACAGGGTGATAGAGACTAAGGTAGAGGCAGAGGTTGAGAGGGACCTCGTCAGGAACAGAAACAGATGCAGGGTCAGAGTCAACAACAATTTGGTCAGCGCAGATGGATTACATGTTACAGATATGGACAAGTGGGACATGTAGTGAAGGGGTGCTCACAGCCACCAACAATGTACCCACCGTAGGGCCGAGATGCAGCTCACATGGTAGCATAACCAGATACTAACGCCACACTAAGTCTCATTGAGGGTAAAATTTCTATCACTGGTAAAGACTGTTATGTGTTGTTTAATTCGAGTTCTACTATTTCTTTCATTGTCGGTCGCATTATAAGCATCCTAAGACTGACACCGATTAGGCTTAGAGTACATTTGATGTTGAGTACCGCAGCCGAGGAAATGGTTTATACTTATAGTCTAGTTGAGAGGGTCGCAGTCGAGATTAGTGGAGTAGAGTTACCTGCCGATTTTAGAGTCCTTGAGATGTTAAGAGTTTGACGCACTTTTTGGGGATGGACTGGTTATAAACATACCACGCCCACATTCATTGCTTCAGTAAGAGCGTCGTATTCAAGATTTCGAGATGTCCGATGTTTGTACACCAAGGTAGTACACTAAGAGCCAGTGCCATGAGAGGTCGATTGGCGTATAGTGAAGAAATAGAGACCCTAGTAGCCTTGTACACCGTAGTAGAGAGCTAGGGACCATGACTTGAGGATATACTAATTGTTCGCGACTTTCCTGACGTCTTCCCAGATGACTCGCATGGACTACCACCACCCCAAGAAATAGACTTCGTCATTGATCTTGTACTAGGCACCAGGTCGATCTTAATACCACCATACCATATGTCTTTGAAGGAGTTAGAGGAGTTAAGCACTTAGCTTAAGGATTTGGGGGACATGGGATTCATCACACCTTTGATGTCACCGTGTGGAGTGCCATGTTGGGTTTTGGGCTTCATACACAGTGAAAAATTCAAAACAACTTTTGAAAAACCCCAACATGATCGTAAATAAGTTCTATTAAATAAGATCTACAAAAGTAAACCATACCTTGATTCGTGATTTCCTTCTCTGATTGTTTGATCTTCAAGACGTTCAAGCGCATGTCCTCTATCAGAAATCCACACACGAACGGTGACCATAATTTGGAGTGCTAGCTGCAAGAAAGATAATAAAATATTTTTCTCTCTCCCAAAATCCAGAGAATACGAAAATTGGAAAAAAAAAATCTTATTTCGTTTTAAAGTATGACCCTTTATTTATATGTGTAGATAAGCTCTCACTTAAAACCTTATTCATAATACAACTATTGTATTTACGCTGTTTAAGTAAATTCGAAATACAACTATTGTATTTACGTTGTTTAAGCAAATTACACATATACCCCTATTAATAAGTTATCATATAACAAATCATAAGGGCTTATATATTATGAATTTTATCTTATAAAATTCAATACTCCGGACCATTTGAAATTGCACAAAGTCATTCTTTGTGTGCGACCCAGTAGGTTCATGCGACGTTGGTAGTGAACCAAAACCATTTTGGTTCACAAGTCATAAGCGGTCTTTAGCAAGACATTATGACTACCCAAGTAGCATGAATATCAAAATCAATACAACCTAATGAATAACATATATCATATCCTTTTGTCGTGCGATATCCTTTGAGTAAATATAAGGCATGGAAAGTTACCCTTAATGTTCAATCGTACTAGTCTCGATCTTTAGATAGATTGAAAACATACAAGTGACGTTGATCATATCAATTCACTTGGACTTGGTCATTTAACAATCTAACATATCGAGGGATCCACTGATTTATCATTATGAGAACGACAAATTCTTCCTTAATTACACATCTTCACATATTTATCACATGATAACCACTCACAATATTTATAATCGTCCGGTTAAAAACAACGTTTGATTATGTCAAATTACAATGCTCCTAATATTGAAGTCTATGGTAATCTCAAGTCAAAGGACTAGATGATATACCTATCAAGAGTAACACCTATGACTTGATCCATGTGGTGTTCTCATAGCAGGTCAGTCCAGTACTTTGTTCCTTAACAAGTACTCATAATCTCAATTCGTATCCCTATATGCATGATTATCACATGACCATTAATCAAGACTCACACTAGTCTTAATTCATTATAGTTTCCAGTATAATGACTGACTAAAGACAGTTAGGATATTTCAATAAATACCCACAAATCTTATTATAAGTTAAACATGGAATCACTTATAATAAAAACAACAAATGAAAAACCTCTATTAACTAAAATTGTAAGATAAACAATGTTTATAGATTGACCTAGGGCACATGTCCCAACACACCAGTCCTGTTTATGAAGAAGAAGGATGGCAATCTGAGGCTATGCATGGACTACGGGCAACTGAACATAGTGACAATCAGAAATAAGTACCCACTACCGAGGATTGACGACTTATTTGATCAGCTGAGAGGAGCAAAGTTTTTCTCCAAAATAGACTTGAGATCAGGGAATCATCAGCTTAGGATCAGGGATGACGATAGGTCTAAGACAACATTCAGTACCAGATATGGACACTATCAGTTTACGTTCATGCCATTCAAGGTGACCAATGCCCCCACCATGTTTATAGATCTGATGCACCGAGTTTTAAGGCCATTTCTTGACCGCTTCGTGATAGTCTTCATCGACGGTATTCTCATACACTCTAGGACACGAGAAGACCATGAACAACGCCTTAGGGAGACATTACAGACGTTGAGGGAGCACTGCCTATTCGCCAAGTTCAGTAAGTATGAGTTCTAGCTTATAGAGGTCAAGTTTTTGGGTCATGTTGTTGGGGCAGCAGGGATTGCAGTTAATTCGGCCAAGATTCAGGCGATTATGGATTAGTGAACACCGACGTCAGTGGCAGAGATCAGGAGTTTTTAGGGTTAGCAATTTACTACAGGAGGTTCATAAAGGATTTCTCTAAGATCGTTTCACCAATGTCTAGGCTGACACAGAAGGACGTTGTGTTTGATTGGACTGAGGACTTTGAGGGCGCATTTGCTCAATTGAAGAGATTGTTAACTACCGCTCCCATGCTAGTGCTGCCAGAGGTTGGATAGAGATTCCAAATGTACACTGATGCTTCACACACGGGGCTTGGATGCGTATTGATACAGGGTAGTGGATTTGTGGCTTATGCTTTAAGACATCTGAGGATACATGAGAAGAATTACCCTATACACGATCTGGAGTTAACAGTGGTGGTTTTTGTGCTAAGGATATGGAGACATCATCTGTATGGAGAGAGATTCACACTTTTTATTGATCACAAAAGTCTGAAGTAGCTCTTCACACAGAAAGAGCTGAACATGAGACACCGCAAATGGTTAGAGTTCTTGAAGGACTATGACTTTTCTTTGGAGTATCACCTAGGAAAAACCAATGTAGTCGCAGACGCATTGAGTAGGAGACTGACTAGAAATGCCGAGATTATTAGATGTTGTATGACGCATAAGTACGGGTTACTTGAGGCAGCAACGACAATAGGTTAGTTAGATGTTCCTACTGATACCTGAGTTGAGATTTGTTCATAGATGAGAGTACAGATCGTGTCTACACAGAGAGTGTCCGATGGTCAGAGGACTGACAGGTTGTATTAGTAGTTTAGTGAGTTTGCATAGAGTTTAGATTATGTCGACTGGGAAGGGACATCAGATCAGTGTTTGAAATTCAAAGGCAGAGTGTGGATACAGAGGTGCTAGAGTTGAGAGATGAGATTCTTTAGGATTTACACCGTTCTCGATTCTCCATTCATCCAGGCAAGACTAAGATATATCATGATATGCAGGCACACTTCTGGTAGCCTGAGATGAAGGTGGATGTGTCAGAGTTCATCAGGGACTGTGGGATTTTCCAGCAGGTGAAAGTTGAGCATCGTAGGTCTAGAGGACTGTTATAGCCATTTCCTATTTCGCGATGGAAATAGGAAGACATCGCCATGAAATTTGTCAGAGGATTGCTAAGGAATAGCAAGAAATACGACTCAATATGGGTGATAGTTTACAAAGTGACTAAGTCTGCTCACTTTTTTTCCAGTGGTGTCACACTACATTTTTGATCAATTAAGTGTACTATTTGAGAGAGAGATCATCAGGCGTCATGGAGTATTGTTGACCATCACGTCAGATAGAGATGCAATGTATATGTCCAGGATGTGGCGGAGTATACAAGAGCATTATGGTATACGCCAACAGTTCAACATAGTTTTCCATCCTCAGACTGACGGGCAGATAAATAGACTGATTCAGGTCCTGGAGGACATGTTGCGGGCCTATGTATTAAAGTTTGATGAATATTGGGAGGATTACCTATCATTATGTGAGTTTGCATACAACAATAGTTATCATGCTAGCATTGAGATGGCACGATTTGAGACTTTATATGGCAGACCGTGGCACTCACCATCGTGTCGGGTAAAGCGAGAGGGCAAAGAGTCAGTAGGGCCTGAGATTGTTTACACACAATTAAATCTAATCCTAATATTATAAACAATACCAAAGGAAATAAATCATTGAATAGAATCAATAATAATAAAGATAAATAAACCTCATAAAGGATTCCTAAGTCGTTGGCTTGACTGATCCACCTTCAACCTAAAGGAAAGACTAGCTAGACATAATTAAACTAGACAAAAAGAAAAATAAATAAAAGATCATCCTCCCTTTTTTTAATCCCAAATTCCTAATATATACATTCCTAAAATTGGTCTCTAGAGGTGAAAAAAACCAATTTTTGTAGTTAAGAAAGTGATTTTCGCATCCGGGACTAGTTTCGGCATTTTCGTAGGTTTTGGACACTTGGCAATGCTGGATTGGTTAAGAAATTGGAGACGATATGGCAGAAGCAGATTGGAGGAGGGTTTGTGGCATGACGCGCTGGTGCAATGGGCAATCGCCATGTGTCGTATGGCATGAGGGAGATGCGAGGCGTTGGAAGAAGTGCGAGTTTCTTTGTCAATCTGGGAGATAATAGTAGCACACATCCCGAGGCAGATCGAGCGGCGTAGGTGAGAAACAGCTGGGCTAGGCAACGTGGCATGCATTAAAAAGTTGACCAGACACGTGTTGGCTTCTGATTGGCTAAAAAGGTTATGTGTGGCGCGTCAGACCAATAAGTGATTGCCATGTGGCTAAAAGTGGGTAAAAAGTAGGAATTTGTCATATGGAAGCGTGCAGGATTCCAATTACCCAACTATCAGTGCATACTTTGAGACAAACCCTCCTGCATCCGATTACTACAAGTAAATACTCTATTTTGAGTATTTTTCCACCCTAGATCCAATTGTGCACTCCGTTTCACCTAAAAACGAACATTAAATATAATTAGATATATATTTCCATATTATTCCATAAATCAATAAATCTCTAAAATATACATTTATCACCATAAAATAAGATAGATCTAGTCCAATTACACCTAATAACCTATACTAAATAATGCCTAAATGAACACTTATCACCTATCGAGTCAAAGCATCGAAACATGAAATATAGGGTGGATCCCAAACAATTGAGGTGGCAACTCCAACTCGTACGTAACCTTACCTATTCATTTCTTCACTCTAAACGGACCAATGAACCTCAGCGCGAGCTTTCCTTTAATCCCAAACCTCATGTGACCTTTCATCGGATAAACCTTTAGATAAACATAGTCTCCGACATTGTACTCTAACGCATCGTGATTCATGTCATAGTACATTTTTTGCCTTTATTGCGCACCTTTCAATCTCAATCTGATCAGTCGTATCTTTTCTGTATGATCCACTACAATCTCTGGCCCAATAGTTGCCACATCTTTAGGCTCTGCCCAGTAAGATGGAGATCTGCACGGTCTACCATAGAGTGCCTGAAACGATGCCATACTAATACTAGCTTGATAATTGTTATGGTAGGTAAACTCAGACAAATAAAGATACTCATCCTATAAACCACCGTACTCTAACACACATCCTAAACATATCCTCAAGTATATGAATCAGTCTCTCTGACTGTCCGTCAATCTGTGGATGATAAGCGGTCCTGATATCCACTTGCTTGCCGAACTGTGCCTGCATACTCTACCAAATTTGAGATGTAAACTGTGGCCTTCTGTTTTACATAATCGATAATGGAACACCATGCAATTGAACTATCTCTCTCTTGTACAAACTTACCAACCTATCCACCAAATGTGTGGTAGAGATCGATAAAAAAGTACGCAGAATTCGTCGAACTATCCAAAATCACCCAGATGTTATCATTTCCGCCCTGAGATCATGGTAACCCGTTGAAGAAATCCATGGCAATGTGTTCCAACTTCCACCGAGGAATGGGAAGTAGTTGTAATAACCCACTGGGTCTTTGATGCTTATCCTTAACTTGCTGGCATACCTCACGCGCTCAAACAAAATCAGAAACATCAATCTTTATCCCCAGCCACCAGAAAAGAGCACTGTAATAACCCTAAGATTCTAAGTCATTCATCATGTCATTTTAGGGTCATATTTTGGACCCACCTAGTCATGGTGTACTTGTTTTGGTCCTAGGGAGTCGACACTGAGGTTTGTAATGTTTTTCTAGTATTTTGTACTATTTATTTATTTCTCGAATGTTAAATTCAATGTCCAAACGTGTGAGGAGGTTTGTGAGTGTGCGATAGCATTGAGGAACGAGTTCGGTTTGGAAAAATGAGAGTTACGGGTGCTAGGCGAACTGTAACGGGTAATTAGGAGTTTCGGGGACTAAATAGAATAAATTAGGAAAATTAATGGAAGTCAACTTATACGGATGTTAGGTAGTCATCGTAGCATTTATTAGTCAATTAGGAAATTGCATTAGGAAAGGTGTGGAGTGCGGGAAAGTGATATTAGCAGGATTCGAGGTGAGTAAAGGCAACAATAGAATCAATATGAATGCTTTTCTATTCTTTAACTGGTTATTCCTTTAAATGTTAGCCCTTTTTACTCCATTCTAGCTCAGGTGATGTAGGGTTTAGGTAGTCCGCCTATGGTGAGAACTTTCAACGCGTTTAGTATCCAACATAGACCATGACTTCTCATTTGAGCCTATTGGAAGGATTTAGCATTCGGCTTGTGACTGTGGCTTTTCTTTGGTAGTGTGTTAGGAATTTAGCAGTCGACTTTTCCTAACAGAGTGTACATTCAGTAGAGGTGACCCTCGGGCCCATAGGTTCGTATATGGTGGATTGATTAGGGGAGGCTGTTTTAGGCCCACTGTGTCAATCGCAAGCTAAGGAGATCTTGTGACCCGCGGTTTGATTTGGGACTATCTATTCGCCTGTCCGATTGTTTCTCGGTCACTTGATTATCATTGTCTAAGCTTATTGAATCTATTTATCATGCAATTTGCTATCTATTTTTGTTCCTGCTATTTACTGCATGATTTATAGACTTGTAGTTTATTGAGAATTTAGTAGTTTATGTTGAGTTATCTATTGTTTTTGTTTATTGTTATATTTTGAACTCACCGTCCTTTTTATGATAGTGGGTACAAACAGACGAATTGGAGCAAGGCGCCTATGATTGGCAATATCCTCTTAGGCACACTCAAAGCCGTTTCTTTTGCTCTCACTCAATAGGTGTATATATGTTGACTATGTATTCATACGTTTTTGTATCTTTTGGGGTATTTGGGGAAGAGGAACACTGGATAAGACATTTATATACCTGTGTTGTGTTTCAGTTGATCATATATATATATGTGATGTTGTTTGGATAGGATTTTCCACCTATAGGTTAATTGAGTTGTAAAATGTTTTAACTGGTTGTTAAGTTGGTGTCTTAAGTTTTCACTGCACACATAACTGTAATTGAGGATATATGATTAGATAGAGCTAAGGAGAATCTAAAAAGAGTGGTCCAAGGTGAGTGAGTGAATAATGTACTGAATAATTGGTATGTTTAGGCTGACTAGACTTTTGTTGACTTATTAAAGACTAGCTTGGGGTCCACGTAGGTTTAGGCTGGGCGAGGCCCAGTTTGTGGTTGCTGGGGCCGTCATAGTTGGTATCAGAGCCTAGGTTCTATGACATTATGGCCAAAATAATTATGATACCAACACAGTTGGTATCAGAGAATAAAGGTTTATCACCTTGACTCTGAATAAGCATAAAACACAATAAAATGAACTTAGTGTGGAAAATCCTAAGAACTTAACGCAAGCATAGTTGGGAAGTGCGGAATGATAAATTATTTGGAGCATGTTAAATTTTAATATGTATTATAATATATCGTTACGTAAGACTAATTGAGGCTCACTATTTGCTTCTGCAGATCGTGATGGTTGACCAGCTTGATGTTGGAGATCAGAAAGAGTGGAGTTCATGATCCTCCACCAGATGTGCCGAGTGACGTTGTGACTTTAGCACGTGAGTTACAAACCTAGACTTAAAGAATAGAGTCTCAAGGACGGAGGATGGACGAGATATTGGATATTCTCAGAGACAGGCACAACAATTGCCATCTCCATCGATGTCAGCAGTAGCTCTTAAACAGGATACGAGTCCGGCTACACCTCAGGCCGCTCCAATGGTTACCCCTACAAGTGCAGTACCTACACCACTAATTACAATAGTTTTTCCAGTACAATCTGCTATGGAGCCACATGTTCATGATGATATTGATTCACTCCTGACTGTAGAGGTGAAGTGAACTTGGGAGTCTGAGAAGTACAGACTAAAGAAGTTTAGTGGCGATCCAGTTGTAAATGAGGCAAATTTGTATATTCGCAGCCATAAGAAGGTTTAAAAGCTTCTCAAGATCAAGGATGGCAGGAAACCTGGGTTGACAACATTTTTTTGGGCTGGTGATGCAGAGACGTGGTGGGACAATTTAATAGCCATACATGGTGAGCCGACTACTTGACAAGATTTTACGAAGTACTTCTGTTAGAAGTTTTATCCATCTTTGGCTATGATAGCCAAGAAAGACAGGTTTAAGCATATCCGACAGGCATTCGGAGAGTCCCTATAGGCATATATTGGTAGATATCAACATTTACTTCCCTTTTGTTGATGGAATAGCTTACCGAGATAGATATCAGGTCTATTATTTTACTGAAGGCCTATTGCTAATTATAAGAGGGACAATGGTCACTATTCGACCTTTTACACTACAGGATACATATGACAACAATTTGGCAAGGGAGGCATACTTAAGGACACATCCCACAGAGAGATATGATCAACCTCGAGAGGCACATGATAAGGAAGGTCAGAGTCGTTCAAGAGGCAGGATGAAGAGGAGCCAATGGTAGATTCAGCAATCTGGTAAAGCTCAGAGTGTAGCGTAAGTTGCATAGTCGTCGCAGCCCATAGAGACATTTTTTACCACACCTATGTAGGCACAAAGTTACCCAGTCGACCACCACTAGTACCATAACAGGTGCAGTACTCTAGAGATGGAGGGGGTAAAGGTAGAGGTTGTGTATAGTAGGGACATATATTAGGTCAAGGATCGAGTAGGCGAGATTACTCAGCACAGAGACCTGTTGGAGCGTGTTGTAGTTGTGGACAAGTGGGTCACCTTGTTAGAGAGTGCCTATAGCCAGTTGATTTCTAGCAGAGACCTGTGGGTGCTTGCCCTCGATATGGACAAAGGGGCATTTCGTCAAAAAGTGTCCATAACCTGTCGATGTTCAGCAGAGAGTAGCACTACGTTAGCAGCAGACAAAATGAGCATATGCATGTTGTTGAGCTCGACCCTCAGGTGACTCGACATCTCATTGAGGGTATGATTTACATTTATGGTCATTTGATATATGTTATAATTTACTCTGGTTCTACTATTTCTTTTATTTTTTGGTGCATGGTTAATGAGTTAGGGTTGAGACCAGTTTGGTTAGATAGACCTCTAGTTCTTAGCACGATCTACCCTAATATGATATGTGAGCATTGTATAGTGAAGATAGAGGGACATGAGTTACCTATATATCTCAGTGTTTTAGAGTTTCTAGAGTTTGATTAGTTGTTAGGCATGGATTGGTTTGGTCCTTATCATGCACAGATTTATTGCTTCAGTAAGATAATCACATTTTAAATTATCGGACAGCCAGAGTTTACTTTTCGTGGTGGTGACTTAATTACGAGTTACCAGAGGCAGAGTGTCCACGAGCAATGAGATTAAGACATTTGTGTGCGATGAGGTACCAGTTGTGTGCGAGTTGAGGCTAGGATCGATGAGGTACCAGTTGTGTGCGAGTTTCTAAATGTGTTTCCTGTAGAGCTTATCGAATTACCACCAACGAGAAAGATTGACTTTATTATTGATTTGGTTCCTGGAACCAAACCAATATCAATTCCGCCTTATATGATGACTAGTAAGAAGTTGGAGGAGTTGAGAGGCCAGCTTGATGAGTTGTTGGAGTTGGGTTTCATTCACCTGAGAATGTCACCTTGGGGAACGCTAGTCTTGTTTCTGAAGAAGAAATATGGCAGCCTGAGATTGTGTATTGATTATAGGCAGTTGAACCGGGTGACAGTGAAGAACAAGTATCCATTACCTCACACTGATGACTTGTTCGACCAGCTAACTGGAGTGCAGTGGTTCTCAAAGATTGATTTGAGATTAGGCTACCATCAGTTTAGGATTAGAGTAGAGGATAGAGAGTGGACGACTTTTCGTACGATATATAGCCACTATCAGTTTACCGTCATACCTTTTGGGTTGAAGATTGCCCCAATGATGTTTAAGGATCTCATGCATCGTGTGCTGAGACAGTACTTGGATAGATTTTTCATAATGTTCATTGACAACATTTTGATCTATTCCAGGACTCGTGAGGAGCACCTCAGGACGATTTTGCAGACGTTGATGGAGTACAAATTGTATGCCAAGTTTAATAAGTGTGAGTTTTGGCTTACAAAGGTTAGATTTCTAGGGCACATCGTCGGATCTAGCAGAGTGTCGGTAGACCATGCTAAAGTTAGAGCAGTTATTGATTGGCTTACACCGAGATCAATGACAAATATTCGGAGTTTTCTGGGATTGATTGGTTATTACAAATGATATATGCAGTACTTCTTAAAGATTACGACACTAATGACGTAATTGACGAAGAAGGAAGTTAGATTTCAGTAAGATGACAGTTATGAGCAAGCTTTGAAGACTTTGAAGGAAAGACTGATAACAACATCAGTGTTAGTATTGCTTGAGTAAAGGAAGTGTTTTGAGGTGAATATCGATGCTTGTTAGGTTAGTTTGGGTTGTGTTTTGATGTAGGATGGTAGAGTTGTAGCTTACGCATCGCGACATCTGAAAATTCACGAGAAGAATTACCTTAGAAATGACTTAGAGTTGGCGGAGGTGGTGTTTGAGCTGAAGATTTGGCGTCATTCTCTATGGAAAGTGATTTTTGTTATTTACTGACCACAAGAGTTTGATGTACCTCTTCATTCAAAGAGAGTTGAATATGACACATAAATGGTAGCTGGAGTTCCTTAATGATTATGATGTCTCATTGGAGTATCACCCAAGGAAGGCTAATGTCGTAGCTGACACATTGGGTCATATAAGGGTTGAATCGAAGGTTATAATGTGCCATATAACACATGAGTATGGGTTGCTCGAGGCGGTCGAGGAGATGCATTTAGTTGATTTCCTGACCAGCACCAGAGTGTTGATTAGTGGGCAGTTGAGGACTCAGATAGTCTCTATCCAGAGTGTACTTAATGGTCAACAAGATGATGAGCAGTATTAGAGGTACAATGAGTTTGCTCAGAGTTCCGATCATCCAAATTGGAGTCAGTCGATAGATTTCTTCCTGAGATTTAGAGGGAGACTAAAGATTACATCAGTAGCTGAGTTACGTTATGAGATTCTTTAGGAGGCTCACCGTTCACATTTTTCGGTTCATCTAGGTAGGACCAAGATGTATGATGATATGCGTCGTCTATTTTGGTGGTCGGGGATGAAGACCGATATGGGTAATTACGTTAGAATTTGTAAGATATGCCATCAAGTTAAGGCTAAGCATTGGAGGCCTTTTAGATTGTTGTAGTCGCTTCCCATTTCTCGTTGGAAGTGGGAGCATATCGTTATGGATTTCGTTAGTGGGTTACATCGATTTCAGCGCGACATGACAATATCTAGGTGATTGTGGATAGATTGATGAAGTCTGCACACTTCATACCGATTTCTACCACACATCGAGTGGATAGGTTAGCGAGCTTCTATGAGAGAAAAAGAAAGTTTGACTGCATGGTGTACCATTGCGAATCGTGTCAGAAAGAGGACCGCAGTTTATGTCGCAGATTTGGCAGAGTATGTAGGCACAGTTTAGCACGAGGTTGATTTAGGTGGTGAAGTTATGTTGAGGATGTGTGTGTTAGAGTATGGTGGTTGTTGGGAAGAGTATCGTCATCTGTGTGAGTTTTCTTACTATAATGGTTATTAGTCCATCGCACCGTTTGAGGCACTCTACGGCAAGCCATGTAGATCTCTATCTTACTAGGCAAAGCTAGAGTATATGGCAATGATTGGGCTAGATATTGCAGTAGGTCATACAGAGAAGGTACGACTGATTCGACTTTAGTTGAAGGGTGCACAGGAGAGGCAGAAAAGGTATTATGACAAGTACCATGGCGAGTTGGAGTATAAGGTAGGAGCCTAAGTGTATCTGAAAGTTTCTCCACTAAAAGAGATTTGGGATTAAGGGTAAGCTTGCGCCGAGGTTTATAGGCCAGTTCAGAGTGAAGAAACAAATAGGCAAGGTTGCGTATAAGCTTGAGTTGCTACCTCAATTAGTCAGAGTTCACTCTGTATTTCATATATCGATGCTTCGACTAGATAGGTCGAGAGAGGGTAGATGTCCGACGGTGGACCTGAGTCAGATTAATCTGAGGGAAGACACTACCTATGATGAATAACCTATTCAGATTATGGACCGAAAGGTGAATACATTGTGGAACAAGGAGATTCCCTCAGTTCTTGTCAAGTGGCAGCATCATGGGGACGAGGAACTGACTTAGGAGCTGGAGTTCTATATACGCGAGCATTTCCCTTGTTTTGACGCCGATAAGTCTTACCCTATATTTTCATTTAATTTTGAGGACGAAATTCTCATTAAGGGGGGAAACTATAATGACCCTAAAATTCTAACTCATGCATCGTGTCATTTCAGGGTCGTATTGTAGACCTAACTAGCCATGGTGTACTTGTTTCGGTCCTTAGGAGTCGACATCGAGGTATGTTATGTTTGTCTGGTTTTTTGTATTATTTATTTATTTCCCGAATGTTAAATTCAATGTCCAAACGTGAAAGGGTGGTTGTGAGTGCTTGATAGCGTTGATGAACGAGTTTGAGTTACAGGTGATGGCTGAACTGTGACGGTAATTAGGAGTTTGGGGGACAAAATAGTCTAAAATGGAAAAATGAACGAGAATGAACTTATACGGATATCAGGTAGTCAGCGAAGCATTGGTTAGTCAATTGGGAAATTGCATTGGGAAACGTGTGTAGCACAGAAGAGCCATATTAGTAGGATTCGAGGTAAGTAAGCAACAATAGAATCAACATGAATGCTTTTCTATTTCTTGACTGATTATTCCTTGAAATGTGAGCCCTTTGTACTCCATTCTAGCTCAAGTGACCTAAGGTTTAGGTAGTCCGCCTGTGGTGAGAAGTCTCAATGAGTTTAGCAGCTGACATAAACTGTGGCTTCTCATTGGAGCCTATCGGAAGGATTTAGCATTCGACTTGTGATTGTGGCTTTCCTTCGAAAGTGTGTTAGGAATTTAATAGCCGACTTTATTTATGGCTTTTACTAACAGAGTGTGTGTTCAGTAGAGATGACCATCGGGCCCTCTGGTTCGTACGTGGTGTATTAAGCAGGGGAGACAGTTTTGGGCCCACTGTGTCGATCGCAAGATGAGGAGGTCTTGTGACCCACAGTTTGATTTGGGATTATCTATTCGCCTATTCGATTGTTTCCCAATCACTTGATTATTGTTGTCTAGCATGTTGAATCTATTTATCATGCGATTTGCTATCTATTTCAATTCTTGTTATTTATTACATGATTCATAGACTTGTGGTTTATTGAGAATTCAATAGTTTATGTTGAGATATCTATGGTTGGTGTTTACTATTATTTTTTGTACTCACCGTCATTTTTATGACGGTGGGTGCAGATCCACAGACGAGTTGAGGCAAGGCACCAATGCTTGGCGATATCCTTTGAGGCATGCTCAAAGCCATTTATTTTGCTCTTACTTAGGTGGTGTATATAGATTGACTATGTATTCATATGTTTTTGTATCTTTTAAGGTATTTGGGGAGAAGGAACACTGGATAAGACATGTATATACATGTGTTGTGTTTCAGTTGATCATTTATATATATATATATATATATATATATATATGCGATGTTGTTTCGACAGGATTGTCAACATATAAGTTAATTGAGTTGTAAGTTATTTTTATTGGTTGTTAAGTTGGTGTCTTAAGTTTTCACTGCACACCTAACTGTAATTGAGGATAAATGATTATATAGAGTTAAGGTGAATTTAAAAAAAGTGATCGAAGGTGAGTGAGTGAATAACGTATTGAATAATTGCTATTTTAAGGACTACACTTTCGTTGACTCATCAGAGACTGGCTCGGAGGTCTACGTAGGTTTAGGCTGGGCGGGGCCTAGTTTGTGGTTGTTGGGGTCGTTACAATAGCGCACCTTTACATACATCTTAATCCGTCTGGTATGAACTATAAAATGTGTGTGATGAGCCTCATAAATATCTCATCTAGTAACTCAACCACTGATGGAATCCATAGTCTCCCTCTAAATCTCAGGAATGAGTTTATCGACTAACTCCAATCTTGATAATCCGGACTCTGAGCAAACTCCAAGAACCTTTGATACTGCTCATATGCCTGCTGACCCTCAAGTACACTCAAAATCGACACTATTTGAGTCCTCATCTACCCACAAATCAACACTCTGTTGTTGGTCGCGGTATCAAAAGAATACATCAACTCGACCTCCTCGAATAACTCATACTCGTATATCATGTGGCAAGTAATAACCTCTTAGTCAGACCCTCTGTGGTTCAATGCATCTCCAATAACATTGGCCTTCCCCGAGTGGTATTCCAAAGAGAAATCATAATCCTTGAGGAACTCAAGCCAACGCCTTTGTCGCATATTTAACTCTTTCTGAGTGAAAAGGTACTTCAAGCTCCTATGGCCAGTAAACAACATTAATCTTTCCCCGTAGAGATACTGACACCAAATCTTCAGTGCAAAGACCATTGCTGCTAACTCCAAGTTATGTGTAGGATAATTCTTCTCGTGAATCTTTTAGCTGTCAGGGCACATATGCAATCAATGTACCATCTTGCATCAAAACACAACCTAAACCGAACTTAAAAGCATCAGTGTTCACCTTAAAACCCTTCCCTGACGCAAGTAATACCAACAATAATGCGGTAGTCAAACGTTCTTTTAATGTCTGGAAAGCCTGCTCACAACTGTTATTCTGTTGAAAACTAATCTCCATCTTTGTCAATTGCATCATTGGTGTCACAATCTTTGAGAAGTCCTGAACAAAACCCCTGTAATTGCTTGCCAACCCCAGAAGACTATGGATATCTGTTACTAATCTCGGTGTTGGCAAATCAGTCACTACTATATTCTTAGCGGGGACTACAGACGCTCCGCTAGCTTTGACGATGTGTCCCAAAAATTTGACCTCTATTAGCCAATACTCACACTTATTGAACTTGGCATGCAGTTTGTGCTCCTTCTAAATCTTCAAGATCATCCTGAGGTGCTCTTCATGATCCTTACGGGTCCTGGAGTAGATACGGATGTCACCGATAAACACAATGATGAACCTATACAAATACTCTTTCAACACTTAATGCATGAGATCCATGAACATCGCAAGGGCGTTCGTCAGCCTAAAAGACATAACTATAAACTGGTAATGCCCGTATTGAGTGCGAAAAGCAGTCTTTTCCCTATACTCTGCTCTAATACTCAACAGATGTTACCCAGATCTCAAATCAATCTTCGAGAACCATTGTGCTCCTGTCAACTGGTCAAACAAGTCATCACTGCCAGGAAGTGGATACTTGCTCTTCATTGTAACCTTGTTGAGCAGTTTGAAGTCAATACACAATTTCAGGCTGTCTTTCTTTTTCTTCACAAATAAGACCAGCATGCCCCAAGGTGACATGCTCAGGTAAATGAATCCCAACTCCAATAACTCATTAAGCTGTGACCTCGACTCCTCTAGCTCCCTCAAAACCATATGGTATGGCAGAATCGATATATAGTGCTCAAAGCAGTCTTCTCAATATCACCCCCTTAATCCCGATAATAGCCTGATCTGAGGTCTATCTTCAAGAAGAACTTAGCTCTTGCCAACTGATCAACCAAATCATTGGTCCTGGGAAGTGGGTAACGGTTCCCTATCGTCACCTGATTCAACTTCATGTAATCAACGCACATCTGCATAGTGTCGTCCTTCTTCTTCACAAAAAAAACTGGAGCTCCCAAAGGAGACATACTAGAGTGAATGAGACTCTTATATAACAACTCATCTAACTGGGTCCTGAACTCCTCCTACTCAGATGCAGACATCCTATAGGGTCGACTATAAATAGGTCGTGTCTTTCGGTATCAACTCTATAATAAACTCAACCGCTTGAGGTGGTGGCAATCCTGACAAATCATCAAGAAACACATCTGCAAACTCATGAACCACTGGGACATCCTCAACTCGGATCAATTTCTTCGGCTCTGGCTCAACATTCGCAGCAAACACCTCCATCTTCGGTGACATTGCTAATCGAACTCTGGTGATTGGTAGTGCAGTCGCAACTGCATCAAATGAGAACTCTGGAATCTCCTCAATATCTAACGTCAAAGTCTTACGAAAATAATATATTTGTGCATGATATGTTGATAACCAGTCCATGCCAAGCATCACATAAAACTCCAAGTACTCTAATACTCATAAATCAGCCAATAACTGATGTCTCGCAATCTTAACAATACAATCCCAACAAATCCGGTTAGGGTAAATCTTATCCCCAACAGTTGTACTGAGGACAAGTTAAGGTCTGTACAGGCAACCCTAACTCTACTAACATACGTCCAAATATGAATGATAATGTATTGCTAAAATCAAACATGGCATGCATGGAAATACTGCAAATGAGTAACATACCCCCAACAAGCTGTTTGGTCACCTCCCTGTCTGAATGCATGACCTAAAACGCTGCTGCGTGGGCCCTATCTATGCCCTGCTCAGTCCGTGATGGTGGTGAAGCTGGTCGTAACAACCTTAAAAATCCAACTTGTGCTACGTTTCATTTTAGGTCGTACATGGCCCACTTGTCGTGATACCTGCATTCAATTCTCGATCGTCGACATTGAGGTATATTATTTTTGTCTGGTGTTTGTATTACTTATTTTATTACAAATGTTAATTCCAATGCCCCAAAGGTGTAAGGAAGTTTGTATCTGCGCGTCGGTGTTGAGAAATGAGTTCAACCTAAGAAAAGGTATGTTACGGTGCCGGGAGAATTGTTGCTGGGTAATTAGCTGTCCGTGGGATAATTGAATTAAAACATTGACAAAATGCAAATTTAAAATAATATATGATCGTTGCATTACGTGTTTGGTACGTTGGTACGGTTATAAGCACACGGCGTGCAAGTCGTGGTGCAGTCTAGATGCGAGAACGCTGGGAAATTGATATTTTTGTGCTTGAAAATGGATAGGAATGATGGACCAAGTCAACATGAGTCACAAATTAAAGTCACTAGAGTTAGTGGCTTGTGTGTTTATGGGCCTTGAGATGGTTCTCGAGATATGTGTGTGAGAGATGATGAGGTGCTAAATATAAAAGCCAACACGTGCCCCGTCATGATACTCGGGCCAAACTATCCACCAAGACCCCTGGCAACACGTGCTTTGGACTAATGGACATACACACAAGAATAGCACAACGAGGAATCACCTTACCAGTTATATAGCCAACATAGGAAATAGACTAACAGAATAACTGAATTGGAAATTCAATTTTAAATAAAGCAGTAAATACACAAAAAACTTTTAATTAGGATACTATACAACTCAAATCGCACTCCGTGTCTCAAAAATCAATCCCTGGTCTGGCTCCGCTAAACACCCAACAACTGTAATATCGCTTGAATTTAACTAATTCCATTTATCATTGGTTTAGATTCAATTGGATGTATTTGATGTTATTTAAGATGGTCATTAGGTCCACTGTCCCAAAACAACCCCTTACTACCTTGTTCTGCACTTAGCGTTGGAGGTGATCATCCATATCCTTCATCCTACCCAGATTACCCAGCGCGCTAGGGCCCCTGGCCAGTACGTTGGGTGATCAATTTCTAGAATTTCCAGCATAGTTAAAACTAAGAAATCGAACCCGTGGCTGACCCCATATATCATCGACCCCATCCTCGCCTTGTGGGGACTCACAACACTTCGAAAATGCCAGAGGCAACATCACAAACATCATATAATCATCAAATTTAAGAATGAAACCAAATTTTGCATAAACCCAAAACTTGAAACTTGAAAACTTGGAACCCAACTTAAACACCAAAGTAACAACAATGATCACCACCATTACAACACCAAAAACCATACAAAAATAGCAACAAAACATCTTATCCTGGATTCAACACAAACATGCCCAAAATGAAGACCAAAAGAAAGAGAAAGAATAGATGGTTGAGGATCTAACCTTGTTTTGTTGATTCACCACCTCCAAGCTCCTCAAATCATCAATACAAGCTCACCAAACTCTTGCCTTCCAACTCAAATTTTCGAATTCAAAGAATAAGGGAGAGAGAAAAGGTGGTAAGTTTGGCCAAAGTTAGATATTTATACTTGAAAAGATCTCCCATCACTTTCTTATCCCAAAGTCCATTTATGCATATCTATTGGCTAATAATTGGACCATATCCGACACAAAGTGACACAAAAAGTGACTCATGTATAACTCTCCCTTGTATGCAACACGTAAAGTCGCCTCTCGGGGAGTTCCGACGCCTGGTTTCATACCATAACACGTGTCATAAGCAAACTACCACGACACCAAACATTGTCTCGCACATCAAATGAAATGTACATACACATATTGCGATATCATTTAACATATTTAAGCATAAAAATCGCAAATAATGCAAAACATCACACAAAATAACTATTTACCTAACTCCTGGCGAGCCCTAACCTAACTGCAAGGTCCACGGGGTGTTGAGTTGTCGTCAACATCTGCAAACACGTCATAACGGCTTAATTAACATTAGGCCATTACATTAACTATTTGCACACAGCTAACTTAAACAGTGTAATGTTGTTTTGTAAATTACAGATTCACAAAGAATCTTTTTAGGTAGATACCAAATTCACACAGAATCGTGCACACAACTCGATACCTTACCTGAATTTACGGACTCACCTAGAGTATTTGGGTAGATATCAGATTCACACATAATCACACACACAGCTCGACATCTCACCTTGGTTCACTAACTCATATAGAGTTTCTTATGTAGATACTGAATTTACATAAAACTCACGCACACAGCTCGGTATCTTCCTTTGATATCGGACTCAAGCAGAGCTTAGATTCATATAAAGTTTATGCACACAACCTTACTCAGACACACACAGAGTTTATACATACAGCCCACTCAGACCCACCTAGAGTCAATGCGTACAACCTTATTCACCACTTTGATATATAGACTCACACAGAGTCAATGCACATAGCTAGATATCCTTTCAAAGGATGAATTTACACAGAATTACCGCACATAGCTTGGCTTCTCCCTTTGAAGGTGGACTCACATAGAGTCGTCGCACACAACTTGATATCTATGATACTTTGAAGGATGGACTAACACAGAGGCCAATAACAACAAACTCACATAGAATTCTCTAAGAAATAATCAAGTCTCCTTTTGACTCAATAGACTCATATAGAGTCAATTCTAACAAATGACTTACACAAATTTATTTCTAATTACTCACTCACATAGTGTCATCTCTACCCACGGACTCACCCAACTTCTCCTCATGCTAGATTTACACTATGGACCCATAATCTACAATCATGCTATGACGCTAAAATAAATCTTATGCGCCGTCGAGTCTCACATCGGCTCTGGGTCCGAATCTATAACAAAATGGGCTTCCTTCTTTACGGCGACTGATCACTGTCCTATGGCACTTTCACCAATTAAGGACAATAAATAGCGATATGTCCCAGTTGCCTGCAACAATAACAACGTTTCTACCCCTGCGATCTATTACCTCTACTCTGAGTATTGTATGGCTACTGCGGCCCTGTTGTCACTCCCTGAGGTGATCGTCTAACACACTTGTCGTTGGAGCATGAGGAACTACCACCATAGATACTGAAACGTGTTGGTGGTGCAACAGTCTCTATGACATCGTCCTTATAATCATCATCATTTCTCTTTTTTTACCATTCAGTCTTGGTACAGAGACTATGACCACCTCCTTGGTGCGTGTGCTCAGGTATGCCTCATCTGCCAGATTCCTTTTGTATGCCACCTGTGAGTCTCTGGTCCAATGGTCACCATCATTGTAACGACCTGATTCTCTAAACATGGCACCGCCCAGCCTAATCCTGTAATTAAACCTTAATCTCATCCATATATGACTTAACTACGTATTAGTTAGCCTTTTTAACATATTCTCCTCATTCTTCGCGATCAGGATAAGTAATACACGTGGTATAACATTATTGAATTTAGGGTTAGCTAAAACTTTTTACCAAATTATTAAATACAACGAAAATCTTAACGGTTTATACAGGAGCAATTAAATTTAAACCCTAAGTGTGGAAACTAGGAAAGCATCATTGATCACATGCAATGTAGTAAGATAGTGATAACAGTGTGATAATGTGTCAAGTCGGCAAACTAATCGCTCAACCCAATATACAACCAAAAATGTATATAAAAAGGACGCAAGTAAATAGATACATCAAAATACCAAAACCTACGTAAATCAAGATAGCGATACGCTGAAGGCTCAAAGATAGTCGCTAATTTTCTCCTTGCCTGACCTGCTAGTCAATGGATCTGGATCCACCATCATAAAAAGGGCGATAAGTACAGTAAAATAACAGTAGACCAGAATAGTCATTTATCCACATTTTCAAATACAAGAAATATGTATTCAACAGCATAAAATAGAGAATGATAACTTGAAATAGAAAACATGCTTGTAAATACCATGAGAAAACAAGTAAGACTAACTTGGATATAAAAATACTTGTAGTGTACATCAGAACTACCTTATTGGTTTTAGACCTCCATCCTAATGACCTCATGTAATTGGTCAATACACGCGCACTTCGTACTGCCCTAACTGGCTACACATGGACCTCATGTATAGGTTAGTACCTGTCCATTTCAGTATTACTCTAATTGGTCACAAATTTCATGTAACAACCTCATGTAGTAAGTATATATCACTAATTAAATAGATCTCGACACCCCGGGTCCCATACCCTGTGAGTCACGCATATTTATTTAATTATTCAAGGAAATATACCGGCAAAAAATAAATAGTAATTCAAAAAAAAATGTCATAAACTAATTACTCCATAAATGAGCATATCATACAACAAACATGGCATTTTGAGTACAAAGGATTAACACACAATGACCAACTGAAAATTCAGAAATTAAAGTAAAAATGAAATGAAAATAAGAGTCTAGTTTGTCTATTCACCTCAAACCATGCAAAGATCCTAACTAAATTTTTTTTGAAACTCCACGACCATAACTCGTAAATCCTCCATAAGAATTTGTTTATGTTAAACTTTAATTTGATAGAACATGAAAAGTTTTGATGCTTCAACTTGCAAGTTGATTTCAGTCACCAAAATGTTTGAATTCGGAATTATGGTACATTGAGAAATATTTAGGATATGTCTTAGCTTTTTGAAACCATAATGAACGCGTAATTCAGATTAAAAACAAGTGAGATATGAAACTTCTACGACTATTACTTTAAATTGTTTTCAAGACTGATCAGCAAATTTGTACAATTTATTTCTCCTAAACCATGTCTAAAAAATAATTATATTTTTATAGAAGGCTCAAAACATACTAAGAACATCATACTAAAATATGAGCTGAATCTAATAAGAAATGATTAAGTTATTCCTCAAACAGCAAGGCATTATCAAAACAATGAAGTCTAGGAAATTCATATTCAACATCAAAGTTGCAGAGAGTTTTTGGACAGCAAAATGTTCGAATTTTAAAATCTTTCACTAGGCAAGAGTTGTTCCTTTTTGAGTTAACTTTCCAATGCGACTAGAATGAGTCCATTTTCATTTAAAATGACAAAGTTATGACCAAAACACAGAGGCTAGATTGAAATGGTAACATGCAGAATTTCAGCTTTGCTGAATTTCATCTTCCTTTGTGTTGTGAGCATGCAAAGTAATGGAGAAGAAAAAAATGTTCTTTATATAGTGCACATTTTCATCAATTGGATTCATATATACCTATGAAATATAAGGGTCCTAAACCCCTCCTAGTAGCCAACTCAAATCAGTCCACTAGCTCAAAAAATGACACAAGGCTTCATTGAAGTGTGTGCTTGTGTGAATCTCGTGGCTTGTATATGGTCATTTCATTTTAGGCTATGTTGTAGCTATAACTTAAGCTACGTTCAATTATATACTAACCATAGGTACATTTCATTAGCTATTTTAATCTTTTCTAATTAAATTAAAACTTACCATGTCGCCCTTTACTCCAGTCCCATGTCAGTACACATCTCGAGGCGCGTCCACGCTCGCACGCCTCATTAACAGTAACAATTAAATAAAAATTTGGGTATATATTGTACACACATTCATTACACTAGGCATTCATCACTAAAATAATATATACCTCCGCCACGTATCACGGTCAATGCACGTGTCCCAATGCAGGTCTCACGTCATGGATCAGTGACCTTGTTTACAAAAATCTAAGATTAGAAATTTGGGCCATAACAACCATACTTCCAGTACCTCTCAGTAGGTCGTGTGTGAAGTAGTATGCCTGATCAGCATTAGTATCCACGATACCTTCGACATACTCTAATAACTGCAGAAAATGACCCATATACTGCATGACTGACTCCTCAAGATGTTGCCTAATCATCTGGAACTCGGTCCTTTTCAAATTCTTGATCACAGGTGGAAGGATTTTCTCATTAACCCGCCTCTTAAACTCAGTCCAATCACCACATTTTCCCTTAGTAGCCACAATGTTACGACACTAAGCGTCTACCTCTCCGAAAATAGATGTTGATGATATCGAAGCTCTCATTTGTTCTGGAATGGTCAAAACATCATGTATCTTCTCATGGCTGCTCATGAATTTCTCTGCAGCCTCGAGATCTGTACTGCCATGAAACTTCTTTGGGTGATATCTTTGAAACTGGCGAGACTACTTGCCTTAACTGTTGCCCTAGTACTCCTATTAATCGGCGTGCTCGGGTACCCTCAGCCTGAGTGAATGATGTTGCAGAAATAGGATGCAATGTTATGGCATGTGTCCTCAAAGTTCTCCTGAAACTACTAGCCATGCAATGCAACCAGTTGGGACACCTCATCCAGCCTCCCTTGAACATCTCCCGAACCGTTGTCGCTAGTCTTGGGCTGATCGGCCATTACTATCTGAAACGAAAGTGAGTTCTTGATCATGATATAGATATCGATAGAAGTATAATACATCACAATCAAATAGCTCGTATATTCAATTTTTTAATTTCCCCAGCCTTCTCCCTTTCCAACTAAGACTTAAATCAAAATAATAGGGTTCCACTTTAAGTTCCAACCATTGTCCTAACTATTTATTTGTTTGTGTCTTATGCTAGTTATGATTATTAAAGAGTTGAATTTGAAACTCTAGGCTATGATACCAACTGTGACGGCTACAGTTTCTAGCCAAACTAGACCCCGCTTGGCCTGGAACTACATAAACCCCCGAGTCAACCCTCGCGAAGTCAACACAAGCCTAGTCAGCCTTCCTAACCATTATCCATTTATAATGAAAGTGAGTTATTCAGATTTGTAAGTTATCAAAGTTTGCAGAAGCGATTAAACTTAAATAAAATGAAACAACTCTAAACAAATCAGTCAGGACAACCTATAGTATGAAAACCCCGCATAAATACAGTCAATATGTATATACAACAAGAGGAGAGTAAAATGATATAATATACCTCTCCCAGTATATCTCAAAATCCCAAAAGATCCTAATGTGACAAACATCATATACATATAATACAAAGAACCTACTCAGTATGCGAGAGGAGGTCTCCTCGATGCCCTCAATGTCAATCGCCTATCACTAGTCCTTTACCTCTGTCTACGTTGCTAGTCGATGGGTCTGCACCCACTGCCATAAAAAAGATGGTAAGTGCAGTAAGAGTAATAATAACAACAAAAAAAGTTTTGACAAAATTTCAAATGTCAAATAACTGACGAATCAAGTATCATGCAAAACATCACAAAGAAAATAAAAAGACTGCATGATAAGAAAATAACAAAGATATCAATGATAAATGAGTGCAAATAGCACAAAGCAAAAAGGCATCAAAGTGTTCCAAGTCTATCAGGTTGCAACACATAGTAAACAACCTGACTTCCAAGACAGAACCGGGACTTAAATAAACCATTAGCCAGTTTAGAATGAGTCATAACCCCTTAGTAGTAGACATAAAGTTGAACTACTGGTTTGACACCTAACCCTAAACTGCAGGTTTAGGTAAGTGCAAAAATCTGTGCAGGCACAGTGGAGAGAGATCACATAGAAGTCCCACCGCACCCGTGACCACCATTTCACCCACTTAGACCTAAAACTACTTAATTCGGAATCTAAGGAATACCAAAGCAAATAATCTACTAAGGATAGATATCATAAACGGAATTCAAGATTCATATTTCACAAAGAAATACTAGTCAACAAGGATAAAAGCCAAGTAATTGCACAATTAAAATCAGAGTAAAGACCAAACTGGTTTTACTCATGTGAAACTCTACGTTCGTGGCTCCCACACGTCACCAAACCGATCCTCATACACTCGTCACCAATTCACTAACTTCCTGGTATCGATTTGGATCCAATTTGGTAGTGTTTCATTTAAATTTAAATCCCCGTTAATTCTTAAAATTCCTCAATTTAATAACGTCTGCCATTTCACATAATTAGGTCGATTCCTCGAGTATAGGGACTTATTGGAACACCCATTACGATACCCAAGAGAAGCCATGAAGTTTTCAAAAAACTTTAAAAGAAATTTTAAAATTTCTGGCCTAACAACGTGCATGGCATCTTAGGGTGCATTCTACGTTGCCTGTCACGATGCCCAACCAGAGTTGTCCTTGCCCTGGACATCGTGACTAACACCGTAAGGGAATAACCCTCACGATGCCCCTGGCAGTGCCAGTGTTGAAATGTCTTTCCGTGTTTTCAGAACCCCTGGCTCCACTCGCCGCGTCTCGAGCCTAGCCCAACCTCATAGGGATCTCAATTAACACCAAAACCCATCATCGAACCATACCAAAACTGTCCAATAAAACATTTTCAAAATTTAAACCATAACCCATCGAAAATTGACTAAGATTATCATTTCATTTCAACAACCACAATACCACCCTCAATACTACAAAATTGATCAAAAACAATCTTCAAAACACCACATAAACCCATGAAAACCTGTGAGCCTAACTCACTTCCCGAAAGTTGTGTTAACACCTAAGAATTTACATCTGAAACGACCAGAATCAAACGTTGGACCAAGATCTAACCTTTGTTCATGTCATTGTTCAATCTATTGCCTTCCATCACCTTCAAAACTCATCAAAACCCCTTCCACTAGTCTCTATTTCGGATTTTATGAGAGTGGGGGTGAGAAAAGTGGTCAAATGACCTTTTTTTTGGCTTTTATAGTTTAAATGCCATAGTGACTCAATGGTTGATCTTTAGGTCCATCTAAGGGCTCCTATTGAGTCCAACCCAACAACTTTCATGACTTTGATGGGTAACTCTCCCTTATGCTTATCGTATTTCAAACACAATAATTAAGTTTTCCTCGGGTATTCAGACACCCGACCTACACCATGACTCACACCGTCGCGTGCAAATGAAAATACTAACATACCGAGCATATTTCCATATTAATTAGTTATCATATTTATCTCGGTCATTTATGAAAGTCATTCCCCAAACCAGTGTACTCGTCTTTCGTTCGCCCGGTTCCCATTTCGACACATTTTCTTAGGCGAACCCCTACTCGTAACTCGATGTCACCATCTTGTCACACATACACGAGTATAGATAGGTAGTACACATCATCATACAGACATAACATATTTTTGGGTGGTTACACCTTTCTCGCGTGAAGCGACACTTAGATCTAGGGTAGATATAACTCATTTAAAGTTAGATATAAAGGTCCTCCTCTCTCCCGATCTCTTTATGACCCCATATTTAATACGCTTAGGACACACAACTTTTGTTTTGACCTTTACTTGGCTATTTTCTATAAACTAATAGTCTAAGGACTCATCGTTGCATGAATTTAATTTTAATTAAGCTAAGCGAAGTTGCGATATCACATAACACGTTAGCACACCAAACGTAAATAAAAATTATCTACTTACTTCTGAGCACTTCACTATTCCACGACTCCTTGTCGAGACTTTGGATCACTATTGGTTAGGAATTTAAGTTAATTGTTGATTTAGAATTTTGGGTCGTTACATGGCGATTGAGGGTTCAACACCCATGTTGATCGAGAAAAGGTAGAACATTTGTTCACCTTCTTTCATCAACTTTTTACTTATAAACCAAGAAAAGGACACAACTAGTTTCTCCTTTTATCATCTTCAATGATGCATATCTCAGGTCAATCCGACGGTTCAACCACAAAAGTGACACATAGGTCGATATGACACCTATCATGACACAGATACCAACTCGAGGCGAATTTATGGTTTGCAATTATTCAGTCCATTTGTTTTAATATGTATTACCTATATATAAATATATAAATACACCTATATTTTTGCGTCTATAAATTTGTCGTGCGTGCCAACGAGCACACTCAAACGTGCACACTTTTATATAACCCATGCTTTCCATCTATGATCTATGCGTGTCATTAGGCCCCACTAATTTATTAATTATTTATTC
Source organism: Stephania japonica (assembly GCA_039657345.1). Lineage (NCBI taxonomy): Eukaryota > Viridiplantae > Streptophyta > Magnoliopsida > Ranunculales > Menispermaceae > Stephania > Stephania japonica. The sequence goes on along the minus strand of CM077563.1, from coordinate 27,877,219 downwards.
ATCTTCCCAACTATATGTTGGATTTTGTGGTTCAAAATACACAGTGAAATTTAAAATTTTATTTTTAAAAACCTCAACAGGATCAAAGCGAAACCATTAATCTAATTATTAAGGAAAAGCCATACCTTATTTGCTAGCTTCCTTCTCTGTACTTGTTGATTGATCTTCAAGACGTTGCTAGTACGCACACACACAACTGAGATCTCGAGTTCTAGCACTTAGAGAAAACAAAAATGATTTTTGTTCTTTAATAACGCAGAACACACAAAAACCCTAACTTGTTTTTCACAAAATGAAATTGGAATTTTGGACCTAATTCTCACGTAATGTGTTCTCTCACTTAAAAGTCTATTTATACAACACTTGTACATAATCGGGTAAGTGAATTACACATATACCCTGATAAGTGCATAAGTAGACTTAGTTTTAGGGGTAGTTTAGTTGCATATTTGGTTTAATTATCTCATAATGAGTTCTAATTGATGGTGTTTATTTGATTTTAGGTGATTAATGCATAGGAGAGACAAAGGAAGGAAGCCAGAAAGAAAATAGAAGAAAAAGCACAAAAAATAGAGCTGGCATTATGGAGGCAGAGTTGGCATCGTGGGATACAATAGATTGTGCCAGATCATTACACAGGCGGCACTAGGACCACCTAGAGAAGAAAAATGCACACATCAAAGTTGGCGCTGTGACGGCGTCGTGGACTTACACAACCCCGCCAGTTCACTAATGGATAACGCCAGTATCGAGAAAATTAGAAAGTTGGAAAGTTTTGGACTTTTATTTCATTTTAAAATTAAATTAGGTTTCTAATTGTGCTTTTGGTATATATATATAGAAGTATTAGGACGTGGTAAAACATAACATAGCATAACTTAGATTTAGAATTGAGTAGAATAGCTTTAGGAGAGCAAAAATAGAGTCTTGTTCTTAAGTATGGAAGAGAATTTGAAGGAGAAGACATTAAAGACTCCGTTTGTGCAATTCAATACTTGTTTCAGTGATTTTATTAATGGTATTAATTTATTTAATTTTTTATTGCAATGATGTGTATGACTTGTATAATGTTGATTTCAATTATGAGTGAGTAGTCGCTTAATCTTTGGGATCATTAGATCCTATAGTATGAATACTATGCAAATGTTAGATGAATGTTAATAATTAGATTGTGATAGTAAGAATTTATATTGATTCTATACTTAACGCTATGAATATATTGGCCACATGTTCGTTGATCATAAGTATTTAAAAATAACCATGGCCATAGAGCTTTTAAGCCGAATATGAACAATACAACCGTAAACATTATAACATCGATAGATAGTTATTGATTGGGGAGACATGGATAGTAAACTTAAGTGTGTATGATTTTAAGGATTTGGTACTTAATGTTTTGTGAAACTTACGTTGTTCACACTGATAGGTGGAATTCTAGTTTGTGTAATAGGATCTTTCTCACCACTATAGTGGATTAAAGTGAATCTTAAGGAAATTCGCCTATTCTAATTATGCATCGCAACACAAATATATGAGTATTATTTGAAAAACATAGTATCCATTGCCTAAGGTGAAGTTGTGACCTAAGATATTTTCTCTATATAAAAACAATCTCAATAAAAACAAACACTCGATAGTTAGATTAGTTTAGCCTAATTTAAAAAAGAAAAGAAAATCCTTCTTAACAAAAGAGCGAATAAGAATACAAGTATCACATACACTTAACTCTATGGGACGCTATCCGTAATCAACATTAGTTGATATGTTATTAAAACAATTAAAAATGTTATACTTGCTGTTACAATCAAGTTTTTGGAGCCGTTGCCGGGGAAAGGTAGCCAATAAATTTTAGTTCACTTAGTTGTTGAGAATTTTAATTTTTCGCATTATATATATAATGTGTTTTAGTTTCTAGTTTGACAATCTACACTTAATCTTTTTGTGTTTTCTTTTTAGGGAATAGGTAGTTTATGCAAAGCCAAGGTGACAAGGACTTAGTACCTTACGATCTTGAAATCGACCGAACAAGCAAAAACACTTGAAAAGGAAAGAAAAAGAAGGAGGCAAAAATGGCAAATGATCAAGTAAGAAATCGAAACCCAATTCAGGGCCAAGGAAATAACTATACCGAAGGCGATCTAGTAGTGCAAGATAGAGAGTAAATGCAAAGATGTCTTTGAGACTATTTCAAGCCAAAAGTACAAGAGACATACAATAGAGTGATGAGGCTTCCAGCCGACACCACCGAATTTGAATAGAGATCGTCTCTAATCAACATGGTGCAAAATAGCCTATTTCATGGGCTATCAATTGAAGATCCTGTCGCACATATTGAGAACTTCTTGGATAAGTGTGACATTGTTCACATTAATGGATTTACTAAAGAAATAATCAAGATGAGAATTTTCTCATTCTTACTGAGTGGAAAAGTTAAGTCTTAGTTCCAAGGGTTGAACACTAGAAATATGACTTCATGAACATATATCAATGAGAGATTTATGAACAAATTCTTTCCGCTCGTAAATGTCAGTGAAAGGAAACTGGAGATAAACCAGTTTAAGCAAGATGAGAACGATTCTCTTAGAGAGGTAACACGTTCGGCGCGACTCAATTTTTCTCGAGTAAAGGAATGAATGGAAACCTATACTCTACTCCTAATCTACAATGAATAATCCTAACAAGCCTATGCCCATTACCAAGTCAAGTTGAGTACCTTTTTTATTTAAATCTATCACTCAATCAACCATCACCCTAAAGAAATTCAGAGTCAAAATTTTGTAAGAACGGAATCCAAACATCAGTGAAAATCACCCTTTCAAAAACTAGAGTTAATCCAGACAAAGGCCTTCAATTACTCAAGATTTTATAGAGCCACTATATTAAAGCACACAAGTTTAGAATTTCTTAAAAATAGCGCATCAACATTGAAAAATGAACTATCAATGAAAAACGCAACACACTATCTATAAATGTAGACTAAACACACCAAAAAGAGATAATCGGACCTTAAAATTTGAAAATATAGAACATCACATTGGAATAACTCAATTGATCAATTTATAAGCACTCGGTCAAATCATTTTAATAAAAAAGAGTTTTCATGAACTTTCGCCTTTATGCATATATACACTCTATTTTCTCCAAAAATTTTAAGTAGTATGGTCCCTGCTCCATTTTCTATGGAAAACACTTTTCTCACTTTTTTCCACCACAAGATTCCTTGCTCCTTTTCCTGTGGAATCTATAGGACTCTATAAAATTTTTAAGAAAACTCTTGTTGACCCTTCTCACTTTCACTATAATCAAACAAGTCATCCAAAGTCCGTTCAAGTCTAAATCATTTCCAAAAAGTGGTCAAGTCATATAAATTGATGTCTCAAGTGAGCTATATTCTCGTTCTAGTACCCTAGAAATCTGAAAACTTGCAAAATGCGGCCTCCTGCCTCTTTGGTCTCTAGCACAATACCTAAACTTCATACTAGCTCTCTAATAAGCAACCTCAAAGATGTTAGACAATGCTCTAGATTAAGTACAACTCCTAATATTCAAAAGGGCTCAAGTCACAAAAGTAGCTTAATTTGAACTCATATCCACAATCAAAACACTCAATAAGGTTTTAGGCAACTCTATATGCGACAAAACAACTATAAACATGCATAAACTCAATAATGCAACTAAATAACTACAAAAATGCATAAACTAATATAAACTACTACTAACCTAAATGATGCAATACATAGCATGTCATAACAAGAAAATGAGGTGAGAAGAACAAAAAAACACCACCATAACTTACCATACCCATGGAATAGACATAAAAATAATAAAATAATCATACCTGACATGCGTTAATCCCATTCATTCAAATACTCCACTATACCTGAAACACCCCAAACCTTGTCCTCAAGGTTTAAAAAAGAATGAGGCTATCAAACTAAAAAATGAAAAGAAAATAGGTGAAAAAAACATGGAAGGGGAGAAACGCGTAATGGGAAATGACATGCTAAAATAAATATGCAAAATCTAATGAACTAAAATATCTCATAAAATATAAAACACAGTGACAAAAAATGTTATATCACACGCGCCGAACACGTCAATAAAATATTTCCTTAAACCAACTATTTGCAGATAGTGGCAAAGGGTCGATCCCACAGAGATTGGTAATCTTTCTAATGTTCTAAAAGAAAGGAAAAAATGGGGGTTTAGAGAAAATAACTAAATTAATTAATCTAATTACTAATAAATTAAATAACTAAAATAAATATCTAAGACTATGAACAATTAATTTAAATACCTAAGTCTATGGTTCCACAAGACAAGATCAAGATTCAATGGCATATCATGGTCATCAATCTTTCCCGAAACAATTATTAATTCAAGTTCCCCTAGATTAGCTATGGAAAATCGACATCCGCCAGAAATTCCTAATTCCCCTAATCTCGATAGCTAGGACATCCGCCACTAACTAATTTCCTAATTAATGTATAACCCTAGACATCCGCCATAAGATTTAACACATTAACCGCAGTAATAAAGTTCTATGAGAATACTAATCCTAGATAACCGGATCGCGTCCGCTCCTGATTTAACTTAGATTCAATTGTTGCACACTCAAGAACCGAAAGGTTTTGACGGCAATCGAGTGAATGTTTGTCACTTATATTGTCTCAAAAGTACAATTACGAACACTAATGAGTCAATTAACTATAGATTTTCCACCTAAAAGCATGCACTGGCCACATACATACCTTAGATTTAAATCATATTCATTAAAATCAACAACAATGAAATAGAAGAAATTAAATTAAGTTAAATAATAAAATAAAAGATCTCACAAGTTATGCCATGAATCAATAATCTTGAATTGCTTCACCTCCGACCTAGGCAATGGCTTGATTAACCGGACATGGCTACTCACAAAATAATGCAGAGAGAGAGTGAGAGAGAGAGCTCTAAAGAATAATAGATGTTCTATTTATACCTAAAGTCCTAATATATAAAACTACTAAAATTGGTGTATGGAAGAGAGAGAAAACTATTTTTTTGTGTATTTTCGTCCTTAACACGTGTCAGGAGCTTATTGGGTGAATTTTGGTGCTTGCTGACGTGTCAGAAGGTGATTGGAGGAGAGACTGGTACGCGCTGACGTGGCAGCGTCTCATTGGACGAGAAGAATGCTGGTGACGTGCAGAAGGGTTGACCGTGACACATGGCAATCTGTGATAGGCTGGAGCTGGAAATCGTGCCTTGCTGGACCAGTCACGGAGCGACACGTGGCGTGCAGGTGGCGGGAAGAAGTCGCGCGAGTTCGTGCGAAGATCTGGGAGACAGCACCAACACGCGTCTCGAGGAAAGTCGACGATCTGGACTTGAAGAAAACCTTGAGAGGTGACGTGGCAGGTGCGGGTTGGTTGACAAGCTGCTGGACAGGTGATGTGGCGCTCTGTGATTGGCAGAAACGGCTTATGTGATGCGTCTTGACAAATCAAGAATCGACACGTGGCTTCCTGGATGAATCACACGATGACACGTGGCAATGCTGGTGTATATTTAAAACGCTGGATCAGTAACAAAGTGACACGTGGCAATGTTGACCCCAATTACCCCACTGTCAGTGTATTTTTTCGAGACAAACTCTCCGGTATCCGAATACTGCAAGTAAATACTCTATTTTGAGTATTTTTCCACCCCAGATTCAATCGTGCACTCCGTTTCACCTAAAAACCAAAAGTGAATATAATTTAATATATATTTAATAAACTTTAACACTAAACTATATTAAAATAGACTATAAAATCCTATAAATACCTACTTATCAAATACCCCCAAACTTAAGACTTTGCACGTCCCGAGCAAAGGTATATTTGACAACACAAACTAAACTAAATTCCTAATGCATTAACTAAACTAATCCTAAACCTAGACCATACCTATACCTATACCTATTCCTATACCCAATTCAAAATTCATGGAGTTCCTTTAATTTACATAGTCGCCTAGTAACAAGCCACTCAAGAAATTTCAGAGTTATGATATGTCAAAACTCGCAACTCAAACACAGTTAAGATCACACTTTAAGGATATAGATTTAGTCAAAATAAAGGCCATTAACTACTCATGAGTTTTCTTGGTCTATACATTCAAGCATGCAAGTCTAAAATCTCACTTAATCTAGTGAAAGCACTCGAGCTAAATCTTGTTTATTTGAGGAGTTTTCATATACTTTCGCCTTTATTTATTCAATAAATACACTCTATTTTTTTCTCCATAATATTTTTCAAGTAGTACGGTCCCTGCTCCATTTCCTATGGACCGCTTTTCTCACTTTTTCCCACCACAAGATTCCCTGCTCCATTTCCTATGGAATCTTGTGGGACTCTCTATATTAAGAAAACTCCTGTTAGCCCTTCTCACTTTCACTATGATTAAATAGATTATCAAATATGAATTAAAGCACTATTACTTGCACAAATTTGACCGTCTACTCATTTTGGTATCTAGCATAAAGTTTAACCATCATACTAAGTTCCTAATCATGAAATCATAAAAAATGTTGAGCTACAGCTTGATTAAATGTTTCTCTTAATTTTTCCTGAGTTTCAAGTCAAAAAGCAACTATAATATACTCATCCACAATCAAAGGCATGAACCAAAGTTTCGGGTAGCTCTAAATGCAACATATGTGACATATGACACTATGTAAGGTCTAAATGCAAGAACAAACATAGATAGACACATGTCTACTCCTAATAAACTATACTAAATGCATGCATGAAAATGTATCATATCCTAGTGAAATGGAAGATAGAAGTATTAATGACAGAAGAAAAGAGATGGAAAGATAAAAGAATGACAATAACACCACCATTACCATCCTTCAACCGCATAATTTTAAAAAATTAATAATCATACCTACGATCTTTAGCAAGAAAATCCATCCAATACTATCCACAATCCCTAAAATACCCCCAAACTTATTCCGAACCTTGTCCTCAAGGTTCAAAACAAGTCAAGTGGTCTATACACAAAAAACAAACAAAAGGGTGAAAGAACATGATAGTGATAGGAAGAAGGAAATGATATAAGTTCATGCATAAAAAAATTAAAATAAAAAATTAAAAATTAAAAACTAAATAATACTTATCAAAATTTGGGCTGCCTCCCAATAGCGCTTTTGTTTAAAGTCTCTGGCTCGACTTGGCGTATGATGTCTTCACGTGATGCCTTCCAATAATGAGTATCCAAGAATGATACTCTCTCCTTTAGCATTGGGCAGTGAAACAGAAACGCCCTTGTTCAGAAATGGGAGCTTATCCGAGACTTCGAACACATATGAATCTATAATTTCTGAATCGTCCAACACAAAGGTGTCGGCGGTGCAAAAAGTCATCGAACGCTCCTTTACATCCACTTCCATCTCAAAATCATGAAATATATACGGGAGGGTGGGTGGGTTGACCAATACAAAGGATTGGTCGTCCTTGCTCTCTTGTTGTAGTTCCTCCGGCCTTGTTAAAGTGACTTCAATCTCTTTTTCGACTTCTTCTTCGTAAATTTGTGCCATAATGATCTCCGGCTCTGATTGAGACACTTCAAGTTCCCCCTTTGACTCTTCGTAATCACTCATATATTCCTCATCTTTCACCTCAACACTATTTAATGGAATTGCACTTATGGTATTCGCTGATCTTTTCTGGAGAATTAACTTTATTTCCTCTTCAGCTTCTTGATTCTTTTCTTGAATCCATTGGTCTAATTCTTGCTCGTTGAGGTACATGTCCTGTTCAGTCTCTAAAAGAAACCTTATTTTATCCCTTGAAGGTCGATTCCGCATGGAACTATATTTGTCAAGCTGTGGCGATTAATTACTCCAGTAGTCAAAGGGACATACATTAGGAAAATGATGACAACCACTAAAAAGATTACAAGCTGTGATAGGTTCCTCTTGTACTGCAAAGGGCCAGCTAGAAGAATATTGTGAAGAGGCGGCCATGGTGGAGTTTCTTGCAAACATGCTAGAGACAAGGGTGTAAAGTAACTACAAATAAATAAATAAATAAAACCAAAGAAAGAAAAACCAATCCCCGGCAACGGCGCCAAAAATTGACGCGCGCCGAACACGTCAATAAAATATTTCCTTAAACCAACTATTTTTGCAGATAGTGGCAAATGGTCGATCCCACAGAGATTGGTAGTCTTTCTAATGTTCTAAAAGAAAGGAAAAAATGGTGGTTTAGAGAAAATAACTAAATTAATTAATCTAATTACTAATAAATTAAATAACTAAAATAAATATCTAAGACTATGAACAATTAATTTAAATACCTAAGTCTATGGTTCCACAAGACAAGATCAAGATTCAATGGCATATCATGGTCGTCAATCTTTCTCGAAACAATTATTAATTCAAGTTCCCCTAGATTAGCTATGGAAAATCGACATCCGCCAGAAATTCCTAATTCCCCTAATCTCGATAGCTAGGACATCCGCCACTAACTACTTAACCCTAGACATCCGCCATAAGATTTAACACATTAACCGCAGTAATAAAGTTCTATGAGAATACTAATCCTAGATAACCGGATCGCGTCCGCTCCCGATTTAACCTAGATTCAATTGTTGCACACTCAAGAACCGAAAGGTTTTGACGGCAATCGGGTGAATGTTTGTCACTTATATTGTCTCAAAAGTACAATTACGGATACTAATGAGTCAAATAACTATAGATTTTCCACTTAAAAGCATGCACTGGCCACATACATACCTTAGATTTAAATCATATTCATTAAAATCAACAACAATGAAATAGAAGAAATTAAATTAAATTAAATAATAAAATAAAAGATCTCACAAGTTATGCCTTGAATCAATAATCTTGAATTGCTTCACCTCCGACCTAGGCAATGGCTTGATTAGCCGGACATGGCTACTCACAAAATAATGCAGAGAGAGAGTGAGAGAGAGAGCTCTAAAGAATAATAGATGTTCTATTTATACCTAAAGTCCTAATATGTAAAACTACTAAAATTGGTGTATGGAAGAGAGAGAAAACTATTTTTTGGTGTATTTTCGTCCTTAACACGTGTCAGGAGCTTATTGGGTGAATTTTGGTGCTTGCTGACGTGTCAGAAGGTGATTGGAGGAGAGACTGGTACGCGCTGACGTGGCAACGTCTCATTGGACGAGAAGAATGCTGGTGACGTGCAGAAGGGTTGACCGTGACACATGGCAATCTGTGATAGGCTGGAGCTGGAAATCGCGCCTTGCTGAACCAGTCGCGGAGCGACACGTGGCGTGCAGGTGGCGGGAAGAAGTCGCGCGAGTTCGTGCGAAGATCTGGGAGACAGCACCAACACGCATCTCGAGGAAAGTCGACGATCTGGACCTGAAGAAAACCTATGAGAGGTGACGTGGCAGGTGCGGGTTGGTTGAGAAGCTGCTGGACAGGTGATGTGGCACTCTGTGATTGGCAGAAACGGCTTGTGTGACGTGGCTTGATGAATCAAGAATCGACACGTGGCTTCCTGGATGAATCACACGATGACACGTGGCAATGCTGGTGTATATTTAAAATGCTGGATCAGTAACAAAGTGACACGTGGCAATGCTGACCCCAATTACCCCACTGTCAGTGTATTTTTCGAGACAAACTCTCCCGGTATCCGAATACTGCAAGTAAATACTCTATTTTGAGTATTTTTTCCACCTCGGATTCAACCGTGCACTCCGTTTCACCTAAAAACCAAAAGTGAATATAATTAAATATATATTTAATAAACTTTAACACTAAACTATATTAAAATAGACTATAAAATCCTATAAATACCTACTTATCACTATACTCAGAAAATCTAGGGAATATACATCTAATTACCTCTAGCAGACTCAAAAACTAATCCTAAAGACCTAAAAGCAAGAACTTACCAAATCCCAATCAGACTAACCATATATACCACAGAACCTCAGTAGTGATATCGGGCTCTCAACCGCGTTGCTTCAACAAAAGAGTATCAAACACATGTAAATAGTCACAAAGCTGGATAAGATGAGTTCACTAAATAAATATAAAAATAAGCAAACTAAAAAACATAAAGGAAAGAAACTTGGGTTGGCTCCCAAAAGCGCTTTTGGTTAAAGTTATTAGCTCGACTTGTCGTGAATGATCACGTGATGCCCTCTCCTTTCGAGATGTCGACAACGAATAGCGCATCTATAGCTTTAGGCAATTCAACAGGTTTGCCCTCCTTTAGATTTATGAGCACATTAAGGACTTCTAACACAAATGATTTCGTTGCATTATGATCGTCTGACACAAAGGTGTCGACAGCGTTGAAAACCTGCGAACGCTCCTTTACATCCACCCCCTTGTTAAATTTAACAGGTTAGCATGGGAGGGTGGGTGGTTTTACCAATACCAGAAGTTGGTTTCCTTGCTCTCCATTCGCAATTCCTTCGTCCTTTCTGGAATAACTTCAATTTCTTTCTCGGTTTCATCCGCTTCATTCTATGTAATGTAAATGTCTAGCTCATGTAAAGAAACTTCAAGTGTTTCCGGTGGATCGCTCCAATACTCATCCATGATCGATAACTCATCCAACATTACAGTTTTTGATGTATCAGTATTCAAGTTCTCCTCTAAGTTAAAAATTAGTTGCCGAGACAACTCTTCCTTATCAATCATATTCTCAAGTGTGGCATTTACTTGACTAAATTGAGTTCCTAAATCTTTCCACTTTGAGTTTGAATGCTGAAGTTCTATAAAATCATCCTGTATCTGTTGCACATTAGCCAGTAACTGTTTCATCATATCTTCCAAGGAGGTGTTCTGTTACTCCAAATTCTAAAATAGTGATTCTTGGCTTGGATAATAACGACAAGCATATGTGGGATGAGAATATTCCCCACAAAAATAAAAAACCCTAACCTGTTGCATAAAAGATTGCGAGTTAAAAAATTGTTGTCCATTATATGACATAGCTACCCCATTCATACCATGATAGTATGAGTCTTCAAATCGATTGTACTTATGGTAGTAGGAAGCCATTGAGAAATTACCTGCAAAAGTACTAGGAACAAGGGACTAGATACAAAAATAAATAATAAATAAATATACAACATAAACTAAAGAAAGAAAAACCAATCCTTGGCCACAGTGCCAAAAATTGACGCGCGCTAAATGCGTCAATAAAATATATTTCCTAAACCTACTATTTTGTAGATAGCAGTAAAAGGTCGATCCCACAGAGATTAGTGGTCTCTCTAAGATAAGAAAAATACAAAAAGGGAAATTAGGGTTTTAGAGAAAATGTGTGAATACTTTGAAAATACAGAAATTAAATGAGAGGAAATCTAATAGGAGTGAAAAGTCTAGGTATTCAGCTTCACGGTCTTTGTAATACAACTTGGGACAGATTTCATTAATTGTCAGTTTATGAAAAATATGAAACTAATCTATGATTTAGTGCAACTATAGACCCGATCACGCACTCGGTTCCTCGCACTTCCTGATGTCGGCAACCAAGGTACGACCGTTGACTACTTCCCTAACTAAACACGCAAGCTGATCGCTAGTGTTTCAGATTTAATGCATTGGCCGCATTACCTCGGTCCGTGAAAGCACTACACATAGACAACCGGATCACTAGTGCTCCCGATTTAGTCTGAATCCTTAAGGTACTTGACCGGATGGCCAACTATCACAAGTTTGAGTCTACCGCGTAAGGACGGACGTTTCAACTTCAATGACAAAGGGTGATCAATCTAATATGTATGTACAGGCGAAATAATGTGATAAGTCCAATTTACTTTCGTGTCCGGTTCTCCGCTTTATGGTTTTGTTCTACACTGCACTTTGTCAAAACGTAATTTCGTAATGTATGTCCTTTACACGCATGCCTCAACCACGCTTCCTCTCACACGACTTCTCCAAAGCGTGATTCTGCAATCTCAACACACATGCCACTGGTACGCTTCAGGGTCTTTTCTTCACACGGCGCTGCCCAAAGCGTTTTTACGTAATACATGTCCACGCATGCCATGTATTGTTCTTCATCACAGCTCTCTCTCACAACTTTTTCAAGGTGTGTGCACAACGCTGCTGAAGGCTAGAGTCCACACGTATGCTATCGATGCTGTGAGATGTTCTGTGTTGCGGCAAGTGCGAGGCGTGAATGCTGGACAACTCTATTTTGCACGTATGTGGGGCACGCCGTGGGAAGAATGAGCCACGGCGTCTTGGCGGCGTGACATCTATATTGCCTAATTTTTAACATGATTTTGAACTACTTAGAGGCCGAATTTGAAGAGGCTCATGAGAAATGAAAATGTTTATCTTGGAGTCTACTTTTCAACAAAGAAAACAGAAAAATCATTTTAATTTGAGATTAGGAAGTTATGGCCTTTATATTGAAGTTTCTTAATTTGAGATTAGGAAGTCATTTTAATTTGAGAAAACAGAAAGTCATTTTAATTTGAGATTAGGAAGTCATTTTAATTTGAGACATGAAAATGTTTATCTAGGAGTCTACTTTTCTGTTTTAATTTGAGAAAACAGAAAGTCATTTTAATTTGAGATTAGGAAGTTTCTTAATTTGAGATTAAGAAACTTGACCAAACTTTGCCAACATTGTGTCACTCTTTTGAGTCACATCGAATCCGTATCTCATGATGCTTATGAGAGATGAAAATGTCTATCTCGAAACTCTCTTTCCAACAAGACCAACGGCGAGTCATTCCAACTTCGGATGTAACAGTTATGCCATCTGAACTGAACAATTGTCAATTAAGCTCAACACACGTCTTCAGTCCCAAAAGCACTCGACTCGTGTGAAATCCCTGAAACATATAAAACACGCATTTATCACTTTAAAACGTGATAAATATAGTCAATTAACTACTAATAACCTAAAATAGATCATGCTTAAATGTACACTTATCAAGAGGCTTGGGAGAACTTTAAGGAAATGTTGAGAAGATGTCTAGGACATGGATACGCTAAGTGGGCGCAACGGAAATCTTCTATTACGGGATGAAATCGAACACACGAACACTAGTAGATAAAAGTTGCAAGAGGTTCATTGCTAACGAAGAACGAGAATGGAGCATTAGATCTCTTGGATCTTATGTCACAAATTGGAACTGCAGGGAACCGGTCCACGACAAAGAAATTAGCAAGAGTTTTTGAACTTGACACACAGACGACTATTATGGCACAATTGTCAAATATAAGCAATCAAATGGCAATACCGCAGATGGGGCAAAATGGGCAATCAATGCAAGGAGCTCAGCAATCAATTAACCACCTAGCAATGGTGGTTAATCCTTTGGACATACCGCAAGCGATGGCGTATGAGGGCATGAACTTCATGAACAATCAAAATTTTGGCAACAACTTCAGGAAAAAGGAATGGCACCTCAAAGATATTATCTAAGGTATACCAACCTAAACTTCTCATAGTGAAACCCCAATAAGGCTTTGAAGCCACCTTCGGGATTTAAGCACACATTCCAACAGGAAAACCTAGGTCAAAGTGAAGAGTTGACTTCATTGAGGTCAATAGAAAGGTTTCTCTGCAAGCTATGGATGTCACTAATAGGGAGCATCATGAAAGGAATGATCAAGAAATGGAGAAGGTCAAGCAAACTCTAAAAAGGTTAGATGATGAGAGCCATCAGTTTATCAAGAATTTGGAAAGAAAAATTGGCAAACTAGCAATTGCCTTAAACTTAAGAAAAGAGACGCAGTTTCCAAGTAACATAGTGACTAACCCAAAGGAGAGCGTAAGTGCATTGTAGTTTGCAGATTATGTTAATTATCTTGCATGTGGAGAAATGGGAGTGAGTCAATATGATAGGTATCAAAAGAACTGAAAAGGCTATTGAGGATAAGCTAAAAAATGAAGAGATATTGAGATCAAAAGAAGTATAAGAAGTGGAAGTTTTGAAGGATGCACTGTGGTTTGCAAATTATGTTAATTATCTCACATGTGAGGTGTTTCCACCGGATTTAGAAAATGCAACGAAGAAGAAATTTTTAAATGATGTCAAGACTTATCTCTGAGATGAGCCGCATTTATGTAAAAGATGCAATGATGGGTTCATCTGACGATGTGTACTAGAAAAAGAATTTGCAGGCATTCTAGAAGGATGTCATTCACCACCATATGGAGGACATTTCTGAGCACAAAGAACAATAGCAAAAGTATCACAATGTGGATTCTATTAGCCAAGTTTGTTTAAAGATGCATATGTCTTCGTAAAAACGTGCAATATATGTCAAAGGACTGGAAACATCTCTAAGAGACAAGAATTCCTACAAACAACATTTCAGGAAATATAGCTATTTGGCATATGGGGGATAGATTTTATGGGACCATTTCCAACTTCAAATGGGAAATAATATATATTGGTGGTGGTAGATTATATTTCTAAGTGGGTGGAAGCTAATGCAACTGCCACAAATGATTCAAAAGTGGTCATAAATTTCATTAAAAAGAAATCTTTTGTCGATTTGGAACACCAAGAGCAATAGTAAGTGACGAAGGTTCTCATTTTTGTAATATAGCTTTGGACCCATTGCTAAAAAAATATGGATTTTGACACAAGACATCATTGGCATACCATTCGTAGCCTAATGGCCAAGCTAAAGTAAGTAACAGAGAAGTGAAGCAAATCCTTGAAAAATCATCAATACAAACATAAAAAAGTGGACATTTCATCTTGAAGAAGAATTATGGGCATATCGGACAATGTTTAAGACACCAATTGGAATGTCTCCATATAGACTGGTGTATGGAAAACATGTTATTTAACTATTGAATTAGATAATAAGGGTATTAGGCCATTAAAAAGCTCAACATGGACTTACAAAATGCAGACAAAGCAAGGTTATTGGAGATGATGGAGATGAATGACTTTCGTCTGTATGCATATGAGAATGCAAAATTATATAAGGAAAACCAAGGACTTGGCATGATAGAAAGATTGAAAATCGATCTTTCAAGCCGGGACAACTAGTCCTTTAATACAATTCGAGATTGAGATTGTTCCCGGGGAAGTTAAAGTTAAGATGGTCAGGACCATTCCAAGTTGTGGAAACATGGCCATACGAAGTTATAGAATTAATGAATGAGAATGGAAAGACATTTTAGTTAAATGCTCAAAGAGTATGGATTTACTATGGTAAGGAAGAGAGAATAGAGGAAATCATAGGAGCATGGCACGAAAAGGTCAACACCTTGAAGAACAAGGAGGGAGGAAAGTAATGGAGAGTAAAACAACCAAAGAAAAGAAAATCCTTCTTAACAAAAGAGTGAACAAGAATATAAGTAGCACATACACCTTTCTCTGTGGGTCGATATCTGTAAACAACATTAGTTGATATGTTATTACTACAATTGAAATTGTTATACTTGTAGTTACGATAAAGTTTTTGGCGCCGTTGTCAGGGAAAGGTAACTACTAAAGTTTTAGTTCACTTAGTTGTATAGAATTTTAATTTTCCTCATTATATATAAAAGGAGAGACCCTGAAGACATAGCATATCAATTAACCTTAAAGGGCAAAGATTCAGAAATATGTTTTGTAATACAAGAACATCGGTCAATGTAATGTCTTTGCAAGACATGATCGATGTGAATTTGAAGATCAATGATCCCCAAATTACTAATTTGCAAGTAGTGAATGGTAACTTAGTACTTTTAACAGCCCAATTTTAATTAAGTCGTTATGATGACGTGTTTGTAGACGTGGACGACAGCTTAGCACCTCGTGGACCCCGCAGCTAGGCCAGGGTGCACCCAGAGTAAGTAAATAGACCTATTTGTGTGTTGTTTTGCATCATTTGCGATGTTTGTATACAATTATGTTAGATTGCATTGAAATGTGTGTATTTATATTGGTATTGACTGTGTAAGACAGTGTGACGATTTTTGCCTCGATAAGCATGTTGATGTGGTTACCAGGTAGGCGAATGACAGTACACTAGGTCGAGTTGTAATACACACATGCAAATGATTAAAAATGCATTAAATAATTTTATTAAATGTTATATAATCGTTTGTGATGCGAGAGTACGCAAGAGACGCAAGATTTCATGCTAGACACAAGATTTTGAGCAAGATAAGGTTAAGGGACCAAGTTACCCACTTAAGTCACCTTTTTGTTGACTTATTGACCCCATTAGGACCCTTGGATGAGGCCTTGGGATCCACCTACACATAAGATGATCTATGGAGTATAAATACTCCATTTTCTTCTTTTAGACCACATTCTTCTCTCTCCTTACTCAAACTAATCTGAAAATTGAAGAGGTGGTGAGGGATTTGTGGATTTCTAGATGTGATTTGGAGACGTAAACAGAGTGGAAATGACAATCCAAGGTGAGATTCTCAGTCTCCTCTTCGTCTTCTACATTTTGGGTGTAAATGTATGGGTTTTGACGAAGGTTTTAAGGATTGGATTCGAGCACACTGAATTTGATAGTGTTGCTATGGTTTTTGTGTTGATTTGGAGCACCAAATTGAGGAATTGGTTGGTGTTATTGTGGTTTGTTGAAGAAATTGGCTATTTGTCAGTGTTTTTATCAGGATTTATTGGGGTTTTGCCTTGAACCAGTTTTGGCGAGCTTTTACGCTTGATCATGGTTTGTAAGGTGATATGTGAAGGATTAGGACCAGTTCAGATTGCGACGACGAGCCGAGGGGTCCGAAACCCCAATTAGTACGTTTTTAGTTTAGACACAGCCAGGGAAGCCGTGGGGAATAAACCCCCACGACGTCACTCGCGACGTCCGAACCAATGAGCCACCCACATACCAAATGTTATGTCATGTCGTGGGGGTGGACTTATGGCGACGTGAGTTACGACATCGTGAACAGTAAATTAAAAATAAAATAAAAAAAAAAACTTATACAACCACGGGAATCGATGACGGGTGTAATGTGAATAAATTTGATATATAAACAGGAATTGGGGAAATTTTTTAGATTTAGGAAATTGATTTATTAACAATAATCAAGTATTTAGAACTGATTGACTGGTGATTGGGCAGGCATTGGGGCGTGATTTGGACGGTATTGGCTTAGGTGGAGTGTGGTTTGAGGTATGTAGTATCCCAATTAAAATTCATTACATATTTACTGCTTTACTTATATTTGAAATTTCAATTTAGTTGTTTTGTTATTCTATTTCGTGTTTTGGCTATATAGACAGCTGATAGGGTGTTACCTCGTCTTGTTATTCCTATGTGTATGTCTACTAGTCCATATCACGTGTTGCAAGGGGTGTTAGTGGATAGTTCAACCAGATTTTATGACAGGGCACGTGTCAGTGTGTCGTAGGTCTACGTCGGCCATCGAGAGAACCCAGAGGTTTACTCATAGACAGTGCTCGTGGAGAGTTCAAATATGGTGCTAGTCCAACTTAGGCTTAGACACACACTTTGAGCTGTTTATTATTTATTCATGCGATGAGCACATTTACCTATTTATTTTCTCGCATGTTTATTTAATATCTTGTTGAATTCCAGCATTTATTTCCATAATTACTCACTGAATTTCCTTGGGAATACTCACTCTGGACTAGTCATCTGCTTTTTATGATTACTGAGTCCAAATCCTAGTACGAGTCACAGCAATGGAAAATTAGCTGACTATTTGTGATTTTTGAAACAATAGGCCAGACTTGCTGTACGTTTGTATATATATGTATTTATTGCTTTTATATGGGTTTTGGGGTTATTAGAGATACCCTTGACATATATTTCGATATTTTGATACATTTTGAGGTTCATTTCACTTATTATGATGATTATGGGTTTTTCACACTAAGTATATGCTCCAATAACATAATATGAATGTTTTTAATTGAATCTATCATGTCTAAAGTCTTTCACTGAAATTGATGATATAACAAATGATTGGAGTCCATTAATTGAATCTAAATAACAATAATGTTTCTAAATTGAGGTTTTAAATGATGTGTGGTAGGTTAAACGATCGTGGGACACAACTGGCTATAACGTGCCTGGTTGTGGGCCCATGTGGCACCTGTGATGGGCCTTAGGGGTTTGGGGCCGTCACATTTTGGTATCAGAGCATAGGTTTGTAAAACCTAGGGCTTGATTTGGAAATAAGCTTGATGAATAAACTTTAGATGTGGAAACCCGAAGTGATTGCCTAGAACCTTAATTGGGAAGTGATTGTGAGGCGGGTAGTATTGAGGTGTTATACGTGTTATGATTTTGTTTGTATACATTACATACAATACACGTATAGTTATACCAAGGTTGATTCGATGCACATTCCTCGATGCAGATTATCGATGGATGGACAACCACCAGTTACTACTCAGCCAGAGGTTGGCGAGATGAGTGATCCTGCTCGAGAGATTATGACTCTGCATTCACAATTGCAATCACACAGTATTAATGACAGGTTCGTTGTGCAGCTGGCACATAAGTCGAAGTTTATGGATTTCATCAGAGTTTTAATGACCGCGTTGATGGGACCGACTACTACATTGGTTGCACCGGCGACTACACAAGTAGCTGTAGCCCATACTACACCACAGGTATCAGTTCAGGCAGTGATTTCTGAGACACTGGCTAAGGGAGCTATGCCAGTTGTTACACCAGTGTTGTTCTGGCTAAGACTACAGTCATTACACCAGTGACTACCGAGCAACCAGTTGTGGCGTTGACGTCAAGCAATTCGATGTCGACAGAGACTAAGAGGATGAAAGACTTCTTGAGGTTTCAGCCATGATACTTTTATGGATCTGGAGACCCGGAGATAGCTGGGTGATGGCTAGTTTCGCACGAGCGACTGCACAAGCTACTCCTAGTAGAGAAAAGGGACCAGCCTCGATTTTTGAGCTACTATTTGTAAGGTGATGTCGTAGTCTGGTGTACTACATACGAGGCCACATACCCACCTATGATGACTTTGTCATATTTTAGGGAGATGTTTATGGATGAGTATATACCTACGAAGGGACCAAGTGTCTTTGCTATACACTCCACCCGAGATTTTGATGGCAACAAACAACGTGAAATGGTTCTAACAAGTTTGTTTATTATTTTAGAATATCAAACCTTGTTAGGAGCATCAAGTTCAAAAGGAAAGTAGAGTTATGCACTAAGTCAAGTCAACTCGTCAAAATGAAGGCAGATAAGTTCAAGACAAGACTCATACAGGACACAAGGACCAGAAAACTTATACTACCAATTGTACAACTTATGTAAGGAATATAAGTCCCATATTACAAGCCAAAGAGTTTAGAATCATGCATTTAATGTTTTTTGATTTTAAAGAACTTAAAATCATGAATTTTGTGATTTTCAATTTCGTGAGTTTTAAAATGAATTAAATCATGCAAACAAGTTTTATAGCATGTATTTGAGATGTACAAATTGTCAAAATTATTTTTGGAATGCACCAGCATGTGTTTAGACGACTTTTGGATTGACATTAAAAATATTTGTAGAAAAGCCCTTATGTTTTTTATGAAATCGGAATTTTTTATTTTCGGTATTTGTGAAATTATTCGGGATGTCTAGACATGTTTTATGGACCATATTAAAAATGTATAAATTGATTTCAGAGGTTTATTAGAGTCGTAGGGTTGTTACAGGGTCGTTTTAAAAAACTAGAAATTTAATTATTTGTACCCAAAACGCTAGGTATTATGGGCAGCGCGTTCATTGACCCAACGCGTGCTTGGCTAGTCAACCTAGTGCACTTTGCAGTAAACTGGCAATATTTAAAAAAAAATTGCCCTACACGCTAGATTCCTACCCAGTTCTTTGTGCAATATTCTGATCACTTTTTTGAAGCTTGATTTATACATTTAATTTGAATTTAAGGATCATTTTGGACCCTTAGATCATTAGTAATGGTCATGGGGCAACAAAAATAGTTTGACCAAGCACCAAAACAACCAAGAATACATAACACACAAATCTTGCTCACATACTCTCCAAAATCCAAGTTTGTAAGAAAATTTGTCAACTTTTTACACACAGCTACTTGAAACTTTTGAGGGCTTGCGTGTAGATCTTGAAGTTGGTGTTCTGAAGCTTACAACTTGCACAAAAATCTAATTATTTGGAATACATACTTAGGGTTGTAAGGTTTCTTAATTTTCTACACTTTTTAAGCTTAATCTATACTTTTTGGGTAGTGTATTGTTTGTTTGGAAATCATTCATTATGTTCTTGAGCACACTTATCTTGGATTTTCGCACTTAAACTTGATCTCTTTAAGCCTAGGACACATTTGAATAAGTTGTTGGTCTTAATCTTGATTTTCATAAAACTATTTATTCATTTGTTTTGAAACCACATATTTTTCATCGATATTGTCTTGACGATTTCTTGACTAAGTGTTGCACATGCTTATTCATTTCTAGTGAAAACTTAGTCACATCCATACTTTCATTCATTAAAGTGGTTCAGCTTTAGAAGGCTTGTGAGTTGTTGGACTTATTATCGTTTTACTTTGTAAGACATTTCATTGTATTCATCAACTTCATTTTGTATTATTGATTGGGAGACTTAGTGAGATCTAAGTCAAGAGAATACCTAATTGTGTTTAGGCAAAAACCCTAGTGGAAACTAGGTGGGAAGTGCTAATTTGTATTTAGGCATTCTAAGCTTGTAAGATTAGGTTATAACACTTATTGGCAATATAAGTAGAGGTTTGAAAATCCTAACCGAGGTGGTTAGGTAGTGGATATAGATCATTGGGATTGAACCACTACAAATACCGTGTCTCATATCCATCTCTTTTACCACCTTCTTTATTGCATAGCATATATATCTGTTGTTGGTGTTTGCGTTATCATTGATTTTTAGCTTAAAGTTTTAAAAAGGTGATAACCTCTCAGTTTACCTAATTTACCCCCCTCTTAAGTGTGGTTTCAATTGGTATCAGAGAGGCTTATTGCTCAAAGTGTTACTAACGTATTTTTGAGTGTTTACTTGCAATGATGAAAACATTAGATCCCGCTCACCTTAAGGAAGGCACTTCATCTACTAGGCCTCCTTACTTTGATGGGACCAACTATGCACATTGGAAAGTGAGAATGAGGTTCTAAGTACGAGCAATATGTAGAAACATGTGAGATTCTATCGTTGATGGTCACACTTCACCCAACAAAGTCGAAAAAGACAACACTCCCGAGGAGACAAGACTTGAGCATATTTCAATGATGAAGCCATGAATCTTTTGTTTTGTGCACTTAGTGAAAATGAGTTCAACCGAGTGAGTGCATGTAACATTGCTAAGGAAGTATGGGAGAAACTTAAAGTAAACTATGAGGGTACCATTCAAGGAAAGAAGACAAAGTTGAGAATTCTAGAGGAGCACTATGAAACATTCTGAGTTGGCTACAATGAAGACATTGCTATTGCCATCACTCACTTCACCACTCGCTTCACTAAGCTCTTGAATGAAATGAAGAACCTTGGCAAATATTATGATCAAGAGAACTCGGTGTACAAGTTTCTTAGAGGTTTACCTAAGGACTAGGATGCAAAGAAGTATGTTATTCAATCGACACAAAATCTTGGTGAATACACCTTTGATGCTTTATGTGGAGAGTTGACAATTCATGAGTTCGAGCTAAAGGATCGAGCTAGATTGGAAGCACTTACCGGTACATCAAAGAAAGAGTCAAAGAACGAGATAGCTTTAAAGGCAAGTAGCCCACCGACAAAGTTGAAGGCTCCTAGTCCACCGGTTGAGATCAATGATGATGATGAACCATGAGATGAAAATGAACTTGCAGATGAAATGGCCATGCAATCCAAGAAGCTTCATAAAGCCATGTATAGGCATGACAAGTTCAAAAAGAAGTTCAACAGTGGAAGCAAGTCAAACGAGGCAACCTTTTAAAATGTGGCAAACCAGACCATATCAAAGTAAATTGTCGCTTCAAGAAGAGCAATGACAAGAGAAATGGAAAGAAGAGCTTCAAAGCTACATGTGATGATTCATTTTCATCAAGTTCTAATTCTGAGTCGAAAAATGAGAAGGCTATTCTTTGTCTCATGGCAAAGAGTGAGGTAAATGATTATAGTTCTTTAGATTTTAATGATGTTGATGACTTAGATGATGAACCTAACATTCATGACCTTAGGAAATAGTTAAAAAAAGAGGTCAAAAAGACCAAACAACTCAAAAAGAGCCTAATGAAGCCATTAATGAGATAGAGACTTAAAATGAGATTATTGATGATCTCCAACATGACTTGGAATTTGTCATAAATGAGATAAATAACTTAGCAAGAGAAGTAGAGGACTTGACTACTACGATGACTAAATTAACTAATGGTACCAAGATGTTTGACATAATGTTGGGAGCACAGCAACGTGCACTCAACTAGAGAGGCATAGGCTATAGTGCTAGCTTATCGAGCTATGGAAAGCTATTAGCCAACTCTAGTATGTCTTAAATGCAATAGATCACGTAGTTTTGAAAAACGTGTTTTGAACAAGATAAATAGAGGCAAGCTAGCATGGGTAGTCAAGAACGTTTATGATATTAACTTTCTCAGGCCCAAGGGAGTTTGGGTACCAAAGTCTAATGTCTTTCGTGTTATGTAGGATGCGAGAAGGAGCACCTCATGGTACTTGGATAGTGTGTAACGGCCCAAATTTAATTAATCACGATTAATGTTAATCTCGGGGATTAACGGGTTAATTCGGGCGTTACATGGACAAGCTGGGCTGACTCGGATAGGAGTAACCAAGATGTATATGTTATTTGTGTATGTTGTATACCTATTATTGCAGTGTTAAAGTTTGTTGTTATCAATGCTACATCGCATATGTGTATGTTGGAGTCGGGCGAGGTTGTGCGATGGGTGTTCGTCTCGAAATGCATGTCAATGCAGGTATTAGATAGGTGTTAGACTTGGGGCACTTGGTTGTATTAGAATAAGTAAATTAAATGGAAATGGCTAAGGTTGGTGTATTTGTGGATTAATTTGATATTCATAATCTTATGCCCAATCAATTAATTGGGTACACTAAGTGAGGGACGCCTCAAGGTGCATGCCGGACACGGGGCACTGGATACCGGGTAGTCGGGGGTTAGTGTGACCTTGTGTACGAAATTTATTAATTATTTGTAGCGGCCTAAAGTAGGTTATATGATTTAAGTAAATCAAATCAATATAAGGTCCTATACTTGCAGTACAAAAAATTCAGCTCACATTGGATACTCTTCGAGATAAGAAACATAGGGAAATCTAAGCAGATTGTGTCACACATGAATGTCACTGGAATAAGTGACTGCAACTAACTACGACAGTTAGATATGCCTTGAGATACGTGTTCACACCAGATTATAACCACAATATAAATATCAAGATTTTCCTATTTATGCAAAGAGAGAATCATAAACTCAAAGAGATCACAGAGGTTCTGAGATTGGAAAGGATGGAATCAGGCTCTGGAGTGGGAGATTTAAGGTGTTAACCATGAATTTGAGGTAAGCTAACACTTAAATTTAGTAATTTTCCATTAAATTGGATTTCTTTGGGTTTTTGAAGCAAAACTCAGATTTCTTAAACATGCATTGTAATTCAGTAGTTCGGACGTTTAAAAAGGGCTGATTGGATGAATTTACTAGTTTAGATTGGATTTGTTAAGACATTTGTGAAAATTTGGGAAATTCTTGGATTTGTAGGCATGTTGATAATTTTCGAATTCTTGGTAAATTGAAGTTTAAATGATGTTTTCTAAGGTTTAATCGGTGTTTTGAAGGTTAGGAATGATGTTAGGTGTGATAGGAAGTTAAGGAAAACCCAGATTCCTGTAATTCCAAACAGGAATTCTAAGAATCGACACTCCCAGTGCGCTGGGTGATGAACACCAGCGCGGTGGACGACACGAAGATGATGACTGTTCTTTGTCCTGAAGAATAGTACGCGCCTAGCTTCCCAGCGCACTGGTCGTTTCGCCTAGTGCACTGGGGACCGAAAGACCCAGTTTTTGCCTTAATATTGGCTCTGGGTTTTTGATAAATTAACATATTAACCCCACTGAATTAACCTTAACACACTAGAAATCGATCTAAGGAGTCATGAGACTGTGGTTTTATAGTCGGGGATTAGTCGGGGTTAGATCGGGTGTTTTCGTGGTTTTCGGAGTGCGATATGGGGTATATAAAACCCAACGGAACACCACTGTTGTATTTACTTATTTGATAGCATTGATCAATATTTCCTTTGATATTCTATTTATGTTCTTACTGGGGTGGTTGAGTTACTCCCACCTATGTATCTATGGTGTATTGTGGGGCTTACTAGTTTGTAGTGTGTAATACCTGGTCTCGGTGAGTAACACCTCGAGTTTGGTTTGGTGCCATGTGTTCGATATACACTAATAAGGCTAATACTGTTTTGACAACAGGTGATGTAAATTGTGGTAGGTTCCACAGACAGGATCCTGGTCCGAAGTACAAACTTAGTCTGCTATGTCAACCATCCATTCTGTGATTTCTTAGTATTATATGTCCATGCGATGAGCTTTGTGCAGTTACCTATATTTTCCTTCTTTTACGGATGTTTATTTAACACTATCTTGGTCTTTATATTTATTTCTTTAATGATACACGGTGGTTTTTCTTGGGATTTTACTTGCTGGGATTGTCATCTGGTTCTTGTGATTGCTTGAGTGCAGATCCTAGTATTAATAGGAGCAAGAGGATCACAAGCGACTACATCTGACTTGCTCACTGTCGAGGACCTACTTGTACCTATGAATGGTATTATGATGTTTTTTTTGGGATATTTGAGACTACACTTTTACTGGTATATATATACTATTTGATAGTTTAATCGCTTATATATTGAGTACTTAATGGGTTTTCCACTATAGGATTTTAATTTCTTTATTTTGAAAATGCTCAACTAACTAAATAAAACTTCCGCTACATAAATCAACTAATTAATAAATTGCAACTCTTAAGGTAATTCTTAAATATAATACAAGCCAGTCCATAAGATAGAGTTGTCAAATAGGGTTTCGTTAAGGTAGTGACTTGGTAGGTGTTTTGCGAGCAGGAAGCGGTACGCCATGTGCGGTGTTGGAATTTGAGGTCATTAAATAATGGGTGCTCAAACCACTTGACCTAAGATGCAAGACAATTCATTGAGCTTAAACGACATGATGGCGGAAATGTATGTTGGCCTAAGTGTTTTTATCACTTATACCCCACTCAGGATTTTGATGCTAACAAAGAATGTAAAATAGTACTAAGAAGTTCATTTAGAGTTTCAGAATACATCTTGTTAGGAATTTCAAGTTCACAAGGAAAGTTGAGCTATGCACAAGGTCAAGTCAAAAAGTGACAACGTGAAGCCGGACAAGTTCAAGAATTGGCTCATACAAGGAAGCAAAGACCGGAAAAACAAAACAATCATGTGTACATTATTTGTAAGGTATATAAGTTCAATTCCCACAAGTCGAATGCATTAGAATCATGCATTAAATGAATCAAAGAACATAAAGTTATGGTTTTTGTCATTTTCAATCTCGTGGTTTTTAAAATGCTTTAAATGTTGCAAACATGTTTTACAACATGTATTTAAGTTATATGAACTGTTAGAATTGATTTTGAATACACCGGCATGTTTTTAGACGGCTTTTGGATTGACATTAAAATTATTTGTAGAAAAGCCCCTATGTTTTCATGAAATCGAGGTTTTTGGTTTCTGAGGTTTGTGAAATCATCCGGGATGTCTAGATATGTTTTTAAGACCCTACTAAGCATGTTTAAAGTGATTTCAAAGGTTTAGTAAAGACGTAGAGAGGTCATTTTGAAAAACTAGAAAGTTAATTGTTTTCAGGCCCCTACACCCAGCGCGCTGGATGATCTAGGTAGCGCACTGGCCTAATTACCCAGCGCATTGTGCAATAAAACGGTCAAAAATTTTTGAACTTCCGCCCAACGCGCTAGACACTTAGCCAACGCGTTGTGCAGGATCCTAACAGCTTTTTTAAAGTATTGATCAACACCTTTAATTTGAATTTGGGGATCATTTTGGACCCTTAGATCATATGTAACGGTTATATGGGTTTATAAAGGGTTTGACTACTTGCTCAAACACCTAATGTAATGGCCCATTTTCCAAATAGACCGCCACAGGGCCAATGCGGACCCACAGTCTGTCTTATTAGCGACAGCTGTGCTCTACATTGGATTACATCCTCCATTTTATCTTTTTAAACCTTATTAATTATCCATTTATTGATTAGGTTGTATTGAAGTCAAATTATATGTTAAATCATTATAAAATCCTCAAATTCACACAGCGGAAGCCTTTCTAATGCATTACTCGGGTAGTGATACTATAAATGTGTAACCTAAACCATAAACCTAATGTAGAAAACCCATGCACAACCATAAGTACCTCTGAAGTCACCAAAAAGTTCAATATATATAAAGTTTCTCCAAACCCCAAACCCATAATTAAACAAAGTAAATATAATACAAACGTACGAGTCAGGCTATCTCTGTTCAACAGTACTCTGGCAGCTTGCCTTTGCCCCTGCTCGTACTAGGATCTGCACTCAAGCCATCACAAAAGACAGATGACGAGTCCAGAGTGAGTATTCCCAAGGAAATTATGTGAGCATTTTTAAAAGTAAATACTGGAATTTAAATAAAGCTATTAAATAAACATGCGGAAATAAATACAGACAACTGTGCTCATCGCATGAATAAATAATAGAAAAAACTCAAAGTGTGTTCCTAGCCCCTAGGGTCGGAACACACCATAATTCGGACTCTTCCACGAGAATCTTTGCGCGAGTTCAACTCAAGCAGGGCAAGCATCTGGATCCGCTCGATGGCCGGCGTTACACCTACGGCGCACCGACACGCCACGACGTGACACTCGGGTCATACTATTCACCGAGATCGATCTGGTAGTACGTGCTATGGTGTAGTGGACATACACACAAGAATGGTACGGAGGGAGCCTCGCTCAACGTCCGCCCATATAACCATAACCAGAGTAGAGTATTGAAATGAAAGAAATTGAATTCAAATGCCAAAAGGAATAAATACTCAATTAATTTCAGTTGGGATACTACACACCTCAATCCGCACTCCGCGTCCCGAAATCAAACCCCGTCTAGCTCCAATAATCATCCGACAATCAAAATTATCACCCCAAATGTACCTAAGATTATTTATCATTGAATTAGCTTCAATTTGACATATTATGTCAATTTTACGTTTTTCGAGGTAAAAACCCCGGTATAAAGTCTCCTCCGACTTTTGAATTTCTCATTTTCCATATAAATTCCCCAATTCTATTTATTTGGTCAAAATTACAATTTTTTCATATTTTCCCTATTTTTCTGGATTTTCTTTTCCATTTTTCTTTATTTTCTCTCTTTTTTTTTTGGTTTTTTTTGACCCTGAACCGGGGCCGAACCGGGTTCGGCTCAACCGAGCCGAACCGGCCCGGTTCGGGGTCATCCTCTTCCTCTAGCCGAACAGAGCAGCAGCTCTGTATTTTTTTATTTTTTTATTTTTTTTTTCTCTTCCTCTCTTCCTTTCATCAATGGAATTGGGAGAGTGAGGAGACCACCCATCGTCTTCCTCCTCTACTGTTTTCAAATTCTCGGCCATGGCTCCGCCATGGCCGAGCTCTCCACCACCTCATAACACACAACACAACGCCACACAACAGCAAACAACTCAACTCACACATGCTTACCTTGTTCTCCTCAATCCCGCGAGCCCCCGAGCTCTCCTCCTCGGCGTCTCAGCTTCTCTCTTCTCCCTTCCTCTCGTTCTCTTCTCTCTTCTCTTCTCGATTTTCTTCTTCTCTGTTTTCTTCTCTTCGTATTTTCGATTTATGAAGAACGAGAGGCGGTTTAATGATGAAAATGTCCATTTTACCCCTCATGTTTATCTCTTTTCTTCTTTAGTTCCATACCCTTTATGGTAATTTTGCATTTTCTATTTATTTTCTAATTTCCATATATATATATATATATATTAAATTAATTATATACATATATATATATATATAAAAAATATATATACACACCTATATTTTCGCACCTACAATTCCATCGTGCGCGCCAACGAGCGTACTCTGGCGTGCACACTACCGTACCACCCACGCGTGTCGACCACGACCCCGCGTGTCCCTAGGCGCCCACCAATTTATTATTTTTATCACATTTAATTCATTTAATGTGTGTAATATTTTTCTCGGCCTAATATTTCATCTTTTTGTCTATTCGGTACCCGCGTCGACACACATATCGAGGCGAATACTTAACAGACAATCTCACACGTCAATTAAAATATAATTACACACATCGCGATGTCGTTTAACCTATTTTAACATAAACATCGCAAATTAAACAAAACAACACACGAAATAACTATTTACCTAACTCCAGGCGCGCTCTAGCCTAGTTGCAGGTCCCATGTGTGTCTGAGCTGTCCGCCACGTCTGTAATATGTCACAAATAACAGTGAATTAAATTTGGGCCGTTACACCTAAGAACACCAAAGACACAACTTGTGCTCCAACACTTTCAAAAATCTAAGTTTTTCATACTTTTGGGCTAGATTTTTCATCACATACACTTGGTGATTTTTGGAGCTATCGATTCGCCGGTCAAGGTAACATAAGGGAGGTGTTCTAAGGCTTACAACAACCACTCTAAAACTAATTTTCGGATTTTAAACTTAAGGTTGTAAGATTTCTTGATTTCCTACTCTTTTTGGATTTAATCTATACTTATTGATTAGAGTAATGGTTGGAAATCATTTGTTGTGTTCTTGAACACTTTTGTCTTGAGTTTTGAACTTAAACTTGATCTCTTTGAGCTTCAGATATATTTGAACAAGTTGTTGTATTTTATCTTGATTTTCACGTACCACTTGTTCATGCATTTTTGAAACCTACTTGTGCCTAATCTATACTTGATTTTTTTGGTTTCATACTTGTGTGGTTTTAATAACATATTTACAAGGGTTTTATTCTTAATCAGAACTTATCTTTGACCCGTGGTTTTGATTGCACAACTTAAGTTTAAAATTGCATCTTTACTTGTGCATCAATTAGCCATTTATTGGAACCAAGTTGAGCTTAATCTATACTCTTCTTGATTGGTTACAATATTGAGAGTTAGCCTATAAAAACTCAATTTACAAGGCATCTCAATTGGCAAAGTCATACTTGCATGCATAAGAGTGTTTTGGCTCTAGGTGACTTGTAAGAATTGGACTTATTGCCACTTTACTTTGTAAAGCAAGATTTGAATTGTATTTATCAAACTTTGATTGTAAGACTTAGTGGGATCTAAGTCGAAAGGGAATACCTAGTTGAGGCTAGGCATAAATTCTAGTTGAGGCTAGATAAGGGAAAATCCTAGATGAGTCTAAGTGGGTGTATAAGATCTTATTGCAGTAAGGCATCTTGTAAAAGACCTAGTTGAGGCTAGACATTCACTACGCTTGCGGGCTTAGGTTGTAATACTTCTGAATAATATAAGTAGGGGGGTTTGAAAATCCTAACCAGGGAGGTTAAGTAGCGGATGTAGATCAGTTGCATTGAACCACTATAAATCACGTGTCTCATTTCCATCTCTTCTACCCCCTTCTTGATTGCATTGCATAGATATTTATTGTGGGTATGTGTTCTATTATTGTTGTTAAGCATAAAGTCTTAAAAAAGCAATAATCACTCAGTAACCCAATTCACTGCCCCCCTTTTGGGTGACCTTCAATGTGAGATTTGGAGACAACAACAAAGGAAAAATGATTGGCATCGACACCGTTGGTAACGATTCCTTTTCCATATCAAATGTCTATCTTGTTGATGGTTTGAAACATAACTTGCTTAGCATTAGTCAATTGTGTGATAAAGGTTTTCATGTCATGTTTGAATCATCGAAATGCGTAGTTAGGAATGAGAGCATGACATCATATTTGTTGTATGTAGAGATAAGAACATTTATGACATTAACTTTACTCAAATGCATATGCAAAATATTTCATGTTTGAGTGCTCAAAATGAATGTGATGCATGGTTGTGGCACCGTAGACTAGGTCATTCTAGTTTGGAGAACTTGTCAAAATTGTCTAAGCATGACTTAGTTAAAGGCATTCTTAAGTATACCTACAAGAAAGACAGAATGTGAAACTTGCATACTTGGCAAACAAATGAAATCGTCCTTTAAGGCGAAAGTAACTAGCGATGTGACTAGAGCCTTGGAAGTAGTCCACATGAACTTGTTCGAACCCATAAACACAAAGTCTAGGTGGTAAGTCATATTTTTTGTACTTGTCGATGATTTCACTGGATATACATGAGTTTATTTCTTGGCACACAAACATTAAGTGTTTGAAGTTTTTGTCAAATTTTGTGCCTTGTTCAAGAGTGAAAAGACCTACAAAATAAATATCATTCGAAGTGATAGAGGTGATGAGTTTGTCAACAAAAATCTAGAGAATTTTTTTGCAAGAAAAAGGTATTCACATCAACTTTATTCTCCTAGAACACCACAACAAAATGGAGTGGTTAAGGAAAAGAATCGGACCCTTCAAGAAATGTGTCGAACCATGTTAAGTGAATACAACATAGTCAAGCATTTTTGGGTCGAAGCCATTAACACGGCATGTTATGTTCTAAATAGGACAAATGTTCGCAAGAAAGTGAACAAGACCTCTTATGAGCTATGGAAAGGCTGAAAGCCCAACATTGGTTACTTTTAGGTGTTTGGTTGCACATGTTATGTCCTAAATGATACAGATCATCTCGACAAATTTGACCTAAAGTCAAATGTGTGCATATTCTTAGGATATTCCAGGCATAATAAGGCATATAGAGTGTTCAATAGATCATCTAAGACCATAGAAGCGTCCATTCATGTTAAATTTGATAAAATGGATCCCCAAGTGAAGTTGACATATACCTTAGAACAAAAGAGATTGGATGATGATGATGAAGTTATTAAATCTCAAGATTCTAATGTTCATAAAAAGGAAGTTAGAGAGGAACCCAAATCTAGTGTACGTAAGAACTCTATACTCCTTATAGGACATCCATCTCAACAAATCATAGGTAACCCAAGCAAGGGCAAAACCACTAGGTCTTCATTAAATCATGATAAAGGACATATAGCTTTTATATCACAATTCGAGCCTACTAAGATAGATGAAGCCTTAGGTGATGAGTTTTGGGTCATGGCTATGCAAGAAGAGATAGGAAACTTTGTAAGGAACAAGGTGTGGACCCTAGTCCCTAGACTTAAGTACCATACAATCATAGGAACCAACCGGTTTTTGTGAACAAGAAGAATGAGAAAGAGATATAGTGCGAAACAAAGCTAGGTTGGTTAAGGCTACAATCAAGAATAAGGAATAGAGTATGAAGAAGCCTTTACACTAGTAGCAAGACTAGAAGCAAGTCGAATGTTGCTTGCTTATGATTGCTACAATGGTTTTCTTTTATATCAAATTGATGTAAGAAGTGCATTTTTAAAAGGCTTTATCAATGTAGAACAACCATCGGGCTTTGAAGACCATAATTCTCCAAGTCATGTTTATCAGCTTCAAAAAGCTTTGTATGGGCTTAGACAAGCTCTTAGAGCATGGTATGATAGGTTGAGTGCATTCCTTCTTAACAAGGGGTTTAAGAAAGAAACATTAGATCATACCTTGTTCATTTTGGTCAAAAATGATGTAAGCTGCTTGTTCAAATCTATGTGGATGATATCATTTTTGAGTCATCAAATAAGCATTTATGTGATGAATTTTCATCTTTGATGATACATAAGTTGGAAATGAGCATGATGGGTGAACTAACATACTTCTTAGGTTTGCAAATCAAGCAATCTATGCATGGCATTTTCATCAATCAAGTGAAGTATGTGAAGGACATGCTTAAGAAATTCGAATTTGAAAATTTGAAGGCATGTGACACTCCTAGTAGTTCAACTGTCAAAATGGACAAGGACCCTTTAGGAAAAATCAATCAATCCTAAACTTTACTGAGTAATTATAGGAAGCCTACTCTACTTGACCGCTAGTAGACCGGATATCATGCTTAGCATTTGTCTAAGTGCTAGGTTTCAATCCAAGCCAAAAGAGTCGCATTTAAAGTATGTCAAGCGCATATTTAGATACTTAAGTGGCATATAAGACTTAGGACTATGGTTTAACAAAGTTTCTAACTTTGAACTTAAAGCTTTGTTGACTCTGATTATGAGGAAAGCCTTGTAGATAAAAAAAAACACATCGGGATTTTGTCACTTGCTAGGAAATTCATTGATTTCATAGTTTAGCAAGAAGCAAAATTCGGTTGCATTGTCCACCGTTAAGATCGAATATATGGCAGCGGGGAGTTGTTGTGCTCAGGTACTATACATGAAGCAACAACTTGAGGATTATCAAATCCATGTTGGTTGTGCTGAAATCTTTTGTCATAATACAAGTGCAATCAATATTTCCAAGAATCTGGTGTTACAATTGTGCACAAAGCGCATTCAAATTAGACATCATTTTCTTCGTGATTATGTGCAAAAAGGGGACGCTAAATTGATTCATGTGTCCACCAAAGACCAACTTGCGGATATTTTAACCAAACCATTGCCTAGGCACCAATTTTCAAAAATTATGTGAGAATTAGGCATGATTAGTGCGTCTGACCTTTATAATATGTCATAGGTATTGTCTATCTTGTTTGAAACAGATCTTGAGGTGTTTATGAGATATATGTCGTATGTGAGGTGTCATTCTAGAGTCAAAACTGATTTTCAAAACTCATTTCAAATTATGTCCAGCGCGCTAAGTGAGGTAACCAACACGCTATGACGCATCACTATTCTGGAACATAACCCAGAACACCCAACGCACTAGGCGTATTCTCTAGCGTGCTGGGCAGTTCGAGGATCTATTTCTTTAAATGAACCAGTGGCTTTTTTCTCTCATCCAAACCATTCCAGCGTGTTCATTGCCTCCATCCACCCGAAACCCAATCTCTTCAAACCCAATTTTTGGGCCTCTCTTGGCTTGATCCTTCTAAACCTAAAATACACCCTATTTGCCTAATTCCACCCTCTTGATCTATCAATTTTTGTCAAAAATCCTCACTTTAAGATAGCGCACCAAGTGTTCGATGAAATGTCCCAACGACGAGCATTATCACGATTGGCCTCTGAATCAATTTCTAGGTGTCCTACCGCTTGCCAATCAGTCCAAGAGCCGACTGGGCATGACTCCGGCTCATCCTCATCATCCCGAACCGTGACTCTCTCGATCAATCAACGGGCTACACAGTCGATAGCCGCAATTCGGTTGACACTACGACTATCAAACTCATCGATTCTTCGCATCACGAAGGATGTACTCGAGCACATCATGACGGTGCATTCATATCATCTACACTTGAGCCGGTTCTTGCTAAGTTGGCAGACGCCACCATCATCAAATTGGGTGTCGTCGACTTCGAGTTCTTCGATAAGGCACACCTCCCGATTCGTGAGTTATTGGAGATGAAGGATTAATGGGCGCACTTCTGTAGATACAGGGCTAAATATTATCTGCCACTTGTTCAAGTATTCTACTCCAACATGAAGACGTCCACTGAGTACACCATTACGTCACTAATTAAGGGATGAAACGTGGTGATCACTCTGGCGTCGCTTGGTGTTGCCTTTGTTCTACTGATTCTTGATCCGATTGTCACTGTATATGGAAAAGTTTATAATTGGTTGTTCAACAAATTACAAGTGTTGAACTCTTTTCGACATGGCCCACACTTGAATATTATCTTATTAGTACACCCGACACACCTTTCAAGCTCCTACCTAATTTTCTCCACAAAGTGTTCACAAGGTTATTCTACTAAGGAGTAAGAGCAAGATTTATGCCTCTCAGCTTGACATGCTTATTCTCGGAGCGCTCGTACGATAAATTCCGATCAGTTTGTCGCATATCCGTATTGGAACCATGACTTCATTTCTAGTCACCGCTTGACATCTCCCCTATGCACATCAATTAATTCATTTCTACGAGGAGGCAGGAGTTGATTTTTCTTTGGTCGATGCACCATTCTTTGGGATAGAGACAGTGGGTGTTGCTACCCTATTTGTGCTGAAGTATCGTTACGTTCGGATAGCTAGGAGTTTGATACGTGAGGAGGAAATTCCAACTAGGCAACAGTATGGCAAGTACGAGTCTCCGCATGATTCAGACCTGAATGTCGACTTTGATAAGCGCGAGTATTTGGATCTTAGTTTCCTACATCAGCAAGGTGTGAATGATGATCAACATTAGGCTTAGAGAGACGAGGAGGTTCAATAGGAGCTTCCAGCACAACATGCTTCATTCGAGGCCCCACCTCAGCAACTAGCTCCTAAGCCATCTCATGTTTATCAGGCACTATCAAATATGCCTCCGTATGTAGCCTACCTTGCTTCATGATTCGACTATTTGGAGGATTATGTGACTACTCACTTCACTACCATCGAAAACTCTCTCGCGCATCAAAGTTCTTACCTACAATAGCTTGAGGATCGTGTGCCCCCACCACAGTCGAGGGAGGATGGCCTATCTCGTTCAGCTCGTTGTGCTTCTTCTCAAAAGGATGATTTAGGAGCATCTAGTTAGGGGAGCATTAGGATTCATGTTAATGAGAGTTCATTTTGTTAGTCTTATGTAAACTCTATTTTACTTCCGCATGTGCCACATCATGTCATTATGTTTATTTTGTGTACTTAATTGCATGATATGACTTTTGCATATCTCTGATTTATCTTATATAAATAAATGTCATTTCTATTTGAATTTTCCCTTCACTTGTGGTTATGTGTTTGAATGAATGAATGTGTTAGGGGAGTATATGTTCTAAATTGTTTCATTGCACTTATTCTTGTATGCATGTTGATAGGGGGAGACTTTTCACCCACTTTTTGACGTTATCATGTAACAACCCCAAATTTTTAACTGACTTGCGTTACACTTGTCAGGATTGTGACCCGGCTACGTGAATACTGAACAGTATTTCGAACTTCGGGATTCGACACCGAAGTAATTTTATGATTCTTTGATTGTGTGTATTAGTATTGTAGTATTTTACGAGTTTCGAGCCGTTCGGGCGATATTTAATTGAGTGAGGTTTCGACTAGTTAAATGGGGGATAAAAACAAGTAAAGAGTACAAATAAATGAATTTTTAATTAATTTAATTAATTAGTTGGCGAGACAAGGCGAGACTACGCGCGTTACGAGAGTCGGAACAAGGAAAAATGGACCGAGGAACGTCGTTTGAACGTGGGAGTTGGTTAAATATGTAACATGCGAACTATGTGATTAGTATTATTAAAGTGACACAGCCTAATGGTGAGGAGCCATGAGATTGGCCTTGAGATGTGTGTGTGTGTTGAGATGTGATAATGGGACAAAAGACTCATAGGGGTAGTTGTTTTAAAATGTGTATGAAATAAGTGGAAGGGCAAAATGGTCATTTGACCTTTATATTGTATATATAAACAAACAAAAACCCTACACTATTCATCTTCCTCTCCAAACACCCTCACCTCCGCCACTCATCTTCTTCCTCACTTCATCTCTCTCGTCGGTCTTCCACTCCACCCTCCTCCACGACTGTCCCACTGCTCACCGGAGGTTCGTTACCTCCCTCTCTCTCTCTCTCGGTCTCGGGTTCTCTCTCTTTCCCTCTCACTCACGGTCTCGGCCTCCCTCTCTTCTCAAGCCATGTTCCACGGCCTCACTATACTGCCGTCCCTGGCCAACCTCGGGGTGGTCAGAGGTCACTCCGTTGACCGGAAGTCTCTCTCTCTCCTCCCTCACTAATCTCGCGGTTTCTCACTCGAGCTCTCTCGCCCTCGATCACGCACGCCTCATTCTCCCCACTGTTGTGTGGTTGTCCACGTAATGCCGGACTGGGATGGTGGCCATGACCTCAGAGACAGTCCTAGGTGGTCACCGGAGTCGAGATGGTTCCTTCTCACACTAACGGTTTTCCCTCTCTCTCGATTTCTCTATTTCTCTCTCTTTTTCTCACTGTTTTTCTATCATTTTGAGACTGTTTTTGTGGTTGTTATGGACAGTTCAATTGGTGTGTTTTGGACAACGAGATGTGGGTGTTTCGTGAAGGTTGTAGGTGTGTACGTCTCACTGTTGAGACGTTGGGCTGTGGTGTGTGTATGGTGGGTGTGTTGTATGTGTCATATTTTGTATACACTTTCTTGGTGTGTGGTGTGTGTTTAGTAAGGTGTTGTTTTTGGTATTAGGGGACTGTTTTACTATTTCTTTATTTTAACTGTTTTGCTCCCCGGACTGCCACCATGGACGGTGCCGCTGTCGTCGAACCGCCGTGACATGAGGGGTTGTCGGAGACCCTATCACGTTCATGTTGGCGTCTCACAACCCCCCCAAGCGTTCAAAACAATGGTGGTGAAGGTATATTGCTTCGTTGATTTCATGTGATGAGGTCGGGACACTTTTTGTTATTTTCAACTTTACCATGTCGAGGTGACTCTTCCCTGACATCAAACAACATAAGCGAGACGCCATGGAGGTCTTGGTTGTATTTTGTTAATTGGTTTTGGTTAGGGTTTGGCCATGGTGGTTCTTATTTGTTTATACAAATTGTTTTGAGGTTTCGATTTTTATATGGTGAACTTACTTCCCAACTTATCAAGGGTGATTGTTTATCTCGATGACCACACGACGTGTGTGAGAAATATAAGGACTTATGGTTTAGGGTTTTGGTCTTTGGTGTACTTCTCGATTTGTAGGAAAACGTGTGGTTACTTTCGGGTATTTTAGTGTCATTTTCATACATGTTAATACTACATTTTAATTATGTTTAAGGTTGACGAATGGTCATGATGTCGTGGTCACGCCGTCGGTCCTCGAGACTATAGCGTGACTTATTTACGACTGAGCCGAGCCTGAGATGTGTGATTAGGCTTATATATGTGTTGTGAATTCAAAATCTAAAAGAGTTGTGTTTCAATGGGTTTTTGGTCGTTGTATCGATTGGTTATTGAGTTGTCGAGTCATTAAAAACAAGGGAAGTACT
The DNA here is from genome assembly GCA_039657345.1 of Stephania japonica. Taxonomy (NCBI): domain Eukaryota; kingdom Viridiplantae; phylum Streptophyta; class Magnoliopsida; order Ranunculales; family Menispermaceae; genus Stephania; species Stephania japonica. Next base: position 27,840,122 of record CM077563.1, on the reverse strand, counting down.
AAGAAGTTAACTTAGGTTTAATTAACGAATAAACCTATTAACACGAGTTTCCAACCTTGTTAGGTAGCTGGAAACTCAGAAATACGCGTTAGCGACGCAAGAGTGTTGTTACGCGGGTAGCGAATAGTTCAGGTAAGTACACTTGCCTTAAAAAGCATTTGTACATTTGTAATCCAGTAAGAAAATGCCATGTGATTCATTATCATTTATTCAGCCTTGTTATGCTCTATTATTGGTATTCCATTCCATTTCTTGTTGTGTGTTTCCCGGCGTAAGTGTTTCATCTCAAAAGTACTAGGACCTGCACTAGAGGGATAAAACGTGGGCACTCATGTACAGGAGTGTGTGACCACCCTTAATGGCCGTGTGACACTGAGTATTGGGTGGGTGGGTTTGAGTCCCTCCCGTCATAGCTGTACCTTCGCTTGTGTCGATGCCCGGGAAGACCTCGCGAGGTCTTCGCTGTTATGCTATGATTTAGACCACTTATGAGCCTCTTTTGATTCCTTGGAACACACTTGACTTTCGATTGATATCTATTAGTCTGTTTATCATGCATCTTGTCTATTTAATTTCCTGTCTTTTTATTACTGCATGATATTTAGACTACTTTACTTGTATTATCATGAATTACTGTTATCTTCTTCTGGCATTACATTCGATTTTCTTCAGTTGCTCACCGTCTAGTTTGTGACGGTGGGTGCAGATAGGGCGGAGAGCAGCAAGGGCAAGGGGCCCTGCTTAGGTGATCTACTATGAGGATTAGCAGCGACATCAAAGAGACTCTTTAGTAGGTGTTTATACTTTTGCTGATTTGTATATCGTTTCATACTTACGTTGTTGGGATTATTGAACTTGGTATTTCTTTGTGAGATTGGTATCATGTATATATGCCTATCGAATTGTACATGAATACCCAGGGTTTTCCACACTTATAGAATTCTTCTACTTCCCTTGATTGAGTTATTTTCCCCTTTATTATAATTGTTTTAGTCTTCCACTGTTTACTATTGCAATAACTCTTTCATAAATTACTAAATTGATTAAATTGAAGGCTGACTAGGCTCGTCAGGTTGCTGAGTGATGACTCGGGCTTATACGGGTCTAGGCCAGGCGTACCCAATTGCACGGGGAAATTGGGGCCGTCACATATCAAACGGAGGAGAAATATTACTTTGAACTTGCAATTATGAACTTGATATGCACGTTAATATTTGTCTTTTGGTTGTCAATTTCACATTGTTTGTTATCATCAAAAAAGGGAGAGATTGTTGAATCCAGTGTCTTTGCTATACACTTCACCTAGGATTTTGATGACAACAAACAACTTGAAATGGTTCTAACAATTTTGTTTAGTATTTCAGAATATCAAACCTTGTTGGGAACATCAAGTTCAAAAGGAAAGTAGAGTTATGCACAAGTTCAAGTCAAAATGAAACTGGATAAGTTCAAGACTCGGCGCATAAAAGGACACAAGGACTGGAATGCTTATACTTCCAATTGTGCAACTTGTGTAAGGTATATAAGTCTCATTTTACAAGCTAAAGGGAATCACACATTTCATGTTTTTCAATTTTTAAAGAACTTAAAATCATAAATTTTGTAATTTTCAATTTTGTGAGTATTAAAACGATTTAAATCATGCAAACAAGTTTTATAGCATGTATTTGAGGTGGAAAAATAGTCATAATTATTTTTGAATGTACCGGCATATGTTTAGACAGACGACTTTTGGATTGACGTTAAAAATATTTGTAGAAAAGCCCTTATGTTTTTCATGAAATCGAAATTTTTTATTTTTGGTGTTTGTAAAATTATCCGGAATGTCTAGACATGTTTTATGGACCCTACTAAACATGAATAAAGTGATTTCAGAGGTTTAGTAGAGTCGTAATGAAACGACCCTTCCCCGACTCAGGGTTGGGTCGCCCGGTCCAGACTATTACTTAGACCCGATACCTGAACCAAGCCCAAATAATAGTCTGTCACGCCTCTCAAACAAACCTGCAGAATTCAAATTGGCTAAACAAAAGATAATAAATGCAGAATAAATATAAAAGTATATCCTTAAGCCAATAAATTTAAGTTAACAAAAACATCTATGAAACTATACTTGGGTTCGTATTTATTTAAACGAAACAAAGATTATTAAAACTATCAAATGGTTCTATTAAAGGTAAGTAGGTTTCAAACTACTCAAAGACCTATTTTAATTATAACCCAAGTTTAATAGTTTCAAAATCAAATATACAAAATATAGATCAATACAAGGCTCACATTAAGAGGAGGTTTCAAGCTCTCCTCTCCCTTGTCTCGATCTAGCATTGTCGCGAATACCTGAGATGCAAACATGCAAGTATCAACAAAGCTCAATAAGAGGAAAACCTAAAAGAACCAACAAACCTAAAAGAACCAACAAACCTAAAAGAACCAACATGCAAGTATCAACAAAGCTCTCCTCTCCCTTGTCTCCTCTCCCTTGTCTCGATCTAGCATTGTCGCGAATACCTAAAAGAACCAACAAAGCTCAATAAGAGGAAAACCTCGATCAACTATCAAACATGCAAGTATTACCTATAAAGCAAAAAAACTCTACACATGAAGCTGTAAATCAAATTTTAAAGCATTTAATGAAAAGTAAAATAGACAAAGTTCTTGTTCGTAAATGGAGGTATAAACAAGTTCCAAGTCAAGCAAAGCATGAAAGTAAGATTCATAATTTAAGAAGCAAGTAAATAAGAACTTTTTTGAAATCACATCAAGAGGATGAAATCACAGTTTGTAAATAAATTCATTTATCGATGCAACAGGGTCCAATAAGAGATTTACTATAAGAAATACTAATAAATATAAGTCATGGTTCCATTCAATGCATTTTAGCTTTTGGTATGAACTCGGTGACCGAAACACATGCCCCAAAGTGATGAGAACTATTAATGGACACAATGGCCGTTGTGAACTCCAATTAATTCTATCAAGCCAACAGCAAGTGCCTCCAAGCCTTCACCAGTTGTGATCACTTGTTTATTTGATGATTCAGAGCGCAGACCCCTCAATTTGATGGACTGAATAGTCTCATCCCACTAGTCGAAGCACGAACCCTTCGATTAGATGAACTAAATAGTATCATCCCGAACCCCTCGATTTGATGGACTGAATAGTCTCATCCCGCTAGTCAGAGCGCGAACCCCTTATTTGATGGGCACACAACCACATCCCGCTACAAGTGTTCATATCACATAGTTTCCAAAGATTAGTACATTCATACCAATAACCAATGCAACATAATACCTAGTCCTTTAAGTGAAATCATGATCTAATATATACTAATAACATGCCACATTTGATATATGAGTGATGCTTCCTACTTACCTGACTCGCCGTGACGCTTACACTGACTCCTCGTGTACTCAGAGTCATATGTGAACCGCGTCGCGAATCTAATCAATTCATACAAGGTTTCACATCAAAATAAATTTTCAATAAAAAGTCATTAACTCTTTAATTCATTTGTCTTTGGAGCCCGTTAGTGTGGGTCCGGTGGGTTCCGTGTCATTCGGGGCCTTCGTCGAAGTCCCGTATGTGTGTCGGGGGGTAGGACCCACTGTCGAGTCCCCTAAAGTGCGCGTGTACGCTCCCGATAAATCCGTGGAAGTGCTGAGAAACTCCAGCCCCGCATTTTACTATTACAGGGGCCATTTTGGCTCTTGGTCAACTGGTCTCTTTTACCGGTCAACTAGTCCAGTTGACTAGTTGACAAGCCATGGGGAGGGGGAAGCACGAGCTTCCCCTTTCAAGGCCGAGAGGGAAAGAGGACTCTCCTCCCTCACCATTCACGACCCCCCTCCCTCCGTCGGTTGACTAGAAGGTCGTCGCCCCTCTAACCAACTGGCAGGGAGAGAGAGATAGGGCAGAAGGGGTCTCCCTACCTGGCCGAGACGTCGACAGGGGGGATCGTCCTTCCTCCCTACTCCTGAGGTGGTGGGAACCCCTTTGCAGTGTTCTAAAGCTTACAACTTGCGCTCCAAATCTGATTTTTCGAAATACATACTTAGGGTTGTAAGGTTTCTTGATTTCCTACGCTATTTAAGCTTAATCTATACTTTTTGGCTAATGTATTGTTTGGAAATCTTTTCTTGTGTTCTTGAGCATACTTGTCTTGGGTTTTTGCACTTAAACTTAATCTTTTTAAGCCTATAACACATTTAAACAAGTTGTTGGTCTTAATCTTGATTTTCACAAAACCACTTGTTAATTTGTTTTGAAATTGTATATTTTTCATCGATATTGTCTTGCCAGTTTCTTGACAAAGTGTTGCACATACTTATTGATTTCTATTGAAAATTTAATCGCATCCATACTTGCATTCATTAAAGTGGTTTAGCTTTAAAAGGCTTGTAAGTTGTTGGGCTTACTACTACTTTACTTTGTAAAACATATTTCATTGTATTCATCAACTTCATTGTGTATTATTAATTGTGTGACTTAGTGCAATCTAAGCCAAGAGAACACCTAGTTGAGGTTAGGCAAAAACCCTAGTGGAAACTAGGTGGGAAGTCCTAATTTGTATTTAGGCATTATAGGCTTGTAAGATTAGGTTGTAACACTTCTTGGTAATATAAGTAGGAGTTTGAAAATCTTAACCAGGGCGGTTAGGTAGTGGATGTAGATTATTCGGATCAAACCACAATAAATATCGTGTGTCCTATCCATCTCTTTTACCACTTTCTTTGTTGCATAGCATAGAAATTTGTTGTTGGTGTGTGCATTGTCATTGATTTTTAGCTTAAAGTTTTAAAAATGCAATAAGCTCTCGGTTCACCCAATTGACCCTCCCTCTTGGGTGTGGTTTCAAGGAGGTCAGGATCAAACTGAGAGATGAGTTTCTAGCCCTAGTTCAAGGTACCATGTCAGTATAGCAGTACATGGAGAGATTCAAATACTTACTGCAGTATACGATGGATGTAGCAGGGACAGAGCAGTTACAGATATATTACTTTGTCCGAGACTTAGATGAGAGGATTACGAGTGTAGTTTTATCTGGTGGGGCTCATACACTATTGGAGATTTATAACAGGTTCTTAGCACATGAGGCTTTTCTGGTTTAGAGGGCAAGCCGACCACCATCCACTATACAGCAGAATCGGCCAGCACAGAGTTCTTGATCTGAGCAAAGACTGAAGAAATAGAGGAAAGATCAATGCAGACAAGGATAGGGGTAGAGACCTCGTCATGGAGATTGACAGTCAGATCAAGGTCTTCGAGGGGACAGAGATCGACGAGATGACAGGATGAGATACAATGACCACCGGGTATATTTGACTACTTTTTGCACTTGTTGACCTACTTAGGAAGTAGTAGTGGCCAAACAGAGGTCAGGGTAAGAACCAGAGTTAGGGCCAGAGTCAAAGGAGTTTTGCTACACCATCGGGGAGTCGAAAGACTTGTAGTTTCTTTCATTGTGGTCATGTTGGACATCTACAGGATGATTGCACCAGACTAGAACCACCACCACCACCGACTGAGTGGGCCAGAGATAGGGCCCACGCAGTAGCGTTTGCCGCCACGCATCCGGACAGGGAGGCAACCAGAGAGCTTTTTTAGGGTATGTTGACTATTTGCGGTATTTCCATTCATATCATGTTTGATTTCGATAGAACATTATCTTTCAATTTTAGACGCATGGTAGGAGAGTTAGTGTAACAACCCCGAATTTTTAACTGACTTATGTTACACGTGTCAGGATTGTGACCCGGCTACGTAGATACTGGATGGTATTTCAAACTTCGATAGTCGACGCCGAGGTAATTTTATGATTTATTGACTTTGTGTATTAATTTCTATCATGGAGACACATAATTATTACACAAAACAAACTACGTATTCAATAACAGAATCATATCAAATTAATCATATTAACCTAAACATGATTTCTATCATTGAGATATACAAAATTTGAATTGTTTAATTTTAAAACATATCTTAATCAAAATATACTTAACATGAATTCTATCAATGAATCCTATTATACGTATGTATGAAATACATGAATTAACAACATGCTTTAAAAATTGATTCCTGATAACGATTATCACAGAACATATATGTATATCATATATACATTAATCGCGATCATGTTTTCACACATATATCTTATATACATCAGAGAAAACATGAAAACGTTTAATAGAACCGAGCTTAATGTTCTTATACCACTATTGGGTTTTTGGGGTTCATATGCAGGAAAAAATTTAAAACAATTTATGAAAAACCCTAACAGGATCGCAAATAAGTTTTATTAAACAAGATCTACAAAAGTAAATCATACCTTAATTCTTGATTTCCTTCTCTGATTGTTCGATTTCCTAAACGTTCAAGTGAGCGTCCTCTATCAGAAATCTACATACGAACAGTGATCGCAAATTAGATTGCTAGGCCCAAGAGAGATAGAAAAATGTTTTTCCTTTCTCTCCTAAAATCCAGAGAGTTCGAAAATAGTAAAATGAAATTCTTTTTCGTTTTTAGATAAGCCCTCACATATAAATTCTTTATTTATATGTGTAGATAGCCCTCACTTAAAATTATATTCATAATACAACTATTGTGTTTAAGCAGTTTAAGCAAATTACACATATACCCCTATTAATAAGTTATCATATAACAAATCATAAGGGCTTTCATGTCATGAATTTTATCATATAAGATTTATTACTCTAGACCAATTGAAATTGCGCAAAGCCATTATTTGTGTGTGACTCAATAGGTTCATGTTACGTTGGTAGTGAACCAAAAACCATTTTCAGGTACACAAGTCATAAGCGGTCTCTAGCAAAGTATTATGACTAACCAAGTAGCATGAATATCAACATCGATACAATCTAATGAATAACACATATTATATCTGTCACAGCCCAAATCTCTAACGTTTTGATTTCCGTAATCATGATCACCAACCCGTCAAGTGGTACCCATACCGGGATACACACATCGACCGAGGCACGTGGCCGAGATATATGGTATTTTTGTATTGATTGTATGCCAGTGTAATATAATGTGTAGACTTACTAAGTCGGTTGGTACAGTGTAGGCGTCAAGACGAGAGCGGGGACACGTCTCGTGTTTTGTGTGAGTCGGGGAACCGGGTAGTTGACACTTTTGGTGAGTTTTGTTTAATAATAATATGAATTATAAAATATTTACATGCATTATAGAGTTATTTATACGCTTATGGTTATATGTGTTAATGTGAATCAAATCAAAGACCTATAGTTATAACTAAAAATCTACAACACTTGGACTTACCTCAGGATGGATGCTAGCACACACACCTATGTACTTGTGCCACATATGTGTGTCCCTTAGCTGAATTTTAGTGGGGTGTAGGAGTTAATGTGGTACATTGGATCAACATAGGATCATGGCTATACACACTAGCCCACAACTATAAAAACCATCCTAGCTCTTTGTTGCTTCAAATTGCATTGTTTCCACAACCCAAAAATCAGAGCAGTGAGAGAGGGTTCTTTGCTGGAAAATTTAGGAAAGATTTATGGGTTGTTTCCATCACAAGAGATTTGAGGATTAAAACAACATTCATAGCTACAACTTAGGTAAGTTTTCTTCAATTCATGCAACTAAGTTTTCTTCAATTCATGCAAAGGGGTTTTCTGTGGGGATGATATTAAAGGATTCTAATGTTGTTTTGAGACATTTCCTAAGCTTTGATTTCCAATTTAAAGTTCCGTTTTCGAATTTTGTAAGTTTTTACCAAAAATTAGGGTTTCTTGTGATTTTGATTTTTAGGAATTTCAAACTGTAATATATGTGTTTGTTTTTAAAAAATAAGTTCATATTTGAATTCTCCATTGAAAAACACTTGGAATTCCATAAGACGTTTTGAAAATCAGTTGGGTTTTGCTTGGATTAAATTTCTAGTTTTGAGTTATGTTCTTCGTGTTTTTCACATTGTTCTTCATTATTTGGTGATGTATACATATCTTTGATTCGTTGAAATTTGATGTTTGAATGCAAATATGGAGTGTCTGGTGTATGTATGTTGTAGAGGAGGTGTTTGGATCCCTGGTGGTGGAGAACAAGGATCCAAAGGGCTTAGTGATGGCTAAAATCAGGTTGCAGGAAACCCAAAAAATTTTATGGGTTTCTGCACTCAGCGCGCTGGACAATTCAAGCTAGCACACTGGAGACCTGAACAACAGAATTTCTATAATTCTGTTGAACTTCCTGCAACACTAATACCCACTTAATAGCCATTTTAACCATAATCAACATCAAACCATTTCTAAACACCTCAGTAATGTTGGGAATTAATCTGGGAGTTCGGGTAAGCGTGTTGGGATCTGGGAGGCCGAATAGGCTAGGAATTCGCTTGCATTGTGAGTATAACCGTTGACAAATTTACTTAGCATTTCATTTCCATTACTAGTTGTTTTGTTTAGTCTTCTTCGACTGTTTGTATTCTAATATCATGTGTCCTTAGTGTTCTATGCTCACTTGAATGAATCTTTGATAGCATGATATTCGTTCCCTTGTTATATTAATTGATTCTATCATATACCATGTTGTATTCTTGTTGTCTAATCATAAATTAAATGATAAATAACATGTTATTAGGCTAGTGAATATCATATGGATATTGATGTGGACTTGTAATCTTTGTTTGAATAGGTGTTAGATTTACCTATGCCTTGACATCCCATACTTGGTCTTTCCTTGAAATTATAAAGTAGTTTTTGTAATTAGGTCCCGTACTCGATCGAGATGTGCGCAACTCACGGGGTTGGAGTCCTTAGGGAGGTTGACATAGTTTACCTGACATTGTATGGCACTCAGGGTTAGAGTCCCTGAGGTAGTCTACATACCGCCTCACTTGGGTTAGAGTCCCTTGTGATTTATGATTATGAAATCGGAGTGATGCGGTTCAGTGCCGACCGAACCTAATTCACCACTACTTAGCCTAGTGTCAGTTTCACTAGTTTAGCTCTGGTATTTATTTGTTTATGGTTTATTTTTCAGCTTTCCTAGTTATATACTTTTAAATACCAGTCGGTTATATTTAGAAATGCAATTTAAACTTGTAATCGGGGAATACTGTTTATTTCTTGTACTCACCGTTCTTTTTATGACGATGAGTGCAAATCCGTCTACCAGCCGGCCAGGCAAAGAGAACATAGTAGATTATCCCTGAATAGTAGCTCGTCACAACTTTTGTTAAAGGAGTTCTTTTGATATTTTGTTTGTAGTAGATATTATGTCTTTTTACACTTTGGGATGTAATTTTCCTCCATGGTTTCATTACGAATGGTTACCTCGATTCGGTCCAATTGAAGCAATTCTTCCTCCTGATGTCAAAGCCTTTTATAAAAAGGGAGGGTTAAACTTATTCATGTTTATATCTAAGTATACAATTCCTTGGATATTAAAATGGAATTACAATACCGCGTCACTTACAGATATTGAAGGAAATCCAACTACCCATTTGGTCCGAGAAGTTTATGTTAAATGGTTGGACAAGTTTGATATTTGTTCTCTCAAAGAAGAAGTTGCATATCAGTTTTCTCCATCAATCGGCATAATTCCTCCTTCTCCAAAGACTTATAAAGAAGCATCCTTAAAAATAAATAAAAAAATCGGAATCAGCCAAAAATGAAAATCCAGTTCAAGTATCGTCATCATCATCAGAAGCCACTTTAGATACATCAAGTCTCATTCTTCAAGAATTGAAGAAAATGCAAGAAGAATCCAGGTAAATTAATGACAGACTTCAAAAAATTGAAGAAACTCAATCCATGACATCAAAAACCAACTCAGAACATGAAGGAAGCTCAGGTTTGATAGTGTTTGGGGTTCATACGGAACGAAAATTTCAAAATAATTTTGAGAAAAACCCCAATAGGATCCGAATATGATTCCATTAAAACGTTTAAACTATGAAAACTAAATCATACCTCGGTAGCAATATACCTTTTAGAATGTTGATCGATCTTTAAAGCACTGCCAATGACGAACGCCCTCTACTAGATGTCCATACACGAACGGCGGACGAGATTCAAAGTACTAGCTTCGAGAGAATACCAAACGTTTGGTTTCTCTCCAAAATAATTCAGAACGTACCAGTCAACCCTAATTCGTTTCTAAAACAAAAATTAGAGTTTCGGCCCTTAATTTTCATCAATGTATTGTAACTTAAAACATATATTTATACAACGCTTGTATATAGATGGTTAAGTAAATTACACATATACCCCTACTCAAGAAGTATAAGTGTAATAATTCACAGGGACGTTTCTGTCATGAATTTATCATATAAAATCCATTCTTCCGAACCATTTTAAAATCTTGCAAAACCATTCTTAGTGTGTGACCCAATAGACTCATATAACGTTGGCAGTGTACCAAAATACATTTTGGTATACAAGTCATAAGCGGTCTCTAGCACGACATTATGACTACCCAAGTTGTACAAAGATCAAATCGACACAACCTAATAAAAAATATATATAACATTATTTTGTCATACGATATCCTTTTGATCAAACATAAGGCATGGAATTGTCATCCAACATGTTCGATCGTACTAGTCTCGATCTCCAAGTAGACTGAAAACATCCAAGTGACATTGATCAATATCAATTCACTTAGACTAGGCCTTTTAACAGTCTAACACATCGAGAGATCCACTAGATATCTCTCTCTATATGAGAGGGACAAATTATATCTCGATTACACAACTTCACCACATTATTCACACAGTAACCAATCACAACCTTTATAATCGTCCGGTTAAAGACAACGTTTGATCGCGTCAAATCACTGTATTCCTAATGTTGAAGTCTCTGGTAATCTCAAGTCAGAGGACTGAATAATATACATATCATGAGAAACAACTATGACTTAATCCATGTAATATTCTCATAGCGGGTCGGTCCAGTACTTTGTTCCCTAATAAGAACTTATGATCTTGATTCGTATTTCTATACGTATGATCATCGTATGATCATCAATCAAGACTCACACTAGTCTTAATTCATTATAGTTCCCAGTATAATAATCGACTAGGGACATTTAGGATATTTCTGTAAATACCCATAGATCTTATTATAATGTAAACATGCAAATCAATTATAATAAACAGCAAATGAAATCCTCTATTTTATTAACTAAAAATATATTCATAAAGACTATTAATGGATTGACCTATGGCACATTTCCCAACAAGGTTCCCCTGAGTATATTATAGATTTATATTGAATCAATCCAGGCCCATGCCAAAATTAAGTTAATTCAGGCCCATGCCTGCCATCACTAGGCTTATGCCTGCCTCAGGCCCATGCCAATTTAGTTCATTCAGGCCCATGCCTCTAGGCCCTTTTTGCCTGCCAATAATTCAATCAATCAAGCCAATAATTCATTCAAGCCTATCATAAATAGTTATAGTCCCAATAATTCATTTAAGCCTATCATAAATAGTCATAGTCCGACATCATCCAGAAGCATTTAGTTAGAAGAAATCATCCAGATAAAGCTTATCAAGAATAGTGTGAAGAATAGTGTAAAGCTTATCAAGAATCCCGATTTATCATCCAGCTAATAAAGCTGATGTGACACAAATAGTCACAATTTTGTCCCTTATGTAAATTATTAAGTTTTTAGGTCATGTCATTCAACTTTATTAAAAGTTGAATCTTTAGTCGTATGCAAATTTATCAACTATTTGTAATAGTGTATGTCAATTATGTGTTTCAACTGTTTGTAATAGTGTCTGTCAATTATGTGTTTCAACTGTTTGTAATAGTGTTTGTCAATAATGTCACTTTTGTCTTGTATATCCAAGTTTTCTATAAATAAAGAGATCGAATGAAGTAAATTCATTCGAAAGTTAAACTTCAAAAAATTTTGTTAACTCTCGTTTCAATTCTCTTTCTCTAGTTTCAATTCTTCAACATAGATTATTCTTATCACTTTCTTTTTAATTACAATCCAATTTATCACTTTTCAATTGAATCCGATCTTGCCTTATTGGTATCAAAGCCATATTCAGTTGAAAATCCAGAGCCATCTTCAAGTAAATCAAGTTCTCCATTATCATCTTCTGTAAGTATTTAATTGGTTTTAAGTTTTGATTATGATTTCGATTGTGATTTCGAAAAGGATTTGAAGAACTTATTTCTATTAAAGTTCTTTTGAAAGTTAAAATTTCGTTTTCTTATGAAAGTACTTTTGGCATGGGCCTGGATTGATTCAATATAAATCAATAATATACTTAGGGGAACCTGAGCTTCCTTCATGTTCTGAATTGGTTTTTGATGTCATGGATTGAGTTTCTTCAATTTTTTGAAGTGTATCATTAATTTTTCTAGATTCTTCTTACATTTTCTTCAATTCTTGAAGAATGAGACTTGATATATCTAAAGTGGCTTCAGACGACTATAACAGGATTTACCAAGTAAATATAATCAACTGGAAATATGATAATAGAAACTTTGTGTTTAGAGTCCTCCAAAGTCCTTCATAGACATAGGTGTTATCAATCTTATCGTTGATAACAATCTCTATCATCGGGCATCTTAATAAAGTCCAAAGAAGTACAAGAGCATTCTCCTCATCGCTTGACCAATTAAAAGCATTTTCGGTGAAGAGTTTTATGGTCTTGCCATTCTATACATCCGGCTGAATTACAAAGTTATATAATGCATTCACCAACCAGTTTATGAGAGGATCACTTATGCCGGGATCCATGATTCTTTCAACTAACTCCTTTTTATAAAAATTTCTTCTGAATTAAGCTTTTTATAACGGAGCCTATTTACGAAAGTAAAGCTTCATAAAATTTCATTAAGACATTTAAGTATGGAATTATGAGGAGTAGGAATATGGTATTGATTTGATTTTCCAAATTGAGGCTATAATGATGATAATCAAGAGGATAAACAGAAAATAGCTTTTCAATTGATAATTGGATCTCTTATCAGAATTAGAGACTGGATTATTGTACTAGCTGAATAATTGAGAGAATTTATTTTGTCTTTGATAAGTGTAAAGAGATTTACCCTTATCCATGATGATTTGAAACAAAAAATTTTATAGAGTTACAAGAAATTCTCTGGATAGGAAATCAGGAAGGGAGTTATTTTCTCTTTTCATATATTCGATATCGAAATCGAAAATACTTAAAATAGCTTGCCATCTAGCAAATATTTGTTTTGAAACTAGATTTTTTATATTTTTCAAAAGTATTTCTTTTGCTGATTGACAATCGACTCTTATTAAAAAATTTTGATTCAAAATATCTGCTTGAAATTTTTTAACAGATAAAACAATTGCAAGAATTTCTTTTTTAACAGTAGCATAATTATTTTGGGTGTTATTCCAAAGTCTTGATGTATAGCAAACAAGTTGTTCATTTCCTTCAGGGGTTTTTTGAAGTAATATCCCGTCATTATCTATGTCAGAGGCATCAGTTTGAATTATCTTTGGATAAGTAGAATTGGCTAAATATAAACATGGTAAAGCTTTTACTTTTATCTATTAATTGATCAGGGAATTTATTTGCAAATTCGATAACTCTATTAATAGGAGTTATAGTTTGATTCTATATTTGAAATCTAAGAAGTTTATAGTTATTTGAAAAAGCTTTATTTTTCTTTGAGACAGTACTAGTCCATTTTTAATTATTATAGATTGAAATGTATAAAATGTTTCCAATGTTCATCAATTGATTTGGAAAATATAAGAATGTTGTCTATATATACTAGAATATATTCATAATAAGGATAGAATATTTCATTCATCATTTTTTGAAATTCTGATGGAGCATTTTTAAGACCGAATGGCATAACATTCCATTGATACTGATCGAATGGAGTATTGAATGCTGCTTTATATCTATTTTCCTTTATAATTTGAATCTGCCAAAATCCTGACTTTAGATCAAATTTTGAAAATATAATTGAATTGGTTATTCTTTTTATTAAATCATTTTTATTTGGTAATGGATATCTTAGGGTTTTTAAAACATTATTTAGAGGTTTATAATTTATAACAAGTCTAGGGGCTCCTCATTCTAATTCTGTTGTATTTTCTACATAAAAAGTTGTACAACTCCATGGAGATTTAGATGGGTTTATTAACTTCTTTTGTAATAAATCTTTTATTTCTTGATCACATAATTTTAATAATCTTTCATTCATTTGTGATGGATTGGCTTTTGTCGGTATTTTATCTTTATTAAAATCATTAATGTAAGGTAAAGTAACTTGATAAGTTTTTCTATCCCAAAATACTGACGGTATTTCTGAACAACACTTAGTGATTAATTGATCTTGAAACATTTTAATTTTCTGTTGAAAAGATGAAGTATTTATTATTTGTTCTGTTTTTAAATTTTTAATTTCTGATTTTAATTGTCATATAAAAGTTTGTTTATGTTCGACTAAATTAATTAATTGATTTAGATATCTTATTTTTGGTTTATTAATAAAATTGAAATTAACTTCATTATTTTCTATACTTGATTTTATTCCACTTCCTGTTACTGAAAATGGTTGAATTTTTTGTAAAAATGGAGTGCCTAATAACATATCATGTTGCAAATCTTTAACTATTATAAATGATGTTGGTATATAAACATTATTTTTACATATATGTGCTAGAGGGATTTTTAATTTAATCAATGATTTATTTCCTTCAGCTGTTGAAATTCGACTATTTATTTTTTCACAATATTTTAAAGGAATTAATCCTTCTCTTATACAATTAAGATTTGCACCAAAATCTATTAAAGCCTGTATTGAGCATTTAAAATCTTTTATTTTTAATGTTATTGGAGTAAACCATCTTTGATGCGTATAAGTTGTAAGTGTCTCTATAAATACATTATTATCATAAACTGAAAACTTTTCAGAATTTATATTTTCTTCCTCTATTTTGATTATTTTTTCTTTAAGAACTTTTATTTCTTCTTTTAGCTGATTTATTTCATATTGTAATGAATTTATAGTAGGTCTTATAAAAGATTTAGATTTTATATTTACATCTTTAATTATATCTTTCATAGTATGATAGGTTTTATGTATATCAATTTGATTTTGTAATTTTATGTCATTTTCATTTTCTTTTAATCATGATGTTTGAGAAGTATTTTCAATATCATTTTTATTTAAAATTTATGTATAATATTTATATTTTAATATTGGGTCATCAATTTGCTCACCTATTTCTAATATTAATTATTCATGTGCTATTAATACATTTATTTCATCTTCTGATTCTAAGGTTAATGTATCTGTATCTGTATTTTGTATATTTTCGATGCATTTGCAGGTTTCTGAAGAGCTCTCACTGTCCATTATTTCATTAACTTTCTTTTTATAGTTTTTTAAATGACATTTATTTGCATAATGACCTAGTTTTCCACATTTAAAACACTTATTAGTTTTGGTTTTTGTAAATCTATTCTTCCTTTGATTTTTGTATCCCTTTTTATTATTACGATAATAAGACTCTTGATTAGTTTTAAATCTTTCTAATCTTCTTCTCCTATATTTTGGTTCATTAGTTTGAGCAACTTCATGACCTAATTGATAACAAAAATCACCTATTTCTTTTCGACTATCTTTCTTTTCTTTATTTAATTGTCGTTTTAATTTAAGATCATTACATATTGACATTCCTACAATCTGTATTGTTTAAATTATATCACCATAAGTGAATATATTGTAATCTAAATTTTCACCAGTACAATTACTTCTTAATATTTGTCTAACCTTTTCTGCAAAAGAATATGGTAATCCGGATATAAATCTTTCTTTATAGAATCTTGCATTATCGGATAAATGTATATGCTTTGGTTAAAAATGTATCTTTATACCATCGAAAATCTGATAATGTTCTACATCTTAGATTTTGCAGTTGATCCCTTATTTTTTCTTCTATATGCCATAAAGTTCCTGTAAAATGCCAAATGATATTTGTTATTAAAGTTCTTACCCCATTGTTCTCTTCCATGGTCATCTAACATTGGGTTATTATTATCGTCTCTTGATATGGAATTTAGAACTTCAAGTCTTTGTTCGGCAGATAAAGAATTATTCCACCTTTCATGTAATTGGCCTGTAAATCCTATAGATATGGCTCCTACAATATTAGGTTCTGGATGAGTTTTTAATTTACATGCTATGGAATAAATTAACATTTGTTGCATTACTTGCATAATTTTATATTCTGATAGTCCATCTATATTCCATTCATAAATTGAATCTCTGTCATATTTGATCTTTTTCTCACTTTTTTCTTCTAAAATCATATCTACAGGAGATGGTCTTGAATAATAATGTTTATTTTTTACTGTATTATAAGTTTTATGTTTTTTAGGAAAATAAAGTTTATTTATACCTAAATCTGATGATATTTCTATGTCAGTTTCAGATATTTTTAATAGATTAACGTTTAATGAATTTTCAGACAGACTTTCAACAATTTCTGATGGATTTTGTTCAGAAGTATTTATTTCAGGTAATTTTCCCTTATTCTCTAATAACTTTTTTGTTTTATCTTTTTGATTTAGTTGTATTGTACTTAATTTTGAAGCTATTACCTGTAATAATTCTTCTGAATGATTAGGTTTTATTAGAGGTACATTTTTAAAGTTATCTTTCATCATAGGTTTCTTTAATATTGCATCAGCCTCTGTATTAGATTTTGTCTTACTAGTAGAAGGTGTGTTAGAAGTATTTTTTGCTAAAGAAGATAAATAAATATTTGTATAATTATTTTGTTCTATTAAATGATTTAAATCCTTTCTTGATACAAGTTTTTCTTCTTCAAAAGTATTCTTCAATGGTACAGCCTTAATGTTCTCATTTCTTTTTATAGAAGCTAATGGAGGATGAGTCTAGATATATTTTTTACCTTTTGATCCTTCCCATACTGTGTTTATTTTGTTTATAATTTTTAGACAAGATTGAGTTAAATAATCAAAAAACTGAATTTTGTGTTTATTATTTTTAATATAGGCAAAATATTTTTCTCTAATAATTGCTTGTTGAGATTTTGAACAAATTTTACAAAATATTGGTGTTAATGGATGTTTAAGAAATTGTTCTTTTAAATTCTAATAATCTATTTCAAAATCTTCTTGGTAATCTATTTTAACCATATTAACTTGATAATCATTAAAATCATTTATAGAAACATTATCTTCTGAAGGTGTAACAGGATAAGCGATATGTGTTGGTATTTTTAAGGATGATGTTGATACTCCAGCAGGTTGAGATTCATAATAAGTTTCAGTATTTAATGAAGATGGAATTGTAGAACAGGATTTTCTTGGAGCAAAATTTATTCCTACTAGTCCGTTGTCAGGAGCTATTATAGTATGAATTTGATCATTTGTTTTATCAATAGGATTCTCTTTTTTATTTGTATCTTGAATTAACCATGTTTTTGGTATATTTATATCTTTCCAACTTAATTGTTTTCTAGTAATTACTTTATTTGTTAAATTTGTTAAAAATAAAGTTGATGTTCCTTTTTGTAAATTTGTATATGCAATTGCAGGGATTATTGTATGCATTACTTTATAATAAATTAGATAAACTAGTGCAACATTTGAACATATTCCTTTCATTTCAAATCCTTGAGTATATAAACTTAATGTTGATGCTTCATGTGCAAATTGATCATGTAAATTAATTGTAAAATTAGGAAAACAATTAAAGAAAATAGGTCCTTTAGACAAACTTCTTTCAATTATTCCTAATAATGAATCATTAAACTTTATGTGTCTTTTATCTCTTACAGATGCTAATACAGAAGTATTTAGTCCTAAAGCAGTTAATGGCTTTATTGCAACTTGTATTAATTCTATATGCAAATATTTATATTTTTCTTTATATGTATTTATTTTTTTGGGGGAGATTAGAAGTATTTCTTGGCCTTCTGCATCAATTGATTTAGTTTTTTCTTCAAATTTAACTATAAAATCTTGATTTATGGAGAAAGTTCCATGAGTATATATCTGTTTTGAATTTATAGTTGGTAAATTCTAATTTTGCAGTGATTGTTCTATATCTACATATGATATTTCACTTATATTTCTTAAATCTAATGTTGATTTCATTTTTTCTGGCTTTATGATTGATTTATGATCAGATTTTGATGTCGAGGTGGATGATTCAAACTTAGGACTATATTTTCTCAATGAAAGAGAAGATTTTATTTTCTTCATTAATTCACTCATGTCTCACCTGGGTTCTTAGAGTTCTAAATTGGTCTACGTCTTACTGCTAGACTTACGCTCTTTCTGCTAGACTTACCACGCGACTAGGAAAGCTCCTAACTCCAATGGCGAAGGTTAAACACAAGATAAATTAAGAGAGAGAAAACAAAATTTTAACTTTCAAAAGAACTTTCATAGAAATAAGTTCTTCAAATCCTTTTCGAAATCACAATCAAAATCATAATCAAAACTAAAAACCAATTAAATACTTACAGAAGATGATAATGGAGAACTTGATTTACTTGAAGATATAGACCTTAATTATCTCATTTACGCTGATAAACTCTCACTTTTGTTGATCTCAAGTATTTCAAGCTTATAACATGAATATGAAGCAAATATGGCATTCGGGGGTGAAGAAAATGCAAGGTTCGGGATTGAACCACACGAAGTTGGCCAAGTTTGGTCAATTTTCTTAATGACCCCGCTTCAGTATAAAGATCATAACTTCCTCATCTCAAATCCAAATTACTTGTCATTTCTTTTGTTAGGAAGTAGACTCTAAGTTGAACATTTTCATCTCTCATGAGCTTCTTCAACTTTGGCCTATAAGTGCTCCATAATCGCATTGTAAACCAGTTCAAAAAATTTGGTCGTAAGCGATGCCGCCAAGTGTAATTCTCAAAGCGTGACCTGCGGCGTCTCCACGCTATATGTGACTCATCGTCTCCATAAAGTTATTCAATCCTTTATGCATATTTCTTTTCGAATTTGTTGTTGTAATCCATATTGAAGTTCTTCACTTAAAGTATCGAACTTCTCAGTGTTGTAGAATAACACTGACAGTTACCCGATAGTAGTATCCAACTTGTATTCAACTCCTAGTTTGAATATTGTAATCTACATTGGAATTGCATTGTAGTCTAACTCTAACTTTGATATTGTAATCTACATTGGAATTGTATTGTAGTCTAACTCTGAGTTGTATCTAAACTCAGACATCTTGCTGCATTAGGGCTTCAATCTTTGTTATAGCTATCGACCTAACTAACTTAACTTATGTTTTGACAGTATACTGCCAACAATATAGATCAACCTTAACACAATAAACTAGGGTTTAACAAAGTCAAAACTCATCATCATTCATAGGGTTCATAAGAGAGAGATACCATAGAAAATAATAATATAAAATTGTGGTTGCATTCAATGCATACAAGTCATTGACAAGAATCCGGTTACCGATCTCCCTATCCTTGAGGATATAACGACTACTAGATGACACACAGACCTATGTGCCTTCTTAGTGGACTTATCTAACCAATAATAGGTACGTCCAAAGCCATTGTTGATATGTGCACCTAATCACTTAAGTTCCACGAGAAGGGAGCCCTGACTCATTTCTATAAGTGACCATTTGAGCGTTGATTGTATAGGAGGGGAGCTCAAGTAATGGATCAATGACCTCTCTCCAAAACTCAATTGTTATTGATTAACCTCTTTCTAACACACCTCTATGTTTGGTTTGTAGAGTAGTTAGAATAGAAGTTCAAGTAATGGATCGATGACCTCTTTCCACCACATAACTAAAATCGAATAATGAAATCAACATATTGCAAATAGGGTGGACACACAAATATTCCATACATAGTAGTGTAATGTCAATGATATGATGCAACAACCCATACCCCCCAAGTCTCTATTTTAAAATTGCGAACCTAATCATAACTAATAATCATGTCGTATTTGATAGAAAAGCAAGCTCCCCACTTGCCTCAACTCATCGCAATATCCACTCCCGATCCTTATGCGCTCGAGGCTCGATGTGAACCGCCTCGTGAATCTAAGTTGTAATGACATGGATTTTTAAACCTTTTTATTTATACTAAATTAGAACCATTAGTGGTCTAAAACCTCGACAACAAGTCGCGGATAAGCCATGAGCTTAAGCTTGATGAACTATATGTTATTGGTGTATTGTGTGCTATTGGATGTATATTATATTATTTACTTAATAAATGGGTTGGTTGGCCCTAACTAGTGGGATTAAGTTCATTGAAAATAGTATGGACACCAAATACTAAGTCGTAATGACATTTTTGTAAATTCAAGATGCAAATAAATGGTTTGAAATATATAATCGCATAGTGGTACATAAGTGGAGAAGAATAAAATGATGGACTTAATGTAGGCCATTGAAATGGTCCTAGAATTAGAATGAGATGGGATGAGATCAAGGGCTTAGATTAGTTATCACATCCCTAACTCACAAACCCTAAGTATAAATACCATCTTATAAGATAAAAAGCCATTTTGTTCACAAACCAAAACAGAGGAGGCTAGGGTTTAGTTATGGAAGAGATGGCGAGAAATCTTGGAGGTTAGAGAAAGGTCTACACCAAGCTACACACCCTCCATAAGCTTGGGAACCACTCAAGCTTGATAAGAACCCTAATATAACTCTTTACGTTTGAACAAATTTGTTGAAAGCAAGTGATGATTTTCAGATTTAATGTTTAACCAAGGTTTCAAGCTTGATTTCTAAAAGATTTACTCTCAATTGTTATTTTCATCATTGCTACGAGTAATTGTATGGATTCGGGGCTTGTTTTCATATTTTGGCCGCAAAATTATCTTCTTATAAATCTTTGGTTTGATTCCGAGATTTTGGTTTCAAATGGTTTCTAGTGGTGTTCTCTACACTTGTTAAATTGATTTTGAAGTCAATGGGGATGATTTGTATCAATTTTGAATTTGACAATGTCTTTCACAAAACTAGGGTTTATGACTTGGTTTCCACTCAAATCTTTTATACAGTAGTTGTGGATGATTTTGATGGATGGAAGACCCCTATTTGGTTTGTTTTTTATATTCTTTTATGCCTTTTATGATTTGAAAATTAAGGGGATTGACCTATATAAATTTGGAATGTTCTTAGTTGAATTTCGGGGTTTTTAAAGGTTGAAATCGAGCCTAGTGATTCTTATTTTAACTTGAATTGCTGGAAAAATTGGTAGCAAAAAATGCAGAAGTTCTGCATCCAACAAAAGGTTGAAGTCAAGCCTAGTGATTCTCATTTGAACTAGAATTATTGAAAAACTGGTAGCAAAAAGTGCAAAAGTTTGCAGCCAATGAATCACTAGCGATTCAATGTTTACCCTGATTCGTTAGGCAAATCAGTGGCCAACTGAAAAGAGTATTTCACAAAAACGGTCGTAACTTCTTCGTTTTAATTTCGATTTCAACGTTCTTTATACCTTTGAAAAGCTACAAGAGATTTTTAAAATGTGGAACCAACAAACCTTGATTATCAATTGATTTGCTATTTTAAAATTAGGCTTGAAGGTGTAAGACCTAAAAATGGAACAAATAACTTACATAAATCAAAGTCTAATAAGTTGTATCCATCTATACCAATGTAGACACTCAACAAGGACTACATCGAACTTCTAAAAGTAAAGAATAGGATTAAGCCTCGCAATGAAACAAGATAAGTGGGGGTGCGCTTTACTTTCAATCATGTCATGCTATTAGTATAACTTAGGTCTCACTTAAGTTAGAGACTTAGGATGACATATGCTATTGACATGATTTCTTACTATAAATTTATTATTGCATGCATATACCTAACGTGAAAATTCGTAGTAGCAAGGACCACATTTGTTACTCATCGTGCTAGTAGGTGATAATACAAGGACATGGGAGCCGTAAATGTGAGGACCATGATCTAATTAAATCATTATTAAATATGTTGGTAGTTGCCTTCATGATAATGTTAGTAGTCGCTAATACGAAGGATATGGGGAAAGTGTTAGTACTCGTTAAACTCCAGGGACCATGGGCTGATTAGGGGTATATGTAATGGTGATGGCTTGGACAAACACTACTTATGTTGAGAAACCTAATTAAATGACATGAAGGCCAATGTGTCGGTTAGTAGGTCTATCTTCACCGAGAGCGGAAAATCAGTCACCTGTAATGATGTCAATAGTATGTGGGCAAAACCATGAATTGCATTTATATTTTATGAACCTTGCTTATGTAAATGCTTATTATTTGATATCCCTAAGTTGAGATTATTATTCCTATATCTCTTTACTTATTGATGCATGTTAGCTATATATTGCATTTTGCTTTTACTTAGATGATTGACATTACTCATTTTACTGAGCCCGTTGATATTACTCACCCACACCTCCTTCCAGGTACCTCGTCAACTATGTTAGATGAAGGAAAGGGGAAAGCCCTAGTGTATAAGATCTCCTTTTCTTTTATGAGTTGAATGCATTACTCTATTATGTTTTTATTTGGAACATGTAATAAAACATGGGTGTTTTAACTGGTACACTTTTGAGCACGTGGAACTTATGCCTAGTTGTTTAAGTTGTAATGACTATCTACCTATTATTTCGCATTGATATACAATTCGGAGAGGTTTAAATTATGCATTTTTCCTAATCTTTAGAATTATACTTATAGATAGTGGATGATGTTATTCTGTAGGTTAAAGCTTACTATCGCCTAACTTAATGGGTTATCTCGAGGGGTTTGGTGATGATTTAGGTCGGGTGGCCCCGATTGTGGAAATTGGAGTTGTCACATAAATAATTCAAGACACATCACATAAATAGATAAGTCACATTTTTAGTTCAATTTTTCATTTTCATTTTAGGGTCCACTAATGTGGGTCTCATGGGTCCATTTTTGTTCGGTGCGTGGGTTGAGGGGTGGGACCCGCTTGGTCTTTTACCCGAGGATAGGGTAGCACGCCCCGTTTGAAGGCAAGGATTTGTTTTTATTTTATTTATATTAATATTATATATAAATATATTTACTTTATTTTATTATTTTTTATTTTTTTATTATTAGAGGGTCCAGGGTCCAGGTGTTGGTTAGTTTCGAACCCTGGTTTGTCCCCTTCCCTCCCCCTTCTCGAGCTAAATGTTATGCCCGAAGTGGCGCCCCATCTTGCTGGCGATGGTAGCATCACTGTCGTTGACCCCTATTTGGCGAAGGTGGCGAGCCCGCCGCCGTCACTCTTCGACAACACCACGATGACGCAGACGTCCCCTCTTGGGGTTCTCCAACTCACCAAATCGTTCCATTTCCTCCAAATATTACATTCGATTTGGAGTTATTGAGGCACCAAAACACCATCAAATTGGTGATGGCCCTAATCTCACCATTATAGACCAACAAACCACAAAAGATAGAGATAATCTACCATTAAAGAGTCAAGAAAGCTTATAGAGATGATAAGAGAGGAATATCTTACCTACATTTAAGTTCCCTTTTGATTTGAGAGAGGAGTATCTTCCTACCTAGGCCACCATTAGAGCTCTCATCCATCTCTCCCTCTTATTTGTGTAGAAAATAAAATGGAGGCACACAAACTTATAATTAGTTTATATATGAAAGGCTTTTGGGTTGGGGTTTACAACTTACCCCAAAATCACTAAAATGCCCCTAGCTGTGTGTAGAACCCTCCATGTATCTCAATTAGATTAGTTCCCCCTCTTATTTAAGTTAAATCTTCGCTTAATTTGTTTATGTAGCATATAATACATATAGGGCCAGGCTATTCGGACCACACATTTTGCTTCTTTTACCCCGTTTTTGAATTTTTACTTCGTTTACCCCACCTTTTACTTAATTTACCCCATTTTTTTTTCAAAATTCTAACAATACCTTGCTCACCCATACAGTCATACCCCATCACCCACAACTCACCATCCCTCAATCATCTATATTTTTCGATTTTATTCATTGTAGAGCATTTGTACTAGATCTCAAAGTGTTTTATGAGTGTTTTTCGTTGAACAAGGTCGGATGTGGTTGCGATGTGTTCTCGAAATGAAAAAGTGTTCTCGAAACAAAAAAGAGTTGCTTGCATAATTCGGTCACACAGGGCGGACACCTATGAAGAGGTGTCGGCCGACTCTAATCACAACCTCTAAAGAGGTGTCGATTGAATCTGACCGAGATTGTGAAAAAAACTCAGTTTTAATAGGTGACGGAGGGATCTAATCGAGACCACTTTAGAGTTGTCAGCCAAACAGGGCCGACACCTCTTAAGAGATGTCAGTTTTTTGTGTTCGACACCTCTTAAGAGTTGTTGGCCCTGTGCTTTCGAACACCGTAGGCAACAAGAACGAACAATTTTTTTTTCAAAACTCCTAAAAAAATACATGAAAATAACAAAAAAAAATAGTGGGTTTTACTCAGAATTGTTTGATATTTTTTATTCCATCAAACTTTGTACCAAAAATGTAAGATTCAAGCCCCAAATCAAAGCCCTAAACCCAACAACAAAACTACAAATAATACCGCCATAAAAAGGAAAAAAACTAAAAAAACTACGAAATCGAGACTAAACAAGATGAAGAATGCACATACGACGTCGAATTGATGGGATTCCGCTCGAACTTCATTAGATTTGGATTGGTGGTGAGAGTGCGGTTGAAGAAAGTGATGACTGGGGTATGCGTGAGTAAAAACCCTTTATATAGAGGGGTAATTGTGTCATTTCACAAGAGTTGGGTAAAGTGAGTAAAAAGTGGGGTCCGAATAGCGTGACCCTACATATATTAGGCACATCAATTCACAAATAATATGCTAAATTACCAAAATGCCCCCGATGTGGGTCATTTAGATTTTTGTGTCGTTATATTAAACAACACAAAAATGTGGAATCAGATATTTACAAGATTGGTGCCCACTCTTTGATCACGGAACGTAATGTCCGATCGGCAACGTATCGACTTCACTTAGTAGAAAAATTGAGAGTTTGAATGTGGGGTGTGTGGGAATATGAATGGAATGGCGGCATGCAAGTGAATCGGTTCGGTTGGGACTTGGGAGGGCAAATATGACATTTCCTTATGAAATCAACTTTCAATTCAAAAATGCTTGGAGTCTTGATCATACCTGAGCGTACGGGGTCGAAACAGCGGTCCATTAATGCGGAGGAAGTTGGGAAGTCGCGTTTGAGTGGTTCGGTGAAGTGTTGACACCTTTCAAAGTTCTGCGTCAAACTGTCAAATTACGCTTCCAACGGGACAGAGCGAGAGATCTCCACCATGGCTGTCGCTTCTGTGGCCGAGGAGAAGGCCGAACCATCGGTCGATTCGGTCTCTTCTTCACCATCGAGGTCCAAGGCTGGGTCAGACGTCAGTTCTGAAATTTCAGGCGCGGGTGACTCTTTTGATCGCATTGATCAGTCTGATTTTCCAGTTCAACAACGCAGCGAAGTTGAAATCCAGGTTTTTTTTCCGCTCTCAAGTTTTGTTGAATCCATCCCTCTAGCGCGGTTCTGTTTGTTTAATTGTGACTTCTGTAAGTGAGAATCTCCATCTCTTGCCTTTCTTCGCAGGCTTCATCCTTAAGCGAAGAATATAGATTGCTATTCCGCCTTCCGATCGGAGAAGTACGCCGATTTCTACATTCTTTATTTTTTATTTTTATTTTGGATAGTATATCTTACAGTTGATTGTGCTATTTATCAATTCTATTGAATTTCTTCTGGATATTTATTTTCCCAATATATAATCCATAATGCCCGCACTATCTTCTTACTTGATCACAGCATGACCCTTATGTCATCTTGTGAAGGACCCCAATTGAATTGGAGAATTAAAAAAAAAAAAAAAAGAAGAATCTTTCATAGGGATGGAATGAAGAGAATTCTAAGGTTTTGGGGATCATGTGAAGTAATAAATTTTTAAATCTCTAATGGTCTTGGAAATATATTTCCCTTACAAGTCGTTATTTTATCTCATCGGAACATATATTGAATGATGGTGAATTCTTAGCTGCCTTCAAGTTGAATGAATGTATTATAGGTGATAACATTATCTCTATCCATCCCTGACCAGATGAAGCACTTCTTGGATTGACAATCCTTGATATGTATCGATAATAAAGTCTCATAATCACAATATGTTTTAGTTTCTAGGATGATCTTTATATAATTTGCATTTTGAGACTCCATTATCATCCCGGTTGATAGTAAAATGGGACCAATTCAAGGGAATTCTTTGATTCTAATTTATTTATCATTCATATTTCTCCTTCCTTTTGTCGCTTAGTCTTCACTCTTTTATTTTTTAACCATTTGGTATCAATTTGTGTAGCAAGCCCACTACAGACTCTGGTGTGATTTATATTGTCCACTTATTGTAGAGTTGTATAACATCTGATTTTCTTAGTCAATCATAGTCCAATGGGAAACCAACTCGTGCTGAACTAAGTAATTTGATTTGGAACTTGATTTTGGACATGTTGAAAAATGATTACTAAGGATAATTATTTCCCCCAATTTTCTAATGGTGACCCAATTTTCTAATGGTGAGTAGTATATTAATTAAATTGGACATAGAAATAAATAATTTAATAATTCTCTTTTACAAATAATTTGATAAAAGTTAAATACCATGAGAACTTCAAAAGGTACTATCCTGAAATAAAGAATTGTAAACTTTATGCAATGACTGGAACATTGGCCAATCAGGTTAGATTGCTTCCTAAAGAATTAAAAACTTTGGATTTTAGCCAATAGGTAATCAATAAGGTGGTCATACCTACCAAGTTGGTTTGTTAAGATTAATCCAACATCGGGTATATAAATACTCCCTCCGGTCAATTTTATAAGTCGTTCTAGCAAAAACTCCTTATTCAAAATTGAAAGTCATTTTCAGAATTCAAGAGTGTATTTATTGCTTTTTTACCCATTTTACTTTTATGCAATCCAAACATTTATGATTCTTCAATTCTTCCATTCCTTTAATGTCAAAGGACATATATGTAAATTACACTCATAATTAAAGCTCTCTTAATTCTTGTATCTTTATCTTAAACGACTTACATTTTTGACCGGAGGGAGTATAAAATAAATGTGTTTTAAGTTTGAATTGGAGACACCATTTTGCCTTGGCATTTTGGTGAAGCCTCTACTCTAAACCTTAAACCCTAATTCATTTCACACTCTCCCTCTTATGTAAATTTGGACTTGAGAATTTCATCCTACAAATTTTAATATGGTATTAGAGCAATAAAATGTGGGTGCCCAATGTTTCAGTTCAAGTCATCTACCAAGTAGGCTATCCTCTTGGTCTTGGTCAATGCCCCGTTGGACCGTCCCAGTTGGCGAGTTGCCCATAGTTGGTCATTGCCCTGTTGGACTGTCCCAGTTGGCGAGTTGCCCATAGTTGGTCAGTGCCCCGTTGGATTTAAGTTGTCCCAGTTGGCCAGTTGCCCTAATTAATTCAAGTCTCAACTTGGCTATCTGAGTTGAGGGGGAGTGTTAAGATTAATCTCACTTCGGATATATAAATACAAAATAAATGAGTTATAAGTTTAGATTTGAGACACCATCTTTCCTTGACATTTTGGTGAAGCCTCTACTCCAAACCTTAAACCTTAATTAATTTCACACTCTCCCTTTTATGTCCTTTGTAAACTTGAACTTGGGAATTTCATCTTACAAATTATAATATGGTATTGAGTAATAAAATGTGGGTGCCTAATGTTTCAATTCAAGTCATCTACCAAGTAGGCTATCCTCTTGGTCTAGGCCAATGCCCCGTTGGACTTTTCTAGTTGGCGAGTTGCCCATAGTTGGTCATTGCCCTGTTGGACCGTCCCAGTTGGCGTGTTGCCCATAGTTGGTCAGTGCCCTGTTGGATTTGAGTTGTCCCAGTTGGCCAGTTGCCCTAATTAATTCAAGTCTCAACTTGGCTATTTTGCCCGTTAGACTTGAGGGGGAGTGTTAAGATTAATCCCACTTCGAATATATAAATACAAAATAAATGGGTTATAAGTTTGGATTGAAGACACCATCTTTCCTTGGCATTTTGGTGAAACCTCTATTCCAAACTTTAAACCTAATTAATGTCACACTCTCCCTCCTATGTTCTATTTAAACTTGGACTTGAGAATTTCATCTTACAAATTCTAATATGCTATTAGAACAATAAAATGTGAGTGCCCTATGTTTCAGTTCAAGTCATCTACCAAGTAGGCTATTCTCTTGGTCTTGGCCAATGCCCCGTTGGACCGTCCCAGTTGGCGAGTTGCCCATAGTTGGTCAGTGCCCCGTAGGATTTGAGTTGTCCCAGTTGGCTAGTTGCGCTAATTAATTCAAGTCTCAACTTGGCTATCTCGCCCATTGGACTTGAGGGGGAGTGTTAAGATTAATCCCATATCGGGTATAGAAATATAAAATAAATGGGTTATAAGTTTGGATTGGAGACACCATCTTGCCTTGACATTTTGGTGACGCCTCTACTCCAAACCTTAAGCCCTAATCATTTCACACTGTCCCTCCTATGTAAACTCGGACTTGAGAATTTCATCCTACAAATTCTAATATGGTGGCTCAATGGTTTTTTATGTTGGTGTAAGAGGTTGTGGGTTCAAGTCTCAAAGGAGGCAAGATAAGTCGGATTCTATCTTATCAAAAAAAAAGGTGGGCATTGGTGTAGCGAATGCAAGGCCTCCTTCATGGCAGAGTTATATGTACTTAGTTTAGTACTTCAAAAGCCAATAAGTTATTTTTTATTGAATGACATGACAAGTAGAAGCCTTGAGTGGCATGAAGCATAAAATTCACCCCTTAATAAGTTCACCCACTTAATCTTCTAAAAAGTCAATACACTCACCCTAAAAAATGACGCAATATTAACCCGGACGAGTTAACCCAACGGTGAGGGCGAGCATGTGATTGTGTGGGTTAGGAGCAGAGACTCATGTTCGATTCCCTGTGCGTCAAGATTGTCCAAGCCACCAGGTTATGCTCAGGCTGATTGCACTAGGGTCTCGTGGGAGTAGTCAAGCTTGCCTGTATATCTACGGATAAAAAAAATGACGCAATATTCCTAAATTACCTCAACACTTAAGTTTGGTAACGACCCTGCAATGTCAACGACAATTTCGAAGATCACAAAGGCAATATCGCAGTGGGCGAGGCAGCACGTGTGGCAAGAGACCCGAAGTAGGGGCAGCAAAAGTGAAGACGATGAGAGCAGGAAACAAATTATTAGAGTTAGGCGGTAGTGTGTGTGAGGGAGACATACGTGAGGGAGTGGATAATTTAAAAAGATTGCCAATTTGATAATTTAGAAAGATTGCAAATTCAATTTTTTTTTTTTTATAAATAGGAGGGTGAATTTATAGTAGGGATTGTTACAGCACAAATAGAATTTTGTTTAACCGGGCTCTATGGTAATATATTTGAAATTTGAAAACAATTAATTATGCTTATAAATAATGATGCATGTATTTACGCAATATGCATTGACCTATTAAAGCTTTGCCGAACTCATATATATTTATAATTGATCAACACAACATTGAATGTGCACGCCAAGACTTAAAGCAATAGTGTATGTAATTATCTAATGCTAAAATTCGTGTCATACTATTGCACTGTACATTTAATTTTATAATCAGCAGACTAAGCTTATTATTATGGTTGATTGATCAATAACTTTTCCCTTATTCTCAACCCCATTGCCAGGGTGGTGTTGTATCAGCGCTGTTGCTTATAGTGGTGAAATATTTTATGTATTATGTTCTTTGCCAATACCTTGTAGGTCCTTGTTCAAGATTTCAATTGTGCATTACAAGAGAGTATCCTTTTTCAGGTAAGATTTCTTCAATACTTTAATACATTTTTTGGATTCTTAATCAAAACTCCATTATTAGCAGCAGGGATAGTCATATTACTGCTATCATAGTTTTCTTAACACCTAAGAAGCATATAATTTTGGTAATGTTGACGGTAAAACTTCTTGCATTACCCTTTTCAATGAGTTACACTTTGAGTCTTAATATTTGACACCTTACAAATGATTTAGCAAATCCTATACAAAATTCTAAAACTCTCAAATATACCATTATATGAAATAATGAAATGACCGTATTATCCCTCATCTTTTCTCTCCAACTTCCTTCTCTTATATTTCCACCTGAATCCCCCATTGACTATAGCACCATATTGTTGGTGAGCACCCCTTTGGCAATCACACCGGAATGTGGAAGAGAGTGAGGTAAGTTTTGAATATTTTACACTTGTTTTTATTTTCATCAGGGCTTAAAATCGAGCATTGGTTTGGGTAAATATCGTCGAGGTTGACACATTAAGTTTAGTCATGTCCTATCGAATCCTATGCATAGGTGTTGTGGACATTTGTGCAGGATCTAATCATTGGTCTAGGCACAATTGAATTTGTGCTTTGACCTATGCTAGTAGGGGGAAAAAATAAGAAAAATAGTAAACGAGATGAGAGAGGAGAGAATAGGTAACTGAAGAGGTGAAGTCTATGAATCTCCT
Organism: Stephania japonica; assembly: GCA_039657345.1. Classification (NCBI taxonomy): domain Eukaryota; kingdom Viridiplantae; phylum Streptophyta; class Magnoliopsida; order Ranunculales; family Menispermaceae; genus Stephania; species Stephania japonica. Next base: position 27,809,559 of record CM077563.1, on the reverse strand, counting down.
ACTTCAATTCCAACTTCGGTTCCTTTTCTTTTCACTAAAATTTCTTACTTTATTGATTCTTTAATACTTGTATACATATACTCCTTATACAATAAAAGTACTAACTAATAAATAGCAACTACTACTTATGTAATTGATAAAAATAAGAAACCTACTAAAAATAATTAACAACTACGAATAATAAACTTTCTTAAAATAAATATAGAAATCTACTACTAATTAATACCTAGAAAATAGCTATTTCTAATTAGAAACTACTAATGATTGTTACTAAACCCTAATATTACTTCTAGACCGTATCATTACTCCCCTTCTATCCTTTGAGTTTGTCTTTAAGCTCAATTTTAGAATCGGGTCAAGGGTTATTCGGCACATTACACGCTCCACCATCTTCAACTTCCAAAATTTGTATCCAAAATAGGCATTTATGCTTACGTCCCAAAAAGTAGTATTCATCGCAGTTGTAGCATAATCCCTTCATCCTCCTCTCCACCATATGTGCCTTTGTTGGTCTTGTAATGAATGGAGGTAAAAAAGCGCTTTTGTTAAGCTGGTGTTGTTGATACTAGCAGGGGGATTTTGAGGTCAATCACTGATTGTGCTTGCGACAAGTTTGGGCGGAGTAGTGTTGACTTTTGGTGTGTTCAACCCAAAGTTTGATAATTGAAAATACTCCGTAAATTTTCCATAAATAAACATCCCTAATTTTTCTCCTAATTAATTCCATTTCTATCAATTTAAATCCCCATTTAATTGATTATAATCCTCCAATGAAATCCCAATTAAAAACCATTTCATAAAATTCATTTTTAAATTTTTATTGATTTTCTGTCGCAGACGCCGCAGGTAGCGCCGCTGCGAACAAAGGGCTCACAACGTGCCTCACGACGTCCTCGATGCCGTGACCCACGCCACCAAGAATAACTCCCCACTGTGTGATATAAAGCGTGGGTGGTGTGGTGGTCTCTGGTTCGGACGCTGCGGATGACGCCGTGGGAGTTTTCTCCCCATGGTGCCCCTGGCGACGTCTGAACCAATGACGCCCAATAAGGGTTTTCGAGCCCCTCAGCTTGTCGCCGCAGTTCGAACCCATCCCAACATCTTACATATTCACATATGAACCATACATAGTCATAACCCCTCGACGAAAATTGTCTGACACCCAAAACCCTAGCAAATTAGATAAAAACCCTATTTTCTTTCCAAAAACCACAACTTCATCACCACAACTCAAACAACCTCTCCAATTTAACCAAAACCATCACCACAACCATAGCAACACTGCCCAATTCAGTGTGCACGAAATCCAAATCCGGAAACTACGTCAAAACCCGAACTTTTACACCTGACACGTAGGAAAAAAGATGGAGAGCAAGATTCTAACCTCGGATCGTCGAATACTTGTCATTTAGACCTCCAAATCACCTCGTGAAATCCAGAAAACCCTATTCAAAACTCCAATTTTCGTTCAAGAGAAGAATAAGAGAGAGAAAAGGTGGTGTGTGTTAGGAAATGAGGGTATTTATACCTCAAAGTCATCCACATGTGTGTACAAATCACAAGACTCCATCTAATGGCTCAAAATGGGTCAAATGGTCAAGTTTAAAGTGACTTGGGTGGTGACACTCCTCCCTTGACTCTTTCTTTCTCAACCAAACACACAAACCCTCGGGCGTTCCGATACCCGACTCTCGTACGTACACTCGCGTCTCTTGCGTACTCTCACACCACGAACGCATATACGACGTTATTTAAGAATTATTAATTGTATTTTATCATTTCCCATGTATGTACTATCATTTGCCTACCTGGTACCCGCGTCTGCACGTTAATCGAGATGAATACACGTCACACTGTCTCGCACGTCAATAACAAAATAAAATACACACATCGCGATGCCAATAACTCTAATTACACAGGAACATTGCAAATTAAATGCACAATAGCACAAAAATCACTATTTACCTAACTCCGAGCGCGCACTGGCCTATCTGCAAGTCCACAGGGTGCTGAACTGTTAGCCACGTCTGCAACCATGTTATCAATAACGACAAATTAAATTCGAGCCATTACACAGGGTCAGAGTTCCAGTCAGGTGCAGAGACGGGGACAGAGGTCTAGTCAGGCATAGGGACAAGGATAGCGTGGTTCTAATGCTTGGGCTATGTTCATGGCAATGCGAATATTGCCTAGTTGTTGTATCTTCGTATCAATTCTCAGGTCCTCGATTAAACTTGGGATGAAAAGATCCACATGTTGTCAAGCTATGAGATCAGTTGTTCGGGCCAACAATGATTGGAATTGGCGTTGGTGCTCCTCCACAAAACCGGTTTGCTTCAAGTTGGCCAACTCTTCCGATCTTATATTGTGTGCTCCACAACCACTATGTTGTCCCTCAACATCATCACTAATAGGTTTCTTTGATGTCTCTCAAACCGCGATAGCAAAATCCACCATTTGGTCTTCAAGAGCATTTTGACAAGTATTCATCCGCTCCATAAAGATCTCCAACTTCATGAACAAAGCCTTTGTGTCACCTATGACAACTTTCTTTGATACCAAGTTGTTATGAACCTTTCTGCAAGATCTTGTCACGGGTCTAGACACAATTGAATTTGTGCTTTAACCTATGCTAATAGGGAAAAAATTAAGAAAAATAGTAGACAAGATGAGAGAAGAGAGAATAGGCAACTGAAGAGGTGAAGTCTGTGACTCTCCTAGAGTCCTACTTCAATTCCTCCTTTAGTTCCTTCTCTTTTCACTAAATTGCTTGCTTTATTGATTCCTTAGTACTTGTATATATAGACTCTATGCAGTAAAAATAGAAACTGATAAATGACAACTACTACGTATGTAGTTGATAAGAATAAGAAACCTACTCAAAATAATAAACAACTTCTATGAATAAGAAACCTACTTTAAATAAATATAGAAATTTCATACTAGTTAATACCTAGAAAATAGTATCTACTAAAAATGGAAATTGGAAACTACTTATTAGGAACTACTAATAATTCCTACTAAACTACTTTAGACCATATCAATAGGTTCCCTATACATAAGGCTTGATCGTGTAGTACTGAAACCTACATGAACCATTTGTCTTGGTTCATGGTTGAACTGCACATGACCAAACTCCAATCGTTTCTTTTTTCTTTTTGTTGTTTTTAGCATTTGATTGCCCAAAACCCAAAGCATTTGGCAATGATGACTTTGGAGACGCTCTTTGTGTTTGCAAAGATCACGTGATGATAGTTGCATTGACGACCGACGGTGATGGTGTAAACGTCAACAAGGCACTGGTGTGACCTCGATGGCGGGGTTTGCGACATTGGTGGTGTAGTTTGGGGCGAGAATCGAATATAATGGGTTTGATATGAGAAGCGTGATTAAGATTGGCTGTGATGTGTGTGAAGGGGAGGGTGGTCATATCGGAAGATTGCTTTATTATGCAAGGTGGTTTATTGACTTCTAAAAAAGGGTAGGTGAACATATCAATAAAGGTTGTGATAATTCTAACTGGTGACTTGGTCACATTAGGAGATTATAAATAGGGGGGAAATGAGTTGTAAGGGACTTCTGAAAGTTTGTCAAGTTGATGGACTCTTGGAGTGGGAGAGACTCAACCTCTCGAATGATGTGGAAATTGTGTTCTTTGGGTTCTTGTGTTTCTATAACTCTTCTTCTTTAGTTCATTGTTCATTTGATATGTTTTCTCTATGTTCTTGTGTGTTTGCTTCAATTTGACACTTGCAATCCTTGACAAGGTTTGAAACTTTGACTTCGCCTTGTAGTTTGTGCAATTAAAATTCAAAAATAATTTGGGGAAGCTTAATTTGACAAGGGGAAGTTGCACAATATTCACAGTTGTATGGAAGTTCATAGAACTTCATTCTAAATGCTAAACACTCTAATTTTTCTTTGAAGGTGTTAAAAATACACATAGTTGAAGGATTGTAATGCATAAGAGTTGCAATACAATTGTTTCAAATGGTTATTTTTTAATAGAACATGCAATTTGCAATTACATATCATTATTTTGCAGTATAACATGTCATTTGTCGACTACTTCGTTTTTGAGGTGTTAAAGTTTTATTTTTAGATTGTTCTGGTACATTCTGCAAAACCCTGAAACTACCATCAAACTTCCCTGAAACTTCTATGAACTTCCTTGATTTTCCACATAGTCATTGAAGTTTTGCAATTTTACCATTTTTTGGTAGGATTTTCTTGAATTGTGTTGAATTTCCCTGAATTATGCCAATTGTTTTGGCGAATTTTTACTTTTTTTTTTTCCATACTCATGGATTTTGTTTCTCCTCTTTTGAAAATCAACGAAATTCCAAAATTTACTAAAATTCAGGTAATTTTGTTGATTTTTAAAACCACGATCCTTGATAGAATTAGCGTTATGTCAATTTGGTATTATAGTGTTTGGTTTTTGGCAAGTTATGTCAACAACGACAATATTTGTAAGATTTGCTCAAGTTGAAGACCATATCAAGAATAGTCCATTTCTAGAGACTCATTTATGTGAACTATAACTAGTTGTGTTTGGTGAACTGAAAATAAGATGAACGGATGGAAAATTCATTTTCTTCGCCATAGTTATCTGAATCCTTGAATCCCATGATTCCCGATTCGAATCTTAGCTCAATAATTTGATTCTTTGTACTGAATTCAAGTACCTATGGATTCTTTGCGATTCATGATCCAAATCTCATAAGATTTGGCGTTTTAGGATTCAAACCTTATACGATAAAATGATTCACAATAATCTAGGTTTTTTTTTTTTTTTTCTTTTTTCTTTAGTTTATATGGTTCACTATTTTCAATCCTTTAATATTTGTAGATTGTTTTTTTAGCTTGTTACATTTCTTATTATGATCACATTGCGATTCCAATTTCTTACATTTGTGAGATTTCTCCCAATTTGTATTGATTTTTTTTAGCATAGTTGTGTTTTTGATACTAATCACATATTTCAATTTCTACAATTGTGTGACATCTCTCTCAATTTTACTTTTATCAATCATGTACATACCTTATTTTTTATCAATAAAAAGTATGATGAGAAAGATAAGTTTCAATATGATTCACTTTTGCATCTTAAATCCTACAATTCAATGATTCGAATCCCAATTCGATTTGGCTTAGGCCTCATTGATTCGCTTCCGATTCACGATTTTGACAACTTTGTTTTTCGCAAGTCCTAGCTCCGATGTTCCTTCACAATCCACCACCATAGATCAAAATCTTGCAGATCTATCTATAGTAGCTGACACACTTTGCCTTCACACTTCGATCATCAAGTAATCGATTTGCCATCATTGCTTCAATCTGTATTAACTTCAGCATCAAAACCTTCAATACTTTCAATCATCATCACGAACTTCTCTAATCTCCAACTGCATCACCACGACTCCATGACCTCATGCAATCATTTCCACTAACCGAAATGTCTGATTAATTGGGTGTCCCCCTCGTCATCGTGAAATCCCCAACCTAAACCCCTCACACTTGGATTGAGTTTGATGATGATCAATATCACCTCAAGGTTTGCAAGGCAAACTCCGATCGGTAGAGTTGACCCTTGAATTTGTTGGGTCCAGAAATGGAACAATAATGTTAAAGTAGAGTAGTTCTACTTCCATAACCAAAGGCAAGTACATTGTCGTTGTTGCCCCACCTCCTTGGCCACCGCATGTCTCTTTTGTCAGTAATCCGCTATTTCACCCTCTTTCGTCTTTGTTCATCCTTTGCATGAACAACTTAGGGTGCATTGTCGCCGTCACCCCACCTCCTTGGCCATCGCAATGTCTCTTCTGCTAGTAATCCACTATTTCACCCTCTTTAGTCTTTATTCATCCTTTACATGAACTACTTGGGGTGTGTTGATTTTTATACGAATCACATTTGAATCAGTTGCTTCGGAGAACAAGGTGATGTTGCGATGGGCCGCTTGAGGAGATCATATGACGTAATGTTGACACCATATTGGCATACCTCATTGTGTGAACATAATACTTATGTCCAAAAGTTGTGTACATTATTCTTGAGACACGCACACTTCCTTTTAAGCAATGTTTTCAATGCGGCGAGGCAATGTTAGGCAGTTCTACTTCCATAACCAAAGGCAAGTACATTGTCGTTGTTGCCCCACCTCCTTGGCCACCGCATGTCTCTTTTGTCAGTAATCCGCTATTTCACCCTCTTTCGTCTTTGTTCATCCTTTGCATGAACAACTTGGGGTGCATTGTCGCCGTCACCCCACCTCCTTGGCCATCGCAATGTCTCTTCTGCCAGTAATCCACTATTTCACCCTCTTTAGTCTTTATTCATCCTTTACATGAACTACTTGGGGTGCGTTGATTTTTATACGAATCACATTTGAATCAGTTGCTTCGGAGAACAAGGTGATGTTGCGATGGGCCGCTTGAGGAGATCATATGACGTAATGTTGACACCATATTGGCATACCTCATTGTGTGAACATAATACTTATGTCCAAAAGTTGTGTACATTATTCTTGAGACACGCACACTTCCTTTTAAGCAATGTTTTCAATGCGGCGAGGCAATGTTAGGCAGTTTAGCCCCACCTAGTTGAGGCGGCGCTTAGGCGGATGACAATATTTAATTAGACCTCCCTAAGAAATAATAAAATTTTTTCAAAAAAATAAATAATATTTTTCAGTAATATTTTCAATAAAAAATATTTTTTAATAATTATGTATAGGGCCACCGCCTGCCGTATTAAGGGAAAGGCGGTGGGCACCTCCAAACGTCTAGGCGCCACCTTGAAAACGCTCTTTTAAGTTAGGTTAGTCGATCATTTTGGGGAATACTTTGTTCGAGGCATATCTCTTTTGGGTCTTCTATCTCAGAGATCTCCTTACATATCCAAGCACTACTTGTTCGTCTCGTTGACTTGTTGTGCTATAGAATTACAAGTTTCTTGATGCATTCCTTTTACGGGGTCAATAAGTGCATGAAGATGAACTTGATAGCAGTTGCACTGCTTATTTTGTGGGATCTTTGATGGGTTGTGTTTCCTGATTTTGGTTTTTGGATGGCATTAATCTCCCTTAATATTTGGTATTTTCATGTTTCTTACTGCAACAACATCGATACGATAGTTGTTCCCCTGATTCTAACGTACTTGAATAGGTTTCTTTGCACTGCTGCAATTCATTATAATGAAATAGGACTTTTGTGGTACATCAAGGGTTGTTCACTTTTCATTATTCGCGGCTTCAAATTTGGTCTTTTCTTTTAACTAGGACTTGTTTCTCTTCACCTATGTTGTTATAGTCGTCCAATGTGCGAGTTGAATCGTACGATTTATTGAAGTTATAAATTTAGGTATATACATGTTCATATGTCTCCATATAAGCCTTGTCCAAGCACCGTCCAAATATTTTGTGTCTAGAATTAGTAATGCACATTGAGTATTATCTTACATATTAAATGCATATTTTGAATTTATAGATATTTTTAGAAGTATTTTTAAAAAATCAGAATAAATCTTACGATTTATAATTTGATTTAAAAGCTAACCCTACCGATTTTACGAAGCGATTCGAATTTAACAACTTTGCTCTTCACCCATGTAACCATTTTTGGGTTTACTACATGGGAGTCGGGCCACCAGTTATGGTCTTCAATGACGTTGCCTTTGTTTCAGTTGGTTTGTGAAGGAATATGGAGCACTACATTCTTTATAGGATATATGTTTATGAGGGTTGGAGATGTTGGTATTCATATTATCCTATCTGTTTCTTGCTAGTGTGAGCTTGGATGGATGATGGTCGACCTTAATGTATGAGGACGATATGGATCATGCCTTGGCCATCAAAGGTGTTGTTTTGGCATGGTGTGGCTTGTACAAGGATGAATTGGATTATACCATGGTCACTCCCAATATGCTTTCGGTACTTGTCAATTCGGATTTTTGTCCCTCCACTTCACAACAACTTTGGACACTTACTTTCATACTCAATTTTCTACATTCCACAATGAGGACAAGGTGGACTTGAAACAATGTTTTCAAGGTGACGAGGTGGTGTTTGGCGGTTTACTGCCTAGTCTAGGTGGACAAAAAAAAATATTTAGTTAGACTTCCCTAATAAGTAATTTAATTTATTTTGAGATCCCTCAACAGTAAGGGACATATGTTTTCATCTACACATTCTCATCAACATATTTTCACCTCCACAATTTTTCACACATTTTGAAATAACAAAAATTTTCAAAAAATAAAATAATTAAAAGTTTTGAAAATTATAGACCTCTTTAAAATTTTTTAAAAAATGCAACTCATGATGCGCAGAGAAACCTAAAAAATAAAGAGCTCTTGCATGAGATCTCAAGTGTTCAAATCACACAACTTTGTTGTCACAAAAGAAAATTTTGAATACTAATAATGGGATGGAGGAGGACGAGGACTTACGATGGAACCCAAAGGTTGAGGAGGAGGATGGGACATAAATGGAGGAATGGTATTTGTAGGCGGGGGATGTCTTGCAAAACTCCTGGTCCTGGGTAAAGGAAAAGGTTTAAATGGCTGTTGTAAATGTAAATGTAAATGTGCATCTCTCCCATTCGAGTTTTTGTGAACGCTCCAATCGTGGTTGGTGCGATCATGTTCACGCCTTCTTCCTATCTTCCTGGAGTGAGAAGGAGAAGCCGTAGGCCTTGAATTAGTAGAATCGTTCCGAGACGTTATCGATACTTCCACCGTAAAGGCAATTTGTGGCGGCGGATGAGAACCTCCGCTTCCACGTTTTGTCGATTTGTGGCAGAGGGGGAGTGCATTGTGGGGAATCGAATTAGGGAATGTATTGTTAGGAATCCCTCAAAGATATGTGTGGACCGAAAGTTAGTCCCACATTGATTAAATGAAACTTCGAAATGAATTATTTAAGTGATTAACTCTTTCCAACTAGTACCAAACCTTTTGAGTTAAAACCACACATCTATGAGTTGAAGGTGGTTAAGTTGGGGATAATATTGGTGCTAGCAGAGGAGATTCACGGACTCGCGCACGCGTGAGCGGTGCAGCCATGAGAATTTGACATGATATCAGAGCCCATGGTTCGACTGGGACCTAGGAGAAAAAACCACTGAAAGGTTTAGTCCCACATCGATTAAATATGATTTCATAAAGTACACAAGTGATTATCTCCCTTCTAATAGCATCGAGACCTTTTGAGATAAGACCCAACACCAAAAGTTTAAGATGGTTTAGTTGGGGGACAATATCGGTCTTAGCGGGGGAACTCCATGTAATCGCGCACACGTGTGCGACGCGACCATTAGAATTTGACAAACTAGTATAAAGACATTTGGAGGAACTACAAAAGAATTTCCCATTACGATAAGACTACGTCAAGGAACGACTTTATGGATGAACTAACTAGGCATATTCAAGAGGATATACCATGGTGTATGTTATTTGCAGATGATATTGTCTTAGTGGACGAAACAAGAGCTGGAGTGAATAGGAAATTTGAACTTTGGAGGAATACATTAGAACCTAAAGGCTTTAAGTTGAGTAGGATGAAGACCGAATACATGCACTGTGAGTTTAGAAATACTAGACATTGAGATGAAGTGGTAAAATTAAGGGAAGTAGAAGTTCCTAAGGTGAATCACTTTAGATATCTAGGATCAATCATACAAAATGATGATAATATTGAGAATGATGTCACACATAAAATTCAAGCTCGATGGAAGAAATGGAGTAGGACTGGTGTGATCTGTGATAAAAATATGCCTACCAAGTTGAAAGAAAAATTTTATAGGACCGCAACTAGGCCAACTATATGCTCTATGGAAGTGAATGTTAGGCAGTAAAAAAACTACAACTACATAAAATGAACGTAGCAGAAATGAGGATGTTGAGGTGGATGTGTGGTAAAACTCGTAAAGATAGAATAAAAAATACATAAATCCAAAGACAAGTAGAAGTAGCACCAATTAACTCAAGGATTAGGGAAGGGCAGTTGCAATGGTTTGGTCACCTGCAAAGACAGCCTACAGATGCCCCAACTAGAAAACTTGACTTAATAGAAACTGAAGAAATTCAATGAGGTAGGGGTAGACCGAAGTTAACTTGGAATGCATTAATTAGGATATTTGAATGGTTTGGAAAGCTCACCATCAATTGCACTAAATCGATCACAATGGAAAACTTTGGTCCATATAGTCGACACCAATTAATTTGGGACTGAGGCTATGTTGTTGTTGTTTGCTTTGATTCTACACTTGCATTTTTTTATAGATCTAGTGTTCTATCAGGTTGCTACAACATTCATTTTGTGTCACATAGCCAGGCTCTTGCACTTTTTAAGTTATTGTTTGAAATTTTATTTTCTGTGTATTATTTTCAAGGCCTAATGATCAAATATATCCCAAGTTCCCAACCTTTGCAAGTTGTATCAATTATATCATAACCTTTGAAATTTATCAATTTTATCCTAATCTTTTTGATATATTTCAATTCTATCCTCAACTAATTTGGGCCCTTTTTCCTTAATAATATTTGTCCACGTATCATTATCTTTCTCTTCACACTCTTTAAGGATTTATTCATGCTTTGAAAAAAAAAGAAAGGATTTATTCATGTATTTGCATACGTATTCATGTGTATAATACAAATAATGTGTAATCTGCCTACTCAATCACATACATAATCGAAGTACATTGTTCTTTTGTCAAATTAAACTACTATAGACCTTCTAGTAAGTTTTATATGCCATTTTCATATGAATATACACATGATTTTCAACTTACCATTGTTGATCTATGAGTCTGTATTTGAACTAGAGTATTTTTATTTGTTTGTTTTTTCTTTGAGGCCAGTTGAACGTATTGATGTATCATTGATTTATAAATTATTATTTTTGTGAGTCCTCATAAATTTAATTTAAGTACGAGACTTAAAGTATTTCAATATAAATCGATCAATGGGGATGATCGTGCAAAGAAACGTTAGAAGATTAAGTTAACTTCGAAGAAAAATTGCCCCAATTTAATTGAGGATAGAATTTAAACTAAAAAAAAAGGTTACGATATAATTAATACGATTTGAAAGGCTTAGGGTATTTTTTTTTTAATCATTTAGGCCTATTTTCTAAGCATGATTTACAACTTCGACATTTTCCCTAATAAAGTTGAAAGACTTTATCTATTGTGGTATGATTTTTTTTTAAGCAGAGTGATAACTGACGTTATAGTTTGTTCACCTAGATCATGTTGAACTAGAAAATCTGGTATTCCCTAAAGCAACAAATTATTTGTCTTTTGCTAAAATTATCAAAGTGATATATATCATACTTATTTTGTAAACTCTTATTGCAGGGTCACATGTACTTGTTTCTTCATCATATTTGCTTTTACTCGAACATCTTTGGATTTGAAACGAAGGTGCGTTTCTTAACGTTGACATGTTTTTTTGATGGTGATGGTTTAGATTTAATACAACCAAAGACTATTGCTTTTGTGCAATGATTTGTTTGGTTAAGTATGGTGTTTTGGGTGAATCCTATCTTTTGATTTTGTTTGTGGTAATTGTACCAAAAACATGTTAGAAATTAAAATTAAATTATTTTTCATTTTTTCTCAAAGTCATGTTTGAAGCTAAAAATAAACTAAGTGGTTGCCAAAACAAGCATTTTCTCTTTCAAGAAAATGCTAGTTTGTGGTAATTTCATTAGCATTCATGATTGGCATTGATACAAAAAACTTTGAATTTTATAGCCATGGGAAGTACTTAGCTAAGAAATGCTAGTCTATTTTTCTTACCAATTTACTAGATACTGCTTGTTCCCGTGCATAGACATGTTCTTTTGTGTAAAAAATGCCAGTTAGACTTTCTCCTGTCGAGACATGTATGCCCATGATGAACAATTCTCGAAGAACTTAATTTGTTGAAGAATCTTAATTTTATCAATGAGGGAGTAAAATCTTCACATATTATCATTGTAGCCCTGGCATCGTGTGAAGAATAGCTCTCGGATTACATGGAAAAGGTAGGCTCTCATTTTGCCAAGGGCAAGGTTTGAAACTTTGACTTTGCTTGGTGATTTGTCAACTTAAAATTTGGAAATAATTTGGGGAAGTTTAATTAATAGAGGGGAAGTTGTGAAAAAATTCGTCTATGGATGGAAGTCCATGGAATTTCTTTCTAAATGCTAAAAACTCAAATTTCTTTTAAAGGTGTTATAAATATGGGTAATGCTAAGTGACCCACTTTGGACACCCGAAACTGACACCCGATTGTTGGTGTCTCTTAAATACACATTGATTTGTGTGTGCACAGACTTCAAAGCACAAATCAATGGACACCAATAATAAAGTGTCCATTTCGGGTGTCCAAAAATGGGTCACTCAATCATTTTCCTAAAAATATACATAGTTATACAATTACAATGCATAAGAGTCACAACATAATAGTTTAAAATAGTTTATTTTTCATTAAAACGTGCAACTTGCAATTACATATTATTATTTGGCATTACAACATGCAACTTGCCAACTACTTTTTTTTAGGTGTTAAGGTTTCATTTTAGATTGGTTTCGGTACATTTTGTAAAATTTCACTGAAACTTCAATATAACTTATACAAAACTTCTATGAACTTTTCGAAACTTTCACTTAGTATTGGAAGTCTTGCGATTTTTGCTATTGTTTGGTTGGACCTCCCCGAATTATGTCGAGTTTCTTGAAGAATTTTCAAATTTTTGCCATAAACATGGATTTAGTTTCCCCTCTTTTGATAATCGACAAAATTTGCCTAAATTAGTGGAATTTTGTTAATTTTTAAAGGGTCGCGCTATGTGCGCCCTGACATCTGATCAGGGCACCCTATTGATCAGTGCACCCAAGAAATTTTTCAGGGCACCTCGGGACATTTCCCAAAATGCCCTTTTGTTTGAAGTACGAGCACCCTACCACCAAATCAAACGAAACCCTTCCGCTCTCCCTCCCATCACGAATCAAGGCCTCAATACACCAAATCCCCTCATTTTCTTGCTCGTTTAGGGTAGATTTGTTGTTTTTTAAGGTCGAGTGAGTGTTTTTGTGCCCAGTAGAAGCGTTTAGAGGTGAGGTTGCTGTTGAATTGTCAAGCAATTGTTGAATTTGTTGTTCATTTATCTTGTTTTGTTGTTGTGTTTCATGAAAATGTACCCATCACTGGGTTTAACCGCAATCCCGTAGTGTTCGGCCACAAAAGGTCGTGATTTGTCTTTTGGTCTCGAAAGTCCATTCCCAATACCATTGCGTAAGTGTCGGTTAAGATCAATCGACACCTTAGTAAGAAGGACCCCAAAACCACATGGTTTTGTATCATCGAGAGTAGTAGTTTGGTCTCGGTAACCTATTACTGAGACATTAAGCTGTCTCGGTTACTTTCAACCAAGTGTCATAATAAGCTATGTTTGGGATTAGTCTCGGTTGGTGGTAACCGATACCTTTTGGTAGTTATCAGTTATACGTTAGTAAGACATAGGTTTATGTCTCGATTGTATGGTACCAATACATTTTACTAGTGGTTTTATTTGGTTTTCTTACATGATTCTCGCGCATTGTACTTACAACGCCTTTCCTTATCGGATATGGCTCGAGGGAAGTCTATTATTTCGAAAAAATCCACCCCCCCAAAATCTTCTTCTTTAACCGTTCCCTCGTAATATCATCGGTGAACACATTGAGCCTTGGAACACGTCTCCCAGCTAGATATTGCATTCACGGTGCATACATTCGTTCACAATCACTGAAATCACAATCAAGTTCATCATCATCACCACTACCATTACCAATGCCTCCAACTATATATGAAGTAAAGCTCTCCGACGCACTATAGTCTCCATTGAGGTCCGTATCGCCATTCTGTCGATTCCTCGACAACTCAGATGACCCCGGGGAATCGATGGAATGACGACATGAATCTCGATGGAGATTATAGTGCGTCAGAGAGTTCTGCTTCATATAC